>CM057464.1:121493418-122993418 GCA_030035585.1 Dugong dugon | reverse complement strand
AGGCTGTTACATTGGGAAAGCAATAACACTGGTATAACGGTGCTGTTATAAGAATTACATGAAATAAAACATATTAAGGACTTGACTCAGTGCCTAGATGGATAATGTCCAATAAACATGACATTCAACTCTGTTATTCTATCTGTTTAGTCTCACAAAGATTCACTGTGTTCCCCAGAAGTCCCTATTGTAAATAACTGAAATTTAGCAGCAACAAGGGATTCAAACATAGCAATGGTCATGAAGATGGTGCAGGACTGGGCAATGTTTCCTTTTGTTGTACATAAGGTCGCCATGAATCGGAGCCGACTCAATGGCAACTAACAACAGCAACAACTTTCAAGCACCAAATCACCTTTTCTTTTAGTACTTTATATGGAAGGCGTTTAACATATAGTATGTTTCCCAGATTTGCTAACCTGAGTACACCCAGCATGGTTTATCCGTTTCCAGAGAGTTCGAGACCAATAGGATGGCTTAAGTAAGATTATCCTTCAGCATTACTGCACAATGAAGATCTTTGCCTTTTCACTAGTCCACACTGTGCTATTGTATTTTTGGGTTTCTGTATTTGCTTTAAGGAGAACTGGTAGCACAATGGTTAAAACACTCGGCTGCTAACCAGAAAGTCAGCAGTTCGAACCCATTGGCTGGTCTGTGGGGAAAAGACCTGACAATCTGCTCCCACAAAGATTACAGCCAAGGAAACGCTATGGGGCAGTTCTACTCTGTTGCATGGGGTTGCAGTGAGTCAGAATTGATTCAATGGCACACAACAAACAACAGCAACATGTTTGCTTTGCAATTTTTTCTCTTTTCTCCTATCTGGATTATAACTAGAAAATGGCATAATCAGAGAATGAGAAGAGAAAAGAGGCAATGTGTACAGCAGATAATACAGTCTTGGGGAAACATTCCTCTGTCTGGGAGCAGAAGTTGAGATCTAGTGAAGGGGCCTTTGACAACATCTTATCACGGGCAGGGCCAAGGTTTCATACTCCTGTGGACTAAGGAAGCAGAGGTAGAGATCGCCTTGGGATTCCACGGGGTCTCTACCCACAGCTCAGCCTGTTGATGACAAGTCCTCAAAGCCTTTTACACCTAAAGTTTCCAACATCATTCTATGTCTCCTTTGTCATTGTTGAAGACATGAAGATAGGCATCAACACTCTCAGTTGTCATTTCCTATTGCTATCAGGGTGATAAAACCTGACTTTTTGTAACCTGTTCCTCATCCAGCTCACCTTTCTCGTTCTAGTTTGCTGGGAGGACAGAAACCCAGGTTTGTTAGGCTATTCTCTAAAGAAAGGATAATGGGTGCCTGAAGAGCACTCAGATAGGAAAACAGCATAAATTTGATGCATACGTTCTGATCTTTTTTTTTTAAATGTAATTTTATTTATTTTGTTGTTGTTGAGAATATACACAGCAAAACATACACCAATTCAACAGTTTCTACATGTACCATTTAGTGACACTGATTACTTTCTTCAAGTTGTGCAACCATTCCTATCCTCCTTTTCTAAGTTGTTCCTTGCCAGTTAACATAAATTCACTGCCTCCTAAAGTTTCTATCTAATCTTTTGAGTTGCTGTTGTCAATTTGATCCTATATAGATAGTTCTTAAAAGAGCATTATGCTCAAGGCAGATATTTCTCACTAGTTAAGCTAAACTATTGTTTGGTTTTAAGAAGACTTCAGGGGATATTTTTGGTTTAAGTTTTAAAGATGCTCTCAGGGCAATAGTTTCAGGGGTTAATCATTGTGATCTATTTTGACTGCTGCTCAGGGGAATTTTTTGCTTACCTTGTGGATGTTGGCTGTGTTCTGGATGATGGAGGTTTGACAGGTGAGACCTCAGAGTAAATGAGGAGTTACATACTCTTTGCCTGCTGGATCAAGAACAAGAGACTTGACGTGCTACACAGTACATGAGAAGGCATTGCCATTGCCTAGAGACACTCCACTTTTATCTTGAACTACAGTATCTCACTCTTTGAACCTTTTTTTTTCCTAGTTGCCCTCAAGTCAATTCTGACTCATGGCAACCCCAGGTGTGGCAGAGTAGGACTGTGTTCCATAGGATTTTCAATGACTAATTTTTTGGAAATAGACCGCCAGACTTTTCTTCTGAGGCACTTCTGCACGGACTAGAACCTCTAACCTTTTGGTTAGTAGCCAAACACCTTAACTGTTTGCCCACCCAGGGACCTTGAATAACCTCCCATAATTTAACCATCTCATTGCTATTCCTCCTCTGTTTCAAACTTTGTTGAACTCCCAAGCCCTGAGCCTTCCATTTGTCTTAATCATCAACCTCTTTTTACTTTCGTTTCTACTCAGAGCAAGTTACATGATCAGTTGCTATGATTGCATTATTTAAAAAACTCTATTTTCTTTACTTATTTCCTTCATACTTCTATTTCACTCACCTAAAATATTTCAACTGTACATCAAGGCAACTGTTTTTACAACTTGGCTGTTGATCAACATGGAGGCAAGAGGCAGAAGCGCAGGAAACGGATTTGGACAACTCTACAGATTAGGGATAGTACCACTAATTTGCAAGGACTTCTGTAAGGACCAGCAATTCCTTTTTGTGTTGCTAATCATCTGTCATATACTGTTACAGAAACTGGAAAATTATACAATCAGAGGCTAAGAAGAGAAATGAGAAAATGTATTCCATAACACTGTCAAACTATGACTACTTTTGGCCTCACGTTCTACCACATCCTCTTCTACTAGATAACCGCCCCACCTTCTACTTCACAGATAATGTAGAGGTTATCACAAACTTCTCAACTCCTTGATTGCTGCCTCCATCCCCCATCTATTTCTTTTCTTTCCTTTTTTTCTACTAGTTCAGTTGATGATGAGTTTTCTCTTCTCCTGCCTGAAACTCTCCTTATACCTGTGCCCTGCACACCATTACCTTTTGATCTCTTGAGCACCTCTGTTCATCCATGGTATGCTCTCTCATCTCCCTTACCAATCTCTTCCTCTCTACTAGAGCCCTTAATAAAAACTCTATCCTCTGGGCTCTCACTGGCCATGTCTGGGTCAATTTGAGAATCAAAATAAATAATGACAGTAACCTGTAAGATAAAATAAGATACATATGTCTAATCTAAGTAAGTATGTTGTTGTTAGTTGCCATAGAGTTGGCTCCAACTCATGGCAATTCCATGTACAATAAAAGGAAATATTGCCTGTTCCTACACTGTCTTCACAATTAATGGTACGCACGAGTCCACTGTTGGAGCCACTGTGTATTTTGAGTGTCTTCTAAATTTAGAGGCTCATCTTGCAGACAATATAGGACAATGTTCTGTTGTGATTCATGGGTTTTTACTACCTAACTTCCTGAAGCAGATTGCCGGTCTTTTCTTCCTAGTCTGTCTTAGTCTGGAAGCTCTACTGAAACACGCCCACCATGGATGACATCAGTATTTATAATACTGGTGGCATAGCTTCCAGCATCATAGCAACATACAAGCTACCACAGAATGACAAATTGACGGGTAGTAGAAGTATTTTGTTGTATGCCATCAAGTTGATTTCAACTCATAGTGATCCTGTGTGACAGAGTAGAACAAATAAATAAGTAAAAGATTAAAAGCGCTTTCTTAAATGTCAACAAATAAACGTAGATGGCAAAGTTGTGTTAGAAAATCAAAATTTGGCTGTCATTGTGTAAGGTTCATCTATGCATGCTAAGGTCAGTAGGTGAATATTTTTTAAAAGTAACAAGATATGTACATAGTGTCAAAGAATTTCCACAAGATACTTATTAATTACAAAGGAAAGATCAGTAATTTTATAGAGGAGAATACCGGCAGACATTCCTTTAACGAAATGATCAGAGTTGGCATTACCAACAATGGGACCAATACATGTCTGCATTTCCTAATATGATGCACTGAGGAGGACACACCTCACTTTTGTTGTTTGTCTATAAAAATGCGTCACCAAAATCTAATCATGAGGAAAACTCAGACAAGCCCAAATTAAGGCATAGTCTACAAAAGTAAATGGCCTATACGGTTCAAAAATGTAACAGTCATAAAAGAGAAAGAATGCAGAATTTACATAATAAAGAGAAACAATAACTAACTAAAAGCACTATGTGATCTGGGATTGGATCTTGGACCAAAACTTTTTTTTTTTTTTGCTAAAAAGTCATTAGTGGGACAATGGAGTCACATTTACATAAGGACTGTAGATTAGAAAATAGCATTTTATCAATGTTAATTTTATTAATTTGATCATTACACTGTAGTATATTAATGATATTATTTGATAATATCAATATCATTAACATACCACAGTGCAATTATCATTAATATCACGCGCAAGTAAAATTTTGCTGAAGATCATTCAAAAGTGGCTGCAGCAGTACATTGACATGGAATTACCAGAAATTCAAGCTGGAGTCAGAAAAGGATATGGGACGAGAGATATTGCTGACGTCAGATGGATCCTGGCTGAAAGGAGAGAATGCCAGAAAGATGTTTTATTGACTATGTAAAGGCATTCCACTGTGTGGATCATAACAAATTATGCACAACACTGTGAAGAATGGGGATTCCAGAACACTTAATTGTGCTCATGAGGAAACTATACACAGTCAAGAGGTAGTTATTCAAACAGAACAGGGGATACTGCGTGGTTTAAAGTCAGGAAAGGTGTGCATCAGGGTTGTATCCTTTCACTATACTTATTCAATCTGAATGTTAAGCAAATAATCTGAGAAGCTGGACTATATGAAAAAGAACATGGCATTAGGATTGGAGGAAGACTCATTAACAACCTGTGATATGCAGATGACACAACCTTGCTTGCTGAAAGTGAAGAGGACTTGAAGCACTTACTGATGAAGATCAAAGACCAAAGCCTTCAGTATAGATTACACCTCAACATAAAGAAAGCAAACATCCTCACAAGTGGACCAACAAGCAACATCATGACAAACAGAGAAAAGATTGAAGTTGTCAAGGATGTCATTTTACTTGGATCCACAACCAATGATAATGGAAGCAGAAGTCAACAAATCAAACAACGCATTGCATTGGGCAAATCTGCTGCAAAAGACCTCTTTAAGGTGTTAAAGAGCAAAGATGTCACTTTAAGGACTAAGGTGCGCCTGACCCAAGCCATAGTATTTTCAATCGCCTCATATGCATGGGAAAGCTGGACAAAGAATAAGAAAGACTGAAGAAGAATTGATGCCTTTCAATTATGGTGTTGACGAAGAATATTGAATATACCATGGTCTGCCAGAAGAATGAACAAATCTATCTCAGAAGAAGAACAGCCAGAATGCTCCTTAGAAGTGAGGATGGTGAGAGTGTCTCACATACTTTGGACATGTTCTCAGGAGGGATCAGCCCCTGGAGAAGGACATCATGCTTGGTAAAGTATAGGGTCAACAAAAAAAAGGAAGACCTTCAATGAGATGGATTGACACAGTGGCTGCAACAATTGGCTCGAGCATAACAATGATCATGAGGATGGCACAGGATCGGACTTTGTTTCGTTCTGTTGTACATAGAGTGGCTATGAGTTGGAACCAACTCAATGGCACCTAACAACAAAAGCAGCTTTGTATAGAATGTTCCTGTTTTTTAGTAAATACACTGAAATGTTTAGAATATTTAATGTTAAAGGGGCCTCATGTCTGCAATTTACTCTCAAATGGTTCAGAAAAAATTAAATACATTGTGTATAAACATACACACATATATCTATATACACACATACATATATATATATACACACATGATAGAGCAAATATGACAAGATGTTAGTATTTAGAGAATTTGGGTGAAGGGTATATGAGAATATTTTGTACTGTTTCTTCAGATTTTTGGAAAGTCTCAAATTATTTCAAAACAAAAATTTAAAAAAGCAAACCATCGTTCTCCTAAACTTACATTTCTTTGTAGATATTGTAATGTCTAATGTTTACTCTTAATAGCCAAAATTGTTGAGAAGTGAATCTGCCCTCAAGGTATCCATCTCCTTATTTTAACACCATCTAGACTGCAACTCTAAGTTAATGAAATTATTTTCTTGAAGGTTGCTAGTAGTCTTCAGTTGCAAAATCCAATGTAATCTCAATCCAAATCTTACTTCAATCCTTACTGCATTTTACATTGTCGACCATATCTTTTCTGAGACTTTTCTTCTGAACTTAAGACACTTCTATCTAACTCCACTTGCATGGACACATGCCACAGACACCCCATGCTCATACTGCTCTAAACTAAATGTGTCTCTTTATCGTTCCTCCTTTCCTCTCTACTCCCACCTGCCTAAATATGTTCTCCCCTCCTCTCTATTCTGAGGAATGACATCACAGTCAATCTATTTATCTGGATTTGAAACTACTTTTCCTTTACTCCCCTTTTAACCACAATTCCTACAATTCTGTAGAACTCTCTTTACTCTTTTGTTTAGCTTTATTTCCATTTCTATGTCTTTACTTTAGGCCTGTTTATTTTCTTGCCTAGGTTACTTAACCATACTACAGATTTTGGACTCAGAAAGTCTTGACTGGGGCTTCCCAGCTGTGTAAAACTGAGTGGGCTATGGCCTCCCTGAGACTTAATTTCCTCATCTGCAGAATAGGCACAGTAACATGTAACTAAGGATTTTTGCGAACATGAGTTGATGTAAGGTATCAGGCAGCATTTGTTAGCTGTGGAGGATTACAACAGTACTAGTTTCTTTGTTCCCTGGACTGATCTACCTCTCTAGAAGCACACTTATTATATTGGCTCTTGGCTTTTACAATGTGCATGCTGCCAGGGTGTTCAGAAGAGAGTGAGTGCATGTACAGATGTTAAGGGACTGAGAATAGTCTGCTGGTTCAGATAAAGTGTCTTTCTCTGAACACAGCCACCTACAAATGTGCTCATGTCTACCTCTTGGCGTTAGCAGTCAATAACCATGTAAACTATACTTTTATTTACACTGATACATAGCATAACACAGGACCTCCACAATCTCTTTCTTGTATTTTACAAAAGTAGTCCCTCTGCTTTTTTCATTAGTTTAGCAAGGAACAAAGAAAGGTGCCTTGGTAGAGATTCAATAAAATCAATTCATTAGGCAACCCTTTTAAGCAACAATGGAAACAGAAGTCGGGAGCTGTGTTAATGTTTTGTCTTGGGCAGGACAATGCTCAGCACTTTCTCATGTACTAAAAGCACAGTCAAATAGGTCAGTATTATGTTTGCTGAAAGAGTGAATGGCTATTTTACTGAATGGAAGCTGCAGCTCTTACGTTAAGCTTTATATAGCTAACTTAATTGTTTCCAATGACAACAGTAGAGTCCATGTCAACTACTGAGGCCATTTATACTGTTGAAGCAAAGCCTGTGCCAGCATTTCCATTAGAAATCTCTAAGTTTAAAAGAATGCTAATTGAGTAAAGAAACAAATAGAAAGAGAGAAGAAGCTTCAACAGTTCTGTAGCTATGTAGATAGGATCACTCCTGGACAAAAATCATCGAGACAAAGACTGTACATTAATTTGTTCATTCATTCTTTCCATAACTATTTACTGAATACCTATTATGTCCTAGTCATTGTGCAGGGCATACGTGGTTAACAAATCATAGTTTTTGGTCTCCATGGAGCTTATAATCTTGCGTGGAAGTCAAATGATAAACAAATAACAAGCAAGTAAATATATAATTGCTAATTATAAATATATAATTGCTAATTGTGATGAAGTACCATGAAGGAAATAAACAAATACTGTAAAAGATTTTAGCTGAATGGGGAGATGGAGGTGGTGTATAGATCCAAAAACCCACTGCCATTGAGTCAATTCCAACTCATAGCAACCCTATAGGATAGAGTAGAACTGCCCCATAGGGTTTCCAAGGAGTGGCTGGTGGATTCAAGCTGTTGACCTTTTGGTTAGCAGCCTGAGCTCTTAACCAATAGGCCACTGGGGCTCGGTGCCTCTGAGGTGGTGATGTTTAAATCGAAGCTTGAAGGGTAAAAAGAAATTGTGAAATGTGAGTGAGTCCCAGGTAGGGACACCGGCATTTTCAAAGTTCTTGAGACTGGAAGGGAGTTTGGCGTGTTCAGAGACACAGACCTGGCTTGCTTGGCAGGGCTAATTATCCTTTTGATTTTGGTCAACATGAATTTATAGTGAGGCCAATATGTCCCGTTTTTTGTTTTTGTCTAGCAACATCATCTGCTTGAGTTTGGGCAAGGACAAGATAGACAGCTGGGTTAATCTAGGTTTTTTTTTTTTTTTTTTACGTGAGCATGATGGTGAAGAGATTAATGGGGGAGTTGAGCGGAATGAGAGAAAATGCAAGGAAGTAATTTTAAGAATCTGTCTTAGGATCTGAAATGAAGAATGATGGAAGTGAAAATATGAAGAATTGTACAGATAGAGAGTAAGCAGGAGGTAAAAGAATTGGAGATCTGTGGCTGGAGAGGTAATGGCAATGTCCAAGCAGACAGTGTGAGAGTGGAGGGGAAGAAGTGTTTTTTGTAATGAGACACTACAAATATGGAGGTATGTTTAAAATAAAGATCTTCTATTTAGAGGAATTCAGGGGAAGAATCAGTCAAGAAACCAAAAGATGCATTGCATTCAGCAAATCTGCTACAAAACATCTCTTTAAAGTGTTAAAAAGCAAAGATGCCACCTTGAAGACTAAGGTGTGCCTGACCCAGGCCATGACGTTTTCAATAACCTCATATGTATTCGAAAGCTGGACAATGAATAAAGAAGACAGAAGAATTGACACCTTTGAATTATGGTGTTGGTGAAGAATATTGAATATTCTTATGGACTGCCGAAAGAATGAACAAATCTGTCTTGGAAGAATCACAACCAGAATGCTCCTTAGAAGCAAGGATAGGGAGACTTTGTGTCACATACTTTGGACATATTATCAGGAGGGACCAGTCCCTGGAGAAGGAAATCATGCTTAGTAGAGTAGAGGGTCAGTGAAGAAGAGGAAGACCCTCAATGAGCTGGATTGACACAGTGACTGCAACAATGGTCTTAAGTATAACAAGGATTGTGAGGATGGTGCAGGACCGGCAGTGTTTTGTTCTGTTGTACATAGGGCTGCTATGAGTTGGAATCGACTTGATGGCACCTAACAACAACAAGTGTCCTCAGAGGAGCCCTGGTGGAGCAGTGGTTAAAAGCTTAGCTGCTAACCAAAAGGCCAGCAGTTCAAATCCACCAGCCACTCTTTGGAAACCCTATGGGGAAATTCAACTCTGTCCTATAGGGTTGCTATGAGTCACAATTGACTTGACGGCAGTGAATCTCAGTGTCTTCAGAAGCAGAAGCCTTCGTTTGCAGTTTTCTTTACTGTAGATTTGTCTTAATCATTCCATATGTTCTTATATTTTATTCTTGAGTCTATTGGCCATCCTTTACTTCCTGACACAGCTCCATCGGAGTCTGTCTTTACAAACTCTAAACCCGTTTGGAAAAATTCATTTTCTTTAAAACTTACTTGTTTTTCTGCCCATTCCCTGGATCCTTATCATCTGATATGTTAATTATCAAGAGAAACAAATTCAGTTAAATATTAATATGGTATGATAGTTTAATTTGTTATCCCGGATAATACATTTGCATTTTAGCAGAAGTTTTAATGAGAAATTCAAAAGAGTATTTAATGAAGAAATTCAAGACACAGAGAGAAATGTTTTAGTGTAGAAGATTTTTTGGCCTCTACGGGAATAGTCACTAATTTACTTAAAAGTAGGGTCAATCCTGAAGATGGCCAGACCCAAAAGTCATTGCTTTTAAAGGTGTAATAGAATTGGAGATGCATTAACTTGCTGTAGTTGGAAGTGAACTTAGAAACTTAGTCCCATTTCCTACTTCTGATGGTAAGGAAACTAAGTCTAGAAGAACAAAATGAGTTTCCTCAGCTTGTTAATAATTCAGCTGGTAGCCTCTACTCAAACCCTAGTCTATACCACACAATGTACACTGTACCTCTTATTAGCTACCGGTGAAATCCAAAATAAGCCATCTCAAATAACTGAATGTCCTATTTTAAAAGGCATTCAGAAAGTAAATCCTACAACCTTCTAAAATACCTCATTCAATGTTCAGTGGCCTTCAATGCCAGGAAACTATTAAAATTCAGCACGGTGTAGTGGAAAGAACACTGGGTTTGAAATGAGATATAGATTGTAGTTATACCCGTGGTAGGCAGCCTCTAGTATGTCTTCCAACGATCTCTGCCTTTTCATATTCATGCCTTTGTGTGATCTCCTTCCTCTGAGTATGGACTGGACCTAGTGACTTGCTTCTAATGCCCAAAAAGAAGGGATAGCACTTCTGGTATAAGGTTACAAAAAGACTATGGCTTTCATCTTGGGAGCTCTCTTGGCTCTCTCTTGGATTGCTTGCTTTAGGGGAAGCCAGTTGCCATTTTGTGAGGCAGCTCTGTGGAGAGGCCCACAGGGTGAGGAACCAAGGCCTACCAAACACCATGTGAGTGATCTTGGACATAGATTACTCCTCTCCCTCACCCCGTCTCTTGCCCAGATAAGTCTTCAGATGAGAGTGCAGCCCTGGTTGACAGCTTAGCTTGACTGCAACTGCATAAGACACCTTGAGCCAGAGGTACTCAGTCATGTCATGTCCCTATTCTTGACCCACAGAAACTATGACATAAAAAATATTTGTTGTTTTATGCAGCATACTTTTGTGTTATCAGTGGCCTTTCTAGGCCTTGATTTCTTCACTTATATATGCTCACAATTGAACCTGATGATCTTTGAGGCCACTTCTGCATGCAGATTTATTAACTCAATTCCTTATGTGTTAGTATAAGCCAAACAAAAACCAAACCAAACCCAATGCCACTGAGTAAATTGCGACTTATAGTGACCCTATAGGACAGAGTAGAACTGCCCTGTAGGGTTGACAAGGATGTAAATCTTTACTGAAGCAGACTGCCACATCCTTCTCCCATGGAGCGGCTGGTGAATTTGAACTGCCCACCTTTTGGTTCACAACTGAGCACTTTAACCACTGCACCACCGTAGCTCCTGGGGGGGTGGGGGAAGAAAACCCATTGCCATCGAGTAGAGACCCTATTGGACAGAGTAGAACTGCCCCATAGAGTTTCCAAGGAACGACTTGTGGATTCGAACTGCCGACCTTTTTGGTTAGCAGCTGAATTCTTAACCACTGCGCCACTAGGACTCCAGTTCTCCTTTAGTATAAGCCAATTCTGTATAATTCTATCCTCTATAGCAATGAGGAACGGTCAGGCACAATGCTTCTAAAAATAACTCTTCAAATGTTAAAAGACTGTGAGAAACTCCGTAGCCTTCTCTCCAGTCGAATCCGTGAAAATAATATGAAACTTTTGATGTTTAAGGAGTTGATTTTATCTTATTTTCTAATGCTAAATTTACTTATTTTTTAAAGCAGCACTACACTGTCAAATGCTGTATCACCTAAATCTTATTCTTTATAAAATCTTACAAGAAAAGATGCATAGATGCATTTTTTCCATGCAATTTAATATTGGCTTTACAAAGCTTTAATTTTCAAAGATGTAGACATTGTGATCGGCTCTTACTTGACAAAATAATCGCAAAGATGCAGAATATTCACCGTAGGTAAATTGAGACTCCTGAAAATTATTTCAGAAATTTGTTTTCAGTATCTCTTGGGCAAGGCATTTCTGACATGGGGATGAGCATGTGTTCAGAAAACATTTCTCCTAAGCATGCAGCAAGGCCTTTCTCTGGGCACCCATTAGATGACCAACATGTTCTTATTGATTCATTGATCTGGGTCCCAGCATATGTTTTCCAAACAGAACAGAAACTACTCTGTTGACATGCTGGAGGAGTGAAGCCAATTAGCTCTCAGACAACCCTGGCCTCCATTCAGTTGTGGTAGTTCTACATAGGAACTCATTAAAAATAATATGAGTGCTATGTAAAACCTTCTCTGGGTATTGATTTCTGCTTCTCAATATGCTGTATTTGAATCGGAGCCCTTGTTTTTCCCACCTTATGGTCTATTGCTTCTCCTGTGAAACCACGGAAATGCATTTGTTTTGTTTGCTTTGGGATGTGTGTGTATGTGTGTGCACAGTTGTGTGGCACAGTGGTTAATTTCTAAGGGAATGATTATGATGTCTCATATTTAGCTTTAAATAGTTAGCTATTTCTTTGTATTATTAAGTTAGAGAAGTTAGCCAGGGATGGATTAATGATGTCTCATTAATACGAAAATGGTAAAAACCCAGGTATTTAGAAGGCAAAAATACACATACAGCATTTTTAAGCAGAATATATACAGTTCTTTATTTTCTGCCTTGTAAGTGCCCTCATTTTCCATTTTTCTGAAACTTTCTAAAAATGCTGAACCTTAGCCACAAAGGTTCCAAATCCCTTCAGTTATCCAATAATATGATTCAGACTAATCTATGAGTAGAGAGAGCCAGCAGTGCCCTGCAGGCCTACCCCCCACTCAGTGTGATCCCCCCAGAACTCAGTGCTGGAGCCTCGCTTGTCCTTGACAGAGGCCATGTAACAAGAACGCTAACTGTGTGTTGTGATGGCTGGGCCAGCGATAAGGTGACCTGTGGCTTCAGGCTCAGGCAAGACCACCAACTGCTTTCAGCAAGGTCAGTGACCAGCTGTCAGCTGGGTCGAGCCTCCTGTCAGTGCCAGCTTGGGGGAGATTCAAAATGCTGACCTGGAGGTGAAAGGGTAAAACTTGTCAAGAATGCCCTATTTACATTGTTAAGGCAGAGACTGAGGTGACTTTGGGAGGCAGCCCCGGTCACCAGACCTCCCACAAAGAGCAGATGCATTTAAGGGGGTGGGAGGACGGGCCAAGACAGGGTTCTCCTCCTTTGCTGAATCACTGTCCAATTTTAAAGCCACTTTAAATGCAGAGGTTTTCTTTTATTAGGCAATGTGCTTTAGACTGGGGCTTAACGCTGTTTATTTCCTTGATTTTTTTTTTTTTTTAACTTGGTCCCATGAATCCTTCAGCCTGATGTCAGGTAATTTGAAAATAAGAAAATAAATAACTTAGGTTTCTTTGCAGAGATAGAAAGTGTGGCTTTTAATCCTACAATATTTTCCTGAGTCTTCACCAAGCTTTGTGAACAGAACAGCCTTAAAAACAGAAAGCTTCGCAACGATGCAGCACTGTGTGCTGGGGAGAGAGAGTGCCGAGAGGATCATACAACCGGGGGAGATGCGCTCCGTAAACATGTGGGCAGTTATTTATTACAAAATAAATTATGTATTGACATGAGGAATTACACCATAATTTTTTGTTTGAGATGGTACCAAAGTAAATTGGTTTCTATCTAAAAGGTCACATGGAATGTTGGCTTTGTGTTTCTGTCCTGACATTTGCCTTATTGGCATTCAGGTGCATTCCCTCGGCTTCATGCAATCACGGTCTCCTTTCACTGTGTTTACAGATAATCCAGCAACTTTGCAGGCCAAATGGCTTCTGAATATGAGCATTGAATCAGACAGCTTCCTGCTTAGAGAGTTTTCAGCACAGTTCAGCCATAAGGCAAACGTCAATAATTGCTTTAGAAGGGAAAGTGACAGGGAAATTGTTCATAATTTGCCATCACAATAATTAAGAGTGGCTAGGACTATTGCAACCATTATTTAATTTTCCCTTCTTTAAAATGAACTCTTTTATTGTCACCAACTGCTATATGGTGAGACCGATTAGTATTGTTTGTCTGAAAGCTTTTGTTCCTAGGAACAAATCATTTGCTCACCTCCATGTGGAACCAGCGATATATTTGGATCCAAGCTTTTTTACATTTACGATGGGGATGTGTGCAAGCTTTAAAAGAGTAGCCCAATGGCTCAGCTGTTGTTGAGCTAAGCTCTGCAGGCCTCTTCTGAAACTTACTGTACTACATAGGGCTTAGAGCAAATAACCAAGTGCCTTAACCCCCCCAAAAAAAAAAAAAAAAAAAAAAAAATCCCATTGCTGTCAATGATTCCGACAGATAGCAACCCTATAGGACAGAGTAGAGCTGCCTCACAGGGTTTCCAAGGCTATAAATCTTTATGGAAGCAGACTGCCACATCTTTATCCTGTGAAGCAGGTTCGAACAGCCAACCTTTTGGTTAGCTGCCAGGTGCTTAACGGCTATACCACCAGGGCTCCTTGAAGTGCCTTAAAGTCAGAAAAAAGAAGGAAAATAAAAAAAAGTGTTTTAACTACTGTTCGGTGGTTTTTATGCCTGATTTAGTAGGACAAGGTTATCGGAACAGTCAATTCGAGTGTGCTTAGAAAGCTTAATGACATGTTTCAAATCTCTTGGTAGGCATCTCATGATGGGGAGCAAGTTATTAGAGACCAAAATTAGAAACCCCATCTTTGGTAAATGAACTGATGAGTGTCATTCTGTGTCTACAATGCCCACAACTAGAATGGCTGGAGTTTCTGTCCCGGGTGTCATACTTAAAGTGCCTTCTGAGAACTCCAAAGTCACACTGATTTCTACACTCCTCTAATGGCTTAGCACATCCTGCCTCATATGATACTAATTTGTGAGTTCATCTCATCTCCTTTACTAGGCTTTAAGCCCTTTGAGCTCTTAATTTTGAAATATCACGATGCCCAGCATGTAGCATAAAATAGCTGCTGAATATATGTTTGTTGACTTACTGACTGAAGGGATAAATGACTGACAGAGCTCACTCTGAGGCCTGGGCAAAAAAAAAAAAACAAAAAACAAAAAACTCTTCAGTGAGGTCCAGAGGACTATTATTAAATGTCTCAACTCATAAGCACAAGGGTTATGGAATACAAATTAGATTCTAATAAAAAAAAAAAAAAGAAAGAAGCCAACTACTGTTAGTTGCAAGCTTTGCTAAATTCTCACTCATTAGTTCAACTTAATTTGTTGAGTGCCTAGCATATGTCAGATGCTGTTTGAGGCACCTGAGATTTATCGATGAACAGAACAATCCATGCAGTCATGGAGCTTACATTCTAATGCAGAAAGTCAGACAATTAATAATAAGCATAATAAATAAACCATATAGCCTACTAGAATGTGGCATGGGCAACACAATGAAGCAGGGTTAATGGAACTGAAGTGGGATCTGGGTGCAGATGAGTTTTCATTCTAAATGGGGTTGGCAGAGTAGATCTCATTGAGAAGATGCCGTTTAGGAAAAGACTTGATGTCAGTGAAGTGCTTGCTATGTAGCTATTGTTAGGTGCTGTTGAGTGGATTCTGACTCAGAGAGAGCCATGTGACAGAGTAGAACTACCCGTTAGGGTTTTTGAGATTATAGTGTTTATGGGAGTGGATCATCAGGTCTTTCTCCCCCGGATCCACTGGATGAGTTTGAACTGCCAACCGTTTTCAGATAGCAGCCAAGTGCTTAACCATTGCTCCACCAGGGCTCCTATGTGGCTATTAGGAGAAGATAATTCACAGCATAGGGACTGTCCGAGCAAAGACCCTGTGCTGGGAGCATGCCTGGAGTGTTCCAGTTACAGTGAGGAGGACACTGAGGAGGGATTGGAATAAACAAGGAAGGGGTAGTAGGAGATGAGGTCGGACAGGTAATGGAGCACCTTATCAGGGGCTTCTAGGAGTCCTGGTGGTGCAGTGGTTAATGTGCTCAGCGGTTAACCAAAAGGTTGGCGGTTCAAACTCACCAGCCCCTCCATGGGGGAGAGATGCTGCAGTCAGCTTCCTTAAAGTTTTATGGAAATCCTATGGGGCAGTTCTACTCTGTCCTATTGGGTCTCTGGGAGTCGGAATTGACTCGACAGCAGTGGGTATCAGGGACTTGGTAAGTCATTGTAAGGCCTTTGGCTTTTACTCTGAGCGACAGAGGTAATTTAATTCACTCCCTCCGTTGTACTCCGGGCTCCCATGGCACATTTGTACTTACATCTATTATAGCAAGTAACGCATCAGGTTAAATTGTTTGTGTCTTTTTCCCTTGCTGGGCTTTCAGGATGTAAACGTTATTTTTCTATCTCAGTCTTCTCTTTATGTGGCCCAGAAGAATGTACGCACATTATATATACTCAATTATTGTTAAATTGAATCAAGACAGCAAACAAATCACATGAGTAGGAATTGCACAGTTTTGTAAAACGAACACACCCTAAATCACAGATAGTTTCTGGCGCAGCTGAGTTGGTATGAGAATCTTACTGTACACACTGCTCAGAGTCCCTGGGTGGTACCAACAGTTAATGGGCTCAGCTGCTAATAGATATGTTGGAGGTTCTAGTCTACCCAAAGGCACTTCAGAAGAAAGGCCTGGAAATCTACTTTCGAAAAATCAGCCATTGAAAACCTATGGGACACAGTTCTGCTTTAACACACATGGGGTCTCCGTGAGTTGGAATTAACTTAATGGCAACTGTTTTTTTCTTTTTTTCCCCCTCAGCTACAGGCTTATGTTTTTCTGCTAAAGTCTACTTTTTTTTTCCTTTTCTGCAGTTTGTTTTTTTCAACTCTATCAGCTGCTCCCACAAGTCAGCGGCAATATTGACATTTTCTACTAGTTCTTTCCAGGGAACTTCTGGTAGTTAAGCTGCTGGTCTCTGGAGAAAGGCTCTGGATCTCAATTACACATGCACACTGGGATCACTAGAGAGTTTTTACAAAATATCCGTGCAGTTTTGAGGGTGGGTTCAGGCATGGGTATATTTTAAAAGCTCCCTAGGTGATTTTAATGTCTAGCTAGGGTAGAGAAGCATTAATCTGTGGCTGTTCCAAGACTTTCAGAGGTGGCCCAAATTCTCCAAGAACATTTGAGTTATAACCAAGGGCGTCTAGACATTTCGCACCCAAGTCCGTCATCTCCTGGTAGAGACATGGCTTTTGCATCACGGCTGCAGCTAAAGGTGTCTTGTTATGTCTGGGTGTTTGCTTGCATGTATGTGTGTGGTGGCGAGAGGGGAGAGGTTTGAAAAAAAAATTGCCTGTTCTGTAGGATAACTGATCTGTTTTCAAATCAAATTACCTGAGATGCGCACAGAAGCTGAATCGAGAACCAGTTCATGGGTATTTTCTCAGAGGAACACAGGTCTAGCCCTATGAAAGTGAATTTACATTCTGGGAATCAATATCACTGGCCCCAGATCCCCATGGCATAAATGAAACAGCCCTGTGTTATGGATTGAACTGTGTGTCCCCAAAAGAGATGTTGACGTCCTTACCACTGTACCTGTAAATGTGACCTTGTTTGGAAATAGTATTTGTTGTTGTTATCAGTTAAGTTAAAAGGGGTCATACTAGATTAGGGTGGGTCTTAGTCTTAACTCTTCTGAGTGCTGTCTTATAAATGGGGACAGCAGACACAGATAAAGTCACACACACATGGGGAAGACAACACCCTGTGAAGATGCTGCTACAAGCAACAAAGGAATGCCAGGATTGCTGGCAGACACTAGAAGCTGGGAGAGAGGCATGGAGCAGTTTTTCTCTCAAAGCCCTCAGAAGGAATTGGCATGGCTGATGCCCTGATTTTGATTTCTAGCCCCCAGAACTGTTCTTTAAAGCCACCCGCTTTGTGGCATTTTGTTGTGTCAGCCCTAGGAAACCAAGACACCCTGTACTCCAACTTGTTGTCCACCACAGGTTGAGTACTCCCCAACGGCTTAGTACATACTGGTCTAAGGGTTGGGAAGGTATGCTTATGGCCCCTAATTTAGGTAATCTGTGTATCATCCAACCACCTAGGGCCTGAGTGTGAGATGCCAGCTACTCAGTTGTAGCTGGTCTTCACCAGCTCTGGGGTCCTGCTTCCCTTTAACCTGGGTCTGAGCACCAGTAGTGGTCAATGCCAATTGTGGTTATGTATGTATCTCCTCCTCAAAAAATATTAGGATTAAAGCAAGCCTTTAGACGTCTTTGGGAAGAGATCTTGCCTTCCTAATATATTCATTGTCCAGATAGTTCTCTGTCACAGAGTAGGGTCACGCAGTAAGAGGTTCTACGTGTGTGTGACACGCTTAATTCTTTCATTTTTTCCTTGTTTTCTTCTTTATTTATCACTAAAAGTAGTTACTTTTGGCATATCTACTAGGTACTGTGATATGTCCCGGGATCACAAGGTGAATATTACACTGCTCCTTCAGGTCCCATTCTAGACAAGGAAATGGACATATAAATAGCTCACTAGGAGAGAGATAAGAGGTAGAAAGAGGGTCTTTCAGGGGATAGGCACTGTGATTTGAAAGGCAAGGGGAATTAGCAAGATGCACCAGGGTTTGGAGAACATACGTATTCCTGAAATAGAGGGAGTGGAGAGGGTGTGGGAGAAGGTGAGGTTGGAGGCATAAATTGGGATCATAGTGTAAAGCTCCTTCATGCCAAGTGAAGCAATTTAGACTTGATTCTGAAAAGGTCCTATTGCCATCAAGTTAATTTTGATTCATAGTGACCCCATGTGTGATAGTTAGAGTTGTGTGTCAACTTGGCTGGGCCATGATTCTCAGTGGTTTGGCAATTATGGTGTAGTTTGGTGGTGGTATGATGATGTGATCACTTCCATGATGAGATTTGATATAATGTGATCACCTCTATGATGGGATCTGCTGTGAGTAGATATTCAGTTGAAAGCGAATTTCTTTGGGAGTGTGGCCTGCATGGAATATAAGTGGACTTTCTGGCGAGGCTCACTGGTTTTTCTTGCTGTGGATCCTGCAGCTGGCTCCTGTTTGTCTAACCTCCAGCTACTGGGACTTGAGCTAGCAGCTCACCTGCCATCTTACGTGCCGATCTTGGAATTCATCAGTCTTCGCAGCCTGTTAACAAGAGCCTTGCTGTCTGATTTGCCGATCTTGAGTTCGCCAGCCCCTGCAGCTATGTGAATCAGGAGAAGCCTCCAGCCTGACCAACTGTTCCAGCCTCTACAACCATGTGAGCCCTTTCCTTGATCTAAATCTCTCTCTACGTATTTTTATACGCTTTACTGGTTTTGCTTCTAGAGAACCCAGCCTACCTCCATAGGGTTTTCAATGGCTGTATTCTTGTACCATGTGGATCATAACAAATTATGGATAACATTGAAAAGAATGGGAATTCCAGAACACTTAATTGTGCTCATGAGGAACTTGTGCAAGCAGCAGTTGTTAGAACAGAACAATGGGATTCTGCATGCTTTAAAATCAGGAAAGGTGTGTGTCAGAGTTGTAACCTTTCACCATACTTAGTCTGTATGTTGAGCAAATAATCTGAGAAGAAGACAGCATCAGAATTGGAAGAAGATTCATTAACAACCTGGGTTTTGATATGCAAATGATGTAACCTTGCTCGCTGAAAGTGAAGAGGATTTGAAGCACTTACTGATGAAGATCAAGAACTACAGCTTTCAGTATAAACATAAACAAAAATCTTCACAGCTGGACCAATAAGCAACATCATGATAAACTGAGAAAAGACTGAAGTTGTCAAGGATTTCATTTTACTTGGATCCACAATCAACACCCATGAAAGTAGCAGTCAAGAAATCAAACGACTTATTGCATTGGGCAAATCTGCTGAAAAAGACCTCTTTAAAGTGTTAAAAAGCAGAGATGTCACTTTAAGGACTAAGGTGCACCTGACTCAAGCAATGGTATTTTCAATTGCTTCATATGCAAGTAAAAGATGAACAATGAATAAGGAAGACCAAAGAAGAACTGATGCCTTTGAATTGTGGTGTTGGCAAAGAATATCGAATATACCAGGGACTGCCAGAAGAACGAACAAATCTGTCTTGGAAGAAGTACAACCAGAAAGTTCCTTAGAATCCAGGATGGTGAGACTTTGTCTCACATACTTTAGATATGTTATCAGGAGGGAACAGACTCTGGAGAAGGACATCAAGCTTGGTAAAGCAGAGGGTCAGCAAAAAAGAGGAAGACCCTCAATAAGATGTATTGACTCTGTGGCTGCAGCAATGGGCTCAAACATAGTAAGGATTGTGAGGATGGCGCAGGACCAGGCAGTGTTTTGTTCTTTTGTACAGAGGGTTGCTATGAGTTGGAACTGACTTGACAGCACCTAACAACAATACTCTTATGGAAGTAGATCACCCACCCTCTCTTCCTCAGTGCTACTGAGTACACTCCAGTTGCCAACCTTTTGGTTAGTAGTCGAGCACCAACCATTCATGTCACCAGGGACCTTCTGAAAAGGTAAGCCAAAAAATTTCTAACCTGTTGCCGTCAAGTCAATTTCTACTCATAGCAACCCTATAGGATGGGGTAGAACTGCCCCATAGGATTTCCAAGGCTTGAGTCTTTTTCTTTTTTCCCGTTAAGTGTTTTTGCCTTTTATTGATTTATTTATTTTTATTGTATGTCAGATGAAGCTTTACAGAATAAATTAGTTTCTTATTAAACACAGTACACATATTGTTTTATGACATTGGTTAACAACCTCACGATATGTCAACACTCTCCCTCCTCGACCCTGGATTCCCTATTACCAGCTTTCTTGTCCCCTCCTGCCTTCTAGTCCTTGTCCCTGGGCTGTTGAGCACTGTTAGTCTCGTATTGTTTTCTGGGCCTGTCTAATCTTTGGCTGAAGGGTGAACCTTGGGAGTGACTTCATTACTGAGCTAAAAGGGTGTCCAGGGGCCATACTCTCAGGGTTTCTCCAGTCTCTGTCAGGCCAGTCAGTCTGGTCTTTTTTTGTGAGTTAGAATTTTGTTTTACATTTTTCTCCGGCTCTGTCTGGGACCCTCTATTGTGATCCCTGTCAGAGCAGTCTGGTGGTAGCCGGGCGCCATCGAGTTGTACTGGACCAGTCTGGTAGAGGCCATTGTAGATGTGGTCTATTAGTCCTTTGGACTAATTTTTCCCTTGTGTCTTTAGTTTTCTTCATTCTCCCTTGTTCCCGAAGGGTTGAGACCAGTGGAGGATCTTAGATGGCCGCTCACAGGCTTTTAAGACCCCAGATGCTACTCACCAAAGTAGAATGTAGAACGTTTTCTTTGTAAACTACATTATGCCAGTTGAGCTAGATGTTCCCTGAGACCATGGTCTCCACAGCCTCAGCCCAGCAATTCAGTCCCTCAGGGAGTTTGGATGTGTCTATGGAGCTTCCATGACTTTGCCTTGTACAAGTTGTGCTCACTTCCCCAGTATTGTGTACTGTCTTACCCTTCACCAAAGTCATCGCTTATCTATTGTCTATTTAATGTCTTTCTATCCCCACCTCTCCCCTCCCTCATAAACATCAAAGATTGTTTCTTTTTGTGTGTAAACCTTTCCATGAGTTTTTATAGTAGTGGTCTCATACAATATTTGTCCTTTTGTGATTGACTTATTTCACTCAGCATAATGCCCTCCAGATTCATCCATGTTGTGAGATGCTTCACAGATTCATCATTGTTCTTTATAGTTACATAATACTCCATTGTGTGTATGTACCATAGTTTGTTTATCCATTCTTCTGTTGATGGGCATCTAGGTTGTTTCCATATTTTTGCTATTGCGAAGAATGCTGCAGTGAACATAGGTGTGCATATGTCTATTCGTGTGATGGCTCTTATTTCTCTAGGATATATTCCTAAGAGTGGGATTACTGGATGGTATGATATTTCTATTTCTAGCTTTCTAAGGACACACCGTATCGTTTTCCAAAATGGCTTTATCATTTTGCATTCCCACCAGCCGTGCATAAGAGTTCCTATCTTCCCGCAGCTTCTCCAACATTTGTTATTTGGTTTTTTTGATTTGTGCCAGTAGTGCTGGCGTGAGATGGTATCCCATTGTGGTTTTAATTTGCATTTCTCTGATGGCTAGTGATCGCGAGCGTTCCCTCATGTGTCTGTTGGCTGCTTGAATGTCTTCTTTGGTGAAGTGTCTGTTCACTTCCTTTGCCGATTTTTTTATTTTTTTTTTGGATTATTTGTCTTTTTGTTGTAGAGGTGTTGGATTTTCTTGTAAATCTTAGAGATTAGACCTTTGTCTGATTTGTAATAAAAGGCTGCAATCTTTACAGACACATACTGCCACATCCTTCTCTCATAGAACAGCTACTGGATTAGAACAACGGATCTTTTGGTTAAAAGCCAAGTGCTTAACCACTTCTAGGGTGCCTTTCTGAAAAGGTAATGTGGTGCAAATACAAAAAAGAAAGAAAAACTTGAATTTAGAGTCAGAAATATCTGCTTGAATTCTTTCTCTGCCATTTATTAGTTATACAAAATTGTGGAACTAATTTGAAATATCTGAGCCACTATTTCCTCATCTATAAAAAAATAAACATGTTAACACCTAGCTTGCAGAGTTATTTTGAGAGCTACATGCAACCAAGTCCATGAAAGTAAGGGCAGACACATCACAGGCTATAGAGCTATGCTGTCTGGTACAATAGCCACTATCAACATGTGGCAATTTAAATTTAAATGAGTTAAAATTAAATAAAATAAAAGGATGTATTTCTCAAGCCCACTAGCCACATTTCAATTGCTCAATAGCCACATGTGCTTATTGGTTATTGTATTGGAAAGCGCTGACATAGACTGTTTCCATCATTGCTGAGGGTTCTATTGGCAGTACTGTTGTAAGAAGATGTTTCCCTGGCTTTCCTGGAAGCATCCAGACTCTAACTGATGTAGCTAATCTTTTGATAGCATGTGTTTTGCTGTATTTACAAAATTTATTCTTTAAAATAAAACTTGGGAATTGGCTGAGATCAACAATGAGTTTCTCTCTGAGATGCCCTCCAAGAGTTCACACACAGCCCTGTGTTGTCGTGTACCTGGTATCCCAGCTCTCTCTCTTGCAGCTGTGATGTACCAACCTCCTGACTTTAAGCTTGGAATTATACCTGTAACTCTTGGAAATAGCCAGAGTGACAAACCAACTGCTCTGCAGTTGAGACACCCTTGGATCTAAACTGTATTCACTATGGGATTGCCTTATAGGAGCTACGCATGCCACTTCAAATAACAGCTTCATTCATTTTGTTCCCTTTACTAAGGTTTCTTAACCCAAAACATCAGGGATGATGGCCATTTCTGGTGACAGGTAGACACCTGCACTGAAATCTCAATTCACTTCAGCTCGGGCCACTTGTTCAGAAAGAGTGTATTAACTTTCAGTTTCTACTTTTGTTTTGCTCAGAGAGTTAGCTAAAGTATCAGCACAGATTTTTTTTTCCTCATGGAGCAGTTGTTTTCAGGATAAAAAAATTTAGAGGGACTTTTGAGTGGTTTGAAGGTTTAAAACTTAGTTGGAAAATTAAAAACAAATAAATAAATAAATATTTCCTTAGTCATTTGGGAAAAAAAAGGGTTCTTGCTGACAATTGTATCATGGTACTATATTATCACATAATTTATTTTATACACATGATTGACTTTTACTTGAGAAGCAAGAAGTCCATGTGGAGATGTTAAAAAGAAGTCAGGTGAGGGATCAGTTGGGAGAAATTAAATCCATCAATGTGTAAATATAATAAGAAGGAACCCTGGCATTTATTGAGAGGTATGTGTAAATGTGGTGTTTGCTAGAAGGGAAGTTCTCTGCAGCCTATAGTAGCTTGGGGAATTTTGAAGACTGGGCAGAATTTCAACTGGCAATGAAAGGTGGTTGGGATTAAGGTGAGAAGTGAGGAGGGATTTCAGACAGGGGAAACTTGTGCAAAGTTGTAGAAATGAAAATGTACCTATCCTCTTCAGTAGGAAATAGACAATTTTGACTGAAGACAAATGAGTATGTGGATGAGAAAAAAAATAGGAAGTAAGTTTTAATGTTGTTCAGCTCAGACTAGGTAGAAAGGGTCAGACTTTGAATAATACAGCAATAATTATATGTATGGAGCCCTGGCAGCACAATGATTAAGCACTTGGCTGCTAACTGAAAGGCTGGCAGTTTGAACCAACCCAGTGGCTCCATGGGAGAAAGACCTGGTGATCTGCTCCCATAAAGATTACAACCAAGAAAACCCTAGAGGGTGGTTCTGCTCTGTCACATGGGGTCATTACGAGTCAGAATGGACTAGATGGCACCCAACAACAATAACAGCAACAATTATGTGTTGTTTTTTCCTGTGTACTTTGGGTTAGGCACTAGGCTTAAACATGTTGATGTACATTATTTAATCTAATTTTTACAATAATCCAATGAGGTAGATATTATTATTATTCATATTTTACAGATGAGGCAATTTAGACAGGTTAAGTGGTCTTCCCAAGGTTAAAGTGTTGGGAGACAATTCTCTAAGGATCTCTCATTTTTCGGTACATCTTGAGAGCAGGGGCACCGGCTGCCTTTGTTTTGGGCTATCTTTTCTTGGATGTTTGTATAGTGAACAGCTTTGAAAGATAGAAGTAGTGTCTCCTTGGAGCAAAGGGCAGGTTTATTTATTGTCTAGCATAAAAAATTATATTAAAGATAATATTTCCCTCTGAGACAAAGGCTGAGCTAGCTTGCTGCCCATTATAAAAGATTCAGATTCCCTAAGCTCAAGTTTCCTCTCCTGGATTGTAACCATTGCGTGTGTAGGAGTCTCCTGACACTTTCACATCGCTGTTTGGGAACTGAGACTTAGGAAAGTGGAGTAAAGTTGACATTCTGTCTTCTTACTGCTAATGCTGTGAATAATAAAGTCTTTTATGTCTGACCCAGGAGTTTGTGTCTTCTTTCAGCATCTTTGAAACTGTGACAGACTAACTTGTTCGCTTGCAAATAGGGTAAACTCTCAGACCATTCACAGTTTTTGAAACAAACAGTAAGTGCTGAAACAACCTAAGAAGGCTTTTGTTGTTGTTAGATGCTGACGAATTGGCTCTGACTCATATGGATCTTACACATAACAGAATGAAATGCCACATGGTCCTGCACCATCTTGTCAATTGTTGCTATGTTTGTGCCCATTGTTGCAGCCACTGTGCCAGTCTATCTCATTGAAGGTCTAAAGTCAATCAATATTAGGTGATAAGGGCCTGTACTAGAGTGGTAATAGGACGAAATTGGTGTTAGAAGCAGAAAGGAAGAGATAAGGTTGGGATAGAATATTGTGGGATGGAGCTACGGCAAGAGGTAGTCAAAGTATTAAAGGTCAAAGAAGATATAAAAATGCTGAATTCAAGCAGATGAATGATAACATCATTAATAGAAATTAATAAAGTGAGTAATTAGAACCAGTTCTTAGAGTGACATGCTTTTAGAGTTTGACTTCTTTGAAGTTAAGAGCTGGGTATTTTTAAATTCTCTGCATAAGATTTCTCCTCTCAAATCTGGATAGCTAGAGCTGATGAGAGAACCTGTCAGGTAGCTGTTTACTGTTGGCATCTCTGTGTGTGTGATGTTGCAGGTGGGAAGAGGAGAGAGTGTCTGGAGCAATGACCCAGTTGTCTTGGAGGCCATTTCAAACATACTCAGGCAAGCTGCAGGCTCTCTCTCTCTCAAGGGGAGAGCTTGGCTCTTAAGCATTGCTGTTTGGCAGTAACACCAGTGAAAACTATATCCTCTTACTCTTTTCTTGGATGGGCTATTTAACAACAAAGCACAAAATGTCATCTGTGGCTACTTTGGTGTCATTTGTAACGGTAACGATTTAAACACTTTTTTCTTTGTTGCCATTAATTTTTTTTTTTTTGCAGGAGGTGTGGTTTCCTGAGAAGCAATGAAAGACGGATTAAAGGAAAAGCAAATGAGCTCCATTTGTTTGGATATTATCCTCTTCTGGGCTCCTTTGCCTTAACCAATTGACCAAATGGAAAATCATATTAGGTTGTATTTTTAAAATAATAAGAAACCTTTAAGAAAATTCAAGCTGATAGAGCCTGAGGGGCACAGTTGCAATGTCCAGTGTATTGTATTCCTTAAGGGAAAAGAAAATTGTTCCATATTTTCTATTTCTCAATCAGTTGCCAATGTTTGGTGAACTCTATCTACTGCTACACATTCTATTAGTGAGTGGCAAATTACGCAATGACAAGATTATGTTGCTGTCCTACCAGGAAGTCCATGGAAGCAACACTTCATGCCTCTCTGACTGGAGTCCAGGTGACATGCGAACATAATAGCACTGTTTAGTGGTAAAAATGATTTTAATCTTTAAAAAAGATGGGATGGTCTTTATTAGATCATTTTAGGAGTTATAGATTAGCCAGCTATAAATATACTATAGAGGCATGAATCAAATTTTTTCTTTCTGGTTTTTTTTTTTTTAATGTATCCTTTTTAACATCTCCTGTATCTATGGATAACAGGTTCTCAGGTGAACCTCTGAGTATGTCACTGAAAGCCCCGAGGCGTTAAGTGTGCAAAGTATCTCTGAACATATGCTGTAATGGATTTGACCTCGAAGAGCACTACAAAGAGAAATTACAGATAACCATCTGAACTGACTTCTGAAGCTTGTAGCTCTGACTCCTGAGATACAGAAAGAAAAGTGAGATCAAATAGATTGGAGTGAACAACTTGGAGATAGCAAAATGAATATATATCTGATTTAAAAGTAAATAAAGTTAAATAAAAAATGATTTGCTCTCTAGCTTTCTTTTTTCTATATTCTTTCCTTGTTTTCTACAAAACGTCCTTGAAGTACAATAAGAAAAAAGCAGTACACATTATACTTTTCCTGATCACATTGGTGCCTTGTAAAATGAATATTTGACCAATACATAAACATATGTATAAAACACTAAACCACTGAAATCTTAGGCTCTAAGAGGGTGATAGCATCATAGAGATGACCTAGTCTTACCCATCAACCAGAGCAAGAATAGTTTTAAAGGCAGTGATTTAGGCTACGACATGAATGTTCTAATGATGGGCATCTCAGTACTCTGTGGTTTGTTTTTAGTGCTACAAAGTGCTTAGAAGTATAAAAATTGCAGATATTATGAAGTATTATAAACCAAAAAAACCAAACCCATTGCCATCGAGTCAATTCCGACTCATACTGACCGTGCAGGACTGAATAAAACTGTCCCCGTGGAGTTTTCAAGGAGTTGCTGGTGGATTGGAACTGCCAACCTTTTGGTTAGCAGCTGAGCTCTTAACCACTGAGCCAGAGCAAGCATTATTTATGCAGTTTTTACCCCAGACACACAATCAGTACCACATACACTTTTTTGACTATTGTGATCAATTTACATGTGTTCCCAGTTTTTGTTTTCCATAGTCCCTTTATAATCGACAACTCATATTTGTTATACAGATAGCTGGGTTAAGGCTAAAACATGTGGCTGTCAAATAGATCCAAACCCACTGGCTTACTAGGATTTCAGATCTGCAACCTTGATCTGCTACCTAGACCTCATAAACAACATGCTCTAATCAGCTAAATAGGCCATAGGAATTTTGTCTTTGTGTGTAGACCCTGGAATATATAAACACAAATACACACACAAAGGCCACCCTAGTTGGATAGTTATTCAAATGGTGCTAGGAAACAGGCTGTAGAAAAATGAACTATATGATTTTGGATTTTGCTATTAATATACAGCGTAAATGCCCATTATATAATTAGAGAGAATGGAAACATCAGAGTAAAAACCCAGGCACTATAAAAAACAAACAATTTTGCCAAACCAGCCAGAGATACATTAATGTGATCGATTGAACATGAGGGTACAATGAACTTTGACTTTTTTCTTTCTGTAGAATTGTTGTCTTTAGTAGTGCAATGGCTGGGATTCCACCTGAAACATTTGTGAGAACATTTGCTACCTAGAGAAATGTCGCAGCAATACATTCTTGTAAGTGTCAGATGATGTGCTGGTAATTATGGCTGCTATGCTGAGCAGTTATTTCTAAACAATGCTTGCAAAATACTCTGCTGTGTAATTTGTTGGTGTAGTTACAAACCTACTAATGGCACCTTTTAGAAAAGTGTTTCTTACGATTAACTCCCATGGTGAAGATAGAGCAGGATGACTTACAAGCTGTCTTTCATGTACTGTGCTTCCCCTTTTTGCTTCTTGGGTTTTCCTCCCCCATGTTGCTTAGAGGCTGAGCCTAATGCATATATAAGATCTGAGCAGAAGTGAGGTGGCTATCATTAGGCACAGTTGTATGTATGGGTCCTGGGTGCAGGCTTGCATTATGGTTCATAAATGATATGGAGCCAAAATGCTGAGTGTGCTGTTGGACAGGGGCAGAATTTGTTCTTGCTAAAATAAACAAAATAAATGACAACCTGGAATAAAGGCAATGTTTAATATAACTGTCGACAGAAATTTCCAATGCTATAAAACAACTGTTATGAAGGCAAATATATTCAAAACACACATTATTTGGTCAGTTTGTGGGTTTTCCCCTCTAGTTTTGGAGATTTGGAGCAAAGAACAGATAGCATGTACAGAAGGATCTTAAAGTGATGGTTTGTACTTGTGTTTGTCCTTTTTGCATGTTTGAAAATTAAGCAACTCAACACCTACTGGGAATCATTATCATTGAGGCTTTTTAAAAAAGTGCTTTTCCTTATTTCATGGAACATTCCAAGCTGAGCACAGTAGCGTGAATGATGCTGTGCCATGGGGTGGGAGGTTGAAATCATTGAACTCTCTGAATTTCTCCAGTGTGTCTCAGTGGCAGAACCCCTTGTGCTAAATGTGTGTGTGTGCTGTTCCACTGAGAAAATGCAATGTTCAATAGCTCTCTGAGGTTCTCATTTCATACCTATGGCGAAGAGGTTCAATGGCTGCCTGTTGAGTTTCATTGTGAAGTACATACAGATAGTCTAGTTCAAGGTTCTTTAAAAGGCACACAGGGGAAGAAGTTATGTTTCTGCTTTCATTTCCTAGTTGATGGGCTTTTTTTTCTTTTAAACCTTAATTTTTGCACAATTAATAAAATATGATATTGTTATAATATTACTGTAGGTAGAGTACATGAACAATTTAACAATTCATCTGAAGAAATAGACACAAGGGCTGCTCGACATCAGTTACTCAACCAGTCTACATACAATAGCCGATCATACCTTTTCTAGTCTTTTCTGTGTAAACGCCGAGTTTGGTTCATAAGTGAGACTGTAACCAGAACATTAGGAAGTCAGACAGCTGCAATTGCATTCTGGCTTTTTCCAAATGCTGCCAAGTATTTGTAGACTTACTGAATTTGAAGACATATTCAGTGAGTGCCTCAGTCTGTGAAATCTAAGGGAGACTAATTAGCAGAAAAATAATTCTGTTTAAATAACACACACCCAATATTTAAAAATTCTCCAAAACATTAGGAAAAGCCTTTGGAATAATTAAATACTTTACTTTTCATAGCATATTTCTTAAATGGATAACTATTGAATGAAGAAATGTCCTTGCTACTTCATACACAGTTTTGGCAGGTGATTTGTGTTCCCTTAAGTATATCTGTGTCGAGCCTTATAGTTGGCCAGAAGACATTGCTTTCAATGGGTTTTTAGCTAGCGAGGTAAAATGAACCTCTTTTGTCAATAGGGGAAAAATGTCCTCTGCTGGAAGCAGAGAAATTACATGCAGATGAGTTTAGCTTTCTTCCAAAACAATGTGATGGTGTATAGCTTTACGAGATATGCAAGTAGAGTTTGGAGACCCACCTGTGGATGTAAACCTGATCCTTTACTACGTACTATCTGTGCTTTGCTCTGAGTCTTCAAAACTGGAGAAGAAAACCCATGAATTGTCCAAATAAGGTTAGTCTTGAATCTATTTGCTTTCATATTGATTGTTTTATAGCACTGAATACTACTTTAATTGCCTACAACTGCTTGAAAAGAAAATCATGATTAAGATTGAGGATAGAAGGGGAAAACTGAATAAACAAATAATGTAAAGGAGAGATACAGCCTTAAATGGTGAACCATAATTGTAATAATAAAAAGTGATACCACAGAGTCCATTTTTGAGTCCTTTCTGGAAATAAGCTTCTTTTCATACTTAATTATTAATAATGGAAAAAATAGATCAAAACAGAGTAAAGCCAGTTTAGGCTCTGCCCATGTAATGCCAACCCAACACAAAATAAAACAGACAAACAACTTCATCCTGGCCTAGACTGTGATAAATAAATTACTAGTTTGATAGGTGGTTTTGAATTCACCAAATGATGTTCTTGCAGCATTTAAAAAATACAGTCTGTTTAAATGAGAAGCATAGACAAGTTGTTAGGTAAAGTACTTTGTTGTATTTTGAACATACATCAAAAATATAAGACATTAGACTTTTTCCTCCTTTTGGGAGAGAATGTTCCAAAATACCAAACTGATAACAAGGAGATTCTCACACGGAGAATAAATTTGACTTGAAAGAGGAATCTCAAGTGAAGTTGAAATTTGGATCTAATCATGTATAAATTTCCTTGAAACCAGTAGTAGCAGAGTTTTTAACCACCATATTAGGCATCATTTATGAAGTGAATGATAGTGTACTAATAAATTGTTTGTAAGGACAAGTTTTGTTCAGAAAGAAAGGAATAACATTTCAAATGACCTTGATCACTGGAAAAACGTTCCTACAAGACTGAATGGCTTTGCTTAAAAAATAAGCAGGAGGCCATAAACTCAACTTGTCTGCCAGTTTGTCGTACTGTGGTGGCTTGCAAGTTGATGTGATGCTGGAAGCTATGCCACCAGTACTTCAAATACCAGCAGCATCACAAATGGTGGATAGGTTTCGGTGGAACTTCCAGACTAAGACAGACTAGGGAGAAAGATCTGGAGATTTACTTACAAAAAAAAAAAATTAGTCAGTGAAAATGTTATGGATAGCAGCAGAACATTGTCTGACATAGTGCTGAAAGATGAGCCCCAGTTACCCTGAGGTTGGAAGACAACTTAAAATACAACTGGGTAGGAGCTGCCTCCTCAAAGTAGAGTCAACCGTAATGACGTGGAGTGGCATGACTCAAAATGAGAAGCAACAGCTGAAAACACCCATCAGTAATAGTCCCTGGAAAAGGACATCATGCTAGGTAAAGTAGGTTAGTGAAAAAGAGGAAGTCCCTCAATAGGACAGATTGACACAGTGGCTGCAATAATGGGCTCAAGCATAACAACGATTGTAAGGATGGCGCAGGACCAGGCAGTGTATCGTTCTGTTGTATGTGGGGTTGCTATGAGTCAGAATCAACTGGAGAGCACCTAAAAACAACAATAGACTTAAGAATAAAAAAAATAAAAATAAAAATACAGGATGTCTGGCTAGGAAAGAGCATTATAGAGAAATAATTGGATGCTATAGTTGACAAAAATATATGTTGAGATGTATAAACAAGTTTGACTCTTTTTGGATTGAGCTGATTATTAAAATCAAATTACTAAATAAGTTTTTGAATGTATGTACAAGTTGTAGTTATCATCGCGATCCTGCTGTGAGGTTATGTTAATTACAGATGTGAAAGAGATAGGACAGAAAATTTTCTTTTTTAACATCATTTAGAAAGTTATCATGATATTAGTTTCTATCTTGTTCCTCGTGCTTTTAAAGTGATGCAGACAAAGAAGATAAGTTTGTAAAAGAATTTCATAGATTTTGAGATTGGAAAAGGGTCACATGAACTGGGATTGTTAAGTGATATAAAGTTTTTATGAGGTAAATGTATGGTAATTGGTTCTGCCACCGGTAAGTTGAACTTCATTAGCCAATAGTTCAGTTACAGAAGCCTAACGTACTGGTACTGTGCCAGGTATTGTAAGGTATTCAGAGAAGTCTTAGTAGTCCTTGCTGTGAAGGAGTTTACTATCTAGTCACCAAAAAAACAGGCATTAAATAATTAAAAAACAAAATAAAACTATGTATTACTGATTATAAGAGCAATAGAGTTTATGAGAAGGGAGATCAGTATGATTTGCTGGAGGATTCGTCCTAGAGAATTTGAAGATTTTCTTGGGTTTGCAAAATGAGCGAGATTTGGAAAGAAAGTCAAGACGAGAACATTGTGGCGAGAGATGCGAGATGGAGAGAGTATGAGTAATGGCAAGGAAGCAGAGGGATGACAAGAGTGAGAACTGTTTGTGTGGGTTTCAACCTGATGTAGACACAGTTCTTAATTCTGGATATTCCATAGTGGTTTCTGTTCAGATCAACAAATTGTGCAGAATAAACATAAATGTTTAGTGATGCTGGTGTTTAAATGAAGTAAACCATGGTATCAGAATTTTAGACTTGGAAACGATGTTAAATAGCATGTGAGTCAACTTCTCATTTTACATATGAGGCTTAGAGAGGTTATTTGATGAAGGTCACCTTGTTAGTCATAGCCAGTTTCTGTGACTTGATTAGGACTCATGACAATCCCATGTGCATCACAGTAGAACTATGCTCAATAGGGATTTCAGTGGCAGGTCTTTCTTCTGAGTTGCCTCTGGGTGTCCTTGAACCTCCAACCTTTTGGTTAGCAGCTGAGCACATTAACCGTTTGTACCATCTAGATACTCTGTTAGTGGTAGTGTGAAGACTAAAAGCCAGATCTGATTCTAGGCTGGTGTTTTTTTATTTTTTTGCTAAAACTGGCTGAGCTTCCTTGTATAAAAAGAAAAGACAGCTTTGATCTTGTTTTTTAGGACCTCTTTGATAATTTTTTGAACAAAAGTAAGGTTTGATGGTTGCAAAGCCTGTAAAAAGATTCTTATCAAATTTGTAAGTAATTGCTGATCATGCGTGTTTATACATTTGATCCATTGAGATTGCTCAGGGGTGAAAAGTTCCCTGTGCTGTTAGTGATGCTCTTAATCAAGGAGTCTGAAGGCTGTCATCAGAGCAAAGAATAATGAGTTTTATATTTTCTTTATTGATACGTGTTGACCTTTTAACCCTACTGATTGACAAAGTCATCAAAGGTACATTCTCTCCTGCATGGCTTCTGGCACTGGCTGCCTTCCATAATTGTGTCAACGGTGCTTTACATTCTGCTGCAGCTGCCATTTTCGCCACCTGGCACTGTGCTTATCTGTCCATTAATGTTTTCAAAAATGATTAATAAGCTCCCCCAGCTCCCGCTAAAAAAAAAAGGAGGGCTCCAAATCAGTCCTAAATGCATAGGAATGAATTGCTGGGCACCCTCTTCTGATTCGTGGGCCCCATGGGCACTCACCCCCAGCTGAAAGGTAGACTAGTTGGTCTCATGACAATGTGGAAACTTTGAAAGTATAAAAGAAAAAGCAAAATTAAATGTCACCTGTCAATGTATGCACTTGTAATTTTAAGGTTACTTTTTACAATTCAAATTATGGCTAAGACATAATGGAAAACCTTATAAGGTTTTTGAGTGGCTTCCATTACTATTTATGTTAATATTGTCAAATGTTATTCTGAGATGCATTCCCTTCTGTAACCTGTCCATCTGTTATATAATCAGAATGACCTTCCTTGTTTCTTCTCTGTAGAATTTTTTTCCTGAGTTGAATTGAAAAAAAAAGGAAGAAAAAACACCAAACACTTTCTTTCATTTAAAACTAACAAACAATTTTATTCTCTATACATTGGGGAAAGAACTGTTCTTCCCACAACAAACACCATATCTTTAATATTTTAGGCCACCTAGGGCATTAATAAGTATGTTGTATTAAAAGGGTTTAAAATGGCAGGGAAGCATTATGAAAAGTTTTTCACAGAGTGAATGGATTCAGGAATATTTTAAAAAATCTTTCTAAAATATAAAAGAATGGGATAGTCATATTTTTAAAATGTCCACAGGATATTGTTTTTTTCTTAATGAGATTATATGGCTTGAAACCTTCTACTAACTAGCGAGTTGAGGAATTGTTATTTTTTAGTTTATTCACTTTAATTGACTACATCACTTGGTTGTTTTTTATTCCATGTAGGTACAATAATAGTCATCATCTGAGTCAGTTAAAAAAAAAATCATCACACCACAGATGACAGGATTCTGACAGGAATCACAACAGAGGGTCCTGGTCAGAGAGGGAGAAAAATGTAAAACAAAAGTCAAATTCACGAAAACAGATTAGACTTACTGGTCTGACAGAGACTGGAGGAACCCCAGAGACTATGGCCCTCGGACACACTGCTAACTCAGAACTGAAGCCACTGAAGTCCACCTTTCAGCCAAAGATTAGACAGGCCTATAAAACAAACGATAACACATGTGAGAAACATGCTTCTTGATTCAGAGACCAAATCGGCATCTCTTGACCAAGAGCAAAGACAAGAAGGCAGGAAGGGGCAGGAAAACTGGATGAATGGACACATGGAAGCCGGGGTGTAAAGGGAAAGGGGGAGAGCACTGACACATTGTGAGAGATTGCAACCAATGTCACAAAGCAATTTGTATATAAAGTTTTGAATGAGGAACTAATTTGTACTGTAAACTGTCACCTAAAGCACAATTAAAAAAAAAAAAAAAAAAACCACTGTGAGGCTTTATATATACGGTCGTAGTGAATAGTTAAACAACAAAAAATTTAGCAATGAAGAAAGTAAACAAAAAAAATCCATTAAATAGATGAGTGGGGTCATGTACAAATTAGTAATTAAATGACAATATTTAATTTTTTGAATTATTTGATTCAGTATCATTTCTATGCAATTTTTGAGTTTAAAGAGTCTAGAGTGGAAGTAATATGAGGCTGAAGATTTAGGTTTTGTTCCTGACCTTTTAGCTGTCTGGGAGATTTTGAATACAATTTCAATATCTCCAGCTTCCAATCTATAAAGTAAGAACAAGAAAGAGTCACTATAAATATCAAAATAATATACATTTTTGAAATTTTAAGTGTTGTATACATTTACTACGTTGGTATTAGTTGTATCTGTATTAGATGCAATTTCAGAACATTTTTCCGTTCACTTTTGCCCTCACATTTTCCAGATCACACTCTGTCAATGCCTCTTTGCAACACCCATATTTTCTTCCTTTTATTTCCTTTCATCCACTTTCCTTCCAGTCTTTTGCATTATTCCTACATTTTGAAATTTTGAGGATTTATTGTCTATGAATGTTCTACTGCCTATGTAATCCTTGCCATTTCCATCAACTAAGGATAATCACAAGCATCTTTGACTGATACTGGTTTGTTTAGATTTAAATGCTTGTCTTTTAAGGTATCATTATATACTGTGAATGCAGACTTCTTTTGTGGGTATGCAAAATCCAACTATAGTGTGTGGGTGCAGTCGGGGAAGGGGAGTATGCCTTATGTAAATCTGAACATCTCAAAATTATATTAGTAATTTCGGGTTTATAAAGATGAATTTTGGAATTCAAAGAAGAGAAATAATTAAAAAAAAAATAAAATTGTGAAATTAAGATGCTCTGGAAAGTCTACAGATCAGAGGCAAATTTGATCTCTAGACTTTTTGTAACCCCATGAACAATAGGTACAGTGACTCTTCATATGGGGCCTACTCAGTACATGGTGTTTGTCTCCCTCTTTTAGGCTTAGCCTTTGATCAGGGCTGATGGTCACTGGGTATCCACCTGTGTGGATGTTCAATTCATTTCTGGCTGTTTGTGCTCTAACTGATTTGGGATTACGTCCTACCAGTTACTAAATATTTTGAATATCTCCTCAAGCACCACCCAACTTTTGACCAAGGGCATTGTCCATGCCATTGAATGTATCTCTTTGCTCCTTTCCTGTTCCAACTGCCTTACTTCTCTCCCAGAGGTAATCACTATCCTGAGTTGTGTGTATATTATCCCTTTGCTTTTTTTTTTAAGTTTTAAACATACATATAGAGCCCTGGATCCCCAGTGGCTCAGTGGTTAAGCGTTCACCTGCTAACCAAAAGGCTGGCCGTTTGAATCCACCATCTGCTCCTTGTAAACCCTGTAGAGCAATTCTACTCTGTCCTATAGGGTCGCTATGAGTCAGAATCGACTAGATGACAACGGGTTTGGTTTTTTTGTTTGGTATAGAGCCTGGTTGCACAACAGTTAAGCACTTGGCTACTAACTGAAAGGTTAGTGGTTAGAACCCACCCAGCAGTTCTCAGAAGAAAGACCTGGTGATCTGCTTCTGTAAAGATTATAGCCAAGAAAATCCTATGGAGCAGTTTTATCCTGTCATATGGGGTAACTGTGAGTTGAAATTGACTCGACAGTGTCCAACAACAACATATATCACTAAATAAGATGTTTAGTTTTCTTGTTTTTTAGTTTTATAACAATAGCTTAATATTATATATATTCATTTGAAACTTAACCATTTTCATTCAATGTTACATTTCTAAGATTCACTGCTATTGTTCTGTGTGGTAGCCCATTCTTTGACAATCATCTGCAACATCACTTCTGCATAAATCACATTTCCATGCATCTATGAGTTTGTTTCTGGGCTCTCTGTTCTGTTCCATTGGGTCAGATTTTCTTTCCCTACTCCAATATCACATTGTTGTAATTGTCCTGTATAATAGCTGTTGATATCTATTAGGTCAAGACTCCCATTTTATGACACTTCTTCAGGAGTATCTTGGCAATTCTTGAGCTTTCGTTCTTCTGTAAAATGTTTAGGACTAGTTTTCAAGTAACTTGAAAAAACTGGGAACTTGAAAAACAAGTTGGAATTTGATTAAAATTGCACTCAATCCAAATATAATTTTGGGGAAAACTAATGTGTTATAAAATTAAGTATTTTTTGTATCAAGTTTCAGCCAGAAAAACAAGCACTAGGGAATATTTATTAAGAAGTCTATGGCTCATGTGATTGTGAGGGCTGGGCAGGAAAGTACAAATCCACAGGCTAGAATTCTCAAGCAAGAGCGAAGCTGCTATCCACTGGCAGAATTTCTTTTTCAGGGTAGCTTCACCTCTGGCTCTTAAGGCCTTTCAATTAATTAAATCAGGCCTGCCATATTATCTAAGGTAATCTTCCCTACTTAAAGTCAGGTAATTACGGACTTTAATTACATCTACAAAATACTTTGACAGCTACACCTAGATTAGTATCTGACTGGTTAACTGGGGACTGTAGCTAGCCTTGCAATGTTGACTAATAGAACTGACCATTACACTTGTGATGAATGTGGTTTGTTTCTCAATGTATTTATATTTCTATCTCTATATTTAATACCTTTTCATAAGTAAATTTTCTCTACAGACCTGTTTTTAAATTTACATTTTCTGTGTATAATGTCTGTTGGTGTAGAGAAATGCAACTGATTTTTGTACATGGATCTTATTTCTACCTAACTTGTTAAACTCCCTTCTTCTTTCTTATGATTTGTCTGGAGTTTCTTTTGGGTAATTTGTGTCTGTAGTTACATCATTTGTAAGAATAGCAGTTTTGTTTCTTCTTTCAATGTTCATGTCTTTTTAAATATCAATTTTTAAATTATATATGGTCAAATTTACTGTTTGTGATGTGCAGTTCTACGAATTTTGACAAAGCTATAAAGTTATCTATTCACCACCGCAATCAAAACAAGTTTCATCACTCTCCCTCCCAAAATACCTCTGCGTCATTCCTTTGTTCGTTTGTAGTCAATTCCTCCCTTTTCCCACAAACCCTGGAATTCTCTGATCTATACTTTATCCTTAAGTTCGTCTTTTCCAGAATGCCACATAAATAGAATCACGCTGTATATAAACAGAAGTTATCATTTCTTTTTAGAAAATATCTAGGAGTAGATGTTTAACTTTATAAGAAACCACCAAAGGGTTTTCCAAAGTGGCTGCGCCGTATGCATTCTCACCAGCAATGGAGGAGTGGTCCCGTTACCTTGCATCCTTGTCAGTGCTTGATATTTTCAGTTTTAAAATTTGTTTTATTATTCTTGAGTTTTGAGAGTTTTTTAAAAAAATATATTCTGGATATAAGTCTTCTGTCAGATACTCAATTTGCAAACATTTCCTCCCAGTTTAAGACTTTTCTTTCTCAACAATGTCTTTTCTAGAGCAAAATATTTTAATTTTAATAATGTTTAACTTACAAATATTTTCTTTTCTGTTTTATGCTTTTGGGTGTTGCGTCTAAGAAAGCTTTGCCAAATGGTGACATAGTGTCACAAACATTTTCTCCTATATATATATTTTTAAATGTTTTATAGTTTCACGTTTTATATTTAGGTCAATGATAAATTTTGAGTTAACCTTTTGTATAATGTGAATTATTTTTACATATTGCACCCAATTGTAACAGGGCTATAAGTTCGCTTTTCTTTTCTTTCGTTTTTTTATTTTTGAGACCAAAAGACAAATGTACTTATTTCTACTACCCAAATGAAATTTTACTATTTTTGATCTGGAGCAGAAAAATAAAAATAAAATAAAATAGGCACATTTCAACCAGCTTATGTGGGACGTCTAGCGGATCAGACACATTGGCTGTAAATGACCCAGTTATAACAGTGTAATGGTGTAACTGCACATGATCTCTGACATTCCGTGTGGATATTGCTGGGGATCTTAATGGGGGGACGTTAATTTATGTTGTACTAGCAGAATTTTCTGTTTTCTATCACTTTCCATTAAGATTGTGTATTTTTGTGATACTAATTTTTCCAGTAAAAGAGAAAAGGATCAGGTTTTGTGTAATTTGATCAGATTAGCCCATCTAGTATTTGAGCAAGCGTCAGAGGATCAGTGGTACAGAAAGATTTTTTTTTTCCCAAGAGGGTGTTAAAATGAGGAAGTTCTGCTGACTGCCAAATTCTACCTCTGGTCTATAACTATAGTGAACATGAATCAGATGCTATCAAGTCCCTGAAGTCTGCACCTACAAATAAAACCTTTCCTTCCAACATGTTTACTGATAATCAAACCTTTATATTTAGACATAATGTCACCAGAGAAAGGGAACTAAATTGTTATTAAGCTTCTACTAAATGGTAGCACAGAACATGGTGTTTACATACTTCCAAATTCAATTAATCTTCATATAAATCTAGGTGGTTGTATTAGTATTATTATTCTATTTCTGTAATTGAGGAAATTGAGGTTTAGAGTGCTAAGAGCTTACTTACAGTTATACACCTAGAAAATGGAGTCACCAGATCGCAAACCAAGATAATTATGCTTACAAAGCCCACGAGTGAAATCCAGGAACAATTCTACTTCGTAAATCTTTGATTCCTTTTTTTTATAACACTGTTTTCATTGTTCCTGAGAAATGACCTTTTCTTGCTTTAGAAAGCTTGTTGCTTATTCCAAAGTCCTCAGTAGTGAAGTCCTCTTCCGCTGAAGTGTGGTGTCTGGCCTGGGTTAACTCCTTTTTTAACTGTTTCAGAATGTTCTAACCACTGTAACTCTGGTAGGCCATGGAGCCATATAGCGTTGGCACTGAAGGAATTAGTGAAAAATAGTGAAGTTACTGTCTTCATCAGTCACAAAGAGATCTTCTAAGGGAGAACAATAAAGGGACATACAAAATTAAACAACTGAAAAATAGTTCTTGTTTACTCTCAGCAAGGAGGATTGACTTTTACTTGTTCTGTTTTCAATTAATTTACCTAATTTAACCTTTAAAAATGTCACTTTCCCTTTCAACCTCATAATAAATATAAATTTTTTAGAAGACTCTACGTTTAATTTTAGAAGACTCTACATTTACTTTCAGCAGCTGCTGCCCTTTTAGGTTGAGCTGGGATAGGGAGGGAGGAAAGAGAGATAAGAAAAGAAAGCTTTTAGAACATGCCTTTTCTTTATTTAGCTTTTACTAGCACAAGCTTCTAGAATGTGTTGCTCTGTTAAGTATATATGAATGTGTTCTCTTGGACTGAGGGTAGAGAGGTAGGGCTGGGGGAGGAAAATAAATCAATGATAAGTTAATAAAACCAAACACCATAAAAAATATCCTAGCCATGAAGGAGTTCCATTGTTTGAAACAAATGATTTCAGAAGCTGAATTAAATGCATTACTTTTGCTTTGGAGTTGACTGATATTAGTGTCTGTGCACTTACACTCAACTCTCTAGCACTGCTGTGCTGTAGACCAGTGCTTCTCAAATTTTTATGTGCAGATAAATCACCTGTGGTTCTTGTTAAATGCAGATTTGATTTATTAGGCCTGGGGTGGAGCTTGAGATTGTGCATTTCTAACAAGCTCTCAGGTGACGCTGTGCTGCTGATTCATGATCCATATTTAGAGTAGCAGATCTATTAAAAAATTTGATTCCCGAAAATATAATCTTGTTAAGGACACTGCAGGAAAAATCTGGCCTGGGTTTACATGTACCATGCCTATATACAGAGAAGCATTTTGGTTAAAACCTTTTTTTTTTTTTAATGAAGGCATACACCAAGTACTTTTATCTAAGGAAGACAAAATGGATAATAATAACTACAATTTATGACTTAGTTGAGGCTAGGCACTGTGCTAACTACTTTAAGTATATGGTTGTTGCTGTTAGCTTCATTCGAGTCAGCTCCTGACTTATGACAACCCTGTGCACAATGGAATCAGACCACTGTGATCTGGGTTTTCATTGGCTGATTGCCAAGCCTTTTTTCCTAGTCTGCCTTAGTCTGGAAACTCCACTGAATCCTGTTCAGCATCATAGCAACATGCAAGTCACCACTGACAGATGGGTGGTGGCTGTGTGTGAGGTGCATTGGGCAGGAACAGAACCCAGGTTTTCTGCATGGAAGGTGAGAATTCTACCACTAAAGCACCACTGCCCTCTTACATATATTTTGTTATTTACTTCTCACTACGTCGATGGAAGATTTAAATTGTTTTTTACATATATAGTTAAGTGAAATAAGGCCTAGAGCAATGAGCACATAATTATCCCTGACGCTACACTGCTAAGAAAGGGGTAGAAGCTGCATTCAAACTTTGGTTGTTTGCTTCTAAAACCTGCACTTAATTACCATCCTATTAAAAAATATCGGATAGTAATTTGAAAACATATCTTCTATGAAAGTGAAAGATGGAAGACATGGACTTTGAAGTCAGATACAGAATGAAGGCTTGAGGCTTCCTAGCTGCCTGGCGCTGGGAAAATCTTGCAGCACCAGTTTCCATAGTTGCAAAAAGAGATATTAGTATGAGCTGCTCTTCTCTCCGTTATGAAGTTGTTGTGAAGACCAAATGGATTCAGACATGACATGTTTTGTGAACTATAAATCAGAACACAGAGGTAGTTTTCTACTCTCCCCAAACATTTATTGCCCACTGCATGTAGACTAGGCATGATGACTTCAAAAAAATTAAACGTTTGGCCTGGGCTTACTGAGAATCATGGAGACTGCATGTACTATAGGATTTGACCATGGTGATTCATAGCGTTTTCATTGGCTGATTCTTCAGAAGTAGATCACCAGAATTTTCTCCCTAGTTACAATGAGTCGGGGGCCAACTCAATGGCAGCTAACAACAATAACAACAACATTGAGAACCTTTATACTTTCAATTGCCTCAGACGCATTCGAAAGCTGGACAATGAATAAGGAAGACTGACGAAAAATCGATGCCTTTGAATTATGGTGTTGGCAAAGAATATTGAATATACCATGAACTGCCAGAAGAAAGAACAAGTCTGTCTTGGAAGAAATACAGCCAGAGTGCTCCTTGGAAGCCAGGATGGTGAGATTTTGTCTCACGTATTTTGGACATGTTATCAGGAGGGACTGGTTCCTGGAGAAGGACATCATGCTTGGTAAAGTAGAGGGTCAGTGAAAAAAAGGAAGAATCCTCGATGAGATGGATTGACACAGCGGCTGCAACAATGGACTTAAACATAACCATGATTGTGAGGATCATGCAGGACCAGGCAGTGTTTTGTTCTGTTGTACGTAGGGTCGTTGTCTTAGGCTGGATTCTCTAGAGAAGCAAAACCAGTAAAGCATATAAATATACATATATATATATATATATATACATATTATACATATATATATATGTATATTTATATCAAGGAAATGTCTCATGCAGTAGAGACTGTAATGTACACGGGTCAGGATGGAGGCTTCTCCTGATTTGTGTAGCCTCAGGGGCTGGTGAACACAAGATCGGCAGATCAGAGAGCAGGGCTTTTGCTCACAGGCTGTGAAGATTGATAAATCTCAAGATCGGCAGGCAAGACCCGAGGCAAGCTGCTAGCTCAAGTCCTAAGAACTGGAGGTCAGATGAGCAGGAGCCAGCTGCAGGATCCAGAATGAGCAAATGCCCCTGAGCCCTGCCGGAACATCTACCCACACTCAGTGCAGGCCACATGCCCAGGGAAACTCCCCTTCACCCAATTGACTATACACAGCAGATCCCATCATGGGGGTTATCACATATAATTTTCAACAGGGAAGTGACCACAACATCACATGACTGTGAAAACACTGAGAATCATGGCCCAGCCAAGTTGACACACAGTCTTAACCATCACAGTCACTATGACTCAGAACCGACTCACCAGCTCCTAACAACAGTAAGAACGTGTAGATAGGGAGCTTGCTTCATCTGAGTCACACCACAGGGTTAAAAACATATATAGTTTAGGGCATTCAGCACTACCTTGCCCAACTTTGGGCCTGTTTCCTTATGTTCCATTTGAAGAAGGTGGAACCTGTGATCTCTAAATTTCTTCCTAACAGCTAAGTTTTTGATTTTTGCTTTCAATTGATCTACAACTGCTCCCTGGTTAGATATTTTTGCAGGGTTTGGGTGATGGTATTGATGATAATGATGCTGGTTATTTTACAATTTTGCCTCTGTTTCTTTGTGTGAAACTTTTCTCAAAATCTGGTAAAGGAAGTTGTCTTACAAGAAGCTACAACTACCTAGTTTTCATTCGGAGTAAATCCAAAAGTAGAAAAGAACTTTTAAGAATAATAAAATAAGGTACTATTTTCAGGCTTGGAGTTAAGGAGATTACTAGTCAATACACCATACTTTAGACATAGGTCTGTTTTAGGGAACTGTGATCTGGGCCCAGCTTTAGTAGATATTACAAATCTCACAGCCAAGGAGAAGCAGCAGGAACAAAGTTATATGATCTGCTAGTGTGGAGTGAGGGAAAAAGCAGGTACAGAATAAATTCCTGAGCTCCACAGGGAAAGGGTAGAGATGAAAATTGGTCAGGATCGAGGAGAGATTCAGAACCTATCAAGTGCTGAAGAAGAGAAGTGAATGGCTCAGATGCCTGTTACATAACTGGGAAAACAATGATAAGGGAGCATACTATTTAGAAGTAATAATAAGAACTACCGTATAATGCTTTTCAGTTCGTACACTAACTTTAAGTATAATGCCACATATTATTCTGACAACATTCTTTTTGTCCTAGAAATATGTATCTTCACTCTACAAATGAAGAAATTAAGCCTGAGAGATGTTATTTATTCCTGAAGTGAAGAAACTGGAAACTAGTTTATTGTACCATGGTGGCTTGCTTGTTGCTATGATGGTGGAAGCTATGCCAGAAGTATTTCAAGTACCAGTAGAGTCATCCATGGTGGACAGGCTTCCTTGGAACTTCCAGAGTAAAACAGAGTAGGAAAAAAGGACTGATGATTTGTTGTTGTTAGGAGTTGTCGAGTTAGTTCCAACTCTTAGTGACCCTATGTACAACAGAATAAAACTCTGTGCAGTCCTGAATCATCCTAACAATTTTTACTATGTTTGAGCCCATTGTTGCAGCCACTGTGTCAATCCATCTCATTGAGCATCTTCCTCTTTTTTGCTGACTCTGTACTTTACCAAGCATGATGTCCTTCTCCAGGGACTGATACCTCCTGATAACATATCCAAAGTACATGAGATGAAGTCTTGCCATCCTTGCTTCTAAGGAACATTTTGGCTGTACTTTTTCCAAGACAGATTTGTTTGTTCTTCTGGCAGTCCATGGTATACTCAATATTCTTCACCAGCACCATAATTCAAGGCGTAAGTTCTTCTTTGGTCTTCCTTATTGTCCAGCTTTCATATACATATGAAGGAATTGAAAATACCATAGCTTGGGTCAGGCACACCTAAGTCCTCAAAGTGACATCTTTGCTTTTTAACAGCTTAAAGAGATCTTTTGCAGCAGATTTGCCCAATGCAATGCGTTGTTCCATTTCTTGACTACTGCTTCTACGGGTGTTGATTGTGGATCCAAGTAAAATGAAATCTTTGACAACTTCAATCTTTTCTCCCTTTATCATGATGTTACTTACTGGTCCACTTGTGAGGATTTTTGTTTTCTTTTTGTTGAGGTGTAATCTATACTGAAGGCTTTAGTCTTTGATCTTTATCAGTTAGTGCTTCAAGTCCTCTTCTCTTTCAGCAAGCAAAGTTATGTCATCTGCATATCTCAGGTTGTTAACAGGTCTTCCTCCAATCCCGATTCACATTCTTCTATATATAGTCCAGCTTCTCGATTATTTGCTCAGCATGCAGATAGAAAAAGTATGGTGAAAGGATACACTCTGATGCATGCTTTTCCGAATTTAAAAGCACTAGGTATCCCCTTATTCTGTTCAAATCTCTGCATCTTGGTCTAGGTACCGGTTCCTCATGAGCACTATTAAGTGTTCTGGAAATCCCATTCTTTGCAACGTTATCCATAATTTGTTATGAGACACAGGTCGAATGCCTTTGCATAGTCAATACAACACAGGTAAATGTCTTTCTGGTATTCTCTGCTTTCAGCCAAGATCCATTTGACAGCAATGATGTCCCTCATTCCACGTTCTCTTCTGAATCCAGCTTGAACTTTTGGCAGTTCCCTGTCAAAGTACTGCTGCGACAGCTTTTAAATGATTTTCAGCAAAATTTTACTTGTGTGTGATATTAATGATATTGTTCAATAATTTCCGCATTTGATTGAATTGTCTTTCTTTGGAACGGGCACAAATATAAATCTCTTCCAGCCAGTTGGCCAGGTAGCTGTTTTCTAAATTTCTTGGCAAGAGTGAGCGCTTTCAGTGTTGCATCTGTTTGTTGAAACATCTCAACTGGTATTCGGTCAATTCCTGGAGCCTTGTTTTTTACTAACGCCTTCAGTACAGCATGGACTTCTTCCTTCGGTATCGTTGGTTCTTGCTCATATGCTACCTCCTGAAATAGTTGAACACCAATCAATTCATTTTGGTACAGTGACTATGTTTATTCCTTCCATCTTTTTTTGATGCTTCCTGTGTCATTCAATATTTTGCCCACAGAACCCTTCAATACTGCAACTCGAGGCTTGAATTTTTTCTTCACTTCTTTCTGCTTGAGAAATGCTGAGTGTTTTCTTCTCTTTTGGTTTTCTAGCTTCAGGTGTTCTCTCATTTCACTATAATACTTTCCTTTGTTTTCTCAAGCCACCCTTTGACATTTTCTCCTCAGCTCTTTTACTTCATCATTTCTTCCATTCACTTTAGCTACTCACGTTCAAGAGCAAGTTTCAGAGTCTCTTCTGACATCCATTTTGGTCTTTTTTTCCTTTCCTGTTTTTTTAATGACCTTTTGCTCTCTTCATATATGATGTCCTTGATGTCATCCCACAACTCATCTGGTCTTCAGTCCTTAGTATCTTCAAAGTGTCAAATCTATTCTCCAGATGGTTTCTAAATTCAGGTGGGGTATGACTTTTTTTTCCCTGGTGATCTACTTCTGAAAATTAGCCAGTGAAAACCTTATGGATAACAGCAGAACATTGTCCAATATAGTGATGGAAGATAAGAACTTTCAGGTTGACAGACACTCAAAATATGACTAGGGAAGAGCTGCCTCCTCAAAGTAGAGTTGACCTTAATGACACAGATGGAGTAAAGTCTTTGAGATCTTCATTTGCTAAAATGGCATAACTCCAAATGAGAAGAAACAGCTGCAAACATCCTTTAGTAATTGGAACATATATATTCATATATCTCTGGAGAAGGACATCATGCACGGTAAAGTATAGAGTCAGCAAAAAAGAAGAAGACCCTTAATGCGAAGGATTGACACAATCGATGCAACAATGGGCTGAAATATAGCAATGATTTTGAAGATGGCACAGGACCGGGCATGTTTTGTTCTGTTGTACATAGGGTCACTATGAGTCAGAACTAAATTGATGACACCTAACAACAACAACATATATGGGAGCACTGGTAATGCAATGGTTATGCACTGGGCTGTTAACAAAAAGGTTGGCAGTTCAAACCCACCAGAGACTCCTCAGAAAAAAGACCTTGTGATCTGCTCCCATAAAGATTATAGCCTAGGTAATCCTATGGGGCAGTTCTACTCTGTCCTATGGCGACCCTATGAGTTGAAATCGACTTAACGGCACACAACAACCACAAATATATATTATGCACTATATATATATCATACATATGCTATATGCTATAAATTCCATATACATTATCAATTTCAATCATATCCTTGGTCTCTTTTGAGCCAGTCTTATTGGAATGCATTCATTCCACAAAGAGATAAAAATACCCATTAAAAATTATTTTAGGTATGTATTCTTCTTGTTCCAAAAATTAATTCTCACAAATTAAATTTTATTGGCTTTGATTTTTAAGTCTTCTCTAAGTAAAATTCAAAATATCACCCTGCACCTGTGTTGATATCCTAGGACCTTCCACATCTGGACTGCCTCTTATCGGGCTGGAAGGAACCAGTCTTCTTGCTGAGGGAGGAGGAGAGATCATGTCTTCCAGGGTCACTGTGGATTCATAGAACATTTTCCACAATGTCTAGAGTATCTAGAGCATGATATCGATAAATATAAGTTTCAGCGAATTGGCTAAATTTGTAAGAATTTGAAAACTGTATTTTCAAAGATAATAAAAAGGCAAAAAGAAATAGTTTTCAGAAACGATTAATGAGATAAAAGAGCAATTGTTGTTGTTAGGTGCGATCAAGTTGATTCTGATTCATAGCAACCCAATATGACAGAGTAGAACTGTCTCACAGGGTTTTCTAGGAAGGAATCTGGTGGACTGCTAACCGAAATGTCAGTGGTTCGAACCCGGTAGCTTCTCCCTGGGAGAAAGATGTGGCAGTCTGCTTCCATAAAGATTTACAGCCTTGGAAACACTATGTGGCAGTTCTACTCTGTCCTATAGGGTCACTATGAGTTGGAATTGGCTTAACAGCAAGGGATTAATCTTTATAGCAGCAGATCACCAGGTCTTTTCTCTTGTGGAGATGTTGAGTGGGCTCAAACTGCCAATCTTTAGGATAGCAACTGAGTGCTTAACTGTTGTGCTACCAGGGCTCCTTAAAAGAGCAATAGGTACTTTGTAATATAACTACAACTAAACTCTTTGAGATCTGGTACCTTTTCTTAGAAGTCTGTGTTCAATTGAATTTTTTAGTTTGATACACCTAAGATTTTAAAATTTTTTCGTTATAAAATATAAATTTTATTTTATCTTTCATTATTGTTGCTAAGCTTCCTGTAAATTTTCAGAAATTCTAAAGTGGAGAGACATACGATCAATTTCTCTGGAGTTACTGTGCTTAGACACTGTGTGACCAAACACTATAATTTGCCATTATCCATCAGGAAACTTGGTTAAATAAGACCTCTCAGTGCTGAATCTCGCTGGGAATTTGGAAACTAAAACCAATAGAATGATACAAATTGGAGTTTAAAAGTGGAATGACCTCATGGTCAGCATATCCAGGGGCATCTCAGGCCCAAGAATAGTAGATATTGGCAATAAACTTGTAAAAACAATATATCCATTATCTTTTGGCCTTCTTCTCCGAACTACTGCAATTCTGTGCATCTCCCAGAACATAGACTCAGCTTGTTGCCCCTGCCTGTCAATCCCTTTTCCTTATTGCCCCTCCATTGAACAAATCCCTTATGAATCTGCTTGAATATCTGCTATTCTTCCTGAGGCTTCCCTAATCCTCTCCCTGGAGCTGGACACTGTTTCCCCTCCTCCCACAGCACATGTTGTCATTATTTACATACATGACCATGGGCAGGAACATGTGTTATTCATGGACTCTCTGTTATTCAAATATTCCCAGTGTTTCCAGTGCCTGGAGTCTAAACAAATTAATGCATATTTATGGAGAGGGTGAGAATAACTAAAATAACACTGGGAGGGAGTGTAGCAGAGCAGAAAGAACCTTGAAATGATGAGATCAACTGGCTGTGCAAATTGGTAGTTATGTGACTTGGGAAGTCATTAACTTCTTTTAGCCTCAGTTTCCACGTATTCAAAATGAAGATAATTTTTTTGTTGTTAGCCGCCATCGAATTGTTAGCTACCCCAGTTTATGATGACCCCATGAACAGCAGAACAGAATTCTGCTTGGTACTGAGCCATCCCATGATCGATTGTAGGTTAGACCATTGTGATCCATATGGTTTTCATTGGTGGAGTTTTGGAAGCAGATCCCAGGACTTTTCTTTCGGATCCCTTCTTAGTCTGGAAGCTCTCCTTAAACCTATTTAGCAACGTAGTGACTCATCAGCTTCTAACGAACGATGGGTGGTGGCTGTGCACGAGGTGCATTGGCTGGGAATTAGACCTGGGTCTCCTGCTTGGAAGGTTCTGCCACTGAACCGCCACTACCCTCAAGGAAGATGATAATTCTTACCAATCAAAATTTTAGGAATGGAATGTAGGGATTAAATGAAAGAACAGACGCAAAAACACCAGAATTCCCAGCACACATGTGATTGCTCACATTTCCTTCCTTTACTCTTCCTTCCCAAACCCCAGAAGAGCTTCAGATCCTACTTTTTCTGTTAGTGTGAGTGTCTCTGTGCAAGCAAAAGGAACAGTATATATATCTGCCATGCTTGTCTGTGGGTACATGCACACACACACATACACACAACTACAGGGACTCTTTTCCACATAGTCGTTAACAGAGACTATTTCTACTTTGGAGCCGTTTAATGAACCGAGTAAGAGGTTTTCAATTTAAGGGGATTTCAACATTAACTTCATGGAAAGATCGTAAGTCTGGGATGAAAAATGATTTTTTTTAGTCATCAACAACTATTTTGAAAAATATAGAGTCTTTGAACATTTACCCCACATATGCCTTTCTTAACGAACATGTTGTCATAATGCTCTTGCCAATAAGCCATTCTTCTTTTTAGTATTTTCATTATGCATTCTGATTTTTAACCTTGAAGGTTTTTAATGGAGCTGTATAAATTTGCCTCAAGATGACATGAAATATTACCAGATCTTTTTCTATATAAGTACTTATCACCTAAGCTTATATTATTTTGGTGAATCCATGAACATATTACCCAAGGAAGTCAAGACAATGCTTGTACTGGTGACATAAGATTTTTCTGTTCTAATTCTGCATTGTAATTAAACTGAGTGAAAATAGTTATTGTTGATGAGAGTTTCATTACTAAAGATTCGGACTGCTGCGTTTAACCTTCATGTACTTTTTGACATGGCGATACAAGTAATTCTATTAAAAAGTTTCTCAACATCATCAGTTAATGATAAGCTGTTTTTCAGCCAGTCCTTAACACTGCCCTCAGCTGAAACTTATTTGTTGACAAGGTCTTATACCCTAAAACAGAGCTCTGTTTACAAATTTTGTTCTTCTAAATGTCTGTCTCTTTAATTTCCCCTTAATCTATTATTTATTTTTATTGTGATCTCCAATGGCTCAGTTTCTTTCATTTCTCCTACATTGACAACACTTACTTCTCTGCTCTACCTGGACTCTGTGAGCAGCCATTTCACATGCGTTCACTCATATCACTTCCTTCCCTTTTGTTCTTGTGTCATTTCTGCCTTTGTTTAACTCTGGTTAATCCCTATTGCCCACTTTCTCTTGAGAGAAAACTACGCATTTTTCATTAATTTAATGCATATTTATTAAGTTCCTTTTATGTGCCAAGCTTAATGCCAAATGCTAGAACATAGCAGCAAATATTTTCTGTATTCTTGAAGTTTAACATTTAGTGGGGAGATCACTATATTTATATTCATATGACTACTGCCTTTGAGCCCTGCACCTATTCCTCAATCCTTTTGCTCACTGCTAAGGTGCCCTTTGGTCTTGCTACTAAAGAATGGTCATCAGCACTCCCTGGGAGCTTGATAGAAAGTCAGAGTCTCAGGCCCAGTACTGCATCAGAATCTGCACTTTAATAAGAACCTCAGCTGTATCTTGTGCATATTTAATTGGGTAAGCACTGCTTCATGAAAATACCCATAGCAAGTGTTCCCATTCTTCTCCACTCTTTTCAAGCACTGTATCAGACCCACTTCCTTACTGTTAGTGGAAGGTCTTATTTAAACCGACAAGATAGTTGAGATCATCTGATATGAGCTCCTTCAATTTTTCTCCTGTCTGCCTGGAGGACTTGCTCTCTGTCTTTACCTCCCTCTCTTTTTTAACACACGTTCTTCCTCTTTATTGGCAAATGTTTATATTTTACTCTTGATCACTTTTCCTCTTTTTCTTGTTATAAACTTACCCCATTAATTAACTCTTCCTTTTATCTACATTTCCCATTTCTCCAGTCTTCAAGACTGTTGCCCTTTGTCTTCTTGTGTGGAACTTTCTCCTATATTAGAAACCTTCCCATGACTCTTTTTGCCTGTGGCCCATGATCTAAAATAAGTGACATCTCAGAAATTTGGGACCTCATGAGACTGAAAAAAACCAACTTTTCTACACCAAATGGCGGGAAAGCAGATTGTTGCCCAGAGATTTTCAGCAGAGAAGATCAGGTTAAGGGTGTTGCCAATCATATTGCAAGGCAGCTGCCATTAAATTGAGTAAGGAAAGGATGCGATCAACACAGAATCCAGTGACTAGTAGAAGAGAGTGGCAGGCTTAAAATCTATGACCAGAAGAGAGCTCTGGCTATTTAATTGTAATTATGGACTGCTTAATACAAATTTCCTTTTGCAACAAAGCAATATTTTATATTGTGGTTATGTTTAAACAAGAAATACATCTTATCAGTAACGAAAATGGAATTTAGTATCAAATAGTTCTCAGTTTGGATTCTGGCTTTGCCCATTACTACATTTACTAACTTTAGGCAAGAAATTTAACCTTTCTAAACCTGCTTTTGCATCTGTAAAATGAGCAGAACAGCATCTACCTTATAAGGTGGAATGTATATATATGTATGTATATGTATATATATGAAGCCCTAGTGACACAGTGGTTAAGAGCTTGCCTGCTAACCAAAAGCGTCGACAGTTCTACTCCACCAGCTGCTGCTTGCTCCATGGGGCGGTTTTACTCTATCCTACAGGATCGCTATGAGTCATAATCGACTTGATGGCAACAGGTTTGGTTTCGGTTTTTCTATGTATATATATATATATATATGTATACATAACTAATGTATATAAGGTATATTATCTTGAGGTAAATCACAGATATCATTTCGTTCATAAGTATTTCAGTATTTCTAAAAGATATGAACTTTTGGTAAAATGCAGCCATAATGGCACTATCACAGCTCCCTCAAATTAACAAAAAATTCTTAAAGTCATCAAACATCTTGTCAGAGTTACAATTTTATACGTATCGTAAAAATGTCATTTTTACAATTTGCTTTGAAAAAAGTTCCAATGTATAAAAAAAATGAAACGTTAACAAACACATGTAATTTACAAAAATAGCTGTTCTAAAGTTTCAGTCCCACAAAGTGAACACATTATTTCTTTGTATTTGTGGAATGAAACATTCTGCATCATATTCTCTTGGTAACTTGGGTTATGACAGTTCATCAAGATGTGTAGTAAGCTTTCTGTCATAGATCACAACAGAGATTCAGGCTGAAATCCCTCCACATAGTTTCTTTCTGTTTAAATAATTTATAGATTTCCTGCTGCATATGTGGCTTCATCATTTCCCATTATCTTTAAGGATGACATTGTAGATACTGTTAGTTCCTTGTGGCATGCTTCTACTGTTGATAAGATTAAGGTTTGAAATGATTATCAAGAGAATGGATTGCATTTTATACTTTCTGCCTTTATCCCAAGTATACATCCTTCTTTTCTGTTAGCATGTGCTGGGCACTGACTTGCGGGGAACTCCAGAGGTGGGCTTTGGGTGGGGGATATGGGAAGGAAGCGGAAGACATGACTCCTCCTTAGGAGCTTATCCCCTAGCTGAGGAGAAAAAACACACATAGAAAATGGCATAAAACCAATAAAACCATCGCATTCACAACTGCAAAAGCAAGGACAGAGTTCATAAGTTCTGATAGGGTGCATCACCCTGGAGAGATCAGAATCAGGTGAGTTTAATCGAGGAAGGCTTTTGGAATAGGTAATCTTGAATTGAGTTTGGAAGGAGCTGATAGACATAAATTTGAGTTGGATGAAAAAGGCATTCTAGGTGAGAGGAAAGAAACAGAAGCAGAAACAAGAAGTCATCAGTGGGGATTGAGTTTAAAATGAGTAGTGCCGGGATTAATGAGTTTTTCTTGCATTGGTTTGATGCTAATATAGAAGTATATTAAGGAAAACATGAGCCATGAATGGATATGACTTATGCAAATTTAAAAAACCATCATTTCACTATTATAGAACTTTTCAAATGTTTCTAACTGAAGGAATTATTATTGTGTAGGCATAGATGTTCTGGAAGCAAAGATGAGGCAGGCATAATAGCTTCTAAAATGAAACAGGCACAACATCTGGGGTAGCATATGGGTGTAGCATGGAGGAAGCAGACTTGGGTATCAGTTTAAAAAACAAATTTCAATCAATGTGTGCCAGTTGGTAGTTGATAGTTTTCTTAACTGATTTTGAAAGTATACAACAGTGATGGGACCATAGCTATGTTGGGTTTGAGTGTAACTGTAATTCAAATGGAGGCAAAGAAAATATAAACTACTCTGTGAATCCAAATTTAATGATTATGATTCTAATATATAATGCTTATCATTTATACTTTTCTTTCCTTCATCGAACTGATGTGCACAGAGTGCTTATTGGGCTCTGCTAATCAGTTCCACTTGTGTGAGATTTCAGTTCTGAAATAAGCAATGTGCAGGAAGAATATTGTGTATCCATTTTGCTGGTAAAGGGAGAAGCAGAGGCATCAAAATTTTGCAGACAGTAGTGTCTGCAAGGCTTACTCTCTGGTTAGAAGTGGCATTGGTGTTGGTAGCTGTGGTCCTTGCAGTAGAATCAAGTTCCTGGCAGAAGTTCAAATTGTAGCACAATGCTTAGTAAAGGCATCAGCAGGAGGTGAGTTGCCTAAGGTTAGTTTGGGGCATTGTTTCTGGAAGCTTTGGCCTCACACCTAGTTCTTCACCCCTTCCAAATATTCTGTCAAATACTCAATATTTTGTTGTTGTTATTATTAGGTGCCATGGAGTTGGTTCTGACTCATAGTGACCCTATGTACAACAGAATGAAACACTGCCCAATCCTGAGCCATCCTCACAACCATTGTTATGCTTGAGCCCATTGTTGCAGCCACTGTGTCAATCCATCTCTTTGAGGGTCTTTCTCTTTTTCGCTGGCCCTCTGCTTTACCAACTATGGTGTCCTTCTCCAGGGACTGGTCCATCCGGATAACATGTCCAAAGTATGTGAGACAAAGTCTTGCCATCCTTGCTTCGGAGGATTCTGGCTGTACAAGACAGATTTGTTTGTTCTTCTGGCAGTCCATGGTATATTCAATATTCCTTGCCAACACCATCATTCAAAGGCATCAATTCTTCTTCAGTCTTCTTTATTCATTGTCCAGCTTTCCCAGGCATATGAGACAATTGAAAACACCATGGCTTGGGTCAGGTGCACCTTAGTCCTTAAAGTGACATCTTTGCTTTTTAACACTTTGAAGAGATCTTTTGCACCAGATTTGCCCAATACAGCGTGTCTTTTGATTTCTTGACTGCTGCTTGCATGGGCGTTAATTGTGTATCCAAGTAAATGAAATCTTTGACAACTTCAATCTTTTCTCCACTTATCCTGATGTTGCTTATTTGTCAAGTCTTGAGGATTTTTGTTTTTTTTATGTTGAGGTGTAATCCATACTGAAAGCTGTAGCCTTTGATCTTCGTCAGTAAGTGCTTCAAGTCCTCTTCACTTTCAGCAAGCAAGGCAGTGTCATCTGCATATCACAGGTTGTTAATGAGTTTTCCTCCAATCCTGATGCTCTGTTCTTCTTCCTATAGTTCAGCTTTCAGATTATTTGCTCAGCATACAGATTGAATAAGTATTGTGAAGGGGTACAACCCTGACATACACCTTTCTTAACTTTAAAACACACAGTATCCCCTTGTTCTGTTTGAACGACTGTCTCTTGGTCTATGTGCAGGTTTCTCATGAGCCAAATTAAGTGTTCTGGAATTCCCATTCTTAGCAATGTTGTCCATAATTTGTTATGATTCACATAGTTGAATGTCTTTGCATGGTCAATGAAACATAGGTAGACATCTTTCTGATATTCTCTGCTTTCAGCCAAGATCTACCTGACATCAGCAACGATATCCCTTGTTCCAAGTCCTCTTCTGAATCTGGCTTGAATTTCTGGCAGTTCCCTGTTGATGTACTCCTGCAACCGCTTTTGAAAGATCTTCAGCAAAATTTTATTTGTGTGTGATATCAATGACATTGTTCGATAATTTTCACATTCAGTTGGCTCACCTTTCTATGGCATGGCACAAATATGGATCTCTTCCAGTCAGTTGGTCAGGTAGCTCTCTTCCAAATTTCTCCGCATAGAAAAGCGAGCACTTCTAGTGATGCATCAGTTTGCTGAAACATCTCAGTTGGTATTCCGTTAATTCCTGGGGCCTTGTTTTTCGTCAATGCCTTCAGTGCAATTTAGACTTCTTCTTTCAGTACCATGAGTCAATATCTTATTAGTAAACCCTTTTCTGCATCAGTCACCAGAGTTATCTTCTTATGCTTGCAACTAGGAATCCTGATGTAGAAGCAAAGAGGGAGAGAGTTTCAGGAATAAGCTACAGTCCTTTGGATTTCTGATAAAAACTGATAAAAAATGTCAATACAGTTAAGGAGGCAGAGGCCAGACAGTAAAGTTTTAAAGAACAAAAAGATTTTGAAGACAAAAGGCTTCAACTAAGAAAGACATTTCTAGGGGAGGGAAGTTAAAAGAAGGGTTGATTGTATAAGGAGGCAGGACTTCTAGATCCAGCAAGGTCCAGGGGCATTGGTGAAACGAATAACAGACAGAATGGGAAAAATTTCTCTTTTTCATCCTCTTCTTCCTTCCTGCCTTTTTTCCTCCCTCCTTCCCTCTGTCCCTCCCTCCTTTCGTCTCTTGCTCCCTTCCTTTGTCTCTCCCTTCTTCCCCTCTCCTTTCCTTTTTAGGTTGAGGAAGAGAAGAAAATGGGTGAATATGAAAAGAAATCTTGAAGTCATAAGAAAGTGAAATGGAGAGAACGCAAGAATTCAGGAGGCGAGGGGATCTGCAAAATGAGTGGTTTTGAGAGCTTGTTGGTATAGAAATTCTAGGAGCTTGAACTATAAAAACTGCAGAAAAACAGAAAAAAAACATTTCTGAGCAGTAACACGTTACAATTGAGGCTATGGAGTCCGAATGTAAGGTGGCGTCAATCATTCAATCCTTATAGTTTTCCAACACCCTTAAGAAGTCTGGGGAGCTGCTCAGGAGTCTGTAGAGTACTGGTGTGGGTTACTTGCAGTTTGAGATAGGCAATGCTGGTTCAGGGAAAGATAAAGGTCTAAAAGCAACTTTCAAAGCATTGAATGTTTTCTGTATCCCAGAAGTCATTTATTTATCCTTCCTCCCCTAACCTCTCTTCATTAAATTTTCCTTTGGTATCTTAAAATTCCCTCAGCTCATTTATTTAGTTTTTACCCCTTTCTCTTTTTCTCACACTCTCCTTCCTGTTCACCTTTTTTCATTTCTTCTTGCCGCTTCATGATATATTTGCCTTAGGCTCCAGCGGGTTTTTTTTCTTCCTATTTTAATTCCTGACTCCTTAGTCTTCTCTCTAAAGTTATTTTATTTTTCTCTTCCACTTTTTCTGACTTTCAGCCTTTTGTTTTTACCCATTTATATACTTCATATATTATTTCTCAAGCTTCCTAGTACTTCCAGTCTTTTCCCTTTGACCTTTACTTTTATTTTTCTTTTTAAACCAATGTCTTCCTCTCTTTTCTCTCCATTACATTTCAGCCTGCCCCTCTCCTACCCCTAAGGGATTCAGGCCTTCACTTTTTACTTCTCTTTGTCATTTCCCACTCATTTTCTCCTCAGCTGTTTTTGGGCCACTAGAGTCTTTCTGGAGACCCTGGTGGCTACGGTTGCTAACCAAAAGGTCAGCAGTTCAAATCCACCAGGTGCTCCTTGGAAACTCTATGGGGCAGTTCTACCCTGTCCCATAGGGTCCCTATGCATTGGAATCAACTTGATGGCAACGGGTTTTTGAGTTTAGAGTGGTTTTATTTTTAGCCCAATGTAACCTGGCACAATAGTACTTCTTAGCCCAGGTAGATTACAAATGAATATATGACCTCTCCCTGTTAATAGGGCTGTTTGGAATGGGACAAAGTGTCCTTGTGGAACATTGGTTAAAACCCTTGACTGCTAACAGAAAGGTCTGTGGTTCAAACCCACCAGCTGCTCTGTGGAAGAAAGATGTGGCAGTCTGCTTCCATAAAGATTACACCCTTGGAAACCCTATGGGGCAGTTCTACTCTGTCCTATAGGGTTGCTATGAGTTGGAATTGACTCGGCGGCAATGGGTTTTTTGGTTTCTGGGATGGGACACAGGGGAAGAAACAACAATAACTCATCACCACTCAATATTCAAATCTAAATGCCTCTGCTAGGTTTTTAAGTTCTTCCATGATTTGGCCATGTTTCAAATCTCCAACCTTATTCTCCTCCATCAACCATACTCTCCTGTACTCAACTAAATACCTCCACTCTCCCATGAATATTCAATCCCTATTCCTAAACTCTTGCTGTTGTCTATATTGTTTCTTTGTTTGGAATGTTCATTTGTTTTCCCTCTCTTTTCAAGCTTCCTTTAAGACCTTGCCTCCTGTGAATATTCTAGCTTTTTACTTATCTACCTTTTTTTTGGAGTACCTGGGCGCAATAACAGTTAAGTGTTCCACTACTAACAGAAAGGTTGGTGGTTCGAATTTATCTAGAGGAGACTCAGAAGAAAGACCTGGTGAGCTACTTCCAAAAAGTTTCAGCCATTGAAAACCCTCTAGAGTGCAGTTCTAGTCTGAAACACATGGTGTTGTCATGAGTAGAAATTGACTCGACTGCAACTTTTTTTTTTTTTTAAATCTTTTCTTTGAATCTTATAGGACTGGTTGTACCATACAATTTAACCTTAAATTACATTGTCCTAAGTATTTTCCTGCATATTAGTTTATTTTGACCAATTGTAGAGGAAGCTCCTTGAGAACAGAGCTTATATCTTTTACTTCTGTATCATCCATAGTACCTAGAATGTTTCTGAGTACATAGTAGGCATTTAATATGGTTGTTTGTTTGAATTACTACTCTTGTATGGGATAATTCACATTACATTTTTAAAGCCTACTTAAAATATAAATTTTACTCTGAGATTAAATGACCAAGAGACCTGCTATCATTTATTCCATGCACCAGTGATCTGTGCAACATTTCCTCTGGTGTCTTCCTGAGCTGGTAGGAGCCAGCCATTCATTTAAATTGGCAACAGACGCAGAAATGAATTTGTGTGCTGTCTTTCTTAGTAATAAAACTTAAAGTGCAGTGTAATTTGTGATGGTTGGAAGCGGTAATGCAATTTTGGCAAGTCTGCAATATCTCTACAAGACTTAACTCTTCAAAGATTTTCAAGCCAGTAGGCTATAGACTCCTCTCCTAAAAACGACTGATTAAAACTACCTTCTTTTGGACTTGATCCAATTCTTATTGGCAATTACTAAAGCATAGGTTATATTTTTGGTTGAGGTCTTCAGGATCAGACTAAGCTGGATTTTTTATACAATGCTTTCTTTTTTTAGTTTATTTTTTATCACCTGATATAACATTTCTTCTCCTAATTTAAGAGATGTAAGACAATACTACAGCGTGTGTCCAATGCAAGTTGAGTTTGGAATTGAGGCAGTAAGGAAAGTAATAGTGACCCAAAGACAAAAATGACAGGAAGAAGAGCATATAATCATTTCAGCTTTCCAACATTCTTTACAGAACTAATCCTCATATTCTTGTGTATGTAAATTTAAAGCAGTTGGCTGTTGGCATGCTAGATTTGACAGGTTTTCAATAGCCATCTCTTGTCAGGAATTTTTTTTTTTTTTTTTTATATATTTTATTGTACTTCAGGTGAAAGCTTACAGAGCAAATAGTTTCTCATGAAATAGTAGTACACATGTTGTTTTTTTTGACATTGGTTAACAACCCCACAACGTATTAAGCCTCTAAATTCTCAACCTTTTTTTTTGATGAAAATTACAGATGGCCAAAGATACACTGTTTCAAAATTTTCTACATTCACAGTTCAGTGACATTGACTACGCTCTTCCAACTGTGCTGTTATTCTCACTTAAGATGAAGGCTTACAGAACAAAATAGTTTTTCATTTAACAGTTACTACACATGTTGCCCTATGACAATGGTTAACAATCTCACAGCACATCAACAATATCCTTACTCCACCTTGTGTTCCCTATCACCAGGGGGCTTCCTTGTCCCCTTCTGTCTTCTGGACCTTGTCAGTGGACTATTGTACCTCTTTAGTCTCATTTGTTTATTTATTTATTTATTTATTTTTATTTTATTTAAACACCATTTCAAAACTTTTTACTTACACATTTAAGTGATATTGACTATGCTCTTCCAATTGTGCTGCCATTCTCGCCCAAGATGAAGGCTTACAGGACAAAACAGCCTCCCATTTAATAGTTACTACAAATGTTGCCCTATAGCAGTGGTCAACAATCTCACAATACATCGACAGTGTCCTTATTCAATTTGTGTTCCTTATCATCAGTTTCCTACTCTCCCTCTGCCTTCTGGCCCTTGTCACCGGACTCCTGTACATCGTTAGTCCCATTTAGTTTTACTGGGGTGTCCATTCCCAGGCTTAACATCGAACCTTGAAGGTAACTTCCCCTCTGAGCTGAAAGGGTGTCTGGGGGCCACACTCTCGAGGTTTCTCTAGTATTCTTTAGGCCAGTATATCTGGTCTTCTTTTTTTTTTTTTTTTTTGGGAGTTAAAATTATGTTCTACATCCTACTCCAGCTCTGCCCAGAACCCTCTGTTGTGATCCTGGTCAGAGGGGTCATTGGTGGTAGCCGGGCACCATCCAGCTGTACTGGGCTCAGTCCCGTGGAGGCCTTGGTAGCTGTGGACCATTAGTCCTTTGGACTAATCTTTTCCTTGTATCCTGTTCTCTTCGTTCTCCCTTGTTCCCGAAGGGATGAGATCAGTGGAGTATCTTAGATGGCCGCTCATAGGCTTTTAAGACCCCAGACACTACTCACCAAGGTAGAATGTAGAGCATTATCTTTATAAGTAGTGTCATGCCAATTGAGCTAGATGTTCCCCGAGATCATGGTCCCCAGAGCCCTCCGTCCAACAACTCAGTCCCTCGGGGGGTTTGGATGTGTCTATAGGGCCTCCATGACCTTTCCTTGTGCAGGTTGTGTCAGTTTCCCCTGTACTATGTACTATCTCATCTCTCACCCAAGTTACCACTTACCTATAACCTATTAAGTATCCACCCCCCCCTCCCATCCCTGGTAACCAACAAGGATTGTTACATTTTGCATGTGAATTTTTTCATGGGTTTTTACAATAGAGGTCTCATACAATATTTGTCCTTTTGTGATTGACTTATTTCACTCAGCAAGATGTCCTCCAGTTTCATCCATGTTATGAGATGGTTCACCGATTCATTGTTCTTTCTCGTTGCATAGTACTCCATTGTGTGTATGTACCATAGTTTGTGTATCCATTCGTCTGTTGATGGACATCGAGGTTGTTTCCATCGTTTTGCTATTGTGAATAATGTTGCCATGAACATAGGTGTGCATATGTCTATTCGAGTGATGACTCTTATTTCTCTAGGATATATTCCTAGGAGTGGGATTGCTGGATCGAATGGTATGTCTATTTCTAGCTTTCAGAGGAAACGCCATATCATTTTCCAAAATGGCTGTATCATTTTGCATTCCCACCAGCAGTGTATAAGAGTTCCCGTCTCCCCGCAGCCCCTCCAACATTTGTTATTTCCAGTGTTTTTGATTCGTGCCAGTAATGCCGGGATGAGATGGTATCTCATTGTGGTTTTAATTTGCATTTCTCTAATGGCTAGTGATCGCGAGCATTTCCTCATGTGTCTGTTGGCCATTTGAATGTCTTCCTTGGTGAAGTGTCTGTTCATTTCCTTTGCCCATTTTTTGATAGGATTGGTTGTCTTTTTGTTGTAGAGGTGTTGGATTTTCTTGTAGATTATGGAGATTAGACCTTTGTCTGACTTGTACTGTCCAAAAATTTTTTCCCAGTCTGTAGGTTCTCTTTTAACTCTTTTGGTGAAATCTTTTGAAGAGCATAGATGTTTGATTTTTAGAAGATCCCAATTATCTAGTTTATCTGTTGGGTTTTTTGTGTTGATGTTTATGGTTTGTATCCTGTTAATGCCATGTATTAAGGTCTGAAGTGTTGGTCCTATTTTTTCTTCTATGAATTTTATAGTTTGAGGCTTTATATTCAGGTCTTTGATCCATTTTGAAGTAGTTTTTGTATATGGTGTGAGGTATGGGTCCTGTTTCATTTTTCTACAAATGGATATCCAGTTTTGCCAGCACCATTTGTTAAAAAGACTGTCTTTTCCCCATTTGATGTATTTTGGGCCCTTGTCAAAAATCAGGTGACCGTAGGTGGATGGATTTACATCTGAGTTCTCAATTCTGTTCCATTGGTCAATGTCTCTGTTGTTGTACCAGTACCAGGCTGTTTTGAGTACTGTAGCTGTATTGTAGGTTCTCAAGTCAGGTAGTGTGAGTCCTCCAACTTTATTCTTCTTCTTCAGTAGTGCTTTACTTATTCGAGGTTTCTTCCCTTTCCATATAAAGTTAATAATTAGTTTTTCCATCTCTTTGAAGAATGTTGTTGGTATTTGTATCGGAATTGCATTGTATTTGTAGATTGCTTTAGGTAGAATTGCCATTTTCACAATGTTGAGTCTGCCTATCCATGAGCATGGTATGTTTTTCCATTTATGTAGATCCCTTTGGGTTTCATGCAGCAGTGTTTTGTAGTTTTCTTTGTATAGGTCTTTTATATTCCTGGTCAGATTTATTCCTAAGTATTTTATCTTTTTAGGGGCTATTGAAAATGGTATTGATTTCCTGATCTCCTTTTCATCGTTCTCTTTACCGGTGTATAGGAATCCAACTGATTTTTGAATGTTTATCTTGTATCCTGCTACTCTGCTGAATCTTTCTATTACTTCCAGTAAATTTCTCGTGGAGTCTTTAGGGTTTTCTATGTATAGTATCATATCATCTGCAAACAGGGAGAGTTTAACTTCTTCATTACCAATTTGGATGCCCTTTATTTCTTTCTCTTGCCTTACTGCTCTAGCGAGAACTTCCAGCACAATGTTAAATAGGAGTGGTGATAAAGGGCATCCTTGTCTTGTTCCTGTTTTCAGGGGGAATGTTTTCAGCCTTTCTCCATTAAGAATGACGTTGGCTGTTGGTTTTGCATAGATGCCCTTTATGATGTTGAGAAATTTCCCTTCTATACCTATTTTATTGAGAGCTTTTATCAGGAATGGGTGTTGGACTTTGTCAAATGCCTTTTCTGCATCAATTGAGATAATCATGTGATTTTTTTCTTTCCTTTTATTTATGTGGTGGATTACGTTGATGGATTTTCTAATGTTAAACCATCCTTGCATACCTGGTATGAATCCTACTTGGTCGTGGTGTATTATTTTTTTGATATGATACTGAATTCTATTGGCTAAAATTTTGTTCAGAATTTTTGCATCTATATTCATGAGAGATATTGGTCTGTAATTTTCTTTTTTTGTGATGTCTTTGCCTGGTTTTGGTATCAGCGTTATGCTGGCTTCATAGAATGAATTTGGAAGTGTTGCTTCCTCTTCTATGCTCTGAAATAACTTGAGTAGAACTGGTACGAGCTCTTCTGTAAATGTTTTGTAGAATTCTCCAGTGAAGCCATCTGGGCCAGGGCTTTTTTTGGTTGGGAGTTTTTTTATTACCTTTTCAATCTCTTCTCTTGTTACGGGTCTGTTCAGATTTTCAATATCACTTTGTTGTAGTTTGGGTAGGCCGTATGTTTCTAGAAATTTATCCATTTCCTCTAGGTTTTCAAATTTGTTGGAATATAGTTTTTCATAATATTCTGTTATAATCCTTTTTATTTCAGTTGGGTCTGTTGTAATGTCCCCCATTTCATTTCTTATTTGGGTTATTTGTGCCCTCTGCTGTTTTTCTTTTGTCAGTCTGGCCAGTGGTTTGTCGATTTTGTTGATTCTTTCAAAGAACCAACTTTTGGTTTTGTTGATTCTTTCTATTGTTTTTCTGTTCTCTATTTCATTTATTTCTGCTCTGATCTTTACTATTTCCTTTCTTCTGGTGGTTGTAGGCTTTTTTTGTTGTTCTCTTTCTATTTGTTTGAGTTCTGTAGTTAATGTTTTGATTTTGTCCCTTTCTTCTTTTTTGATATGTGCATCTATTGCTATAAATTGTCCTCTGAGGACTGCCTTTGCTGTGTCCCAAAGGTTTTGGTATGATGTGTTTTCGTTCTCATTTGATTCTAGGAATTTTTGGATTCCATCTCTGATTTCTTCTATTACCCAGTGATGTGTAAGCAGGGTATTATTCCGTTTCCATGTAACTGATTTTTTTCCCTTGCTCTTTCTATTGTTAATTTCTACCTTGATGGCATTGTGGTCAGAGAAGATACTTTGAATTATCTCAACATTTTGGATCTTTCTGAGGATTGCTCTGTGGCCTAAGATGTGGTCTATTCTGGAGAATGTTCCATGTGCATTGGAAAAGAATGTGTACTTTGCAGCGGTTGGATGGAGTATTCTATATATGTTTATGAGGTCAAGTTGGCTGATTGTGCCCTTTAGGTCTTTCGTATCTTTGCTGAGTTTCTTCTTAGATGTTCTATCCTTTACTGAGAGTGGTGTGTTGAAGTCTCCTACTATTATTGTGGAACTGTCAATTTCTCTTTTCAGTGCTGTTAGAGTTTTTTTAATGTATTTTGGAGCCCTGTCATTGGGTGCATAGATATTTATTATGGTTATGTCTTCATGATGGATCATCCCCTTAATCATTATATAGTGTCCTTCTTTGTCTTTTATGGTAGATTTTGTTTTAAAGTCTATTTTATCTGAGATTAGAATTGCCACTCCTGCTCTTTTTTGATAGTTGTTAGCTTGATATATTTTTTTCCAACCTTTGATTTTTAATAAATTCACATCTTTGTTTCTAAGATGTGTCTCTTGTAGACAGCAAATAGATGGATCCTGTTTTCTTATCCATTCTGCCACTCTCCGTCGCTTTATGGGTGCATTGAGTCCATTTACGTTCAGTGTAATTATTGATAGATGTGAGTTTGTTGCTGTCATTTTGTAGTGCTTTTTTTTGTGATGCTGAAGTTTTCTTTGTTCTTCTTACTCTCTTGTGCTGAGTTCCTTTTGTTTGTGGATTTTGTGTTCATTTCTTTTGTTTTTGTAGGTTTTGTTTTTGTTGAGACTTTATGTTTTTTGTCTTTATTTTTATGAGTTGGTTTGTTAACTTTTTTTGTGGTTACCATGAATTTTACCCTTATCTTTATAATTCTGAAGCAGTCTACCGTTACTTGGTATCGCCTTGCCTTCTTCTCCTTTAGAAGGTTCTATACCTATGCCGTTTGTTCCCTCTTTCATTGTTTTGATGTTGTTGTCATCCTTTGATTGATTTCTCTGATTCCCTGTTGTATATCTTTTGTTTTTGGAAAGTCGTCTGTAGTTCAGTTCCTAGAATGGTATCTGGTTCATGTTAACCTGCGTCCTAGGTCCTAGGTCCTGCCTGAGGGCTTAAGCTGTTTGTCCTCAGATCGAAGAACTCCCTTTAATAATTCTTGTAAGTTTGGTTTGACTTTTGCATATTCCTTTAGTTTCTGTTTATCTGGAAATGACCTAATTTCACCAACAAATCTGAATGAGAGTTTTGCAGGATATATTATTCTTGGCTGACAATTTTTTTCTTTCAAGATTTTATATATGTCATCCCATTGCCTTCTTGCCTGCATGGTTTCTGCTGAATAATCTGAGCTTAGTCTTATTGTTTCTCCTCTGTATGTGACTTCTTGTTTTTCACGAGCTGCTCTCAGGATTCTTTGTTTGTCTTTAGTTTTAGCGAGTGTGAATATGATATGTCTTGGTGATTTTCTTTTGGGGTCTCTTCTATATGGGGTTCGTTGAGCTTCTTGGATGACCAGCTTTTCATCTTTCATGATATTGGGAAAGTTTTCTGTCAGCAGTTCCTCAATGATCCTCTCTGTGTTTTCTGTTTTCTCCCCCTGTTCTGGTATGCCAATCACTCGTAAGTTTTTGCTTTTAATTGTGTCCCACATAACTCTCAGGGTCTCTTCATTTTTCTTTGTTCTTTTTTCTGAGTTTTCCTGAAACAGAGTTGTATCCAAGTGTTTGTCTTCAGTTCCACTGATCCTGTCTTCCATGGTTTCAAATCTACTTCTCAGCCCTTCTATGACACCGTCCATTTCTGAAATCTTGTTGTTTATCTTTTGGATTTCTAGTTGTTGTTTTTGTATAATTTCGAGTTGTGAATTTATTTTGGCATTTTGTTCCTGCATCATCTTCCTGAATTCTTCCAATTTTTTGTCTGTATTTTCCATAAATTTGTCTATTTTTTCCTCATGTTTGTCAGCTTTTTGCCTCAGTTCTTGGAAAATTCCGAGTATTAGCGATTTGAGTTCTGTATCAGGTACTTCTAGTGCATTTTCTTCCACAGGAGAGTTATCTGGTGTTTTAATTTGGTCGCCTATTGGAGCCATCTTGTCTTGTTTTTGTAAATGTTTTGATATTGTTTGCTGTTTTCGGGGCATTCTGTAGATATTTCTCTCGTTTATTGATTGTAGATTTTTTTTTTTTTTTTTGTTCTTGTGGTACAGCTGGGCATATCTAGTTGAGGAGGAGCCACTGGGATGGGTTGCTTGTGGCACTCACTGCAGCCACCAGGACGGTCGGTAGTCAGTGCTGGGCAGGTTCCAATAGGGCGTGCCTGCACCGCTTGGTGATGTGATGTCTAGTGCACGGTGCAGGTAGGTAGGGTGCAGCGGGAAGATGGTTATGTGTGAAGCTAAGCTGGATATGGGAGAGAGGAGAGAGGAGGAGGAGCAAAAAGCATACAAACATAAAAGAATGCTAGGGGAGCTTGTCGTTGGAATGTACAGATGAGAGACTATGGGATGGAGGAAACCAGAAGGGGGAAGAGAAAGAAAAGGAAAGAATGACCAAATAAAAATCAGAAAAGTTAAAGAACTGCAAAGTTCCCAGGGATCCCACCGATGCAGCTATGAGGTCTGGGGGAGTCGGTCTCAATTTTCACAGCTCAGCCTGGCCAGAAGGTACAGAGGCATACATCGCCTGGAATTCAGGGATCAGAAAGAGAAGGAAGAGATAGAGAGACAAGAAATTAAGCAATGAAGAAAGACAAAAGAGAAAAAGAGGTAAAAGATGACAAAACTAATCAAAAAAGGAAGAAAAATAAAATTGAGAGAAAAAAAAAAAAAGGGCAACACCAGCAGTCAGTGCCTACAAATGGGACCCAGAGAGCCCCCACTCAGGGGCGCGAATTCCAAGAAGCCGGTAGTCTCGGGGTTAAGTGACCGTGGCCACGGGAAGCAGAGGGGCCAACGAACAAAGGCCCCAGGATCCCACCCGCGCGGGAGCCCAGACCTGGAAACAGCCACACGCCCAAATGCAGCCCTACAGCCCCGCAGGAGAGAGCAGAGACGGCACTCGGAACCAGGCACCCAGGCAAAAGGAGGGGGAGGCGGCAGAAAAAGGCTCGCTAGTTGCCGGCAAACAGCTCCCAGAAAGCCCCCCGCCCGGGCGCGCGGAATCCAAGCACCGGCGCCCCCCAGCTCAGGGACTCCGGCCACGGAAAGCAGAGGGGCGAACAAACAAAGGCCCCGGGATCCCACCCAAGCGGGAGCCCAGACCTAGAAACAGCCACACGCCCGCACGCAGCCCTACAGCCCCGCAGGAGAGAGCAGAGACGGCACTCGGAACCAGGCACCCAGGCAAAAGGAGGGGGAGGCGGCAGAAAAAGGTTCGCTAGGTGCCAGCAAATGGCTCCCAGAAAGCCTCCAGCCCGGGCACGCGGAATCCAAGCACCGGCGCCCCCCTGCTCAGGGACTCCGGCCACGGAAAGCAGAGGGGCGAACGAACAAAGGCCCCGGGATCCCACCCACGCGGGGGCCCAGACCTAGAAACAGCCACACGCCCGCACGCAGCCCTACAGCCCCGCAGGAGAGAGCAGAGACAGCACTCGGAACCAGGCACCCAGGCAAAAGGAGGGGGAGGCGGGAGAAAAAGTTTCTCTAGGTGCCAGCAAACGGCTCCCAGAAAGCCTCCAGCCCAGGCGCGCGGAATCCAAGCACCAGCACCCCCCAGCCCAGGGACCCTGGCCACGGAAAGCAGGGGATCCCCAGCTGAGGCGGAGAGGGGTGGGTGGTGGGAGAGCGCGCACCGCAGTTTACCGGTCGTTCTGTCTCCGACCAGATGCTCTGCAAGGCTGCTCTCCCGTTTGCTGGTCTCCGATAGGAATCCAAGATGGTGGATCCGCACTGCGTTAGCTGGTAAGGAATCTCTGCCTGAGTCTCTCCTCGCTCTCCGTTCTCTTTTAGTATTCTCACTCCGTTTGGTGTTTGGCTGAGTTCTTTATCTCTTCATTTGGTGTTCTAGGGTTTCAGGATTGTTGATTCTCTGTTAGGCTTAGTTTTTCGGATCTTTGCTGTGGAGGGACGGCGTGGTGTTTCTGCCTAGAGCGCCATCTTGCCCCCTTCTCTTGTCAGGAATTTTAAACCAGGGAAATAAATATTCCTGCATATAAGCTGCCCTAATCCAAAATTTATTTTAATGAAGTTTATTCTAAAAACAAACAAACAGCAACAACAACAAAACTGGATTTATATTTCTTTGTTCTAATAAAAGTTTTTTTTTTAAAATGATTTCCAGGCTTTCTATTATGTTAGTGTCTATAGTCCTAATGACTATTCTTAAAACGATTTATGTCTTCAAAATTGCAAACCAAGTTTACTAGAACCCATCTTTTCTTGCTGTATAAAATATACTAGGCTCCCATGACACATTCATGTGTTCATCAAAAGGGGTAGATTTATTAGCCACCTACATAGTAGTAACTCCCAGTGACAGAGTAGTTCTGCTAGAAATCTCTTCTGGAAGGTTTACCAAAGAGAGCATGCAAATCTTACTTGATTTAATTGGACTCCTATAAATAGCTATCATTATATTTTCAAGGGATTTGCTTTATCAGGGAGTCTACAAAGTCATAATTTTCATTAGGAAAAAGAAGTTGGCCAACACTTTCTTCTCAGTTTATCAGCTACTTTCCTGGTTTATCTCCTTAGCCGCTTTCGTGTCTGTGCCCTTAAAACTCCATCCTCTGAATCTTCTGTTTCATCTGTTGCCCTGCGAAGCTTCAAACATTGAACAATCCAGTCATTGCAGGTCACCATTCTTTCTCTGGCTTTTGAGAATTGCTGGAGAAAGTTAGACAACCATGCAGACTGGTGCAATTTTAAACATTCTAGCGGAAAACCTCTAGAATCGTCCTGTCCACCAAAAATTCCTCATTCAATCCACAAGCAGCATTGTCTCTCATTTGTTAGAGTAATTATTTTAAACTTGCATTAATTTTCTCGGCACCGTTACTCTAACTCTGACCTCTCATACGCGGTAATTGATTTTGCCTCCTCCTTCACATTAAACATAAAAGAGAGAGACAAACCAGTATGAACTTTCCCAACTTCCAGCTGTCTGCACATACCCATTTTTATCCAGTGCGAGCCTCACTTCCTTCCTGCCAATCTCTAAGAAAAAGTACACCTTCAACAAAAACTCTTGCATCACCTTATGCTGTACCTCTCCTTTTTCCTTTCTAAGACCACTTTCTTTCAATTAATCCCTCTGTCTGGTCTTTGTCTTCAACTTCTACATTTCCGCCTCTACTGATTCACTTGCTTTGGTATGTGCAGATGTCTCTATAGTAGTCAATAGTTTTGTTCTCCATCCAAGCACATGATATGGTTGCACTTTCCTCTCCCTTCAAAGTTAGGGTTGGCCATATGACTTGCTTTGATCAATAAGAGATGAGTGGCTAGTGATGAATTTTACTACTGGCTGGAACTTTAAGAACAAAGTGTGTGATCCCTCTGTAATGACTGTAGAACGACTATAGAAGCAATATGGAGATAGAGTCTTCACTCTTCTAGGTCCCTGAATGACTATGATGAAGAGAGCAGCTCCTACTGACCTGCTGACCTGCATTGGACATATGAAAACAGGAGAAATAGAACCCCAAGAGTGTTAGGGTTGTTTATTACTGTAGCATGACTTAGCCTATCCTAACAGACACTGTCTTTCTTCTTAAAAATATAACCTTCTTTAGAGTTTGCTTGCATCCTCTACATTTCTCCTTCCTTTAACAACCATTTTCTCAAAAAAAGAAACTTGCTTTTTAACTTCCTTATTTCTCTTTCATTCCTTAGCCCTGTTAAATGTTCTCCGATCCCATCACTCCATGAGAACCAATCGTGCTAAAATTGCAATGACCTCTGAATTTTCAGATCCAGTAGACTGATTTTATTACCTTCCTTGATTTTGTGTAGTATGTAGCGCGGTTGACCTTTAGAAACTTTCCGTGATACCATTCTCTTCTCATTCTCCTCTTTCTGTTCAACCTTTTCCTTTTTACTTGGTCTCTGTTCTACCATTTGCCTCTCAACTGTTGGTGTAAACTGAGTATTCAGTTTCCCCTACCTTGTACATCTTTTCATCTCTCTGTTCTTACAGCTTCAATTACCATTTATTCAGACATAACTCTAAACCTGTACGTGATTAAAAAAAAATTCTACAACATTAAGGCATTTTGATTTTCACCGTGAAATTATGAACGTTTGCTCTGCCATCCTGACCATGCTAAAGCATTAATTCTTTGACGATGAGGGAGTCACTGTTACACGACACTCTTCTCTAAAAATTTCCAGTAGGGAGTGGGATGAGTTCCAACCTTCCTGAAGCCTATTACATTAGGAAAAAAGAGGGCAGGTACTTGACCTGTTTGCATGAAAATGGACATGAAAGCCAAGTTATATGTATAAAAGATGGATTTACTAAATTTTTTTAGCACTCCCCCCCACCCCGCACCGATTTAACACATAAAGGATTAAACCTAAAGTATGGATCAGATCTTTGAGTTCCCTCCATGGCGTAGCAAACACATCCTGTCTATTCTTAAGGCTTAGACAGGAGGCTAAGCCAGGAAGGAGAATTACTCATGGAAAGTAAAAAAAAAAAAATCCCCTTTTGCTCCTGGGGGCTTTTTAAACAAAGAAAACTAAAAGGGAGGAGGTGAGCAAGATTGTCAGATGTGTGTTCTGGTCTCCTCATCCCAGGCTTCAAACAGAACAGGAAACCAACAAGGGCAGACAAACTCATCCCATTCCTTTTGGTAACTGTGAAGAAAAATAAAATCCCATTTGTCTGTTCTCTAACACCAAACTGTAAGGATCAATTGCAATCTCAAATCAATCTATTAATTCTGTTTCCCTCTGTTCCACGTTTGCTCTGACACCAGCTGCACATGTAGCACTTCTTCTTCTACTCTAACCACCTAGAGCTAGGTCACACCACACAAATTAAAGGGCACAGTCCTCCAGACTGCCAAGTCTGCCCAAGACACCCAGGTGCCAGCTGTGAGCTTGGAGTCCTCACTGCACTATCACTTCTGACTTGTTGGCTATAAATTTGGGGTTTTCCTACTACTCCCTCAGGATATCAGCCATAAAACCCAAGGATTTCCCTCGCTTCTGACCTGCTGCCTCCTACTACTCCCTCAGGTTTGATAATGCCCTAGAATGACTCACAGAAATCCTGGAAAGTGCTATACTTACAATTACAGTTTTAGGGTAGAAAAAAAGATACAAATGTAGAGTTGCATAGGGTGAGGTCTGGGAGGGTCAGGTATTTATTTTAATACTTAATTTTGCAGTTAATTAGGTAGAATTCTCATTATATACAGATCCAACTATTCTAATTCAATCTTTCTGTTTCCTTTTCAATGTCCTAAGTAGGAAAATCCTCCAGGTATTGACATAGATGGTTGGTCCAAGCGGACCCAAATGAAATAGTCATCAAGCTTTTGCTCCCAGAGTACATCAGCTAGGGACACGTAGCCTCTGTTGCAGAGCTATGCCTTAACAAACTTTTTTTCTGGGTGTCCCATGGGTTGCACAAGAATTTCATTGTTCCAATTGCTCTTTTAGATTCTAAGTACAAAATAATCATAGATGTGGGCTTGCTTTCTCGGTCTCCTCAGCAATGTCCCAAGTCAATTAAAATTAGGTAGTTAAAGTCTTCCAACCAAAGAAACAATTCACCAATCCTTAAAACCAAGCCTAATTTACTGTGTCTTCATCCACATTCAAATTGGAAACCCTTCTGAAATGCAGGAAGACACAAGTAGATGTTGATTCTTATTTGCGTTGATATCATTGACTTCTAGCACAGTGCTTGACTAAGGAAGGATTCAGTACACAGTGGTTTAAACGAATGAATGAAGGTGGTGACAAAGCATAAATGGTGTGTGCAGAGAAATACCAATGTCAGGAAACAGGGAGAGAGTAAGAAAGGCACAAGCAGCTTTCTTTCTGCAAGTGGGTGCAGAAACAGAATCCTACATGTTGAGCTAATAAGCAGATGTGTGTGTGTGTGCACTCACATCTTTAGAAAGGTATGTGGAAAAAAGTAAACTCTATTAGCATTTCAAATATTAGTTGAAAATATTTGAATTCTCCCTCATCTATGGCTTACAGTTAATGACCTCTAAATATTCATCCATTGTTGTTAATTGCTGTCTAGACCATTTCAACTCATGGTGACCCCATGTGTGCAGAGTAAAACTTCTCCATAGGGTTTTCAAGGCTGTAACCTTTCAGAAGCAGATTGTTAGGCCTTTCTTTTGAGGCATCTCTGGGTGGGTTCAAACTGCCAACCTTTAGGCTAGTAGTGGAGCATTTAATCTTTTATACCACCCAGGGATTCCTAAATATTCATCTGGCATTCATTAATTTCATTCTTGACATGATCATAATGATTAACACGTAATGGATGCACATGTAGAAAATACCCCAAACACTCAATAGTTCCTTGATCTTGTCTATTAAACCTTGTCTATTGTTACATGCTCCATACTTTCCACTGGAAATACAATACTATGGTATATTTCTTTAATGTTCCTGGAAGAATAAACAACTGTGTAAAAGAATTATAAGTTAAGTAAGGGGAAAAAAAATATTGGAAAGCAAGCACCAAAATGCAAATAGTGGTTGTGTGTTAGGGTTATACCTGCCTTTCCCCTCTAGTTTTGCAATCTTAAATAACAAGTTATTTTAAAGGGATATATTACTTTAATAAAGAGAAAAATAAACACTGAAAAATCCCCCAATATGGCTCTAATCAGGGCTCCTGAAAGTCATTCTCATGGCATATTTTTCTCAGCTATACAGTCTACTCCACAGGGAAGTCCACTGAGTGTCTTACAGATGGTGGGATAAATCTGCTTTTGAAAGAGGAGAGGACCTGTTGAACTGATTCCTCCCACAGAGAACCAGAAGCTATGCCAAACATTCTGCCTGCCATGTGCCAAGAAGTTTATTATTAGAATTTTCTTTTTTAAGAAAGCGTTTATTTATAGGCCACATCAAACTAGCTACAGTAACTGAAACCATGGGCCCTATCCTGATTCATCGATAAACCCTTCTTCTGGCCTTGGCCACTTTCTACCCCTGCCAGCAGTCCACAGCTATTCATGACAACCAGCAGTAGAGAGATGTGGAGTTGAAAAATCACCGAACCATCCGGGTAGTCATAAAAATTCTCAAAACAAGAGAATTTTATTAATGCAATTTTATGATAAAATTAATTGATTTTTATGGTTTTGGCTTACAAGAGTTAATATTATTCATACCCTCCCCAGCTGAATACCCTCAAATTGGGTGCTTCATGTAAATTGTGTCCATTAACTTCATCAGAATGTCACCGGCAATAATTATTCATATTGGAAAAGTTCCCACCTCCATTTCAGACAGTGGTCCCAGGTTCACTCATGACACAGCCTTTGTAATTGTACTGAAATCATAACTTTTAACAAGTATCCTTTTTTTTAGACAGAAGAAAACTTTAATGTATCTACATGAACCTGAACTGTGCCCTTGAAGTGTTTTAGAAAGGCAGGCATTTGAGAATTGGAATGCTGCAGAATCCAAGATTAACCACTTAATATGTAAATTATGTTCTCTTGTACCACCTCTAATGGCTGCCTACTCGTATTAATGAGCGGGTGATAACAGTAAGAAACAACGGTGTCCTTTCAAAGCCATAAGTAGTAGCTGCAAGCTGATTTATGATCTAAGGCTTATCTTTCTCCCTTATCTGCATCAGTTGACAGGCCATCTCCTTCCCCCTCCCCTCCACAGCTTCATTTCTAACACCTAAGCTGACGGACATCTTTTCCTTCACACCAACAGCACCATTTACTTCTTTGCAAAAGCATCGCCCCAGCAGAGTGATCCAGAAGTCGAACTCAGTCGTTCTGGACAATAAAGATAACAGCTCCTGGCCCAGGTCCTATCTCAAAGCTTTCTAACCCAGTCGTAAACGCCGGCAGAGCTTCAGAGTCCTCTTCATTCAGCCGCAGCCTGTGTACTTGTTCTGCAGAGATGATAAACCTCGAGCAGGAGGTGCTCCGATGACCAAATAGAACAGCATGTAGTTTTTGACAAAGCCCAGATTGCTGTGGCTTTTCACTCTTTAAAAAAAAAAAGCAAACCTTTAATCCTCCTCCCATATCCTTAAAGCACGTCTATGACAAACTCAGGAGTCATATTTAACCCACAATATTATTTAGAAACCAACCCCACCAGGAGGGCTTTGACGTGGCGAGTCCAGGCTTCTGCACATCCACATCATTTCATCTCCATTGTTCTATTTTGGAAGGAAATTTTTCAAAAGATTAACACAGCACTTCAGTCTCTCGTATACCGTATGCTCCATTAATTCCACATGTCCAGCTTTGTTTTGGCCTTACAGTGTATGAATTAAATCAGAATTTAAGGTTTAGATCCAACCACACCCCTTTGCTTTCCCTAGATTAGCACAGATCATGCTGTCGCTCAGCAGCAGGAGATGCAATCCGCAGTGCCACTGCCCAGTGAAGCACTGCTCGGCCGGCTCCCTTTACTCCCACCAGCGCTCATTTATATTCCAGAACTGTTCTAAGTCAAAGATGCTACAAAGCAGTTCTATCTGTCCACGAGTAAATAAACCTTAAATGAAATCTTTCAGCGCAGACTCAAGGTGCTTTGTTATCAGAATGCACTTTAGGAAAATAACAATAGTGCTTTCTTAAAGCTGCTCTCCCTGAGATTGTTAATGTTCTGCTGGGAAAATACAGTGTTTCCTAACTGTCCAATACAGTCTGGTTTTATTATGACTTTTAGATAGAGCTCTGAGTGAATAGAGGTGAGGCCAGGCTTCGGGGTGTACAACATGAGCACTCTGCAAAAGTGTTTCAGCCTGTCCTGAGGGGGTCCAAGTCCACGGCTTCATCTCCAATTTCAGGTTGCTATATGGAGGGTCTCTCACTTACCTTGTCTTAGGGACCATTTGAGGAGGGATATTCTACAGACTCCTTTGGACAGTTGTTTGATTATCTTCCTGTTCAGAATGAGTCAAAAAATAAAAGGACTGAGGAAAAAAAAATCAGGGTGAGCATAATGAGAAGAAAAAAAAAAAAAAAGAAAAAAGGAACACGCTGCCCTTCACTCTTTGTCTTAGTCATCTAGTGCTGCTCTAACAGAAATACCACGAGTGGATGGCTTTCACAAAGAGAACTTTATTCTCTCACAGTCTAGTAGGCTACAAGTCCAAATTCAGGGCGTCAGCCCCCCAGGGAAGGCCTTCTCTCTGTCCGCCTTCTCGTCAATCTTCACTTGGTCTGGGAGCAACTCAGTGCAGGAGCCTCAGGTCCAAAGGACTGCTTTCTTAGTGGTATGAGGTCCCCCACTCTGCTTGCTTCCTTTCACTTTATCTCTTGTGAGATAAAAGGTGGTGCAGGCCACACCCTAGGAAAACTCTCTTTACATTGCATCAGGGATGTGACCTTAGTAAGGGTGTTATACAATCCAACCCTAATCCTCTTTAACATAAAATTACAGTCACAAAATGAAGGACAACCACAAAATACTGGGAATCATGGTCCAGCCAAATTGATACACACATTTTTTGGGGGGCCATAATTCAATCTATGACACTATTTTCATGTCTTTTTTGTTTCGATTCATGGGAAGTTTGGAGTGCTTGCTCATGGCTCGGGTCTATTGTTATGGCCACTCTGTATTTTAGTGCTTTCCAACCTAGGGGGTTCATCTTCGAGCACTGTATCGAATAATATTCTGTTGTGATCCGTAGGACTTTCATTGGCTATGTTTTGGAAGTAGATTGCTAAGCCTTTCTTTCTTATCTGTTTTTGTCTGAAAGACCTGGTGAAACCTGTCCACCGGTGACCCTACTGGTATTTGAAATACTGGCGGCATAGTTTTCAGCATTGTAGCAATACAAAAGCTACCACAGTAAGACAAATTAACAGGTGGGTGATGGATATTCTTGTAGTAATGCATAGTTCTGATAAGATAAGACTGAGTAATGCTCTCTGCAAGGCTCTTGTGTGGAGTTATTAGCAGACACAGGAGCCAGGCTCATTGCATGGACTTCTTCTCCTCACATGACTTGCTATTTTCTTTTATGTATTACAAAATGAGCAGCTTTGTTAAGTGTTGTTGGCAAATCTCAGGATTCTTGAAGTGCCTAGGTATGTCCTTTCTGAATGTACTCAGTATAGACCCAAGCTTGATTTTTCTTTTTAATGACAAAAGTTATTTGGGGTAAACACTCATCCAACATTATATAGTAAATATTATTTTTAAAACTTTGAATATCTTCATTTCTTCTTCCCCCACCCCCACAATCTTCATAATAAAGGATCTCAATCACACAAGGCTAAATTTTCAAGAATGATCTGAATTTAGAGTTACTTGATAGTCAAAAACTATACCATATCTCTGGGCTGATTATCTGTATTTTGTGACAAATCTTACTTTCAATTTCATTATAACTAAAACCTATTTTAGTTAAGTGTTGGTTTATATATGGACTCTTTTAACTGTATGCTTTGATTACACTGAAGTAATTTGCTACCCAAATACTTCTTTTAAATTCTTATCTGTATCCTTTTTGCCATCCACCTTTCATCTCTATCTGCCCAGAAGTTCTACTGCAGAGATGAGACAGACTGAATGAGTATCAGTATAACAGAGAGGGAAATATACCAGCAAACTGTAGTTATAAGAAATAACTGAATGAGAAGGCAGAGAAAGAAAAATGTTTCAGAGAAACTCAAGATGAAGTAATCAGATCATTTCTTTGGTTTTTTTTTTTTTTTTTCCAGAACTCAAGATTTTTACAACGGGCCATCATTTGTTGTTGTTTTTGATAATCTTTGTTTTAAATTAGTTAATAGAATGTCAAATTCATACACAAGTGCAACAGATTCAAATTGTAACATTAAGTATTGCAGTATTATTTATCATTTAGATCATTCATCCTTCTGTTTCACCTATAAATGTAAATAACGGATTCACGAAACAGTACTATGTTATGGATTGGATTGTGTCCCCCAGAAAGGTATGTTGGAGCCCTGGTGTCACAGTGGTTAAGAGCTTGGCTGCTAGCCAGAAGGTCAGCATTCAAATCCACCAGCTGCTCCTTGGAAACCCTATGGGGGCAGTTCTACTCTGGCCTATAGAGTTTCTATGAGTTGGAATCAACTCGATGGAATGAGTTCGATTTTTGGTTTAAAAGGTATGTTGGTATCGTAATCCCTGATACTTGTAAATGTGATCCTGCTAGGAAACAGGATCTTTGAAACCTGAGTAAGGTGGGTTCTAATCTCACCCTAGCGGTCTTTTATAAAAGAGAACAAACACAAATAGAGTGAGAGGAAGAAGATCCACGTGCTGAAGGAGGCAGATACAGCCTCAAGGCAAGGAACACCAACGATTGCCGGAAGCCACCAGAAGCTAGAAGAGAGGCATGGAACATGTCCTTTCTCAGAGCCCTCAGAAGAAATCAACACCCTGATTTAGATTTCTAGCCTTCAGAACTGTGAGAAAATAAATTTGTGTTCTTATAAACCAAATTTATGTTATTTTGCTATGGCAGCCCTATACTATACCCATGATCAGGTGTTAAATTCATTCAATGTGGTGCACCTGGGAGTCCAGAATGCTCATTTATACAGCCTTATTCCTGCAAAGCTATTTGGGAGTTAGGCAAGTACCTAGTTTTTACAATTTTATTTTACTAGATCAAAATTACTAAAAGTTCTTTTACCTGTGATCTATAACAATGGTCTCAAACTTAATGATAATGGCTAAATGAATAGTGCATTCACAGAGTGTTAGACATTCTTCTAGAAGTGTTACCTAATTTAATACATCAACTCTCTAAGGTAGGTATACTTAATACCCCCATTTCTTAAATGTAGAACTGAGGCCAGAGAGATTAGTTTACCTGTTCAAGTTACAGAGGTAATCAGTGGTAGAGTGAAGCTATTTGAACCCAGGTATCTGGCTATGGAGCACTGGTGGTACAGTGGTTAAGAGCTCAGCTACTAACCAATAGGTGGACAGTTCGAATCCACCAGCTGCTCCTCAGAAACTCTATGGGGCAGTTCTATTCTGTCCTATAGGGTCACTGTGAGTCAGAATCGACTCGATGGCAACAGGTGTGGTGTTTTTGTTTTACCTTGTCTGCAGTGCCTGTGTTCTTAAGGACTACTATATACTGTCTCTTAAGTACTATACATTCTTAAATACATACTTATGAATGTTTTGGAAACAGCTGGAAAGTTTGTAAAAATAGGGATTTCTGAGTCCCATCTCTAGATTCTGATTCAGTTGGCCTGGGAGAGGTGCCAAGAAACTATTCTTAACAAGAGCTCCAAAATAATTCTGATGGGGTAGTCCATGGCTGAGTCTTTGAAAACATGCTTTATAGTAATGGGAAGAAGTATAGTAAAGCTGTTAATGTTAAAGGCTTAGAAATTAACAGCCTGGCTGGTATTCCAATTCTACTAGCTCTGGACAAATGACTTAAACTCAGTTTTCTAACGTTTACAATGGACGGTGGGGGTAAGGGGTTTTGTGAGGATTTAGTTCATTAATGCATTTAAAATGCTAAGTATAACACTGGCAAATAGTAAGCTCTCAATCTATGTCAGCTATTATTTCTGTAGCCTGGGTAATCCATAATTAATTAAAGGGTATATGCAGATGCCCCCCCCCGCAAAAAAAGAATTTTTTTTTTAATCTAAAAAGAAAAACTGATGCTCTGACATTTCTTTCTTTCTAATATTTATTTATTTCCTTCCTTTTCCTCTAACTTTAAAATCATTTCTCTTAAGTCATCAACTTTAGCTCTTAGGTTCTTGGCTTTCTCTCTCCATTTGAAAGAACAGTAATCTGTTTTTCTGTCTTCTGTATCTCCTGCAGAGTAGACCTGATTGTGTAGCATTAAATCGGGTCAGTTGGGGAAAAAAATGTGGAGGAGGTAGAAGATAAAAGGCTTTTATGAAAATCTGAGATTAAATTCTCACCAACTCATGGACGTGTCATCCAGGTCTTTGCTCTCTGTGTCTTTTTTAGTGCTAGTGTGGTTACATGACATAAAGGCAAATTAAGTAATGCTATTTTACTCCTTTTGACATAATCACTATTCTTTTACTTCTTTCCAATGATGACAGACAAACTCCTCAGAGAATATTCAGAAGCCTTTGTAGTAGAAGAGAACTGAAAATGATCTAATATCTCTCAATAAAAGAAATACTAACTGAACTGCATGTGGAAAGTATAGAGTTTAAATATCCTGACTTCATTCTAGTTATCAGTCAGGAAAATCAAATACTATGATATGTAATTGGAAATTTAGTCTCCCTTGAAGACGAAAGACTGTGCAGGTATTCAGACAGAGAAAAATTGAAACAGGGAGCACAGATCTGTGGCCCCAACCTGTAGCACTGATAGTATAATTTATGATTTCCCTGGGTCAAGGAAGAAACATTTGGTCTAGGAGTTTCTCAACATTGGAACCTTGGGTTCAAAGGATGCACTCTGCTCTTAGCATTGCTTTCTTGGTGGTAGGAGGTCCCCCTGTCTCTCTGCTCTTTTCTCTCTTTTATATCTCAGAAGAGATTGACTTAAGACGCAACCTAATCTTGTAGATTGAGTTCTGTCTCATTAACATAAAACGACTGTTGTTGTTAGGTGCCATCAAGTCAGTTCCCACTTACAGCAACCCTATGCACCACAGAATGAAGCACTGTCCAGTCCTGTGCCATGCTCACAATCATTGTTATGCTTGAGTTCATTGTTGCAGCCACTGTGTCAATCTATCTCATTGAGGGTCTTCCGCTTTTTCCCTGACCCTCTACTTTACCAAGCATGATGTCCTTCTCCAGGGACTGATCCCTCCTGATAACATGTTCAAAGTATGTAAGATGTAGTCTCACCATCTTTCCTTCAAAGGAGCATTCTGGTTGTACTTCTTCCGAGATAGATTTGTTTGTTCTTTTGGAAGCCCATGGTATATTCAACATTCTTCGCCAACACCGCAATTGAAAGACTTCAATTCTTCTTCGGTCTTCCTTATTCATTGTCCAGCTTTCGCATGCATATGTTGTGATTGAAAATACCATGGCTTGGGTCAGGTGCACCTTAGTCTTTAAGGTGACATCTTTGCTTTTCAAAACTTTAAAGAGGTCTTTGCCCAGTGCAAAGCGTCTTTTGCTTTCCTGACTGCTGCTGCCATGGTTGTTGATTGTGGATCCAAGTAAAACGAAATCCTTGACAACTTCAATCTTGTCTCCATTTATCATGATGTTACTTATTGGTCCAGTTGTGAGGATTTTTGTTTTCTTTATGTTGAGGTGTAATCCATGCTGAAAACTGTGGTCTTTGATCTTCATCAGTAAGTGCTTCAAGTCCTCTTCACTTTCAGAAAGCAGAGTTGTTTCATCTGCATATTGCAGGTTGTTAATGAGTCTTCCTCCAATCCTGATGCCCCTTTCTTCTTCATATAATCCAGCTTCTTGGATAATGCCATAGAGGCAGGATTTACAACACATGGGAAAATCACATCAGATCACAAAATGGTGGAGAATCACACAATAGTGGGAATCATGGCCTAGCAAAATGGACATACATTTTTGGGGGACACAATTCAATCCATAACAAGGGTCAAGAATTTCTCACCCTTTCATGGGGTCAGGTTAACTCTCATAGTCTGTGGGTGATGTCATTATGCTGCCCATTTTAACAATTCTTTGTGGAGGATAAAAAGGCTGAAAACTCCTTGAACTCTCCTAATTTCCTATTATCACCAAACTTTTACCTTTCAGTTTTTAAAGAAGTCCATGTTCAAAAGAAATGCTGTGAAATAATTTGCCATATCTCAACAATTTAACTTAATCCCTTTTCAAGGTCACTATAAGTGGGAATCGGCTTGACAAGAATGGTTTTGGTTTTTATAATAATATATTTTGTGTTGTTTTAAGCCACCTGTTACCTGTTGCCATCCAGTCGATTCTGACTCATAGTGACCCTATAGGACAGAGTAGAACTGCCCCATGGAGTTTCCAAGGAGCACCTGGTGGATTTGAACTGTTTAAGCCACTGAGTTTGTGGTAATTTGTTATAGCAACAGTAGAAAACTGATACATTATGCCTATTTCCACACTGGAAGTTTTTCTTCAAATGGGCCCAACCAAGTAAAGCAGTATCCTCAATACATGGTGCTTTACAGTTTACAAAGTCTCTTTTGTATCCATCCACCCATCATTCATTCAGTCAAGTAGTATTTAATTTTCCCTATGATTATTGCTAGGCTTAAGAAAAATGAAGTCAATAAAATATTCATTCCTTACCAGACCCTTTGAGGTGGTTACTTTTATTTCCATTTCCAAATTAAAAAAAAAGTGAGGTTCTAATAAATTGACTTGCCCAAAGTAGCACAAGTAAACGTTTGACTCCAAACTCAGGACTATTTCCACTAGAAACTCTGAAATGTTTTCTGTGAAATGAGGGGAAAAAATGCTTACAAAAATAGTCCTAAAATGAATGAAATATGGGTCTAGCTCTTGTCTTGAAGGAGAATGTTTACTAATAAATGTTATGACTTTGTCTATTATTTTACACATCAGTATGTTCTGGGCTATACATGTACCACTTTTAATGAGCATGTGATTTAGAAAATAATCATTACTAGGTAGTGGAATCAGTGCTATTAAATGCACGAAATAGTCATACTAACACACAAGCGATGGTCGTAAAAAATGCTGACCTTAAGTATTGTCTACTTGTTATCTGATTTGCTGAAAAATTATTTTGCATCATTACAATTCTACAGATGTTTCACAGATGTCTTTAAGGATATATTTCTATGGCTTGTTATTAAGCTAACTTCTGTGCTCTACTGCAGATTTCCATAGCATATTAATGGGAACATTATGTAATTGTAAATAAATATGTTTGTAGCAATTGAGATGAAGAGCAGAACTATAAAAATGGTTCTAGAAATCTAATTAACATTTTAACAGTAAAAAGCTTGCTGCCTCGATACCACAAGAGTACAGTCTCAGTCGATAAAATGAAGAATTCCCAAGTGGGCTTAGCAGTGGATGAAACACTGCTATCAGTGTTTAATGGGATATGTCAGATTTTACCACCATTTGAAAAAATGCAAATAGGAATTTCCATAGAAATCACCTTGACAGAAAACTGCACAAAATACTACATAAACCATCCCTCCAGCAGCCTTGCAGGGTTACTCTGATGTTCTTTCATGTAATCTCTTGCGTGTGAGTGTGTGACTGTGCATGTATGCCCAATATAACTTGGAAATTATAAAAATAATACAGAAATTCTAGAGGCTGGTATATTAGAATTTCCTTACATCATAATTGCTCTTTGATAAAACTGTAAATGCCAAGGTTATTTACAGGCTTAAGAAAGCTTCCATCATAGCCATTCTATCAAAAAGACGAAGCAACCACTGAGACGTTCTTACTATTTAAATGTAATATGCTGTTTTTATAACTTTAGTGATAACATTCTTTTGTATTAGCTCTGTGATATTTAAACATTGTATATTAGCAGCCTGGTCTTGCATCAATTATACCAGTTCCTTTCCAGATGCAATCTTCTGTTACTGTTGGAAAAAAAACCATTTTTCTTATCTTAAAAAAAAATCAGCCACACGTGCTCTCCTTTAACTTTTCTACAATTACCACACAGGCATAAAGCGGGGAAAAAAAAAAAAAAAATCATAGCTGTTTCACAGAATCTTTCAGTTAAAAGAGGTAAATTTCCTTCCCATTAAAAATGAGTGAAATAAGAATATGGGTTGCAAAAGGAATTTTTTTTCCAAGTCATTAGTGTTGAACCAAAGGGAAAAAGAAACAATTGCACTTGTATAAACGTAAAAAAAATTTTTTTTAATGGTTATCATAAAAGGTAAGGAGATAACTCTGACACACTTTTTTTCCTTCAATTTATGTAAGCTTGAATTGACTACAATTTTTAATAATACAAATGTACCCCTAGTGGAGCAGTGGTTAAGAGCTCAGCTGCTAACCGAAAGATTGGCAGTTCGAATTCGCCAGCCGCTGCTTGGAAACATTTTAGGGCAATTCTACCCTGTTCTATAGCGTCACTATGAGGCAGAATTGACTCAAGGGCGATGTGTTTGGTTTATGGTCTGGTTAAGCATTATTTAATAAATGAAAGAAACAAGTCCTAAAGTTCCGCTTTGTGACTGGTTAAGGGAGATGGAAAGAGGAAAATATAAACAGAAATACTTAAGGGAAAGTATAGAAAGGTTAATAGAGAAAAAGAGGAGTCGATCTGGAGGAGGGGTAATAGAGAGATGGGATGGGGTAGCTTTTGAACCGGAAGAGACAGAGCTAGTAAGGGAAGGAAGGAGAGGAAACATAATAAAGAGAGGCAAAGTCTCCCTCTCCCTTTATTCTTGAAAATACTTTGCAGGTTTGAAGGAAAAGGGTATTTAAAGGTATTTAAAAATTGGATAGAGATGATTCAGAAAATTTGGGCCCATTTCTTGGCAGACTTATAGTATTTGTTTCTTTCTTACATCACTTGTATTAGGCCTTGGGTTTTATTGTTATAAGTGTATCCATCAATCTTTCCCATTGGTCTATAAACTCCTAATTCATTTCTTAATCTTCCCAGTTCAAAGCTCCTAAACACAAAAGAGGAAGCCACAAAGGAAAATTGACAAACCTACAAACATAGAAGGGAGTTTAACATACTTCTCGTGAAATACACAGAACAAAGAGCCAGAAGAAATGAAGATTTGAATAACGGAGGAGATTTGAATAACTGATTGAAAACTTGGTCTAATAGATATGTATAAAAACATGTATCTGACACAGAGAATGAACATTGCTTCAAAGTGCAGACAGATTTCTTTCAAAATTTACTTGTATGAGGCTACAGTGGAAATCTTCTTCCTTGTTCACCTTGTTTAGTATGTCTCTGTGTAAGTAAGGAAAGTTTTACCCCTAACAACTCCTACAAACTTCTCAAGTGTCATTGGCCAGAATTGTACCACACGTCTATGCCGAACTAATCACTGGCAAGGGAAATGGAATCACTGTGTCTGGATGAATGAGTCAGAATTCACCCCTCCCTTCTGGAGCTGGGTTTAGAACCCTCCTTTCCTGTTACACATATCTTGTGGAGAATGGTTGTTTCTATGTGGTGTTTTCTTCACCTGCTACTGTACTATATCTATAGATGCTGTTCTTTTGGCCTGGAAATGCCATTCTTAATTTTCTGTCAGGAAAATCTTTTTGTCTTTCAGTACACATCATGGATGCTATTTTTTAAATTTTTTTTATTTTATTGTACTTCAGATGAAGGCTTACGGAACAAATAGTTTCTCATGAAACAGTGGTACACATGTTGTTTTATGACATTGGTTAACAACCCCACAACATATTAGCCCTCTAAATTCTCAACCTTTTTTTTTTTTTTTTTTTGGTGAAAATACACATAGCCAAAGATACACCGTTTCAAAAATTCCTACATACACAGTTCAGTGACATTGACTACTATCTTCCAATTGTGCTGTTATTCTCACTTAAGATGAAGGCTTACAGAACAAAATAGTTTCTCATTTAACAGTTACTACACATGTTGCCCTATGACGATGGTTAACAATCTCACAACACATCAACAATATCCTTACTCAACCTTGTGTTCCCTATCACCAGCTTCCTTCTCCACTTCTGCCTTCTGGCCCTTGTCACTGGACTCCTGTACCTCGTTAGACTCATTTGGTTTTACAAGGCTGTCCACTCCCAGGCTGAACAGTGAACCTTGGAGGTAACTTCACCACTGAGCTAAAAGGGTGTCTGTGGGCCATACTCTTGAGGTTTCTCCAGTCTCCTTCAGGCCAGTAAATCTGGTCTTTTTTTTTTTGTGAGTTAGAATTATGCTCTACATCCTTCTCCAGCTCTGTCCAGAAGCCTCTGTTGTGATCCTGGTCAGAGCAGTCAGTGGTGGTAGCCGGGCACCATCTAGCTGTAGTGGACTCAGTCTGGTGGAGGCCTTGGTAGCTGTGGACAATTACTCCTTTGGACTAATCTTTTCCTTGTATCCTGTTCTCTTCATTCTCCCTTGCTCCCGAAGGGATGAGACCAGTGGAGTATCTTAGATGGCCTCTCACAGGCTTTTAAGACCCCAGACACCAGTCACCAAGGTAGAATGTAGAGCATTGTTTTTATAAGCTGTGTCATGCCAATTGAGCTAGATGTTCCCTGAGACCATGGCCCCCAGAGCCCTCCGCCCAGCAATTCAGTCCCTCAGGGAGTTTGGATGTGTCTATGGGGCTCATGGATGCTATTTTTTGTGGAGGATCACAATGATGAGGAATAAAACAAATATAAATTGGTACATTCACATTTACATAGTGTCATGGATTGGATTGTCTCCCCCAAGATGTGTGTATCGATTTGGCTGGGCCATGATTCCCCATGTTGTGTGATTTTCCTATATGTTGTAAATCCTGCCTCTATGATGTTAATGAGGGAGGATGAGCGGCAGTTGGGTTAGTGAGGCAAGACTCAATCTACAAGACTGGATTGTGTTTTTGAGGCAATCTCTTGAGATATAAAAGAGAGAAGCAAGCAGAGAGACAGGTGGACCTCATACCACCAAGAAAGAAGCACCTGGAGCAGAGCGTGTCCTTCGGACCCAGGGTTTCCTGCACAGAGAAGCTCCTAGTCCCGGGAAGATTGAAGAGAAGGACCTTCCTCCAGAGCTGACAGAGGGAGAAAGCCTTCCCCTGGAGCTGATGCCCTGAATTTGGACTTGTAGCCTACTAGATTGTGAGAGAATAAATTTATCTTTGTTAAAGCCATTCACTTGTGGTATTTCTGTTATAGCAGCACTAGATGACTAAGACATATAGTATTTTAGAAATAGTTTTCAACACCTTAAGAAAAAACAAACTTGAAATAAAAACAGATATAAGAGTATAAAGACAAAGAAAAAGAAGTCATTGAACATTGACTAGTGTTAGTAAGACATAATAGAAAGTAAATATTCTGGTTCTTTGAAAAATCTATGTCACTAAAACATAATATTATTTGCAGTTACTTGGAAGGAACCCAATTAAGGTTTTCAGCAAAGGAATTCACAGATTCAAAATAAGGTAGCACAAGATATCAAAACACTCCTGATATTATAATGACATGGTGATCCACAAAGATGGCTCTACAAGCCCAGTTTGAGTACCATAGGCAGCAATGTGGGACACATTCGGGTTGGCACTGACCATCTCAATGGAGATTCTTGGTAGAAATCTGAGTAGAGTGCAAAGAGGCAATGAAGAAAAAACATACTTTCTTTTGTTCTGTCTAAACAGGATACACAACATCTAGGAAATGGCGGATCTATTACTTCTTCCTTCCACTGATCTGGCTGTAAGTGTAAGTGAAGAAACATCTCAGATTTGTGTTGTTTCACTTCCTTTTCCCTTCTGTTAGGCTGTCTGTAAGGACTTGGTCTTGGACTGGGAGACAGAGGAAGTGACCCTGTGACAACCATTGTGAATCAAATAACCAAACCATTCTCTCAGTTATTGTGGATCCCAAGGAGGCATGAAGTCACCTGGTACATGAGTTCCATCCAATTACTGTCAAGTTGACTCTGACTCATGAAGACTCCATGTGTGTTAGAATAGAACTGTGCTCCACAGGATTTTCAATGACTGATTTTTTGGAAGTGGAACACCAGACCTTTCTTCTGAGGCACCTCTGGGTGGACTTGAACTTCTAAACTTTTGGTTAGTAGCCCAGCAGGTTAACCCTTTGCACCACCCAGGGATTCCAGTGATGAGTTAGAGGCAAGTTATTACCCGCCTTCTCCAGATAGTCTTCTCTGACCTTGTTCTGCCATGAATGCAGCCACCCACTCCCTCTGCATTTTCTCTGAATAATTCTTCTTCTTCTTCTTTCTTTTTTTGGCTTATGTATTTCCTCCCAGTTTTCAGAAGATTTTGAACACATGAAGTCCTGCTCACTTTTTATCCCTAATCCCAAACCTTTAATGTAGTGGGTGCTCAACATGTGGGCTAATCCCACAACTCCAGATCAGCAATTGAAAGGAGCTGGAGAAAACACACAACCATAATGATTGACTTCACTTTGAATATATGACCACAGACCTCAGGGGGGCTTGAGTGCTATCCAGGAGTCCTACTCCCAGTCCCTAGCAATTCACTGACCTCTTGTCTTTTTTAGCAACACTCACTATCTAGGTACCTTATTCAGAATCATGGCTCCTGTATGTATATTTCCAGTTCAGACTCATATATTTAACTATCTGATGTCACTGAGGCAGTTCTGAATTGATATCTCAAACTCAATAGCAGAACTCTTGATTCTTCCACACGCCGACACCTGTTCTTCCTACAGTCAACTGTATCTTAGTCGATGGCACGTCCATCCTTCTACTTGCGCAGGACAAAATCTTGGTGCAAACTTTATTCCTCTGCTTGTTTCACACAACACATGCTATCTATCACCAAGTCCTGCTTGGTCTACAGTTGAAACACCTGACCCCTTTCACCCTGACCCCACCACAGCCACCCTAGTTCAAGGTGCCATCATCTTCCATTTGTACTAATGCAATAGCCTCCTATCTGCTCTTGCTGCTCATCTTGACAACATAGTTTATTAAAAAAAAAAAAAAAGTCAGATTATGTTATTCCTCTGTTCACAACTCTCAAATGTTTCCCATCTTAATCAGACTAAATCCCTAGCCTTCTACTATTTCTCCAACCTCATCTCCCATACCCTCCCTCTTTCCCAGCCACACCAGATCTCTTACGGTTATTTAAGGATGCCAAGCATGCGTCTGCAGCAGTAACATTCTTCTCTCTGCCTGGAATTGTCTTCTCCCACCTAACCGTGGCTTACTTTCTCCTTTCCTTTGAGTCTTTGTTCAAATATGTTCTTTTTAGAGAACTCTTCCTGTCAACTCCATATAAAACCCAATCTCTCCCTAGTTCTCCTGCTTTATTTTTCTTCAGAGCACTTTTCCTCAACTGGCATATATATTTTCTCTTTCTTTATTATCTCTTCTCCCCACTAGTTCTTGACAGCAAGAATATTCATAAATCTCTCCAATGCCTTCCCCCTTTCTATTCTAAATACCATGTTCTTTGAATCAGTTCCTTGTGTCTCTTGTTTTGATCATTGCAGTAAGTCTCCAGTATATCTTCCTGTAGTACTCCATAGGGTTGCCACACTTTTTTAAACAGGGAATTTTGTTACGTCCCTTCCTGCTTAGAATTTTTTGACAACTCCCTAGCGCATCCAAAAATCTCAAAGTCTTAATATGACACAAAATGCCCTTTATGCTTTTACCCCTGCTAACTAGCCTGGACTCCTTGCTCTCCCCATCCTCTCTCCTTTCCAGCAACGCTGACACTTGCTGATGTCTGGTTATGCTCCAGACTCTTATGTTCTCTTGGCTTTTGCTTATCTGCTCTGTCTACTCCTTGTTGCCAGCTAGATACTGTCGCCTCCTCTGAGACTCCGTGACCTGCGTCTCCCTCTCCTAGACTGAGTTGGAAGCTGCTCTTTGGTGTTCTTCTTGTACCTCAGTAGTTACTGAGCTGCATGGTACTTATCAGGTTAAACTGTTTAACTCTTCCATTAGATTGCAAAATCCTTGAGGGCTGGACTGTGTTCATATCTCTTGTTTCTTCAGCATTTAGAAGGATAATCAGAACATGAATGTTGATCGCACAAATGACTAACTGAGGTGTCTGCAGAATAATATTTTCTTATATGTTCACTGACGTCCAGCATATTTGATGAAAATGAGTTTGAAAGTTCATTTCACCTCTAATTTGTCTTATCTTTAGTCTAACCCCACTCAGAATGCTTTCCTGATCATTGATTATGAGCATTCTAATCAAATTATAATTGTCATCTTTACAGCAGAAAAAATTATGTAATGCTTACAGATACTTTTTAAAAATATTCAAGCCTCCTCACACAAACATCACCTGCAAAATGATTATTACCACATTTTTATAAAAGAGACCACTGAAAAATAGAGAGGAAAACTGGGAATTTGAATCCAGTTCTTTCAGGGTTTTGTTGAGCCCCTTTGTAACGATTTCCTTTTGGCTCTATGTACTTCATCCACTTTATTTACTGTGTTCAAAAAGTGTACTCTTTGTTTTATATGCTCCTCAGTAGTCTAGAGGGAAATATTCAAGAAAAAAATCCTATAGTACCTGTGAGTATAAAAGCAGAAGGAAAACACACTTTTAGATGATGATGTTTTCTTTTAAGGCATGATGGGAGAAGGAAGAAGAGAAAAAGTGAGAGAAGAAAGCACAGTGAATGAAAAGGAATTACTTTGGATATTGAGATATGCATTCGTTCAATCTGTGAATAAATAGTTTTTAGTCACAAATGCAAAACTGTCTTCAGTGGAACCTTAAAAGAGTTTTAAAATTTTGTCATCCTATTTTTTTCCAATTTAGTTTTCTCAAGTCTCCTATTGTATTAGACAAAATGAAAAACCCAAGTTACTTGGGGATAGTTACTCTAGTGATCTTTTAGAACATCAATGAATGGAGTACCAGAAATCTTATAAGAAATTCTATTCTTATAAAACTATTTTTAGGACAGATTTACAGACTCTAAAAATTATTCAAGTTTCACATCTAAACAAGTGTTCAAGCCTTTTGATGTGTTTTTAGTTGTCCAAAAGATTAAATCAACATTATATATTATTATGCATTTCTTTTTTTATAGTTGGTGTTGCCACCCAGGACCCAATTTCTATCCATAGGCAGGGCAGAAAGTTCACAGCCACTGCTAAAATCAATGCTAATGTTACTCTTAGCCAGCTGGAAATTAGACCCAGGTATTTCTCTGGAGTACGAAATCCTCAGGTCATAACACTAACATCTCCCAGCACACAGCCCAATCTTATTTAACCCTGCTTCTGGGCATTGTACAATTTAAAACTATTTCACTTTCCTGAACAGGTCTCCAACTGACTTATGATGTGAGCATAAGTTCTTTTTTCATGTAAAAGAAAGTATATTACAAGAAACAAGCAATAAGTCAGTAAGAATTAGGTGTATGCGCACACATCGAAATAAACGGTATGGACACCTTACTCTAATCTGTTAAAGATGCAAAGGGCTGATTACAAATTGACGAAGTGGATAGCTGAGTTTCAGATGTGTCTAATTTAAAGTGGAGGTGCAATTTCATATTTTGAAGTTTTTGCTTTTAATTGCTGCTGAATCATCATCAGTTTAGAGTAAAAACAGATTTGTGGAAATCTTTGTAGTATAGGAACAGCTCCAGTAGTCCTTTTTTGCACTGAAAAAGGCATGCTTGGCTGTCATCTCCAGATGACTGAAGGAAAAGACAAGGTATTTGTGTACTGGCTGTAACAATGAATAGATGATGAGTTAAATGTGTGTTATTGGTGAATCAGGGCTTCCCACTGGCTCCTTCCACCAAAATGTCCTTCCTGTATTTTTCTAGTAGTTGTAGTTCACTTGGTAATTGTTACAAAGGAATTCCGGAGAGGACTAATGCAATCTAAAAAATCATTTGGAAATATACTTTCAAGACCATCTATTATAATATGTTAGAAAACAAGATTTCCTGACCCTGGTGTTTATGGTTGCTAACATTAGGAATCTCCAAGTGTACTAACTGTGTTTTGACCCAATTCTTTGGTATTAAAGAGGTCCTGGTGGAAGTGTAGCCATCTTGGGGTTTGGAACATCAGAAATTGAATCAGAGACATAGCATAGTCCAGTGATTGGAGGATGGAAGTGCAAATTAACATTCCATTTACAGGATTTACTCATTTAATAAGGTCTATTTAAACAGACGACATCGGTGGTTCTGTGGTGGATTCTTAACTTCTACGTGGGAGAACTGGGTTCAATTTCCATCCAATGCACCTCATGTGCGACCACCACCCATGTGTCAGTGGAGGCTTGTGTGTTGCTATGATGTTGAATAGGTTTAAGTAAAGCCTCCAGACTAAGACAGACTAGGAAGAAAGGCCTTGTAATTTACTTCTGAAAATCAGCCAGTGAAAACTCTATGGATCACAATGTTCTACATACGGTCTCCATGAGTCAGGAGCTGACTACATAGCAGCTAACAATTATAACAACAACAATTTAAATAGTATATATTGGATTTCAGGGCTTCATTTGCTTAGCACTTGCTCTGGTAGGATTTCAATCCATGTTTCCTCTCCCTTGACCACTGAAGTGGACAGGAAACCCAAGGTGAGACAATCAGAATCTCCTTCACACAGGAATTGAGACTTGAGCAAAGGTAGGGAAAGATGGAAGGTGGTGGGAGCTGAGTCACCTGATGGTATCATCTCTAGGAGTGCCTGCCACAGAAACCCCTGGAGCTGTACTGATACCTGCCCTTCTCAAATCAAGAGGATCAATTTCTTTTTCTTTTAAAATTGTCTTAGGAAAACTAGAGTCTGTTGCTGTTGTTTGAGAGCAAAGAACTGGAACTGATTTAACTGATTACGTACCTTGAAGATAGGAGCCTGCTTGGCACAGTGTTTAAAGTACTTGGCTGTTAACCGGAAGGTCAGTGGTTTGAACATACCAGCTGCTCTGTGGGAGAAAGATGTGGCAGTCTGCTTTTGTAAAGGTTTACAGCCTTGGAAACCCTGTGGGGCAGTTCTACTCTGTCTTATAGTGTCACTATAAGTCAGAATCGACTTGACAGCAAAGGGTTTGGTTTGGTTTTTGGTACCTTGAAGGCTAAGTGAGAGTTCATTTTCATATGGTAATAAAATATTTTAAATCATAAGAGATATTAACTTGATGAAGATTATTGCTATTTGAGATAATTATTCATAGAATTGGTTTTAAGAGACTTGTGAAGTAGGCTAAATGTATCCTGGAATTTCCTATCTTCTTTCTGGACTCTTTGTTAACATCCTCCTCCTGCCTGTGCCTCTCAAAATATTTTTATTAAGTCACCAGGTATAGAGTGGGAATCCCTGGATGGTACAAATGGTTAACGTAATGTGTTCTGCTGCTAGTTCGAGTCCACCCAGAGGTGCCTTGGAAGAAAGGTCTGGGGTTTACTTCTGAAAAATCAGCCATTGAAAACCCTACAGAGCACAGTTCTACTCTGACGTAGACGGAGTTGCCATGAGTCAGAGTTGATTTGAAGGAAAATGGTTTGGTTTTAACTGTAGAATGGTTTGGTTTTAAGTGTAGAGTGACTTTACCCCTCCAGTTTCCTAGGATGGTCTAGGTTTATGTCTATTGTCCTGATATAATTATTTATAAGACTTCCCTTCACTTTCAAAAGTGTCTACGTGTATGGACACTCTACGTAAGTGTTTTTTATATTTTCAGTAGAACTTTCAACCAGGAAAAAAGTTGAGATGATCAAGTTATTAGAGAATTATGAAATTTTTCTAAAGTCCTTTTTTTTAAGTTTTAAAAGAAAAAGGCAAAACAGAGTGAGAAGTATTTTTGTGTTTCCTTCCCCCGACTGTTCCTCTCACCACTCACACTACCTTTTTCCCTCAGCTATCCCGTCTTGGCTTACTCATATTGCTAATCAGCTTTTTGTTGTTGTTGTCAGCTGGTTCTTGTTGTTTTTAGGTGCCTTAGAGTCAGTTCCAACTCATAGCAAGCTTACGTATAACAGAACAAAACACTGCCTGGTCCTGCACCACCCTTACGATAGTTGCTATGTTTGAGCCCATTGTTACAGCCACTTTGTCAATCCATCTCATTGAGGGTCTTCTTTTTCGCTGACCCTCTATTTCACCAATCAGGATGTCCTTCTCCAGGGACTGGCCTGTCCTGATAACATGCCCAAAGTGCCTGAGACAAAGTCTCTCCATCCTCATTTCTAAGGAGCATCCTGGTTGTACTTCTCACAAGACAGATTTGTTCATTCTTCTGGCAGTCCATGGTATCTTCAATATTCTTTGCCAACATCATAATTCAAAGGCATCAATTCTTCTTCAGTTTTCTTTATTCATTATTCAGCTTTCGCATGCAGTTAGAAATACCATAGGTTGGGTCAGGCTCACCTTCGTCCTCAAAGTGACATTTTTGCTTTCTAACACTTGAAAGAGGTATTTTGCAACAGATTTGCCTAGCAATACATTGTCTGATTTCTTGACTGCTGCTTCCATGGGTGTTGATTGTGGATCCAAGTAAAATGAAATCCTTGACAACTTTAATCTTTTCTCTGTTTATCATGATGTTGCTTATTAGTCTAGTCATGAGGTTTTTTGTTTTCTTTATGTTGAGGTGTAATCCATACTGAAGGCTGTAGTCTTTGATCTTCATCAGTAAGTGCTTCAAGTCCCCCTCAGTTTCAGCAAGCAAGGTTGTGTCATTTGCATGTCTCAGGTTGTTAATGAGTCTTCCTCCAATTAGCCTAGATTATTTATTATTGTCACTTTTTTAAAATCACTTAAACCACTCTTATCCTGTAGCCTTACATTATTTAGCCCTTTAGCCTTCTCTCATTTGTCCCTAGAAAACAGCAAGCCTGGAGAAAGCTAAACATTCACTTGATCCAGTCCTACATCTTGGGTGTAAAGCACCGCCAGACAAACATAACTTTTCTACATGGATACCACACACACATCCACATCCACGTGCATGCACATACATGCACATACACACAAAAATAATCTCCAGCAACCACCGGGCTCTAATACTGCCAGGTGACCCTTCTCATGTATCAAGGACGCTCCCTCCCATGTCCTTCCCCCTATATCTATTTCAAAACCCTTACTTCTCCAACACCAACCTGCCATCTCATTATTTTTGTAGATGATGTCATCATTCCCTTCCTCACAGAAAAAATGGAAGCCAGAGGAAGAAATTCTCTATACCTCTGCTCCCACTCTGAAACACCCACCCAATGTTTCTGTATCCAGACTCTTTCCTCACCCTCTCCTTGTGGACTTGGAGGGGAGGGGGTAAGTATTTTGCCACAGAGTTCCATTCCTTTATTTAAGAACCTTGCTCCTTCTAGTATCCTTTCTTTTCTTTGTTTACCATCCACACCTTATTATGGCTTTTTCTCTTTGCTGTATTTTTGGGTTCTAACACTCCCAGATTCCCAAGTTTCAGTCATTCTGGGTAACTATGATCTACCCAATAGCCTTGCAGAACATCTTTGTGCTTCCTCTGCAAAGTCCCCTACCCCCATTTTTCTTATCCCCAAGTTCATCCTGCTTTGAAAGTCATCATTCCTATCTTCTATTGTCCCTCTCCCCACCTCAGTCTGCATTGAGTACCAGCACTCAGTGCTCTCTCACATTACAGACATATGTCAGCCTATGTGAAGATGGTTTAGTAGTCTGATTTTCCCACTATATTGGGAGCTTTTTGAGAACAGGGGCTGCCTTACATCTCTTCATCTCTAATGGTGTACTCCAGAGTAGTGTTCTTCACCAGTATGGTATTCTTGCTTGGATAGAAAATGCAAGAAAACACAGCATTGGTGTTGTGAAATATTTCCCCACACACTGTCCTCAGCAAGCTAAAATACATCATTATAAGATGTATATTCTGTAGAAGATTTTATGATTGAAACAATTATTTCTATTATTATTATTAACCTTATCTCTCCCTTTGTAGAAAGGTGATCCACCATCAAGGGTGCCTCCCTTAAAAAATAGAATAGGTTATGGTGATGGACATAAGGTTCAGGTATCTGAGCAAAAGGGTTAGAATAAGTGTGGAATAGCATAAAAGACAAGTGGAGAAAGAAGAGAACAGAAGTGGAGATAGAACCCTTCAATAGAGGAGTAAAAGCTAATAATGATGTAATGCTTCCCATGTACCCAGTCGCTCTTATATGTTAACTCACTTAGTTCTCACCATGACTCTATGAGGCAGACGCTGTTATTAACCCCATTTTATAAATGAAGAAATCAAGACTCAGGTTGATAAGTGACTTGCCCAAGATCAGAGTTATGTGGTAAAGCTATGATTTGAACCCAGGCCTAACCACCTATTCTCTAAGCCTATAAACCATACAGGACAATTGTAGGGCAATGAAATGGTATGGTCTGACAAGTAATTCAATAGCCAAAATAGCTGAAATCAGAATTTAAAGTGAACCACTTTCTTTACTGAAACCTGTGAATAGTATCTTCATCTCATTGTAAATTAGTCTTATTTTCTTTGTTTGAAATTTCTCTGCACTAGTCTCAATTATAAACATGTTGATATTTTTCCCAAACCCAATAATATCTTTTTAAGAAATGTTACTTAAACACACACACACACACACACACACACACACACACACAGAGGGTCTACTTATCTAACCATCAAATTTTGGGTATAAAAAAGCAAGAATTTCTTTTGAAGATAGCAGTCCCATATAAATGGTTGGAACTGCTACCCTTCTTTTAAAAGCACACGCATTTACTAATCTGCCAAGTAAATCTACCTGTTTCTCCTCTGCTTTAGAGGTTTTCCTGTACTAAATGTAGACAAATATAAGAGCCATAACACTTCCCGAATGCTGCTACTTAATTCTCCTGTGCTATTCTGTTTATTGAAGACGTCTACCTTTAAACAGATTGGATGAGCTGTGTGAGAGTTTGGCTTCAAAAGGGGCTCCTGAGTTTTTAATCATCTTGCTCAGGAACATTGTTTTCTTGGTGTGCCTTCCATTTCCCTTTTATATGGGGAAATTATACACATTTTTACTAAGTCATCAATTCCTACTTGAAATTCTACCCTTAGTTTCATGCACGCTTGGCTTTATAAAAGTAGGATGAGTTTTATATGCTTCAGGGACTGTGCAACGAAAGCAGGATCCAGCAGAGATCGGGCCATATCCGACAAATGGCTGCTGTCAGATTTTCCCTTCTCCTCTGTTTGACAAGATGGAATCCGTTACAAACATGTCGATTCAGACTTGCACACTGCGTACGAAATTATGAGAAACAGCATTCACATGCTAGCATCAAACAAAGTGGACTCATCATGTGGTATTGTTCTGAAGTGAGACCTTGGTGACGAGAAGAGAAACAAAGACTCTCCGTCAAGTTTCTCAATATTTTGAAGGCTGTAGCATAGGGTGGATGTTTGACTCCTGCTGTAGCATGGCAGGTTTGCTGTGATTTATGTGGATCTAAGTATATGATTTTGGTTTTGATGACAGATGTTACAAGCATAATATTCAAGTTTGTGATGTGTTGTAATATCCTTGGGGTAAAAATGAGTCTACCTAGAATTGACTAATATTGTAGTTGTGTTTGTTAATTGAAACTGCTGTGCTTTGTCCTTTATTTCAAGAGCATCATGCCTGAACAGACACAGAAGAACAGCAATTATTTTTAGCCAATGCGAGATTGGCTTGCAGAATTCCTACATGTGGCAAGCCTCCTGATACACAGGGAAGGGAAAGAAGGGGGGTCGCAGGCTGGTTTTTCATTAGTGGAATGCACTAGTCATCTCTAGAAACCAGTCATGTTTTACGTGTGTTTTGTTCCAACCCTTTATGCACAATAAGCTGGCTTTAAATGTGAAGGAGTTAAGTGGATGCGTCTGTGACAAAATCAAGATAAAAAATCTTTCATTTTTCTATGATTCAGTAATTTAGCCATTTCAAATCTTTCTCATAACATACTGAGGTGTCAACTTCATAACATACTGAGGTGTCAACTTTCCTGTTCCACCTGGAGGCTGGAAATCATTAAAATGAGAAAAAAACAAAAAATAAAAAAAACTTTATACTCAATGGAAGGGGTCTCAATGACACATAACAACAGAGGAAGCATTTATGTGGAGTGAATATTCTGGAGCAAATGTCCAGACAACTGAAACAACCAAGCTGCTTTCTTTTTAAAAAATTAGTAATGGGAAAGGAATTTAACAAGATTTTCTTCTGTCCAAACCAACCTCAATACCACTTCGAGATTAATCTCTTGAATATATTTTAATCATGTCACTTTAGTAATAAGGTAACGCAAATGGCCTTCTGTTGCCTAAAAGACAATGGCCACGTGCCATACTGATATTCAATGTCTTTCTCAAACAGACTGAGTGAATCTATTTCCCTAGGCAGATTCTCAAAGTGTTAGCACTGGGTACACTCTAAAAGGCACCTGCATCTATGGTGTCTAGTTAATTGAAGAAACTCTTTAGATTCTACTTTCTACCCATTGTTAATAAAAATTGCTAACATTTTTTGAGCATTTACTATGTACCAGATAGCACACTGAGTACCGTACACATATTACCTCATTTACTTGTCACAACCCCGTGCAGTGGGCTCTATTATTTTCCCCATGGTGAAAGTGAGGCACTCAGAGGCATGGAACTTCCCCATGGTTGCAAACATAATTAGCAGTAGAGGTGGGATTTAATATATCCAGTCTGACTGTAGAGTTTAGAGTGATCAAATCATTAACCTGTACTGCTTCCATTTTGCTTTAGGTTTTCTATCCTACAACTTTGTCCTTGGATTCTGCACTAACTTGCGTCTTGAACTTGCTGCCTTGGTTGGTCTGTCTAGCTTTCCATTTTGTTTTGTACTTGAGCCCTTCCGAGATCAAACCTGGCTTCATACTTCCCAGCCCTTCAGCTGCCCCACTTCCTCCAGATCTGATCTATCCTCCTGGTGGAGGCACCCTCTCCACCAATCTCCTGAGGAAGCATTATATTAAGTCACCCCTGCATCAACACATTCATAGACGTTTTCTTTCACCCACACAGAAGTCTTGTAAGTTCCTCCCACCTTCAGTTGGATGAATTTCAGTTTTAGGGACATTCTGAAAACAGCATTATTCTGGTTCTTCTCTTTTTCTAAATGTTCTCTTTACCTGTCTACAGTTTACCTCATTCCTTTGTTCTCTAATTCAGGTGCTTTGAATGATTCTGAGCTTTCATCCTGTCTTTTCATATTCTATGTCTTTAGAAATCCCATGGATTCAGTTATTATTTTTTTATGTGGATGACTCTAAAATCTAGGCCTTCTCCAAGGACCTATCATGCAGAACCTTGCTTTTGATTGTCAGCTATTTCCACCTCACCCCTTATGTTTCTAACTTATAGTCTCCACATTTACATCCCTTCCCTTTGCTTTAAACCTACTCCTCCTTTACCCATTGCTGTTGAGTTGATTCCAACCTAGAGTGATCCTATAGGAAACCCTATGTGACAGTTCTACTCTGTCCTACAGAGTCGCTATGAGTTGGAATTGACTCGAGAGCAACAGGTTTGTTTGACTTGGTTAATCTTTATGGCAGCAGAGTGCCACATCTTTCCACCAGTGGAGTGGCTGGTGGGTGGGAACCACTGATCCAAAGACTTTTTGGTTAGCAGCCAAGCGCTTAACCACTATGCCATCAAGGCCCCTTACTCCTCCTTTAAACCCACACAAGTATCTCAGATAACTGTGTTCCAATTTCAGTAGTATCTGTTTTCCTCCTATCCCTCTTATATCCCATACTAAAAATAACAACAACAAAAATAATAGTGATGGTAATCAGCTAATATTTATTGTACTATTACTATACTATGGAGCCCTGGTGGCACAGTGGTTAAGAGCTTGGCTGGTAACCAAAAGGTTGGCAATTCAAATTCACCAGCTGCTCCTCAGAAACCCTATGGGGCAGTTCTACTCTGTCCTATAGGATCACTATGAGTTGGAATTGACTCAACAGCAATGGGTGAAATATACTGTACATAATGCTATAGATAACAATTTTACTATGTCCCACACAGTATATTAAGTCTTTTATATGGACTATCTCATTTAAATACTTCAACAAACTGTGAAGTAGCTATTCATTGTTATCCCCATTTTAAAGACAGGTCTTCATCAATCATATGATCCTTTTGATTTCTTGATCACAAATTCTCCCTTATCCATCCCTTTCTGTTAATGATATTATCACCAATAGTTTATATTGGTATTACCCCGGCCTTAAACTGGTCTTTCGTTCCCTAGATTCCCTTCTCCTTGTTATAGAGCATTCTGCATACTTGTAGATGGTATTTCTTCATAAAATATTGCTTTGATAACGCCACTCCTTAGACCCAAAAACTTTCATGACTTCCCTTGTTCTGCATGTTAAAGTCCAAACTCCTCTCCCTCATATTCTACTTTACCACCTATATTTTCAAATCTATTTTTTACTGCCATACCGCACAAGCTGTAGTCAAACAAATTTCTTCCAGTATTTTTTTCAGTTTTCAAAGCTATTTCTTTCCAACCTCCCTGCTTTGGTTATTTCATTCTTAGAATTTGAATGACAGTCATCTCTCTCATCCTCACTCCAATCTTGCTATAGAAATCTTATACAACATCAAGGTTTGGCTCAAATGTCAGCTCATTAAAAACTTTCTTGGGTATCCGAATGAAAGGGATGCTCCTCTACTGTAATCTCATGGGGTAGTTTTTTGTGCTACTCACATAAAACCTATTTATTGCCTTGTTTGTGGTTGTCATTTTTATTTTTTTCTTTTTCTTTCTACTAGACTGTTACTCTTAAGAGTAGCTATAGCTGTCACATTTACCTTGTATTCCCCTGCTTTAAAAGAGTTCGTTTCATGGCAAGAACTCTTAGAAAACATTTGACTGTAACAAAGAGTGAAGGATCTCCTTTATGATGTATTCATTCTCTTGGTTCTTAATATTTTTGGCATAGTTTACTTTTTAGAATATGATAAAACTGAGCATTTCTTGCTAGGAAAAGAAGAGGAGAATTACATATAAGGGCAACGTTTTATATAAACTGTAGTGCATTCATGGATCTCCTAAAGCCAATCCAGGTTAAGACACTTTGAATTTCAGCCATTCTTGTATTTTATGGTCAGCAGTTAAGCATGTAACAATAGAGGTCACCCAGACTGGGAGGAGTACTTTCACATTTCTGTACCAAGGTTTTCAAACCATAAAAGATACTGCTGTGTCTGCCTCAATAGGATGTGAAGCACTAATAGATAAAAAACATCTGAAAGCTTCTATTGGCACAGTCAGTCAGGACACATGGCATGTAGGACACTGTGTTGGCTAAGAGAACTTATAAAGACCAACAAAATAAATGATTCCTTCCCTATGAGGCTATAATTTTTATATATTAATTATGTAGAGAATGAAGAACATCAGCTATGTGTGTGGGGCACATTTGTATACCTTATTATATATAAGACTCATCCGCTTCACAATCCTTTTTTCTATGATCCTTAATGAGTACAGATAATGAGACCATTAACTTTGTCAGTAGCTATATCAAAATTATCCGTAGATATTCCTTCTTTCCTTACCAATCTTCCTCACCTATGTTCTCCTAAAAAAGCTGTAATGAATCTGAATTATAGAAATAACCACTAGCCCCACTATCCCATCAATGTAGAGGGATCAGAGGACGGACCAAAGTTCAAGGTAAGGAAAATAGAGGACTGAAGAATAATGTACCTGACCCTTTGTAACTCTGTGGGTGTCATTTGTGGCTGGCTACAGAGCTCACATCTGAAATGTGGCTTTTTTGAATTGTGTCCTAGTTTCCTGGTAATAGTCATGTAGCTAATACCTTGATGGTGATCCAAAGACTCTCTCCTTCCATTGCGTCTTTCAACTATTCTTGACCTTCCAAGGGAAGCCATATTTGAAGCTATATTTCTACTACAAAGAATGATTCATAAAACTCAGGCATCTTAACTGCTCTTTGTAATGGCTGAAGGTAGATAGGTATTGTGGGAGGCAACATCATGGGAGGGACACAGTAAGTAAGCAACCAACTAAGGCAACATGTATTCAGTACAACCTATGGGCTACACACTATGTGCTGGAGATCCAGAAATGAGGAAGACACAATTTGTGTCTCTAAGGTGGTTAGACTTCAGAAAAAGAGTCAGGCAAGTCAGCATATAATCATAAGACTTTTACCAAAATGGCGACTGAGATACTGACTGGACATTATGGGAGCATAGGGAAGAAGCACCTAATCTAAATTAGGTGGCTTTGGGAACTTTTTTTTAAAACAGCCATAATCACATCAAGTATTATTTATTAAATACTTATCATTTGTAACGTTATGTTGATGTTTAACATATTTAGACATGATTATTCTGGTCCTCTAAAAACCAAAACCAAACCAGTTGCCATTGAGCAGATTCTCATGTCTGATGTGTGTCAAAGTAGAACTGTGCTCCACAGGATTTTCGATGGCTGATATTTCGGAAGTAGATTGTCAGGACGTTCTTCTGAGGCACCTCTGGGTGGACTCGAACCTCCAACCTTTTGGTTAATGGCTGAACACTCAACCATGTGTGCCACCCAAGAGCTGGACTGAAAACTGAAAGGTTGGCAGTTCAAATCCACCAGCCACTCCTTGGAAACCTTATGGGGCAGATCTACTCTGTCCTATAGGGTCGCTATGAGTCAGAATCGACTTAATGGCAACGGGTTTGGTTTTTGGTTTAGAGAGCTTGGAAATTAACATAAACACATTGACTTAAAAGGTAGGATGACACAATAGCAGGCACATTTATGGCAGTAGCACTTTGTTCAGGAAATTGTGCTTAGTAGAAAACAGTTCAGGGTGTGTGTGTGTGATGTCTGTTCATTTCTTCAATTCTCTGATCAGCCTGAAAATAAAGGTCCTAATTAATGAGAACTGTTTTGATGTAATGGAGACCACTGGAAACGGACTAATGCCATTAGTTCACTACACAAAGGTCACTGCAGCTACTTTCAGAGAGGAATAACTTTTGCTCTCTGATGAACTGATATACATGTGAGAGAGACAATGTTAACTTCCAAGTCTCTGGAGCAATCTATCCTACTGTCACATCTTTCTTTTGAACCATGACATTCTGAAATGTGATTGTAATTCTTTCTTCTAATATTTCATCGAGGTTGTATGTCAAGCACCCTCCAGGGTGTATATTTTTAAGATTTGGCTTCCCCCCTAAAATTGTGAATTCTTCAGACATAATGGTAATGGACTCAAAAGTCGCCTTACGTACGAGCTGGAGATTCTATTAATATGAATAACAAGTATTCTAATCTCAAGTTATAATATTTTTAGTGCTTAAGTCTTTCCACACTTCTCCTTCTGGCGGGTGAAACATTCTAGTTAGGGAATCCAACTCTGGCCCAGGTCCAAGGAATTAACAAGTGTCCTTAGAGATTTTAATTAAAGACAAAAAACTTTGGATAATAGAGTAGGACTATGTATAGCAAAAATCACATAGTTTTCAATTAGACTTTAGAAAAATAACACAAATCCAGTTATGAATTTAATTTTACTTTAGAAGAAAATGCTACTCAAACCTCTAGCTACTGCTAATGCACCCGTACAGTTTCCATGCTGACTTAATCTCACATTCCATCATTTGTTATTAAGTTGCAGACTTTTCTTTGAGAAAGTCTACAGCTATTGAGAAACAGTCTACATCTATTTGTCTATCATCTATCTATCCCATATATCATAAATAATTTTGAACATGTGCTTTTTAATTTTTCATGAGTTGAAATTGACTCGATGACAAGTTTTTTTTTTTTAAAACAGTATCTATATTAGTATCTATATAAAAACAAAAACAATAAAACAACCCCCTGCTGTCCAGCTAGTCGATTCCAACTCATAGCGACCTTACAGGACAGAACAGAACTGCCCCATAGAGTTTCCAAGGAGCGCCTGGTGGATTTGCACTGCCATCCTGTGAGTTAGCAGCTGTGTTTCTTAACCACTACGCCACCAGGTTTCTGCAGACATCCATATCTTGTGCCAAAAAGGATATTACTGGTTGCGGTTGCGGTCGAGCCAATTCTGACTCATAGTGACCCTATAGGACAGAGAAGAACTGCCCCATAGGGTTTCCAAGGAGCGGCTGGTGAGTTGGAACTGCTGACCTTTTGGTTAGCAGCCAAGAGCTCCTAACCACTGAGCCACCAAGGCTTCAAAGGGACGTTAGAAGCACTTAAAAAGGCAATATTTAATTGCGTCTCTATTAAAAAAAAAAAAAAAACCAACAAAAATAACAAACCACATCAAACTAGCGGCCAAGTCAATTCTGATTCAGAGCGACCCCATGTGTTGCAAGGTAGGACTGCTCTCCATACGGCTTTCAAGGCTGTGATCTTTTGGAAGCAGATGACAGAATGTTCTACCCAGGTGCTTATGGGTGGGTTCAAACAGCCAAACTTTCGGTTAGTAGGCAAGCACTTAACCGTTTGCACCACCCAGGGACCCTTATACCTCTGTTAGGTAACAATTTTAAAAAAATTAACCATCCTACATAAGGTGAAATCACATATTTTAAAATATTTCTTTTGTTCCTGCTTCTTTTCTTTTAATTTCAGAATTTCCCTTTCTATTGCAGCTGATTAGAAATTAAAGAATTTACACATTAAAATTTCCAACTTCTCAAATATGAAGGCTATGATAGTAAAAGGTTTATTTCAAACAATATATCCCTTGGTAAAAACACGTCCTAGGTCAGTTTCTTTGTTATAGTTGAAATAGGTCTAATTTAAAAGCTTTTTAGAGCAGAACATTGTGCATTTGACAGTAATTATGACTGATTTTCATAGTGCACTAATGTGGCATGTGAAATCTTATGCTGATAGTTAAAGTCTGAGAAAGAAATTAAATTTGAAAATAGTTAGGATTGTTTTTCCTCCTTACAATTAAAGAAAGCTCTCCTTTTTATGCTTCAACTGCAGTATACGCGTTGCTTTCTTTAACATCACTTAACCTAATTTTTCTGTCAAATTCCAACCAACTTATTTGATCATTTTGCCACTCTCTAGTTTGAACTCCATTTCTGTCTGAAGAATGTTTAATATAACAGTAAAAAATAGAAGATAAACTTTGCATCTCTCTTACAAAAAAATAAGCATTCAATATTGCCTAGGTTTTTTTTTTTTTTTAGTTTTTAAGTAATTGTTGTTGTTGTTAGGTGCCGTTGAGTCAATTCCAACTCATAGTGACCCTATGTGCAACAGAACGAAACACTGCCTGGTCCTGTGCCATCCTCACAATCGTTATGCTTAAGCCCATTGTAGCCACTGTGTCAATCCATCTCATTGAGGGTCTTGCTCTTTTTCATGGAACTTCTCTGGTCCATTGAAAGCCAGTTTTGTCAGGCATGTGCTCTAAATAAAGTAAGAGGCTTATAAGAATGAGACTGAATTTTTGTGGCGTATGGATTTGTGCATATTGGTCAATAAATTATAATTCTTCAAAAAGCTTTCCTCCCCACCCTATCACCATATTTTGTGCACGTGTTAGAGAGTAGAAAAGTGGACACAGCATAGGCAATTGCAACAGGGCAGGTATAGCTGATGCAATAGAGATGCATGACAGGACTCTATTATAGTAAGTAATACAATTCCAGAAATAACCCGTGTGGAACATATTGGCTCTGGTACACATGTCAGAAAACGGACTTCAGTCGATGGCGTCCAACACAAAACCACATACTAAAATGTTGTTAATAATGATGACAGTGTAACAGTGTACACAGGCTTGACAATAGTGCTCAAAGCCTTTGTATAATGAACAAATGGGCAGAGCACATAAATTCTGTATGCTGCTCATGACTTACAAGTGTTTCTGGTTGTTGCCATCAGCATGTACAGAAACAGGAAGGCATGACGGGGGTTTGGCAATCATCACCTCTGAGAGGTGGAGGCATTCTCTGGGGGATGATTATCTATGGATAACTACACCACCTGGATCTGCCATATTGTTACTCTAAAAATTCATTAATGTGGGAGAAAAACATTTCCATTTGTGCTGGGTGATGAAGTTAGCAATTTAAAATACTAAATAGTGATATCTGTGGCTGTGGTTTACACAGATTAAACTGTATAGAACACTCCCTAACAAATTGAAATATTCCATCACTTCAAACAGCTTCATAAACTTAAGGAAAAAAAATACCACCAACAAATGTTCACAGCGTGTCTGTGGAAGCATTTGCTGATGGTGAAAGTGGCAAACGTTGCTAGGTTTTAGGTTGTCCACAGAAGTCGTTTGCCTTGAAAGATGAGGGATCTGATTTGGAACAAGTTGGCTAAAAATTCTGTTTCTTTTTTCCAAAAGGCAATTTGAAAATTAAAGTTAAAACATATGGGGAATTTTTATTTGCTCAACTTTATTTATTGCAAAGCTGCCTTATAAAGGAAATGAAAGAAGATAAAGCACACAAAATGTCACCAAACTTACACAATTTTTTCCCATATTTCTTTCTTGTAAAGTTGAATACAACTTTAAAAAGAACCAATTATGATAGCAAATTCTTACAAGGAAACTGTATGTTTTCTATAATTAGAAACAATTTTTATAAAGAAGAGTCATTTATGGTAAATAAGTATTTTTCTTCAGGATATATTTTGCCAATGAATATGCTGAAATTACTAATTATTTAAACATCTTACAGAAACAGCCCTAGTCAGAGTCCTCTATATATTTCTATGTGTGTGCATGTGTGTGTGTGTGTGTGTGTGTGTGTGTGTGTATAAAGTTCTAGGTGTATATAATTGCAATAATGTCATATTTAAAATTTTTTTTTACCAGAGTCCGTAAGGCATTGGTAACAAAATTGATTTTTCCCCCAGGTGAAATTTAGATTTTGTTGAAGATTTTGATATATTTTAAGAAATTGGTCATCACCTCAGTTAGGGATGGGAAAATGACAATGCCATGACATTTTTCATCTTCTTTTTTTAAATCAAATTATAAACCAACTGCTTTGTTTCTCTTACTTCCTGTTTCTTAACTTTAGTTTTAAACATAAAGTAAGAAGAATTAGTAAAACTAGTTTTAGCTTAACCTTGAATTTCCAAGTTAAAATTAATTAAATATGCATAAATGTTTAAGTTCTTTGAGGCCCATAACTGTGCTTACCTTGTTCACCATTTGTTCCTTATAATAATGGTAGACATTTGTTGAGAGATTAATATGTGTGTCTTAGTCATCTAGTGCTGCTATAACAGAAATACCACAAATGGATGGTTTTAACAAAGAGAAGTTTATTTCCTCACAGTCAAAGTAGGCTACAAGTCCAAATTCAGGGTGTCAGCTCCAGGGGAAGGCTTTCTCTCTCTGTCGGCCTTCTCATCAGTGTTCCCCCAGACTAGGAGCTTCTCTGCACAGGGACCCTGTTCCAAAGGATGTGCTCTGCTCCCAGCACTGCTTTCTTGATGGTATGAAGTCCCCCTGTCTCTCTGCCCACTTCTGTCTTTTATATCTCAAAAGATTGCCTCAGGACACAATCCAGTCTTGTAGATTGAGTCCTACCTTACTAACACAACTGCCACCCATCGTACCTCATTAACATCATAGAGGCACGATTTACAACATATAGGAAAATCACACAGTAGCAGGAATCATGGCCCAGCCAAAATGACACACACATTTTGGGGGGATATAATTCAATCCATGACAATGTGTCAGATGCTGTTCAAACACATACATGTATTACAATATCTTACCTGATTCTTTTGACTATTGCTCTTTTCTGTCTCAGGGAAGCAGGATTAAATACTTTTGAGGCCCTGAATACTGAGAAAAGTAATGGAGCTTCACCTCCTTCTTCTTGCTATATATAATTCATATTAAACAAACAAACAAAGTAAACTAAACTAAAGGGCACAAAACTTTCATAAATATTGAAATTAAGAGATTTTTAAAAAAATTTAGATTTTTCAAATGACCAGATTCCAGGTAATTCCATCAAAGTTGAGCTTTACTCATTTTTAAGGCCCTCCTTTTGCTATGAGCTGGAGCTGACTCACGGCAATGGGTCTGGATTTGAGTTTGGTTTTGCTAATATGTTTAATACTTGCTTAATTTGCCCTCTGTGAAATTCTTCCATGATCCTAAGTGCCTAGAACAGTCCTGGAGACATACTTTTTGCCAGCTGATGTGGTGATACGAAGAAGTGTATTACATTATCCCTGTCTTCAAGTAATTGGGGAGATAAGACATAACCTTACAGAAAGCTTAAGAATAATGCAACATTTTTAAGTCATATCAAGAACTTACTTACAGAATAGCATACATCTCCATTTAATTCGTTTGTTCATTCTTTTCTTATTTTTCTGTTTCCAGTTTGTATATTAGTTTATGTAGGAAGTTTGGGAGAAGGACATATAGAGCCCATACAAGGAATCAAATGCAGGTAGCAAGCAAATTATATAAAGCAAATGAAAGAAAATTCACACTCCAAGTCCTATTAAGATTTCCATCTTTCAATGTCAGCAGAGTATAGTGGGAAATGTCCTGACATAGCAGTCAGAGTGCTGGGTTCTAGTTCTGACATTGCCATGAAGTAGTTTGGTGAGCAGGGACAACCACTTAACTTCTCTGTCCCTCAGTTTATTTATCAGTAAAATTGTTTCCCTGGAATAGATGATGCCTGTAGTAGATTTTTGCTCTAGTGTTCTCTTTGGTCTGTCCCTTTTCTTTGTCAGGTCAGTTCTCTCTTCTAAAAACATTTTTCAAAAGCATTAGGAGCATCAATTTATGAGAAAATGAAAATTGCCATTTAATACAAATGAGTTAGGGTTGAGGTAATTTATGCAATGATTTCATTCTCCCTACATGTACTGAGTTTGCAACTATTGTGTGTAAAACGTTGTGTTAAGGTAAAGATGAAGAAGGCAGACTCCTTGTTCAAGACAGAGTTTAGAAAACGGCCAGTCAGAGAAGCAAGGGCTGTGCTAAAGAATTTTTGCCTTGAGGAAGGTGAAATGAGGGAGGACTACATGGCAGAGTTGACATCTGAGCTGAGTCCTTGTATCAGTCAGTAATCATCAAATCTGTATGTAACATTTATTACATGTAGCCCATTGTGTGCTAATCAGTGTAGGAAACAGAATTATGAAGAAGATACCGACCAAAACTTCATTTGCAGTGTCATTTTCCAGAAAACTAAAATTAATATTTAAAACATTGCCTCTGATTTTCTTATTATCTGGATTACAGATACAGACATTAATGGCTTTATGGACTTTCTAATAATTCATATTTTGGTGGGAAATTACAAAGTCATTTCCATGTTCTTAATCTAATAAAATTTAACTCTTCCTGAGATTATTTTCCATTCAACAATATAAGCTATAATTTCATGTTAAAAGAAACATTATCTCTCCCCCCATTAGAATGCATTCTACTATTTATTGTCCTTTCCAAACGCATGCTGTGCTTGAAGCTTGATTTATGGGCCTTTCCCCTTGTAAGCGTACTAACCCTAAGGTAGTCTATGAAATGTCACATTGTACAAAAACTGGTCTTTCCAACTTTCCCGAGGGAGATTGTATGGTTCATGGGTTCTACCTGGCAAATTTTTCTTCGCTGTACATCTCAGTTCATGGTGAGCATCATAGACGGTGAACAGCTCTGCCTTTGATGGATGTTAGTACATTTCCTCAGTGACTGATTTTTATTAGTTTCGAAAGATAACAGTATATGCATGCATACACGCTGATATTTCTGAAGGGCATTATGCTGAAGGATTAGAACTTTTTTTTTCCTCCTTCCTGATCAAACAGTGTGCCTTAGAGCGCATGGATACATTTAGTTTTGTGTCACCAAAAAGAATAAATTCCTTTGACCTTGTTACTTATCCCTTAGTTTCATTCATTCTTAATGCCACAATCTGTCTGCTTGGTCAGTAAATGTTGAGATCATGAGGTTAGATATCACATAAAGTTCAGAATTTTCAGAATGTTATGCTAATCTAAAAATTATTTCAAGAGAAAGAGGTAAGAAGCCCGTGATTTAAGCACAGGTGTTTAATGACCAACCATGGAATTAAACTCGCTTCACATTGAAAAACTCTACCTGGGGAATTGAAAATTAACATAAAATGTAGCTCTTCATTATAATGAATACCAATGAGAGAAAATAACAATTATGAGAACTTAACAAAGTTAACTTGACTACAGCTGGCAGGCTGTATATCATAAAAAATTTCACAAGACACATTGGCAGCAATGCCAAAGAGCAAGAGCTAATCACCGGGCCTGGCAGGACTGGAAGACTGAACCTCTGTGGCTGCCTTCACGCACCGTGAAACAAGATTTTTATATAAGGTTTTTTTTTTATTCTTTCCAAGCAAGATGCATCACAATTTCATCTTAGACATTGAGACCTGAAGGATATTTTAAATCCTCAATTCTAGCTTCTGTAACTGCTTGTTTATTAAGGCTTGGTAATGCCCAACAGCATAAATACAATAGATGAAAGCACTGACATCAGTCAGATCCACTTGAAGCTCTGGAACATTAGAAGTGGGTTTGCATAAGTATCAGGGCCTTCCTCCTGGGTCAGAAAATCTTATCTTAAATGGATGATGTGTGCGGCACATAAGGAAAAAATTCCTATGTCAGGTCTATTCAGCAAACATGCATGGTGCTTCTATTATGTGCTGGACACTGTCATAATAGGCTCTGTCAATAATAATATGAATGAAATATTTACATGGTGGGCTCTTCCCTCAAGGAGTTTATGGTCTGATAACAGGAAAATCTCCTCCACTCTCCAGCTCAACAGAGCTGGAGAATGTTATGAGTGAATAAGAAAATTGGTACCCAAGTAGCTCCTGCATAGCCAGTTTAAGGTGGTGTTATGATGGGCAAAACATTTGGAATTCACACTTTGAAGGATCATTGAAGAAGGGTAAACAAATGGTTATGAAGTACCTAATATATGCCAGAAATCTGTAGTTTTTTCCCCCATAGGTTCTATCATTTGATTCTTACAGCACCTCGATGAGGAAGGACAGCAGTCAAGAACTTTCAGGTGCAAATGTCAGAAGCCCCAATACTAATCGGCTTAGGTGAGAAACAGAAGTAATTGTCTCATATCCTTGAAAAACCCAGGGTAAAGGTCTGAATGTGGCACTGGGTCACTCTTTCATATCTTGGCTTTGCTTCTTAGGGCATTGGTCTCGGGTCTTGGTCCACGTGGTGACCTTTCATACAAGCTCAGCAGAAGACAGCATCTCTTCTCAGCAGCTCCCTTAGAAGTTCTTGAAATCTCTTTACTTACATGGGTCACATGCATATCCTACTCCTCTCCTCAGCTTTCCTTTCCTCTCCTCTCTTCTCTTTTTCCTGTACTCTTTTTGAACTTGACATCTGTCCTTTGGTGATCTCTGCACCTGTACGCCAATTACCACCTGCCTGCTCATGATTCCTAAGTCTGCCTTTGAAGCTTCTGCAGTGTTTCTGAACCAAAGACTTGTATGTCAAACTGTCCCAGAGTTACCTCAAACTTGGGAAGGCTTTGTTGTATAGATTGTCACCTGTTTCATTTCAAAATCAGGTGTAGGATTGGACAAGGGGAGTCTGGAGGGTACGCGTGCATATGTGTTTGTATGTGTGTGTGTCTAAGTCATAAGATCTATAAGACCTGAGATTATAACTTATTTCTACACTTACTACACTAAATGTTAAGTTTAATCATTAGTAAAATAAATATAATAAAATCAAAAAAATCTCCACTGTTAAGTCGATTCTGACTCATAGCTACCCTATAGGACAGAGTAGAACTATCCCATAGGTTTTCCAAAGTTGAAAATCTTTAGTGAAGCAGACTTCCACATCTTTCTCCCAAGTAGCAGCTGGTGAATTCCAACCACCAATCTTTCAATTAGCAGAAGAGCACTTTAACGACTGTGCCACCAGGGCTCCTTAAATAAATGCAATAGTACCCATAAAATACTGTAATATAAACACAGTAATATAAATATTGTTGTTGTAACTAGGTGCTGTTGAATTGGTTCTTATTCATAGCTACCCAATGTACAACAGAACAAAATAGTGCCTGGTCCTCCGCCATCCTCACAATCAATGCTATGTTTGAGCCCATTGTTGCAGCCACAACATCCATCCATCTCATTGAGGGTCTTCCTCTTTTTTGCTGACCCTCCACCTTACCAAGCATGATCTCCTTTGCCAGGAACTACTCCCTCCTGATAACATGTCCTAGGGACTTGTGCCGAAATCTCTCCATCCTCACTTCCAAGGAGCACTCAGGCTGTATTTCTTCCAAGATAGACCTGTTTGTTCTTCTGGCGGTCAATGGTGTATTCAATATTCTTCACCAACAGCATAATTCAAAGGCATCAATTCTTCTTAGATCTTCTTTATTCATTGTCCAGCTTTCACATGCACATGAGACAATTGAAAATACCATAGCTTGGATCAGGGACACCTTATTCCTCAAAGTGACATCTTTACTTTTTAACGCTTGAAAGAGGTCTTTTCCAGCAGATTTGCCCAGAGTAATATGTTGTTTGATTTCTTGACTGCTGCTTCCATGGGCATTGATTGTGGATCCAAGTAAAATGAAATCCTTTGCAACTTCAATCTATCTATCATGATGTTGCTCATTGGTCCAGCTGTGAGACTTTTGTTTTCTTTATGTTGAGGTGTAATCCATACTGAAGGCTGTGGTCTTTGATCTTCATCAGTAAGTGTTTCAAGTTCTCTTCACTTTCAGCAAGCAGGCTTGTGTCATCTGCATATTGCGGGTTGTTAATGAGCCTTTCTTCTATCCTAATGCCACTACCTTCTTCATATAGTCCATTTTCTTGGATTGATCTATGTACAGGTAACTCATGAGCATAATTAAGTGTTCTGGAATTCTCGTTGTGCACAGTGTTATCCATAATTTGTTATGAGCGACACAGTCAAGATCTATCCTAAAGTACAACACTCTCAGTGATAGGATAATATCCATACAAGGAAGGCCAGTTAATATGACTATTATTCAAATTTATGCACTAACCACTAAGGTTAAAGATGAAGAAATGGAAGATTTTTACCAGCTCCTGCAGTCTAAAATTGATCGAACATGCAGTCAGGATGCACTGTTAATTACTGGTGATTGGAATGGGAAAGTTGGAAACAAAGAAGAAGAATCGGTAGTTGGAAAATATGGCCTTGGTGATAGAAACGATGCCGGAGATCCCATGATAGAATTTTTCAAGTCCAACGACTTCTTCATTGCAAATACCTTTTTTCACCAACATAAACGGCAATTATACACGTGGACCTTGCCAAATGGAATACACAGGAATCAAATCGGCTACATCTGTGGAAAGAGACAATGGAAAAGCTCAGTATCATCAGTCAGAACAAGGTCATGGGACAACTGTGGAACAGACCATCAATTGCTCATATGTAAGTTCAAGCTGAAGCTGAAGAAAATTAGAAAAAGTTGATGAGAGCCAAAGTACGACCTTGAGTATATCCCACCTGAATTTAGAGACCATCTCAGCAATAGATTTGACGCATTGAACACTAATGACCAAAGACCAGACGAGTTGTGGAATGACATCAAGGACATCATACGTGAAGAAAGCAAGAGGTCATTAAAAAGACCGGAAAGAAAGAAAAGACCAAAATGGACGTCAGAAGAGACTCTGAAACTTGCTCTTGAACAACAACTAGCTAAAGCAAAAGCAAGAAATGATGAGGTAAAAGAACTGAACAGAAGATTTCAGAGGGTGGCTCAAGAAGGCAAACTAAAGTATTATAATGACATGTGCAAAGAGCTGGAGATAGAAAACAAAAATGGAAGATACGCTTGGCATTTCTCAAGCTGAAAAAACTGAAGAAAAAATTCAAGCCTCGTGTTGCAATAGTGAAGGATTCTGTGGGGAAAGTATTAAACGACACAGAAAGCATCAAAAGAAGATGGAAGGAATACACAGAGTCATTATACCAAAAAGAACTCGTCGACGTTCAATCATTTCAAGAGATAGTATATGATTAGGCACCGATGGTAATGAAGGAAGAAGTCCAGGCTTCACTGAAGGCACTGGCAAAAAACAAGGCTACAGGAGTTGACAGAATATCAACTGAGAGGTTTCAGCAAATGGTGCAGCAATGGAAGCGCTCACTCCTCTATGCCAAGAAATTTGGAAGACAGCTACCTGGCCAACCAACTGGAAGAGATTCGTATTTATGCCTATTTCCAAGAAAGGTGATCCAACCTAATGCAGAAATTATTGAACAGTACCAGTAATATCACACACAAGTGAAATTTTGCAAAAGGTCACTCAAAAGTGCTGCAGCAGTATATTGACTGGGAACTGCCGAAACTCAAGCTGGATTCAGAAGAGGACATAGAACCAGGGATATCATCACTGATGTCAGATGGATCTTGACTGAAAGCAGAGAATACCAGAAAGATGTTTATCTGTGTTTTATTGACTATGCTAAGCCATTTGACTGTGTGAATCATGACAAATTATGGATAGCATTGCAAAGAATGGGAATTCCAAAACACTTAACTGTGCTCATGAGGAACCTGTACATAGATCAAGAGGCAGTTGTTTGAACAGAACAAGGGGATACTTAGTGGTTTAAGGTCAGGAAAGGTGTGCAGCAGGGTTGTATCCTTTCACTATACCTATTCAATCTGTATGCTGAGCAAATAATCCAAGAAGCTGAACTCTATGAAGAAGAATGGGGCATCACAATTGGAGGAAGACTCATTAACAACTTGCATTATGCAGATGACACAACCTTGCTTGCTGAAAGCAAAGAGGACTTGAAGCACTTACTGTTGAAGATCAAAGACTACAGCTTTCAGTATAGATTATGCCTCAACATAAAGAAAACAAAACTCCTCACAAATGGACCAATAGGCAACTTCATGATAAATGGAGAAAAGATTGAAGCTGTCAAGCATTTCATTTTACTTGGATTCACAATCAACACCCATGGAAGCAGCAGTGAAGAAATCAAAAGATGCATCGCATTGGGAAAATCTGCTGCAAAAGACCCTTTAAAGTGTTGAAAAGCAAAGATGTCACCTTGAGGACTGAGGTTTGCCTGACCCAAGCCATGGTGTTTTCAATCGCGTCATATGCATGTGAAAGCTGGACAATGAATAAAGAAGTCAGAAGAATTGATGCCTTTGAATTGTGATGTTGGCAAAGAATATTGAGTACACCATGGAATGCCAAAAGAGCTAACAGGTCTGTCTTGGAAGAAGTACAACCAGAATGCTCCTTGGAAGCAAAGATGGCGAGACTACATCTTACATACTTTGGACATGTTGTCAGGAGAGATCAGTTCCTGGAGAAGGACATCATGGTTGGTAAAGTAGAGGAAAAAGAGGAAGACCCTCAATGAGATGGATTGACACGGTGGCTGCAACAGTGGCTCAAGCACAACGATTGTGAAGATGGCGCAGGACTGGGCAGTGTTTCGTTCTGTTGTTCATGTGGTCACTATGAGTCGAAACTGACTTGATGGCATCTAACAACAACAACAACACACAGTCAAGTGCCTTTGCATAGTCAATAAAACACAGGTAAACATCTTTCTGGTATTCTCTGTTTTCAGCCAAGATCCATCTGACATCAACAATGATATCCCTGGTTCCACGTTTTTTTTAAATCAGTTTAAATTTCTGGCAGTTTCCTGTCAATATATTGTTGTGACTGTTTTTGAATTATCCTCAGCAAAATTTTACTTGAGTGTGATATTAATAATTTTGTTCGATAATTACTCCCTTCTGTTGGATCACCTTCCTTTGGAATGGGCACAAATATGTATCTCTTCCAGTCAGTTGTCCAAGTGACTGTCTTCCAAATTTGTTGGCATAGACAAGTGAGTGAGTCCAGCATTGCATCTGTTTGTGGAACATCTCAATTGGTATTCTGTTAATTCTGGAGCTTTATTTTTCTTCAGTGGCTTCAGAGCAGCTTGGACTTCTTCCTTCAATACCATCGGTTCTTGATCCTATGCTGCCTCCTGAAATGGTTAAATGTTCACCAATTCTTTTTGGTATGGTGACTCTATGTATTCCTTCTATTTTCTTTTTATGCTTCCTGGGTCATTCAATATTTTGCCCATAGAATCCTTTAAAATTGCAATTCAAGGCTTGAATTTTTTCTTCAGTTCTTTCAGTTTGAGAAAGGCTGAGTGTGTTCTTCCCTTTTGGTTTTCTAACTCCAGGTCTTTGTACATTTCATTATAATGCTTTACTTTGTCTGCTGAAGCCACTCTTTGAAATCTTCTATTCTGCTCTTCTACTTCATCATTTCTTCCATTCACTTTATCTACTCTACATTCAAAAGCATGTTTTGGAATCTCTTCTGACATCCATTCTTGTCTTTTCTTTCTTTCCTGTGTTTTAATTAACCTTTTGTTTTCTTCACGTATGATGTCTTTGTTGTCATCCCACAGCTCCTCTGGTCTTCAGCCATTAAATAATATTAATACAATAATATGAATACAATAGTACTCATAAAATACGCTTGTTGTTGTAAGAATCAATTAACGCGATATACGTAAATGTTTCATTTGAGTGCTGGAAACATGATTGACTAATGATGACCAAGAAATTTGTGATGGCATGTTGAATTTGATTGATAGTGATCATTGGAGTGTCCTATTATTAAGGATTATGAGGCATTGTCTAAAATCATCAGGAAAGAGATTTGTGATTGGTCATTGATATCTAATAGGGGCAGGAGTGGGGAAGGCGTGGTCTTCTTGCCTCATACGTAATTCTGGAATAGACAGTCAAGGAATAGAGTCCAGCCTGTCTACTGAGGTTTGCAGGCCATAACATTTTCTTCACTTTTTTCAATACCTTTTATTCAACTTGTGATGAAAGTCTATCATTTTTTTCCCCTTATTCTGTCCCATTAAGGGGTGATGAGGGAATTCTTTGAGTAATTTCCTGTTCATTTCTTACCATGTTCTACGTAATTATTGGTCTTTCTGCCTCCAGTTTTGTCTCTCACATTTGTCTTAGACATTGATGCTAAGGAAACTTTTTCTAAATTGCAAATCTGATGATTTTCCCAGCATGATTTAAAATCCCTTAGTGGCTTTCCATTACCTCCTAGAAAAATCTAAACTCCTTATCATGCATATAAGACCTTTTCTTAACCAACCCTTGACTATCCTTTGATCCTGCTTCACAGCCTGTTCTCTATTCACAATGATCTATGACTCACATTTACCATAAATCTCGCCCCAGGCTGCCCCTCCTTCCTCCAAGTTACTTATTTCCACTTTTGACGGGATAACACTTATTCAACATTCAATTATTAGTGAAGATATTACTTCCCTAAAGTTTTCCCTGTCCCATTGGATGTCTTTCCCATGAGATAACAGAAGCTCTATTATAATACTTACTAATTTGTTTGTTCATTCATTCACTTATTGGTTCAACAATTTATTTAATGTTTGCTAAAAACCTTTCCAGGCACTGGAGATAAAACTCTGATTAAGACAGACAATGTGCATTTCTTATAAGGTTTACATTTTATTAGGAGGGTGGTTGCACGTTATAAACTATTATGTTTTAGGAAAGCAGTGGTCTCCAAGGAGTGGGTAAACTCCAAAACCAGTTGCAGTCGATTTGATTCTGACTTATGGCAAGCTTATGTGTTTTGGAGGAGAACTGTACTCCATAGGGTTTTCAAGGCTGTGACCTTTCAGAAACAGGTTGCGAAGCCTTTTTTTGAGGCACCTTTGGTTAGATCTGAGCCACCAACCTTTTGGTTAGTAGTCGAGTGCTTACCCGTTTGTATCACCCAGGGGCTCCTGGGTAAACTCCAGGGTGTGTGAAAATTATTAACTAGAGGCTTGGAAGAGAAATGATAGAGGTTCTATTTATATTTTTAGCTGATGCCTTTGTAATTTCTGTATTGTGTGTGTTTTATAATACTTTTTATAATGTTAAAGAAAACCTTTATAAAATAATTTAATATTTATGTAATGTTCCATTGCATTAGTATTTCCTAATATGTGTTCTTCTGGTCAATTAAGTTTGGATTATGCTGAATTAGGCAGTGGTAAACAGATTTCTTTTGCAGCAGAACTTTTCATAACTTATCATTTTCCAAGAGAATGATACAATATCCTGCTTGCCTCAACCACGGAACACTGAATTTTGTAGTACATCTCAGGATATAAGGAGTCTAAAGTGCCCTTTTGAATTACTTTTGTGTCCACAATTCACTTAACCCTTTTCCTATTGAGCTGAATTGGCTTTGTTTAATTTAGTGCTTCTGGATTTTTTAGAATCCTTTTGCTGAAAACTTCATTTCCCAGAATTGCTTATCAACAGGGTTTGACGTAACCTTCTGTCAATGAGATACACAAATAAGAGATTTGAAAGGTGGTAGGGGAGCTCAAGCCATTATTCTTGAATAGCAATTGCAAGTAAATGGAATTCTGTATTGTAAAGTGTGAACATTTGTGGCTCTCTCTATATTACCAAAGTGATCTCCAAAACAGAGGTTTAAATTTACATTCCCTCTGGTAGAAAATTAAAAATAAATACATATTTTAATTCATACTGTAAAATAATTTTATTTAAAAAATATTTGCAGTTTTGATATGCAAAGATAGAAAATATTTTTGTAACATTGCTTTACTATTCTTTGACTTTAAATGTTTTTCAAATGTCTATTAGTGTACTGGTTAAGAAAACCTTTGGCCAAAAAACTTAGTAAGAGTGGTATAAATAAACATGAATATATACACTTTTTTCACATAACCAAAAAAGAATTGACTCAACTGCTCAAAAATAATCTTAAAGACCAAGTTCCTTTTCTATTTTCACTCTGCTATTCTAAGCTATTCTTGATCTTTGCTTTCATTCTTCATGCCTCATGCTCACAAGATGGCAGCTGTACTAGCGGATAAGTTTTTAGTGTTCTAGGAAGAAAGAAGATACTAAGTCAGGAAAAGGAGAAAGGGCAAAAATGTTTTTTCTTCTTGTGAAAATTGTGTCCATTGGCTACCACTAGCTGCAAGGGAGACTGGAAAACAGTGTTGTGAGTTTAGGAAAGCAAAAGGAATATTAATTGGGAAAGAGTATAAGGTTATCCATATTAGCATCAATGTGTTTTCTCTTTTGCAAATTGTTTTATGACTTTTACCCATTTATCTATTGAAGTATTAGTTTTTTTTCTTATTTGTTTATTAGATCTTTAAGTATTATTTGTACTAACCATTTATCATTTAGCTCTAAATATTTTTTCAGTTATTTTTCTTTGAATTCTTTTGTGTAATCATTTTGGTTGACATCCAACCATTTTAGGAGGTAGCATATGATCAAGATGGTACTGAAGGAAGAGGTCCAAGCTTTACTGAAGGCATTGGTGAAAAATAAGGCTGATCATATTAAACAAATTGATCATATCAATTGATATAAGAAAAATATTTGACAAAATGCAACACCCATTCATGATTTTTAAAAACCTTCTGAAAAATAGGGATAATGGGGAAATTCCCTCATCTTGATAAAGAGCATCTAGAAAAAACCTACAGCAAACTTTATACCCAGGGTGAAAGTCTGAATGCTTTCCTTCTAGAATCAGGAACAAGGCAAAGGTGTAGGCATCATCTCTGTTTAAAATAGTGTTGGAAGTTCTAGCCAGTGCAAGTCAAGAAAAGGAAATAAAAGGCATATGGATTGTAAGGGGAAAAAAGTTCATATTTGCAGGTGACATGGTTTTATACATAGAAAATATGAAGGAATTTACAAAGAAATTTTAAGAACTAATAAATGATTTCTGCTTTTTGTAGTTTTCTTCTACTTTGAGATTTTAATGTTTTCTTCTTATTTCTAGTTTCTTTTACAGCTGTCAGTTTCTCTCTAAGCACTATTTTGACTGTATTCTCCAAACTCTTGTATGTTTTGTTTTTATTGTGATTTAGTTCTAAGTATTTCATAAATTCCCTTGTAATTTCTACTTTGATTTGTGGTTATTTATAAGTTTTGATTGCATTCCCCTATCTGGGAATTTTCAAGATATTTTATTGCTTTTGTTTTGGGTTTTTAATTAAACCCATTGGTGTCAGAGTACATTTTTGGTAAGATTGCAATCTTCTGAAGTTTAGTGAGAGTTACTTTATGGCCATGTATATATCCTGTCTTATTGTAGTTTCCATGTACAAGTGAATACAATTTATATTCTGTAGTTGTTAGCAGTAGTGTTATATAAATGTTGACTAAATTGTTTGGTAGTATTCTTAAAATATACATTTTTACTGATTTATTTTTCTTTTTGTTATGCTTATCACTAAGAGATAGGGGTTAAAAAGTCCATCTACAATTGTGGATTTATCAATTTTAGTAATGTCAGCTTTTGCTTCATGTTATTTTTAAATTCTGTTACTGATCCATTACATTTAAGATTGTAATGCCTTCCTGATAAATAAATCTTATTATCATTATGAGATATCCTTTTTTATCTCTGGTAATACTTCTTGTCTTGAAGTTTACTTGTCTAATATTTGTATAGCTACACAAGTTTTTTATACCTACAGTGCATGGTGTATCTTTTTCCATCTTTTTACTTTCAAATTATCTGTGTCATTGTATTTAAAATGCTTGCCTTTTGGACAGTATGTAGCTATCTTTCTTTTTTATCCAGTCTGACAACCTCTATCTTATACATGAAATCGTTAGTCTATTTTAGTTTAATTTAACTATTGAAATACTTGTTTTCAAGTGTAACTTTTTGCCGTTTGTTTTCTACTTGTCCCATCATTTTTTTTTCTTCCTCCTCTCCTGCATTCTTTTGGTTTAATTAAAACTTTTAAAAAAAAAATTTCATTTTAATACTTTTATTGGATTTTTAGCTAAACATCTTTGCTTTATTCATACATTCATTGTTGATGCTTGTGGTTACTCCAGAGATAACATACATCTTTAATTTATCACAGTGTCTTTAGAGTTAATATTGTACCAGTTCGTGTACAATGTAAGAAACTTACAAAAGCATAATTCTGTGAACTCCTAACATTACTTCTGTTATTGCTATCATATAATTTACTTGCATATAAATTGTAAACTCCACAATAAGTGCCATAACTTTTGAATTAAATAGTTGTCCTTTAAACAAATTAAGAGAAAGAAAATGGAAGATCTTTTATATGTATTCATATACTTACTATTTTTGTGCTCTTTAGTCCTTTCCTTCTGGAATTTTTCTATGCCTGAAGATCTTCCTTTAGTGCTTATTGTAGAGTAGATCTGCAAATAACAAGTTACCTTGGCTTTTCTTTATTAGAAAAGTGACTTTATTTAACCTTTATTTTTGAAGGATAGTTGTGCTGAATTTTGGATTAACAGTTAAAAACAAGCAAACAAAATCTAAAAACGATATTCAATTTTCTCCTGGCCTCCATGATTTCATTTGAAATCTGCCACCAATTGTATTATTGTTCCTCTCTATATTATACATCTTTTTTCACTGGATTCCTTTTAGATCATCTCATTGATTTTGCTCTTCGGTAACATGACTGTCATTTACCAAGATTTTATTTTTTAATTTTATACTCCTGCTGTTTGGGTTTCACTTAGCTTCTTGGAGCCTAGATTAATGTTTTACATCAAACTTTGAAATTATTTTATGGCCATATTTTCTTCAAATATTTGCCTAGCCCACTTTCCCTCTTCTTGAACTTCACTTCCATATATGTTACAGGGAATGATATAAGTCATATATAAATTAGAGCTTAGGGTGCTTGTCAATAGGTCACTTATACTCTTTTTTTTTTTTTTTGTTGTTGTTCCTTCAATATTTTCATCCTTTTTTTAGATCAAGTAATTTTCACTGTTCTCTCTTCATGTTCATTGACCCTTTATTGAGCTGTTTTTAATCCATTTTTAGCCCATTCTTCATTTCAGATACTGTCTTAGGCTCGGTTCTCTAGAGAAGCAAAACCAGTAAAGCGTATATATATATATATATATATATATATATATATATATATATATATATATATATATATATATATATATATATATATATATAGAGAGAGAGAGAGAGAGAGAGAGAGAGAGATTTATATCAAGGAAATGGCTCATGCAGTTGTAAAGGTGGAGAGTCTCAAGTCCATGGGTCATGCTGGAGGCTTCTCCTGATTCACGTAGCCTCAGGGGCTGGTGACCCTGAGATCTGCAGGTCAAACAACAGGGCTCTTGCTCACAGGCTGCAAAGACTGATGAATCCCAAGTTCAACAGGCAAAACGGCAGGTAAGCTGCTAGCTCAAGTCCCAAGAACCAGAGGTCAGACAAACAGGAACCAGCTGCAGGATCTACAGCGAGCAAAAGGCTGCGAGCCTTGCCAGAAAGTCCACCTATATTGAATGCAGGCCACACCCTCAAGGAAATTCCCTTTCAATTGATTGGCTATTCACAGCAGAATCCATCATGGAGGTGATCACATTATATCAAATCTCATCTTGGAGGTGATCACGTCATCATACGACTGCCAAACTACATCATAACTGCCAAACTGATGAAAATCATAGCCTACCCAAGTTGACATACAACCTTAATGATCACAGTTCACCCTTTGTGAACTTGGCATCTGTACACATCTCTTTAAACCATACATAATCTCTGAATAAAGACAATTACAAAGTCATACTTGTGCTTGACATGATACAATGAACACACATATAAACAAATACCCACTAGTCCTGTTTACATTTTATATTTTATAAGTGAAGGAAACAAAAATATTTGATGCATACATTCAAGGCAGAAAAACAATTATAGTCCTTGTTTCTGCAACTGGTCATGTGGTCGTAACTAGTATTTAAAACTACCTCCTTCCACCACCCATTGCCCTAAGAAAGAACCTCAGGTGGTCATGGTTCTTTGCTTGGTGGGGTGACACAAACTTTCATTCCTGAAGGTCCTGTGCTATTAGTAGTCATATTGGAATTGGGTTGCTGTAGTTTTCCATTGACTTTATTCACAAGGCATAGTAGTACTAAGAGACACTTTAAGGGATCTCCTGCATTTCAGACGTACTCTTCTTTACCTCTGTTATGTAATATCAATCCGATTTCCTCTTGGTAATCAGAACCAATAACACAAGCCAATATGGTAACTCCCTTTTTTGCCTGTTGATCCAGAGGCATAAGGAGCCCAAAGTGACCACGTGGTATTCTTAACTTCCAGTTCAATGGAATAGTGATACGTCTTCTCCAGGTGGGAGCATTACTTCCTTTGTAACTAAGACCTCTAGACCCTGCAGAGTATAAGGCTGTGGGGACAGGAAGCAAAAATTTTGTGAGTTGGTTACTAGACGTAATAGCGAGAAACGTCACTGCCATTTCCACCCCTCGTTTCCTGGACCCATGAATCCTGGTGTTATGGATTGAATTGTGCCCCCCCCAAAAATGTGTGTCAACTTGGCTAGTCCATGATTCCTGGTGTTGTGTGATTGTCCACCATTTTGTCATCTGAAGTGATTTTCCTACGTGTTGTGATCCCTACCTCTATGATGTTAATGAGATGGGATTGGCAGCAGTTATGTTAATGAGGTAGGACTCAATCTATAAGATTAGGTTGTGTATTAAGTCAATTTCTTTTGAGATATAAAAGAGAAAAGCGAGCAGAGAGGCAGAGGGACCTTATACAACCATGAAACAAGAGCCAAGAGTGAGTTCATCCTTTGGATTCAGGGTTACTGTGGTGAGAAACTCCTAGATCAGGGAAAGGTTGATGACAAGGACCTTCCTCGACTTCCCCTGAAGCTGGCACTCTGAATTCAGACTCCTAGCCTCCTAGACTGTGAAAGAATAAATCTCTGTTTGATTAAAGCCATCCACTTGTATTTCTGTTATAGCAGCACTAGATAACTAAGATACCTGGCTGTGGGAGAAACAGCACCATATACTGAATTCTGGTTTAAAGTATTTACAGCCTCCTGGAGAACATTACACCAACTCTGCAAAGTATTGCCACCTGGCTGACACCGTAATTGTGTCTCTAAAAGGCCATGCCATCATTCTATCAAGTCAGCTGCTTCAGGATGTTGGGGAACATGGTAAGACCAGTGAATTCCATGAACATGGGTCCATTACCTCACTTCGCTTGCTGTGAAGTGAGTCCCTTGATCTGAGGCGATACTGTGTGGGATACCATGATGGTGGAAAAGGTATTCTGTAAGTCCACAGATGGCAGTTTTGGCAGAAACATTGCATGCAGGGAAGACAAACTGATATTCAGAGTAAATGTCTATTCCAGTAAGAACAAAATGCTGCCCTTTCCATTATGGAAGCAGTCCAATATAATCAACCTGCCACCAGGTGGCTGGCTTGTCACCATTGGATCAGCAGGATCAAATGGCCCAAGTGGCAGAGCTGCTTGCATGGCAGCTTGAACCTGTTGCAGAGCCTTCTCTTGTTCTGGGCACCACTCAAAACTAGCGGATTTTCGAGTCAGTTGATAAATAGGCCATAGTAGCACACCCAAATGAAGTATATGTTGCCTCCAAAATCTGAAGAGGCCCACTAAGTATAGTCCTTCCTTTTTAATTGTGGCAGGGGCCAGATGCAATAGTTTATTTTCACTTTAGAAGGAATGTCTTGACATGCCCCACATCAATGGACCCCTTGAAATTTTACTGAGGTGGAAGGTGCCTGAATTTTTGAGTGATTAATTTCCCACCCTCTAGCATGCAAATGTTTTAGCAATAAGTCCAGAGTCATTGACACTTCTTCCTCACTAGGTCCAATCAGCATAATATCATCAATGGAATGGACCACTGTGATGTCTTGTGGAAGGGAAAGGCAATTAAGTTCCTTTCAGACTAAATTATGACATAGGGCTGGAGAGTTGATATAGCTCTGCAGTAGGACACTGAACGTGTATTATGGGCCTTGCCAGCTGAAGGAAAACTGCTTCTGGTGGTCCTTTGAAAGAGGTATGGAAAAAAAGGCATTAGCCGGATCAATAGCTGCATACCAGATACCAGGAGATGTATTAATTTGCTCAAGCAAAGAAACCACAACTAGAACAGGAGCTGCAATTGGAGTCGCCACTTGGTGAAGTTTTTGATAATCCACTGTCATTCTCCAAGATCCATCTGTTTTTTTTCATAGGCCAAATAAGAGAGTTGAATGAGGGTGTGGTGGGAATCACCATCCCTGCATCCTTCAAGTCCATTATGGTGCCAGTAATCTCTGCAATCCCTCCAGGAATGCAATATTGATTTTGGTTTACTATTTTTCCTATGTAGGGATAGTTATAACGGCTTCCACTTGGATTTTTCTACCATAATAGCCCTTACTCCACTTGTCAGGGATCCAACTTGGGAGTTCCACAAGTTGCTGAGTATATCTATTTCAATTATGCCGTCTGGAACTGGCGAAATCATTACAGGATTGGATTCGTGAACCCACTGGATCTACTGTGAGATAGATATAATTAGACTCATTAATAACCTGGCCTCCATATGCCCCCACTCTGACTGGTGGACCACTGTGACTTTTTGGGTCTTCTGGAATTATTGTCAGTTCAGAGCCAGTATCCAGTAATGCCTGAAAAATCTGATTATTTCCTTTTCCCCAATGAACAGTTACTCTCATAAAAGGCCACAGATCTCTTTGGAGAAGGCTGGAAGAAAGATTAACAGTATAAATTTTTGGCAGTGTATTGGAGTCCCTCCCCAAGGGGACCTGGCATCCCCTTCAGTCAAGGGGTTGTAAGTCTGTAAACTGGCTCAAGTCTGGTAGTTAATTGAGCGGCCTTGACTCTCTATTCTGGTGACTTGAATTAGATTGTTGTTCACTTGATCTAGAATTCTTATGATTGAACAGATCAGGAAAATATTTACTAGATTTCTTACCTATTTCATGCCTAGGGACACCATGACTAAGTAGCCAACTCCATAAGTCCATACAAGTCAGTGCTTTGACTCCACTATCCATTATGGTAACCTTGCTAACCTTGTCTTTGTTGATTGAGTGCCGCCACTTGACACCTATTACCATGAGATCCTATCAGCCCTATTGTCGTTAGGTGTCTTAATTCAGTTAGGGCATTTCCTACTGTCAAATCTGACTTACATAAAATAGCAATTACAGCAGTCTTCAAGGATGCTGGGGGTCCCTTCACAAATTTATTTCTCAGTGTTGTGATAAAAACGTGTCCTCTGGGTACTCCATTTGTGGGTCTGTGGGTCTAAACTGATAAATCTACTCTAACATGCCAATTTCCCTAAGCCTTTGGATACTTTCTTCTACAGTATACCAAGGCAGGTCTGGTACTTCATCTTGATTAGCATAGGACACCATGTAATCTATGCTTCAGCAACCCAACCAAATAAACTATTAGATCCTTTTCTAACCTCTTGAGCTAAAATGTTGAATGAAGTATCTGTGCTTAGTCAGCCCATATCAGTAAACTCAGATGGATCAATCTTTATATTCTTACACAATTATCCCATGTCCTTAATAGCCATTCCCATACATATTCCCAAGGTTTTTGTTTGCACATATTGGAAAACTCAAGAAGTTCTTTGGAGTGTGGTATACCTCTTCATGGGTTACACTTTGTACTTCACCTTTTGGGGCTTGCTGGGTCTTAAGTCTAGTTATAGGTCTAGAAGCCAAATGGGTGGTGGGGATGTGTTTTGAGAACATTCAGGGTTTTCTTGAAAAGCATCGCCTCAGGAGATGACCCAGGCAATGACCAGAAAAAAGCTCTTTAGACATAGCTGGGTTAATCTCATCAGATGGGGGTGGAAGTTCTAATGGTTTTACTGGGGAGGGTGGCTTAGCAAACAAAGCTGGAGCAATCTCTTCAGATGGGAGTAAGAAGCCTGGTTCTGTTGGTAGGAGTGATTCAATGGAATTTGGAGGCTCAGTATCCCTAGCTTCCTGATTATCTGTCCATATGTCCCTATCCCAAGTTTCAGGATCCCAAGTTTCAGGATCCTATTTCTTCCCAATCAATGCCCACACTTTAACTTCAGACACCACTTGAGGTTGGCAATTGAGTTGGTGTAATTCAGCCACTCTTATGATAAGACTCTGCGTTTGGTTTTCAGCAATATCAGCTCTGTTACTATAAGAAATAAGGCTTGCTTTCAAGGCACAAGTGGAAACTTTAAGGTCGTTTTTGTGGCACTTGAGCTTTCACTCTGAAGCCCTGAGCTCATCTCTTTCTTTCATTATTTTGTCTGGTGAAGGTAGGACCAACCAACCAGCTTCGTTATACTTCTCATTATGACAAAATTGTAGAAAAGTATCAAACATACAATCACCCAGAGCCTCGCCTTTTGTCAGTACCTCATCTGTTGGTGGTGATATTTTGAATATTTCTATTTCCACCTTATGCCAAAGATTAGCAGTGCCCTCTACTACTGGAAGCAGAGTCACCAACATCTTTAAGATTAATCAGAGTTGACAACCAATTTAGAAAACTCGTCCTTGCAATTTTGTTTCTCTAGAACCACTCTTGGTATCAAATGTCTTAGGCTGGGTTCTCTAGAGAAGAAAACCAGTAAAGTGTATATATATAGAGAGAGTGAGATTTATATCAAGAGAATAATTTATCCTAAGTGAGTCAGGCTGGTGGCTTCTCCTGATCCTCGTAGCCACTGGGGCTGGTGAACCTAAGATTAGCAGGTCAGAGAGCAGAGCTCTTGCTCACAGGCTGCAAAGACTGACAAATCCCAAGACTGGCAGGCAAGATGACAGGTAAACTGCTAGCTCAAGTTCCAAGAACCAGAGGTCAGACAAATGGGAGCCAGCTGCAGGATTCAGAACAAGCAAAAGCCTTCAAGCTCTTGCTAGAAAGCCCGCCTATACTGGATGCAGGCCACATCCCCAAGGAAACTCCCTTTTGACTAATTGATTACTTACAGCAGATCCCATCATGGAGGTGATCACATTGTATCAAATCTCATCATGGAGGTGATCACTTCATCATATGACTGCCAAACTACATCATAACTGCAAAACCACTGAGAATCATGACTCAGCCAAGTTGACACCAACATTAGCAATCACAGGTACTGTATTTTTCTGTTCTAGAGTTTTCATTGGTTAAGAGCTACAACTGCCAACCAAAAGGTCAGCAGTTCAAATCTACCAGCTGCTCCTTGGAAACCCTATGGGGCAGTTCTACTCTGTCCTATAGGGTAGGTATAAGTCAGAATCAACTCGATGGCAAAGGGAACAGATGAGAGTTTTCATTTTTTTTTTTTGATGTTTCTTTTTTGAGGCTATTTATTTATTTACTATTTACCTTGCTCTTTAATTTTAAACACATTAATAATAGTGCTTAGTTTATTTATTTAATTTTAAGTCCTTGCTGCTAATTCTAAAATCCAGGTAATCTTGAAGGCCTATTTCTGTTTCTATTGACAGCTTTTTTTCACCCCCTTAATTATGGGTCACTTTTTCTTGCTTCCTTGTAGATCTAGTCATTTTGGTTCATATGCTGGACTTTGTGGATACTAATTGTTGTTGTTAGGTGCCATCAAGTAGGTTCAGACTCATAGTGACCCTATGTACAACAGAACAAAACACTGTCCAGTCCTGTGCCATCCTTGTGATTGTTGTTATGCTTGAGCCCATTGTTGCAGCCACTGTGTCACTCCATCTCATTGAGGGTCTTCCTCTTTATCACTGACCCTCTATTTTACCAAGCATGATGTCCTTCTCCAGGGGCTAGTCCCTCCTGATAACATGTCCAAAGTATATGAGACAAAGTTTCATCATCCTTGCTTGTAAGGGACATTCTGGTTGTACTTATTCCAAGACAGATTTGTTCATTCTTTCGGTAGTCCATGGTATATTCAATATTCTTCATCAACACCATAATTCAAAGGCATCAATTCTTCCTCTGTCTTCCTTATTAATTGTCCAGCTTTCACATGCATATGAGACAACTGAAAACACCGTGGCTTGCATCAGGCACTCTTTAGTCCTTAAAGTGACATCTTTGCTGTTAATACTTTAAAAAGGTCTTTTACAGCAGATTTGCCCAGTGCAATATGTCATTATAATGTTGTGACTTGTGCTTCCACGGGCATTGATTTGTGGATCCAAGTAAAATGAAATCCTTTATAACTTCAATTTTTTTCTCCATCTATCATGATGTTCCTTATTGGAAAGTAGGGAGGATTTTTGTTTTCTTTTTGTTGAAGTGTAATCCATAATGAAGGCTGTGATCTTTGGTCTTCATCAGTAAGTGCTTCAAGTTCTCTTCACTTTCAGCAAGCAAGGTTGTGTCATCTGCATATCGCAGGTTGTTAATGAGCCATTCTCCCATCCTGATGCCACTTTGTTCTTCATATAGTACAGCTTCTCAGATTATTTGCTCAGCATACAGATTGAATAAGTGTGGTGAACGGATATAACCCTCATGCATACCTTTCCTGACTTTAAACCACATAGTATCCCCTTGTTCTTTTCTAATGACTGCCTCTTGTTTTAAGTACAGGTTCCTCAGGAGCACAATTAAATGTTCTGGAATTCCCATTCTTTGCAATGTTATACATAATTTGTTATGATGCACACAGTAGAATGCCTTTGCATAGTCAATAAAATACAGGTAAACATCTTTCTGATATTCTCTGCTTTCAGCCAGGATCCACCTGACAAACACAATGATATCCCTTGTTCCACATCCTCTTCTGAACCTGGCTTGAATTTCTGGCAGTTCCTTGTCAAAGTACTGCTGCAACTGCCTTTGAATGATCTTCAGCATCATTTCACTTGAGTATTATGTTAATGATATCGTTCAATAATTTCCACATTCTGTTGGATCACTTTTCTTTGGAATGGGTATAAATATGGGTCTGTTTTAGTTGATTGGCCAGGTAGCTGTCTTCCAAATTTCTTGCATAGAGGAGTGAGCACTTTCAGTGCTGCACCCATTTGCTGAAATATCTCAGTTGATATTCTGTCAATTCCTGGAGCCTTGTTTTTCACCAGTGCCTTTAGCACAACTTGGACCTCTTCCTTCAGTACCACCGGTTCTTGATTATATGCTACCTCTTGAAGTGGTTAAGTGTGAATGTCTTCTGATCTTTTTGGTACAGTGACTGTGCATTTCTTCCATCTTCTTTTGATGTTTCCTGCATTGTTTAATATTTTCCCTGTAAAATCTTTCAATATTGCAGCTCCAAGTTTGAATTCTTTTTCTTAAGTTCTTTCAGCTTGATAAATGCCCTTTTGGTTTTCTATCTCCAGAAATTGTAAGGAGCCTGAATTATGTTGTTTTGCTTGAAAGGTGCTTAATTTTCTTCTGTCTGGTAGTTAAATTACTGTTGGATCTCTTCTATACTGCCAGATATTATTATTATTATTATTTTTTCTTTGTTAGAGTAGATTATTTTGGTTTTGTCCTCAGTCCTATGGTATTGCCCTTTCTCTATAAATGGTTCTTATTCTAAAGTCATGGCTTAGCTGAGTTCTCAAGTAATTTCTCATGTGCTTAATTAGATCTCTATATTTTGCCCTGGTCATCTCCCATGGCTCCCAGTGGTCTGTAGCCTCTGGTATGTGGATTCAGCTCTCAGCCCTACACAGGCTCTAGGACTTGCAGAGTCCCACTCTGGACATATTTAGTCCTGCCCTCAGCTAAGTTTATTTGAGGAACCCCCACACAGAATTCTGAGATACACCTTTGTCTAACTCCTTCCCTCTGGCAACATGCCCTGCAAATTATAATTCCTTTAGTGTATGCAGATACCCATTTGGGCTTCCTCAGCTCATAAAAATCGTTGTACTCTGCTTTGGCCCCACCTACATGGGGCAAATCGGAGGCTAAAACTGTGTATTTTCTTCTCTCAAGAATTATAATTTTGCATGCCCCATTGTCCAGCACTCAAAAGCAATCACCATATACATATTTTAAAATTTCATAGGTAAGAGGGCATATCTGATATGATTACTCTGTCATAGCCAGGAGTAGAAGCCAGCATAGACTGTTTTATATTCATTTGCTTGTATTTTTTACTAGTTCAATTTTATATATTCAAATAGAAAAAATTTGGTGACTATTGAAGTAAATACGTAAAAATTTCTTCCTTTATTTGTCATTAGTCTTTCCTCTTTTTACTGCATTAAATTTTTTTTTGTTACTGTATATTTAACTTTTTAAATAATAGAATATGTTTTGGGTATATCTAATATGTTATAGTGTCTTGTTTCTTTTTACTATGACATCTAATGGTTTTAATTATTATAGCTTTACGAGAGATTTTAATGTCTATTAAGCTAAAAGTAAGGCGCCCTGGGGGTGCAGTGGTTAAGCACCTTGTTGCTAAAGAAAAGATTGGCTGTTAGAACCTACCAGGTGTTCTGTGGGAGAAAAGACCTGGAGATCTGCTCCAGTAAAGATTACAGCCTACGAAACCCTATAGGGCAGTTCTACTCTGTCATATATGGTCGCTATGCATTGAAATTGACTTGACTGCCCATAACAACAGCAAGCCAAGAGTGTCTGATTAGTCAAATTATAAAATCTATTAGTTATATTTATGATCTATTTGTTTTCCCAGATGAACTTTAGAATTATTTTGTAACATTAACAAAAAATCCCATGCAGATTTTAATAAAATTTTGTTTAATCTTTAAATGAATATGGAATAAGATTATTTTTGTTCTGTCATTTCATGGACAAAATTAATATGGAAGAGAAAATCATCTTGGATTTTTTCTTTTTAAGCACAGGACCTGATCACCTCTGGGTAAACTCTGAGCAGAGTCCCTGGGTAGTGCAAACAGTTTACATACTCCGATGTTAACCAAAAGGTAAAAATTTCGAGCCCACCCAGAAGTGCCTTGGAAGAAAAACTTGCTGATCTATTTCTGAAAAAACCCAGCCATTGAAGACCCTGTGGAGAACAATTCTACTCTGACACACATGATGTTACCATGAGTTGGTGTCAACTCGATGGCAACTGTTTTTTTCTTTTTAAACTCTGAGTACTTTTCCTTTGGTCTACAAAGAGTTATTTATTCCCCTGGTCTAACGAAGTTATTTCTGCAGATTGTTAGAGACAGGTGTTTTGTTTTCTTTGAGGGCATAACAATGACTGGGAAAAAGTGAACAAATATTCTGGATTTAGCTAACCAATCCACTTTTTTAAATGTTTGAACATGGAAGCAAGAAATTTTATACCACACTATTTTTCACTTTGCCCTCAAACACTTTCTTACCATTAGGGAAGAAGGAACTTCCTGTGAACAACCAGGTAAAACTTACCAAGGCAATGATGAGGGAATTCCTCAAGCGTATAATGTCAAGGAGTTTGTCTTTATTAATGGGCTTAATAGGTATTATATTTAAAATGGTTACTGCGTGTGGCTGCTAACTGAAAAGTTGAAGGGTTGAGTCCATCCAGAAACACCTCTGAAGAAAGGTCTGGCAATCCACTTTTGAAACATCAGTCATTGAAAACTATATGGAGCACAGTTCTACTCTAACATTCATGGGGGTGCCCTGTGTTGGAATTGACTCAACAGCAACTGTTTTTGTTTATTTAATATTTAAAATAATTCTTAAATAAAGCAAATCCTGCCATAGTATTTGTAGTAACAGAAATGGCAGTTGATTTTTTGGAAGTGTTCTTACACTAGTAAACATGAAGTTTACTAGTTTATTTTACTTTTTTGTCCTTTTAAGTGGAAAAATCAACTTGGATGATTATGATCTCTATTTAAACATGTGTCATTGAAGGCCAACATGAGTTCATATTGTTGAAATCCTAAAAAAACCTTTAGCTTGCATTCAAATCATTTTCAGAGTCATGACTGATAGGATATTTGCCACGTGAGTGGCAATAGCAAACTTTATAAAGCTAAATGATATAAAGACATATCCTTTATTGTCTTCTTGTCTTCAATATTGCCCTTTATTTATTTTTGAAGCAAACATTCTTTAGTGGTTGAAAAAATAAGGCAATGCTATTTTGAATTGGACAATCATATGTTCTACTATGCTGGGAATGACAACTTGAAGAGGAATGGCTTTGCATTCATTGTCAAAAAGAACGTTGCAAGATCTATCCTGAAATACAAGCTGTCAGTGACAGGATAATATCCATACACCTACAAGGAAGACCAGTTAATATGACTATTATTCAAATTTATGCATCAACCACTAAGGCCAAAGATGAAGAAATTGAAGATTTTTACTATCTTCTGCAGCCTAAAATTGATCAAACATGCAATCAGGATGCACTGATAATTACTGGTGATTGGAATGCGAAAGTTGGAAACAAAGAAGAAGGATTGGTAGTTGGAAAATATGGCCTTGGTGATAGAAATGATGTCAGAGATCACGACAGGATTTTGCGGGACCAACCACTTCTTTCTTTGGAAATACCTTTTTTCAACAACATAAACAGTGACTATACACATGGACCTCACCAGACAGAATACACAGGAATCAAATCGAATACATCTGTGGAAAGAGACAATGGAAAAGTTCGATATCATCAGTCAGAACAAGGCCAGGGGCTGACTTCAGAACAAACCATCAATTGTTCATATGCCAGTTCAGGTTGTAGCTGAAGAAAATACGAACAAGTCCACAAGAGCCAAAGTATGACCTTGAGTTTATCCCACATGAATTTAGAGACTATCTCAAGAATAGATGTGACACACTGAACACTAATGACCGAAGACCAGGCAAGTTGTGGAATGACATCAAGGATATCATACGTGAAGAAAGCAAGAGGTCATTAAAAAGACAGGAAAGAAGGAAAAGACCAGAATGGATGTCAGAAGAGATTCTGAAATTTGCTTTTGAAAGCTGAGTAGCTAAAGTGAAAGGAAGAAATGATGAAGTAAAAGAGCTGAACAGAAGATTTCAAAGAGTGGCTCCAGGAGACAAAGTAAAGTATTATAACGACATGTGCAAAGACTTGCAGATAGAAAACCAAAAGAGAAGAACATTTCTCAAGCTGAAAGAATTGAAGAAAAAATTCAAGCCTTGAGTTGCAATACTGAAGAATTCTACAAGGAGAATATTAAACGAGGCATCAAAAGAAGATGGAAGGAATACAGAGTCACTATACTAAAAAGAATTGGTTGACATTCAACCATTTCAGGAGGTAGCATATGATCAAGTACCAGGATACTGAAGGAAGAGGTCAGAGCTGCACTGAAGGCATTGGAGAAAAACAAGGCTCCAGGAATTGACTGAATACCACTTGAGATGTTTCAGCAAATAGATGCAACACTGGAAGTGCTCACTCTTCTATGCCAAGAAATTTGGAATACAGCTACCTGGCCAACTGACTGGAAGAGATCCATATTTATGCCTATTCCAAAGAAAGTTGATCCAACTGAATGTGGAAATTATGGAACAATATCATTAATATCACATGTAAGTAAAATTTTGCTGAAGGTCACTCAAAAGTAGCTGCAGCAGTATATTGACTGGGAACTGCCAAAATTCAAGCTGGACTCAGAAGAGGACATGGAACCAGGAATATCATAGCTGATGTCAGATGGATCCTGGCTGAAAGCAGAGAATACCAGAAAGATGTTTACCTGTATTTTATTGACTATGCAAAGGCATTAGACTGTGTGGATCATATCATAACAAATTATGGATAACATTGTGAAGAATGGGAATTCCAGAATACTTAATTGTGCTCATGAAGAACTTGTACAAAAATCAAGAGGCAGTCATTGGAACAGAACAAAAGGATACTCCATGGTTTAAAGTCAGGAAGGGTATGTGTCAGGGTTATATCCTTTCACCATACCTATTCAGTCTGTATGCTCAACAAATAATCCGAGAAGCTGGACTCTGTGAAGAAGAATGGGGCATTGGGACTGGAGGAAGACTCATTAACAACCTGCATTATGCAGATGACACAACCTTGCTTGCTGAAAGTGAAGAGGACTTGAAGCACTTACTGATGAAGATCAAAGACCACAGCTTCAGTATGGATTACACCTCAACATAAAGAAAACAACAATCCTCACAACTGGACCAATAGGCAACATCATGATAAAAGAAGAAAAGACTGAAGTTGTCAAGGATTTCATTTTACTTTATCCACAATCGACACCCACGGAAGCAGAAGTCAAGAAACCAAAGGATGTATTTCCATTGGGCAAATCTGCTGCAAAAAATCTCTTTAAAGTGTTGAAAAGCAAAGATGTCACCTTGAAGATTAAGGTGCAACTGACCCAAGCGATGGTGTTTTCAATTGCCTCATATGCATGTGAAAGCTGTTCGATGAATAAGTAAGACCAAGGAAGAATTGATGCTGTTGAATTGTGGTGTTGGAGAAGAATATAGAATATACCATGGACTGCCAAAACAATGAACAAATCTGTCTTGGAAGAAGTGCAACCAGAATGCTCCTTAGAAGCAAGGATGGTGAGACTACATCTCACATACTTCGGACATGTTGTCAGGTGGGATCAATCCCTGGAGAAGGACGTGCTTGGTAAAGTAGAGGGGTCAGGAAGAAAGAAGAAGACCCTCAATAAGATGGATTGACATGGTGGCTGCGACAATGGGCTTAAGTATAACAACGATTGTGAGGATGGTGCAGGACCATGCACCTTTTTGTTCTGTTGTACATAGGGTCTCTGTGAGTTGGAATCCACTTGATAACACCTAACAACAACATATTTGTGGATGTAATCCCCTTTGGGAATAGAGTTTTCTTTGTTATGTTAATGAGGCCATATGAACGTAGGCTGTGTTTTAAACCAACCACTTTTGAGATTTTTAAAAAAGGCAGATTAAGCACAGAGAAGTAAGCACAAATGGAGAGGGAGATATGTGCCACTTGAAGATCCCCAGGGAACACCAGAGAAGCTGAGGCCAGGATTTTACCCCAGAGTGGACAAAGAGCCTTCCCCTAGAGCAGGTGCTCTGAATTCAGACTTCTAACTTCCTAAACTGTGAGATAATAAATTTCTGTTTGTTAAAGCCACCCACTGGTGTTATTTCTTTTATAGCAGCATTAGGTAACTAAAATAGTCACAATAAAGCTAAGAGATAGGCACTATTATTATTCTCATTATACAGATAAGAAGATTAAGGATATGAAAAAATGGAGTGATGTCAAACCTCCTGCAACTTCAGAGGGAGAGAGGAGAATCAACATCAACATCAGCTCAACGTTGATTCTTATGAGGTGGAGGTCAAACATACCTTCACTCTCCAATCTTTTTACCAGTTCTGACACCAGTTGTCTCTCCCACAGCACTCTCTACTTCTCTGCTGGGTTCGATGATTTGTTGAAATGGCCACACAGAACTCACAGACTATACTCATGATTGTGGGGTTTATTAGGGAAGTAACAGGTTACAAATTACGATCAACTTGGAGGTAACAGGAACAACTCAGGAAACAGTTATTTGATCCAGACAGCTTCTTCTTGGCCATTCCCGAAGTCAAGACTCTATCTCAGCTCTCAGTCCTCGGCCCTAGACCTGGTCTCTGCGCTGTTCAAACAAGTGTTACAAAGCTCTTTAGTTCCACCAGTAAGTGTCCTGGGGCACTCCATTACAACAGGAAGCCTCCCGCCCGAAGGCACTCAGTTTTCTCACTCTGTGTGTCACTGAGCCTAGCGTGCCAGTCCTCACCACTGCCCTCATTGTCCTTTTGTGCTGTCGTCAGTGTTACAGCTCTCTCTGTCTGTCTCTTGGGTCTAAGAGGTTCTTAGCTCAGGAACCCTGGGTCCAAAGATGTGTGATGGCACCAAACAACAACAAGGAGTGAAATCTTTGAGAATTCCCTCCAAAATATCATCACTCCCCCTTTTTCAAATTCTGAACCAATTGAGTAAGAAGACAAGATAGTTAGCTAGTAGAGAATCAAAATATCACCTTAGTTACTTATATTTTTAGAATGTGGCTTATTTTTGTGGGCAACTGGACCTTCTAAGAACAAACCTCAGGCATACTCCTGCTAGCCTGGGCTGGCATCTCCAAATGGCGAGTCCTGTTCCTGTAAAAGGTAAGTCATGACTAAACACAGAAGAAGATGTACTCTCTACTGAGGGTCCATTTCTGATGGAGAAAAAGGGTGGGGTGGGCCTTGAATTCTCACTTTCTCTACTAAATTCACCAACATGATAAGCCACCTCTCTCAAGATTAAGTGAGGCAATGTAGAAAGCCCTGGAGGATGAAGCAAATGAAATCCCTCCACATGGAAGAAAACAGCAAAAATGCAGAACAAATATTTTAGGTAAAGCAGATCCCTCATACATGTACGTGGACATTCCTTCTAGTCTTTCAGTAAGTTAATGAATATAAAGCACTTAGCACAGTGCCTGGCACTTGGAAGCACACAGTAAATGGAAGCTATTTATATTATTACCATTATAGAGCTGATGCCCAGTTGTGAGTCAGGTTGTTTTTTTGTTTTTTTTGACTCCTGAGCTCATTTGCTTAACCCTGTATTGTTGCTTCTCAAGGCATATTCATGGGGGTGGTGATGGTGGATATCTTTTCAATGTATTGGCTAATGTTCTTTTTTACCTAATTATCTAAGAAAGGACAAACAGGAGGCAGAGAGATAATGTAACTCACATTGATATCTTTCAGGAGCTGCACAGGGAGGCTCTGGACATCACTCAGTGGGAAGGAGTCCATCCTGCAGCTGCCCAACAGTAGTGTTGGAAACCCAGCCTTTGTTCTTTCCAAATCAGGCTTAACTATGTCTTGAGTAAAATAAAAGTAATGGTTTTTAACAAACTACTGCTTTGACCGTGAACACCTTGCCAACTTCGAAGACACACTTCTGTGGCAACTAAACAGCTTGAGCAGAATGCTGTCAATTTATGGAAATTTTGAAGATTCTTGAAGATTCTTTGATGACAGCAACTACAGTTTCATTAATTTGAAAGTCTGTGTCATGAATAGCCCTCAGTTTTAAGAAGAAAGTTAAAGTGAGAGATATGTTGACAAAAGTGTATTTATTTGTTTATTTGTTGTAAATTTTGGGGGTGATGGAGTCTAAAACTTTTAAGATTTTTTGTGGTGAGAGAGAGAGAGAGAGAGAAAGCAACTGAGACTGTCATGGGCCTCTCTACACTTATTTTGTGATTTCCCTTACTTCTATTTATTGGAAGCTTACTATGTGCTAGGCAACATGCTCTTTACCTACATTATCTCATTTAAGACTTGTCTATCTTGCTCATTTCTGTATTCCTAGGGTCTGGAACAGTGCTTTACTCAGAGTAGTCATTCTGTAAATACTTACTGAATAAATGAAATACTAAAAATGGAAACCAACCATCAAAATGAAGGGATTAAACCAGTGATGTCCAAGGGTTTTGATATTCCATATTTTTCAATTTCTACTCCTAGTTAATTCAACAATAAACATTTATTGAGCACCTGCTATGTGACAAGAGGCATACAAAATGCTGGGGATGTTGCTAAACAATCCATATTCCCTAGAATCGATGAACTCAACTTATTGAGCAGCATGTGTCCATATTAGCCGGTGAATTTTGACATGAGTTAAATCTTGTGATTTAAGACTTTCTGTATTAAACAGATTTGGAGTGGTGGTGCCTTATGCTCCAAGTGCTGAGAAATGCTGTTTTTTAATGGTTCTGAATCGATGATGTGGTGATGAGAATGTTACAAGCATTTGTTCTTCTAAGAGTTAATAAAAGCAACATCCTTCTGTCTGATTTTACATTTAAACAACTAATTCAAACAACCAAATTTGGCTTTACTTTTGCGGAATGTAAAGAATCCTGAAGAAGAAGGAAGAGAAAGAGACGAAGAAGGAAGTTATCTTTTATTATCCTTAGTGGCAGGCATTGTGCTGGCCACTTGACGTGTTAGCCTTGATCATTAGAAACATCCTGCACGGTAGAAAATATTATTGTTGTTCCAATTTTCCAGATGAGGAAAACCAGTCTCAGAAAGGATTCTCAATCATGCCACGCAGATAGTGAGTGGCAGGCACAGGGAACTCAAACCAAGACCTGGCATCAAAAACCTTGCTGCTCTTCTTTATGATCTATAATGCCATTATCAAGAGAGTCTTACATAATTAAAACTCCCTTTTATTTCATTTATTTATCAGAAGTCCCAAGATTATTTGTTAAAGTCCTAACCTTATTTGTTAGAAATGTGGTAGCTGGGTCAAAGAACCAGAAAAAAAAAAAAAAAAAGTTATATCAAAGGATTATCTAATTTTCACTAAATTCTAAACTCCTAAAAGTGTAGGAATTAAATTTATATTTAAAAAATTAATAGCAAATATATAGTGCACAATCAAACATATATACATCCTAAGCAAAGAATAGATGAGTACATGTCCTTATATTTTGGTTCAGCTTATTCAACTCACATATTTTTAAATAATTTATCTCCTACTTCTAAAAATATGGCCTTTATTCTTTAATCTTAATCCTGTTTTTCATTCATAGGAAAGTGATATTTTTATGGGCCAGTGAACCTTATATACGATTGAGTGACATTTAGATACTATAGTTATTTCCATGTGAGGAGAATTAATCTCTTCAAAGAGGAGAATCAGTCCTTACCCCTATAGCTTTTTCCACCACTGAATATCTCCAGTTACTTTTGCTGCCTGAAAGAGCACAGCCTTCAATTGTACTTAAAAATTTAAATATAGGAAGTTTTTATTGAGAGTCTTTGTTTGTTGAACCACCTTTGTACCATAATTTGTGGCAGGTAATTCACTATTATATATTTTTATGCTTTAATTTTGTTATTAGAAATTGATATTACTTGCCTCATAGAATTATGAAAGGATTGAATGAGATAGTAGGTGAGAAAATGATTCTAAAATTTCATCGTTGTAAACAAACGAAAAATACACTAGGATATATTTATGAAGACGGAATTACAGCTTTCGTATTGAATTAAAATATTTTTTAAGGGTTAAATAACCCAGATTAATTCTCTTCAAATATTTAATTGATTTTTATGATTTAATTTCCAGTCCTGTCTCAGGGAATTGTTTTTTCTTTCTTTTTTTTCAGTACAGCTCTCTGACTTTCTTCTTTCTTCAGGCAGTGGCAAGCATGCTGGCTAAATGTACAAATTTTCTTCCCCTTCCTGCCATTCTCCTTCTTTCCCTCCTCCCTTTGTTGAAGCCTTATCCCTTGGTTCCTCTGCAACAATGCAGCCATTACTGATGGTTGAACAAGCCCACACGTAAACAGCATTGGGGATGTTTTCAGATTTTTTTTTTCCTCTTTTTTAGTCTGGCCTTTGGCAGAAGTCCACAGCAGACAGTAAATTGCTCTATGAAAAATGTTAGTTTGGTCACTAGTTGGTAATTGGCAGTGAATTTGCCCCTGTGGACTTGCTTTCAGATTTCCATACTGGGGTAAGACACTGTTTCAGTTGGAATTAAATTAGCACTGAGTTCAGGGGTCCTCTACCATCAGGACCGCTGGGATCATTTTGTTTACCTACTGATCTTTGGTATCAGTTTGATAACTGTGATCACTAAGCTTTCTTGGAAAAAAATGTAATGTAACAGAGGCGGTAAGATTTTCAAAAAGGAGGGAGAAAAGAGAAAGATTCTGTTTTGCTGGTGAAAATACCAAAGGAAACTCAAGTTCAGCATGGACCACATTTCCTTGTTAGTATTCTGCTTTTAGATAAATGACAGCAATAGGATGTTTAAAGCAAAGAGTGGAAGGAAATGATGGAAATAGTCCTATAATCATTAAAGCACAGGACAAAAACAGCAGAATAGGCTAGTGGGCCTTTGTGTCAGGAGCAGGTGAAGCTAATAAATCTGTGCTTGACAGATACATCGGGTTGCTCAAATTATAGGCTTTTACAGAGAGCATTTTGGAGCAAGATTAAGGTTTTAATACGAATTCCTTCTGGTGACAATTATCAGTTTGAAGGAACTGTATTATACATTGCAGAAAGAGGGCACAGCTTTCAGCTCACTGAATGTTCAGTGTTTTAGCTGTGCTTGAACCATCTGTGTAGCAAAATGCATGTCTGATTTAAACGACAAAAATGGAGGCAGGCATTTTTACAGGAAGAGAGGAGCTGTACACAGGCTCTTAAGACTTTAATTCTGCATAGGTATCATGGAAGAAAAATAGCTAGCTCAAAGAAACCCATAAAAACAACACATTCATTTACATCAGTGTTCTTTAAAGTATAATGACTTTATCTTCAGTTACTCTTAAGCAGGAGAAATTTTACATTGTCAGCCACACCCCTGCAAAAAAAAGTCTTCTGTGTAATCAGCCTCCTCCTCAGTTTCAGTGATTAAATACATGGAACTTTTTTGATGTTTTAAATTCTAATTTCTTTGTTGCGATTGCTTGTGGCTTTGAAGATTACTTTGAAGCATTTTATATTTTATTTCTTAACAATTTTACAGGTTATCTGTACCTTACCAGAAAACCCAAAACCCATTGCCATTGAGTCGATTCTGACTTATAGCAACCCTATAGGACAGAGAGGTAGGGTTATTTGAAAGAATAAAGTGGAAAATGAGGGAAAGCTATAGATGGTTTCTCTTATTATTGAAAGTACAAAAAGAATGGCTTGAATGAAAAAGAAAAAAAATAAGGAAATAAGTACCAGTTATGCTTATAAATAGTGTTGGATGAATATAGCCAAGAGTGTGTGTGTGTGTGTGTGTGTGTGTGTGTGTGTGTGTGAGAGAGAGAGAGAGAGAGAGAGAGAGAGAGAGAAAGAGAGATTATAATGATATTGTTGGTTTAAATGCACTTGGTTCCAACAAGTCCAGGATTCCACTGAGACTTCGTTCTTCAGATTTCCTTTCAGTCTTTGTTAATGAAGCCTAAGCTACATTTCTCATGAGATTTTAGACATGGAGTTCTTAACTTAACTTGGGGACCAAGGAGCTCCCTGGGAAAAACCTAGCTCTCAATGAAGAGTCAGCTGGGTGGTGATGGGTAACATGATGTCAGTCACTATGTGTCTTCCCTACTGCCTTCACGGGAACAAGAAACAACTCTGTTTTGGTATTGATGTAATACAGTACCACATGTGACAGGACAAGACATCTCCACACTTTTGTGCAGAACCCAGCATGGTTTGTGTATTTGCATGTCAGAAAACATTGCACAGTTGAGGCATATTAACATCCCAGCCTCTCAGAAGTGATGCATCCCCAGTATTGGCAAGACCAGGTCACAGTAGCAGCCTGTTTTCAGGCCAGGGAGAACCAACACTAGGGGCACTACCATCTGTGAGAGAGGCTGCTGGTACCTTTGGAAGTTTCACAAGGCAGCACCCTTGGCTGTCAGTGTCAAGAGCCTTCATTGCCAATAGACGTTACTCGATGCAGCAGCAATTGAGACAAGGGTTGGGGCAAAGGAGTGTATCAGAGACCCAGTCCAATTGTTGGCTCAGTACTTTGTGAGGCTTTGATGCTATGGTCTGTTGTCTGTGCCAGGAATGTTAGCACCAGGCTGGACCACATAGACCTTAGAAACAGATGTCACCAAAGAGAGTGGGAACAGGCGAGGAGGAAAAGTCAGATGTCCCTCCTGGCCAGGAAGGCTGCTTATTTCTAAACATATGGAAAATATCAGAAATAATCCGAGCAGGATGGGGGTGAGTATAAGGGTACTGCATGGGGAGTCCTACAAGCCAAATAATACCTTATTTTTTTAGCGTAACAGTAATTTTACCCTTGCCTTCCTCATTCTTGCCCCTCTCATCCCTATTCTTCATCAAACAGGAGAGACCCAGTGAAATGTGCCATGTGCAAGACTCATCACCTGACGCTACTCATATTTCTCCTAGTGGGTGAAAACAGGCAAAAACCACCTTGCAGTTGATCTAAAGTGTCAGGAAGACTTGGAGGGGCGGGGGGAGGAACAACAGACAAAAAAACAATAACTGCTTTGAAGTTTTTAATTTTTTTGCACAGAACTCACTTTTTGCCTTTGATAATCTACTTGAGTCTAAACAAAAATTTCCCTAATAGATCAATTTTTGGAACTGTTTGAAAACGTATTCCATCACATTGCTCTTGTTTTAGGGAAATGTAAGCACAATAGGGCATAAGAAAAATCTTAATATTAGGTTCCCGGAGACTTTCATCTTCAGGTAATATTTATTAATTTGGTCCATATAAAGGAAAAGGTCATCTCCTTATCTTTTCTTTCTTCAGTATAGTTTTACTGAACTTAAAAAATTACTGAAAGCCGAGAGGGTTAGGAGCTGGTTGAATAGACGTGGGGAATCAAGGGTGGAAAGGAGGAGTGTGCTGTCACTGTACGGGGAAAGCAATTAGAGTCACATAACAATGTATGTATAAATTTTTGTATGGGAAATAATAAAAAATAAAAAAAATTACTGAAATATTCTCTTTTTATTCAAAGAAGTTCTGTAACATAATAAAATTATTTAGACAGAAAGAATATCATTACTTTGCCATAAAGGCAGGGTAGGAATTAACTAATTATCCTCTCTGTGTTTTCTGGAAACTGTTTCTCATGGCAAAGGAAGAACAAATATTAGATAGACAGTTGGACTGTTTGCTTTTTTGGCTCAAGAACAAGCGCTAATGTCTCGCAGGAGGCTGAGCAATGTTCACAAGCCATCCATGGTATGATTTATTTTTATGACTTACTGACATATGTTATGGGCAGTGGAATGGGATGTCTACTTTTTTCCCTGTGGCTTGTTAAGTATTTAAATGAGCAGACAGATCCATGCATCTCCTTCTTCCAGAAGCCCTCTGGGTCATGCTTTTTCATCTTTCTCCTTATTGAAATAGACAAGAATGGAAATGTTTGCAAATGGGGCTTTCTTCCTAATTTAGCAAGGTTCAAGAAAGTGCTAACTTCTCTCCAAGTATTTTCTCCAAGTGCTCTGTACCCAGATTCATTTTCTCACTTTAGACTTTACAGGGCCAAGGACAGTGGAAGAAGTTTGGAGAGGTACACTTTTCTCTAACTACTGTCATTCTCCTCTCTGATCTATCCAAGTTATAAATTGCTGACTTTCCTGTTCTGGCACTTAAGAATTAAGGAGAAAAAATAAAACCACTCTGAAAAAAAAAAAAAAAAAACCTCCTCAAGTGAGTCAGTGTCAATTAATGGGACCATTTGATGCAAATATCACATCAGCACCAATTTTGTGACTTAAGAATTTTAAGATCAGAAGCAATTACATTCAATAACACCTTGTTTTTATGTGTCTACCCTTCATAGCCTTGGCGAGTAAGTCAGCCTGCACCATAATTTACACTGACATCTAATTTCAGCAGATCTGCAAGCAATCTAACTGAAGATGGAGATACTGAGAAGAGAGGAATCCAACTTTATCACTGCAGACATAAAGATTATTTTTGCCAGTTCCAAAAGGGAACCTTATAAATATCTGTGCTTTCCCCTTCTGTTTTGCGTATCTCATTACTTGAATTAATGTATGTTTTAGGCAATTATTTCTGCTTAAAAGTGTATGATTAAACACTTTGGCTGGTTACAAAAAGGACACAAGTACCGTAACTACTCCCGTTACAAATTTTTCTCTTTTAAAGAATTTCTACAATAAGAGCAAGCACTAAGGCCATTTTAAAAACATATAGTCACACCAAGGGAGTTTGTAGTTTGTGGTCTGCACTATTGGGAATGTCTGCCTAGCTCAGTGTGACTTTCCCTCTCTGGGAATGGTACATTACAAGAAAGGGGGCCCCTAGAGGCCATGTTACTCTGTGTGACTCCACCTTCATTTTCCTGGGCATAGCCATTTAGCAATTGACTTAAGTTAGCCTAATTAGAGTGTTTCCTGATAGTTTTTAAAATTGAAACTAGGGGAGAATTTTTAATCCTTCTCTGATGATGATTCTATCAAATGAGTGGGTTGGGAATGGAAGGTTTCACGTTACTGAATATTTATGGAAGCAGCAGGTATGAAGGAAACTGGGATTTCCCGATCTCTGTATATTGACACTCGGGGCTTGAAAATTCTTTGTTGTGGGGGATGTCCTGTGCCCTGTAGGATGTTTAGCAGCATCCCTGACCTCTACTCACTAGATGCCAGTTACACTTCCTAAATGACAACAAAAAATGTCTCCAGACATTATCAGTTGTTCCCTGGTGAGCAGTATGGCCCCCTGTTGAGAACTACTGTTGTTGTTAGTCATTGTAGAGTCAATTCTGACTCATGGTGACCCCATGTATCACAGAGTAGAACTGCTCTATAGAGTTTTCTTGGCTGTCATCTTAATGGAAACAAACTGCCTGTCTTTTTCTTCAATGGTACCGCAAGGTAAGTTTGAATTGCTACTCTTTATGGGTGGAGTGCAAACCATCTGCGCCACTTAGCGACCTTGTTGAGAACCATTGAAGTGGAGAAAACAAAGACAACACATGGAAAGAAGTGGACACTAGAAATGACAGAGAGTTTCTTAAAGATATTATCTTAATTACCTTTGAAGGATTTCTGTTGTTTCCAAGCCTAAAATGTATTCCTGCTCTTCCCACAGTTACATGAAATATGCCAATATTTTTCTAATATTTCTAATACTTCTTTCCCTAGAAATTTGAATCGAGGCTCTGCCGTTGGCAAACGAAAGCGTTTTGACTGATGTGATAATGCTAGCTTGTGGAAGATTTGTTGTTGTGGTTAGCTGCTGTTGACTCAGCCCCCAACTCAAGTGACCCCATACACCACAGAACGAAATGTTACCTGGTCCTGCACCATCCACATGTTTAGTTGCAGATACGATCATTGTGATTTATAGGGTTTTCATTGGCTGATTTTTTGGAAGTCGATCATCACGTCTTTCTTCTTACTCTGTCTTAGTCTGGAAGCTCTGCTGAAACATGTTCAACATCATAGCAACACAGAAGCCTCCACTGACAGACAGGTGGTGACTGTGCAGGAGATGTATTGGCCGGGACTCAAACCCAGTCTCTCATGGAAGGTGAGAATGCTACCACTGAATCACCAATACCTCACCGTGGTAGATTAAGCTTATTTTAAAAGGCCATTTTCAATCGGAAAAGCCATAGATACTAGAGATATTTTCTTATTTTCCGCCCCAACCAAATTTAAAAAAAAAAAAAAAAGAGGCTTTTAATAATTAACTTAATTAAAATGGTAGGTGTGGGGAAGAACAAAAGGAAAAAAGAGGAAGAACGGGTTGGGCCAGGTTTGTGTTAGGAATTTCCAATGAACTTTATCAGTCAGCCATTCATCTTGTAGCAGAGACACCTCCCCCATTTTACCAGACTGAAGCATTTTGCTTCTGCCTCTGATGTTATTATTTTTTCAGCAATTGCTTTTGAAGAAGATGTATTGAGGCACAAATGAAAACCTGAATTATTCTCTGTCAGTTTCTTTGTGTTTTAAAGCTGTTTCAGATCACCTTCAGTGACCTCTGAACCTGGTACTAAATACCATATATCAGGATTGCAAACCTGTCTTGGCTACACATGGGTTTAACACATTTAGGATCCCACATCTTGGGACTCACACTTAGAGGAATTTTTTATTTTTTTCAAAAATTGTTTGTCCTCTCAGCCCAGGGTTAGGTCAGTTGTAGCTAGAGGCATTTAGGATTGTGTCCTTAGAACACTGGAAACAGGCACTTGCTCTTTTGGGTCCCTAATGTAGAATATGGATTGATTCCAACCATGAACACACATTCTTTTCCCTCTTAGGCAAAACCTTAAAGAACTGAACTGCAGGAGATTTAGCAAGAGAACAATGGTGTCTAAGGCACAGATTGGTAAAAATAACCACATCAGAGGGGTAATAGGGCCAAAAAGAAAAGGGGTTCTTGGGGGAATCATATGCTTGATGTGAAGGGTATGTTATTTCATCCTGAATTCTTCCTAAGGCATCCTATTCTCTGAATATAATTTGAAACTGAGTTCATGATCTCAGCAGATGCATTCTTTACAGATAAAACATAATACACACAGATTCTTCACTTTGAGTGGCTGACTAGATACTATTTGCATTTAATGGAAGTGTAAAAGCCAGTCTCTAAATGAAACATTTTCTTTTTTTGAGGGGGTGGGGGGCACAGATTTATAAAACTATACAAAATCCCTTAACTCCTTACTCATTTAGACAGGTAGTCAATTTTCTCAACAGTGGTCATCTTTTGCCCTTAATAAATTTGCAGATGGGTTTGGTGATGAGGCAGTAAGACCATAATCAAATTCTCTGATCCAAGAGAAAGCAAATAAAACCCCAAATTCTTGTAGAAGAAGAAAATGAGGATAAGAAAAGCAAGTACACAGAAATATCCATCAATTTCCCAATCAAGTTAAACTTCTACAATACATAGCTGTATTGGAGATAAAGGAAAGACTTTTGGAAAACGGAAATATTTTCCATGTATTCAATTTCAAACTACAGGTACGCTTAACGTCCAGGATACGTTCTATGAAGTAGGACCATACGTCATTTGGGCGTTGTGCAAACATCTTATTACATACAGGAGAGAGGCCGTGAAGGACTTCACCCCACCCAACCGCACCGCCTCAGCTGCTGCCCCCCACCTATACACCGAGGGAGTGAGCTTAAACTTTGGCTCTGCCGCCTCGGGTCCTGCTTGGTCGCCACCTGGTCTCCAAGCGCTGCGCCTGCCCAGGCTGCTTAACCCGCCGCCCGCTTGCAGCCACCCACGGAGGCGCTCACTAGTAGTCCGACCGGCCTCCTCCTGCCCCCACCGCGCTGCGCCGCAGGCTCCCTTTCTTTCCTTCCCTGCCTGCCTTCCCCGTCCCCCTTAATGGGCTTTAAACTCTTCCAGTCCCGCTTGCCACAGTCCGAAACCCTCAGGGACAGCCACAGCAGGAGGAGCCTTCGGCTGGGGCCGGGCATCACGCGCGGAGCGCCCTGCCTAGTGAGGCTGCGGCTTCAGCGGGGCATCCCCCTCGGTGGCTCCGGCAGCGTCTGCGTGGTCCCTGCCTAAGGCCAGCCCGGTGGAACAGGCATCAGCAGATGGGCGCCCCCCTCCCCCTTGGGGGGTGGCCGAGGGACCCTAAGAGCTAGTGAGAGACAGATCCCATCTCCCTACTTGGCAGTTTTCTGATTGGGATAACCTTATGGGACCTCAGTCTTACATGCGGTCAGATGTTGCCGAACAGAAGTTAGAGGACGCATACGCGTATAGTTATAAAATATTTCTGTTTTTCTTATCAATCATATTACATCCAAGGCATGAACACAGTTAAAATGATTGAGGTCTTATTATTATAAATAACTTCAAAAGCAAAAATTCTCTAGTGCATGTATTTCTAAGAAATGTTAGGGTTCACAGAGTGTCTGTTATCTCACTGAACAGATGGGATGCAAGTGTCACACCTAAGGAAGTGTGGCCAAATTCTCAGCATCACATACTTGCTTTCATATTCACTGTCCTTCTTCATATCTACTATTTGAGGTGGCAGGGAATTTCAGTTCCATAGATAATTGATGGGTTTTGAGGGCCAGGATCTACTGCTTCACCCTTCCCTTAACTGTGAAAGTCCTTCGAATGTGTTTTTACAGAGATTATGTATATTTTATGAAAACAAGATAGACTTCTGTTTGTGAAAATTTAAATATAGTCCTGCATAAAAGCTTGGAGAGATCAGAGGGATTTAAACTTTTTTGGATCTTGGACACCTTTGAGACTCTAGGATAACCATATCATTTGTTATCCAAACCTGAACACTTTTGGGAGGGAAAGTAGTCTTTAGTTAATGATTATGCTGAACTCAAAAGGTTAGACAGGAAGCTTAGAGGACAGTGAAAGAAAGGGAGAGGAACAATTTGGAAAAGGAGGGGGAGAATGGTTGCACAACTTGAAAAATGTAATCAATGTCACTGACTAGTACATGTAGAAATTGTTGAATTGCTGCCTTTTCTGCCGTGTACATTTTCAACAACAGCAAAAAAAGAATAAATTATTTAACAATAAATAATAAAAATAGTATGTTGAGAGATGAGACACGAACTAGGACTACCATAGGCAAACTGAGAGTTATACTCATTTTAAGAATTTGATGAGAGCTTTGGACCTATTTCACAGAAATAAGTGCCCATGCACACACACTTGATGCTTTTTACACATCATTTTACAGAGTTCATATCTTCCTATTGAGAGTCCTTGGGCTAGACGCATTCATCCAGCAGTTATTTGTTGATTGCCTACTTTGTTCCAGGTGCTGTTTACAGATGCTGAAGATAAAGCACTGTACAGAACTAAAAAATCCTGCCCTTCTGGGGCTTATATTCTAGTTAGATAATGTGGTGGGCAGAATTCTAAAGATAGCCACTAAGAATCCTACTCCCTGTTTATTCAAACAAACACTAATCCAGATACTACTGTGAAAGGACTTTGCGGAGGTAATTTAGGTTAAGGACTTTAAAACAGGGAGATTATCCCAGGTTATCTGGGTGTACCCAATCTTATCAATTGAGCCCTGAGAAGCAGAGATATGCTTCGGAGAGATGCAAGGAAAGTGAAAAACAGGACAGCTGAGGCCAAAAGGGAAGCAAAAGAGATCCGAAGCACGAGAAGGACTTGATTTACGATTGCTTGGCTTTGAAGATGGAGGAAGGGGCCATGAGTCATGGAATGCAGGCAGCTTCTAGAAGCTGAGAATGGCTCCTGGCTTGCAAAGAAAGGACTTCAATCCTACAGCCAGATAGGGCTGAATTCTGCCAACAGCCTGAATGAACTTGGAAGCAGATTCCTCACAGAGTCTCTCAGTAAGAGCCTAATGAGCTGACACCTTGATTTCAGCCTTGTAAGACCTGGAACATGCAAACCAGCCAAAACCCCTGAACTTTTGACCTACATAAATGTGAGATAATACATTTGTGCTGTTTTAAGCTGGCAAATTTGTGGTAATTTGCTATGGCAGCAATAGAAGACTAATGAAGACAATAAACAAGAAGAAAAGTAAAATCTCAGGGGGTTATGAATGCTGAAGAGTGACAATAAAGCAAGGAAGGAGGATATTGAATGGAAGAAAGGTGGCATTTTATGTAGGATTTCCGAGGAAGACATCACTGAGAAGGTGACTTTTGAGAAAAGACTTGAAGGCTGTGAGGGAGTGAGCCATGAGGGTAATGCGGGTGGGGGTGGGAGGGGGTGGGGAAGAGGGGAGGGAATTCAGTGCAGAGGGAACAGCAAGAGCAAAGGCACTGAGGTGGCAGCAGCTTTGATGTTTCTACTTCTAAGGGCTCAATGCTTGACGAACAGCAGGAAGGACAGTGTGGGTGGGGTAGAGAAAGTTCAGGAAAGTGTGTAGAAGGTAAGGTTAGAGAGGAGATGGGGGTGCATTTCCTGAGGGCCCTGTAGGTAATAGCAACGGCTTTGGCCTTTATTCTAAGAAACCGGAGGTGTGAGAGGGTTTTGAGCAAGGGAGTCACATGATCTGACTTGTGTTTTATCTCAGTCACTCTGGCTTGAGAATAGATTGCAGGGAGGCATAGATAGAATCAGGGGTATCAGTTAAAAGGCTACTGCAAAAATTCAAGCAAATGATGACATTAACTTGGCCTTGGATCTGGGTAGTGGAGTGATGAGAAATGATTAATTTCAATTTATTTTGAAAGTAGAGCTGATAGATTTGCTGACTGACCAGATGTGGAGGATGTGTGTAAGGAAGAGAGAGCATCTTTCACAACTCTGTCATAAAATAGAAACTCAAGATTTTAAAATGTGATGGTCAAGAAAAGGGGAAACTGACCAATATTTAGAAAGTCTAAAAAATATTTTATATTTACGTTTTTTTTTTTTTTTGATGGATTTAATAGGTGTGTGCGTGAGAGAGAGTGTGTGTGTATGGATGTGATTCTGAAATGTCCAATTTGTAATTTGGTTCCCTTGGGAACTGGCCAGAGTCCCTGGATTACTTCAGGAATGATTGAAGCCGTAGTAGAGCCCTCAGGCCCACTTCTGCCCCTGTAGAAAGTCTTAGGGGTGTTCCCAAAAGACAGAGAAGGGCCATTCAAACACCTTAAAAACTACACGTGAAATTTATAAGTGAATATAGAAGCCACCAAAAAACACAAATCACAGGCAGACCAAGTTTTAACAAGTTTGAAAACTCTGTAAGAGCTGCGACATGGGAATTTGGTGGAAATGTCAGATAAAGTGAAACTTTTTAACCTGGAAAAGTGAAGTCACAGGCATGATTTGATAACTTGACTGAATACATGTAAAGTATTACTCACTGCTGTCGAGTTGATTCCAACTCATAGCGACCCTATAGGATACAGTAGAACTGCCCCATAGGGTTTCCAAGGCTGTAATCTTTATGGAAGCAGACTGGCACATCTTTCTCCTGGGAAGCAGCTTGTGTGTTGGAAACAGTGACCCTTCTGGTAGCGGCCAAACACTTCAACCATGCACCACCAGGGCCTATGTAAAGCACTAATAAATAAATAAATAGCAGCAGTTCTTCACAGTATCTACAGGAGATAACCCGGGGGATTTAGGTCAGCTATGGGGCAGAGCTACTTTGCAGCCAAGATCATTAAATAATGGAAGGAATGCCCGAGGAATCTCTGGAGGCATTTTTAATTCAAACACCGGAGGGACAAGATTCTTGCACTTTAGTGCTGGATCCCTCCACAAGATGGCAATCATGAGTTGACTCCAATTTTTGTTTTAGCTTGATAAAAATGTCTATGAAGTTTACACTTTGGCAGGAAAAAATAAAGAACTGTGACTTATGTTTCACTGTCGTATTTCATATTCTATTATCTATTGTTGAGTTGTATTTCCCCAAACCTCCATCCCCACTTATGGGTTTTTGGAAAATATTATTTTGCAAGGCTGGAGAAGGCTTGTTGCAATATTGGGGCAGCAAACATCTCTTCCCTGCTCTCCCATCACACCATGAGAGCACTGATCTCTTTCACTGGAAAAACTGAAGAACAAAAGAGTTTCATGTGCCTTAGAAGTCTGAAAGAGGTACTGCCTAAAACCTGGTATATACAAGACAGTTGGTTAGAAACATGGATGTTTCTTCAAACAAAAAAAAATTTATTATTTAGGTCAAATAGTGGGAGAATTGCATGTGAAAGGTGGACAATGAATAAGGGAGACTGATTTAGAAGAATCAGTGTCTTTGAATTACAGTGTAGGTGAAGAATATTGAATATACCATGGACTGCCAAAAGAATGAACAAATCTGTCTTGGAATAAGTACGGCCAGAATGCTCTTTAGAAGCAACGATGGCGAGACTTCGTCTCACATGCTTTGGATAGGTTATCAGGATGGACCAGTCCCTGGAGAAGGACATCATGCTTGGTAAAGTAGAGGGCCGGCAAAAAAGAGGAAGACATTCAATGAAATGGATTGACACAGTGGCTGCAGCAATGGGCTCAAGCATAACAACAATTATGATGATGGCGCAGGACCAGCAGTGTTCATTCTGTTGTTCATAGGGTTGCTATGAGTTGGAACCAACTTGACGGCACCTAACAAGAAGAAGTGGGGAAATGGGATTATTTTACAAAATGATCTCAATGTGTTATTGTCCCTTTAAGAAATAAGCACTTAATCCATTGTATTTGAGATGGAATGCCTTCAATTTACAATTTAGAGAAGGAATATCTTTTCTTTTTGAGAAATTAATTTTTTTTCTTTGTGTAGGAGTTACAGATTTTCAGGCCACATGCTTAGGGAAATTTATGGAACCTCTATTCATCTAGAACTCATCTTTATTTTCTATTTTGAACCTTTATTTTGCCTGATAACCAAAAAAAAAAAAAAAAAAAGAGTCAGTTACTTGTATACTCATGAGTTTAAGATTTCTTTGGGGTTATATATGGTTCCTGGTTTTATCCATGTGGTATCGCATATGTTGATATATTGGGGTCTGGGGTGTGGTCAGTCTTCCATGCTGGCATCCACTGAAGTCATAATTCTCACTCTTTTTCAGTCCCAGGGACCACTATCTGTCTCCTACTATGACATAACTTCATTGCAACCATGCATCCATTGGATTTGCCAACTTGCTTGTCAGCTTCTCTATGTCAGATAAATTCCATGATCTTTCAGTAACATAGAAAGTCCTGATGCTCTCCATGTTACTTGAAGACCTCTGGAGGGGCCCTGATCTGGTTTGGGCCAGCCCTGCTTGACCATGGTTCACCGCAATGCCTACTCTGACGCTGCTATTTCCCAGCCTGCACAGCAGACTTGCTGTGAATGTGGCAACCAACTGGTATTTGGTTCCTGCCTTTATAACCTCTACCCGAGGATTCTGACCTCAAGAATACAGTATAGGCCTCCGTGAGGCTTTTCCTGCTTCCTCCACCTCTCTTAATCTGTGCCCTTCACTGCACTGCATAGACATCCACACAGCCAACACATGTGTATCAATTCTAGCCACTAGCTCATCAGTCAGGAAATCCAGAAGAAGCTACATGCACAAGGAGGGTGTTAAACTGGTTTGTTTTTACGAATGTTTTTCAAAAACAGTTGGTGAACTAATGCTAAAGCAGGATTCTTGGGAATAGATATATAAGAAAGAGACACTGGAGAGAGTTTAGGCTCCAGTTACTAGTTGTGTGACCTTGAACAGATCAATTAACCTACGTGAGAGTTGGTTTCCGGATCTGTGATCTAGAGAATCAAATTAATAGACATACATGATGTCAATTTGCAAGGTGTAAATGTATGATATTATTACAAGGCTTTTTAGTTTCGGTTTAACCTAAAACTATTTTGTGTAGGTAATATCTGAATTAAGACAAAAGTCTTTAAAGAAAGGCTTGGATTTCAATAGTTCAATTCCTTAAGGCAGTTTGCACACAGGGAAACTCTGGGGGTTGAATGAGGCATGTAAAATTTGCACATTTTCAGTGTCCTGAAAATTTACTTGTGTAAGTGAAGTCAAGGATTTTCCGTATTACCCTCCATCTGAGATTAATTAACGTCATAAACGTATCACTTTGTAAACAATGCACTTTTCAACACATCAGGGTGCATGGTTAAGTTCCACTTTTTGAATAGGGTTAAAAAGAGAGAGAGAGAGACAGACAAAAAAGGGAAGGTGGATAAATTCTGGCAGAATGAGGGAATAAATGTTACTGAAGACACTGAATAAAATTGTTACAGATGGCACTATAGATGTTCAGATGGTTCTCAATATAAGTATTTAAGTTTACATGAATTTCACATGGCTAATAATACATTAAAATAATTAAATTATATATTGCAAATAGCACTTACGTGGGTAATTACCCAGCAAACTTCCTTGCACAGTATTTCGCCCAAAATTCCCACTTTCTTTAGGTTTAAAATGTCAACTTACATTTCATGAAAGATTCCAAAGGGGAATTTCATGTGTGCTTTGCAATATGCTAGTTTCCACCGCAGTTACTTTCCCACTGTGATTACGCATCACACGTGCACTTGCCTCTGTGTGAGCGAAACGGCACCGCCGCAGTGAGGGGGAGAGTCACCTAGCCAGCTTGACGTAAGTGGCAGCTCCACAGGGTTTCCCGGGAACATTTATAAAGTTTTAGATAGTGACCACTGCCAGCTAAGAAGATAATTATAATAAGTGAATTTTGTCTGGAAGCCAAGGAGAGAAAATCTATCTGGCATTGAAGTAAAAGAAGACGACTTTTATTGTTTTACCAGCCCTTGTACTTGCAGTTGGATTCTGTGGCAGCAGTAAGGAATAGAAATCATGCTCTCCCTTCCATGCCTTTCTGAACCCAGAACAAAGCAATTACATTTTTAGAAGAAACTATTTAGAGGACAGCCAATTTCATTGCAAGCACCCCGGAATCCAACAGCTTAAAGCGGCTCTGGCTGGAATGACATCTCTAAAATTGTATCTCTGCTGCTGTGTGACTCCTAGTGTTTACTCTAATTTGATGGCACAGACTGTATGACTTAGCGCCTATTGTGTGCAGTCCCCTGTGGCAAGGCTGCTGTCACCATGGCCACGTGACTGAACGGTGGTAGTAAGCAAGTCCCAAAGCGGTTGCTTCCGGGCAGCGGCGGGAGTGCGAGGTAGACATTTCCTCACAATAACTGGGGAGGAAGTGGCTAAGCTCATTACATGATTCTGATTGTCCACTGTGTCTCTTTTGAAACAGGAGTCTCCATTCTTTTTTTAAAAAAGAATAATTTTACTAGTAAATGGGATTTTGTCTGTAAAACTGGCCTCAAGAAATAGCATATAAGTAGCCCTGAAGTAAATTCTGATGGCTTTATTAAAGCTAATGCAATATGCAATTCCAGTACCTTGTCAATCTCAGTAGAATTGTTACTTTGTTCTAACTGGCAGCGCAAAGCACTTGTGAGATGACATGAATAAGGTGTGATATGGAAGAATTAGTATAACAGCAGATTTTTATTGGTTTGGATGCAAGTATTCTTTTTTGGTTATGTATGGAATCCTCATTTTAAGGGCAACAGAAATCTTTTGGATATCACTATAGCTAAGAACAGGTATTCGTGTGTCTGAAAAGTTGCTTGTCATCTCAATTTATATAAATTAACTCTTTCCACACTGATTCTTTTATGAGCTTGAGTTATTTCTTGTGTACTTTGTCTTAAAATAATATTATTAGTTTCAGAATTTAATAAAAATCACAATCACATGATCAAACTTTACAAATATATTTTTGCCTGTATCTTTCTAATGACTCTTTTTATGACAAAAGAATCCGAATGTCAGACCACTGAAATCTCTTCATGGGTGACCACTGGTGTATTACTTTTGCCCTAGTGCCTGTTTTGGTCTATGCAACCTGCTTGTCTGCTTTTAATGTTTGATGTCACTCAAACTGTTAGACCATGCACTAGCCCCGGGTATGGCCAAGGAAGAGCATATTGGGTCTCATGAGTATGAACAGATATTGTTTTGTGATACATCCACTAGCCTTCTTCATACACCACAGGTGGAACTAGAAAAGACTTCTGAGAATTATAATATCCTCCACTGAGCAGTTCAGGGAAACTTTGGTAATGCGGTGAAAATGATGTGTCTTATTTTATAAAAATCTTCTCTTGGCATTTTTTGTGTGGTTATCTGGTCTAGGCCTAATGAGAGGTGAAGTAAATGGAATCCTAACAGTGTGGTTCTCAGTGCTGGGAAGTGCCTGCAAATCAAAAAGCACTTTTTCCCCTTGTCACAAATACTATTCTCCTACTTGGGAAGTGTTTGGTAACACAATTAGAGACACAACTTTTTGAAAAAGAGAAGAACTAAGCCCTAACACTGAGGATAAGTGTTTGCTCTGAGAGGAGATTCTGACAGCAAGAATGATTCAGGAAGACAAGGGGAGAGAAGGACCAAGGAAGACAGAAGAAAGAAATGGCTCGAGGGTAAGGAAAAATTCAGCTAACTTTTGGGGTTGTACATAATAAGAAATAGCCTCTAACTCCCAAAGTGGCTATGTTCAAAAACAGTGTAAGTAAGTTGTTTGCAACTCATAACACATTTTCCAGTGAAATGATATTCTGTGTTGTCAGGGATGGCCTCTCTGAAGAGGTAATATTTCCACAGGGCCCAAAGGAAGAGAAGGAAGAAACCATTCAAAGAGCAGAGGAAAGCCCATCTCAGGCAGAGAGGAAAGCTTCTGCAAAATCTCTGGAAGCAGGAAGAGCTGATGTGCTCCAAGAGTTGAAACAAGCTTATGTGGCTGAGGCATGGTGATGTGGAGGAGTACAAAGTGAATCAGGGAAAGAGACAAGCACTGGGTCACACAGAAAGTTTGAATTTTATTCTAGTTTCAGTGGAATGACACTGAGTGATTTTAAGCAGGGAAACGTTTGATCTAAATTTGTCTTGATAAATAACTCTTGTATTCTGAGAAAGGTAAGATTAAAGGCTCTATTTTAGACGTAACAATTTTGCATTGCCTAGGCTATTGTTCTGGTTATCTGAATATAGAAATCTGGACATCAACTGCATAAAGATTAAATTTAATGCCATGGGAATAGATGGTATCACTTAAGGTGAGAGGACAGAGAGAAAGGAAGATGGGCCAGGGCCAAGCTTGAGGAGAAGCAAGCAAAAGTGCCTAGGAAGTAGAGGCCCACAGAGTTAATAGAAAATCAATAGACTATGATCACAGAAGCCGGGAGAGTAGAGACTTTCAAGAAGGGAATGTTCAACAACATCCAATTATGAGTGGTCAAATGACAGGGGGGGTCCATGTAATTCTACAACTTAGAGGCCATATGTTCCCTTGCACAGAAGAGCTTCAGTGAGGTGGAAAGATAGCCTCCAGGTTGGAGTGGGTTGAAAAAGGATTCAGAAGTAAGAGTAGTTCTTTCAAGAATGATAGTTAGGAAGGGGGACAGAGAAAGGGACGTTACCTTGGGGTGGGGGGCAGGTATTTGAATTAAGAGAAGTTTATATTTTTTAATAGTAGAGAATAAATCCATCGCCATCAGATTGATTCCAACTAGTAGCGACCCTATAGGACAGAGTAGAATTGCCCCATAGGGTTTCCAAGGCTGTAATCTTTATGGAAGCAGACTACCACATCTTTCTCCCATGGAGTTGCTGGTGGGTTTGAACTGCTGACATCTTGGTTAGCAGCTTAGTGCTTAACCACTGTGCCACCAGGGCTCCTTTAGTGCAGAATGTATTACAACGAATTTGTATGCTATTAGGAATGCTGGAGGGAATGTATGCCCCACTACCAATAAGAAAGTAGGATTTTATGAATCAGGAGAGAGAGGGGTACCTAAGAAACAAAAAATGGAGAAAATAAGTACATCATGCAGTTGGCTCCCTTTCAGTAGAATCCACTTCCCACTTCTGCTGGATTTGGCAGCAAAGGAATTTATCAATGGACACTGAGGACTTCACAGAATCCACAGGAGAGAGAGAGTCAGGCTTGGAGACTACTCTTCCAAGGAACGACCCTCCAACCATACTGGGTGCTTCTCCAGCAAAACCCCTACTACCGTTGAGTCTGGGCCCACACACTGAGGTTGGATTCAAAGAGCCAGAATTCCTACCTCTGATGCCCTGAAAACCAGATGCTTCTGCTTTCATCCTCAATAAAAATGAAGCATACAGGATTCCTGCTTCCTGCATGTGGTCTTCCAAACTGAAGTGAAACCAGTGGTGTTGACTTGGAGGCAAGAGAGAGTCCATGCCTAACACAAGCCAGTGAGTGACACCACGGGCACATGCCTTCTTTGACCCTGCCCGAAACTGAAACTGCACAGTCCTCTTTCAAATACTTTGTCAACCACACAAACTCAGAGTGGGCCTTTGCCAGTGGAACAGGTATTTCTTCTTCAAGGCTAGCGTTGTGAGAAACGATAGGACTCAAATAGCAAGTCATCAGTCCCTTTCAGTGGCAAGTGCTTTAGCAGGATGACATGTGCTTTCTATATTGTTTGTGGACAAGTTTTTGGGAGGATTTCTGTTCTTTTGGTAGACCAATGGAAAAACAGTGGTAGACCACTGGTGGACCAATGGAAAAACAGTGCTAGTGTTGTTTAGCATATTCTGCAGTTATTTCAGGTGTAAGACTGACTAAGGTCCAGTTAAAGGCTCATTACCAACATTAATTAGCTTTTATTTGTGGATGTTCTCTTTGCAATATTCCTTTAGTGTTAAATAAAACTTTTAATTCTTTCTTTTTAACAAGTTAATTTTTTTCTTTTTTGTTTTTACTGTAGAACTCTGATCACTCTTTAATGTTCAGTAATAACAGTCACTCACATAATAAGAAAATTCTATTTCATTTATATATATATACTTTTTGGAAAATCTACTTTTTCATTCATATGTTGTTTATTAAGAAAATAAATTAATACAAAATTTAAATAGTTAAAAAAATGCCCCATTATGTAAGTAAATTTTTAATAATATAACTATTTATGGATATTTTTGAATGCAATGTTGATGTTTTAAAGAGTCATTAATTGTGGTGTTAAACAAATCTATAACTTCTATAGCTTTATGTTCATAAAAAATGTGATTCAAAATATTAAAACTAATTTTCTATGGTGTGCTTTCATAATCTGTACAGAATTTGATGATATTTAACATGAAATATTCAAACTGGAGACCCCTCTTTGTTAATAAATTTGGAGGAATATTTGATTGCAAAAAAAGTCCTGGATCCATGTTTTGTGAGGTGAAGTGTGGTTGATGGAAAACTGTACATAACTCTCCTCAATCAAGACGCATGAGAAAGTACCAAGTCGAGAAGGTCCACATGGCAAGGTGAGAACTCTGGATGGGGGACTGTGGTGGGGCTAGGGCATAGACAGAAGCTGCTAGTGGTTAATGAGCAAAGCAGATAGCTAGAATTTTCCAAAGTCTATTGAGGCATCCTTAGAACTCAATTTGTTTCTGTATTTAAAGTAAATGTACACATTTGCAGATGCAAAAATTACCGACTTTCTACAAACAGAAATAAGGAACAAAACTATATGTCAATAGAGAAGAACAGGGGGTAAAACTATCATGGGATGTTGTATCTTAAATCAAAGAAATCTAGACTAGATAAGCAGATGCTTAACAGAGCAAATTGGATAAATATTTTTGTGCTAAAACCTAATAAAGAGAAACTAGAAGTTCATCTTCAAAGTCAGAGTACAGTACCCTTTAATACAATTATTTATTCAACAACAGTTACTAAGCACATCCTTGTAAGGTGAACAAAACATATCAAGTCCTTGTTCTCATGAAGCTTATATTTTAGTAGGGAGAAACAAATACCAAATAAATAAATATATCATATGTGATAAAAATGTTGAAAGATTAAACTAGTGAAAATGTGCAGAATGGATATGTAGCAAGGACCAAAAACCAAAAACCAAACCTGTTGCCGTTGAGTTGATTCTGACTCATAGCAACCTACAGGACAGAGTAGAACTGCCCCATAGAGTTTCCAAGGAGCAGCTGGTGGATTCTAACTGCCAACCTTTTGGTTAGCAGCTGAGCTCTTATCCACTGCACCACCAGGGCTTCATACCAAGGACAAGTGACCATATTTGCACAAGCTGGAATCTGGAAGAGATGGAGAGAAGCCTCTTGGTACCTCATTGCATTGATTTTGCCAGTGTTGTACAAACAGCATTTCACACACTGGCTCCCCCTCCTCCTTTCCACACATACCGCAAGAAAGTCACAGTGGCCAGGTCTCAGACAAGATTGCACAGTGTGGAATATTTGCCATGCTCTCCATTCTCCTCCTTTGTTTGTCTCCAGAGTGGCTTGTTTAAAGACGGCTGGTGGCCACACTTCCCAGAAGAGAATAGAGATTAGTAGAAAGTGTGATTGTCTTTCCAGTGTTGATTCATGTGCTAAGGGGAAATTCACAGTCCTTCCAAAAGAGCTAAGTTATTTTAATTCTCTCTCTCCACTCCCACTCCCACTTCAACATTGATGCATTTGAAGAAGCAGAAATGGGAGGAAAAAACAGTTAACAAAGTCAGAGTGGAAGCAAAGACTCAGATGCTTGGTACCTTATAGGTCTCCTGTAGCCAAAGACGAGTTTGATTTTTTTTTTTTTTTTTGTAATTTTGTATTTCTTATAATTTTTCTGCTTTACTATCAATATACTTTGAATTTTAATTTGGATGTTGAAAGAGATATTTCTGGATCTCTCTTCTTTGGATAGCCTTACCTTATTTAAATTTTTCCTCTAAACATCCTTAGAGGAGTTATGAGCAAACCGCTTAAATTTATTCATAGTGACTTTAACAAGAGGTACAGTAACTTAACTCTTTAAGTTCATTCCTTCATCAAAATACCCAGTTTCAGGCAGTGTACTGGATCCTCCATGTACAAAGGTAAAACAGAAATATTTTTGCTCCGTGCTTTTAAGTTCAGAGCTCAATAAGAAAAATAAACAAGTGTAGTAATTAAAGTAATGGGATATGGACTCTAATAAAACATTATAATAAAATATTATTATGGATGCATAAATTAGGGAATAGTTAACTCTTTTTGACAGATATTGACCCAGAAAAAAAAAAAAATACTGGTCTCATTAGGGAAAGAGTTGGGAGTGAGAAGAGAGAACACTAGGTAGAGAAGATTTTAGCATGACATTCACGACGGTCATTTGTTCAAATCTGTTTCTCAGTATCCCCTTTAGCCTATGTATGGCAGTGACAGGACTGAGAAAGGCTATATTTCCTTGACTCCTGGGTCATTTTATTTCTAACTGGGTTTGGTCAATGAGAGACACTGAAAGGAGATTGGAGGATGTGAGTGCGGGAGAAGTCAGGATATTTCTTTTCTTCATTATCTACCTTTGTTGGTGACTCTAGCAGTAGCTGCACCTCCTTCATAGTTACAGCTCCTACAGGTCAGTTCCTTCTTTCATTGTCTCAGCTTCTACTGGGTAAATTCCATTACAGTTAGAGCCCCTGCTGAGTGGATTTGGCTTCTGGATTCTGGTAATGCCACCTCTACTGTTGTCTCTGCAGCTCCAAAGATGATGATCTTCATGCTGTTGCTAATCTTTGGGTTGCCTCTTCATGTCTTGTTTGGCTTCTCACTCTTTTACTACTGGGTAATCAATTTCCCGCTTTATATTTCCTCTGTTAGAAAGGCCTAGAATGGTGACTGATAAAGTTCAGAGCACTGTGCCTTTCCGTTCAGTAGAGACGATATTCTTCCTGGGCTGAGAGAATGGACCTTCTAAAGAGGCTTTATCTCTGACAGAACACTTTGAGTAATTTTATTTCTGTACCTTTAGAATGATCTTTATGATTTTTTTTCCCTTTGCATCTTCATTGACCCCTGTTGGCCTTGGCCTCAGGATGCATTTAGACTCTTCTTTTTACTCACTTTTCTGAAATATTAATTCCTGGTTGCATCCCCTACTGACATTGGTCCCATACTTACTTTAGCCAGCTGGGACTTCGATGACCTTCTGCCACACTTCCTGGTATCTGACCAGATTCTCTTTTCACCTTTGGTATTCCCAGTGATAGTATTAATATTTGGCTGAAAGCTCTACAGATTACAAGTTTTGACACAATAAAGACAAAAGACCATTTGCTGAACTCACGACTTTAACAGTGCAAACCAGCCTGTGGGGCTCCTGATAACACAATCCATTTTGCAGCCACTGTAATGACTTTATCATAATATTATGATAGAAAGAACCCAGAACAACCTATGGGGAGACGTGAGTTGTTTTCCCTGCTCTGTCTCTGAACTAATAAATGACAGGCAGAGAGTAAGGAAGAGCCATAATACCTGCCCTCCCAACTCACTGGAATGTTTTGAAGACCAAATAATTAATTAATATTAATAGTCAGGTACTTTATTTAAATATACCATTCAATCCTAACAATCATTCTGTGAGTTGGATGTAATTACAGGTAAGAAAACTCAGGCCAAGAAAGGCCAAGTGACTTGTTCGAGGTTGTAAAAGGAGCAAGAGAATATCCAGAATTCAAACCCTGTTTGTTTGCCTTCAATGTGCACATTCCTTCTATGCCACCTGGATGCTTCCGGATATGAAAAGATTACTAATCAAAGTACATTAGAAAAAAAAATGTGTTATGGTCTGTACAAATTTTGGAAAACAGAGGAGACATTAACATCCTTCTTTGAATTAAGGCTGTCACATATTAGAGAAAATAACCAACAGAGTAATTGTTCTCTCTAAGCAGCTGATATACTTTACAGTCATCTGAGCTATTTCCTTTCTGAGTGAAAGGATTTTATTTTTTAATAATCCATTTTCACATCATCATCTGGTTATGTAATCTTTTTCTTGGATTTTTAGCAATAGACTCTTTTGGAAACAGGAGTCCATTTGATCTCTTGAGCGTCCGTATAGGTCCACAGTACTGTGGACAGAGTGAAGCATGCAGTGAACAGTGTTAGGTGACAGTTCTCTGAAAATCAGGGTAATCTAGCTGTCAGCTGTTTGCTTTAAGAATTCAGTGAAATGTATTAGCTTAAGTTTTGCTTTTGTTGTTTCACAAAAAGGACCCTAAGAACTTTCAAAGACATGCAAAAACAGCCATTCAATATTTTTTTCATATTTTTACTGCATTCTGAATGTTTTGACAATGTGTTCTGTTGCATTTTGCCACATTGGGACTGTCATTCTGCTTGCTCAATATTGTGTTTATTGCTGCTCATTCAGATTATAGTTTCAGACTGAAATGATCCGTCCTGACATAGCATGTAGACATTAAAAGAAAGAATATTTTTCTTCACTGGCTTTCTGACATTCTGGAAAGATCCTAATTCCATATATCTATCTTTCTGTTTTGCACATGAAGGAAATGAATAAAGATGACCTTTTAGCACAAAATTATGAAAGGTATTAGGAGTTTATCAATGACCGTGCACTGTCAAAGAACACCTGCCGATTTCACGGCAATAAAGAGCAGCTTAGCTGTCAGTCTAGGCTTGATGTGAGTACTCTGCTTACTTCTTCATTTTGCAGGGAGGAAAAATAGCTGAGGCTTCCAGGCTCCATAATAAAGCATTGATTTCACTGGGACATTTATTAGCACATTCAGCTACTGATGACAAAATTTCAAGTCTCTGGACCACATATTTATTTTCTTTTGGTCTTTTTTTTAAATAATTAAATGGGGGAGAACAGAAAGTACATTTACTACCATTTTCCAGTCCTATGAATCATTATTGGTTCCACAGAAGACCTGTGCTGTTATATTTTTATGCTTTCTAAATAGCGGCTTAAAGGGGGCAGCGGAAGGGAGCTACGTGGAAATGGGGCATAGAAAACCTATTTTTTAATTTTGTTGACTTGTCCTGGATCTTTCATTGCCCCATCTATACATACCTTGCATGTTATGATTTATGTTCACTGGTAACTAAAGTATTCATGGAGGCTGCAGTGCTCACTGGCCAGCCCTAGCTGATATGATGCTAGGTCTGCTCTGAAATTGTTCTTTCCAGCTGTTGCACTGGAAATAAACCAAAACCAAACCAGTTGCCACTGAGTCAATTCTAACTCACAGTGACCCTGTGTGTGCAGAGTAGAACTGCTTCATAGGGTTTCCAAGGCTGTGACCTTTCAGAAGCAGATCACTAGGCTTTTCTTCCAAAGCACGTCTGGGTGGGTTCAAACCATCAATCTTTCAATTAGTAATCAAGTTCTTAACTATTTGCTCCATCCAAGGACAAGAAATAGAGAGATGTAAAAAGGCAGTGAAAATCTTGGGGAGCAGGAGGTAACTAGCAAGAGACTGAGAGGCATCTCTAGAGCGATTGTTCAAGGACTAACAAAGAAGACCGCCATCAGAAATAGGTAGTAGTCCAGAACAGGGGTCAGTGAACTATTTCTGTAAAGGGCAGATAGCAAAAAAATTAGGCCATACAATCTCTGTTACAACTATCCAACTTTGTCATCGTAACATGAAAGCAGTCATAGACAACACATAAATGAAATGAATGGATCTTTGGCATTTAGAAATCTTTTAGGTTTACATATTTTTGTTAATTAGACATTTGATATAAATTTATGTTAAGACTATTAGCAGGGTGGTTGGAGCGAGGGAATACCATGCCTCACTGATACACTATATTTTCCCCAAGTGTTTGGAGTGGAGTTCCATGCCACATTCTAAAATCCTAAATTGTGACCTGGGCCCTTGTAGTAGAACAGCATGAAAGTTATAAGCATTTATTTTTAGAACGTCCTATTTATAACACTTTTATTGCTATGCCATTGATTCCTAAATGATTTTCCTATCATTAGTTCCTCTATCTTCCTGATGTCTCATATTCTGTATCCAGATTTTGAAAACTGCTCATATATACCATCCCTCAGAATAAATACAATTTCCCCAGCCTGTCATTCAAAGACTTCCACAATTTAACCCAATATATCTTCCCAGATTTATCTCTAGCTCCTTTCCTGTATCTTAAGTTCTTGCCATAAAGCTATTTTTGTTCCTCCCTGAGCATAACATCTCTAAGTCATAATCAAGCTGATCCCTCTGAGCCTTCTGCTTTATGTACCTTTGAAACATCTACCTGTACCTCTGTAGTCACCAAAGAAGGTAATGATACCACGGTGTCATATATGATTATGACTAATTACTAAAAAAAGTTCTTTCCTTTGCAAATATATAAAAATTTAGACATGTATTTAATAATAAAATTGGAGAGCTCCAAACTACAGCAATTTAGAGTATCAAATTTGGCCCAATTGAGCTCAAAAGGTATAATAAAGATATCATACTGATTTCAGCAAATTGCACAGTCTTTATCTGTTAACTCCTTCCCAGTGTGGAACCACCTCCTTGTGAGGACTATTAGCTCTCTTCCGTAAGTGATTCAGACTCTGGAATGATGCAATATTATTGGTATTTTCAGTTTAAATAACAGTAGCAATAACAATATCTAATATATGGCTGTGTTGAGTTGCAGTAACACAAAGAGTTAAAAACATATAGCCCTGCAAATAAATGACACACTTTTTTTTTTTTGCACAACTATTCTGGGTTAATGATGGTACCCTCTTTCCTCCCACCCCATTCCCAAGTAGCTTAAACATGCAAATAAAGACATCCCAAAGAAGAAAATGTTAGCACTGAACTCCAATGTTTCTTATAGCGTGTAACATTTCTTCTTACATAGCTAATACGTATTTTTTTTATCCATATATCACTTACCCTACTAAAATTCTTATTATGGTAATGATGTATTTCTTCTTGTCACATTCTCGTCCATTAAAACTAATATACGGTCCATGAGACGGCTAGTAGAAAGCAGAATCCATGTTATATCTCAGTTTCCTCCTTCCTTTAGATGTCCCTGGGAAAAGCAATATCTATTTCACACTATTATTTTAAGTACGAATCCAGATTATTTAGAGGGATTGGAAAAATACATGAATACCATCTAATGTACTCATTACAATGTAGCAAGAAGTTTTTCAACAAAAATATTTTAGACTATGATGAAACTATAAAACCTAGTGCTTTCTGTTTCCACATTATTTCCAATCACTACAACAGCTGTCATAAAGCTAAGTTTACTTTAGCATGACCCAGAAGCTTAGCCTATGCACTATCACTCTAGCTTTGGTCAAAGAAAGCATCTTGCTTTGACTCTCAGGACCGAGAGTGTACCTCAAGATTTTCCACCACCCCTCTGCAGTTCACAAGTACAGATAAATGGCCAGGGAAGCTGTGACTCTCTGAAACTTGTGATTGAATAATCCAGTCTTGTATATCTTTGGGTTGGCAGGACTTGATTTAGTGGTGAGCAATTCTGTTGAGAATAAAATTATAGTTTTGTTCAGACAAACCAAAAAGAGTGTGTTATAAAAGCATGTATTTCCAGTCTGCCAAACAAAGATACCTAAGGGCATAGTTTAGAAGGAGATCCTGAAACAAAGAGAAGGCTAAACTGCTCTGCATAATATGTTAAGAAGTATCTGGTCACTGGGGAGAAGAGTTGAGAGAGGGGCGGGAAAGAGAAGAACTGCTGAAAAACATGGTGGGAGCTGAAAATGTGTGGAGACAGGTGGATGGTGGGATGCCTAAAGATGTTTAAATGTCTAGTTCATTCTGTCTTTCTACAGCGAGACATTTTTGGCTCCTTTGCGTATAACCAAAAAGAAAAAACAATAACAAAACCCAAACTGGTTGGTGTCGAGTCGATTCTGACTTATAGAGTAGAGCTGTCTCATAGGGTTTCCAAGGATGAGGAGCAGACTGCCACATTTTTCTCCCATGGAGCGGCTGGTGGGTTCAAACTACTGACCTTTGGTTAGCAGCCGATTGCTTAACCTCTGCACTACCAGGGCTCCTTTCTCTGTGTGTAGGAAAGTGGAATATCAGTGCCTCAGACTACTGCAATTGGTTCACGTTGAGTCTGTGTTTACTCTTGGCCAATCAGCTGTAGCTAGAATGGAGGGTGAAGTAATATTAGTAAAATGGTCACAGACCCACCCTTTGAGTGAGAGCGGCAGTTTCAGAGAAACAAGATTGTTCTGACCTGGGTATATGTCCTCAAATATTTCTAGCACAATTCTGCACTTAAGATAGTGACTAACTTATAGAAATGGTTAATAAAATTTCTTGCTTTTGAAATAATTTTAGAAACACATGTTACTTAAAAAGACTAGAATGAAACTAGAAACTATTATAATGTTCTTCCTATAGTTCTCAATTTAGCTTATTAAGCATCAACTCTGTGCAATGCAATCTTCAAGTATTTCTTGGTCTAAGAGATAAAAAAAATTCATGAGTGCTGCCTTCAAGGAGTGTTACAAAATGAGCTCACAAATGGCTACAATGACAAGAATAATAGGAAAGAAGAATATGTTACGAGTGTTTACAAGTTGCTGTCAAGTAGGCTCTGCCTCATGACAACCTCATGCCTGTCAAATTAGAACTGCGCTTCACTGACTTTTCAATGGCTGATTTTTTCAAAAAGTAATATGCCAGTCTTTTCTTCTGAGGTGCCTCTGGGTGGATTCAAACATCCAACCTTTCTGTTAGCAGCCAAGAGCATTCACTGTTTGCACTATCCAGGGGCTCCTAGGGGATTTATTGGAAGGAAAACAAATCACATCTATTTGGAATCACTCAGAAAAGGCTGCCCGAAAGAGGGGACATTTGAGTTACACTATAGAAGATGGCCGGATGTCAAAAATCAAAACAAACACAAAATAAAAACAAATATTGTGAGAGAGAAATATTCTAGGTGGAAGGAACCACATGAATAAAGATGTGAGCTGGAAAGAATGTGAGCATGACTTAGTTAAGTGATACAGAGTCACTAAAACATTGAAAGGATGTAAAATGAAATGTTGGAAAATGATACTCGTTTGCAAGATTTGGACTAAATTATCCAAAGCCTCAGGTACTAGGTTTTAAAATCTAAATAGAATCTTAAATTTTTATGTGTCTTGCTTTTATTTTGACCTAAAATGATAAGAAAATAACATCTCATGGAGGGACGAGTGGCAGACTGTGTTGTAGAAAACCTGCTCATTCTAGGCTTTTTTCAGTCCAAGCTGTCTGTTAAGGCTGTAAACAGGATAGACGATAATAAATGTCAGAAGCACTTGACAGACACCACATATGACAGTATTGATAAAACAGTAACTATTGATACCAGATGGCAAGGCCTCCCATGAAGTATTGTCTTCAAGAAGCTTCAACTAGCTTGTTTCTACCTAGGTTTCTTGGAAGGAGACTTTGTCATGTTCTGCTGAAATATCACTTTTATATCAATTGAATAGAAAACAAAGATTCCTCAAAGTGCTTTTTGAGAGAAATTTAAAGGGTTATAGAAAAATCATTGAGTCTCAGAACACCAGCACATAAACTCCTTCTCAGGAGAGGTTAAAGGCTGTCCTCAGCCTCTCAGAGGAAACCCTGAGGTACTTTAACTAAGACCAGGGAAGATAAAGAAGAATATTTCTAGACATTATAATACCATTCAGATCATTCTTTGGTTTAATGCCAAACACCTCATATTTCCTGAGAATGAATACTCTACAGAATCAAATACAAGGGGCAATTTAAAGAATTGATAGAATAAGGCCATTCTGAGAGTCAGCGTAGTGCTGGTGAAGAGAGGTCCTTTGACTTGCCCAGCAAAAGTGCACCAAAGGGGTACTTCTGGTTTGATATTGGGAACAGGAAGATAGTGTTGTATCTCTTCTTTTGTAGTTTACCCAAAAGCAGAAAGGAAAACCAGAAATAAAAATGCAATCTCTATCATCAATGAAATAAAAGATACTGGAGTCTCTGGACTCTAATGTTGGAGGAAGAGTTGCTTAAAGTTAGGGTATCAAATGAGGTAGAGGGGAGGCAAAGAGAGAGAAGAGCTGCTACTACAGATTTCAGAGTCCAATTCTTCATTGTAGCATACCATTAAAATAAAACCACCATCTCTGGTCTATAATAAAATGAAGAGGCTAGACAGACTAGTGTCTTCTTCCTATATAAACCTCCAGGAATGCCTGGTCCAGGAAAACGGCATTGCTTTAAAAGATTGAATATACCGTGGAATGCCAGACGAATAACCAAATCAGTCTTAAAAGAAATATAGCCAGAATGCTCCGTAGAACATGGCTAGACTTCAGCTTATTTACTTTAGACACGTCCTCGGGAAAGACCAATAGCTAGAAAAGGACGTCAAGTTTGGTAAAGCAGAGGACAGGGGAAAACGAGGGAAAGCTTCAATGAGACGGACTGACACAATCGCTGCAACAATGGACTCAAGCACACCGATGGTCATGAAGGTGGTGCAGGGCCAGGCAACGCTTGGTTTTGTTATACATAAAGTTGCCGCGAGTTGGAACTGACTCAAAGGCAAATAACAACCACAGTAATCAAAGAGCAATCAGCACCATATCTAACCAATGATATCATAAAACAGAGGGAGCAAAGGTGTAAGCACAAACAAATAGCAAACCAGGCAGGATCATACAAATAACGTTAGCGAAAAATAGGTAATTGTAAACAAACACACTGCTATGATTTTAAAAAAGTAATTAATGAAACAAACGCCAATAGAAAAGAAGAATACAAAGAAAAGAGGAACTAAGGAAAATCATGGTAAAACAAGAGAAGAAAGTGGAATAGAGAGCTTTCAGGGAAAGAAATGAAAGAAAAAATGACCAATCACAGAAATGAGGTAAAAAGTATAAGTAGAATAAAGAAACGTCACTACCGAAAACATATTAATGGGCATGGAGAATAGAATTTTGGATGTGGAATTTAGGCACAGGAGTCAATACGTGCATAATGATATTATCAACAAGAGAACTGAAATAATGAACAAAATTATAATTATAGAACATCATCTAGAGATAAAAATTTGAAAAAATAAAAGTTTAACTTAGGAATTAAAATTGCTTAACATTTTCAGAAAAAAATTGACGCAGAACATTAATAAATTAGAAAATATATGTAGTTAAAGAGTTATTGAATCTCAAATAATTTTTGGGCATCCTGGCAAAAAGAACAAACTTTCTAATAAGGGAACAGTATCAGGCTGGCCTCAACTTTGTCACTGCAATGTTCAATATCCAAATACGGCATAACAAAGTCTACAAAGTGCTAAAGAAAAGGATGTGCAATCCAGAATATTACAAATGAAATGGAAGTTCAAATATAAAGGTATTATACATTATTATAATATTATATACAATATAATCTATTGTATATAAACATTAATGAAATAGGAAACTTGCTCTTTGATCAATCTACTGATTTTTTTTCCCCAAGACTCTCATTAACTCACATTTAGCTTTTATACCAAACGTCAGATTCTTATACTTACATGTCAATTCCTAGAAAAAACACCCTTTATCCTTGTTCCAATCCTTTTCTCAACTTCAGCTATTATTCTCTGGCTCCCAAGGACCAGCCTTTCCCAGGGTGGCCTATGCCAAGCTGATTAATACGTCCATGTCTAAAACTTGCTTCATCTGACTCCCAACACAGTTTTAGATAGTACTATTATACATACGTTTGGATAAGGATGATCATGATTACTAAGAAGTTCTATCTTCATCTCCACAAGTGTATTGTTCATATTATTTTATACGGAAAACCATTCGTATTAACATTACTATGACCAGGTCAGCACCTAAACAAAAGAGGCATTTTCCCTTAGAGGAAAAAACGACATAAATCATTGCGTGCAGAATTTCAGCATTACTTAGGAAAAATTTATGTGAGTTGGTGAATATACATTTTTTAATGTTTGCTGTTGGTTTTACAGGGATATTTCGAAGGTTGTTGAACCACAAATTTATCTATCAGGAAGGGGGGCATATCATTGATATTGTTGCTTTATTTGATAGATGAGGCAAATGAAGGTGATGAAAATATGTCACAGGACACGAGGTTGAGACCAAATGGAAAAGCGTTAGGATATACCCTGAAGCAATGAAGACAGATGTGGCTGAGATAGTTCTAAAACAAAAACTATAGTAGGAATGTAAAGAGAATATATGAATTAATCTATATAAAAATATGATCAGGTTCTAACACGATGTGGTTAAAGTAATTATAAATGGATAATCTTTAGCATACTGATGTTCAGGTGAAGTTCATGAAAGAAAATCTGAGTGTACTTAAAAGAAAGTAGATGGTCAAAAGAGTGATAACTTAATAGACAAAAAAAATTGTCTTAATGTATGAAAGAAATAAGGCTAATACTGAAATTGATTAAGAAAAGTGAAAGGGCATTTAGAGGGTCTTAAGTTATAAATACTGTTGAAGGAGGCTTAATACATCAAAGAATTTTTAATTTACCTCCAAGAAGAGTGCAGGGTTTGTATGCTGGCTTCCTTCCAGTTTTTTTTCTTCATCTTTTCATTGTTGCAATAATATATACTGAGCAAATAACTCGAGAAGCTTTACTATATGAAGAAGAACACAGCATCAGGATTCGAGGAAGACTCATTAACAACCTGTGATATGCAGATAATACAACCTTACTCGAAGTGAAGAGGACTTGAAACACTTATTGATGAAGATCGAAGACTACAGTCTTCAGTATGGATTACACTTCAACATAAAGAAAACAAAAATCTTCTCAACTGGACCAATAAACAGCATCATGATAAATGGAGAAAAGATTGAAGTTGTCAAGGATTTCATTTTACTTCAATTCACAATCAACACCCATGGAAGCAGCAGTCAAGAAAACAAATGACCTATTGCATTGGGCAAATCTGCTGCAGAAGACCTCTTTCAAGTGTTAAAAAGCAAAGATACCACTTTGAGGACTAAAGTGCACCTGACCCCAGCCATGATATTTTCAGTCACTTCATATGCATGCCAAAGCTGGACAATGAATAAGGAAGATCAAAGAAGAACTGACGCCTTTGAATTATGGTGTTGGTGAAGAATATTGAATATATCATGGCATGCCAGAAGAATGAACAAATCTGTCTTGGAAGAAGTACAACCAGAATGCTCCTTAAAAGCAAGGACGGTGAGAGTTTGTCTCACGTCCTTTGGACATGTTATCAGGAGAGACCAGTCCCTGGAGAACATCACACTTGGTAAAGTAGAGGATCAGCTAAAAAGAGGAAGACCCTCAAGGAGATGAACTTGACACAGTGGCTGCAACAGTGGTCTCAAACATGACAATAACTATGAAGATTGTGCAGGACAGGGCAGCGTTTCATTCTATTGTACATAGGGTTGCTACGAGTTGGAATCGACTTGAGACACCTAACAATAACAACAGTAACATAGAGAACACAACATCTGCCAATTCAACATTTTTCACATGTACAATTTAACAAAACCAATTGCATCAATCGTGCACAATCATCACCAATTTCCATCGCCAAATGTTCCATCCCCATAAACAAAAACTCAAAGATACCTACACTATGATTCTTCCTATATCTCATCCCTCCCACCCCTGGTAATAACTATTAAACTCTGATCTCTATACATTTGTCTATTGTAACCATTTCATATTAGTGAAACCATCGTTCCTGTTTTTAAGAATGGGGAATCTTCTAAGGATTATCACAATAGTTCTGAAGTTGTGAAGTGAACTCAAGTGCTGACAATGCCTCATATAAATTCTAAACTCCTTCCCTAGTGACCCAGGAAGGACCTGGTCCACCACATTTCAGGATTTGGGATAAATGCTGTCAGAAATAAGGCATCCTAGGATTCAGCCACAAAATAATTACAGGTGTGGTTCTTAAATTGTGGCTCAATTTAAATATTAGGGTTTCCATATTGTCCCTGTAACCACATCTCCACCTTGTACCTATTCTGATAACTAGAGTCTTACTTACAATGTTCCCCTTTGCCTGAATGTCTAACTCAGTATTATCTGCCCAGTCCTTCATTGTAGTATTTGCTCACTGATTTTATTTTACTCTTTTAACTGCCACTAGGTACCTAGTGACACAAGTGGTTTGCATTTTACCGCTAACCTACAGGTTGGTGGTCTGAATCTACCCAGCAATACTGCGGAAGAAAAGGCCTGGTAATCTGTGTCCATTGAGATTACAGTAAAAAAAAAAAAAAACAAAAAACCCTATGGAGCAGTTCTACTCTGTTACACATGGGGTCGTCATGAGTCAGAATTAACTTGACAGCGACTAACAACAATGATATGTGAGTAAACCTCAGACTCTAGTAACAGAAACCTAGAATCAGGGGAAAGTGTTAGACCTGGAGAAAGACTTCAGACAAGCAACCCAAAATCCACAAGCATTTTCTACACTGAAGCTGCTCTGTCAGCATCATATGTACAGATGCAGGTATCTTTGAGAGCTCTGGGATTGCCCAGTGTTCCCTGGGCACAGTTCCTTTGGCTCTGACCTCCTCCTCCCTACCCCCACTAGGGACATCAGACCATATAGGATTTAACAATCTCAGAAGCTGGCAGAACTGATTATAGTTCACTCTATTTTAGTTTGGGTTCCCCTGAAAGAAAGTCCAAGACAAGGACCTGGTTACATGTAATTTATCACTGTACCAAAAAGAATTGGTCAATGGTCAACCATTTCAGGAAGTAACACATGATCAGGAACTGATGGTACTGAAGGAAGAAGTTCAAACTGAACAGAAGTCATTGGCAAAAAACAAGTCTCCAGGAATTGACGGAATACCGATAGGGATGTTTCTGCAAACAGAAGCAGCACTGGAAGTGCTCACTCATCTATGTCAAGAAATTTGTAAGACAGCTACCAGGCCAACCGACTGGAAGAGATCCATATTTATGCCTATTCCCAAGAAAGATGATCCAACCAAATGCAGAAATTATCAAACAATGTCATTAATATCACGTACAAGTAAAATATTACTGAAGATCATTCAAAAGCGACTGCAGCAGTATATCAGCAGGGAACTGCCAGAAATTCAAGCTGGATTCAGAAGAGGACGTGGAACTATGGATATCATTGCTGATATCAGATGTATCCTGGCTGAAAGCAGACAATACTAGAAAGATGTTTACCTGTGTTTTATTGACTGTGCAAAGGCACTCGACCTATGGATCATAACAAATTACGTATAACATTTTGAAGAATGGGAATTCCAGAACACTTAATTGTGCTCATGAGGAGCCTATACACAAATCAAGAGGCAGTACTTCGAACAGAACAAGGGAATACTGTGGGGTTTAAAGTCAGGAAAGATGTGCATCCTTTTGTCATACCTATTTAATCTGTATGCTGGGAAAATAATCCAAGAAGCTAGACTCTGTGAAGAAGAACAGGGTACCAGGATGGGAGAAAAGCTCATTAACAACCCGCGTTATGCAGATGACACAACCTTGCTTGCAGAAAGTGAAGAGGATTTGAAGCACTTACTGATGAAGATCAGAGACCGTAGCTTCAGTATGGATTACCCTTCAACATAATGAAAACAAAAATCCTCACAATTGGACCAATAAACAACATCATGATAAATGGAGAAAAGATTGAAGTTGTCAAGGAATTCATTTTACTTTATCCACAATCAACACCCGTGGAAGCAGCAATCAAGAAACCAAAGGACATATTTCCATTGGGCAAATCTGCTGCAAAAAATCTCTTGAAGTATTGAAAAGCAAAGATGTCACCTTGAAGACTAAGGTGCGACTGACCCAAGCCATGGTGTTTCCAATTGCCTCATATGCATGCAAAACCTGGGCGATGAATAAGGAAGACCAAAGAAGAATTGATGCCTTTGAATTGTGGTGTTGGAGAAGAATATTAAATATACATTAGACTGCCAAAAGAACGAACAAATCTGTCTTGGAATAAGTATAACCAGAATGCTCCCTAGAAGCAAAGATGGTAGACTATGTCTCACATACTTTGGACATGTTATCAGGAAGGATCAGTCCCTGGAGAAGGACATCATGCTTGTAAAGTAGAGGGTCAGAGAAAAAGAAGAAGAACCTCAAAGAGATGGATTGACACAATGGCTGTAACAATGGGCTCAAGCATAACAATGATTGTGAGGATGGCTCAGGACTGGACAGTATTTCGTTCTGTTGTACATGAAGTCGCTGAGTTGGAACCAACTTGATGGCACCTAACAATGATGACAATTTATTTGGGAGGTGGCCATAGGCAGGAGGAATGAGGGAGTGGAGAGAACATGACGAGGAAGACCTGTGCATTACTGATGTTGTTGTAGGCAAGAAAGTAAAGAGTATCTCCAGGTAATGCTTGTGTGAAAAACCAGAGTCCAAGCATTTACCTGCATCTGTCATTGCCGTTTGTCGAGATCCCCCACCCCAACAATGCAACTCCCCTGCTTTTCTTGGCTATCCTTGGTCACTTTGGATTGGCCTTGTTTTCTGCCCATTATTTTAATTGGTGTATCCCCTTCAGCCCCACCCTTGGAGTCAAAGAGATCCCTTTCACCAATTCAATGGCCGTATTCTAAGTGCCAGAGGCTGTGATGATATCTTTTATTAATTTTTACGTTCACCCTGGTACACCTGCTTTCATTTATGTATTTGTTGATGGATTTATTAATTGATATATCTATTTTTCATTTTTTTTTTCAGGATCATACAGACGAATCAAACAGAGATATAATGGGGATTGCTATCTCCATTAATTTCCTGGTGCTGCCACAACAAAGTACCACAAAGTGGATGGCTTAAAACAGCAGAAATTTATTATGTCACAGTTCTGGAGGCTAGAAGTCTGAATTGAATGTGTCAGAAGGGGTATGCTATCTCTGAAGGTTCTAGGGGAAGATACTCCCTTGCCTCTTCCTAGCTTCTATTGGTTCCTGGCACTCTTTGTTGTTTCTTGACTGGTAGGTGCATCACTGCAATTTCTGCCTCTGTTTTCACAGGGCCATCTTCTCTCTGTCAGTGTCTTCTCTTTTTATAAGGAAAAAAGGTCGTATTGGATTAGGCCCTGCCCTTCTCCGGTATAACCTCATGTTAGCTAATAACATCTTCAAAGACTATTTCCAAACAAGTTCACATTCACAGGTAGTGGGCTTCAATGTATCTATTTGGGGGACACAATTCAATCCATAACACCACACTTGCATCCTTTACATCTTGAAGATGGTGGTAATCCTCGCACTTCTACCCTGGATGCAATACTGCTTCTGATTTATTATCTTGGTAGGTGGTTTTATAGGCTTCAACTTGAGGCCCTTATCCACAGGTCATTAAACCAATGTGATGATTCTGTCTGCTGCTAAATGTACTCATCCCAATTATGTCCTTAGAATGGGATAATAAGCACAGGATGAGTCTATGAAGCCCCTGGATCTGCTGGGATACACTTGGTTCAGGACTCCATTCATCAATTGGCCTCCATAAGTCCCTACTCTAACTGGGAGAACATGACATTTTGGAGTTCTTGATATCATTGTCATATCAGATTCTGTGTTAAACTCTCTTCAAAAGATTTGGATGTCTGCTTTTCCCATTGTAGTTACTCTGGTAATTACCTACAGGTCTCTTTGGGGAAAGATTGGGAGAATATTTATTACATATATACTTATTGGAGAACCTTTCCTCAAGGGGACATGGCATCTCTTTAATTGATGGACTCTGTCTGAGAACTGCTCTAAAAACTGGTGAGAGATTGTGATTTTTTACTGTTGGGGCAGACATCCGCCTTCTGCTTTCCACCTCTTGATATTTTTCTGGCTGCAAGGATAAGGAACACACTAATTGGCTGCCAATCTATCTTGCCCTAGTAACAACACAGTTTATTAGCCAGCTCCACAGATTCCTGTAAGTCAAGGTATCCTGTTTGCCACTGCAGCCTTGCTGCCCTTATAGATAATCACATCCGCCTTGCCTCTGATGGTTAAGTGTTAACCCTTGGCCTCTCCTATGCCAGAAAGTTGTCATCTCCATTGACATTAGGATACCTAGTTGTATGACAGCATCTTTTACTGTCAACCCTGGCCTTCAGAGGGCAGCTACCACTGGGCCTCTTAAAGATTCCAGTGGATCGTTCTAGTTCATACCTTGTTAACTTAGTGACAGCAATGTTCTCCAAACTCTCCTGGGGAGCATAGTCAGGTGGTTGGTGCTCTAATCCTGTATGAAAAGATCCATTGTAGCATGTCTACCTTCCCTAACCTTCTGATCCTTTCTTTAATACTCTGCCAAAGAAGTTCTGGCATCTTCACCTCAATTATGCAGGTTGCCATTGAGTCTAAGCCTTAGCAGCTTATTGTCAGGACAATAAATCATGAGTCATAAGAAGATTCTCCCAAATCAATAAACTCTTTCGTATCTATCATTATATATTGCTTGTCTCCTAGAACATCTTCTAAATATCCACTACTTGGAGAGTTCTCCAGTTCTTCCCAGTACATATGAATCAGGTCCTGCATTTCTTTTGGTAAGTTATTTCCTCCAGAGTAGGGACTGCATTCCCCTACTTAGGTTATTCTGAGACTGGATGTTAGTTATTGATCTAGAGGAAATGAGTGGAAGTGGTGGCTAAACTTAAAGAGGCAAGGGATCTGCCTCAGTCAGGGTAAATCTGAGCTTATATTTAGGGAAGGGGAAGCTGCTCTCCCCTAAGAAGGGGTAGGGGGCTCTTTCTACCAGCCTTGAGAGTTCTGACAGAATTTAAGCATTAACAGTTCTCACATGCATATATACCCAGATGTTCCCATCTCAGCCTTTTTTAGCAGGGCCCTGAAATAAACATAGAAGACCTGGTGAGACTGAAAATCTAGTCTCTGCCCTATCTTTGATACCTTTACAATTAAATTCTGAGCCTTATTTTTAGCACTGTCTAATCTCTGGCTGGTGGAGATGGAAGTCTTTCTAAAAATCTCTGTAGGGGCCTGTTGGTTCTCTCTGCTTGCCATGCATTGATAGTTGGCTAACCTGGACTTTTGTTCTCTTTCTTCAAGATTTCTAAGTCAACAAAAGCCAGCCAACTCCACAATCCTTATGATTACTCCATACTTTTCAAGTACTAGGACTCCTGTACAACCCCATGCTTCCTCTTCCACTGTGATTATAGTCTTAAGTTACTGTGGTGCTACAGCCTACTCATGATTATCACAAACAGCATTGTGGTCTTTGTTCCTATGTGCCTAATGAGTGTTCCAGGTCCAAAGTCCCTTCCTGAGGAGAGTGGACACTGTAGGAACCAACTGCCTTAGGTTGAGTTCCCTGGAAAGCAGAACCTGAATCAAGGACTGTGAGAAGGTAGTAATTTTGGGAAGAGTCATTCCAAAGTGGAGAAAAAGATACAAGGAAATAATAAAGGTTAATATAAGATTGCATTATTGAGGACTCTGCTAAAGGTAATAGAGGGTGAGTTCTGCTGGCACCTGGGAGGTGGAAGGAAAAGGCAAGTGGGGTCCAGGCCTGAAAAGAGATTGTTCTTGAGCTTTCTTAAGATATGTATTACTTCCATTCCTTTTAAGTTTGTTCTTCTTGGGAAGCAATATCATTATAAACTCTATTATAAAGAAAGAACAGTAAATGCATAATTTATGCTATGTAGTAAATATGAGTACACATGTAATTAAATCCAAATCACTGTAAGTGAGTAATAAAGATTCCTATTCCACCTGCGACAGCAATACTTTCACTACTGGTCAGTCATTCTTGTGTAAGCAAGGAGAGAATTTGTATAGAATTGTGTGTTGCTTTGTGTCAACGTATAAACTAGTGGCAACTTTTGAAAGCAAATAGTTCAGGTCATTTTTTTTCTTTACGTATGGTTGAACAAATGTGCAACTGTGATATTAGACATGTCAAAAGAGGTTTATCAGAAAAAGCAAAGTCAATCGTTATTTCATTCTGGAAAATAAAAGCATGCTTAAAAAACATTTACACTGTGATCCACAGACTCTTTGAAAAGGTCAGACATTTGATGCTTTCAGATAAACAATTAACTATGAGAATGATAACTGAAGAATTTAATTTAGACGAAGATGTATATGATTCTTAAAAATGAAACTCAGATTTGAGGTAGGTTCTGGAAAGTTGTTCATGCACTTTGTAGTAAAAAACATGCACAGAGAAACCTTCCCTCTAGTTAGGGCCACCTTTCCTCCCTAAGCCAAGATAGCATAACAATGAATGGAATCAATGACATACATTATATCTAGGATCATGTGGACAGAAACTCTCAGAACTGGAGTGGAATACACCATCATCTCTGACCTGAGAAAAAGAAAAACATTAGAAAAAAATTGCCCTTAAATACCAAGTGAACTTGTCTCTTTGATATCCATGGTTTTGCTCATAAAAAATTCAAAGCACGAGGTTACCCTGTCCATCAGGCTTATTATATAGAAATTCTACAGTGTCTGAGTGCCTCTGTGAGTGTGACAGCCTGTGCCCACCACGGGGCTCTGCCTCAGTTGCGGCACCCTTTCTGAGAACACCATAGAGCAACAATGACGGTACTCAACTTCATTTGCTGCTCTGTGTGCCCAACCTCGACTAGCTTTGCAGAAGCCCACTCTCAAAGGACATAGACTTGTCGCCCTGAGAAATATGCTGCTGGCTCTGAAAGTAAACCTCTTAGAGTAACTTAAAAAAAACTGACCAATTGCAGTATCATTAAAATATATAGTTTCATTTCCTCCCAGGGTGGTTATTTTGAAGGGGCCATTACTCATCTTGGGGGGTACTTTTTGATACATTTGCTAAAAGGAACCTCTCTAAAGTCTTATTCAAATCCATTCACAAAAATGCAATGAATATACAAATTCACCTGGGCTTAAATATATTTTGATCAAGGTGAATTTGGCTGTATTTAACTTAATGTCTGCATTTCTGACTTTTATGGAGTATCTCCCTTGTTGCCTTTTAACTTTTTCATCTGAATTCCCTGGTCAAGTTCCAGTCATCATTTCAACGACAAATGTAGCAGTCATATAATGGTTTTCTAAAAACTGTTATTATGCTGTCTTTGAACTACAGCCACATATGTCTTTCCTGTGATTGTTTCTTTTTCTGTATAATTTGAAAATCCTTCAGATATGAGTTTGTGTTTCCTAAGAGCATGGTGTTTTCTCATTTCGCATTCTACCTGAACTCTGTGCAATGTCAAGGGCTTATCCCAGATTCCTCTTTCTCCCTCTTTCCCTACATCAGCAAGCTCTGCTTCCCAAACGTCTACCCAAAATCCACTGCTCTCCACCTCCTTCATCACCACTTCTATCCAAAGCATTATCGTCTTTAGCTACAAACTATTACAGTCTTCCAACTAGCCTGGATTATTGTAGTAGCCTCTTTAGTGTTATTCCTGCTTCCACTCTTCTTCAGTTCTCATCCCTTGCTGTACGATGTTTTTAAAACGTAAAATAGATTATGTTACCTCCATGCATAAGGAGCCCTGGTGGCACAATGGTTAAGCATGTTGCTGTTAACTGAAAGGTTGGCTGTGTGAACCTATCCCTCGGCTCTGTGGGAGAAAGACCTAGAGATCTGTTCCCACAAAATTACTGCCTATAAAACCCAATGGGACAGTTCTACTCTATCACATGGGGTCTTTATGTGTTGAAATCGACTCAATGGCACCCAACAATAACACCAAGCCGCTTGCATAAAACGCTTCAATGTCTTCCCACTGAACTTGAAGTCAGATTTTCTTCTCAGCATCTTGCTTCTCTCTAACCTCATCTTAAGCCATTCTCTACCTTGCTTAAAATGACGCCAACACACACTTCCCTTATCTCTGGGACTTCACCTGGTTTGCTATTGCTGGAATGCTCTTCTCACGGAGTTTCTCGTGGCAAGCTGCTTCTTGTCTTTCAGATACCAGCTCAAATGCCATCTCTTCAGAGTTCACTCCTGGCCGTTTAATCTAAATTAGCCACCTAGTCACTCTCTATCATGTCATCAGACTTTAATTCTCTGTACAGTACTCAATACTCTCAGATATTTGTAGTCTGCTGTATGTATGCATGTATTTCTTGTTTATAGCATCCCTTCCCCCACTAAAATATAAGCCCCACGGGAACAGAGATATGACACTGTTATCTGTGACTTTTCAGTGACTAGAGTGGTGCTGGCACAGGGTACACACTCAATGAATATTTATTGACTGAAGGAATGAATATTAATCTTGGCCCCTTCTTGAAAATCTTGCAATTTTTCAATCTCTTCTCTCTCTGACCATTTACTTTGCTGGCCTCGTTCCTCTTCCATTTCATAATGTTGGCCTCTCTAAACATCAATTCTGGAATCTCTGTTGGTATTTTTATATGATAAAGCCTTTAGGGAATGGTTAAGAGCACTGTGTCTAAGTCAGTTTTCTTGGATTTAAACTACATAGATTCCTCTGTGTGACCTTGAGAAAGCAAATTTCTGAGTTTCATTTTTCAATATGTTGAATGGGCAACTAATGGTGTATATTTCCAGGATAAAAGGAGATAAAAGTTATAAGATGTTTGAAATCATTCCTGACATATAGTAAGAACATAGTACATGCAAACTATGTATTTTTTGTCCTAAATATTTCTGTGTTAGTAATTCTCTATAGTTTGTTTCTTTCAGATTTGATTTGGGTTCTAGTCACATATTTGTTAATGATAACACTTCAGTCAACGGAAGTGTAGCACATCTGGTAATCTGGAGTCTTGGGTTGCATTAATTAGCTAGGAGACTTGGAAAGTAACTTTATCTCTCTGGGATTGTCTTAGGCTGGGTTCTCCAGAGAAGCAAAACCAGTAAAGCATATAAATATATATAAAGAGAGATTTATATTAAGAAAATGGCTCATGCAGTTGTAGAGGCTGGAATGTCCCAGGTCTGTGGGTCAGGACAGAGGCTTCTCCTGATTCATGTGGCTGCAGGGGCTGGTGAACCCAAGTCAGCAAGTCAGAGAGCAGGGCTTCCACTCACAGGCTGTGAAGATCCATGAATCCTAAGACTGGCAGATAAATGGAAAACTCAAGTCCCAAGAACTGGAGGTCAGATGAACAGGAGGCAGCCACAGGATCCAGGGAGCAAAAAAGCCAGAATGTCTACTTATATTCGGATGCAGGTCACGTCCCCGAGGAAACTCTCTTTCAACTGATTGGCTACTCACAGCAGATTCCATCATGGTAGGGATCACATATAAACACTGCAAATCATGGCCCAGCCAAGTTGACACACAATCTTAACCATCACAGGGGTTAAGTTTTTTCCTCTGAAAAATGAGCATGGTTAAATCAGTTACTAATTAAAAAAAATTAGGAGGAAGACCATTTTCCAAACTTATACCGAACTCCAGTTTGAGCAATATGCTAAAATAGAGAGACACTAGTTGAAAGAGTTCAGCCACAAACTGAGGTCTACCTAGTCTCCGTCTCCCCCTCCCTCCCTTTAACTTCATGGCAGCCCCAAGCACAATCCCCGGAGGTGTACTTTTTTCTCTTTTGTAAACATTTTCAATTAATATTACTTTAGCAATTTATTTTCAATCATTAGCTGCAGACAATTCATTTGTAATTCATTTCTGTTGTTTATAAAATGCTACCTCAACTTCTACTATAGTTAATAGCTACAGGTTCCATAGCTGGTGTAAATCTCCAATTATGTACGTACGTGAAGCTGATTTATAATCAGGGCATCATCACTCAGTTCTCTTTGGTTGACTTTTGTTTTGTTCCTATTGGTCAGAATATCTGATGGTAAAGCTTGTTTCCAAGAGTATAGTTACTGGTAACTTCTCTTACAATGGAGAAATGTTGTGCACATTTTGTGTGGTACATATTTACTAAAATCAACGTTTGAGAATATACACTTCACTATTCCTGGAATAGCTACTCCCCACAAAAAATTGAGGCAATATATTCCTATGTATACTGTCCTTATATGAAATACATGTGTGTGAATGATTCTAGGTGTATTTCTGTTCAGTGATTTTCCCAGTCCTCATGTTTAAGTTCTCATGCTTATTTTGGTCTAGAAACATCCTGGGCTTGGCAAGTTTTTATACGTTTGGGAAAGACACCAACTAAAAGTTAATTCTGTATTTAAAGTAATCTTAAAGTTACTCTTCTAGAGCAATAAATTCTTTTATTTTCAACATAAAAAAATCACTGCCTAAGATATTTGATTTGTTAGATTGAGTTTTTACGTATTCAGTTTTCTTAAAGCAAGGTATACATGAATATTAAGTACTACTTATCTCCTTTTTCTGCTTCTGACCTTAATATTTTTCCTATTCTCTGTGGAAACTGTGACAAATGTGTTGCCATCACTGTATTATTATTTTTAATGTAGTTATGAATTCTAATTATATTTCTCTTTGAACATTTTCACCCTCTAGTTCTATATAGTTTTTGACTTTCTTTCATGTTGATGGGCAAAAAAGGAAGGTAAACATTTCAGGTAGAAAATTTAATGCTCTCAGTTTCTCTCTACTAGCCTTGCTTGGAAGTTTTTGTGTTCCATATAAACACTTACCATTTTCTTAGTAGTAAATCTATAAACATCCCTATAGAATCCTGTATTCAGAGATGAACCAAATGGCAAGATGGACCCTGGAATCTCTGAGTGGTCCTGAAAGATCCCTACCCCTCCAGCTCACCCATGGCACCCAAAGTGTCACGACCACCACCTGACCTCCACCATCGCACTATTCTCATTATGCCTTTTCTCCTGTGTAAATCAGTGACCCTAGTTGTTGCTTGAATTCTAAAGCAATATGGCTCCATCAGCAAGGAGTCACATCCCCACTCCCACTCCCACTCCCTGCCAGCAGCACTCACTATCTCCTTTTACTGATATTTTTCACAGCACGTTCACTCTCTGAGATAATATATATTTTACTTATGCATCTGTTTGTCTGTTGTAATGTAAGTTTCATGCAGGAAGAAATGTCTGTTTTGATCACTACTCTATCTCCAAGCACATAGATAGGTATATAAATAGATAGCTGCTGTTGAGTTAATTCTGACTCATGGTGACTCTATGCACAGCAGAACAAAGTGTTGCCTAGTCCTACATTATCCTCATGATTGTCAGAATGTTCAAGTTCATCTTTGAGGCTATCGGGCCTGCCTTGCCCTCACTGACCCTCTGCTTCACCAAACATTACGTCCTCCTCCAGCAATAGACCCCGTTTGATGATGTGTCCAAAGCAAGTGAGTCAGACAATGTTCTGTTGTGATCCATAAGGTTTTCATTGGCTAATTTTCAGAAGTAGGTTGCCAGGCCTTTCTTCCTAGTCTGTCTTAGTCTGGAAGTGTCACTGAAGCTTGTTCACCATGGGTGACCTTGCGGGTATTTGAAATATCGGTGGCATAGCTTCTAGCATCACAGCAACATGTAGGCCACCACAGTATGACAAACCAACGAAGAGGTGGTGGCCCAAGCACATAGAAGGGACTTAATATTTGTTGACCAGTCCTTGTTACAAATGGGCATACTCACAGACTAAGAGCTTTAAGAATCAAATAAGGCATGTCTGAACTATCTCAAAGGAACCCTGGAGGTGCAGTGGTTAAGCACTCAGCTGTTAACCAAAAGACTGGTGGTTGGAATCCACCAGCTTCTCTACCATAGAAAGATGTGGCAGCAGGGATGGATTACCCAATAAGCAAGGTAAGCACATGCTTAGGGCATCAACAAAACAGGGGCATCAGTTGTCCAAAACAAAGACCCATAGATGCCAAGCAGACAGGACACAAGGAAAAGTTAGTGCCACAGTGGAAGGAAACTGGTAGGGCACTAAATGAGATTGATACCAGCTCCATTGTGTGAGAATGTGCCAGCCAGATATAAAATTAACGTGGAGTCAAGAGTACACCCATGTGTAGGATTGTTTAAGCTATGATACCCCTACCACTTCAACACCTTCCTTGACATCTGTCTCCTATGGTTCCCTCCTGTGTAATTGAAACTCCTTATCTCAGTGGGTCTCTTGGGAGCATACTATTTCTTTCAAATAAACAAGAGGTAGGTGTAGGCTGTTGAGTCCAACTCTTGCTACATTCACCCAATATGCAACTGGATCCAACATGAGTGGTTACTGAGCAAGGATGGATTATGTTAATACGTATCAGTTCTCTGATCCATTTTGAGAGAATTATTTTGTACATCCACATCTGCTGATCCAGCAACTTCAGCCAGGAAGGTCAGCAATGCTCTTTGCCATGATACATACATAAGGGTATGCTCTTTGCTCATGTCCTGGTAAAAAACCGATGGGACCTCCAGTCCCAGATGGTGTGCAAAAGTGAGAGAACTCAAATTAAGTCGACCAATGCAATGAATTCAGTCAAGTTACTTCTTAAAAGTATAGCATCTACATACAGAGTTATGTCCTACATTTTGTAAACAATAATATAATAACTTTAAAATATGTTTGACATACACATGGAGGCAATCTAACATACATTTAATATAATACCAAAATTGGTAATGATTTAATATAATACTAACATAGCAAACATAAAACAATGCTGGAAATATTAATATTTATATAATATGAAAATTCTAATTTATATATCAAATGAGTTTCATTTTTTATTGTCTGTTGTGAGGGACAAAGTGCTTGATATTACTCTATATATGCTAATATATGTGGTATTAGGCACATTAAGAGGACACAAAATTCAATATTTATTTATCATGCTAAATATGTTTCTGTTTTGCAACAGTGAGTGTGTTTATAAATTTGTCTTCCAAGAAATCAACAAAAGGTACAGATATACCTGAAGGAGAATGCATAAAGGCATCCAAGAAATTAGTGCAGGCTTATCCTGCTGACTTAAATACAAACCTTTATGGAGAAGTGAAACAATTTCATTCTTACATGAGAACTAAGTTTATAGATTCAGGAAAGACAAATTTTACTCATGTAGGAATGTCTGAGTCCATAATAGAAGTTAAAATACAATGCGTATTTCCCTCTATGCTATTCCTAACTTTAATAATCACAAACTGTAAACAGACTGCTCATTTTCATCCCTAAAGACACTTAAAAACTCTCAGTATATAACAATAATTCAAGAAAGACTTTATTCATTATCCTTATTATGTATGGAAGTAGACATTGTTTGGCAACTTAATTTTGACAAAATTATTGAAGAATTCGTAAATTAAAGAATAGAAAGATACTTTTTTCATTTTATAACATTTTAGAGATGAAAGATCTATCTAAAAATATAGTAAGTTGTTGTAATGTTTGTTTTCTGACTGTTAAATTTTCTTTTATGAGATGTTTTCATTTGTTCATTTATAATTATAGCATTTATTATGGAACAAGAGTCAAAACTGATGAGCCATTTAAAGCAAAATTGGTGAAAGTCAGTTTTTCGTTGTAGCAGATAAACAGAATTTTACATTAACTGTTGAAACAACTAAACTCACTGACTCATTTTCTTTGTTGTAGAATATGTGGAATATTCTCTGTGTAGAAAATGTTGTTTATAGTAAAACATCTTAGTACTCCACATTCACTAAAAATTTTATAATTCAGTTCATCTCATTCTGCTAAAATGGCATATGCTCTTTTGCCTTCAACTGCTAATATTATAGTCACATTTAAAAAGAAGTTACTTCATGGATAGATAAATACACACACACACACACACACACACACACACACACACACACACACACACATACACGCACACGTATATATGTAACTCACATACCCCGTTGGAATGTATGAGTAAGCAGAGGACGGGGTACCACAGATTATCAGTGTTTAGGGCCCTCACATACCTTAATCTGTCCCTGTGTGGCAGCCTGCTTTCATAAAGATTTTGTGCCTTGGAAACCCTATGGAGCAGTTTTACTCTGTCCTGTAGGGTCACTATGAGTCTGAACCAACTCAACAGCACCTAATAACAACAACGTAGGGCCGCCACGAGTAAGAAATGACTTGACAGCAACAAGTTTGGTTTTTTAGGTTTTTAACTATCTCAGTTCTTATTCCATTGCGATTATACTGTAAAGAGATCATTGGAAATGATGTCAAAAGACCAACCTCATTGTTGTTGTTAGGTGCCATCGAGTCAGTTCTGACTCAGATCGACCCTAAGTATAACAGAAGGAAACATTGCCTAGTCCTGCACCGTCCTCACAATCACTGTGTTTGAGCTTATTGTTGCAGCCACTGTGTCAATCCATCTCATTGAGGATCTTCCTCTTTTTCTCTGACCAAGCATGATGTTCTTCTACAGGGATTGGTCCCTCCTTATACCATGTCCTCATTAATGCAACTGAGTAATCTCCTGTCCTTCAAAGAGTCTTCAGCAATTCCTTTGTAGATTCCTTTATGTTTCTCTTCTCCTCTCCTCCCCTCACCACTTCTCTCTTTTTAAATAGTTTTTAATCTCAGGATGTTACAAACTCAAAATCCAAATTGTAAAATTCTCTTGGCTGTCTTGCCCAACACATAGAGCCATGGTTTCTCTGATAGCACTTACTATGTGGCCAAGCAGTGCCAAACACTTAATTACAAATTTTGGAAAGCAAAGGTATGCTATACTAAATTAAACTCCAGATTCCCATCAAATAAATTCTGCTCAGTAACAAACAATAGCCAAGTTTGTGAACAGACGCTGGAGTTTTGAGTCATCACCCAATATCATGCCAAAACAGAATCTAGACAATTACTACTTATTTCAAAATACGAAGTGGGGAGGCCAGATGTTTGTACACGGGAGGAAGAATTTTTAAATGGCTCCTTTTTGATAACTATTTGATTCTGTGGGAGTAAAATGTTACGAGACTATTTATTAAAGTAAATAGTAAAAAAAACCCATATTTTTAAGCATGTTAACCGGTGAAAAACAGAGAAAAGACTCCCACCCTCCAAATCACAAATCAAGCATAGACAAACTTATCCAGTGACCTGTGACCTATAAGTAGCAGTCACCTTAAATGGCACTGGTTAGTCAAGTAAAAGACCAGGCTTCCCTGCAATTGGAGATACGGCAATTCATAGAGACACCTCACTGAGTTTTGATTTTACATGAAAAGAATAACAAATCTAATTTTGCTTTTTTTCATTACCGATACAGAGTGAGTCCAAAATACCAGATGCATGAGTACAGATGCAAGTAACTCTCTTTGATGCTACTTTACAACTATTTGAGGGCTCAAACATAATACCAGTAAACGAGTTGCTGTAGAGTTCACTTCATCTCACGGTCCCTAGCCCCTTGAACCTCCTTACCGCTCACACCTAGGTAGCCTCCTGGAGCCTCCTACATTAAAGATGAGGGAGAAATGTGTGTAAGGGTAAAACTGTGCTCCCTATGGTTTTGAGTTTCTGATTTTTCAGAAGTAGATCACCAGTCCTTTCTTTCAAGGTGCCGCTGAGTAGACCCGAACCTCCAACCTTCAGTTAACAGCTGAGTGTGTTAACTGTTTGTGCTACCAGAGGCTCCTCAAACATAATATACTTCACTTATTTGACAGCGATGAGTAGCGTGAAGCACTTCTTATGATGCTCCTCAAGTGCCTTCATTCAACAATATTTACAGAACCAAAAGGTCCAGAGAAGAATAAGATAAGGTCCTGCCGGCAGAAGCTCAAAGCCTAGTGAGAGGCACAAAGGTCAATGAGCAGGTGTAATATAACACAGAGGTCCAGGCAGGAGCTGGATTCCCAGAGGCGCTACATGCCTGGGTGAGATCTCAGGATGGCTGACACTCCTGGGATCTGGGCTCCAGGAAGGCAGGGACAGAGTCATTCTCATCTTTGCATCCTTAGTGTCCAAGAGAGGGCCTGCCATCAGGAAAGAAAGGGGTTACGAGACCTCAGGGTCTAGGGAAATGCTTTTACTTCTCTTGGAAGTTTCAAGAAAAAGGGACTACTGAAATGGGGCAGAATAATGAGAGAAGAACCCATCATGCCCAGGTTTGCTAGCGTTGGCTAAAATCTTCAGGCTAAGACAGAGTTTTTAAATCTTAGAATTATTGACATTTTAGAATGGAAAATTCTTTGCTGTGAGGGGCTGTCCTGTGTACTGTTGGATGTTAAACATCCAGTAGCAGTTCCCTTGGCTCTTAGTTATGAGAACCAAAAATGTTTCCAGACATTGACAGATATCCCCTGGGGGAGGCAAAAATTGCTTCTAGATGAGAACCATTTGACTAGAATATATACCTTCTCTCAAGGTTCTGCTTAAATTTACATTCCTTCTACTTACTACATATTGATTGCTGCAGGATACTTTTATTTTACTCTTACACTTAAATATTTAACAGTTTTCTCATGCTAAATATCACCTCAGATAAGTGACATAAAGGCAGGAACCATATCTGTTTTATTTTTGTATTGTTTTATAACTACTGTACTCGTGGTGCTCTATACATTGCCCAACAAGTATTTGTTAATGAATGAATGAATGAGTATGGTAGTGGCAAAAATGGTCACATTTCCCTCCTTATATTCATACTCTTGCAATATGATTTTGTATTCATCCCATAAAAAAGTGAAATTTACTTCCCTATCCTTTGAACCTGACTTGGCCTTTGAACTTGCTTTGACTAATGGGATAGTAGCAGATAGGATGTAAGCAGAGAATTGAACACTCCCTGAATGTTGGGGCTTGTTCTCTTGCTGTTGGAAACTCCTGGGTTAGCCTGCTAGAGAATGAGAGATCATGTGGAAAGAGGTCCCATCATCTTCAGACCTCCAAGCCAGGACAACCAACACCAGTCAGCCCCAGCTAACACTTCAGCTGATGTTGATCATGAGTGAGCCCAGCTGAAACCAGATGAGCCCAGCCCAGACTAGAAGAACTGCCTGGCTGAACTCAATTTGCCAACCAGCAGAGCATGAGCTAAAGAAATGACTATTATTTTAAGCCACTAATTTTGGGGACAGTTTCCATCGAGTCGATTCCAACTTATAGCGACCTTATAGGTCAGAGTAGAACTGCCCCCACAAGGCTTCCATGGAGCGGCTGGTGGAGTCAAACTGCTGACCTTTTTGGTTAGCAGCTGAGCTCTTAACCACTCCAAGAGCTAATTAATGAATTTTTTTTCCAATGAATGAAGAAAAAACACTGGCGCTCAGGACTTCTTTTTTTTGGTAGAGATTGGGGAGAAGATTGGCAAAAATTGAACTGAAAATGATGCCAAAATGATACTTATGTCTTTCTAAGGAATTGAATTTTATTATATTTTACACTGAAAATAGAAGGTCTCTAGAAATTTTTAAATTATGGAAGTGCTATTATCCTATTATCAGAATTCTATTATGAAAAAGTAGAATAGTGGTAAGTGGTGCAATAAGAAGGCTGTTAAAGTAATTTATCTACAGTAAAGACTTGCGCTCACAACACAAGACAAAGAAGAGGCAAGTGACATGAGAAGTTTCGGGGACACTGTTGCTTTAAATGTGCTGTGCCTGTCAGCAGGCACCTGAGAGTTCAATTCAGTTCTGGGCATCACCCTTTAACAGGGTGATAGACAAGGTGGGGCACACACAGATGAGCACCATCAGGAAGGAAAGAGTCTTGATAACATGTCATACAGCTTAAACTATAGAGAGGGAAAACTCAACGAGAATGATAACTGCTTTCAGCTATTTGAAGGGTTGTCATGGGGGAGAGGGATTAGTTTTGGTCTGTGTAGCCCCACAGAACTAGGACAGATGAGTTAAAAACTTCCGGCAGGCAGCGTTCAGCTATGAGGGTTGAAATTCTTTGGTCAGAGCAATCCTAAGAGAGAACAGTCAGGGAGGTTTCTGCTGGTTCTAAAACTTCAAGTTCTGCTGTAGCTAGAGAGAAGAAGAGCTGTTTTAGGTCAAGGTGATCTTTCCAGGTTTTGTGATCTAAGATACTTATGCAAGCAAGTCGGTTCTCTGTTGTTTGCTCTGTGATTGGATCATAGGACACAGACTGTAAACCCTGAAATAGGCTTTGTTCTAATTGCCAAATAGTCAGACGACATTAATGCCTTTTTTTTTTTTTTTAATTAACTGAAACAATAGGAAAAAATATCCACCCCTCAAAAAAACAAAAATCCCACAGGTTAACATCTATAAGTTTCGCATTTCAAAAATAACTTTGATTTCTTCTTTTGTAACTCTTTTACACTTGTAGTTCATCTCACACACTTAGCTTCTTATCATACGTTGCCTTATTTTCTAGTTACTTCAGTGTCAGAATTTATAAATTTTGTTTACTGTTACATAATGCTGTCACACATAAACCTTTTTTGTTCTCTAAATATTCTCTATTTGTCTTCTCAAATAGATTCTAAGTTACTTTTGAAAGTGGACCAACACCTTCATGTTTTTAATTTAAATGGTTTATGAAAGTGCTTTCAAACTAATTTCCCTGGTCTAATAAGCATCATGGAGTCCCTGGATGGTGCAAACGGTTAAGACATTTGGCTGCTAATAGAAAGGTTGGGGGTTGGAGTTCAACTAGAGGCACCTCAGAAAAAGACCTGGTGATCTACTTCTGAAAAACTAGCCATTGAAAACCTGATGGAGCACAGCTCCACTCCGACACACATGGGGTCACCATGAAAGAATGGACTTGATAGCAACTGGTTTTGGTTTAACAAACCACGTAAATAAGACACTCTTGAATATGTTGTTCCATAAAGCCCAAATTATTTCATAAACAGAGGCAAACAACACACATGGATACATTCATTGAACTAACAAAGTAATAAATCTTTTATTAATGTTTATAAAGTGTTCACTCTCTGTCCAGCAGAATGCTAGCCATCATAGGGAATGAAAAGTATCCTAAGGTCCACTTGCTCTTTAACTGCTCAGAGTGTAGCTAGGCAGACAGAAGACACTAGAAGCATTAAGTTCTCAACTGCATGGTGACGTGAAGAGAGATGAATGCAGGCAGTAGTAGTTGGGGGTGCTTAAAAAGTAAGTTTGCTGTGAAGAATGGGAAGAACAGAAACAGAGTGCATACGAGAGGGAGAGGATTCCAGGAATTTGGAGCAGTTTGAGCAAAAACATAGAGACAGAAAATAAAGTGCGTTTTGGGGCAGAGAAGGCATTGTCTTGAACAAAACAGTGGATGGATGTTGGGGAGAAGGAGTAAAACATGAGTTGAATTATGTAAGAACTTTCCACAAATAATAATAACACTGAATACAGAAAACATTTATAGAATTTGCTATACACCAGGTGCCGTTCTAAACGTTTACATATATTAACAAATTTAACTCTTACAACAACTTTTTGAGGTAGGTACAACTCATATCCTTAGTTTACAGATGAGGAAACTGAGGTACAGATGGTTATGTATTTTCACTAAACAGACAGAAATAGTAAGTGATGGAGTCAGGATTAGAACTTAGAACTCTTGGTCTTTTGACTTTACCTGCATTTGAAATAGGCTGAAATACAGGAATTATGCCTTCCTTTGGGTGCAGATACAAACCATTAAACTCCTTATTCTTCCTTACTCAACAGGTGTATAAAAGAGGGCAGAGAACAAACTGCTTTTGTTCCAACATCAGAATAGACATATAGTATTGTTAGTTGTTGTAGAGTCAGCTCTGACTCATGGTGACCTTATGTGTAACAAAACAAAATGTTGCCAAGTCTTGCTCCATCTTCATGATCATTGGTATGTTTGAGTCCATTGTTGGTAGCTTTTGTGTTAATCCTTCTCATTGATGTTTTTCCTCATTTTCATTGGTCCTCTAGTTTACCAAACATGATGTCCTTTTCTAGCAATAGATCTTTCTTGATGACATGTCCAAATTAGGCCAGTCAAAGTCTCACCATTCTCACTTCCAAAGAGCGTTCCGGTTGTATTTCTTCTAAGACTTAGGACAAAGAACAGGACTTTAAAAATATGTCTCCCCCATATGTGCCACTTTCCTTGGTTATCTCTTTAAAATTCCAAACGACCTCATTTCTCCTCCCAAAAGAGTCAAAGAAAAAACAGTTAAGTTTCACTCAGTCCCAAAGATATGGAAACTAGCTCTCTCGAGCCTTTAAAAGTAACTTTCAAATTGGAAGTCTGTCCTGATACTCAGTAAGGTGAAAGTAGTCTCTCTGGAGGTTGTCTGTTGTCTAATAATGTACAAAGTAACAGTGCTTATCTGAAATCTGAATACATTGCCAAGAACAAGCAGTGACTCAGGGCCTGGGTATGCAGGAAGTAGGGATAAAGAGCAGAGTAAACAGATGAGAATCAAGTCTGATGAAGCTCCTGGACCATCAGGTCAGCCTGGAGAGTGTAGGCCACATGGACTGTTCCTAGTCTGGTATCCCACGAACTGGGGCTTCTTGGGGAGTTAAAAACAGGCATTGCTGTGGAATAGGGAATACACAGGAATCAAATCAACTACATCTGTGGAAAGAGAAGACAGAAAAGCTCAATATCATCAGTCACAACAAGGCCAGGGCAGACTGCTGAACAGACCATCCACTGCTCATATGCAAGTTCAGGTTGAAACTGAAGAAAATTAGAACAAGTTGATGACAGACAAAGTATGACATTGAGTATATCCTACCTGAATTTAGAGACCATCTCAAGAATAGATTTGACACATTGAACACTAATGACTGAAGACCAGACGAGTTGTGAAATGACATCAAGGACATCATACATGAAGAAAGCAAGAGGTCATTAAAAAGACAGGAAAGAAAGAAAAGTCCAAAATGGATGTGAGAAGACACACTGAAATTTGCTTTTGAACATCGAATAGCTAAAGCAAAAGGAAGAAATGATGAAGTAAAAGAACTGAACAGAAGATTTCAAAGAGTGGCTTGAGAACAAAGTAAAGCATTATAATGACATATGCAAAGAGCTGGAGATAGAATACCAAAAGGGAAGCACGTGCTTGGCATTTCTCAAGCTGAAAGAACTGAAGAAAAAATTCAAGCCTTGAGTTGCAATAGTGAAGGATTCTATGGGGAAAATATTAAATGACACACGAAGCATCAAAAGAAGGTGTACAATAAAGAAATGGAAGATCTAAATGCCATAATCAACCAACTTGATCTCATAGACGTATACAGAACACTCTACCCAACAGCAGCCAAGTATAATTTTTTTTCCAATGCACATGGAACATTCTCCAGAATAGACCACTTATTAGGCCAGAAAGCAAGCCTTCACAAAATACAAGGCATCAAAATATTACAAAGCATCTTTTCTGACCATAAAGGCATAAAAGTAGAAATCAATAACAAAAAAAGGAGGAAAAACAATCAAACACATGGAAACTGAAAAACACCTTGTTAAAAAACTACTGGGTTATAGAAGAAATTAAGGACGGAATAAAGAAATACACAGAATCAAATGAGAATGAAAACACATCCTACCAGAACCTTTGGGACACAGCAAAAGCAGTGCTCAGAGGTCAGTTTATAGCAGTAAATGCATACATCCAAAAAGAAGAAAGGGTCAAAATCAAAACATTAACCATATAACTCAAACAAATAGAAAAAAAGTAGCAAAAGAAGCCCTTGGATACCAGAAGAAAGTAAATAATAAAAATTAGAGCAGAATTAATGAAATAGAGAATAGAAAAACAATTCAAAGAGTCAACAAGACAAAAAGCTAGTTCTTTGAAAAGGCCAACAAAATTGATAAATCAGTGGCCAAACTGACAAAAGAAAAACAGGAAAGGAAGCAAATAACTCAAATAAGAAATGAGATGGGTGATATCACAACAGAACCAACTGAAATTAAAAGAATCATAACAGAATATTATGAAAAATAGTACTCTAACAAATTTGAAAATGTAGAGGAAATGGACAAATTTCTAGAAATACATTATCTACCTAAACTAACACAAACAAAGGTAGAAAAACTCAATAATTCTATAACAAAAGAAGAGATTGAAAAGGTAATTAAAAAACTCCCAACCAAAAAAAGCCCTGGCCCTGATGGTTTCACTGGAGAATTCTACCAAACTTTCAGAGAAGAGTTAACACCACTACTACTAAAGGTAATTCAGAGCATAGAAAAGGGTGGAATACTCTCAAGCTCATTCTATGAAGCCAACATAACCCTGATACAAAAACCAGGTAAAGACACCACAAAAAAACAAAATTACAGACCAATATCCCTCATGAACATTGACGCAAAAATCCTCAACAAAATTCTAGCCAATAGAATTCAACAACATAAAAAAATAATTCACCATGATCAAGTGGGATTTATACCAGGTATGCAGGATGGTTCAACATTAGAAAAACAATCAGTGTAATCCATCACATAAATAAAACAAAAGAACAACATGATGTTATCAATCCATACAGAAAAGACATTTGACAAAGCCCAACACCCATTTATGATAAAATCTCTCAACAAAATAAGAATAGAAGGGAAATCCCTCAGCATAATTAAGGACATTTATACAAAGCCAGCAGCCAACATTATTCTAAATGAACAGAGTTTGAAAGCATTCCCCTTGAGAACGGGAACTAGACAAGGATGCCCTTTATCATCACTCTTATTCAACATTGTGCTGGAGGTCCTAACCAGCGCAATTAGGCTAGAAAAAGAAATACAGGGCATCCAAATTGGTAGGGAAGAAGTCAAAGTATCTCTGTTTGCAGATGATATGATATTATACACAGATAACCCCAAAGATTCCACAAGAAAACTACTGGAACTAAGATTTCAGCAAAGTATCAGGATACAAGGTAAACATAAAAAATCAGTTGGATTCCTTTACACCAACAAAGAGAACTTTGAAGAGGAAATCACCAAATCAATACCTTTTATACTTGCCCCCAAGAAGATAAAATACTTAGGAATAAATCTAACCAGAGATGTAAAAGACCTATACAATGAAAAGTACAAGACACTACTGCAAGAAACCAAGAGATTTGCACACTGGAAAAACATACCTTGCTCATGGATAAAAAGTCTCAACATCGTGAAAATGTCAATTCTACCCAAAGTGATCTACAGATACAGTGCAATCCTGATCCAAATTCCAACGGAATTTTTTAATGAGAAGGAGAATCACCAACTTCATATGGAAAGGGAAGAGGCACTGTATAAGTAAAGCATTACTCAAGAAGAAGAACAAAGTGGGAGGTCTCACACTACCTGGTTTTAGAACCTATTATACTGCCACGGTAGTCAAAACAGCCTAATACTGGTAAAACAACAGATACATAGACCATTGGAACAGGATTGAGAATCCAGACATAAATTCATCCACCTATGTGCAGCTGATATTTGACAAAGGCCCAAAGTCCATTAATTGGGGAAAAGACAGTCTCTTTAACAAATGGTGCTGGCATAACTGGATCTCCATCTGCAAAAAACTGAAACAAGACCCATACCTCACACCATGCACAAAGTAACTCAAAATGGATCAAAGACCTAAATATCAAATAGAAAACAATAAAGATCATGGAATTAAAAATAGGGACAACACTAGGAACCCTAATACATGGCATAAGCAGAACATGAACCATAAGAAGCAATGCACAAGCACCAGAAGAGAGACTAGATAATGGGAGCTCCTAAAAATCAAACACTTATGCTCATCAGAAGACTTCACCAGAAGAGTCAAAAGACACCCTACAGACTGGGAAAAAAAAATTTGGCTATGATAAATCTGATCAGCATCTAAACTCTAAAATCTACAAGATAACTGCAAAACCTCAACAACAAAAAGACAAGTAACCCAATTTAAAAAATGGGCAAAGGATATGAATAGGCACTTCGCCAAAGAAGACATTCAGGCAGGTAACAGACACTTGAAGAAACGCCCATGATCATTAACCATTAGAGAAATGCAAATCAAAACTACAATGAGATACCATCTCACCCCAACAAGGCTGGCATTAATCCAAAAAACACAAAATAATAAATGCTGGAGAGGTTGTGGAGAGACTGGGACACTTATACACTGTTGGTGGGAATGTAAAATGGTATAACCACTTTGGAAATTGATTTGATGCTTCCTTAAAAAGCTAGAAACAGAAGTACCATATGATCCAGCAATCCCACTCTTTGGAATATAGCCTAGAGAAATAAAAGCCATCCCACGAATAGATATGTGTACATCCATGTTCACTGCAGCACTGTTCACGATAGCAAAAAGATGGAAACAACCTAGGTGCCCATCAATGGATGAACGGATAAACAAATTATGGTATTTTCACACAGTGGAATACTGCACAACAGTAAAGAACAACGATAAAGCTGTGAAGCATCTTGTAACATGGAGGAATCTGGAGGGCATTATGCTGAGTGAACTTACTCACAGAAGGACAAATATTGTATAAGACCACTATTATAAGAACTCAAGAAAATGTTTAAATACAGAAGAAAACATTCTTTGATGGTTACCAGGGTGGAAAGGGAGGGAGAGGGTTATTCACTAACTAGATAGCAGACAAGAATTATCTTAGGCAGACTTCCGGCAGAATGACGCTCTAGGCAGAAGCACCACGCCGTGCCTCCACAGCAAAGATCCGAAGAACTAAGCCAGACAGAGAAAACAGCAATCCTGAAACCCTAAAACATCAAATGAAGAGATAAAGAACTTAGCCAAGCACCAAATGGAGTGAGAAAACTGACAAAGAACGGAGAGTGAGGAGAGGTTCATGCAGAGGTCCACTATCAGCTAACGCAGTGTGGATCCGCCATCTTGGACTCCTTTCAGAGACCAGCAAATAGGGGGTACGAGAAAGAAGCTTCATGGAACTTCCAGCAGGAGACAGAACAGCCGGTAATTTGCAATATATGTTTTCCCACCCCCCACCCTTCTTCACTCTGACTCAGCCTCCTCTGCTTCCTGTGGCCACAGTCTCTTGGATGGGAAGAACCGGCTCCTGGGATTCCACCCAACCACACTGGCTGGTTCCCTGAGTGCCATTTGTTGTCCGCTGGTGTTGCTTTTTCCCACTTCTTTTGATTTCTTCCTTACCTCTCACCACCTCCCCTTCCTTTCTTTCAAATGCTTGGCTCTGTGCGCCACCTTTGCTTCTGCCTAAGGGGCTGTGGAGTGCCTTTCGAGTGTGGAACTGCTCCCTGGTCTGGGCTGCCATGCTGGTGGGATCCCAGGGCTTTTGTTGGTTTGTTTGTTTTGAATCATTTGTTTGTTTTATTTTCTTTTCTCAAGTTGGGAGCCTGTTCTGGCCGGGCGGTGCTGCATGGCTTGGAGCCTACCCCCTTGGCTTGTGCAGACATGCAGAGGGATCCCTGAGGACATTTCTTTTTCTGTGGGTTTTTTTTTCTTTTATGTTTTTTTGGGGGGCTTTTCTTGTTTTTTTTCTTTCTGATTTATTTTGTTTTCTTTTCCCCCTTTTTCCCTTTTTGTCTTTCTTCATTACTCAGTTTCTTGTTTCTCTATACCTTCCTTCTCTTCCTGTTCCCTGAATACCCAGTGCTGAATACCTCTATTCCTTCTAGCCAGGCTATACTGCAGCATCTGGGAAGAACTTCCTCAGACCTCATAGCTGCACTTGTGGGATCCCTGGGAGCTTTGCTGTTCTTTTTTCTTCCTAATTTTTATTTATTCATTTTTTTCTTTTTTTCTTCTTCTTCCCCTTTTTGTTTTTCTCCATTTCATAGTCTCTCATCTCTCCACTCCAACGGCAAACTTCCCTAGCACTCTTTTTTGTTTGTGTATTTTTGGCTCCTGTTCCTCTCTCCTCTCTCCAATATCCATCTTACCTCCATACATAACAATCTTCCCCCTCCATCCTGTCCACCTGCACCATGTGCTTAACATCACACCACCAAGAAGCACAGGCACAGCCTACCAGAACCTGACCAGCAGTGATTACCAACCACCCCTGGTGGCTGTAGTAAGTGCCTCAAACAACCCATCCTAGCAACTCTTCTTCAGCTAGACCTGCCCTGCTGTACCGTATCTGAGAGACTGATCCTGCCAATTGTAGAAGGAGGTGAAAAGTATCGTGCCCATAGATGAGCAAACAACAAAGAACACACAGCCCACCGGCTCAAACATAGCAAAATTAAAAAAAAAAAAGACAAAGAAAACAAATCTACAATCAATAAATGAGAAAAATAACTACTGAATGCCCCGAAGACTGCAGACAATATCAAAACATTTACAAAAACAGGATAGGAGGGTTCCAGTAGGCATCAAAAATAAAACACCAGACGACTTTCCAGTGGAAGAAAAGGCACTAGAAATACCTGGTAGAGAATTCAAACCTGTAATACTCAGAAATATCCAAGAGTTGAAACAAAAAGCAGACAAAAATGAGGAAAAAATAAATAAATGAGGAAGAATTCAGGAAAATAATGCAGGAACAAAATGCCACAATAAATTCACAACTAGAAATTATACAAAAACAACAGTTAGTAATCCAAAAGATAAACAACAAGATGTCAGAAACGGACAGTGTCATAGAAGGGCTGAGGAGGAGATTTGAAATGGTAGAAGACAGGATCAGTGGAACTGAAGACAAACACTTGGATACAACTCTGTTCGAGGAAAACACAGAAAAAAGAATAAAGAAAAATGAAGAGACCCTGAGAGTTATGTGGGATACAATCAAAAGCAAAAATTTTCGAGTGATTGGAGTTCCAGAACAGGAGGAGAAAACTGAAAACACAGAGAGGATCATTGAAGAACTGCTGACAGAAAACTTCCTCAATATCATGAAAGATGAAAAGCTGGCCATCCAAGAAGCTCAATGAACCCTATATAGGAGAGACCCCAAAAGAAAATCACCAAGGCATATCATAATCACACTCGCAAAAACTAAAGACAAAAAAAGAATCCTGAGAGCAGCTTGTGAAAAACAAGAAGTCACATACAGAGGAGACAATAAAACTAAGACTATTTGGCAGAAACCACGCAGGCAAGAAGGCAATGGGATAACATATATAAAACCTTGAAAGAAAAAAATTGCCAGCCAAGAATAATATATCCTGCAAAACTTTCATTCCAATATGATGGTGAAATTAGGACATTTCCAGAGAAACAGAAATTAAGGGAATATGTAAAAACCAAACCAAACTTAAAATAATTATTAAAGGGAGTCCTTCAATCAGAGAACAAACAATTTCAGCTCATAGGCTGAATCTAGGATGCAGGATTGTGCCAGCCAGATACCAATCTAGGAAATGAACTCTCAAGGACTATCCAAAACCAAAAGAAATACAACATGGAATCAGAGCAGTTAATCTGTAAATGACAACAACATCAGAACAATAAAAGAGGGAATAAATGGTGTAGGTATAGAACCTTCTAAGGGAGAGGAAGGCAAGACAATACCAAGTAATAATAGACTGCTTCAGACTTAGAAAGATAAGGGTAAATTTCACGGTAATCACAAAGAAAGTTAACAAACCAAGTCATAAAAATAAAGAGGAAAACCACAAAGTCTCAGCAAAAAGAAAACCAAAAACAAAAAAAACCCAAAAACCTAAAAATAAAAAAGAAATGAAAAAAAGTCCACAAACAAAAGTAATTCAGCACAGGTGAGTAAGAAAAACAAAGAAAACTTCAGCACCACAAAGAAAAGCACTACAAAATGACAGCAATAAACTCACACCTATCAGCAACTACACTGAATGTAAATGGCCTAAATGCACCCATAAAGAGACAGTGATAAAATGGATACAAAAACACGATCCAACAATATGCTGTCTACAAGAGGCACACTTTAGAAACAAAGATGTAAATTTATTAAAAATCAAAGGATAGAAAAAAATGTATCAAAAATGTAACAAAAAAGAGCAGGAGTGGCAACACTCATCTCAGATAAAATAGACTTTAAAGCAAAATCCACCCTAAAAGACAAAGAAGGACTCTGTATAATGATTCAGGGGATGATCCATCAAAAAGACATAACCGTAATAAACATCTATGCCCCCAATGACAGGGCTCCAAATACATAAAACAAACTCTAACAACACTGAAAAGAGAAATTGACAGTTCCGCAATAAAAGTAAGAGACTTCAACACACCACTCTCAGTAAAGGACAGAACAACTAAAAAGAAACTCAGCAAAGATGCAAAAGACCTAAAGGACACAATCAGCCAACTTGATCTCATACACATATATAGAACACTCCATCCAACAGATGCAAAGTACACATTCTTTTCCAATGCACATGGAATGTTCTCCAGTATAGACCACATCTTAGGCCACAGAGCAATCCTCAACAAGATCCAAAACGTTGAGATAATTCAAAGTATCTTCTCTGACCACAATGCCATCAAGGTAGAAATTAACAATAGAAAGCACAAGGAAAATAAATCAGTTACATGGAAACTGAATAATACCCTGCTTACATATCAGTGGGTAATAGAAGAAATCAGAGATGGAATAAAAAAATTCCTAGAATCAAATGAGAATGAAAACACATCATACCAAAACCTTTGGGAGACAGCAAAGGCAGTCCTAAGACGATAATTTATACCAATAGATGCACATATCAAAAAAGAAGAAAGTGACAAAATCAAAACATTAACTACACAACTCAAACAAATAGAATGAGAACAGCAAAAAAAAAAAAAAAAAAAAAAAAAAGCCCACAGTCACCAGAATAAAGGAAATAATAAAGATTGGAGCAGAAACAAGTGAAATAGAAAATAGAAAAACAATAGAAAGAATCAACAAAACCAAAAGTTGGTTCTTTGAAAGAATCAACAAAATCAACAAACCACTGGCCAGACTGACAAAAGAAAAACAGGAGAGGATTCAAATAACCCAAATAAGAAATGAAATGGGGGACATTACAACAGACCCAACTGAAATAAAAAGGATAATAACAGAATATTATGAAAAACTGTACTTCCACAAATTTGAAACCTAGAGGAAATGGACAAACCTCTAGAAACACACTACCTACCCAAACTACAACAAAGTGATGTTGAAAATCTGAACAGATCCATAACAAGAGAAGAGATTGAAAAGATAATAAAAAAAAAACTCCCAACCAAAAAAAGCCCTGGCCCAGATGGCTTCACTGGAGAATTCTACAAAACATTCAAAGAAGAGCTTGTACCAGTACTACTCAAGCTATTTCAGAGCATAGAAAAGGAAGCAACACTTCCAAATTCATTCTATGAAGGCAGCATAACGCTGGCAAAAACCAGGCAAAGATGTCACAAAAAAAGAAAATTACAGACCAATATCTCTCATGAATATAGATGCAAAAATTCTGAACAAAATTCTAACCAATAGAATTCAGCATCATATCAAAAAAAAAAAAAAAAAAAAAAACTACCACGACCAAGTAGAATTCATACCAGGTATGCAAGGATGGTTCAGCATTAGAAAATCAATCAACGTAATCCACCACATAAATAAAAGGAATGAAAAGAATCATATGATCATCTCACTTGACACAGAAAAGGCATTTGACAAAGTCCAACACCCATTCCTGATAGAAACTCTCAATAAAATAGGTATAGAAGGGAAATTTCTCAACATAATAAAGGGCATCTATGCAAAATCAACAGGCAACATCATTCTTAATAGAGAGAGGCTGAAAACATTCCCCTAGAGAACAGGAGGAAGATAAGGATGCCGTTTATCACCACTCCTATTTAACATTGTGCTGGAAGTTCTAGCTAGAGCAATAAGGCAAGAAAAAGAAATAATGGGAATCCAAATTGGTAATGAAGAATTTAAACTATCCTGGTTTGCCAGTGATATGATACTATATATAGAAAACCCTAAAGACTCCACAAGAAATCTACTGGAACTAATAGAAAGATTCAGCAGAGTGGGAGGATACAAGATAAACATGCAAAAATCCATTGGATTCCTATACACCAATAAAGAGAACGATGAAAAGGAAATCAGGAAAACAATACCATTTATAGTAGCCCCTAAAAAAATAAAATACTGAGGAATAAATCTAACCAGGGATGTGAAAGACCTATACAAAGAAAACTACAAAACACTACTGCAAGAAACCCAAAGGGATCTACATAAATGAAAAACATAAGGAAGGAAGCCCCGAATAAGTAAAGCACTTCTGAAGAAGAAGAATACAGTTGGAGGACTCACACTACCTGAGCTCAGAACCTACTATACAGCTACGGTAGTCATAACATCCTGGTAGTGGTACAATGACAGATACATTGATTAATGAAACAGAATTGAGAACCCGGATGTAAATCCATCCACCTACGGTCACCTGATCTTCTACAAGAGCCCAAAGTCCATCAAATGGGGAAAAGACTGTCTTTTTAACAAATGGTGCTGGAAAAACTGGATATCCATCTGCAAAAAAATGAAACAGGAGCCATACTTCACACCATATACAAAAACTAATTCAAAATGGATCAAAGACCTAGATATAAAACCAAAAAGTATAAAGTTCGTAGAAGAAAAAATAGGACCAACGCTTCACGCCCTAATACAGGGCATTAACAGGATACAAATCTTAACCAACAATACACAAACCCCAGAAGATAAACTGGATAACTGGGATCTTCTAAAAATCAAACATCTATGCTCTCTAAAAGACTTCACCGAAAGAGTAAAAATAGAACCTACAGATTGGGAAAAAACTTTTGGACAGTACAAGTCAGACAAAGATCTAATCTCCATAATCTACAAGAAAATCCAACACCTCTACAACAAAAACACAAATAATCCTATTAAAAAATGGGCAAACTAAATGAACAGACATTTCACCAAAGAAGACATTCGAGTGGCCAACAGACACATGAGGAAATGCTCAAGATCACTAGCCATTAGAGAAATGCAAATTAAAACCACAGTGAGATACCATCTCACCCCGGCATTACTGGCACGAATCAAAAACACTGGAAATAACAAATGTTGGAGGGGCTGCAGGGAGATGGGAACTCTTATGCACTGCTGGTGGGAATGCAAAATGATACAACCATTTTGGAAAATGATATGACGCTTCCTCAGAAAGCTAGAAATAGACATACCATTCGATCCAGCAATCCCACTCCTACAAATATATCCTAGAATAATAAGAGTCATCACTCGAATAGACATATGCACACCTATGTTCATGGCAGCATTGTTCACAATAGCAAAACTATGGAAACAACCTAGATGCCCATCAACAGATGAATGGATAAACAAACTATGGTACATACACACAATGGAGTACTATGCAACCATAAAGAACAACGATGAATCTGTGAAACATCTCATAACATGGATGAAACTGGAGGACATTATGCTGAGTGAAATAAGTCAATCACAAAAGGACAAATATTGTATGAGACCACTACTGTAAAAACTCATGAAAAGGTTTATACACAAAAAGTAACAATCTTTGTTGGTTACCAGGGATGGGAGGGGTGGGGGTGGGAAAATACTAAACAGACAATAGATAAGTGGTATCTTGGGTGAAGGGTGAGGCAGTACACAATACAGGGGAAACCAGCACAACTTGTACAAGGAAAGGTGATGGAAGCTCCATAGACACATCCAAACTCCCTGAGGGACTGAATTGCTGGGCAGAGGGCTGCGGGGACCATGGTGTTGGGGAACATCTAGCTTACTTGGCATAACACAGTTTATAAAGGCAATGTTCTACATTCTACCTTGGTGAGTAGTGTCTTGGATCTTAAAAGCCTGTGAGCAGCCACCTAAGATACTCCACTGGTCTCACCCTCTCGGGAGCAAGGGAGAATGAAGAGAAGAGGATACAAAGAAAAGATTAGTCCAAAGAACTATTGGACCACAGCTACCACGGCCTCCACCAGACTGAGTCCAGTACAGCTAGATGGTGCCCAGCTACCACCACTGACTGCTCTGACCGGGATCAAAATAGAGGGTTCTGGACAGAGCTGGAGAAAGATGTAGAACAAAATTCTAACACACACAAAAAAGACCAGATTTACTGGCCTAAAAGAGATTGGAGAAACCCCGAGAGTACGGCCCCCAGACACCCTTTTAGCTCAGTGGTGAAGTCACTTCCGAGGTTCACCGTTCAGTCGGGGATTGGACAACCCCATAAAACAAAACGGGACTAATGAGGCATAGCAGTCCAGGGAGAAGGACTAGAAGGCAGAAAAGGGGACAGGAAAGCTGGTGATAGGGAACTCAAGGTTGAGTAAGGACAGTGATGACGTGTAGGGGGGTTGTTAACCACTGTCATACGGCAACATATGTACTGTTTAATGAGAAACTATTTTGTTCTGTAAACTTCATCTAAAGTGAGAATAGCAGCACAACTGGGAGAGCGTAGTCGATGTCACTGAACTGTGCACGTAGAAATTTTTGAAATGGTGTATCTTTGGTTATGTACATTTTTACCAAAAAAAAAAGGTTGAGAAGGGATAGGGTTGACATGTCTTGGGGTTGTTAACCAATGTCATGAAACAATAAGGTGTACTACTGTTTAATGAGAAACTATTTGTTCTGTAAACCTTCACCTAAAGTACAATTAAAAAAAAAATGCTTGTAAAACCTTTAAGAACAATAACTAGCATATAGTAAGTTTCCCTATAAATATTACTACCATTAAAAAAAAGAAGAAAGAATAGAAAAATCAAACTTCGTCAAGTGAAAAACACTGTACATCAAAGTACATTATGAAGAAAGTGAAAGGACAACCTACTGAGTGGGAGAAAATATTCACAAACTATATATCTGATAAAGGTCTTGTATTCAGAATATATAAAGAAATATTACAATTCAACATCAAAAGGAAAAACTCAATTTAAAAATGGGCAAAGGATCTGAATAAACGTTTCTCCAAAGAAGAAATACAAACAGCCACCTTAAAAACACGTTAAAAGATGCTCAACATTATTAGTGATTAGAATAACGCACATCAAAATCACAAAGAGTTAACACCTCACATCTACTAGGATGGCTATTATAGAAAAAAAAATGGAAAATAAAAAATACTGGGGGGAATGTGGAGAAATCAAAACCTTCGTACAATGCTGGTGGGAATGTCAAATGGTCAGAGATGTGGAAAACAGTTTGGCAGTTCCTCAAAAAGTTAGTCATAGAATTATTATATGATCCAGCAATTCCACTCCTAGGTTATACTCAAAAGACTGGAAAGCAGAGACTCAAACAGATACTTATACACCAGTGTAAACTGCAGCATTATTAACAATAGCCAAAAGGTGGAAGCAACCTAAGTGTCCATCAACACATGAATAAATAAACAAAATGTAGTATATAAGTGTAATGGAATATCATTCAGCCAGAAAAAGGAATGAAGCACTGATACATGCTTCAGTATGGATGAACCTTGAAAACATTAAGTGAAAAACGCCAGTCACGAAGATCACATATTGTATGTCACCATTGATATGAAATATCCAGAAGATGTAAAGCCATATAGACAGAGTTCAGACTGATGGTTACCAGTGGCTGTGGGGGGATGGGAAGTGGGGAGTAACCACTTAATGAGTATAGGCTTTTCTGTTGGGGCGTTGAAAATGCATTGCAACTAGACAGAGGTGATTGTTGAACAATCTTATTAATGTACCAAATGCTACTGAATTGTTTTTTTTTTAAATTGTATGTCAATTTCATCTCAAAAAAAGAAAGAAAAAAATAATTATCTTAGGTAAAGGAAAGGACAGCACATACTACAGGGGAAGTCAGCACAATGGGACTAAACCAAAGCTAAGAAGTTTCCTGAATATGATCAAACATTTTGAGGGACAGAGTAGCAGGGGCGGAGGTCTGGGGACCATGCTTTCAGAAGACATCAAGGTCAATTGGCATAACAAAGTTTATTACGAAAATCTTCTGCATCCTACTTTGGTGGGTGGTCTCTCGGTTTTAAAATCTAGCAAGTGGCCATCTAAGATGCATCAATTGTTCCCAACCACCTGGAGTAAAGGAGAATGAAGAACACCAAAGACACAAGGAAAGTATTAGCCTAAGAGACAGAAAGGGCCACATAAACTAGAGACTTCATCATCCAGAAACCAGAAGAACTGGATGGTGTCTGGCTACCACCAAGGACCACCCTGACAGGGAACACAATAGAGCGTCCCTGACGGAGCAGGAGAAAAGTGGGGTGCAGAACTCTAATTCTAGTAAAAAACTAGACTTAATGGTCTGACTGAGACTGGAAGAATCTCAGAATGCATGGCCTCTGGACTCTCTGTCAACCCCGAACTAAAACAATTCCCGAGGCCAACTCTTCAGACAAAGGCTGAACCAGACCACCGTGGGACATAAACAGATACTCATGAAGAGTGTGCTTCTTCGCTTGAGTAAATACATGAGACTAAATGGGCAGCTTCTGTTCGGAGGTGAGATGAGAAGACAGAGAGGGTTAGGAGCTGGTTGAATGGACATGGGAAATTAGGGGTAGAAAGGAGGAGTGTGCTATCACAGCATAGGGAGAGCAATTAGGGTCACATAACAGTGTGTGAATAAATTTTTGTATGAGAGGCTAACTTGAATTGTAAACTTTCACTTAAACTACAACAATAAAAAAAAAAATTAAAAAAAGAAAGTTGCATGCAAAGGGAGAATGAAGAAAACCAAAGGTAAAAGGGAAAGAGTAATCCAAAGGACTAATGGACCACAATTACCACAGCCTTCACAAGAATGGATCCAGCACAATTAGATGGTGCCGGTTACCCCCACTGTCTGCTCTGTCAGGAATCACAATAGAGGGTCCCGGACAGAGATGGAGAAAAATGTAGAACAAAATTCTAACTCACAAAAAGAAAAAAGACCAAACTTACTGGTCTGACAGAGACTGGAGAAACCCCGAGAGTATGGCCCCTCGGAAATCCTTTTAGCTGTGTACTGAAGTCACTCTTGAGATTCAGCCTTCAGCCAAAGATTAGTCAGGCTCATAAAACAAAACAAGACTAAACAGGCACATCAGCCCAGGGGCAAGGACAAGACAGCAGGAGGGGACAGGAAAGCTTGTAATGAAGAACTGAAGGTCAAGAAGGGAAGAGTGTTGACATGTCATGGGGTTGGCAACCAATGTCACAAAACATTATGTATATTAATTGTTTAATGAGAAACTAGTTTGCACTGTAAATTGTCATCTAAAGTATAATTAAAAAAAAGAAAAAGAAACGTTCTTGCAAGAGTGATATCAGAGCTGTCTCTAAGAAAGTTGTTTGCCACTGGCTGTGTGTCAGTCTGGATTCTTTCAAATGGAAAAAGAAAGTTATTCCAAAGCCTTCTGATATTTAAAAGTATTTTTTTCTGATAGGGTTTTTAAAATATCTGCTTTTGATGGTATAATAATTTGTTCTACAATGGTCTTTAAATCAGAGCTACTTCCTCTTACCTTACTTATTACTTTTCATTTTCAGACAATGTCTGAAAGTGTTAGGTCAGCCAGTCACCATAATTTTGCTGGTTTCTTTACTCTTCTTGTCCAGTGTATTATGTTAATTGCGTCAGGAGTCATACTTTGCCCAGCATGGCTGTAACTAATTGAGAGGACAAGTCCTGGATAACCAAAGCAAAATCACTTCTTGTCGTCCATAGTAATTCCCTCTCAGGATTTTCCCAGAGGGTTTCTAATTAGAGGGAAATGAGCAAGCACATTAGGTGCACCCACATCTGACAGCCAAAAATTTCTTTAAAATGACTTAGTTTACTTCAAGTTTTAATTTATAAACTATTTAATTAAGACCATATATATAGTTATATATGGCAATAGTCTTGTTCACTATCTTATGAATTTAAAGAGAAAAATCAATAGGAATTTCATGGTTAATTTAGACATAAACTGATAATAGGACATAACTGATTTTCCACAACGATTAATTAAAATATGACACAAAATTATATTATGAAGATATAGTTACCAAGATGGTATACTTTAAATTGGGGGAAAATCCATAAAATTTTAGGTTAATAGAGAAAAGACATGTACAAAGAAAGGGAAACAATAAGGTCTTTGTCAAGGAAAAAAGCCGAACCTTACTTACGTAAAATGATTAAGTAATCTTTAATTTTGAAATTATCTGTATCCTGGATATTAGAATTAATTGGAAAATTACACAAAAATGGCACTCTTCTGATATGTTTACCTAATGGTTAGGCGTGGTGACAATGAGCACATACGCAAGTGTAATTTCTAACAATTTAATTTTCACGGCTTATAGATTGTCAGGGTTGGAATGGTGATATAAACAAATCACGGACACAAATATTCTCTTGTTCATCAGTCAATTGGTGTTCCTTTGAGATGAGAGGAAAACCCACAGAGATTTATCTAAAGGTGAATTTTCTGTGCTAATTGGCATAGAAGAGTTTTACTTGTCAAAAGAGCTGTGGGCCTACCCCATCCCAAGGGTTGGCTCTTCTGCTGGGCCTAATGCAGGAGCCTATACTGTGCGTTTGCAGGGTAAACAAAACAAAACAAAAAAACAAGCCCGTTGGCTTCGAATCGATTCTGACTCATAGCCACCAGGGTATTCACATCACCAGAGGCCAAATTTTCCTGTGTCTTCTTCTGAATATGATAAACAAGGGTGATATCTATTTTATAAGCTTCAAATAGGGGTTTCTGAGCTATTGTATTGTTCCTTCTGGATTTATAGAAGAAAAAAGATCTATTGCTAATCAATCGTTTTTAGGGAATACTAATACGCTAACCAAAAGTTTGGTGGCTTGAACCCACCAGCCTCTGGGGAGAAAGATATGGCAGTCTGCTTCTGTAAAGATGTACAGCCTAGGAAACGCTATAGGTTGCTATGAGTTGGAATCGACTTGACAGCAGTGGGTTTACTAGGCATTAAGGAGACCTGGTGGTGCAATGGTTAAGAGCTCAGCTGCTAAATGAAAGGTCAACTGTTCTAACCCACCAGCTGCTCTGAGGGAGAAAAGACCTGACAATCTGCTCCCAGATTGCAGCCTAGGAAACCCTATGGGGCAGTTCTACTCTGTCATATAAGGTTGCTGTGAGTGGGAATGGATTGGAAGGCACCCAACACCAACAGTAACAATTGCATTAGCTGCTCATGGTTTAGTACTGGCTTCCAGTTAACTGTGATAACAGCAAGGATGGGCACTTTGAACCAGAGGATACATTGTTAATTTCTAATATATATCAAACATACACCCCTGAGGTAGAGGGGAATTACTTCTCTTAAATCATACACTTAATTAATGATGAACCTAAAAGTGGAATTATACCCATAACACTTTGGATATGGGGAAGAGGGGACAGGTGTGGTGTATGACAGAAAAAGTATTGAGAAGAATGAGGAAATCTGAGTTTTATTTCTGACTAACTATAAGCTTGGACAAATAATTTTTAATCATGAATTTATAAGTGTTTTTTTGTACAAGGTGCTTTAATTTTTGGTGGTCTAAGTTTTCTATATTTATTAATTTAGAAGAAAATAAGTAGATTAAGTTCCCTTACAGTCAAAGTACCTCTCAGGGCTTAATTTTGTTAATTCTACGAATACTTTAGTTCATAGTTTGGCCTACATAAGTTTCTACACATGAATGTGGTTTCTTCCAATCCTTTCTTTATATTTTTAAATAAAATGTCACCTCCTTCATAAAGATGTCCCTGAAGGATTGGTTCTCATCCCAAGCTCTTGAACTTAATTAAGTCTAGTCTCAATGCTAAGGCATAATAGAGCAGCCATAGGGCTCCACGGCTGAAGTCTTCATAGATGATGCTTCAGGCAACAGGATACTGGGCTGGGCTGTAGTCACAGAATGACTACATTGCACTTTCTATTGTATCAAAATTGTCCATTTCCTACAACAAATCTTACAGTATCATTTGTTGTAGCAAAAGGCAGAAATGTAATCTGGCCTGAGCAAACACCCCTCAGCTTTCCTTCTCCAAAGGATTGAAGTGGTGCCCAGTGGCCTGTCTAACTCACTTTTTGGCATACATTTTTTTTCTCCTGGTTAAAAACGTACAGTTCATTTTATTCAAATCTTTTATCAGTAAGAGAAGAATTTCTGTATGGAAAGTATAATTGTATTTTTACTGGCATCATGTGGCCTCATTCCCATGATTAAGAACTTTTTGCCACAGTATAGTATACAGTTTATTTTGCCACAGTCCTCAGCTCTGTGGAGTTCTAGAGTTTATGAACAATATTCCCAGATTAGTTTTAAAAGTAACCCAAAAAGTGGAGTTTTCCTCTTCTCACTCCTAGTCACCAGAGGAAAGTGATTCTAACTACAAGGTGCATTCCATACCTATGCATAATTTCCTTTAAACAGAGCCCATTGAGAACTGCCCAAATATTAGAATCACAGCCAAGCAATGTGAGATGATTAGTACTCTTGACATTCATGTTGGAACTGGTTTCCCCTCAAAGGAATTTATTTCCCACTTTATACTATTCATAGTTGGATAATAGGTTTCTGTGTAAAGTTTTTGCTTTAAAGTTAATGCTTTGACTACATCTATTTCATATAGTAAATATTTCAATTCTTCTGCTTGAAAAAGAAGACTAGGTGTATATAACTTAGTTATATTAAATATTTAGGTTTTTTAAAATCTTGATTCTACAAGTTAGGAATAATACACATTTAATGAGAAGATGCAATAAAAATTTTTATTTTTGCAACGATACTATTGTTACTTTTGTTTTTTCTGGTTGTTATTACCAGGCATTGACTATTCAATCATGTTTGATTATGTTCCAGGCTAGGTTTTCTTATTGGATTTCTGTTTTTCTTGCCTGCCCTTGTTCAAACTCTTTGGATGATAACTCTTCTTTAACCTCAAGCTGCTCTAAATCTATTTCTTTATGGAAGTAGAAAGAAACATCCTGGCATCATTGCAAAAGATGATTCAACCTACCACTTTCCTGGGAGATGCTATTTTAAAAACTTTTCTTATTCTTCAGACTGCTCGCTTTGATATATCTCCTTTTCACCTTCAAAGTTTCTGTGTCTTTCTCTTCATCTGCCTCTGTGTCAGCACAGCGCTGTCACCAGAATCTGTATCATTCTTTTTCCCAGCCTAGGTGTCTGGGTCTGACCTCTGCCTCCCACATGCCGTGGTGGTCTTTGTTAAGCATTTCAGGATCAAATTAAATTTCATGACAGTAGCCCTCTGGTATTTTTTTTTTTTTTTAAACCTACCTCATTAGGAGGTACATAGTTTTGAACAACATTTCAACTTGACAAAAATCCATATACTATGTAGCATGTTATTTTCCCCTGAAGAAAATAAAATCTGTAATCGTTAAATAATTTACACCACAAGAGACCTTCAGAGAGAAATAATAGAATCGCTGTGTTGAGAGGGCTCATCCAAGTCCATCTTGTGTCCTTCGGGTGGGATTCCATTCTTAAAGATTTCTAGGAAGGGAGATTCCACAATCCTCCCTGTCAACATGTTTCAGTGTATTATGTTATGTTGGCCCTCAGCGGTAGAAAGCATGTTCGTGTGCCGTTTTGTACTAGACATAACATTTAGAACATGAGAAATAAGAAGGCTCACAAATGGAGCATTGTACCGCGATATTTGATTGGTTGCTGTAATAACTGTCACCATGAAACGCACCTTCCCCATAATTCATTCTGTTCCTATTATTGCATAGTTCTTAAGAAAGCAGATGGGGGAAGATTTATGTGCTACAGCTGCTATCTCAGACAAAAAAGAAAAAAAAAAAAAGATGTACTTTGGGAAACTGACAGTTCAATACCAGAAAGGGAACTGTTCTTCCATAATCATTATTTCTGCATATCGTTCGCTTCCAGTGACCCCTCCCCCTTGATCCTCTGACGTCATTACCTACTAATCTCCTCACTTAGACTCCTCCAGCCAAGCTCCAACTTGCTGTTCTTAGAATTCACCAGGAATATTCCCCCCTCAAGCTCGTTATTTTAGTTTCTCCGCCTGGAATGCTCTTTACCAACATAAACGTATTTTGGCTCCCTCCCCTCTCTCAGGTTTTTACTCAAGTATCAGTTTTCTCAGTGATGCCTTTCTTGGGAATTCTATCCCAAATTGTAATTGCCCCTCCTATACATACACTACTTCTTACCCCACTCGTGGCTTAATTGTTCTTCTTCCTACTTAGCACAATCTAACATACCAGGGAACTTACTCATTTATCATGGTCATTGTCCCTCTATTCTCTCTAGACTGTAAGCTCTACCAGAGCAAAGTTTTCTGTCTACCAGGCATCTTTCTCCTAATGTTACTACAGGCAGTCCCTGGGTTATGAATGTCCATCTTATGGACAAATTGTGTGTAATAACAGATTGCCATAAAGCCTATTATATTAAAAATTTGAAGTAAATACAATATTTTGTATTTACGAATGCATACATTACTTTGTGATGCTCCTGAAAACATCGTGCAGTTTGGAAGTGTGTCTTAAGCATTTTATATGCATAGAAAGGTAAAACATATACTATATACTAAGACAAATACTTGACTAACTGACACTGAATAAGAACCATATGTATCTGCTCCGACTTACCTACAAATTCGGCTTAAAGACAGATTTAGGAATGGATCTCGTTTGTAACCCGGGGACTGCCTGTAATCCGTTTCCGAAAATCACACTTTCTGTGTGAAAATGCTAACTGGAATCCTATCTCCTATTATTATAAAAGGGGGGGGAAAAAAAAAAAGATGCGTTACATGTCAACCCCAAAGGCTAAGCACTCAGCTGCTATCCGAAAGATTGAAAGTTTGAACCAATCCAGTGGCTCCATGGGAGAAAGTCCTGGTGATGTGATTCTGTAAAGATTACAGCCTAGAAAACACTATGGGGCAGTTCTATTCTACTCTGTCACATAAGGCCACCATGAGTCAGAACTGACTTGACAGCACTTAACAACAACAAGAAGCTAAAATATAGTAAAACATGTATATACAGGTAAAGACTATCATATTAGAATGTAAAATGCTTGCAAAAGTCATTTTCTGAGCTCTACACAGATAGCTTAGTTGTTAATAAACAGTTGTCTTATACACGGGGACATGACTTTTTAGAGCCAGAGGCACCCCAGACACACATCCCCTGTGTTGACACCCATTTCTAAAATGTCTACATGTGATTCTGATGTTTTATAATTTCCATTCATAACATAACTTTAGACTCCATGTGTATTGTTTTGCTTAAACCTTGAGTTTCAGGGTAATACATATATTTATTTTAAATACTTTTTAAAAAATATTGATCCTGAAAAGTATTTTATTGAAAGATAGGTATTTTCTATGAAGTTTGAGTATTAAGAACCTAAAGGTGTTTTATCCAGAAAACATAAACCAGGGAAATATTTTGTGGGGTATGACAAGATTTTATTCACTGATGAATCCACAGCTTTTAGAACGATGCTTGGCGCATAGTTAAGGAGCCCTGGTGACGTAGGGGTTAAGCGTTTTGTTGCTAACTGAAAGGTCAGCAGTTTGAACCCACCAGCCTCTCTGTGGGAGAAAGAAGCAGCAAGCAGTCTGCTACCGCAAAGATTTACAGCCTTGGAAACCCTATGAGGTAGTTCTACTCTGTCTTATAGGGTCACTGTCATGGATTGAATTGTGTCCCCCCAAAAATATCTGTCAACTTGGCTAGATCATGATTCCCAGTATTGTATGATTGTCTACCATTTTATCATCTAATGTGATTTCCCAATTGTGTTGTAAATGCTATCGCTATGATGTAATAAGATGGATTAGCAACAGTTATACTGATGAGGTTTACAAGATTAGACAGTGTCTTAAGCCAATCTCTTTTGAGATATAAAAGAGAGAAGCCAGCAGAGAGATGTAGGAACCTCATACCACCAAGAAAGCTGTGCCAGGAACACAGTGTGTCCTTTCGACCTGAGGTTCCTGCTCAGAGAAGCTCCCAGAGCAAGGGAAGATTGATGACATGGACCTTCCTCCAGTGCCGACAGAGAAAGCCTTCCGCTGGAGCTGATGCCCTGAATTTGGACTTGTAGCCTACTGGACTGCGAAGAAATAAACTTCTCTTTGTTAAAGCCATCCACTTGTGGTATTTCCTTTATAGTAGCACTAGATAACCAAGACAGTCAGTATGAGTTGGACTTGACTTGATGGTAACAGGCAGCACACAGTTAAATGCACAATCAATATTTGATGAATGAAATAAGAATATTTACTTTTTACTAGGCTCTGGCCTCTAGACCAAATGGCCATGATGCAGACCTCTACTATGAATCTGTACAAAGTCCATTCCACAAAATTGTGGGAAACAAGATAGTGCCATTAAGGATGTGGGGTCTAATGACCTGGGTTCTGCTAACTACAGCTTTGTTGATGAGATATGATCCATGGCAAGTGATAGCCTTCTGGAATCCAGTTTTTCCTCTGTATAAAAGGACAGAGTAGGACTTCAGAATCCTAAAGGTCCATTTCAACTTAAACATGTTGCCATCTGTAAAATAGAAACAAAAATATTTCTTCCTCATTAGGGTTGTTGAGTCAATCAAATGAGGATTGTGTTTACATCACATAGCGGAGGGCATGGCACATGGTTAATACCCAATAAATGGCAGCTATTGTTGTTATTTTATTTTTATTATGTTTAATCTCTCAATAGCAGTGGGTTTGGTTTTGGTTTGGTTTTAATTTGTATATAATGATGTATCCAAACCGAAAACCAAACCCATTGCCATCTAGTCCATTCTGACTCATAGTTACCCTGTAGGACAGAATAGAACTGCCCCATAGTGTTTCCAAAGCTATAAATCTTTATGGAAGCAGACTGCTACATCTTTCTCCTCTGGAGTGGCTGGTGGGTACAAACTGCCAACCTTTAGGTTAACAGTGGAGCACTTTAACCACTGTGCAACCAGGGCTCCTGATGATATATCAGTTCATTTAATTTCCAGAACAGTTTCAGCTGTTGCTGAACCCAGAATGTAGCTGAGTGGTTGTTTTTAGTTGCTGTTGAGTTGAATCCAACTTCTAACAACAACCCCATGTGTGCAGAGTAGAACTGCTCCATATGGTTTTCAAGGCTTCGACCTTTCGAAAGCAGTTCACCGGGCTTAAATTCCAAGGAGTCTCTCGGTGGGTTGGAACCAGCAGCCTTTTGGCTAGTAGTTCAGCACTTAACTGATTATATCACCCAGGGACAGCTGAGTGTTAGCTTTACAAACATTTTTGGAGATGATTCCTGTCAATTGTTTACAAATTGAATGATTATATAGGCATACATTTTGTTGTAATGAGAACATTAAATTATTTTAAAGAAGACATAAACCCTCTCATACTTTGGAGACTCCTGTTGGACCTTCAATAGAATTATAAGTGGCTTTGGTTTTTTCACTTTTGTATCTCTCCTGCCCTTTATTGTATGAACAATTAAGCATGAACCATACAAAATTTTTAAACAAGGAAATTGTTTGATCTTGGGGCACTTCTGGATTCAATCCTTATTGCTTTTAGAAAGGGTTACTTTTTTCTCTGTTAGCTCTCAAATTTAGATTTTAATTCTTTTCTTATGTTGGAAAAAGACTATTTCTAGGTAGTGATGATGATACATGTGCTTTAACCTTTTCATACTTTATTACAGTGGGGGCTGTGACAGTAGCAAAAAATAACTATGAAGCAGAGCCTCAAAGCGTCTGTTAAGCATTATTTTGGAAGTGTCCAAAAGCTTGTGAGGATGAAGGGAGAGGCCTGAAATCATAAATACCAACGAACATGTTGCTTTGATACTCAGTAAGATGGTTTTTTAAATGCAATAAACAGTATGAAAAACACCTTTTTTCTTTTAAACTTTTTCATTTATGGAAAAACATAATGGGAATTTCAAAGTCTTAGTTTTTAAGAGTTTTTTTTCACCATTGACTTGATCACTGGACTTGATCAACTCATCAACTGATTTCATACTATGGTGATTTCCTTAGAATGCTGAGCTTTTTTTTATGAGAGCACAAACAACAGATGAGAATGTGTAATGGGAAGATTTTTTTTTCTGTTCCTGGGAAATATGACTGTTGCATAATAATGTCAATTCATATCATATTCGCATTTTTGAAGACCATTTAAGCAGGAGAGGGCAACTTAAAAAATCATAGAATAATTTGAGAGTCGGAAGAGTTAATCTGGGAGGTAATCTGGGAGGACGACAATTGATTGTGTACATATGTGTTTGCATTTATAAATATTGATACTGACATTCTGTAAGTTGCTATCAACATTTTGAACTGAAGGTCAAAGAATCATGCAAAAGTGATATGGACATCAGTTTTCTTATACTGTACCTCCCATTAATAATAAATGTGAAAAAGAAATATATGTACCTGAGGGAAGGTCTTATGTGTGGATGGCTTGGCCATTGATTCAGCTGAGGAGACTTTCCCTGTTCTGCAAATTAACTGGGGTGCTAGAGAAGTTCTTCAGACAGGAAACTATAAATCACTAAGCACTCTAACACAGAGGTCAGCAAACTATGGGCTGGGGGCCAAATCTGGACTGCCACTTATTTTTGTATGGCCTGTCAGCTGAGGATGGTTTTTACCTTTTGAATGATTAAACACACGCACACACCCACAGACACACACACACAAATAATAATCTTTCATGACACTTGAAAATTATATGAAATTTATATTTCAGTATTCATAAGTAAATGTGTACTAATGCATAGCCATGTTTATTTGTTTACATATTGTCTATGGCTGCTTTTGAAGTACAAGGACAAAGTTGAGTAATTGCCACAGTGATTTATGGCCTGCAAAGCCTAAAATATTTGCACTCTGGTTCTTTATGGACTCATCTTGCTGACCCCTGGTCTAAAGGTTATACACAACCTTTGAAATAAACTTTAGTAGACTAGGGAATGGTTCTGTCTGAATCTTCCCTATGTAACATTTCCCAGGCACTGGGACTAGTCCTATTCTTAGTCAGGAAGAATTTAAGTGTCTGTAACTTAGCATGAAGTCAACCTTGCTGTTGGTGTTGCAAATCTTCTGCCATGATTACAATAAAACGGCTCCTACTTGCCTTGGTTTTTGTGACCAAGTCTCCACCTTTTACCGCAGTATTAGTACCTGGGGTTCCGGTTTTATTGCTGTGGATTTGAGACCTTGTAATGGAATCCTGCCATCATTCCCATGCCCCCTGAGGCTGGGGTTGTGCTTCACTCTTATTAATCCTTCTTAAGACTTTAATGCTTCCTCTATGTCTTCATTCTAGTGATTGGATCCATGCCACCTGCTGCCAGAGTGCCCTGATGCAGCCTACTTCCCTGCTTGAATTTTGGACCATTGCCTGAGGCCAGTTTCCTTCGTTATTAACTTCTTGACTTTCCTCTATCCTCACTGTAGGTGATTTCTTATATGGCTGGTCCTAGTTCTGTGAATCTAGTTCTTCAATGTGGCCATTCGAGACCTGGTTCTGGGTAATTTTGGCTATTAGAAATAGCTGATAATGTGCCCTGAGCAGTTTGGGAAAGATAACCCTTGGTGATCTTATCATCAAGGCCGCTTGTGCTGCTAGTGAGGCCAAGTCCCCATGCCAGTCCTCAGAACAGCAGGTGAAGATGCAGAGGGGAAGATGTGGGGGTCTGCACTCAGTGCAAGGATGGAACAGAGACTTTCTGAGAGATTGAGAAACCTTTCAAACCTGGCAGTGGGTCAGTCAAATTGTTCCTGAGACGAGAAGTTTGTGCAGATTTGACAAACCTTCATTTACTTTTTTTCCCATAAAGACAGAATTAATCACCAAAGGAATCAGGGAAAATCGTACCATAGGTTGCTTCATCCAAAACAGTTTGTGGTCAGACTTTAATCAATTTATGGTAAAAAATATGTGCTGTGTAAATCTGGCCTCTTGACCTTTTCTCGGATTTCATGTGTGGCCTCACTTTGTAGTGGTAGAGGAAGAAGAGTTAGACACTTATGTTTGCATTCTAGCTGTGCCATTGTGAGCTTGGGTAATTTACTTTAACTCTCAATGTTCTTATCTGTACAATTGAGTAGTATCTTCTTCATTATAAACATTGATCAAATATATGCAAAGTCACTAATACATGTTGTTGTTGTCAGCTGTTGTTGAGTCAGCCCCTGACTCATGGCAACCTCACGCACAGTGAGATTGGACCATTGTGACCCATAAGTTTTTCATAGGCAAGGCTTTTCTTTCTAGTCCATTTTAGTCTGGAAGCTCTACTGAAACCTGCTCAGCATGCAACATGCAAGCCTCCATTGACAGAAGGGTGGTGGCTGAGAATGGGGTACATTGGCTAGAAATTGAACCCAGGTTTCCCCATGTTAATGCTTATTAGTAAAACTATAACTTTGTCTCTGTCATAGAACCAAGGGAAAAACAGATTTTCTCTATTTTTGTTGAATAATAGGGCAAGAAACCTTCCTCTAGTGGCTTTGTATAGTTTCGGAAGTAAATGATTAATGTCACAGCCTGAGAAGAGCTAGGGAAGCTGGGATGAATGGTGAAAGGAGAGAGGAGAACTGGTGCTGTGCCATTTTTTTAACTTAACTGCTGTTTCTATTACTTGAATTTATGAATCTCTTGTATAAATGCTGATATTTCAATTATAAAATAAGACTACATATGCTAGAGAGAATGGTATCAGAGAAGTAGATATTTACAAGGAAAATAAATTCTGACCATGAATGACCAGTGGTGAAACTCAGTGGGTGAATAATGGGTTGAAAAGCCTTGGGTTGTGAAGAAACCAGGGTGAGTCACAGAAGAAAAACTACCCAAATCAGACAATGAAACCAAAAAAGAGTATGCTTTTTCAGAGCTTCAATTGAACCAGGGGACTCCACTGGCAGTATCAACCCCATCTGAATGGCATGGTCTCTAAGCTGCTGTGGTCATATAATCTAAAGAGCACACTCTGTCCATCTGAGGCCCAGTACAATTGCACTGGACATATGCAGCCTCCAGATGCACCTCCCTGGTTATAAATCTCTGACCAATAACACTGTGTATTGTAGTAGTAAATTTTCTAACCAATATCCTCAACTGGCTGTAGAAGGTAACCTCAGCTCACCTGGAATGATAAATGTGCTTCCCTTAGTCAGCAAAGGTCTTAGTAAACTCAGAAGGGTTTACATGACCTAAAAAAATGATAAAGTAAATCAAATCTCTGCTATTCATACTTTTATATTAAATTTACAAATAAATTTCAGTCTCATTGGGAAAACGTGTGTATTTCACTTTCATATTAATAATGTTTAGGAAAACAAGACATATTTAAAAATCTGACGTATTACCCTTAATAGTCCAATTTTAAACTTTTAATTGCTTTTAAACAACCAATGTTCACTTAGAAGTTTTAAGGGAATTTTAAAAAACTCAACCTATTACTGTGTGTATATTATATTAGAGTCACAAAATATTTTTTGAGATGCTTAAAAGAAGAAAGAAAAAAGAGAAATGTGCATATTATATTAATGAATGAATTTAAATATTTAAGGGCATTTATTTAACTAGATTTTTAAATGGAACTTATTTTTAAAATGTAATTTAAACTATTGATTCCATTCTCTCAGCAAAATATTTAGCAAACTTTTACTACGTGTCAGGCAATGATATAAAATTTGGACATACAGAAAAGAATAAAACAAGCCAATGTTTAAAGGAGCTTATCTTCTAGTGAGCGGAGATAGACAAGAAACAAATCAATTAATGAATATATAATGTGTTAGGCAGGCATAAGTGCTTTGAAGGCAAAAGGCCAGGTAATAACGTAGACTAAAAGAGGAGGTTGTGTGGGGGAAGGCTGCAGGCTGTTATTTTATACAGGGTGGTCAGGGAAAGCTTCATTGGTAAAATGATGTTTGATCAGAGACCTGAAAGGAAAACAAAACACAACTGTCAACACAGTCTATATTCACGGAAAATAGCCTTTAAGAATGAAAGTATAATAAAGACATCTCAGATACAAGAAAACTGAGAGAATTTGTCACCAGCAAACCCACATTTCAAGAAATGTTAAAGTAAGTTGAAACCAATAGATGAAAAAGGATATACCATGCAAACATTAGGCATTAGAAAGCTTGAGTTGCCATATTAATATCAGATAAAATAGACCTGAAAACAAAATGTATTACCAGAGATAAAGAGGAACCATTCAAAACGATAAAAGGTTCAATTCATTAGGAAGTCATACCATTCTTCAATGTTGTCGTTAGCTGCGGTCGACTCATAGCAACCCCTTGTACAATAGAACAAAATACCGCCTGGTCCTGTGCCATCCTCGCAATCGTTGTTAAGCTTGAGCCCATCGTGGCAGCCACGGTGTCAATTCATCTCGTTGAGGGTCTGCTCTTTTTTGCTGACATTCTTAAATGTATATGTGCCCAATACCAAACCTTCCAAAGACAGGAAGCAAAAGTTTTATAGAATTAAAGGGAGAAATAGGCAAGTACACATTCAATTGGAGATTTTAACAGCCCCTTTTGAGAACATTTAGACCAAGAGAAATTATCAAAGACATAAACAGTCTGAACAAAGTCTGGAAGCACAGAGGTGCAGCATCTCTCCTGCTGGATAATCAGGAGATGGCTTTCTGGCTTCATTGGTTAATGATCTTCACTGGATGGCTGGAGAGGGAAGATTCTGAGCTTGTTTCTGTGGATGTTCACAACCTCTCTAACTGTGCTCCTGTTGCTGCCGTCTCTCAGATCTTCTTCTCCCCCAACTGGTAAGTTCTTTTATCTTCGTTTGGCGCTCTTCACGAAAGCATTTGATTTTTATTTTTGTATTTAATTGAGTGTGTTTTTACTCCCACAGTGGCCCAGCCCGGAAAGCTGTGGGTAAGTGAGTCATTTCTAACTGAAAGTTGGGTCTAGGCTTGAATTTAGGCCCTCTGAATACAAGTAAAGAAATTGAACATGATGGGGAATGGGGAAAGGAGATTAGGAAACACAACCACTAAAAGCTCAATATATCATCCAGTTTTTGAACTACAAGCACAAAGGCTAACTAAAGATACAGACAAATTGAGGCAGAAAGAAAGGAAGTTCTGGGTATTTAGGTCAGATAGTTATTTTCAGTGATAAATTAGTCAAAGTCATTGGTTGAAAATGGAAAGAGCAAAGAAGTTACAATTTTTCTCCTTTTGTGATGCCACGCACAGAAATTTTAAAAAATATTTTATTTTTGTGAGGATATCTAGTAAAAGGATGAAATAAACACTTTCTTTACAATGGAGGATAAACCCTTTATCTACAACATCTGCAAAATAAAGAACACTGTCAGATAATTAAAATTGAAAAATGAAAAGAATGAGCTGCACTTCAGAGTTTAGTACTATTTTAGTTGCAAAAGTGCTGTTTTGAATCTCAGATTCCTTAGAGAGAGGAAAAAAAAAAGATACTTTGGAGTTAATCAATTTAATTTGAACTCAGAGATGATAAATTTAAGTATGGTGTCAAGTCATCAGATTCAGTTAAAGAAAATCTGATTTGAGATTATTTCTCGTACTGTGCCCAATAATACCTTCTCCTCCTTTTCTCAATTATGCCATACTGCTCCATTTTGTGCCTTTAGGATGCCAGGATTCAGTAGCAAAGCATTATTTAACTTTAGAAGAAAAATTACTTGTCTCTGTGCTTTAGAAAGAGCCATGTGTTGGGATGTTATGCGTGGAAAGAGTTTTCCCATAGGGAACTAGTTTTACAAGCAAAGAATGATCGCAGGGAATAAAGCATCGTCATTCTATAGAACATTTGAAGAACTTTAACAAAATAACTTTCTATACCTCAGAATACACCTCCTAACGCTGTTCAAGAACGTCACATCCACTGATTCCTATCGTCATTACAGCTAAAGAGTATCCTTGGCAAACAAACCAACTACACTTGGTAGCTGATTCTATTTCCTTTACTCTTGTTCTGCAAAGTTGGTGATGGGCTTCATGGAAAACAGGTTGCAAGAGAAGAAAAACTGGATTCACTTCCTTCCTTTTTTTCTCTAACTCTTCTCTGTACTTTATTTTTAATACAGAATATTTTATCTGATACTTGGATTATTTGATTAAAAAATTTTACATTCTGGATATATTTTTCTTTGGAAGATACATTCTTTATTCACCCATCTTCAACATGTGAATGTAACAGAGAAGGATCTCCAAGATCCCTTTCAGCTTTACATGAAGATGTTTGCACTGGGACACCTACCAAGAAAGTTTGCTTTTGTGTGTCTACTTCCCAGATTGCAGAAAGAGGCGAGAGCTGCAGCAGAATTGCCAAAAGGGAAGATGGTTATCGTTTGTGATAATGCTTTGGAGATGAGTCATATTTAGGGAATTAAATAAGACTGATTATAGTTGCTTGTTGCAGGGATACTAGGAAAGAGGAAATGAGTAAGAAATCATTGATGAAGATAGTTTCCTGTTTTATCTCACTAAATTGACTGCCAGTGAAAATTGGCCATTTTCAATTACAGTCATCTTCACATCCTGGAGCCACTGAACACTGAAGATAATTTTTATATAATTTAATTAGCCGTTAAGAAGTTTACAAATAATTGAGTGTTTGCTGTCATGAGATTAAATGGTAATTAAGATGTTCGGTTCCAGCAGTGTATTAGACATCACGGGCACATGAAATAAGACAGGTTCAGCGGTATTTGGAACATGTTTCTGTTTATCCAACATCTTCTATTTCTTCTCTACAGCTTATTCCTTTTATTAAAAACAAAAAGAAAAACAAAAAACTATGAGGCTTTATGTTATCCTAAGTTTTTCCTACCTTGGTTGACTATGGACTATGTTTTCTTCAGACTCTGATGCTTGAGTACCATAAACGGTATTTGTATATTTCGCTTCAAGTTGTAAATTATTTCTAAAACTTGTCATTATCCAAAATTAGAACTAATAACAGTTATCATAAAAAGTTAATATAATTGTGTATGATTTAATATTAATTTCAAACTTGGTAATGCCCAGGTAACACAACCATTTTAAAATACGATTTCTTTAATATTTTGTATGCATTATCCAAGTCTTATGTCTACATCAAGTATGTTTTGGTTAATATTCTCCTCCCTCCCCGAATTTTGTAATTAGAGGAAAATACTCATTATAATGTACCTTTTAAAAATTCACATTTCCCTTCAAATGCCTATGATAATTAACTTAAATAATATTTCAGAAAAATATTCTCTTCTTGTTTCGTATTTTATTCTGCTATAAAACATTACTAAATCGTGTTTTACTGTGAAGCGATGGTGTTTTAAAAATATCTATGTAAGTTAAAATTGATGGTAAGTGATGCAATTGCTATGAAACAATACTTTGAAGAAAGCTAAGACTTCAAAGTTTATTTTGAAATTAAAAAATGGCAAAAATCTCATTTGAAATGGCTCTCTAGTTTTCAGATTAGAAAGGGAATTTTTTTGCATCAACTATATGTTTTTTGAAAACTACATTTAGAAAGCTGATAGTATTGAGAAAGCGTATTTATTCTTTATATGTTAGCTTTTGTGAGGAATAAAAACCTCAACAACTTATATTGAACATTTTTCATAAATTAAATCTTTAAGGGACAGAAAACAATTCCGTGGTCACTCCATTATTTCATGAAGATGTCTTTAGAACTTTGATTCTCAATCATAATTCATTTGTACATCCACTGTGAACTGCGGTAATTAAGGCTGAATCGTTCCTTTATGGGAAAATTTGAGAAAATACTTCAACTTCCAAGAGGGAAGGTGTTAGTGTCAATATTTTTCTTGAAATGGGAGTGTTACTTATTTTGCTAACACTAACACTACTTTTTTTGTATAATACTTATGTCTTAGAATCACTTATTAGGATTAAATTTTTTTTATGCTTCTGTATCTTGTGTTATATAAACACATTTTGAGGAAAAAAAAATTGAGAGCCATTAGCTTTAACTTTGCCCATGTTTTTCTCTGTGGCTCTTGACACCATCTCTAGAGCACGGACAGGGAATAAATCTAGATCAACTAGTATTTTCTGATTCTGCTATACAAGTGACATGGAACTAAAGTGGATAATTTTTCAAAGTTGGTCAATAGTATTCTAGTCCACTGTAACAGATCTGTTAACCTGTTAATAAAGTGAAATCCAACAGGATTTTTAAATGACTCAAAAGACAAGGGCAGAAGTTATAGTCTGGCTGTGACAGCTGGCAAACTTCCCTTAAATGATTTTAAGGATAAAATGAATAACATCCCTGATTGGCTATAGTTCAGGATACCCAATTCCAATGTGCTGTCAACCATGCGTTTTTACTATTGATTAACACTCTAGTGACATTTTTTTCAGACATTTTGATATGAAAAAATTATTTTATTTTAGGAGAAGCACCCATATGGTTGTTTTCCAGATCTGTGACAAAATATACACAAAAGGAATCAGTACGTTGTCATCAGTAAAATTAATGTTTCTAGTCATCATATTTTATGAACCTAAGGAAACTGCTTTATGTCAAAGAAAAACCAAGCAATTTTAGTAAGAATGGTGGAAACCATTTGAAAAGAATGTGCATGCTACTGGACAACATACTGAATTAGTACACACAAACAAATAATATGAAGCTTTCCAAGGAATATTCACAAGCTTGAGTCAGATGTACAGAATCAGATGAATTCAGTATAAATATTGATGTCCATTCCATACATCCACCTGAGGCTGTGTATTGGAGCATACTTTAAAGCATTACTCCTTAAATTTCACATATGCAAATACATACAAAATAAACCTAAGCCAATAAAACAACCTTGTTCTCCAATATGTATAGAAATTTATAACGGTCACAAAACTAATCTTTTCACATGTCAAATATTTATTGAATGCTTGAGACATATTTTATATTATTCTAGGGATACAGTTGAATATGGAACAGAAAAGACTCATTTTTATGAGATTACATTCTATGGAGGGTGAAAAAGAAGATAATAAGGAAGCAAGAAAATATATAGTAAAATTGTAGTAAGCACTTTGGGAAAAAACTAAAGTAGGGAAGAAACATAGGAAAGGCAAGGAATAGAGTGGTCAAGGGAAGTTTCACTGAGAAGGTATTTGAGTAACAAGTTAAAGGAAGTAAGGTAGTGAGTCATGGGGATATCTAAGGGAAGAGTATTTTAGCAGAAGGAACATCTTTGTGAGGTGATAGCATGAAGAGAAGCATTGAGAGCTAATGAAGAGGCCAGTGTAGTTGGGCAAAGTAAGTCAAGGAGATTAGTAGGAAAGGATGTCAGAGAGGTAATGGGATTGCAGCGTAAATTGGTTAGAATCTTAGAAGCAACTGTCAAGATAGTTGGATTTTACAATGTGTGAGACAGGAAGGTTTGAGTAGAGGAATGATATATTATGATATAGAATGGATAGAATTGCTCTATCTGCTGAGATCAAGCTGTGGGGGTTAAGGATAAAAGCAGGAAAACAATTATTTGGATAATGGAGTGGTGCTCAGATTGGAGTATCAGACTCCAGAGGCTGCCTGAAAACCTTACAGGGACACAAGTCTTTCAATGTCCTCATCCCGAACTGCCTAAAATTTACCTGCCTGGTAATTACTCTGGGGTCAAGGCATTATGCTTGTTCTTTATTCCCATCTCCCCTTTGACAACTCTTTTCACTTTCAAAAGGTTTTTTTCTCATTTATCCCAAATTTTACTCTGGAGCATTTCCCCAAAGTGTGAAATATTCTAGAGTACAAGATAAAGGGATAATGTCTAATATTTTTCATTTGACAATCTCATTTCTTTCATATGCCTACTATAGACAGAAAACACCATCACTTCTGTGGGATATCTCTTTGAGAGTAAAACAAAGTGAGACTGAGGAAAGCCCCTTATTTTATCATGTTGCGGATTCTTGGCAAGGCTCAGCTTCATCCATCCATATATCCATCCATCCATATGCTTATTTATATATCTAACTTTGAATTTAGATTCATAAAAGATTGTTTCCAGAGGGCTCTTTCTTAAAGCAATTATTTTAATTGAAAAGTTATGTCAGACTTTTCTGACCGAAAATAAGTCTGATTGAGCCAACTGGTTTGGTAATGAGAACTGACTTTGCCAGTTCCAGTGTATGAAAGAAATTTTCCTTCAAGTGAATTAACTGAATCTGCAGTTCTACGGTTTTAGCAAAAATATATTTAGAACCTATAATTGGAAATATTTTATCCCCAAAATTCTTTTTGCCAAAGTCATTTTGGAAACAATCATATTTTGATTTTCCCTTGATCTTTCTAATTATATTTAGTGTAATAAGATACCTCTAAGTGTTAGAGTAATAGGTGAATTGCGTAGTTATTTAGAGAATGTTGGTTATGCCTTTTGGGGGTACTTTCCATAAGTCAAGATGTCAAATGACTCTACTGACTAGAAAAAAAAAATAAAAAGGAAAAAATTGGAGGTTAATATATTCTTGTGTACTTAAGTTTTCAGTTGATAGATTATTAAAATAATTTTTATGCAAACTTATTATAGGACTTTTGTCATAACACTTAGATGAAGTTCAAATAAGTTAACAACATTGTTGTAAAAAATGCTATTCCAATCTATTTATGCTGTTAAAGTATCTCAGTACTGTCAGTCGTGGTTGAATCGATTCTGACTCGTGGCAACCCCATGAATGCAGAGTAAACTTTTCCATGGGCTTTTCAAGGATATGATCTTTCAGAAACTGTTCACCAGATCTGTCTTCCAAGGCTTCTCTGAGTGGGTTTGAACTGCCAACTTTTCATTGCTAGTCAAGCGTGTAATCATCTCAGTGCTAAGTATATCTGAAAAATACACTATATAAAATAAATTATTGCTAAATCTTATCACTATACAGCAAATAGTTTTCATTTATGGATATATCAATTAATTTGGAAAAAAAGCTCTATATTAAGAAAGACCAATCGCTAGAAAAGGACATCATGTTTGGTAAAGTAGAGGGTCATCAAAAATGAGGAAAATTCTCAATGAGATGGACTGACACAACAGCCTCAACAATGGGCTCGAACATATCAAAAATCATGGAGATAGAGCAGTACTGGGCAATGTTTTGTTTTGACTTCAGTTAACAATAACAACAACAGTCACATTAGGATATACAATTTCAGTAAAGTTTTATATTCTCATTTTTTACTTTGTAATATGAAATATTTAAGGTTTTATTTTGTTTTCATTGTTGTATTTTACTAATAATTGGAAAGATAACTCAATTGAAAATATTTTTTAAAGAATTTAGAATGTTATGTACACAGAAAAGGAAAAAAATAAAATTATAGACTTTTTTATTGATGAGACGTTTGTTAGATGATGAATACCAAACTCAAAGCAAACTCATTGCTGTCAAGTCAATTCCAACTCATTGTGACCCTATAGGACAGAGTAGAGCTGCCCCACAGAGTTTCCAAGGAGGGGATGGTGGATTTGGGCTGCCAGCCTTTTGATCGGCAGCCAAGTACTTAACCACTGCACTACCAGGGATCCCTGTCCAATAGAAGTGTAATTCTAAGAATTACATATGTGAACCACGTACCTAATTTTAAATTTGCAATAAAAGAAAAAGAAACAGGTGAAATTAATTTCAATAATATATTTTATTTAACCCAATATATAAAAAACACTATCATGTCAACATGGCATGCTCTCATCTCAATATAAAAATTATTACTGAGAGTTTGTACTCTATTTTTGTATTGAATTTTTCAAATCTGGCCTGCATTTTACCTTACAACACATTTCAGTTTGGACTAGCCATGTTTTAAGTGCTCAATAATCACATGTAGCTAGTGGCTAACATATTGAACAACACACTATAAAATTCAAATATGTATATTTATATATATTATGTATGTTACACATATATTGTGGTACTGTTGCAACAGTAGTTAAGAGCGCAACTGCTAACCAAAAGTTCAGCAGTTTGAATCCACCTGGAAACACTATAGAGCAGTTCCACTCTGTTGGTTATGTATTGCATAGACACATATAAATGTAGAATTTTGTATATGCAATGGGACGGAAATACAAGTTTAATTTACAGAGAAACAATGTAAAATTTCCAATTATTAAAAAAGTGCTTATTTGTATATATTTTTAATTGGATGATGGCGAGGTTAAATCACCATCATTTAGATTCCATAGAATACCTATTAAAGAAAAAATTAATCCTTTGCAACAATTGAAACTCATAGTGAATTTTTTAGTTGTTGAGTTAAAAATGTCTAGAGAGGTATGTGGGCAAACATATCTGAAGATTAAACCACCCCCTCTTAAAAAAAAATTGCAGTGGAGTTGATTCTGACTCATAGCAACACTTGGCTATTTTAATAACACTGGAAAGAAATGATGATAGCTTGGGTCAGATGCTGAAACACGGTAGAATTCTAGGTATATCTTTAAGCATTAGGGGATATGATAGTTAAGGCTGTATGTCAACTTGGCTGGGTCAGGATTCTCAGTGGTTAGGCAGTTATCATGTAGTTTGGCAGTCCTATAATGATGTACCATGGACTTCCAAAAGAACTAACAAATGTGTCTTAGAAGAAGTACTACCAGAATGCTCTTTAGAAACAAGGATGGCAAGATGACATCTCACATACTTGTTATCAAGAGGAATCAATCTCTGGAGAAGGACATCATGCTTGGTAAAGTAGAGGGTCAGTGAAAAAGAGGAAAACCCTCAATGAAATGGATTAACACAGTGGCTGCAACAATGGGCTTAAGCATAACAAGGATTGTGAGGATGGTGCAGGACAGGGCAGTATTTCATTGTGCAGTACATAGGGTCGCTATCAGTTGGAAACAACTCAGTGGCACCTAACAACAACAACGTAACGATATTATCACCTCCATGATGAGATCTGGTATAATGTGATCACCTCCATGATGGGATCTGCTGTGAGTAGCCAATCAGTGGAAAGGGAGTTTCCTTGGAGGTGTGGCCTGCATCCAATATAGGTGGACTTTCTGGCAAGGCTCACAGGCTTTTGCTTGTTCTGGATCTTATAACTGGCTTCTTTTCATCTGACTTCTGATGGTTTGGACTTGAGCTAGCAGCTTACCTGCTGATCTTGGGATTCATCAGTCTCCGAAGCCCGTGAGCCAGAAGCCTATTGTCTGACCTGCAGATCTTGGTTTCTCCAGCCCCTGCAGCTACGTGAACCAGGAGAAGCCTCCAGCCTGACCCACTGACTCGGGACTTTCCAGCCTCTACCACTGCATGAGGAATTTCCTTGATATAAATCTCTCTATCACTCTATTTCTCTCTATATACATATATATAGTGTGAGATATTTCACTGGTTTTGCTTCTCTAGAGAACCTAGCCTAAGACAGGTGACTATTCAAAATTTTTAAGACAAAAATATAGAAATGGTTGCTTTCCAACTTTGAAAATATCACTAGTAAAGAGATTCTTTGGGTTCTTATTGGTAATACATAATGTTTAGAGTCCACAGGATGTTCTGCAGTACTTGTTGTTGTTTTTTATAGAACCTCATGCTGCACCTGCTTTACCCGTTGTAGGCTTCCCAAAATTGTTATATTTCAATGCCAATAGACCTCTAACAGTGCTTGATGTGCATGAACAAGTTGTCTGTGGTGCTTTGGCAGGACCACAATCTGTAACTGTGAGGATTTTCTCAACATCTTTAGAGTTGCCTCCACTATACTTGGGACTTTTTCTAAATTACAGTTCAGTGCTCAGCCTGTGTGGTATATATATATTTTTAAACACCAGTTCCTACCACAGAAAACTGGAGCTGACACACACATAAGATTGTTCTGTCTGATTCAGCGTTGGCTTTCTATGGATAGATGGCAGTTTAAATTATTTGAAATTGTGTTGTCATCCAGTTTTTTCAAGTTGAGTGCTTGTAAGCCTGAGTTCCTTCTCACTGAAGCCTCTGAGGAAAGATTAGAGCAATTCCTTTCTCATGATTTCTGTTTATCTTATATCTCCCTATGGAATTTGCAGTCTTGGAAGAAAGATATCTTTAGGTGGTGAAACTCTTATTTATCTTGGTGTAACTGAACTCTTAAATTTTTCTCCCACTGCCCTTATGTGACACTTCTTTGAAGTAGTATAAGTTTCAAGGTTTCTATAAGCCTATTCCTTTGCTTTAGAATTCTAGGGAGTGTTATTTTGCGTTAAAGGAAGTCTTTGTTCTTTTTGAAGTCATAAACTATAGCCATTGCTGAGCTTACTTTAATATTAATATTTACTATTTCTGCCAGGGAAGCCCTTTTGCTTTGAGTGAACTGAAACTCTTGGAGTAAATTTCATTGTATTGCCACTATTAGCATCTTTCTTTCTAAATACAGAATCAAATAGTGTTTATATTTGTTGAATCTTTTCTTATTTATAAAGTCTATTAGACTACTTATAAAATAGAAGCTATAATGAGTCTTTTTTTGCTGGAAACAGTTTGTCAGAGTGGAATGAATAAAAATTTCATATGTTTTCCTTTGGGGATAAGACTTTTATTGACACTGGGTATGTAGAGAGCGTTAAGGTGACTCAGGTACTACCAGCAGTTTTTTCTCTGCCATGTGCCTGGGATGAGACATGGAGTTTTGACTAGAGATTTTCAGCCCTAAATTTTTGCACACTTTTAACTTTTTCTTAGACCACTCATGTTTTTTTCAATGGGCAGCATTTCCAGCAACAGCATAATCTACTCATTTTTTGAATTTTGTTTACCGCCACCATTAACACACTCTTTAGAATTTCAATTTTATTTGTCCTGGGGCATTTTATCACTATTTCTACTTCCTTAACTATCTTCATATAATCTACTTGTTTATACTGATATGCATATATATGTGAATATGTGTATATCATATATATAGCCAAGATTGTGAGGATGGCACAGGACCGGGCAGTGTTTTGTTCTGTTGTACATAGGGTCGCTTTGAGTCTGCCCCTAGAAACAACAACATATGTTACATATATATAATACACATAGTCATATTATATACATATAACGTATACATTATATTCTCTATACACATATACATTTACAGACAATGTTAAATTAATGGATACCTTTTGAAAATGTATTAGCTATAATCCTTGAGAATTCAGGTATTCCATGTGAAAAATAGTAACATCGTGTAAGAAACTAGAATGTGGTGTGTGTTTGGTGGGGTGGAGGGTGGGGTGAAGTTTAGATGTCTTCATGATCATATAACGATGAATATTTTGGCCAGGTCATAAACAGTTTTCATTTGATGTCATACTTTACCTCTATGAGGGACAAGAAAAATACTTAAATGCATTGTTTTATTTTTCATATTTAAAAAAATATTTTTTAAACATGATTTCTAGATGAAGCTTTCTGTTATTCATTGCTTTTTTAGTTAATATTTTTTTATTTTGGCAGATATTTGGCCTCTCCAGGTCAGGTTAGTATAGAATTTTAGTTACATTTGTGCATAATGTAGTCTACAGTATTATATGGATTTTGCCAAATTACTCATTTTACTCACTCGTTGACCCATTCATTCTGTAGTTGTGGAGTACCAATCCTGTGCTAGGAACTCTGTTGAGAACTATACATATGAATTTAAGTATGATTTCTGTAACTAAAGAACTTGGTCTAGAGTTCTTTATAAACAGTAAATAAATTACTATCTTTGGTGTCGGATTATTTACATAACACAAAGTAGAAGGCATAAACCATTCCTTGGTATACATAATAACTCATATTATCAGTTCTTTAGAACAAAATTATTAGTAGTAGCCTTCGGATACTATATTTATTCTAACATTATCAATTTTTAAAAGTGAGAATTACCTTGAAATTTGTCTGTTAATGTAAGAAAATCAGTGTCTTTGTGCTAATTTTTCCCCCATGGCTTGATTTTGTTCAAAAATCTCTCTCATGATTACATACATATATAATTCAGCAGATTTGGATTTAAATTGCTTTTGCTATTGTAAAAATAAAATTTACTCAGAAAGGGAAAATGATTTGCTTCATTTAAGATGATTAAGAGGTAACTTAGAAAAGAATCTTCCAAAATACTTTAAGCAATGTGACAAGCAGAAACTCGATATTATTTCTAAACATTCAGCCTAAAGTAAGATTCCCCAGACACACATAAACATGCACATCTATGTGTGCTCACATCTCTTGCAATGACAGTTCACCATCATCTGAATCCCAACAGAAGGCTCAAATCTAAATATCATAAAGGTAGAGGTGCCTTCAGGAATAATTTTACTGGGGTGCCATTACAAGGGATGTTTCATTTTCACAATTATTTAAAAGACCAAGAAGCATGCTGTAGTTTCTGCTTATTTATCTTGCTTATTTATCTGCTTCATTATAGAACATTAAATAATGTTATTTATCTTGCTTATTCATCTACTTCATTATATAACTTCATATAATGTTATTTATCTTGCTTATTCATCTACTTCATTATATAACGTCATATAGTGTTATTTATTTTGCTTATTCATCTACTTCATTATATAACTTTATATAATGTTATTTATCTTGCTTATTCATCTACTTCATTACATAACATGCTTCCTTTGGGAGGATGTTGATCCATTTTCTCACCCAATGCCCAGGTAGTGATATCAAATGAGGTTGGACACTGACCTATGTATCATCCATTCTGTGTTATATGTAAAACTAGATTTTCAAAAGACTATAATGTACTTTGTTTCCTTCTTTCCATTTCTTCTCTGATCCATTAAAATTGCTTTAGTTATCTGTACTACAGTCATTATTCTCAACTGTTGTGGTTTACAAGTAAAACCATTACTTTTATAAGATTTTATTTGCAAATGGCATTAACAGCCAATCGTCATTAAATTTGTTACTAAAATTTTAAATTTCAATAAATACTTTAGGATTCAGAGATAGAACAAATGTAAACCACCCCTGGGGATATCTTTTGTAGGAATGACATTTATTTGAAATTGTATGTTTTGGTCTATTTACAAAAAGTTCAGCCCTAGGTGTTGTTAGTAACAGGGGATATTACCAGTGTGTGGTTGATCTTTACAGCCTTCAGTAAAGGGATGTTTTCAAAAGCATGCATTGAGACAGTTATAATCCTTGCTTAAGCAATCAGGGCATATAAAGGCTAATGGAATTTAATGAAATCTATACCCTGAAGTCAAAGTCATAGGTCAGGTGTTTCCTCTTCTGTGAACACTCCTTTGAAGACCATTTTGTTATACTTCAACGTTTTATGCTTTTTCCTGTGCACTTAAAACTTCAGTGTAATTATTGGTTTGCGTGCAGTCTCCAAAGGTTGTTTGTGTTCTGAGGGGACAAGGGCTATGTCTTTCTCATCATTGCATTTCTAGCACTTAGCACTTATATCAAACCTGGGTATAATAGATATTCAATAAATGTTTCTTGAATGAATGAATGAATAGGTAGCTGAAATGAATTTGAAGTTCTTTTACTTAATTATACATTTCCAAAAATCGAAAATGCGTAATTCACAACAATTGAAAATGCTTGGAAAGATCAAGAACAATTAGGAAATCTCTTCATTGCTATTCAGCTTTGAAGATAAATATAGAAACTTACTAAAATTGGTATTAGTTTCCTGGTTTTGAGAATATTGTGTACAATTCAGTGACAAAAATAAAAGGTAAACTTCTAGCAGTAGCTAAAGTATTTGCTGGTATTTCCAAGGTAGAAGATCCCAGAGGCTCTATATCAATCTACTTCCCCATTCTTTGTACAGATATTAGATGTTTTCTCAATGTTACACGAAGTATATTCTTCCGGATAAACTCTGTAATCCCTCCTTCTAACAGAAATTCTGGAGCTATCATATCAAGGGACGCCATGAGTCAGAATTGACTCGACAGCAACGGGATGACTTTAATGACATAGGGCAATGAGTCTTTTAACCCATACATTGAAGAAAAACCTTTGCATCCACCTCCCTCTCCCGGGATTTCTCTACTCCCTCTTTTTCTTGAAAACATGGTTTGTCTGAAGTAATCATCGTGATGCACCACAGCTCTGAATGAAGAAAAAAATTTTGTCAGAATTTTAGGTTATACTTGAAACAGTGAGTCTCAGACTTCTCTGTGCACTCACATCCTCTCGGGATCTTGTTAAAATGAAGACTGATTCAGGGAGATCTGGGGTGGGACCTGAGATATTGCATTCGGACAACTTCCCAGGTGATGCTGAGGCTGCTGATCACAGGAATCACATTTTGAGGAGAAGGCTATTCAAGATAATTATGATGCAGCAGATATAGCAAACATGTAGAAATTGATACTATTATGAAACCAGAATAATTCCCAGGCAAGATGGCTTGCTGCTTCAGTTCTGAGGGCTTCCTACTGAAACGTCAGTGCTGTCCGCTCATGGAATCATTTTTTAGTAGCAGAATTTGTGCTCCTTAATTCAACCTGCTTTATCGATTACGGGAATGCTGTAAGGAACATGATGTCAGGCCACAGCTTCAGGCCTCTGGGACACTTTTAATCTAATAGCCAATAAATATCTATTATAAATAACCACAAATAAATTAGCCCTTTTGATTTCACGGTGCATGTTTTTATTTTTGACAGGGTAAATGCTTACTTGCATGCTGAAGCTAATTAGTCATGGGAGATTGTTGAATTCAATTTTTTAGTGGTACATGAACAGTTTTTTATTTCCTTTGCTATTATCAAACTACAACTTTCAATGGCTACCTTGAAACATTATTACAGGGATTTCGTCTGAGTTATGACCAAGGTCTTGTCTTGTACAGCTGAAAATTCTCTCTCACTGAAAACAAAATCTTGTTTCTCCAGTTAAGCTGAGATAAAAACAGTACAGATATACTTTGGGCCAAGAGTTGTAAAGATGACAGACTGCAGCGTAAGATACTTGTGGCTCAGTGGACCTTAGTTATTTCCTTTGTTTTCAGAGGACGCTTTCTTTCTCAGTTACTTGGGGATTGTTATTGTTGTTTGTTGCCCCTGAGTCAATTCAGACTCATGGAGACCCCATGTGTGCAGAGTAGAACTGCTCTGTAGGGTTTTCAAGGCCGTGAACTTTTAGAAGCAGATCCACAGGCCTGTCTTCTGAGGTATCTCTGGGTGGGTTCAAACAGCCAACATTTCAGCTAGTAGTTGAGTGCTTCACTGTTTGCACCACCCACCGACTTCTAATTTGGTGTTACAATTGTTTTATTTATTTAGCCATAAAGAGATTGATTTGTGGAATAAGATGTTTGACAAGCAAGGAGAGGGGTGTTAGTGGCTGTGCATCATGGTGCAGTTACACATATGCGGGTAGTCTCCGATTTATGATGTATTCAAGTTACGACTAACCACACTTACAATGTCCTTATTGTTAGTAATATGTACTATATACAGTGTTGCAGTGCATAATTTGTTAATGTTATCATTCTCAGATGTTCACCGACAGATATTCAGTTTTATGATTTACTGTTCAAAACACTGCCATTTTAAAAGATACTGATAATAAAAGGCAATGATAATGAAAACTTAAAAAAATGAGATATTCAACTTACATCAGAACTGACTTACCATGGAGTAATTGAAATGGAACCCTATTGTAAGTTGGGGTCTACCTGTAGTGTAAGGTAGGTTAAGAAAGACGGAGAAAAATAGTTTTCTCCCAGTGAGGGTTTGTATTCTTGGGACTACCTGTTTATGCCCAGACGGCCATGCGCACAAGGCATGTGACCATTTGCCTATCTCTTATCAAACACAATTCATTTCTGATACAAACTGACAGAAAATAAGAGGTGTGACCATGTTTGTAAGTTTAAAACTTGTTTTCAATTTTGGGAGAGTGTTGAGGATTCTGCTGCAGGAAACACAAATCCCTTTCAAGTATGAGAATGTTTGAGCTCTTTCATTTGGTCCCTAGAGATCAGCACCTTAGTAGTAATGATGGAAGTCAAATCTATTCTGGAGCATCTTTCTGGAAGGTACCTGATAAGTATTCTTGAATTAAAAAGACAAGATGAATGTTCTCTAATTCATGTTTATCAAGAACAATAATTACTACATTTTACATATCCATTTTGGGATAATGTATGCATGCATAAAAATAAACACAGTTCCAGTTCAATGAATTTTTGTTAGAATGATTTTGAGACCTTAAGCCAAGCTTTTGCCTATTATTAACCAAACTGCTTCATTAAGTTACAGGGAAAAAGGCATTGAAAGCACATTATGTAAAGAGAAATAATTTCATTACAATGAATAGTTTTCAGAGTTGTTCAACAAGACCAGGAAAATAGCTTCATGTTATATGTGCAAGTATCTGTTTAGAAAAGTATTGAAAAAGCTTACATTTGCAAAAGTTTCTGTTTGGTAGAACTGAAATCTGATTGTTTTACTGTGTGGGACTAGGAACATCATTTTTTTCTTGTTAAAGTGATAAACTATGTGAGAGTAAGTTTTTATTTTCCTTACAATGATCTTCAAATTGAAGTCACATCTCTAACTTGAACTTCAGATGCAGCTCAAACTTTGTCTTTTAAACAGTTACTAAAGTTTTTTTCTCCCTATTCTTGATAATGATTAATGCGCAGACTCTCTTCCCTGAAATTTGCTAGTGTTTTTATACAGTGGAATAGAATATTTTGCATAAGAGGGAGTAACAAAACTAACCTATATTGTAACTAGTAATTTATTAGTGAAAATATATTTTCTTTGTTATGTGCATTGGAGAAAACATTACAGTAAGGAAGTAAACCTTGTTCTCCCTTACCTAAATATAAATAAATAACAAACTCATTGCCATGGAGTTGATCCCTAGTCATGGCAACCCCATGTATTGCTATTTGTTTGTGATGATATGATTGCACTTAACCCACAGCTTTCACACACACCCACACATCCACCCATTCACCCAATGACACATACACACACACACGCACATACACTTCCCAAATCATACATTTCCTCAGATTTAGTTTGCCATAGATAGTGTTTGGAGTTTCCCTTTTATTTGTACTTTTACGCAAGTTCAGTATGTTAACATAACTGTCATATTTCCTTAGAAGTTCCTTGGGGTTATAAATCAATAGATAATGTAGAGCAGAACTCTAGCAGGACACCTGTATTTTCGTAATCCAAATGATACTCTCAGGCATGCTCGTAGGTGATGAGTTGGTGATTTCTCATCAGCATCTCTGCTAACTTCCTGCATAGTCTGTTTCACTGGCATCTGACCCATTTCCATCCCCATTCCTGTGTTGCCTGTTCCAAATCTCCTATGAATTTGGGGATATTGGCAGGAGATGAAGTAGGTTGTGCAGGTTGCCCATGAAGCTGTAAATGGAGATGACCAAAGAGAAGGAGGGGTAGAGGTGGGTGAGTGGTGATCAAACAGTATTGTATTGATCCTAAAGCAAACAGAAGAGGAGAGGAGGGATGGACCAGAAATGCCCAGGTGACTTTAGCTGGCTTCATAAGCCCTAAAAATCAGTTTGATAGAAAATGACTATTTGTTATGGGAGAAAAAGACTTTCCAAGCACAAGCTTTACAAAACCTTTTATCTGGTTTGGTAGAGTTCAGTGAGTGAAAGGAGTGGGCAGTGCAGCAGCAGAAAATGGCAGAACATAAGCTCTGGTCTGCAAAACCCTTGAAAATCTGAGACACTGAAGAAGCAGTCAATGGCAAGGAATTAGAAGTCCAAAAGAATTTTTAAGTGGAAGGGGGTTTCAGTGTGTTGTTCAAACTTGCAGGAAGGTTTGGAATACCTGCTTCCTGGCACAAGTTGAGTAGCATGCTGGGGCGTGAGGGAGAAGAGGTTGAGTGGTGGGACAGAGCAGGGGATTCACACAGGAAAGTGGGCAGTGATGAGAACTGGAATGTCAGTTCAAGGAGTGGAGTATAAGCTGTACGTCAAGTCTGATGGAAGCATGGCAAATTCACACCAGTCTTAGACTGCAGTACAGCTCCAAGGCTGCAGGTTGTATCTGGGGAGGGGAGTCTGGGTCAAGTGCAGTTACCCTGGGATTTGAGGCATTCTAGGGAAAATGAGGCTGAGAATAATGGAAAAGTGTCTAGCCCTTGTGAAACAAGCTTGGCAGCATGAACTGGAGAAATTGGTCCTAATAGGTTGAAAAGGTCACAGAGCAAGTCATCAGTAGCTTGAGTAATCTCTTTTAAAAAATAGTATTTCATTGTATTTTCTTTGGAAGAGTACATAGCAAAGCAGGTTCCCATTCAACAATTTCTACACATATTATTCAGTGACATTGGTTATATTCTTCACATTGTATTAACATTCTCATTACTTCTGTTCTAGTTGTTCCATTCCCTTTAATCTAGTCTCACTTTCCTCTAATCTTCTCATCTATGCTTTAGAGTATCTGTTGACCATTTGGTCTCATATAGCAGATTTTTTAAAAGGAGACAGTACTCAAAGACTACATTCATTACTTTATGATCTAACCTGCTATTCAGCTAAAAGGTGAATTTAGGGGATATTTTCGACTCAAGGCTTAAAGAATAACTCAGGGGAATAGCCTTGGGGAATCCTCCTATTTCAGTGAGTCCAGTAAGTCTGGATTTTTTGAGAATTTGAAGTTCTGTTCTGTACTTTTGTCCCTTTCTATCAGATCCACCTACTGTAACACTAATCAGGATGTTCAGTAGTGGTAGCTGGGCACCATCTAGTTCTTCTAGGTACCAGGTAAAGGAGGCCATAGTTTCTTCTCTGAATCTTGAGTTTCCTTGTTTCTCTTTTTCTCCAGACAAATAGGGACCAATAGTTGTATCTTAGATGGCCACTCACAAGCTTTTAAGACCCAAGACAATATTCACCAGACTAGGATGCAGAACATAAACTTTATGAACTATATTATGCCAATTGACCAAGATACTCCATAAGACTATGACCCTAAGTCTCAAACCATGAAAATTAATCCCATGAGGTGATTGATTATGTCTAAAAGGTATCAGATTCTGCGATCCTTACTTGCTTTATTATACTATATATGAACATATATATATGTTCATATATATACATATATGTACACACATATAAAAACATATGCATGCCTACATATATACATACATACGCATTTTGTTTGTTGTTGTTGTTGCAAAATCGCATATAACGTAGCTTTTAGCAAAACATTACTTTTTTTTCTGTATGTGTGTATATAACCTAGTAGCATAAGTTACCTTGGTTAAGCTGTGCACACTTCTCCCACATACAGTGCTACCTTTCCCATCACCATAAATAACAAGTAACTACTGTCTAGACAGTGAATCCTCCTCTCTCTGCCCCCTACCCCTGGTAACCACCAACGAACATTGGTCTCTGTATATACAGCTTGTCTTAGGCTAGGTTCTGTAGCGAAGCAAAACCAGTAAAACATATAAATATATGTATATAGAGAGATTTGTATCAAGGAAATGGCTCATGCAGTTGTAGAGGCTGGAATGTCCCAAGTCCATAGGTCAGAATAGAGGCTTCTCCTGATTCATGTAGCCACAGGGGCTAACAAACCCAAGATCGGTAGGTTGAAGTGCAGCGCTTTTGCTCATAGGCTGTGAAGATCAACAAATCAGAAGATCGGCAGGAAAGACCGCAGGTAAGCTGTTAGCTGAAGTCCCAAGAACCAGAGGTCAGACTAACAGGAGCCATCTGCAGGATTCAGGATGAGCAAAAGCCCTCAAACCCTGCCAGAATATCTGCTTATGTTCAATGCAGGCCATATGCCCAAAGAAACTCCCTTTCAACTAATTGACTACTCACAACAGATTCCATCATGAGGGTGATCACATATCAAATATCAACAGGAAAGTGACCACAACATTACATGACTGCCAAAATATTAATTATGACCCAGCCAAGTTGACACACAATCTTTACCATCATATAGCTGTTCTCATCATTTTATAAAAATGAGATCATACAGTATTTGTCCTTTTGTGATTGACTTATTTTGCTCCGTGTAATATCCTCTAGGTTCGTCTATGTTCCAAGACATTTTGGGAACTCATTTTTCTTTATGGCTGTGTAGTATTCCATTGTATGTATGTACCACATTTTGCTTACCAATTCATCAGTTGATGGGCACTAAGGTTGTTTCCATCTTTTTGATATTGCGAATAGTGCTCCAATGAACATAGGTGTGCTTATGTCTGTTCGAGTCGCTTCTGTTATGTCTCTAGGGTATATTCCCAGGAGTGAAATTGCTGGATCATAAGGTAGTTCTATTTCTTATTTTTTTAAGGAATTGTCATACTGACTTCCATAGCAGTTGTACCATTTTACGTTCCCACCATCAGCGGGTAAAGGCTCCAATCTCCCCACATCCTTACCAACATTTGTTGTTTTCTGTTTTTTTTTTTTTTTTTTTTTTAATCAATGCCATCTTAGCAAGGGTAAAATGGTACCTAAGTGTAGTTTTGATTTGCATCCCTTTAGTGGCTGATGACAGAGAGCATCTTTTCATGCATTTGTTGGCTGCTTGAATGTCTTCTTTGAGTAATTTCTTTGTGCTTACAGGGTTAAGGGATAACTGGCCAGTCAGGAAGCCTAGCCTTTTCAAGTGAGTGGTGAGGGGCTCTACTGTGTCACCGAGTCTCTGAAGCACTTGGCAATTCATCTCTAGTGTCTGGAGTGGCCGAGACCCTTTCCAAAACATTGCTCAATAGTCATGTTGCTCCTTAGTTCTAGGGTAGAATGAAGGGTGTGCAGATAGCTAGTGTTCAAGGCAAATAACTTGGATGGGAAAATTACATTTTGCATAAGTAAAGTTATAGTTTACAAATAAATAGGTAAGAATAGATCAGTAAACTATTCTCAGTTTGAAAATGTCTACAGGGCTAGTTTTCTTCTATAACCCTATTTATGCAAGCATTTTTAAATCATAAAAATACTAAACTAAAGCATTTGATGAGAAGACCTTTTACAGTGTGATGATATGTGGTTAAGCAGTGGACAGCTTGGGTTGCATCTCTACTGGATTCGGTCAGTGCAGTCCTCGGCCTCAGAATGGCCAGCTGAGCGTTCAGAGCAGAAACATCACAAGGCTTGTTCCATCTGAGGCAGTGAGACTGATAGGTGGCAAAATCATTACTGTAGGGAAAAATCAAGCCAAAAGAACATAAAGTTCTTATGATTAAGACAGTTAAACATGCTGTTAAATACCACAGATAAATAAAACTCTCTAAAGTCAAGTTGTTCCCATGATATATTTAAATATTTAGTTAGGTAAACATGGAGGACAGTGGCAAGAGAATTAATCTTCTTCAAATTTCCATGTGCTCATGAATGGAATAATCATCAGTGTTAGAGAAAAACATGATTATATATGTTGAGGTATTCTGAAGAGGAGGACAGGAGGCAGTGATGGAAAACCGGAATGTTTGTACAAAGAAAATGTCACTTTCTACGAAATTATTAGACAGAACTTTCCCTTCTCTCCACAGATGATTGTTCATTCTTTCTGGATGCTCCAACGTGAACTATGAAGTTGATCAGGTACTTGTGGAAGTTGCCTTGAATCTCTCAGAATCACTGCACTGGCATCTTTTCCTAAAATGTTGACTTTCATTAATTTTTTTCCTAGAAACATGATCTTGTTCCCGATGTATATAATTTACTGCAGTCATTCACTAAGCACTCCCCTGTCTTGGGGGGATCTGGTAGGACCTGTTAATCTGGATGACATAGACATTGCCCACTAAAGTGAATCAACAGAGTCCAGCATGCCAGAGGACTTGCTATCTAGCATGCTGAAGGAACGGAAATTCCAAACAGATGCTCTTAATTGATCCAACCTGGCCAAACGCATCTTTGGGGAATTGTCTTTTGTTTACTTTGGTATTCCTAGTACAACCTGTATTCTCTCAGCTCCTTGTTCTTAATCTGCAGCAAATACATTCTTTGCTGACCGCTTTTGTTAAACCCTCAAATTCTGCCACGCTTAACTTGTCAGGAGCTTTAACTTTCATGTCTCTGTTCTACTCTGTGACAAAGTCATTTCCCATATGTCTAACATTTTTAATTAGCAAAATAGAAAATCTATCAGAATTTTTGAGATTTAGTATTTGTCTGCCAAGGATACTTTTATGTGTGCTATTTAGTAAATGTATCAATATAATTATATTTGTATACAAAGTGTAGGTGTCAAACAGTACAGAAAAGAAAATTTTAAAAAATTCTAGGAAAGGTTTTGGAAAACAAGGATCGTTTGTGAAGCAAAGAAGGGCATTATATAATTTGATGATACAGCCTGTGCATACAATCACCACTTAGGTCAGAAAAAGGAATCAGGAAGGCTGATTTCGATAGACCATGCATGTTCAATGATGAAGAAAAGATAATCAATGTCTGTATGCTAAATACTGAAAAGACTTTGCAAGGTTGGATATATGAAAGGACTCATTAGACTCCTCAGAGTCTACTCACGTAAAGCTTTATTTAAAGGCAAAGAACGCAGTGCAGCAGGAGACAGAGGGCAGGCAAGCATCCACGGTTCTAGAGATATCCAGTCACAAACTCTTATTCGCACAAGACAAGTTTCGTCTCTGAAATAAACCGCCAAAGTTTATGTAAAGAATCTTGGCTTTGTGTAAATGATACAGTGGTATCCTGTAGTAAAACCAGGCTAACAGGTTACAACAGGTGAAAACCGTCAGTAAACAGACTGGCCTTGGAGGTTCCCAGGGGAGTTTTAGACTTTAAACTTCACATCTTAAATCTTGTTGTCCTAATTTGGCCAAGGGCCAGAGTCAACATCCAGGGTACGCAGGGATGAGATAGACGTTTCTCAGTTCAACTGTAAGTTAACCTTGTCCTATACAGATACTTACATTTTCATATACCCCGGAAGAAATATTTGAATATGTAATTAATATAATCAGGGCTAAATTCTCCCAGGGAAGAAAGAATGAATGTCCACAAAATCCTAGAATTGTTTAAGTTTCCCTCAGGCAACTATGCTAGAACTGAAATGTAGGTCTCCTATATTTAATTTCAGTATTTTCCCACGAATCTCCACTGTAATTCTTCTTCATATAAAACAAATATGCTTTCTTTTCAAGTATGAGACTGGTTCTATGTCAGACATACCTTTGTTATAAACCCAGGAAAATACCTTCCTTAATACTATACTCAAAATGTGACTGAGCAAACAAAATTTACAGAATAAAACATATATTACTTCTAACATAAATAATATCATGTTCATATTAGTACACATTCATTATTTTATTAGTAAAAATTCATTATCATTAAAGTAATACAAATAAAACTTTGAAAGATAATAATTAGTATTTAGGACATACTTTTCAGCATTGCAAGGATGGTAAACACACGACATACTTAAAGTTTGTGTTTAGTCGTCCCTACAACCCCATCTTCACTTCCTTTTCCTCTTCGCCATTTCGGCAGATGCTGAGACCATGACAGAGAATGCGTTTCGAGTCTCTTGTTGAGGAGAGGAACAATCTGATAGCCATGTTTATTTGAAGGTGTGAGACACTGGATTTGTTACACTTCCATGGGTATTTGTGTTTTTAAATAGGGAAACAAAATAAGGGAAATAGCCTGCCATAAACCCGTGGCCTCCTGAGGCCACCTTGACCAAGCTCCACATCTCATTCTTATCACCAACTAATATTATCTTACTCAGAAGAAGATGCTGATGCTGAACTATTTTTCTCAACAATAGTCAAAATGGAGTTTCGATTTTTATTTTCCAAAATCTTATTATGAATTCTATCAGAACTATGGAAAAGGTACGTATTACAAAAGATACTTAAAAAGAGGGAGAAATAATAGAGCATTAAAATTATTCTTGAGCCATAATTCGTAATAAAGCAAGTATATTCTGTTCTTGAATAGGCTAAGTGTATGTATAAACACCTGATTTGGAGATGGGGCTATTTGAGTATTTTAATTTTCTCTAGGACTTCTGGAGGAATCAACACCTAGAGATATCACACTATGAGAAATAAGGCCTCACAAAAATCTGTAACACATTTAGTTAATTTCTGAAAGACAAACAGTTTATTTTTAGTTAGGAGCAGTTTGTCATTGAGTTGCAACCTTGAGCACAAGGAGGGAGAGCAAAATAAACTGCCCAGAATAGTTATCATCAACATGTGTATTTGAGATAACGACATGAGCATTTTTACTTCTGATTATGTTGCTTTTCCACCTCCTTCTCAGCTTTTTCTGGACAAGCAAATATATGATCCATTTAGAATCAAATCACATTCAAAATAGAAGAGATTCTGAGATCATGCTTTTACCAGCAGTCCGGTTTACAGGATTAAAACTTCCATTGAGAACTTACTGAAAATATAATACAGATATCTACAAAGGCACCTTCTTGAATTGATCCTAAGGGTAAAATGATAACTAGGAGAAAAGGCAAATGGTAGGAGAAGAGATGGGGGCAAAATTATTGTCTTATATGTATAATTAAGACCTCCACGTGGTTGAATACATTTTCAGAATCCTGGTGAGACCAGATCTTCAGCTAAATGATAATTGTGGAACTCTTCACCCTGGCCATCAAGCTGTGTTGGGTCAGTGAGGACAGATCACCTTTCTCCTGTTGAGATAAAGCCTAGCCACCTGTGTACTTGTGTCGTGGGCTAAGGAAATACAGACAATATCATTTTGGCATCTGTGTGAAAGTAAAGGTAGCATTCTAGGGAATGAAAGAATAAACATTCTCATCCTGTTAATTTATTCAAACTACTCTAAAGTTGTTGGCTTTAATGTTATTTGCTGTTGCTCATCAACTCCTTTCTAATTGCACTACCTGAAAGCAAATTGCTGCTAACCGAGAGCTAGAATTATTTTGTCTAATGATCCTAAATCTTTGCAATACTTTTCTATTGAAGTTCGGTTTTATATTTCTCTTTTTTTTGTTAAAGTTTTATTATATGAATTAAATACATAGATTCATAAATTGTCTTACATCAGAAATGAGAGACTCTGAACTGGTGGACCATATAGGCTATGTTTTGCTTGGCTATTTAAAACTTTCTTTTAGTTTGTTGCCAAGATGTATACACATTGGAAGATTTCACTTAAAAAGCCACATGTCTAACTTCTCTTGAAAATTTGAAAGTTTAGAAACACTTGGCTCCACTTTCTGCACAGTCACACTCAGCCATTGCTGAACAGATGCTGTGGCGTGTAGACTGGGTGGTTGTGCTCCACTTTGCTACAAATCCTTTCAGACCCACTTCAGTATGATTGGCGTATCTCTGGTCTATGTGGGCACCTGGCACAAATGATCAGAAACAGCTCAGATATTACCCATTTCTCTGCATAAAGATTTATTCTTTGTATTTTTAGAGGTATTGGGACCAGGGCATCCACATTGAGTTTATATTCTTTGTATTCTCAATGGCAAGTCCTGTCCTAGCTGTTGCAGCCTTTCCCTAATGATGAGCCCATGTATCACAATATCTGTATTCCATTTTAACTTGGCTGTTTGTTTTCTGAGCTACTTTGTAAAATGAGAAAGATGTGTTATACATTCTCTACTACCTCATTTGTGCATTGCATGATGAGTGTGTCAGGGCTCCCAAAGGCCACCACCAGGTTTGGTGATTTGCTAGGAGAATTCACGGGACTCAACATATGGTCATACTTCTGGCTAAGATTTAGTATAGTGAAAGGATAAAAAAACAAACAAATCTGTTGCCATCAAGTCCATTCCAACTCATAGTGCCCCTATCGGACAGAGTAGAACTGCCCTGTAGAGTTTCCAAGGAGTGCCTGGTGGATTCAAACTGCTGACCCTTTGGTTAGCAGCTATAGCACTTAACCACTATACCACCAGGGTTTCCAGTGAAACGATACAAAGCAAAATTAACAAAGAGAAAAGGTGCATGGAGTAAATTCCCAGGAAACCAGGTGCAAGCTTCAAAGAGTTCTCTCCCCATGGAGTCACACAGGACATGCATAATTCCTTTAGCACTGAATTGTGACAACGTGTGTGAAATCTTATCTACCAGGGAAGCTTACCAGAGACTCAGTTCCAAAGATGTTTATTGGCAACTGGTCATGTAGGCAACTGCCTGGCATATACCAAAATTTCAGACTCCCAGAAGGAAAACCACCATTTAGTATGAACCATATTGTTTGTAAAAAGAGTGCAGGCCGAACTTGCAAGCAGGCCCTTCTAATGATAGTGTAATAGGCCTACGTTAACTCTTTTCTGTAATGAGAAAGACTAAGTCATTTTTTTCTTATAAGCATGTAATTTATCTTTTGCCAAGTACTTTGTTACCAAATGGGAGAAACTACACAATTATAAATTCCAGTCTTTATCTTTGGACAGAGTGTTTGAGGTAAATCCTATCATTTATGTCTGAGAACTCTACTAAACATTCCAGGGTGAGCTATTTATTTGGTTGTTAATTCATTTACTTCTTCATTCATTCAATTTATTAGGCATAAAGTATTTTGGACACAAGATCTCTGCTTGCATGGAAATGACATTTTATAGTTAGTAGCGATCCCTGCGTAACACGAGTGGTTTGTGATTGACTACTAACCTAAAGGTTGGTGGTTCAAATCCACCCAGCGGCTGTGTGGAAGAAAGACCTGGTGGGCTGCTCCCATAATGACTGAAGCCAAGAAAACCTTATGGAGCAATTCTACTCTTTAACACATGGGGTTGCCATGAGTTGGAATTGACTTGACGGCAAAGTTTTTTTGTTTATTTAGAGAGATATTAAGTAATAGGCATAAGAAGTAAAATATATAGTGTATTAGAACACAGTAGTGCTATGGAAAAGGGGAGAAAAAGGTAGAGCAATGTAAGGAGTTTGGAAAAGCTAGGGTTTGTGTTTGTTTTGGGCTTGGTCTTATAAAGAAAGTGAGATTTGAGCACAGATTTGAAGGAGGTTAGGGAGATAGCTATATAAAAATGTACATAGAGCATTCCAGGAAGATCAAAAAAGTACAGCAAAGGCTCCCTGATGGTAGAGGAACTGACATGTTCAAGAAACAGCAAAAAGCCAGTGGGGCTGGAGCAGAGGGATCAAGGAGAGAGAGTAGTAAGAGATGAGGTTAGAATGGTAATCAAGGACCAGAGTATGTAGGGCATGACTTCCATTGTAGGGATTTTGGGTTTTACTCTGAAAGAAATGGGGAGACATTGAAGGAATGTGACCAAAGAAATGACATAATTCTTAAATAATGTATGACACACATAGAGAAAATGCAAAAATCCTAAAATGCACTATAAAAACATCTTGGGGGCAGTGTCTGACCTCCTTCAATCCCACAAGGCAGAAGAAGAACTAAGATCAACAGCGCAAGGCTGATTCTTATGAGGTGGGGGTCAGACACACCATCTCTACCAATTCTGACACCAACTGTTCCTCCCACAGCATTCTCTACTGGGTTTGATAATTCATTGCAATGGTCACACAGAACTTACAGACCATACTCACAATTATGGGGTTTATTAGTGAAGTAACAGTTACTATTCAGGCTCAAGAACACCCACTATACAGTTATATATCTGGATAGCCTCTTCCCAGCATTGCTTGCAGGCATGCCTCTTCCTGGCCTTTAATCTCTGCCCAAAGGCACTCAGCTTTCTCTCTTCACGGGCCAGGAAGCCCACCTCGTCATCTCCTGCTTTCGGGTCTCTGCTGTTGGGTCTTTCCTTCCTTAGTGGTGGTGGGCTCCTCCTCTCTGCTCTGGAATTGGCTCTCTTTTAAGGCAAAACTGACCAATCCCCTTGGATTACCCTATCACATGGTCCCATTCAATCACCTGAGTGGGAGTTCCAAGACCATGGCCAGAGAGGATACATAAAAATAATCAGTAGTCAATCTCACCATATACACAAATCCCTAAAATTTCTCAAAGTAAACCCACCAGTGTAACCAGCATTAAGATCAAGAAATATACTATCACTAGTACCCTAAGCCTTCACTTCTGCTCCTCCCAATCACTATGGCTAGCAAGGAAAACCTGTACCTTGATTTCAATCACCAAAATCCAGACTGGAGAATGAGAGAATGAAACAACAGGAATTGAAAGATTGAATAAAGAGATTTTGAGGCATTTCACTCTAAAGAGAGATGAATGGGATAGTTGTTGGTGGGGACAGCGAGGTTAAGATAAATATTATTAAAATGGGAAAATAACAACGTGTTTGTTTTTGCAAGGGAATGATCAAATAGAACAACTACCACAAAAAAAAAAAAAAAATGAAGCCTAGGAGATAGAGGAGAATTCTCCCCTCTTGTATGTCCATTCATTTGCTGTGGTAAAATTCTTTATAACCATGTCTACAAAAGCTTTCAGGTCTTTTAACTCATAGGGCTTTAATTTTATTATCTAGACTATTTTATATAAACCAAAGAAGCATATTTAGCTGCAAAATACAGTGACAGCAGGAAAAAGGACATGAATCAAGAGAAGAACTAAACAAAACAAATTTTGGAAACTCAGACAAGTTCTTCTAAATAGATTTAACATAGACTTAATTTAGCTAATATGTCTTATCACATCAATTTGGAGTCATATAGTTTAGAGGCAAATAGCTCTATGCACCTCAAGGACTTGTGTAGGTGTCTTGCTTTGCACAGTTTAATAATTGCTGCTTACAATGAGATCAAGTTCTTTTATCAATATATGTTAGAATAAAATGAAAAATTTCCAACAGAAATTTGAAATAACCCTCAAGACCATATTTGGGCCAAAAGTGGTTAACAGTAGTAACATCAAAATGTGGCTTAATGATTTCGTTGACGAACTTTATTTTCTGTCATTCCTGATAAATGGAGCATCGATGCCTGCACAGAGATAAATATATCAAGATCTGACCAGCTCTAACATAACTAGACAAGCATATCCATGGATGTGTGTTTTAAAAACATTGAAAGACAAGCATATTGATCCTAGAATACTATGAGAGTCGAAAAAGAAGTTAGACTTTGTCTGGTCAATGCTGTTTCTGTTCAAATATGCAAAGCTCGTAGTACATGGTAATGGACATGTATTGATCCTTATACTTCTAAATCTCCATCTATAGTTCTCATTGCTTACTCAGATGAGTTATCTTTTTACCTATACACTTACTTTTCTATTTATCATGCATAAAATATCTCCAGACCACCTATTACCAATAATTAATAAGGAATTGAGTTCTGAAGTATTGTTCTATGATTGCTTTATAATAATTAGAAAGTTTAGAAATGTGGATAGTCTAGACTATATATGAAAGTTAATGTTTTAAAAATGGAGACCCTGAAAATCACTATTTATTCCAGTCACTTTGAATAAGATTTTTGTCTGGAATGTATGTGTCAGGAGACAAAAGAAACGTATCTTTTATAGACAACTGAATTCAAGTTTAGCTGAAGCTGCAGAGATAAAAGAGTAAAAGGAACCCGTCTTGTGTGGGCTAAGTATTAGTAAGTCACCTGAAGAGAAATTCTGACAGACAAGGCACTTTTATAGACGGAAATAATTTTATAAATGTGCAAAATTGTTAGTATAAGTATGTGGTACTGCATCTTTATAAGGACAGAAAAAAAAAAAGTGACCATAAAGAAGGTAAAGCTAAATAGATAATTCAGGTAGAAAAATGATCAAAATGAAAATATACACGGTATATTGTTGTTGTGGTTAGCTGCCATTGAGTAGAGTCCTCACCACTTACGGTGGCCTCATGGACAATGGAATAAACCGCTGCTTGGTCCTGTGCTATCCCCATGACTGGTTGTGGATTGGACCTTTGTGATCTATTGGATTACTTTTAGGAGTAGATCACTAGGACTTTCTCCCTAGTGTGTATTATTCTGGAAGTTCTGCTGAAACCTGTTTAGCATCATGGCAACACGCAAACCTTCACTAACAGATGGAACAGATGGGTGGTGGCTGTGCATGAGGTACATTGGCCAGTGATTGAAGCCTGGTCTTCCGCATTAAAGTCAGGAATTCTACCACTGAACCACCAATACCTCCAACCAGAGGATAGAAGTGATAAATACTAGGTTGTAAACAGATGTATTTGTGTGATACAGTTTTTGTAAGAATTACACATGCAATATGTATGCAAAACCTTACATGTGGTAGTTTATATACTAAAATATTAATAGTGATTGTGAGTGGTGGGAATGTGAGTGATTTTTACTTTAGTTTTCATAACCTTCCATATTATCTGAAATTTTTACCATGGGCATTCCATTTAAAAAAAAAAATTAAGCACTTTTAAATTCTTTTTTTTTTTTTTTGTATTTTATGTTTTTTTATTTTTATTTTTTAATTTTTTTATTGTGCTTTAGATGAAGGTTTACAGAACAAATAATTTCTCATTAAACAGTTAGCACACATACTGTTTTATGACAATGGTTAACAAACCCACAACATGTCAACACTGTCCCTTCTCACCTTGGGTTCCCTATCACCAGCTTTCCTGTCCTCTCCTGCCTTCTAGTCCTTGTCTCCGTGTTGTTGTGCCCCATTAGTCTTGTTTTGTTTTATTGGGCCGTCTAAGCTTTGGCTGAATGGTGAACCTTGGGAGTGACTTCATTACTGAGCTAAAAGGCTGTCCGGGGGCCATACCCTTGGGGTTTCTCCGGTCTCTGTCAGGCCAGTAGTTTTGGTCTTTTTTTGTGAGTTAGAATTTTGTTCTACATTTTTCTCCAACTCTGTCCAGGACCCTCTGTTGTGATCCCTGTCAGAGCAGTCAGTGGTGGTAGCCAGGCACCATCTAGCTGTACTGGACTCAGTCTGGTGGAGGCCATGGTAGCTGTGGTCCGTTAGTCCTTTGGACTAATCTTTCCCTTGTATCTTGTTTTCTTCATTCTCCCTTGCTTTAGAAGGGGTGCCGAAGTATCTAAGATACTCCACTGGTCTCACCCCCTCGGCAGCAAGGGAGAATTATATTAATAAATTTTTATTGGAAAATCTCCTATACTGCTCATGAGGCAAATAGTCTTACCAGTTTGAGTGCATGTTTTCATTCCTTTTTCACTGTATTTAAATATATTACATGTATGAACACAAATCTATTTTTAAATCATAAATGGGATCATCATGCTCATGCTGTTGTTTTTCTTTTGTTATTAATCTTACACAGAGTTTTTCATATTGATATTTTAGATCCAAGTCAATAATTTTGGTAAACTCATAGTATTTTGTTACTATGAAAAATAAAACAACCTTTAACAATTTTTACTATTTGATTTATTTTCAACCTTATATGACGATTTCAACCTTATATGACGATTTAAGGAATACTACAGAGCCGATAACAGGGTTTTCCTGGAGAGTTTTAAAAAGTTGGGGCAATTATTATCATATAATACTTAACCCTAAGGCAGAGTAAAATACAATATCATCTTAACAATGCACAGAAAAAGAAATGTGATTGAACAAGACTGAAAGAAGGAAGTTATGTTAAAATGTAAGTAGTGGGATCAGAGGTGACTCTTTCCTGTGTCAAAATATTAAGAGTGTTCAGGTTGGGGTGACTTTTTTTCGGTGTCCTTATAGTTTTTTTAACTTGTCAAATTTTCTAAGATAGTTTAGTATTATTTTGATAATGCAGAAAATATAAAGTGAAATAAATTATTTATTCGATAACAGTCTTGAGTTAAGTTTTTGTGATTATGGTTACAACTTTTAATTTAAACTCTTTCAAGCCCTAATGTCTAAGGAATCAAGGACTTTTTGATGAAAAGCAGGACATCAGCTCTGGAAAGACGGATCACATGCTTCTTTTAGGCTCTAAAAATATAACTTCAGTGTTCTAAATTTGGTAAAATGGAACAGCAATATGGCTGAGTGTCTCACTATTACTACAGGTTTTGATTTTGGCTAAGATAGTTCACCCAGAAATGAATGTGCCTTTCCTATTAAAATAATACTAATAAAAACTTGGAGTCTTACTTCTGACAAATAACTTAATTCACAAACATTTGAAAGCAGGATCATGGATACTATATTTAATCAATTATAATATGGTATATATTTATGCAAAATAAGGATAATGTATCCTGATATGTATAAAAAGAGACTAATCAGGAAGCATAGTTACTAGACAAAACCAGTGTGAAATTTAATATAACACATTGAAAACATTGCAATATATACAGTTACTGACTTGTATGATGGCTAAACTCAAAGGCACACAGTATTTAGTTTGATCCTGTGTACATAATATGAGGTCTTTCCAACTCAGGCATAAGCCTTGCTTTTGCCATAAAGTCATGGAGAGCAGTTCTCCATATAGCATTGCTTTTTTTTTCTCTTTTTTTGTTAGTCATTTTTAAGGGTTGAATACTAGGTTTAACTAAAAAATAGTGAGACTGACTTTAGAACTTTTCCATCCTGTTGTTGCTGGGTGCCGTTGAGTCAATTCCAACTCATAGTGACTCCATATGACAGAGTAGAACTTCTCCACAGGGTTTCCTTGGCTATAATCTTTACAGAAGCAGATCCCCAGGTCTTTTTCCTGTGGGCTTTAGCCATGAACCTTTCAGTTAGCAGCTAAGTGTTTAACCATTGTGCCACCATGGCTCCTTCTCTATTCTAAAAAAAACAACCAAACTTGTTGCCATCGAGTCTATTCCGACTCATAGTGACCCTATAGGACAGAGTAGAACTGCCGCATGGGGTTTCCAAGTGTGTGTTAATTCTTTCTATAGTCTTCTTGGGAAAATATACATCTTTTCCAACACAGATCCATTGCTTACTGTTTTTCAGAGCCAGTTACCTAACTACACAACAAAAATGTATTTTATTACTTTATTGATAGATGTCCTCCTTTCTCCCCACTTTTTCTTGTCTTTTCCTCTCTCTTTTCCTTAAGTCCCCCCTTCTTTCTGTTTCATTTAAGTAATTGTTTAATTGACCTGTACATTCATTTATTTAATCATTCATTCAACAAATATTATTAAGTGCTTTTCTGCTTGGCTGAACTTAGTTTTGTGCTCTCTTTTGTCCTTTCTGTTTGTTGGAGGCAACAGAATGTAATAGTGTCAATGGTGGCACCCAGGAAACTCCTAGAACTGGGAATGTATAGGATTTGGGGAGAAACTGAGCAGCCAGTTATACACTGGAAGCTAGAAGTAGTCTTTCCTAGGGCACACTTGGAAATTGATTGCTGTCTCTGATCTACAAGGTGTTAGATTGCTCTAAATGTCTACGTTAAGCAGGGGCATATTTGGAGAAACATTATAAATTAAAATGAAAAAAAATCTATGACCACCTCTATCTCTAAAATACACCAAATCATCCAATATAATTTTAGAATTGCATATAAGGCCCTCAGTCCAGTGACATAAAAAAAATGATTAAGCCCTTGGCTACTAACTGAAAGGCTGGCACTTCAAATCTACCCAGAGGTGCCTCGGAATAAACGCCTGGTGAGCCATTTCTGAAAGACCATGGCCATTGAAAACGCTATGGAGCAGTTCTACTCTGAAACACATAGGGTTGTCATGAGTCATAATCAACTTGATGGCAACCGGTTTGGGTTTTTAATAAGACACATCACAGTCTGGAGTACTGGAGGCACCGTGGTTAAGAGCGTGGCTGCTAACTAAAAGGTCAGCGGTTCAAATCCACCAGCCGCTCCTTGGAAACCCTATGGGGCAGTTCTACTCTGTCTTATAGGGTCGCTATGAGTCAGAATCGACTCAACAGCCACGGATTTGGTTTGGTTTGTTCACAGTCCACTCCCATCCTCTCAGTTACCAACAACCAACAGTCAACTGTCCATATTTAATGCTTTAATTAGCATCCTGCAGGCCAGTTATTCTCAACTGGAGGCAATTTTACTCCTCTCTCTCTTTACCCCGAGGGAAGATTTAGCTATGTCTGGAGACATTTTGGGTTGTCACAACTGGAGAGGTGTGGGTGCTACTAGTATCTAGTAAGTACAGGCCATGAATGCTGCTAAATATCCTTACAATGCACAGGATAGCCTGTCACATCAACGGATTATCCAGCTCAAAATACCAACGCTGCCTAGCAGGTTAAGAACCCTGCTATAGGCTCTTCACAGATCATACCCACCTAGTGCTGTCGAGTCAATTCCAACTCATAGCAACCCCATACAATTTCCAAGGCTGTAAATCTCTACGGAAGCAGGCTGCAACATCGTTCTCCCGGGAGCGGCTGGTGGTTTCCAACCCCCGACCTTTCTGTTACCCTTAACTTCTTTGCCACCAGGGCTCTATGCATGCCTAGGTATTTCCATGACATCCCTTCCTTTCCTTCTTTGCTTAACAAACCTTTAATCACCCATCTTAAAATTCAGTTTGGAACAGTTTCTCTTTAAATGTTATCCCATTTTTCCGGGCAAATTGGTTCTTTTGCTCAATATGCTCAAAGTGCCTTTTGTTGTTGCTTCAGATTTGTTTTTTTCCTCTTTAACAATGTTATTTCTTTAAACTCTAAGCTATTCAAGGACAGGAAAGCTTGTCTTGTTAATAACCTTTGTATTGCTAATGCCAGCTGTATAGTCAGTGCTTAATAGGTGTTTCTAGAAAGAATGAAAAAATAGATGATTAATATTTAAAATGCCAGCAATGAGTCCCTGTCAAAGGTCAGTTGCCTTTATGTCAGTAAAAGGACTTTTGGTGCCCTTCTGCTGGCAATCTGAAGGATCTTCACAGTAGATTTCTAAATGAGGAAAGTTGAGTTCCACGAGAAGCTGGTTATATGTTAGTTTCACAGTTACTATCACTGACTATGATATTAATCAGTGATATTAACAGTCACTCTTTTTACAGATTCTAACAGACCAAAAATATGTTGACTCAGAGACGAAAGCAAATGTTTTTTTCTATCGCGCTAGGGTAAGGTTGTACTTGATCAGGACAAGCCAGTGTGCCAAGCTGCCAGACTGTGATGCCATTAGAGAGACCGAAGGGCTGGCTCACCTGCACCTCATCAGAGCTGAGACAGAAATCCTATGTTTTGGAAAAGAGCTGAAGAACACGTGTTAACTGTGGTGCTTCTGATAACAGGCAGCATTTGCAGATAGAGGACTTTCTAATCTGATGACCCCAGCTATGCTGCACATTTTCCTGAAAGGCTTGTGCTTCAACAGTAAGTTGGTATAGGGGTGGGGTTAAAGAGTTTTTATCAAGTTGGTACTTAAGAGGAGGGTCACATATATTCGCCTGCCTCCCTGCAGAGTGAAAGACTGGCAGGTATTCTTTTCTTGAACATGAAAGCTGTTTGAAACACAGCTTTCAAACTCTTTATTTTGTATCTTTTGGGTATGTTTTGAAATTTGTAACCAAGTGAGAATTTTTTAAATATATTATTTTGTCTTTATTTTTGGAAGGCAACTTAAAGAAGGCTTGTGGGACCAGAAAACAGTAATTACAACAAAGCATGAGAAAATATAGAGGAAGGGAAAGATTTCTAACTAGAAAAATAACCTGAAGCTTGCTGAGCGAACCCTGGGAAAATTTCTGCACTTTACAAAACTGTACAGATTTGCCACTGTAAAAATATTTTTTCTGAGATACAGATATAAAGGTGAAGAATTTTTTCTAGACTTTAAAAATTTTCTTTTTATTTCATATCTGGTTAAATAAAAAAAGATAGAAGGGGCAGCCTAAGATGCACATAAAATCTTAAAAAAAAAAAAAGATTTAAAGGGGTTTGAAGGATCATAGGCAAAAAGAACATGTCAAAAAATAAGGTGAATCGAGCTTTGAGGATAATACACCAAAATACATGTAAAAGTATACTTACTACTTCCGGATTCCCAGGAGCAAATGTAAATAAAGCAACATAATTTGTTACACATTCCCCAGTTCATAAAATAAAAAATGTATTTGTTCCCAGTTCTAAGCTACCGAAGATGTATTTCTTGTGTGTCTCTATAAGATAGTGAACAAGGTCCTCAACAACATCTTCACAGTGAGTACCTTGAAAATATTTCTCATAAAGGCTTTCCTGGCAGGTTAAATGCATCATCCATGGCTCTTTCCTCAGGGTGGTCAGTGCTGATGGTAATAAGTAAGCAGCACCTTAATTACTTGAACACCACATTTTAGAATGTCTCTTGAAATGAATGCTCTGCATCTCTCTGTGGATTCTATTGTATTGTTGTCCCAATCCCCATCTCCCCAAACTCACTTCTCCATGAGTCACATGGTAGTGAGATGATAGCAGCAATTTTCAAAATGTAGCCCTGGCCTATTGGGTGGATCATGGATGGGAATCTGATCCAAGAAGGACCAAAGAGGTTTCTATTCAAATCTTGTTTCTTGTCCAGAATTCATTAGCTCACCGTGAATCAGGCCATTTTTTTGAGCAATAATAGTCTATTCTTTAGGTGTTTAGAATTGGGACTGAGAGAGAGAGAGTCAGAGGTGATAACCTCTTTTCTAGAGGCTAAACATGTAAAATAAGCTCATGTATCCTCAAGGTTAGGTATCTTGGTGAATCAGGTATGCAGAGAAAACACGGATGAGACACAGATTTGAATTCATTTCTGAGACCTGACTGCATCCTTGTCCTTGGCTTCCATGAGATACTTCTGTTTCCTTATTAAAATCCCTCCCCCTTTTTTCTCCCCTAGAGTGGAAAGGGAAGGTTCTTTTACTTAAAATCTAGTAAGTTCAAACCAGTACAGACTCCCACAGCAATCATTTTTTTAAATTTTCTTTGACCAAGTTTTGGATGGTTTTGTAGAAGTGGAACGGGGTTATACTCCTTGATAAGCACTTGGAGATCAACTGTTTTGTGTTGCTGAATCACTGCCAAGAAGCATGCTTTAACAACCAGCAAAGTTGGCGAAACCATTGACAATTTTATGAAAATTAAGGTTTTTAACAAGAACATATGCTGAAATAGAAAACAGCCTCAAATTTACCTTGAAGTATAACTAATTGGAATATTATTTTGTTGTATTTTAATTTGACAATCACTTTTTAATATTACCACTGGAAAGTTTCAGAATCAAAATATGCGAGACTCTCTTGGGTAAAGCTGAATTAGTCTATTAACTTTGGTGAAATGCTGGCTTAATAATTTTCTCCTCTGTGCTTTTTCTTATTACCATCTGTGAAAATGAATCCTTTCGACTTTGATCTTCTTGAAAGCAGGGACCACGTGTTATTTATCTTTATATCCTCCATAGATGTTTGTAGAATGTCTGTCATAAAGGGACGATCAGTAAGAAAGAATTCTGGAATGTTCCTTTTTCAAGGACTTTCAACTTTCCAGAAGGGCTTAAATTGACAACAGTTGCTCTGTGAGGAGAAGCATAGAGGCCTTGATCCTTCACATGTAAAATCATCAAATATCTTTCTTGGTTAAAATAGATCAGGGTTTTCCCCTTCAATTATATCTAACTCACCGCTGCATAGGTCACACTAGGACATCTTGTGTTTTTCTGCTGGGAGTGGAGGAGGGAGGGTCGTTCTTCAGCACACATGGCTGGGGATGCTGTGCTGTGTCTCTGTAACAGAGAAACTTAAAAACAAGTAGGAAGGGGAAGTGCATGTGATTGACCTTCTGCAATAAGTACCAGTTAAACCAATTGCTGTCAAGTAGATTCCAACTCATGTGACCCCATGTATGTCACAGTAGAACTGTGCTCCATAGGGTTGTCAATGGCTGATTTTTCAGAAGTGGATTTCCAGAGTTTTCTTCTGATGTGCCCTTGGGTGGACTCGAACCTCCAACCTTTCAGTTAGTGGCTGAGAATATTAGTCATTTGCACCACCCAGGAACTCCCACTTTAAGCACAGACCACCTTTTTACACTCCTTGAAGGAAGTTGAGCTTCCTTCAAAATGAGTAGGGTTGATACTCTTCATCCGAAGAGTTTGTCTGTTAACTGATGGCCGACAGATGAGCTCTTCTTCCCCCATGAAACTGTTCATTAGGTAAACTTTGGAGAAGATAAATACTTGACCCTCATAGATAACACATTTTAGCCTTTTCTGGTAAGAACTTACTTCTACGAACGTATAAAATCAAGAGAGAATTGTCTGCTGCTGAAATCTGTACTCTCCCCCACTCACATAGGTTGAAGGATCTGCAAATTTGTTAGGTTCTTTAAAATCAGCTCTGGCTTTCAGGCTTCTGGGGTCCTGAAAGATTGCCTAGGCAGCCTTCAAACAGGCAAATGATGGCAATGAGTCCCCTTGACCTATTTTCTACAGCTTAGATTGAGTGAACATTATTTAATAATAACAATATTTTCCTGCAACACAGTGTACCCATAGAGTTCCCAATCTCCCTTGGCATTCTCATGCAAAACACTGACTTTAATCTGAAATACCAATGACATAGATTTAGACAAGTTTCCCCTGCTATAAGGTATTTAAATGAGAGTACATATGGGTTATTAAGTATCAAACTGTGTGTGTTTATTGCTCATTACTATCTTTAGAAGTTTAAATACCTATACTGCTTTGAGAGATAGTTATACCCTTTGAAATATTTAAAACTTAAACAACTAAACTGTTTATTTCAAGTTCATAATTTTGTTTAGACGGGGCAAAATGTTTTTCATGTGTGACTTTTCATCAATAAGTGAATTTTAGTGTGGAATAGAGAAAAGAAATTTCCTAAATTAGAGTGTCAGTGGGTAGAGAGGCAATGTGAAGTTAAAATGTTGAAGGCATAATCTGGACTGTTCAGACTAAAGCTGCTTTTGAGGGAAGTAAAGAGTGAGTTTGGATTTGCCTTGATGGGTCATCCCTGTGGTTGTGACTCTATAGTACCAGAAATCTGAACCTCCCAGACAAGTATCTGAAGCCGTTTTTTTTTTTCTCCCAGATGTCAACTTCTGATATCACAAGGAAACACATACATTAATTCCAGTCACTTCATAATTAGTGTACCTCTTTGCTCAGGTAACCTCAGATTTAAAGGAGTTAAAAAATATGGGACTGGTAGGCTTCCAAAAATTGGTTATAATTAATTATAACTTAACTAATTAACTTAATTAATTCTTATGGAAATAAGAATTTTTCCAGAGAAGGGCTATTCATTTGTCAGATTTTCAACCCACAAAAGTGCAGGCCTTGCCGTTGTTTCAGTGAATGGCACTACAATTGAAGGACATGTTGTTAAATGCTATTGGGGTAAAGAATCCCCTGATACGACTAAAGACTTCCAACAGGTTGACTACAGCCAGTGAGGCCAATGAAACCAAATTTATGGAAATCCACAACAGTATGGACAGTATATGGCAAATGGATGGCAAGTACTGCCTTATGGAATCAGCAAGGATTTGGAGTAGATCGATCACCTTCTACTGCTTAGATGGGTGGATCTGGTGCTCAGCCACCCCAAAGACAAGCTCCTCCTCCCATAATGCCTCCTCCTAACCAAGCTGGATATGGTATGGCAAGTTACCAAACACAGTGAGCTGGGACTCTAAGCAAAACTGTAATTCATGATAAGTGGAGTTTCCTGTGACACTCTGAAGACATGAAAGTAGACATCAGAAAATGAAAATATTTATTTTAAAATTGAAATGTTTAGAACCTTTAGCACAGCTTTGCTTTGGTGAAAGACACATGTCTTCTAGTTCTGCTTTTTTAAATTTTTGTTCATGATGGATATGAACATGATTTTTTTGTGTGTACAAAAACTAAAAGTCAATAAAGACAAAAAAAAAAAAACCTTAATTAAAGTCCTTGGGAGATGTATCAAAATATGATAAAACCCAGATATCAAACCAAAACTGCTGTTGGGAACCTTTTGCTTTCCTTTTCTTTCTTTCTTCTTTTTTTAAAAGATAATTAGGATAAAGTGTAGTTTTACAAAGATTTCCTTCTGCAATAAAACAAGGGCATTTAATTATAGATACTCATTTGAAGATGTTTAAAGTTACATATTGAAGATTCTAAGAGAATCTTCTTGCATACGCGGAAACAATTAATAGTAATAATTGACACCTTTCTCTTTGAGATGAATATCCTGGACATAGCTATTTATAGGTACTCTCTGTCTCTCTCATCGTATCATTGCAGTTATGAAATGAGTCTTAAACAGAGAAGCTTTTTGTTTTTTGGAAAATAAAGATGCTGACATGTAATTCTGTAATTAATATGATATGGCCTTTAATTAGTTTTTTCCCAGCTCCATTTTGTAAGGTTTCTAAAGGGCTTAGGTATCCATAACAACTCTGATCTGTGCTTTAAGGGAAAAGCTCAGACCATTATCCCTCAGGGACTATCGAGTTGATGTATGAGACCTGAGAACACATCTAAGAGAAAATTGTCACCACCTCAAGCAATCTTTGCAGTGTGGTAGCTTGTCTTTCAACTGGTTGCATTGGATGAGCATCCTTCCTTAGTAAACGGTGCTTAACATCAAATCTTAATCTTCTCAAAGAGTTTGCATTAAGGGAAGGATACTCAAGAACTCTAAGAGACAATAACTTACCTGACTGGACAATACCCTTAACTACTGCTGAGAGCAAGATCATTTAAAAGTGCCACCAATTGGATGTTTCCTTTTAATAATGGGAAATTTGGCTGAGGTTTATTAAACTTTTATTTCTACATGTAACACTTTACTACACTGAAAAACTATATAAAATGCATTTTTAGCCACTAGGACCAGTTCTCTCTCTCCTCACCTTCCAATTAAAAGGCTTGAATCTGTATAAAATCTGTAAAAAGAAATTTGTTTGAACTCTTATAGCCCACAGATACCCTGATGATTTGATAATAATGATGACTTGTTTAATGATGGCTGCCTACTTAAGAGCTACTTAGGCATTGTTTACATTTTGAAAAATCTTATTACATATTCGGACCATTGTTTATTCAGAAACAGCAGTTCACCTGTTGTGATTTAGTGCTTAGAGCAAAGTAACATAAAATTAAAGGTTTGCTTGGTTTAGCCTAACTAAAAACCAAATCCATTGCCCATGAGTCAATTCCAATTCATAGTGACCCTATTAAGACAGAATAGAACTGCCCCATAGGATGCCCAAGGTTGTAAATATTTATGAAGGCAGCTTGCCACACCTTTCTCCCACAGAACAGCTGGTGGGTTCGAACCAACGACATTTTCGTTAGCAGCTGAGTGCTTAATTACTTAGTCACCAGGGTTTACTCATCCATTTAATGAATATTGACTAAATTCTTCTGATGTGAAATGCACTGTTTTAGAAATATCAGGGACACAAACTTAGATCTCAGTAGTTGACAACATATTAATGCAGATTTAAAAAAAAAAAAAAGCTTTTGTGGGGTGTAGTTAAAGCAAAGCTTAGGAGACAACTGACATATTTAAAAGCTTATATGAGAAAAATAAAATGTTTAAAGCCAGTGATGTAAGTTTCCGTTTAAGAAGTTAGAAAAACAAAAATAAATTAAACCCAAAGTATGTAGAAAAGGGAACTACTACGGCAGAGATCAGAAATCAGTCAAGGATAAGACAAACAATGAAGAAAATTATCAAAGTCAAAAGTTTGTCCTTTGAAAAAACTCAACATTGATAAACTCCTAGGAAGACTAATCAGGGAAAAAAAAAAAAAGGGAGGAAGAGAAAATATAATTTACCAATATCAAAAATTCCATAGATGTAATCATTACAGGTAATACTAACATTGAAAGTAAAATACGGGGATGGTATGAATACCTTTATGCCAATCAATTCTACAATGTAGATTAAACAGCCAAAGTTACCAAAATTAATATAAGAACATAGAAATGCTGAATATCCTTAAATGTATTAAAGAAAAAAATTGAATTTGTTATGAAAATACCTCTCCTCACCTCACCTCTTCCCTCAAAACAAAAAAACCCCACCCAGATTATTTCACTGGCAAATTCCATCAAACTTTAAAACTTTGAAGAAAGAAATAATGTAAATATACACAAACACTTCCAGGAAATAAGGAAGATTAAAAAACAAAACAAAACAACAAAAAAACCCTCCTAATTTATTTTATGACATTAGCATAGTCCATATTTCAAATCCTGACAAAAAATTTACAGGAAAACAAAATTACGGAGCACAATGCTTTATGAACATAGATGTAAAGATATTTAACAAAATAATAGCAAAATAAATCCAAAATGTATAAATATCATTATGTGTGAAGACCAAGAGAGACTTATTTTAGAATTGCAAGTTTTGTGGTTCAATGTAATGTCCCCCATTAGAATAAGAAAGACATAACATAGTGGAAAAGAAAAAAAGAACATATGATTTTCTTAACAGATACAAAAGATCTTGAAAAAATTCAGGACTCATACAAGATAAAAATTTTCAGAAAACTATGGAAAGAAGAAGACTGCTTCAATTTGATAAAAGGCATCTGTGAAAAACCTATAACTAACATCATTTTTAGTGTTAAAATATTGAATACTTTCCCCCTAAAATCTAGAAATAGGCAAGGATGTCCACTCTCACCACTTCTGTTCAGCATTATTCTGGAGATATTAGCTAGAGAAATAAGACATAAAAGCTTAATAAAAGGCGTAAATTTGTAAAGGAAAAAATCGCTAATAGGCAAAATGATTGCCCTTGTAGAAAAAAACTTAAGGAATTTGTAAAGTAACTTCAAGAAAAAATAAGTGAATTTAACAAGGGTCAAAGAACACAATGTCAATACAAAATGGTAGGTAACAATTGAAAATACAATTTTAAAATTAAATTTATAATAGCTCCCAAAAATACTTAGGAAAATTTTAATAAAAAGTTATAAAACATATCTGAGAGAAATTAGAGAAAGCCTTAAGTGGAGAGATTGAACCTGTTCCTATATTGTAAGACAGTATTTTTCAGATGTTCCTTTTCTCTTTTCTCTGTCAGTAAACTCAATTTATTCTCATTCTTGATTCTGGGAAGAATTTTTTTTTTTTGGTAGAAATTCATGAGCTAATTGGAAAACTTAGGAAATGCAAAGATTTAGAATAGCCCATAAAATCTTGAAACAGAAGAAATAATTGGAGAATTTACATTCCCTTGTTTGAGTGGAAAAAGTCATGATAGAGCTTTATGGTCTGAGGGGAAAGTTCTTTTTTTTTTTAAGTGATGTGTTCATGCATTTATAAATCATTAAAATTTATTGTACTAAACACTCAATATCTGTGCATTTTATTTTTTTTGTAAATTGCATATCCATAAAGAATAGTCCACTGAGTGTGATCCTTCAAAATATTTCCTGCGGGAGACTAATCAATATTGTAACCCTTTCATTACTATGTTTTTTCTCCTTAATTTTTTTTTTTATGTATTGAAATGCATGCTTACTATTTGAGTGTGTTTGAATTTTTGGTTGGTAATATGGATTTTGAGAAATATGATCTGGCAATACAACCCGCCAATGAGGCGAGTGGCACTTTGGTGCCACTAATCTCTGGCATGACAGTATGCTACTGAGAACTAGGTAAGATAATTTATTGTTGGTGCCTTTCCATTAGGTTACACAGGGAACCTCTGGTTTTTCAAATATGACACACAAAAGCCGAAAACACATCAGATCTCCCTAACTTTCACACAGGAAAGCCATAATTATGCTTGCAAACCTTATGTCACAGAATTAAAGGGGGGGGTGGGAAGAAAAAGTTTACAAAACTAACACATCCAGAAAGCATCACCTCATAGAATGCTTAGCCTACACAACAATGAAGCTCCAACTCCGGACTGCTGAGCTTCATGCATTACAGAAGGGACCCACTTTGATGCTAAATGCGTTCGAACTGGAATAATGTGTTACTTCTGAGGTTCAGAGGCATAAAAAGTAGCTGGCATATGATCTGTGCCAATGCTAATGAAATTAATGATGCTGACTTTACTTACAACATGTTCAATTTCTCCCGTCATAGGACAAAAGTAATCATATTAGCCTGCAGTCAAATCTCAAAGTGGTTCAGAATTCTTTCTAGCATATGTCCTAACCTGAACTATACCTGGAACTTGTAAGTTATGTAATTTATTTGCTGGCTCCAAGGGCAAGAGAGAAGTGAAATAGAGAGAATGGAGCCATGCTTCAGTCTCTGAGGAGGGCAGGGCAGGGACAGTGGGTAATAGTCACTTCATGGATGCTTTCATCAACCTGGGAGAATACTCGACCTGCGCATTTTCCATATAAGTAATATGCATTTCACTTTATTAGTACAACAGTGTAATATTGTAAAGTTTGGAGCCTACTTTAGAATTGCTAACAAATTTGAAATATCTAAAGAACACATACAAATATTAAAAGAATGCTTGCAACTCAATAACAAAAAGAGAAACAACACAATAAGATTGGCAAATTTTAACATAGTTGTTTCAAAAGAGGATATATAAATGGCCAATAAACACATGAAAAGATGTTCAACATCTTTAATCATCAGGGAAATTCATGTTAAAACCACAAGGAGACACTACCTTACATCAGTTAGAATGGATCAAGTTAAAAAAAAAAGACTGACTCTATCAAATGTTGGTGAGGATATGAAACAGCTGGAACTCTATACACTGCTAGTAGGAATGTAAAATGGTACAACCATTTTGGAAAAAAGTATGGCTGTTACTTATAAAATTAAACATATATTTTCTCTATGACCCAGAAATTTCGTGTTTAGATAATTACCAAAGAGAAATAAAGATACATCCACACAAAGACCTGTGAGTGAATGTTTGTAACATTATTCATAATATCTAAAAACTTAGAAATAACCCAAATGTCCATCAACTGCTGAATGCACAAATTGTGTTATATTGTACTATGGAATAATACCAATAAGAAGGAACAAAATATTAATAGATGTGACAAGGTGGATGCAGCATTATGCTAAAGAAATAAGTCAAACACAAAAGGCTACATTTGGTCTGATTTCAGTTATATGAAATTCTAGAAAAGGTAAAACTGTAGTGTCAGAAAGCAGATTGATGGTTGCCAGGGCCTGGGAGTGGGAAGAGGGTGCAAAACGATATGAGTAAAACTTTCAGAGTCCTGGAACAATAGTAAATATCAATTGTGATAATGATTACACAATTGTATGTAATTACCAAAACTTGTTAAATTGTGCACTTAAAATTGTTAGGTTTTATTTTATATAACTCATACTTCAATAAGTAACTTGAGACTAACATTTCAATTATAATTGGGAAATGCATAGTTTATATTTCTGGACCTATTCTCTATGATAATCAGGATTTTTCTCTCTTAAAATTTCAGATTTGTGTTCTTACAACAATTTAAAACCAGTTAACTTCTGTATTAAGCAGTACAGTGTCCCTTTATTTAGGCTTTTAAAGACTATTAGATGTCTCTTTTCCACTACTTTTACCCACTGTTTTTAGGCAAAGTGGAGTTGATTCTCCTCTAATTATAAATTAGCTGTGGACATAAGAAAGCTTTCATAAGAAATAAAAGAAACCTAAAAAAAGCAATCATATTTTCTTGCTGTTATTTCCTATTCATAGGTTACTTTTTCTTCTTTAATTTTCTTTGTGAAATACTCCAAGATTTCTGGGATTTGTAAAGTCTTCATATTGATCCTATTGCACTGAGAGAGAAAAGAAGAATTTCAGTAATATTCATTCCTTCTCTGTCTTTGCAATGGCAAATCAGTTCATCAATTTAGCACAATACCTGCATGCTATTGTGATAAGCATTAGTAAAAACATGAAGAGATAAAATTAGCAAATTAAAGAATTTACAATCTACTTAAAACTAAATTAGTTGTGCTGAAAGATACATTGGAAAAGTTTTTCTAATAAAAATTCTAATGTTTTCTTAGAAATGTTCACATTTTGTTTTTAAAAAAACTGCGGAGCTCTCTCAACTTGCTTTTTGTCACAAGTGCTTGTCCTTCAAGCCTATTGTTAGGGTGGTTCTCCCTCTATGCCACTTCTCTCCTAACCTAGTTTTTCCTGGTTGTCTTTCTCTCTTGCGCTGGGATACACGTCGTGTAAGAGAGCGCGCAGGGAGAGCAGAAGGCGTTATGTCTGGTATGTAACAGTCACTTGCTACATAACTGGTGAGAATAAGGAAGGGTTTTCAGCTTGTAACGTCCTTGGTGGCAAAAATGTTTTTTTGCTTGGCTACTAGCTGAAAGGTTGGCTGTTTGAATCCACCCAGTGGCACCATAAAAGAAAGGCCTGGCAACCTACTTTTGTAAGATTTCAGCCATTGGAAATTCTATGGAGTAGTTCTACTCTGACAAACGTGAGACTCAATGACAATAATTTTTTTTTTTTCTCTCAGCTTGTACAGGGACAGGCAAGCATGCAGGGTATTACGGTAATGGCATTCTCCAGGGATATCTTCTCTCCAACAGTGTTTCTTCAGGGAAACACACTTTTGATGAGAAGTGGCTTCAAGGTTGGGGATTACCCTTCAATTATTTTTCCAGGAGCAGCCTCAGAACACTGTGGCTGCCCCATCAACTTAGATGATCTTTAGCCTGAAGATGTGCTTTATTTGGTCAGTGTTGGCCGTCACTGGTGGCGCAGTGGTAAAGCACTCAGCTACTGACCGAAAGGTCAGTAGTTTGAACCCACCAGCTGTCCCTCGGAAGAAACGTGGCAGTCTGTTTCCGTAAAGATTACAGCTTTGGAAACCCTATGGGGCAGTTCTACTCTGTCCTATAGGGTTGCTATGAATCAGAATCTACTCAATGGCAATGGGTTTTATTTATTTATTTATTGTGGTTTAGCCACCACAGAATTAATTGCCAAAATTTAAAAATACAGAGATATTACATAAAAATCTAGACTTTCTGCTTTTCCCTAGAATCATAAGATTTGGCAACAGTGGGCTCATCTTTCTGAGTGGCAGAAATCTGTTGGTGCTGGGTAGCTAGCGGCTTCCTTCTTTGGATGGGACAGGCATTCTCCATTTGCCACACACCAGAACATTCCTTAAGGTCTTTCTGACCCTGAGGCCCGTCACCACTTGCAATTTATCATCATGCTTGCGTTTTGTTTGTTTTTTATTTTCCTGTAGTAGAGTTAAGAAGGAAATAAACTATTTCTTGTCCCTTGATGAATAAAAGTTCCGGCACTGTAGTTTATCTTTGTGCGTGTGGAAACCCATCCCCTACGTACGGTGTAACTTTCTCTGCGTGGTGCTGTACAACTGTCTGCTGCCGTCACTTCACCTTCAGTTCACTGGTTTCCACCCACCATACAGAAGGAAGAATCTTTCTACATAAATCTATTCTATTATGTTATTTTTCATAGTGTCACTTAATACAATTCTACTGAGACAATAAACAGCCACAATTACAAAGTACAGTCATTGTTTTGCATTAAAATGACAAAATTTCAAACGGAAATGTTTGGCAAAAGATGAAAACAAACAAACAAAAACCCAAGAAAACAAAAACAAAACAAACGGGAAAAGGTTTTTTAAAAAGGAAAAAAAAACTTCTGTCTAGAACAAGAAAATGATTTAAGGATGTGGGTGATTCTGTCTGTCATTCAACTCAATAGTACATTCTCTGAAGTGAGAAATGAATCCTTTGTTCCCTGAAGCAGCCTTAGTTCCATAGTACTTCTTATTCTTGATCCTCATGAACTTCTGAATGGTATTCTTGCATTTTAAAAGACATTTAATTTTATAACAAGATCCATTGAAGGAAAAGCACTTGCCCCTAATGTAAGACTCTGCTAAATTTTTCTTGCAACTTCCCAGGGACTGTAGAAATCACATATTTTTACTGGGATTTTCCAGTAACCCTAGTAGTATCACGTATTCTCCTATCATAGCCCACCTTCAACCTCCCGTATAAACAAAGCCAGCCCTGCCCTTATTGCCTTGAGTTTAGTTTGGGTGATTCTTACAAAAGTCACACGCTACTTCTCTAAGATTTCTGTGAATTATGTTTTCCTGCCCTTCTTTTTTTCGCCTGGATTACTGGCCTTGAAATATGGCATGATGTTTCACTCTTGGGGCCTTCCCCAGCCAGACTTTGTCTTCCACTCTTACTGCTTTCTAGGTCTTTCCCTCTTGCTTTTTTGTCATCTAGCAGCTTCAACACTCTTTCCTTTTCCTTCTCTTTCAATTGGTTTTAACGGGTCTTGAAACAAAGAGGAAATGAAAAAGCTCGTGGCTTAAACTTTTTTATTTAAAAATTCAGAAATATGAATATTTAAGGATAAGTGTCAAAATTTTCCCAGTCTATAGTTTTGTTTTCATTCAATGCATCTTAATATTTTGTGACTGTAATGTTGAAAGTGTAAATAAAACATTTGCTTTGGGTAATGACATTTAGAATCAAAGATTATAAATTACCTTCTGGTCATAAGTATCAAATCCATAATCAGTAATAAAGCTGTATTCCTTAATTACTTTGCTTTTACCATCTGCCAAGGAATACATTAACGAAGCTAGTAAACAAAAGGAGTGAGCTGGAAACTCTGACTGAAATTCTAGTGAAATACCCGTAGGAGTTTTCTCTTGTGATAAATGACATATTCCTTCAGTGTAAGATTTGAGGTAAAGAGAAGAAAAGATAGCCTTCAAGGAAGATTGAAAAGCAGATCTGTGATGGATATAAGGCAAACTTCAACAACTACTTCTAAGCTTTCTTAATTTTTTTTTTATTGTACTGTAGATGAAGGTTTACAGAACAAATAATTTCTCATTAAACAATCAGTGCACATATTGTTTTATGACATTGGTTAACAACCCTACAACATGTCAACACTCTCCCTTCTCTACCTTGGAGGACCTTTTTTTCTGGGGGAAATATACATAGCCAAAGTTACACCATTTTGAAGGTTTCTGCATGTACAATTCAGTGACATCGATTACATTCTTCCAGTTGTGTTGCTATTCTCACTATCCTTTCCCAAATTATTCCATCATCATTATCTTCAACTCACTTCCCCCTAGGCTTCCCATCAAATCTTTTGAGTTGTTGTTGTCAATTTGATCTCACATAGATAATTCTTCTTCTTTTTTTTTTTGTACCTTAGATGAAGGTTTACAGAACAAACAGTTTCTCATTAAACAGTACACATATTGCCCTATGACAATGGTTAACAAACCCACGACATGCCAGCATTGTCCCTGCTCAACTTTGGGTTCCCCATCACCAGCTTTCCTGTCCCCTCCTGCCTTCTAGTCCTTGTCCCTTGACTGCTGTGCCTCATCGGTTCGTTTTTGTTTTATGGGGCTGTCCAATCCCCTGCTGAATGCTGAACCTCAGGAGTGACTTCACCACTGAGCTAAAAGGGTGTCTGGGGCCATACTCTTGGGGTTTCTCTATTCTGTCAGGCCAGTAAATCTGGTCTTTTTTTGTGGTTAGAATTTTGTTCTACATCCTTTTCCACCTCTGTCCAGGACCCTTTGTTGTGATCCCGGTCAGAGTAGTCAGTGGTGGTAGCCGGGCACCATCTAGCTGTACTGGATTCAGTCTGGTGGAGGCTGTGGTAGCCGTGATCTATTAGTCCTTTGGACTAATCTTCTCCTTCTATCCTGTTCTCTTCATTCTCCCTTGCTCCCAAAGGGGTGAGACCAGTGGAGTATCTTAGATGGCCACTCACAAGCTTTTAAGACCACAGACGCTACTCACCAAGGTAGAATGTAGAACATTGTCTTTATAAACTGTGTTATGCCAATTGAACTAGATGTTCCCCGAGACCATGATCCCCACAGCCCTCCACTCAGCAACTCACTCCCTCAGGGAGTTTGGGTGTGTCTATGGAGCTTTCACGACCTTTCCTTCTACAAGCTGTGCTGGCTTCCCCAGTATTGTGTACTCTCTTACCCTTCACCAAAGTTACCACTTATCTATTGTCTATTTAGTTCACCCACGAACCCTTCCCATCCCTCGTAAACAACAAAGATAGTTTCTTTTTGTGTGTGAACTTTTACATGAGTTTTTACAGTAAAGGTCTCTTACAATATTTGTCCTTTTGTAATTGACTTATTTCACTCAGCATAATGTCCTCCAGTTTCATCCACGTTATGAGATGCTTCACAGATTCATCATTGTTCTTTATCATTGCGTAATACTCCATTGTGTGTATGTACCATAGTTTGTGTATCCATTCATCTGTTGATGGGCATCTAGGTTTTTCCATCTTTTTGCTATTGTGAACAACACTGCAGTGAATATTGGTGTGCATATGTCTATTCTTGTGATGGCTCTTATTTCTCTAGGATATATTCCTAGGAGTGGGATTGCTGGATCATATGGTATTTCTATTTCTAATTTTCTAAGGAAGCACCATATCATTTTCCAAAATGGTTGTATCATTTTGCATTCCCACTAGCAGTGCATAAGAGTCCCTATCTCCCCACAGCCCCTCCAACATTTGTTATTTCCAGTGATTTTGATTCATGCCAGTAATGCTGGGGTGAGATGGTATCTCATTGTGGCTTTAACTTGCATTTCTCTAATGGCTAGTGATCACGAGTGTTTCCTCATGTGTCTGTTGGCCGCTTGGTGAAGTGTCTGTTCATTTCCTTTGCCCATTTTTAAATTGGATTATTTGTCTTTTTGTTGTAGAAGTGTTGGATTTTCTTGTAGATTTTAGAGATTAGATCTTTGTCTGACTTGTAATGTCCAAAAAATTTTCCCGGAATGTAGGTTCTCTTTTCACTCTTTTGGTGAAGTCTTTTGATGAGCATAAGTGTTTAATTTTTATAAGATCCCACTTATCTAGCTTATCTTCTGGGGTTTGTGTGTTGTTGGTTATGGTTTGTATCCTGTTAATGCCATGCATTGGGGCCTCTAGTGTTGATCCTATTTGTTCTTCTATGAACTTCATAGTTTTTGGCTTTATGCTTTCTTAATTTTTAATTCTTGTTTGGACTATAACACAGCATTGATTTCCTCACTCTCTGTACATAATTGCATACTTGTAAACAAAAAACAAAGTGTTGTATTAAAATTTATTACATTTTTAAATGTAAATTTTCCCATTCAAGTAGTAAGATGTAACACTCTGGGCAAAAGTTTATGGCAGAACTGCTGGGCTTGAGATTTTGAAGTATATATTTGGGCCTGAAAGTTGTTTTCTACTCTTGGGTTGTTATTGTTGTTAGGTGCCTTCGAGTCAGCTCTGATAGGTAGTGACCCTATGCACAACAGAACGAAATACTGCCTGGTTCCCTGCCTGGTTCCCTGCCTGGTTCTCACAATTGTTGCTGTGCTTGAGCCCATTGTTGCAGCCACTGAATCAATCCATCTCGTTTAGGGTCTTTCTCTTTTTCGCTGGCCCTCTGCTTTACCGAGCATAATGTCCTTCTCCAGGGACTGATCTCTCCTGATAACATGTCCAAAGTATGTGAGATGTAGTCTTGCCATCCTTGCTTCTAAGGAGGGTTCTGGTTGTACTTCTTCCAAGACATGCTTGGGTAGTACTTCTTCCAAGACATTCTTGGGTAGTACACTGTTTTCCATAAATTTGAGGCACATAGAATGTTCAAGGTGGAAAGAATTTTGGAAATCATCTCATCCAAGAATTTGTTTTACAGATGAGTGGGTTAAAATAAAAATTATGAAAAGTGTAAAGACAGAATATAAGGCACTTATCTGAAGAGTCAATTGTTGTTTCACATTATTATAGCTATTAGACAATAAGACCAAACCAAGAAGAAAACAACAAAAATAACAACATCTCTGGATATAAAGTGATAGTACTTTGAATTAAAAAGAGAAAACACAATAAAGGCAGCATTCATTAAAATAAGAATCATGTGATCCATGGTGTAGGATATTATAATGACTTAGACACTTGGCCAAATATTATGAAGGAGGTTGGCAGCACTTCTCAAAAAACAGTTTTTCATTCAGGTTAGATAGCTAATCAAACTGATTTCTGTAGGATAATTATAATTGTGTTAGATGATGTGGTTATTAGCATTAAGCACCTGAATTTTATTTATCTGGATTTATATGACAGCCATTAAGACATTTTGAGGTATAGATCATAAGTCATTCAACCAAAAGATTAAGAAATTTTAATTTTAGGAATTGCAAGTTTCTGATTTTAGGATCAATTTTTAAAATTCTATATAAATATATATGTGTTTTTTGAATGAATAATGTTGTTAAGATAATGATACCCACTGCCGTCAAGTCAATTCCAACTCATAGCAACCCTATAGGACAGAGTGGAACTGCCCTGTAGAGTTTCCAAGGCTGTAATCTTTGCAGAAGAAGACTCCCACATCCTTCTCTCTCCCATGGATTGCTTGGTGGATTCAAACCTCTGACCTGTCAGTTAGCAGCTGAGCACTTTTAACCACTGCTCCACCGGGGCTCCTTGGGATAATGATAGTCACAAAAATTTCAATTATATTTTTATTAACTAGTGTGTTGCTATAACATTGCTTCTTGTTGTTTAAGCTATTCTGGTCAATTATGTAATGTGAAATCTTACATGATAACACTGGGAAACAGGAAATAATGAATGAAGTGTTTCAAGAATACATCTCTATATAAACCTGGAATGATTGAAGAGTGGATACTTAAGATAAATAAATAAAATAAATAAGATAAATAAAACTAGGAAATGGAGACCCTAGTATCCTTATATATTTTACAAATGTAGGGAGTTAAAATTTTTTCTTTAATAATGTAGTCTGAGACACTTAAAACAATCCCTGTATAAACCAGAAAGATCGTTGTGGTGCAGTTAATTACTTTTGTGTGTGGCCTTTCTAGCCATTGTCTTGAAACTCCCACACAGGTGATAGTGAGATTGGGTAATCATTGCCTACCAACAGCGCTGGTCAGTTTGGCCTTAAAAGAGAGCCAATTCCAGATGAGAGGGAAGGAGCCCACCACCGCAAAGGAAGGAGAGATCAGCAGCAGAGAACCAGCAGCAGTGACCCAGCAGCAGAAGACAGTGCAGTGGGCTTCTCAGCCTATGGAGAGAGGAAGCTGAGGGTCAGGGAGAGGTGCACCTCTGAGCACAGCTGGGGAGAGGCTATTCTGATGGAAGAACTGTATCCTGAGTGTTCCTGAGCCTGAATTGTAACTGCTGCTTCTCTAATAAACCCCATAATTGTGAGTATAGTCTGTGAGTTCTGTGTGGCCATTGCGATGAATAATTGAACCCAGTAGAGAGTGCTGTGGGAGGGACAGTTGGTATCAGAATTGGTAGAGATGGCGGAGAGAGGAGGCTTCTCTGGCCTCCACTTCGTGGGGGTCAGCCTTGCGCTGTTGATCTTGGTTCTCCTTCCTGCTTGTTGGTTTAGAGGAGTTCAAACACTGCCCTCAAGCCATCTCTACAATCATGTTTAACAAATCTATCAAATTGTCATTTGCTGTGTTCAAGGCAGAGTACCTGGGTGTGCAAATGGTTGATGATTTTGGCTGCTATCTGAAAGGTTGATGGTTCCAGTTCACCCAAAAAAATCAGCTATTTAAAACTCTATAGAGCACAGTTCTACTCTGACACACAAGGGGACACCATGAGTTAGAATCGACTTGATGGCAACTGGTAACTTGTATGCCTAGACAGTGTAGTAGATATTGTAGGTAGCAAAAACATGAACAAGAAAAAAATGAAGAACCTGAAAAAAAGGATATTTTGAGCTTTTCAGAGTCTAAGAATTAATACAAATTAATGAGCAAAGACTCATATAATTATGAGACAGACAAAAATTTCGGTAATTGCAATTCCACACAAGCAGTAGTGTGTCTGGGTGGTGGAGTAAAAAGAAAATAACTTCAAGCAATATCTAGGTTCAAATCCTGGCTCAGCCACATTTTAAGTGTGTGGCAATGGATGTGCTACTTAAAATTTCTAAGCTTGTTTTAGGTATGGTATTTATCTTAAGGGTGGTTGCAATAATGTATAGAAAATGCCTGGCATGTGATAGGCATAAATATATGTTAGTTTTCTTCCTCTATAAGCTCTGAGTGACAGCTTTTGCTTAGGAACCTGGACTTCTCACTTGATTTGAAATTTATTAAAATGTTAGTAAAGTTGGACATTTTCACAAAAAGGTTATACAAAATAAGTGACGTTAGGAAAGTGAAGCGTAGGAATGCAAGGATTGTTATGAAACCCACTAATTAAGCCCATTAGTTAATTTATCAAGGTTAGCAATAAAGGAAAAGTGAATTAGACTAATAAGAGTTGGAGGAAATAATTATTAATATTTCCCTTTGCTGTTGAGTCGATTCCCACTCATAGCGACCCTATAGGACAGAGCAGAACTGCCTCATAGGGTTTCCAAGGAGCACCTGGTCAATTTGAACTGCCTAAGTTTTGGTTAGCAGCCATAGCTCTTAATTACTATGCCACCAGGGTTTCCATTTCCTTAATAGCAATAAGAAAAAATAGAATCAGGAAGAGGATTTTTTTGCTAAGGGAAAATAAAAAGTTATGAAGGAGGGTGAGGGAAAATTTAAAAATAGCCAAGCTGGTATAAGTTAAATTGTGCATGGTTGGGAATTTATGTCAGCTAGCCTAACTTTATGATCCTCTAATGAGGATCTAACCCTGTCTAAACTAGACAGGAGCTTATATTTTAATGGTAAGGAAGATAGGAAACTATTTGCCTGTGACCAAATTATTTTACTAATTTATGACTGTTCCATGAGGTACGTAGAATGTATCATGTGTTCATTTCTATGACGCATAGTACTTTAGAGTGATGTTGATGCTATCCCCTTTTGATTTTTATGAATTTGTAGATTATTTTGTTTCTGCTTGTGTCTAGTAATGAAAGGGGCAAGATGTAAATATGCCTAACAAAACAAATACATACGTGAAGTATAGCCCAATGATTTATACTTAAATAAACTAGGAAGTGTAGCAATGGTTAAGAATATGGGCTGGAGTTAGACAGAGCTGAATTTCAGTCCTTGCCTTTCTTTTTTGTGATACTGGTCAAGTTATTTAACATTTTTAAGCTCCAGTTTTCTCATCCATAAAATGAGACTATGAATACAACCCACCTCACATGGCATACGTGTATACCACTTAACACAGCACCCAGTATAATCTAGCATTTAGGTTAGCTTTTATCAGCATTAGCTATAACAGAAAAAATACCAGGAAGGGAGGGAATAATTCAGGGGTAAGGAGGGAGAAAGGAGCCCTGGTGGTACAGTGGTTAAGAGCTTGGCTGCTAACTGAAAGATCAACAGTTTGAACAGACCAGCAGCTCTGCAGGAGAAAAGACCTGGCAATCTGCTCCCATAAAGATTACAGCCTAGGAAACTCTATGGGACAGTTCTACTCTGTCATGTAGGGTAACTATGATTCGGAATCAACTCGACAGCATACAACAACAACAACGAAAGAGGGAGCGGTAGCCCCTGGGTGGTTCAAATAGTTAAGTGCTCAACTACTAACCAAAAGGTTGATGGTTCGAACTACCCAAGACACCTTGGAACAAAGTCTTGGTGATCTACTTTTTTTTTTTTTTTTAATAGTTTATTGTACTTCAGGTGAAAGCTTACAGAACAAATAGTTTCTCATGAAACAGTAGTACACATGTTGTTTTATGACATTGGTTAACAACCCCACAACATCTTAACCCTCTAAATTCTCAACTTTTTTTTTTTTTTGGTGAAAATACACATAGCCAAAGATAAACCATTTCAAAAATTTCTACATACACAGTTCAGTGACATTGAATACGCTCTTCCAATTGTGCTGTTATTCTCACTTAAGATGAAGGCTTACAAAACAAAATAGTTTCTCGTTTAACAGTTACTACAAATGTTGCCCTATGACAATGGTTAACAATCTCACAGCAACATCAACAATATCCTTACTCAACCTTGTGTTCCCTATCACCAGCTTCCTTGTCCCCTTCTGCCTTCTGGCCCTTGTCACTGGACTCCTGTACCTCGTTAGTCTCATTTGGTCTTACAGGGCTGTCCACTCCCAGGCTGAACAGAGAACCTTGGAGGTAACTTCACCACTGAGCTAAAAGGGTGTCTGGGGGCCATACTCTGGAGGTTTCTCCAGTCTCCTTTAGGCCAGTAAATCTGGTCTTTTTTTTGTGAGTTAGAATTATGCTCTACATCCTTCTCAAGCTCTGTCCAGAACCCTCTGTTGTGATCCTGGTCAGAGCAGTCAGTGGTGGTAGCCGGGCACCATTTGGTGATCTACTTTTGAAAGAACACAGCCATTGAAGAGCCTATGGAATGCAGTCCTACTCTGAAACACATGGGATTGCCATGAGTCAGAACTGACTGGACTGCAACTTGTTATTGGTTAAGGAGGGAGAGATGAATGAACGAAAGTGGGAAAGAGGGAGAAGAGTGGAAGAAATGGCCAATTTATATGAACAAAAGTATGTTTTGTTTGTGTTTTAAATTGGAATCTCTAAAGACAGGAAAGAAAGAAAGAAAAGAAAAAAATGGTTGTCAGAAGATACTCTGAAACTTGCTCTTGAATGGAGAGTAGCTAAAGTGAATGGAAGAAATGATGAAGTAAAAGAACTGAACAGAAGATTTCAAAGGGCAGCTCTGGAAACGAAGTAAAGTATTATAATGAAATGTGCAAAGACCTGGAGTCAGAAAACCAAAAAGAAAGAACATACTTGACATTTCTTAAGCTGGAAGAGCTGAAGAAAAAATTCAGGTCTTGAGTTGAAATATTTAAGGATTTTAAGGATAAAATATTGAGAGACATAGGAAGCATCAAAAGAAGATGGAAGGAATACACAGAGTCACTGTACCAAAAAGAATTGATCAACATTCAAGAATTTTAGGAGGCAGCATATGATCAAGAACCAATGGTACTGAAGGAAGAAGTCCAAATTGCACTGAAGGTATTGGCTAAAAACAAGACTCCAGGAATTGACTAAACACCAACTGAGATGTTTCAACAAACAGATGCAGTTGTCACTTGTCTATGCAAAGAAATTCGGAAGAGGGCTACCTGGCCAACGGACCAGAAGAGATTCATATTTATGGCTATTCCAAAGAAAGGTGAGTCAACAGAATGCAGAAATTATCAAACCATATCATTAATATCACACACAAATAAAATCATTCAAAAAAAGTTGTAGCAGTACATTGACAGGGAACTGCCAGAAATTCAAGCTGAATTTAGAAGATGTAGAATGATGAATATCGTTGCTTATGTCAGACGGATTTTGGCTGAAAGCAGAGAATAACAGAAAGATGTTTACCTGTGTTTTATTGACTATGCAAAGGTATTTGACTGTGTGGATCATAACAAATTATGGATAACATTGTGAAGAATGGGAGTTCCAAAACACTTAATTTTGCTCATGAGGAACCTGTGCATAGACCAAGAGGCACTCATTTGAACAGAGCAAGGGGATACTCCTTGGTTTAAAGTCAGGAAAGATATGTATGCTTTCATCATGCTTATTCAATCTGTACATGAGCAAATAATCCAAGAAGCTGGACTATATGAAGAAGAACGTGGCATCAGGATTGGAGGAAGACTCATTAACAATCCGCAATATGCAGATGACAACTTTGCTTACTGAAAGCAAAGAGGACTTGAAGAACTTACTGATGAAGATCAAAGTCTACAGCCTTCAGTACAGATTATATCTCAACATAAAGAAAACAAAAACCATCACAACTGGACCAGTAAACAACATCATGATAAATGGAGAAGATATTGAAGTCGTCAAGGATTTCATTTTACTTGGATCCACAATAAACACCCATGGGAAGCAGCAGTCAAGAAATCAAATGACATATTGCATTGGGCAAATCTGTTGCAAAAGACCTTTTTAAAGTGTTGAAAAGCAAAGATGTCGCTTTGAGGACTAAGGTGTGCCTTACCCAAGCCATGAAATTTGCAATTGCCTCATATGTATAAGAAAGCTGGTCTATGAATAAGGAAGACCGAAGAATTGATGCCTTTGATTTATGGTGTTGTCAAAGAATACTGAATATACCATGGACTGCCAGAAGAGTGAACAAGTCTGTTTTGGAAAAAGTACAGCCAGAGTGCTCCTTGGAAGCAAGAATGGTGAGACTTTGTCTCACATACTTTAGACATGTTATCAGGAGGGACCAGTCCCTGGAGAAGGACATCATGCTTGGCAAAGTAGAGGGTCAGTGAAAAAGAGGAAGACCCTCAATGAGATGGATTGACACAGTGGTTGCAACAATTGGCTGAAATATAACAATGATTGTAAGGGTGGCACAGGACCAGGCTGTATTTTGTTCTGTTGTATACAACGTTGCTGTGAGTCAGAACCCACTCGTGGGCACCTAACAACAACAACAACTAACAACAAATACAAGTGATATGCTGCATAAATATATGATACACCCACCGAGTTTTTCTTAAATGCAATTCCTGTAGGTCATATTTGAATGAATACTGGGAGATTTCAGATACTCATGCCTAAAATTTGCAGTGAATGTAGAGGTTGGCCATTGTCATATCCTGTCCATCAGCTTCTTTTAGAGGCTTTTAAATTAAATTCACCTGTGAATGAATTCAAGTAATTTATAATAGCCAGTTTAAATGTTAACGAGAGACTGAAATTAAGATTTATTTCTGCACTAGTGCCAAGGCAATTTAAATATGGTGTCCTAAGAAAGTGTCATATTTGGGATGTTAATATTCTTATGGTAGATCAGAATGGGTGAAAGAGATGTGATATAAAGCTGCCAATTCATCCTTACTTAAAATAGAATTTAAGAAATTTTGTCTATTTTAAATATACTTTTATACACTTTTTTGCTTTCATATTTCCATATTTCAGTCAGAAAACTTGGAATATAAATGCTTTGTTTACATTGTTTAAGGACTATAGCCTAAAGAAAATCTCCATTTTGACACACATTCAAGAATGAAAAAAATTACATGACCATAAAATATTTCTCCTCCAAAAATCTACCATGAACAAAGGCAATAAACAAACAGTCTGGGGAAAGATACTGCAACTCACATCACACAAAAGGTGCTAATTTCCTTAATGTATAAAGAACTACTTCAAGTCAGCAAGAAAAATTCCAAGTATATAATAGAAAAATGAAACAAACATAAGAGAGTTAACTTTTGTTATATATAAACTTTTGTTATATATAAACTTTTGTTATATATAAGCTTTTTTATAGATAAAAAAATAAACGAATTGTGGTGGTGGCTTTATTTTGTGCCAACTTAGTTTTCCAGAATTCCTGTCGTCTACGTGGTTTCTGATTAGCCCTGACCAGAAAGAACATTTTGTACATGATGTTTCAAAGACAGATATGAAGTACCAGCTATAATTTTTATGTTCAGAAGTTCAGTGCATTGTTACAGGCATGTTATTGTTGAAAAGGCAGCTCACTTTGTGGGAGTGGGACAGCACCTAGACCAGCCCCTTTTCCACCTCCTGCTAGAACTCCTCCTTCAACTGTTCCATGTTCTTGGTGCATGCATGTGCAGTTCTGTCATGAATGATGCCAGTTTTTCTACAGGTCATTCATGGCAGTGAGGCTAGAGATGGTGAGAGAAGATGGGGCTCCAGGCCATCTTTCTAGTTTTCAGTTTGTCCTTGCTTTTGCCCACATTCAGTTTTCCTTCCCAACTGCCCATCAGGCTGACCAATAGAGACTTGAGACTCAACATGACACTGGGCAACAGGGCTTATAGATTGTTTGCCCAGCCCCCACAAATAAGAATATTGAAACCATGTATACCCTATTCTATATCAAGAATGGATCTGCATCTTTGATTGAGCTGTGACAGTTATAACAATGGATACCTATATCCTCACCATCTAGATTTAATAATTACTAATATTTCCCATCTTTGCTTTTTCTATTTACTTACCTACCATTTGAAAGTTAGTTGTAGGAGTCATGACACCTCGTACTTCAATACATACTCCAGCATGTATTTTTAACAAATGACATTATTTTTGTAATCACAATTCCATTATCACACTTACAAAACAGTTACAAATCCTCCAGATCATCTAGTCCTCAGTACGTAATCACATTTCCCTAACTATCCCCAATATGTCTTTTATAACTTCTTTTTCTAACCAATCACTTTTCCAACCAAGGTTCACATGTGTGTTTGGTTATGTCTCCATGTTGTTGTTTTTGTTAGGTGCCATCGAGTCAATTCCAACTCATCGCGACCATGTGTACAACAGAACAAAACACTGCCTGGTCCTGCACCATACTCATGATCATTGTTATGCTTGAACCCATCGGTGCAGCCACTGTGTCAGTCCATCTTTTTGAGGGTCTTCCTCTTTTTCACTGACCCTCTACTTTACCAAGCTTGATGTCCTTCTCCAGGGACTGGTCCCTCCTGATAACATGTCCAAAGTATGTAAGATGAAGTCTCGCCATCCTCACTTCTAATGAGCATTCTGGCCATACTTCTTCCAAGACAGATTTGTTTGTTCTTTTGGCAGTCCTTGATATATTCAATATTCTTAACCAGCACCATAATTCAAAGGCATCAATTTTCTTCAGTCTTTCTTATTCACTGCCCAGCTTTAGCATGCATATGAGGCCATTGAAAACACCATGGCTTGAGTCAGGTGCACCTTAATCCTCAGAGTGATGTCTTTGCTTTTTAACACTTTAAAGAGTTCTTTTACAGCAGATTTGCCCCGTGCAATACATTGTTTGATTTGCTGATGGCTGCATCCATGGACATTGATTGTGGATCCAAGTAAAATGAAATGCTTGACAACTTCAATCTTTCTCCATTTATCATGATGTTGCTAATTGGTCCATTTGTGATGATTTTTGTTTTCTTTATGTTGGGGTGTAATCCATACTGAAGGCTGTAGATTTTGATCTTCATCAATGAGTGCTTCAAGTCCACTTTGCTTTCAGCAAGCAAGGTTGTGTCATCTGCAAAATGAAGGTTGTTAATGAGTCTTCCCTCAATCCTGATGCCATGTTCTTCTTCATATAGTCCAGCTTCCTGGATTATTTTCTCAGCATATAGATTGAATAAGTATGATGAAAGGATACAACCCTGACACACACTTTTCTTGACTTTAAACCACAAAGTATCCCCTTGTTCTGTTTGAACAACTGACTGCCTCTTGGCCTATGTACATGTTACTCATGAGCACAATTAATGGCTCTGGAATTGCCATTCTTCTCAATGTTATTCATAATTTGTTATGATCCACATAGTTGAATGCCTTTGCATAGTCAATAAAACAAAGGTAAACATCTTTCTGGTATTCTCTACTTTCAGTCAAAATCTATCTGATATCATCAATGATATCCCTCATTCCACATCCTCTTCTGAATCTGGCTTGAATTTCTGGCAATTACCTGTTGATGTACTGCTGCAACTGCTTTTGAATTATCTTCAGCAAAATTTTACTTGCTTGTGATATTAATGATATTGTTTGATAATTTCCACGTTTGGTTGGATCACCTTTCTTTGGAATCAGCATAAATATGGGTCCCTTCCAGTCCATTGGCCAGGTAGCTGTCTTCCAAATTTCTTGGCATAGACAAGTAAGCACTTCCAGCTCTGCAGCCGTTTGTTGAAACATCTCAGTTAGTATTCTGTCAATTCCTGGAGCCCTGTTTTTGCCAATGTTTTCAGTGCAGCTTGGAATTCTTTCTTCAGTACCAGCAGTTCTGGATCGCATGCTACCTCCTGAAATTACTGAATGTCAACAAATTCTTTTTGGTACAATGACTCTGTGTATTCCTTCCATCTTCTTTTGATGCTTCTTGCATCGTTCTGTCTTTTCCTTATAGAATCTTTCACTATTACAACTCGAGGCTATGTCTCCATAGTTTCTTTTCATCTAAAATAGTCCTCTAATTTTTTATTCCCTCAATGAAATTGCGTTTTTGAAGAGACAAGATCAGTGGCATTCTACATTTTGAATTTGTATACTATTTCCTCCTGAGGTGCTACTAGTCCTTGTAATTCCTATACAAATTGAAAATTATGTCTAAGCCCTGATTCAATTAAGGTTTAAAATTTGATATGAGAATACTTAAAGCTAAAGCTATTTTCTTATTTTGTAGCACATCAGAAGACACCTAATGTCAGGTGGTTCCCTAATTACTAGTGATGCTATGTTTAATCTCTTGGTAAATGTGGTGATCACTACTAGATCACTCCTTTTTTTAGACTTTACTCTTTGCAATTTGGCAAGTAATTTATGAGGTGATACTTTACACCATATAAATACTCTGTGATCTTTCACCTAACAGTTTCAGCATCCATTAATGATCCTTGCCTATTTTAATTATTTCACTGAGTATAACAAAATAACTTTTTATAATTTTATCATTCCTTCAATATTTATTAGTTTGCATTCTGTTAAGAAAAAAAGCTTTCCCTTCTTGAGAAATTTATGTTGACTATAAGAATGTCTTGTTATTAGAAATTTACTTAACAGAAAATAAACCCATTGCCGTCGAGTTGATTCCGACTCATAGCAGCCCTATATGACCAGCAGTTCATATATGACCTATAGGAACACCTGGTGGATTCAAACTGCTGACCTTTTGGTTAGCCGCTGTAGCTCTTAACCACTATGCCACCAGGGTTTCCTAACAGCAAATAGTAGTGATCAATTGTCCCAAAATTATGTCTTTAATTTGCTTGCCTCTCATGAACAATACTAAATAGGTGTGAAATTTGTGAAGAAAGCAGGAATACAGTTTAGAAGTGATGCCCAGGTAGATGAGTTTTCACATGAAAGCTCAGCATAGCAAAAGACTTATTGGATGGTTTGGATGGTAAAAATATTGTATAAAATTCTATAGAGTCTGAATTATGGTTTCCTTTAAATATTTTAAGTCTATCCATCAGAACATCCCTAGAGAGACATATTATATACTATTGTATTTTTTCTTGATTGATTCCCATGTATCTAAAGATACCTTTCGAGATGGATAAACTTAATATATGCAAAGTGGTTATGGAATATTTACATTCAGGCCTTCTTAAGTTCTAGTGAGGCTTCTTAAGCAAGAGGAATACATCAACAAGGCTACCAGCAGGTCTATTAAAACAGGCACGCGCGCGCACACACACATACACACACAGACACTCACAAACTCTGCCAAAAATTAGGACAACTCTAAGCAATATCGCCTAGTTTTCTGATGGAAGGAAATTGGACAAAACAGCACAACTGGGGTTTCATTGAAAGTTTGACTAGATGGAATCATGAACAAGTTAATGTGGTTTTTTTCCCCTTGAGGCAGTCTACTTTGAAAGATAGACTAGTAAAATAGTTTAAATCTCTTATTATTACCTCTTCGCAAAAGGATTTATTCAAGAATCAACAGATAGTTAATGACTTACGTAGGAGACTTCAGGGCTTTCAGGTTATTTAAAAAAATTAAACCTTAGGAGGAATTTTTCAAAACTTTCTAACTTCAAATTTCATTTTTTTAAATTGGAGGGATGCAAAAAATGGACATTCTGGTAGCAACGTCAAGGATTTAGAATAATTGGGTCACACAGGAGATAAAGTATTGTAACTGTACCCTAGGTGCTGAGAAAGTATGGCTGTCTTATAATCATCAGATTTAAAGGAGGCCATCAATCCTTAACATATATTGTTAAAGAGCCAATTGTGATGTATTGGAGACTCTCTAAACTGTGCCATATGTAAGCAGGAACCTTACATTTTTCAACGACCCATTGGGTAAAGAAATCCAGAGATAAAAGAATATAGTAAAAATGGTTCTGAATCAGGGGAAAGCCAAAGAGCTCTAATGAAAGTTATAAAACATATCACCCTCTAGTGAAATTTAAACTACTTAGATCATGGCAGAACCACCTACAGATTCAACACACACAAAAGATATTCAATTCTGAAGATGAACTCAAAGCCAAAAAATTAGAGTACACAAGGATATGTAATGCCATGAGAAAGAATTAGCCAAAAGAAAAAAAATCAAGAAAAATTATACCCTAGGAACAGAAGAATGCAGAGAAATCAAAATGAGTATGTTTACATTATTAAATAGGTAATGGAATCCATAAAAGAAGAACAGAGCATTATGAAAGTGAATAAGCAGAAATAAAAGTAACCAAACACCATTTCTAGAAATAAAAAAATAAAGTCCCCAAAATTTAAAGCTCAGTGGATGGGATTGAATAGCAGACTGTATGCAGCCAAAGGCTGGGGGCAAGGATGTATGAATTTAAACTCAGAGTCAGCATATAGAACTATGGAGATAGGAAATATAAAAAATAAAGTAAGAGACACAGGAGAAAAAAAGTTCCAACATATATTTAATAGGAATCCATGAAATTGAGAATAAGTCACTGGGGAAATAAAGTGTTCAAAGCTATCAAGGCTGTCATTTTCTAGACCTGAAGAAACTTAGCAATTTGTACTCTCATCTAAACCACGAATGACCACCAGAATATCTGGCCATTTCATTTTTCTACTTAACCCCTTCAATATTGCCTATAAATAATAATAAGATTCCTTAGAATGACGTATGATCAGATATGTTTTTCTCCTTTGATTTCATTTCTTATCATTCCCAGACTTACCAAATGTCTTGTAGCTAATCTCCAGATACAAATTTATTTCACATCTCCTTCTTTTTACTCATGGTGTCCACATTGACTAGAATTCCCTCTTCCTCACTTACTGTCATCTCTTATCCCATTGCACTCTCTCATCATTCTCCAAGCTAGGTTTTATCTGCTTTTCTTTAATGCTTATTTATTTTAGGGATCATTTCCTCCAGACTACTTATTATTCCACTCCCAGAAAGAATGAGTGCTCATCTTTCATTTTTGCCTTACACTCTGCCAATACTCTCAATGCCTCCTGAAAGAAGGATTGATGTTTGAGGCAAGAGGACCATTTAATAGTCTTGGTTTACGTAAGTGATCCCTGACTACAAAGTGAAAGACTCAAGGAAAGCAACTGGTTTATTTGGTACTTCACTAATATTTGTTGAAGAAAAAAATAATGAAGGAAGGAATAAGTAGATTAGTTATGATAGATTTATATGAGTAGCTAGACAGAAAAGGATAGATGTGGACTCCTGGTGAGAAGTAGAAGAGACTGGAAGATATTCATACCCTATAGCCTTGATTTTCTTGTATTTTGGGAGAATATAGAAGATGTGGGTTAAATTGAGGGCTGGAGAAGAGGGATACATTTTTGGAACAAATATTCTGGGGGATGGAAAACATGCTAATGTAGGAGTTAAAGGAATAATTCAGTGATTCTGAGGCCCCACATTTGATTAATGATCATGAACTTAGGGTGGAGCCACCAATTCATATACCAGTTGTATAATTTTTCTCTTTTCACTAATTAACCAAGAAAAGTAGAGGCAAAAAAATCAACACACTATTCCAGAATTGAGGGTAGACTGGGTAAGAGCAATAAAGCATCAATAGATAAGGGGCTTGATGTGGGGACAAGAAAATATTTGAAACTTTGAGACATACAGAAAGAAAGCTAAATAGGAAATTAGATTAAGCCAGGAAAGGGCTGATAGCTACAAATACAACAATAGCTCAAGAGTCTGGTTTCTTAAATAAAGTGCAAATACAAATGAAATGGGAGAAAAAGAGAGAGATGAAAGACAGAATTTTATGATGGGTGGATATTTCAGTTTAAATTTAAAAGTCAAGTGGGTAGGGCAAGGAAAAATTTCACATTTTGAGGCCTTCTGGGTGGATGATATAAATGGAGTGGAGAATGTCACAGGAGTTTAGATCAAGTAACTGTTAAGGTATTGAATAAGTTATGTACATGGGACACTAATATCGCCTAGAATTATGGCAGGACAAGAAGACTGAGCCAGTACACAAATCCTTGATGAAAGTTGGGTATTAAACAGTTAAGCAGATAATGTTGACAAGGGCGTGAAGAGGGCAATATTGGTAGAAGGAAGCATCAAAAAAAAAAAAATATGGAAATGGAAAAGCAATGACGTGGAAGTGATAATGATGAGAAAAGAGAATGTTGATTATTCCCTCTTACCAAAGCCTAAATGTGGTATTTGGACTGTAGTAAAATGAGCAGTCCTACTCTAAATCAACTGAAAAATAAAATGGCAACCGTAAGGGAGAGCCACTGATAAGGTGAGAAGATACAGAAGATACTTGTGAAAAAGCTGACAGTAGCAAATAGGTTTATTTGTTAATTGAGTGACCTTAACTAAAATAAAATAAGGCCAGATATCTCCCAAATTATTGAGTTGACATGGATTTGGTAATAGCTAACAGATTCACTGAAAACTGAGAAAATGTGAGTCCTAAAGGAGAATTGCTGGCAAGTTTTACTTAAGGATATATCAAGCGAATTTCCTGATTTGGTGAACCCAGGGTCACTTATTTTATTATTTGTGAACCTATAAGTCAGGCTAAAATCATTGCACCTTTGGCCAGTCCCTCTTTTGAAGGGACCTCAGATTTAGTCTCACCAAAGAGTAGTTTAAAACTTTGACCATTTTTCATTCTGTATCTGGACAAAGAGATGATAAAAGACAGACACATATCAGGTAGCATGGAAAGAACACATTCATAATATTTAGATGTGATCAGTTCCAGTGGTAGGTGTCAGTAAACCTGCGAGCGTGCTGAGTCTGGAGTAATTGTTGCTTGCCTAAGGCTTTCCTAGTTCTTTTGGTGATAGATACTGACAGGTACGAGGGAGCTTATAAAGAATTTTGTTACTGATATATTGAGATCCCGCGTGGTGCCTATGCATTTCTGTGCCTGCTTCATGGGGGTGATGTATTTCCATTTTAGAGCCTGCTTACCAAGGGTTCACAGTTGTGTCACACTCTCCCCAAAGATCAATGTGTCTGAGGCAATGAGAGAAGACTGATGCTTTGCTCTGAGTAAGCTGCTCAGAAATGATCCCTCGGAGTCAAAACAAAACACAAATGAGTGCTTCCAGAAGTCTGCTGATGAGCCATATCTGTAGGGACTTGACTCCTCAAAATCTATTTTAACTCATGCCAGAGGAATATTGAACCTGGAATACAAACATAGAAGACTCTTCTATGGCAAAATAATCTTTTACCTCTTTTGTTATCAACATAATTTAGGTAAAAAAGCAGATTCAATCTTTATCTAAATACTCAACAGAAAATCCCATTGGTGGTAAACATAAATATTTTGATGAAACCCAAATAATATGATTTCTAAAGGTAATATACTGACATTAAAATCAAACCATACAGAAATCAACTGGATATTGTACTTTATTTTTGCAGAGTTAAATCAGCAGAATTAGAAGAGGCAAGATATGAGAGGTGGGAGAAAAGAAAAAAAATAATAGTGAATCTAGGGTCTTGTTACTGGAATGAATAAAAATCAAACAAACCAATGAAAAAGAAAAAACCCCATTGCCATCAAGTTTGTTCTGACTTATAGTGATCCTATAGGACAGAGTAGAACTGCCCCATAGGGTTTCTGAGACTGCGGTCTTTATGGAAGCAGATTGCTACATCTTTCTCTTCCAGAGCGGCTGGGGGATTTGAACTGCTGACCTTTTGGTTAGCAGCCAAGCACATAACCACTGAGCAACCAGGGTTCCTTACTGGAATGAATAACTGTAAAAAAAAAAAGCAACACTGAGTGATAAGATGCTTGATAGGCAGAATAATGGCCCCAGAGATGTCCATATCCTAATCCTCTTGTTATGGAGTGAATTTTGTCCCGCCAAAAGATATGTTGAAGTCTTGATCCCTGTACCTGTGAATGTTACCTTGTTTAGGAAATAGGGTTTTTTCTTTGCAGATGTTATCAGTTAACCACATTATACTGGAGTAGGGTGAGTCCTAATTCTATATGACTGGTGTCTTATAAAAAGGAGGACCGTCATGGAAACACAGTCACACACAGGGAGAAGATAGCATGTGAACATCTGTCTACAAGCAGCAAAGGAATGGCAAGGGTTGCCGGCAGCCACTAGAAGCGAGGAGAGAGGCATGGCCCTGAATCCACACTGCTGATATTCTAATTTGACTTCTAGCCTCAAGAACCATGAGATAATAAATTTCTGTTCTTTAAAGCTATGCACTTAGTGGTATTCCGTTATGGCAACCCTAGGAAACCAAGACAGCATGTCTAAACAGTATTACCTGCTTCACTGTCTTGCAGAACAAATATGGTTACATGTCTATAATATTTTCCAATTAATTAGGCAAGTCCCCAGATGCCTTCATTGTTTCTGATTTTTCATGCACCCTGAAATTTATGTAGGCCAAGGAGGTATGTCTAAACTATGAAATCTGATCATTTTTCTTTGGTTGCTAAAATACAGTGTCATTGTTAAACATTGGTCTTCAGAGTCTGATGAATACTTGTCTAAACCTAGATGATGCCCTTACTGAAACAGATCTTTGCACAGGTTTCAGTGAGGCACCCATCCTGGAATGGAAGATGAGAACACTTGGTTTATCTTTAAACTCACCCACTATTTCCCAGTTTACTGGTTAACTGTTTGCTCTTGGGAACCAGCCTTCTACCATGAACTTGATCATTGGCACAGATTCCTTCTTTCCTCATGATAATTTCCGTTAGGGATTTTGGAGTCCTATCTTGGCAGTAGAAACCCTCGTGGTGTAGTGGTTAAGAGCTATGGCTGTTAACCAAAAAAGTCAGCAGTTCGGATCCACCAGGAGCTCCTTGGAAGCATTATGGGGCAGTTCTACTCTGTCCTGTAGGGTCACTATGAGTCAGAATCTACTTGACAGCAATGGGTTTGGTTTGATTTTTCTATCCTGGCGGCAGAAATTGGGGTGATTTTTTTCAGACTAAATTTCTATAATTTCAAATCTCCCAGGGAAGTGATTGAGGTCTCCAGCACTTCTGTCTCAACTTCTGTCAACTTCTGTCCCTTTGTTTCTTATACAGATTTTCTTATCCACTCCCCTTGAACTATCATGATTATTGAAGCATAGCAAGGTCACAGGGAAGGGCAACTTTCCATAATTTTACACTCTTCATTCATAAAATGGCTGCTTCCTTGTTCTCCTTAAATTGTCACTCAAGTAGAATGGTCTTATAATAATAAAATTTACTTCAGAATGATTGTTTGATCATCTACTCTATTTGTAGATCAAAAAATAGCTGGCTTTTTTTTTTTTTTTAATTCACGTTTATTTAATGCATGGGTAGCAAGGATAACTTCTTGAGATGTTATTTTTATTTTTTTCCCACGGCTTTTTATTGCTTTTTCTTTCATATCTCAAGATGGTATCCTAGTGTTTTTGTTGTCTTGCCTCCCTGTATGCTTTGATTTGGCTAATTAATGAGAATATGTTAGAATGTCTAGAAAAGGGAAAGGCTGGAGATGAGTGATAGATTTTAGGGACCTAAAATCAAACCTAAGTGGATGTGAACTATCTGAAGAATCTCTGAGACTAAGAAAAGAGATAAGGATGGCAGAAGTGGTAGGTTTCTGGAGGTGGGGATCTACCCAGAGTAGACACCTAGATTCCACTTACATGCAAGTTACTATATGGGATTCTACAAGTTGGAGACATCGAACATTTACCATCCTACAATTGCAAGTCTGGGCCTGAGCTTGACCTACAAGCCCCACAGCTGTCTCCTTATAGGAGAAATTCAGCTTAGACAAGGGGTAGGTTGGCAGAGACAAACATTGTCTGATGATTACGGGACACTTCCACAAATGGCCTAGGCTTTATAAGATTTCCAAGATCTTCATTCACAACCATAACGAACTGCAACAGTGACTGAGAATAAATGTTCCATTAGCCTGGCCATAGGTGGATGTGAAGCAAATTAAATATTATTTAAAAAAAAAAGTTTTTTTTTTTTTTGCATCCAGGTATTGTGCGATTAAAACCATACTTATTACTACTGAGGATAAATTCCCAAATGTGGCAATATTTGAGGTGGATCTTGATGGATGGATAGAATTTCACTAAGAGGAGCAAAGAGTGCAGAGGATTCTAGGAAGAGAAATTATTCTAAGTAAATGTGTAGAGGCATGGCATCTCAAAGCACATTAAGAAATGACAAGTGATCTGGATTAGCTACTATAGCTTTCAAAGTAAGAAGATTGTGAGGGTAGAAGAAGCTATTTTTTGGAAGACCTAGAATACCTTTGTCTAATGGTATTTTAGACAATAGGGTTATTAAATAGGTGAGTCTTATGGTCTAGAGCACTTCATTCATACATTCATTTAATCATTTATTCACTCATTCTTTCTTTTAAAATTTATTCAGCACCTACTCTTCGGCAAGGAGTCCTTGGGTGGTGAAATCGGTTAAGCACTGGGTAACTCACTGAAATGGTTGGCAGTTTGAACCCACCAAGAAGTACCTTAAAAGAGAGGAAAGTCCTGGCGATCTGTTTCTGAAAGTTCACAGGCATGAAAACCCTATGGAGGGCAGTTCAATTCTGAAACATATGAGGTTGCCATGAGTCAGAATCAATGACAACTAGGTTTCTTTTTTTTTTTTTTTTTTGGTTTACTCTTTGGCAGGCACTATTCTACCAAAACCAGTTACCATTGAGTCTACTCCAACTAATAGAAACCCCATGTGTCAGAGTAGAACTGTGCTCCACAGTATTTTCAATGGCTGATTTTTTGGTAGTAGATTACCAGACCTTTCTTCTGAGGTGACTCTGGGTGGACTTGAACTTCCAACCTTTCAGTTAGCAGCCGAAAACTTTAACTGTTGACACTAACCTGGGACTCAAACCAGGTACTGTCAAGTCAACTACAACTCATGGCAGCCTCATGTGTTCTAGGGGCTTGGGATTCAAAGGTATACAACAGAAATAAAGTTGCTGTCATTATGGAGCTAATATTCTAAAGATAAAGGAATACAGTAGACACATAATGAAGTAGACGCCATCATTTTTGATAGTGCTAAGTGCTAGAAAGTAAAATAAGTAGGATCAAGGCATGGGGATTTATGAGGGCTTTTTTTTTTTTTTTTTATTTGAGGGCATAGGACAGTCTCTCTGGAGAGAAACGAGGGAGAAAGCTGTAAGGATATTAGATGCAAAAGAAGTTCAGGCAGAGGGAGCAGCAAGCGCAAGGTCCCAAGGTAGGAGCATGCTTGGCATCTTCTAGCAATGGTAAGGGGCGGATGGTAGGAGATGATGTCAGAGAGCCAAGGGACAAATAATGTTGGGCTTATAGATCATGGTCTTTTCTCCCACAGAGATGCTAGTGGGTTCGACCCACTGATCTTTTAGTCAGCAGCAGAGTGCTTAACGATTGCACCACTAGAGCTCCTTCGTGTAGCTTAACTGGTGATGAATTTTGTCAGGATTTCTTTATCTGAAAATGTCTTTTTTGTTTTTTGGTCTTCATTTTTGAAAGCTGTTTTTTCCTGGTATAGAATGAAAGTCTGTAATTATTTCCTTTCAACACTTTGAAGTTATCATTTCATTGTGTTCCAACTTCCGCTGTTTCTGTGGTGAAGTCAGGTGTAAATCTGATTCGCTCTGTTTTGAAGGTAACGTGTCTTTTTCTTTTCCTGACTTTACAAAACATTTCGTTTGTTTTTTAGTCATTTTCGTATGATGTGCCTTGGGGTGGTTTTCTTTGCAGTCATGCTTTTTGGTGTTCCTAACATGTATTGAAATCTGCAGCTTGAACACCAATATTTTGTCTACGTAGCCCTATGAGTCTGTTGAAAACTCTGCTCATAATCAGTTGAAATTTCTTCTCAGCCTCTCACCTGCCCCATCTGAAATGGTCAGGTAGCCTTAGAGTAAACTAGCACCAAAGATTATCTCCCAGAGTTGCCTTTTACACCAATATCTTCCCCTACAGGTCTTCCCTGCCTTGTTATCTCTGTGAAAGAAAACAACAAAAAACAAAAAACAAACCCAATGATGTTGAGTCGCTATCAACTCATAGCAACCCTATAGGACAGAGTAGAACTGCCCCATAAGGTTTCCAGGGAGTGCCTGGTGAATTCAAACCGCTGACCTTTTGGTTAGCAGCCGTAGCTCTTAACCACTAGGCCACTAGGGTTTCCATAATCAGTACAGTCTATTAAAAATGTAGTATAGTATTTTGAAATGAATTTTATTTGCTCTTTTAGAAAGGAAAACAAATAAATCATAAGCCATCTTTCTTTAAAAAACTTAAATAGATGTATGATATGAGAGGAAGAGTGCCTTCATACTGTAGCTTTAAATGTATGAATAGATTATAACTGAGATGAAGTTTCTCCCTGAACACTAATAATTATTTCCTTCTCAATTTCTTTCTGTATTATTTCTAAATAACCTTAAGAATATCACAGACTTTTTAGTGGGTCTCAGGGACAATCTTTCAGTGTGATAATGTTTTCCCCAAGTAGCTCAGAGAAATGACATTCACTCTTACTTTGGAATTTACCTCAGAAGTTTAAGTTAAATCAAACTTGGTATGTTAGAATTAAGTACTTTTAAGTACTTTTGAAAAAACCATCTTTTGCTAAACTTATTCTTTGTGGCCACTTCTCATATGTAGGTTACATTCAGTAATCATGAGTAACCTTGGTTTATTCAAATTTTTGGTGCACAATGAATAAAGTGATATTTCAAAATTTATCAGTAGAGGATGTTAGCAATTCCACCTAAGTTGGAGTATGATTGTGTAGAGCCATATCTGCCATTTAGCGTTTCTTTTGTTTCCGTGTTCATGTTTGAACCTAATTTCAGCCTCACTGTTTTTTATCCACAAATAAGAATAAAATCATTTGTGATGAAAGAGGAGTCGAATACAATCTAAAGAATAATGAGATACATTCCTGCATCCAATTGGCCTAGAACAAATGCTTTATCTGAGTGAGCTTGACATTGTGAGAAAAGATTCTGTTTTTGACATTTATTCCTATTGGAGAGTCATTTCATATACATTCACAAAATATTAAGTGTTTAATATTTTCTAAACTTGTTTTTCCTTCAGAGTAAGTAAAACATTTGGCAGGTTTATTGAACTGTTAAAACAGCATGATGCCTCAGGGAAACCAAATCTCTGACTGCACTAAAATGCTTGAAAATAAGGACAGTTCCCATCCTTAGACAGGGCTGGGGATTCATAGTAGGTGAGAATGATCAGAAACAACCATAAAAATGGTATAGAATAGAGAACTCAGAAATCGGTGAATCAAAATCAGTTTACTGCAGGTATAAAACTTTGATCTCCAATTGTTTAAATAAATAAAAAATGTTGCCGTAGAATTGATTCCAATTCATAGCAAGTCTGTAGGACAGAGTAGAACTGCCTCATAGGGTTTCCAAGGCTGTAATCATTATTTTCAATTGCCTCATATGCATGAGAAAACCAGACAATGAATAAGGAAAACCAAAGAAGAATTGATGCCTTTGAATTATGGTGTTGGTGAAGAATACTGAATATGCCATGGACTGCCAGAGAACAAAAAAATCGATCTTGAAAGAAGTACAGCTGAATGCTCCTTAGAAGCGAGGATGGCGAGACTTGGTCTCATGTACTTTGTACATGTTATCAGGAGGGACCAGTTCCTAGAGAAGGACATCATGCTTAATAAAGTAGACAGTCAGTGAAAGAGAAAAACTCTCAAAGAGAGGGGTGACTCAGTAGCTGCAACAATGGTCTCTAACGTAGCAATGACTGTGACGATGGCACAGGACTGGGCAGTGTTTTGTTCTGTTGTACGTAGTGTTGCTATGAGTCAGAACCCACTCGACTGCACCTAACAACAACAGTCTTTACAGGAGCAGACTACTACTTCTTTCTCCCACAGAGCTGGTGGTGGGTTCAAACCATGGAGCCTTCAGCTAGCAGCCAAGTGCTTAACCACTGAGCCACCAGGACTCCTCCTTTGTTTAATTAAAATCTACTTGATATGGCTTTATGAGACCTTCAATTTGTGTCAAACTTCGGCAAGATTAAAAAACATGAAGTATGCGAACTTCTCCATTCCAGACTTTGAAAGTTGTATAATTTTAACATTTATCAGAGAAATATAAACAGTATAATCAAATTTATTGTTGTTCTAAAATAAGTTGCAAATGCAAATATGAAATATGATTTGAAGCTGCATGAATGTCTTTAGATTATAAGTATAGGCAATAAGTTAGGGAATGAGATTTATTTCTAAATATACAAACGAATCCATCTGGAAACTATGATAAAAATGCTAGTAATTCAACAGGAGGAAGAAATCTGGAAAGCAGTAAGGACTGAAAATCTTCTTGATAAATAATGGTTGATGCTGGATGACAAATTAAAAATAAGCTTGCAATCTGTGTAGTGGTAAATAGCATCCTTTGTGATACCTATGTACAGACTGAAGATGATAAAGCCCACAGTATAAGATATTCTCTGATTGTAGGGGCGTGATGTTCATTTTGATAACCTGTACTGAGAAAGCTTAGGTCAACTGAGAGGAAAGTTTTGAGCAACTGAAAGGCGATAACGAGAATAATGATGTCTCTGGAATAAGCAACTTTTCAGGAAATATTCAAATAATATAATTTAAACTGTTGAAGTCAAATCAATGAGAAATTATGACTTTATTTCAAGATAGGTTATATAACAACAACAGCAAAAAGGTTTATTTAATTTTATTCGAGAGTCTTATGAAATACAGGAGCAGGAGGAAGTTAACAGTTAGAAATACTACCCGACATTTATTTTGGAAATGTAATAAAGCAGTTTACTGGTATAAATGCTTGTGGGCATTGTAGAATTTTGTCCACTGAAATATATAAATAAAATTTGATTTAGAATAAGAATATGAAACTCTTCTCCAAAAATATTCCTTATGAGATGTGGAGCTTTTCACTTTACTTGTGTTAAAGTTTCTTAATCATCAGCAAGTTCTGGTATAGACTGATGGACTTTCATATTTTCTCTTAGTATCCCTTTCTGTATAATTGGTGTGGTGTGATGGATTGCTTTTGTGTGCCCTTTCTAGCCATGGTCTTGTAACTCCCACCCAAGTGATTGGGCAGGACTGTGCAAATATGGTAACTGTAGCCCACCAAAGGGATTGGTTGGTTTTGTCATCCCCCTGGGCTTGAAATGAGCCACCCCAGAGGCAGGAAAAGAGAAGATTCCACCACCACCAAGGAAGGAGAGACCAGCAGGAGAGACTCGCAGAAGACAGTGCAGTGGGCTTCCCGGCCTATGGAGCAAGAAAGCTGAGTGCCTTTGGGCAGAGATTCAGGGCCAGGGAGAGGTGTGCCTGCATGCACGGCTGAGAAGAAGCTGTCTTGATCGAAGAACTGTATCCTTGAGTGTTTCTGAGCCTGGATTGTAACCTGTTACTTCCCTAATAAACCCTATAATCGTGAGTACGGTCTGTGAGTTCTATGTGGCTATTGCAATGAATTATTGAACCTAGCAGAGAAATAGAGAGTGCTGTGGGAGGGACGGTTGGTGCCAGAGTTGGTAAAGATGGTGGAGAGAGGAGGCATATCTGACCTCTGCTCATAGGAATCACTTGGGCTGTTGATCTTGATTCTCCTTCAACCTTGTGAAGTTAGAGGTCAGACACTGCTCCCACACAGTTTTTCACAATTGGCTAATCATTATTTTTAAAAATTGACTTCACTTTAGCAAAAATTATTACAAATATTTGATATTTACATCATTAATCTCTGTCCAGAACTTCTAATTTTGTTTTTGGAAGAGAAGGTAGAAACTTCCATTAGAAAAAAAATACATTCATATTGCAGGGTCTTTATTTTAATGTCTGGGTATAAGAAAACTCTATTATTAAGCACACTTCCAAAAAGAATACTTTAGAAACGGTACAAACCAGCAACATATTAACTAGTTGAATCTACCTCAGTATCCATACATATAAATAATCCTCCAATGTATACTTTTTGTGCATAATATTAGATACACAGAATAAACTTGCTGTTGTTAGTTGGAGTTGAGTGGATTCTGACTCGAAGCAACTCCATGTGTACAGAGTAGAACTGCTTTATAGGGTTTTCAAAACTGTGAACTTTTAGAAGTAAATTGCCAGACCTGTCTTCTAAGACACCTCTGACTGGGTTCGAAGCACCAAAATTTCAGCTAGTAGTCAAGCACTGAACTATCTGCACCACCCAGGAGGCCTAGAATAAACATAGTGGTGACAAATTTTTCTTTCAAACTTTATAGGATTGAATCAGATAGTAAATAAATGAAGTTTTAAAAGCTCTTGGAAAATCTCAGATAGCTAGTTTAAAAAAGACAAAGTTTGATCATTCATTCTCCTGTATTTTGTATTTGTCTCAATAAATTTTCAAATGTTCCTGCTCATCATCTCTCCCCAAACCTCCAACTGAGTGATCAAAGACACTGACGTTTCTCTGCCTCTCTGAGTCTGCGTACTGGTAAATAGTGCTTTGTCTCTCTCTGTAAGTGATATGACTATTTTAAGACAATCCTAAATTAGTAGAACCCTTAATTTCCTCAACAAGTTTATAGTGAAAAATATACATCAAGGTTAATGTGTACCTCTTTTTATGTCTCAATTTTTTTCTTCTCTCACACTGAGACATTAAATGACAACATTCAGTCTAATTCTATATGTAACCTAGTCCTGCAAGTGCAACTGCTCCTATTTTTTCATGGTTACGAGTTATCATGTTGCTCTCCAGAAAATGCCAACCTTTCTTAGCCAATCTATTAACCTCTCTTTCCTGAATAATAAGACCTATATCAGCCATCTCAACTCTTAGACAAGAAAGTCATTTCTTTATAAGAAGAGACGATAGTAGGGTTTCTCTACTCAGTTTGTGAAAACCTCCTACTTTGACTGAAGGTTACTCTTGTATTCTATACTTACTACAATTATCAAAAATTATCTATTCAGAGTATGTGAAAGGTGCTTATTTTCAAGTTTTCAGTTTCACGTTGTGAAATCAAAGAGGAATTACATTCATAATGGAAAAATTACAAAGTCTTTACTTTTTTAATTTGTCTTCTGCTCATCATTTTAGTCATAAACAGGAAAAACCCAATTATAACAGAAAAGTAAAAATGCTGAAATTGTATTTAAACAAACAATAATTTAGTTACAAATGTCTGAAGAGGATATAATAATTAAAAATCAACCAGAATTTTGGTTTTGTTACCTCAAAAAGTTTTAAGGCATTTAACAAAAGTGAAGCACATAGTTTGAAGATCTGAGAGATCTCAAGTTGAGGCTATTTAAAATATCTGGTCATCTGAAGGGTCAAATATTTAAAGTAAATGAAGAAGATATAGCATCAGGATTGGAGGAAGACTCATTAACAACCTGTGATATGCAGATGACACAACCTTGCTTGCTGAAAATGAAGACAACTTGAAGCACCTACAGATGAAGGTAAAAGATTCCAGCCTTAAATATGGATTACATCTAAATGTGAAGAAAACAAAAATTCTTACAACTGGGTCCATAAACAACATCATGATGAATGGTGAAGAAGTTGTCAAGGATTTCATTCTATTTGCATCAACAGTCAATACCCATGGAAGCAGCAGTCAAGAAGTCAAATGGCATAATGAACTGGGGAAATCTGAGGCAGAAGACCTCTTTAAAATCTTAAAAAGCAAAGATGTCACTTTGATGACTAGGGTATGCCTGACCCAAGCCATGGTCTTTTCAATCATCTCATATACTCTTGTGAAAGGTGGACAATAAAAAAGGAAGACCAAAGAAGAATTGATGGCTTTGAATTATAGTGTTGGCAAAGAATATTGAATAGACCATGGCTGCCAGTGAAGGAACAAATCTTTCTTGGGAGAAGTACAGCCAGAATGTCACTTAGAAGCAAGGATGGTGAGACGCCATCTCTTACACTGGATGTGTTAGCAGGAGGGACCAGTCCCTGGAGAAGGACATCATGCTTGGTAAAGTAGAGGGTCAGTGAGATGGATTGAAACAGTGGCTGCAACAATGGGCTCAGACATAGCAGTGATTGTGAAGATGGCGCAGGACTGGGCAACATTTCGTTCTGTCATAATTAGGTCAGAGCCAAGTCGAGGGCATCTAACAAAAACAACAACAACAACAAAATTGTATTATTAAAGTCTGGCTCTGGATGCATGTGAGAGGATTTCACTATCTTGTATAAGGTTTTCACACATTACATTTTTATTGTTTTTTTCAGCTATGATATAAACACTCTGAGGGCAGTGGTCAGACTGTTTGATTCTTTCCAGGGCTCACAGTTCTTTGCACATAGTAGGGGAAGAATAGCGGATTTATTCATAGATACTAATATCCTTAATATAAACTGAGAATGAAAAGCTCTTTCTTCTCCAAGAAAATGTCATCTCCATGAGAAAATGAAATGAGGGAAAAAGGAAAACAGGAGAAAATAAGGGAAGATTTAATGAGATATCTCCTGTCAGGCTCTGTGCTTACAGGAAATACAATAACAAAGATCAAAGGAGCTGCCATATTCATAGTGTTCATCACCGACAGGAATAGAATGAAAATATGTCTTTTAAAGTGATGATTTTCAAAGTCTCAGAGTTTTTTGGGACTTGATTGGGTGTCTTTTCATACTTGGAACTCAAGTTGGAAAAGATTCTGGGGAGATTAAAAAAAAAAAAGTCTAGCAACCTTTCAGAATTTTGCTAGTCTTGTCAAAAGATAAGGATTTGTATACTGGCATTTATTCTATATGACATCCTTGGTTACCTTTTTTAAAAACTGCATTTTTGGGTATTAGACGAGGCTGTGTTTATGCAGAGAGGGATAATATTATATAAAGAATTAAATACAGGATTATAAAACATGCTTTTCCAGGGCTCATTTTAACACTATGAACGTGATAAAACCATCTTTCTGGAACTCAGCCGTAAGTGTGCGTTTGCTTGTTTTTTTTCTCCCATAATGTAACAGAGACTAACCTGCAGTCCCTATTTCATTGTCTTTCGGTGTCAAAATGAAGCAGTGAGAAGCAGTAATTATCCAGACCATGTAAGGCTGGGATGTGTCTGTCACTTTATTAGTTTGGCTTTGTAAGGTTAGCCCCTCTGGGGCTGAATTTGCAAACTTTCCCAAGGGAATACTCTGCTTATAGAGTTTTTTTTTTCCCCCTAAAATATAGCTTTGCATTATTAGGGGAGAACTCCTTTATCCTTTTTCCCTATCGAGGGGCCTTCATTAGCAGTCATTCACTCTTGGCCTCTGTCCAACTTCCTTTGGTGTTTAGGGAGTGAAAGATAGCTCTGCATGCGTGGCTACTTCTCTCTCTTTTTATCCTCTGGCATCTGGCTGCCTGCAGGAAGCACAAACTCTTGGCCATGTGGCAAACATGGCAGCCACTGCCCTGACCTTTCAAGGGAATTCTGCCATTTCCAGGTTTGCCTGTGACTAATTTTGTAGGAGCCCTGGTGATGTAGTGGTTAAGAGCTTGGCTGCTACCCACAAGGTCAGCAATCTGAATCTACCAGCTGCTGTTTGGAAACCCTGTGGGGGCAGTTCGACTCTGTCCTATGGGGTCACTATGAGTCAGAATCGACTAGATGGCAATGGGTTACGGGTTTTAATTTTGTAAATATATTTAATTCAGGGGTTTACTGTTAGGAAGCCCATCTGTTGTTGGTAGTTGCTGTTGAGTTGCCTCTGATTCATGGCAACCCCATGTACAACAGAACAAAATATTGCCCAGTCCTGCACCATCTTTATGATCCTTTGTATGCTTGAGTCTATTGCTGCAGCAACTGTGTATTATGAGTGTCTTCCAACCTACAGAGTTCATTTTTAGCACTATTTGGACAATATTTTGTTGTGACCCGTAGTGTTTTCATTGACTAATTTTTAAAAATAGATCACCAGGCCTTTCTTCCTAGTCTGTTTTTGCCTGAAAGCTCCATTGAAACCAGTCCACAATGGGTGAGTCAGCTGGCATTTGAAATATCAGTGGCACAGCTTTCAACATCACAGTAACATGCAAGCCATCACAGCACCACAAAATGGCAAATTGGTAGTGGAGGAAGTCCATAGCTTTCCTAAACTAAGCCTTGTTCTTCAGAGCTCTATTAGTAATAAAACTGACATTTTGATGGCCATCTGTCTGACTCCTTTATCTCTCAGTTTGTTCAGGTCTTGGGTGGAAAAGCAGAAGTGTTATTTATTGGATCTCTAAAAATATCAAAGTGTATGAAATTATAAACGTTTACTAACATTGACTTGAGCTTTTAAGAATACATAAATATTACTGTTGTTATTGTTGTTAGCTACCTTTGAGTCAGTGCCCAACTCCTGGCAATCCCATGTGTTACGGAGTAGAATTGCTCCATAGGGTTTTCTAGGTTGTAATCTTTATGGAAGTAGATCACCAAGACTTTCTTCCATGAAGCCACTGGGTGGGTTCAAACTACCAACCTTTAGCTTAGCGGTAGATTGAAAACTGCTTATACTACCCAGGATCCTTATAGAAACATTAGCTCATGATACAAAAAAGTATGGAAACAAAGCGCTAATCCACCTGGACTTACTAAGTTTTGTTGTTGTTGTTGTTAGATGCCATCTGGTCGGTTCCAATTCATAGTGACCCTATGTACAATAGAACAAAATGCCGCCCAGTCCTGAGCCATCCTCACAATCATTACGCTTGAGCCCCTTGTAGCCACTGTGTCAATCCATCTCATTAAAGATCTTCTTCTTTTTCACTGACCAAGCATGATGTCCTTCTCCAGGGACTGGTCCCGCCTGATAACATGTCCAAAGTACGTGAGACAAAGTTTCACCATCCTTGCTTCTAAGGAGCATTCTGATTGTACTTCTTCCAAGACAGATTTGTTTGTTCTTCTGGCAGTCCATGGTGTATTCAATATTCTTTGCCAACACCGTAATTCAAAGGCACCAATTCTTCTTCCGTCTTCCTTATCCATTATCCAACTTTCTCATGCATATGAGGTGACTGAAAAATCATGGCTTGGGTCAGGTGTACCTTGGTCCTCAAAGTGACACCTTTGCTTTTCAACACTTTAAAGAGGCCTTTTGCAGCAGATTTGCCAAATGCAATACGTCATTTGATTTACTGACTGCTGCTCCCATGTGTGTTCATTGAGGATTCAAGTAAAATGAAATCCTTGACAGCTTCAATATTTTCTGTTTATCATGATGTTGCTTATTACTCCAGTTGTAAGGATTTTTGTTTTCTTTATTTTGAGGAGCAATCCATACGAAGGCTGTGGTCTTTGATCTTCATCAGTAAGTGCTTTAGGCCCTCTTTACTTTCTGTAAGCAAGGTTGTGTCATCTGCATATCACAGGTTGTTAATGAGTCTTCCTCCAATCCTGATGCCCCGTTCTTCTTCATATCGCCCAGCTTCTCCCATTATTTGCTCAGCATACAGATTGAATAAGTACGGTGAAAGGATACATTCTGATGCACACCTTTCCTGACTTTAAACCAGCGGTATCCCCTTGTTCTGTTCGAATGACTGTCTCTTGGTCTATCTACCTCCTACTAATCTCTGGAGCCCTGGTGTCGCAGTCGTTAAGAGCATGGATGCTAACCAAAAGGTTGGCAGTTCAAATGCACCAACCACTCCTTGGAAACCCTATGGGGTAGTTCTACTCTGTCCTATGGGGACGCTATGAGTCGGAATCGACTCAATCGCAACAGGTATGGTTTTTTTGGTTCAATCACTCTTTAAGGTGGTTCAATAGTTAAGCGCTGGGCTACTAACTGAAAGGTTGGCAGTTTGAACCCACAGGTGGCTCCATGGGAGAAAAGACCTGGCGATCTGCTCCCGTAAAGATTATAGCCCTGATGGATTAGAACTGCAGACCTTTTGGTTAGCAGCCGTAACTCTTCAGCACTGTGCCACCAGGGGTCCTAGGAAATTCTTTGCAGTTCTACTCTGCCTTATAGGGGCCCTATGAGTCCAAATCTACTCTACAGGACTCAACAACAACAACAGTCACTGTTTAGGGAACAAAGTGATCACAACTCTTTTCTTAAGTTAATCAAGTTTAATTCTTTTCAGCCACATGGTTCTCTCTGACCTCAGATTTTGTCATTACAAGCTCAGTTTTATTCCAACCTATGATCACTAGAATGCTAGATCTTTTGCTTCATGCTTATTTACCAGAAAAGTATTAACTGATCATTAAAATCTGTATTTAATACATCTCTTTCCTAATAATAAAGTAAGTTAAATACGGTATGTAAATTTTGCTATAGCTCCCCCTCACACTCTGACATTGATTAGCATTAGTGTTATTTCTTGTGTGGGAGAAACTTTCTGTACAAGCTGGGTTTGAGTAACAGCCCTTTGGATATAGCAAGATTTGACCTTGATATTTCTACCCCACAGCTTAAATGTTAGCATCTTATTTCTCAAAATCTTCTAATGGCATAATTCCTTGTCTTTGAAGCCTATCAGACCAAAAACCAAACCCATTTTACAGCTATGATTTGTTTCATTGATTAACTTTTTTAACCATTTATTTTTCTATAGGAAGCAGTACTTACGGTACTCGGCTCTTGTCAAGGATTTCTTAAAATTTTGCTCTACATAGCACTGAAAGATATATGTACTAAAAAAAAGAAGAAATCCATACACTATAGAAATATCATTCATTAACTTTTGCTATTTTTTTCTTTTCCTGTTTCTAGATTATAAAAAACAAACTGGAGAAAATCATGTAGCCCCAGAGATTGTGCCCAATACAAATCAATTCTGATGCTTTTCACTGAAGTGAAAACTGTCATTTGGCAATTCTTTGCTGTTGTTAGCTGCCATCTAGTCATTCTCTGACTCATGGCGGTCTTTTTTACCACGTCTTACATCAGCTGAAACATCTTCCTCACATTTTAAGCAGCCTGTATCAATTCCCTTCCTGTTCAGTGTTTGCAGTCCACCATGTTGGACACATATGGGGAGAGCAGGGACTATGATGCCTTTGTTGTTGTATCCTCGTGCTTTTATATACCGTGTGGCTTAAAATGGAAGTGGAACCGATAAACTTCCCTCCTCTTCACATCAAAATGTTGCCTGTCTCTTTCTAAATTATTTTGTTTTCTCCTTAAAAGAGAGACCATTCTAATGTTCTTCCTCTGCACTGCATTTTAATCTTTCTTTTCTTTGCCCTCTCATTCTCTTTTACATTTTCAATCTCATCATCTCCATTACTATGTTTTAAACATAGTGATATTTAAATCCTTAAACAGGGTTTCCTAGGCTGTAATCTTTATGGGGGCAGATCACCAGGTCTTTTCTCCCATGGAGCTACTGGTTGGTTCGAACTGCCAACTTTTTCTTTAGCAGCTGAAGGCTTAACCATTGAACTGCCAGGGGTCTTTAAACATAGCTTTAAAACATACTTAGATTTTCCCAAGATCAAAGTAAAATAAAGATGAATATTTTTTTTTTTCTTCTTTGAATCTGGCATCTGCGTAATCTGTTACAAAAACTATTCCCCAGAGACAACTAAATTCACCATGACAAACGCAATGGTCTTTCCACATTCCTGTATGTTAGACACTACCAAGTAGCTCTTCCTTCCTGTGAGTCTCTCCTTTTGGCCTCTGTGTCTTTCCACTGCCCAGCTTCCCTTTCTCTCCTCTACCCTCTTTTTGTTCTTTCTCTATTTCTAGTCCTTTCTCCACTAAGATTAAAGGCAGTCTCAAACACTCTGCGTTTCTTAACTTGATACCATTTTCTTTTAAATTTTGATCTTTCTGGTAAGTTTAACTATCACTACACTGTAGATGAATTCAAATATATTTCCTCAACTATAAACTTTATTCCTAAATATTTTAATTGTTTAAGAAACCACTTCCTGGGTGTTTTATGGAACAAATCACATTCTCAAGGAAAACAACCAAAACAAAGAAAAACAGCTTCCATTCCGTATATCCCTATTTATTTTAATACTACCATTTAAACTACTGAGGTCATCCTATTAAAATATCAATATTTTGTACTGACACATAACACCAAATTTTTTAAAGTACTTTTGCACAGACCACTCTTATCCATGGAATCAATACTATGGGATGAATATATATTCTTCTTATTATGACCATTTTATGTATTTGTAAATATGAGCCCACTCAAATGGAGTGATTCTGCCCAAGGTGACTTGCCCAAGGTTATGTGACTTGTTAAAAACAGAATGAGGTCTAGAGATTTGCCTTTTAATTCATCTGTTTTCTAATTGCTTCATGCTATAGAAGAAAGATCACTTTTAGAGTTAGAAAAACTGGTATATTAATGATAGCTTATCTGTGTAACTTTTGGGCCCTGGTGGTGCAGTGGTTAAGTGTTTTACTGCTAACTAAAAGGTCGGCAGTTCCAATCTACCAGCCACTCCTTGGAAACCCTATGGGACAGTTCTACTTTGTCCTGTAGGGTAGCTATGAGTAGGAATCAATTCGACAGCAACAGGTGTGGTTTTTTGGTTTGGGTGTAACTTTAGCATAGTCTTTAATCATTCTGAGCCTTAGTTTTAAATTTAAAAAATGGATATAACAGTAATAACTTTGCAGGGGAGTTATAAGGCTTAAACATAGTCTGCATAAACTGGCACATAATTTCATCATTCAACAGACATTTATTGAGCACCTACTATACGTCAGATACTGTTTTAGGAATCAAGACTATAGCAGTCAAAGATATAGACAAAAATCCCTGTTTTATTGCAGTTTATGTTGTAGTACACACTCTAATAATTGTCACTATTTTTATTGGCATTATTAAATCCATTGCTTCCATGACTCTTTTTCCTTTTCCTTCACATGTAAGCAATTACCAAAACCTATTCTCTTTTCCCTTGCTTCTGACACCTATGGTTCTAAATTTGCAGTATTGTAATTTCTTCTGTTTACCTTGAAATTATTATCTCTAATCCCTCACACTGTGCCTAGGTCTTCATAAACACCACAATTCCTTTCAAAAATATTGCAAAGGCTGGTTTCAACTAGATTTTAAGCCTCTTTAAGGCAGGCACTAGGTCTAAATAAATCTCTTTCTAGCCCAGTGTTCTACACACAATACACTCTCATGATCCTTACTGAAGATAAATGCAGATGATCACACTATAGAAAAACTGTTTTTTCTATTACTGAGTTATAGAAGCTGACTCTACACTATTTTTTTATTGCTTCATTGTAAATAAGTTATTCTCAGTTTGGGCAAAGAGACAATTGTTAGTTTTAATAGCTATGCCCTTTTTCACACAATGTCTAAACAATTGATTGGCAATTTATTAAAATAAAAATATATGTAAGTTCAATTTCAATTTACCTCTAGTCTTAGGTGGTGAAGTACCTGACTGAAATTTGAAATAGTCATTTTCTATCATTTATCTTTGTTAAAAAAAAAAAAAAGTCTATTTATTATTCAGTTCTTTCCTAAAAAGCACAGCTTCTCTTTCACTCTCTGGCTCCCTCTTTTCTCTCTTGGACTGCTTGAGAAATTAAAACCTTTTGCTTTAAAAATTAAGAGATTTCATCCTGAATTTAATTAGAGAAATGAGAGTCACAAATGTAAACTTGTAAAAATAAACAAGCAAACAAACTAACACAGGCCCACGAGTGTGCTGTACTGCTAGAACACTTAGACTGGAAGCCAGAGCACAGGCTCACAGCTCCCCTTCTGGCTCCCAGCAAGCTCTGGGTTCTCCATCCTGCTATGTCGACCTCCCTGAGGTTCACCATAGAGGGACCACTGAGGTCTCCTCATCTTAGTAGCTTTTTATCTTAGTTCATCTGACTATTGCCTCATTAGCAGCTTTCCAGTTCTTTTCTTACATGTTTACTTTATTTACAGTTCCGTTTGCTTATTAAAGAGAACTTAATTTCAGTCGTGTGGTATTGCCACTATAGTCTGAATGATTGTCAATCACTTCCCATTCAAAAATAACATATAAAATCTAGTACCACTAGCTGGAAATAAAATCTCACTGTTTAGTAGCATTAAAAAGCGTAGGCTGCCACTGAAACAAATAATAGATACACTCTTTTTAATTAAACCATGCACACTTTTTGTGTAGTAAATGCACCATATAATTACTATAGCTTTATATTCACAAAGCAGATTTTACTTTACTGAATATTGTGTAAGATGATTAAAAGAATTAATTTTGTTGAGGCCTGGGTAGTACCATAAAAACTGGCAATGCCGTTGTAAAATACACTCTGAAGCAATGGGAACATGATTTTGATTAAGTTTTTCTCCTGCATTACTTAAATCCTCTACAGTTAGCAGTAATATTGTTGTAAGAGTAAATAAACTGAATTATGCTTTGGGGTCAAGATTAGTGCTAAAACCACCCACTGCAAGGGAAAGATAACAACAAGTTAGTTTTCCATAAATATTTTTGCTTTAAAACGGGGTACATTTTATCATTGTGCTTAAATGATGAGTAGCGACTCCTGTTTCTACAGGTACTTGTTTTACATGCTTTGGTGTTATTTTAGATATACAATAAAACCAATTCTCTTAAAATAAATATGATTATGAAAGTTCTCAGACAAGCATGAAACCACAGTGTGTGAAAGCAGAGAGCGCAAAACTAATGGAGTGGAATTCATGGTCTGTTTTCTGTATCTCTTGGCTGATATTCTTATGGAAGAGGCTTTCTTCAAAGAATTTATCATAGCTATAGCAAGAGCACAAGCACTTAATACACAGCTGTGTGGTGTGATCTAAGAAATAAATTTGCATTGTACACTGAAGTCTGAAAAGATCCCCTCTGGTATGCAACCATCCTTATAGCAATCACTTCTTAAAATAGTTATTTGTATGAGTAACATTGCAGTTTTATAATAAGACTTTTTTTTTAGAGGAAGGAAACAAAAAAAAAAAAAAAAGAAAAGCTCAGTTCAATTTTACATTTAACTGGGCAACGCTAGAATACAAATTCATTTTCCTTGATTTGTTAGAGGAGTGCAGTGGTTTCTAGGTTGTTGGAGACAGGAGAGTCCATCCGTACCCTAAATTAGTCCCCTTTGGACCATTACTATCTCCTCAAATTTAATTCATTAGTACAATATAAATAGAAAAACAAATGGCCCTTAAAATTTCTGTCTGGTTACAGACTGGCAGCATCCATAACTAGTGCCATGTGGCAATTTGATGATTAAAATGATTACAGAACAGGTGGCATTCAGCATTACCAGAGACCACACATCAGTCATTCAAGAACAGGAGTCAATTAAGCTTGTCTATTAAAATGCAGAGCTGTCTGCAGTCTTGAGCTACTTCTAAAGTATAATTTAAAGGCCGCATATTCTCTGGTGCTTTCAGGAACCAAAAAAAAAAGAGAATGCTAAGGTATGAAATGTCTCTTTTATTCCCTGCATACAATTAAAGTTATGACTAACATCAATCCAGTCTTCAAGACTTATAAGTCAAGTACAGTATAGAGATACAAAAGACAGCTGTCAGCCTGAGTTAGAATTTAGTTTAAGATCATTGTCTGCAGTCTTCTGAACTGTGAATGTTATGTTCCATGGAGTTTCATCATTCAGTATATACATTTCTCTCCTCTAGTTAGTTGACTTATTAAAGAATGTGGACACAACCATTCTTACACTTTTTTTCTGGAGAATTTTGGATGTATTTGTTAGCAAATTCATAATGATGATGGAGCACATCTTTCTACCACTGTTTTTCTCCCAGATATAAAATTCCAGCTGCTGCCTGGGTATAATATCCCACCAAATGTGTCACACCTCAAAATTCCCATGTTCACAATTCAATCTTATCTTTCACCTTCATCCTTTCTTATTTTTTCCTGTTATTCTCAGTAAAATCATTATTCTTACGGTTATTCAAACTCAAAATCTGAAGTTAGCCATGATTCCCTTTTTTTTGGTTTACTTGTTTTTTCTTTAGATAAAATTTCAAATTTTTACAACACTTTTTTCAAGAATATTATCTTTATGCCCATTACTCAGATTCACAAGTTATTTACATTTTGCTTCATTTATTTTATAATTCTTTCTCTTCGTATTTTTTGAAACATTTGATAGTAAGTTGGAGACATTATGTACCTTTACTCCAAAATATTTCAAAGTGTATTTTATAAAAATAAGGTCGTTCTCTTACATCATCACTTACTTTGTGGCTAATGTGCTCATCTTTTCTAGCTCTTTAAGATGAAAATTTAGATCATTGATTTTAAACATTTTTTCCTAATAAAAGTAATTAAAGCTTTAATTTTTCCTTTAAGCACTGTTTTTAGCTGTGTGTTGCCAATTTTGTTATATTGGATTCTCATTATCATTTCATTTAAATGATTTTCTTTTCACTTGTGATTTCTTCAATGCCCGCGAGTTGTGTGTGTGTTGCTTAATTTCTAAATAGTAAGTGCCTTTTTTCCCCTATAACTTGTTTTGCTTTCTAATTTTATTTTATTATAATCATCCTATATATACCATGTAAAATTTTAACATTTTGAATTTACTGGCATTCCTTTTATGCACCAGCACATGGTCTAACTTAATAAAAGTTCCATGCTCACCTACAAAGAATGTGTATTCTGCAGTAATGAACTATACATGTCAATTAGGTCAAGATGGTTCCTAATGATGTTCTTCTATCCCTGTACTGATATTTTGATATAGGAGTTTATTAAAATATCCTATCTTTTGTTTGATTTTCCCTTTAGTTCTGTCAATTTTTGTTCACAAATTTTGAAGCTCTACAGCTAGATGTAAACATGTTTCTGATTGTTGAGTGTTCCTGATGAAATGACATGAAGTGACCCTTTGCCATTGTGAAATATTACTTTTGCATCTGTTATACTTTCAGTCTAGAAGTCTACTTTTCCTAATATTTATACAGCCATTTCAGCATTGTTATGCTAATAGTTCGCATGGTATATCTCTTTCCATCCTTTTCCTTTCAACTTTTTTCTTTACATTTAAAATGAATCTGTTTAAGATAGCATAGTCTTGCTTTTGGATCTAATCTCTGCCTTTTAATTTCTGCACTTATAAAATCACTGATATAAAAACCAAAAAAAAAAAAAAAAAAAACTCAAACCCATTGACGTCCAGTCAATTCCGACTCATAGGGACCCTATAGGCCAGAGTAGAACTGCCCCATACGGTTTCCAAAGAGTAGCTGGTGGATTCCAACTGCCACATTTTGGTTAGCAGGCAAGCTCTTAACCACTGTACTACCAACCCTGGTGGTGTAATGGTTAAGAGCTATGGCTGCTAACCAAACGGTCGACAGTTTGAATCCACCAGGTGCTCCTTGGAAACCCTATGGGGCAGTTCTACTCTGTCCTTTAGGGTTGCTATGAGTGAGAATTGACTCGATGGCAACGGGTTTGGTTTTGGTATATATAGTATATACACCTTAATACAGTATTATAATTTTTTGTTTAAATGATGAGATGTTTCTTAAGGAAACTAAGAGAAGAAAAATGTTTTTCTTTTTTTATTTACCCACTGCTTTTACTTTTTTCACTGCTCTTTATGCCATCCTGTAGATTTGAATTTCCATCTGCTGTCATTAGGCGTCCGCCTGAAGAATTTTTTATCAACATGTCTTGTATTGCAAGTCAGACCTTCTCAGATTTCTTTTTCTAAATATAAAGTATTTATTTATTTAGTAGAATGCTTGTCATGGATTGAATTATGTCCTCCCAAAAAAGTGTGTCAATTCGGCTGGGCCATGATTCCTGGTATTGTGTGATTTTTCTTATATGTTGTAAATCCTGCCTCTATGATGTTAACGAGGGAGGATAGCTGACAGTTGTGTTAGTAAAGCAGGACTCAGTCTATAAGATTGGATTGTGTCCTGAAGCAATCTCTTGAGATATACAAGGTAGAAGTGAGCAGAGAGACAGGGGGACCTCATACCACCAAGAAAGCAGTACCAGGAGCAGAGTGTGTTCTTTGGACCCAGGGTCCCTACTCAGAGAAGCTTCTAGTCCGGGGGAACATTGACGAGAAGGCCGACAGAGACAGATAGACTTCCCCTGGAGCTGACGCCCTGAATTTGGACTTTTAGCCTACTTTACTGTGAAGAATTAAATTTCTCTTTGTTAAAGCCATCCACGTGCGATATTTGTGTTGTAGCAGCACTAGATGACTAAGACAATGCTCTTTTCTTTGAAGGTTATTTTTATTATTAATTTCATTTCTTGCAGTAGTTTAAAATTGTTTTTCTATTGTCTTTCAGCATAGTGAGGCAAAGTCAGCCATCATTTACATTTTTTCCCTCTATGAAATGTGTCATTTTTCTCTGGATGCTTTTCATATGTTCCCTGAGCTTTAGTTTTGAGCAATTTGACTACAATGTGCCAAGTCTTGTTTAATTTGTTTTCATTCTACTTGGTGTTTACTGTACATTTTAAATCTGTGGGTTATTGGTTTTGATAAAATTTTGAGAAATATTCTGCCATTATTTTCTCAAATATTTTTTGGTCCTATTGTCTTTTTCTCCTCTTTTTGGTTTCCGATTACATGAATGGGAATTCACTTGTTATTGTCTCAGAAGTCATTGAAGCTTGTTTCATTATTTTATATATTTTTTTCTTCTTTGCCTTTCAGATTTATTAAATTGTATTGATCTATATTCAAGTTCTCTGACCATTTCTCCCAACTTTTGCAATTGGCTTTAAAGCCCACTGAGAGGATTACTTGATTTTACACTATTGTACTTTTCCATTTTAGAATTTCCATTTAGTTCTTTTTTATGCTGTCCATTTTTTTGTTCATTATGGTCACATTTTTATTTTCATCTTGATTATATTTCTAATAACTGCTTTAAATTTCTTTTTTACTAATTCCAATTTCGGAGTCATCTTGGGTTTCTATTGACTAACTTTTCTCTTGGTTATGGGTCATAATCCCATTTTTTAATATATCTAGTAACATTTGAATGCTTACTGGGCATTGCTGATGGTGTATCATTGTCGTTGTTGTTGGCCATTGTAGAGTTGGCCCCTAACTATTGGCAATCCCATGTGTTATAGAGTACAAATGCTCCATAGGGTTTTCTTGGCTGTAATCATTACAGAAACAGTCCACTAGGCCTTTATTTCATGGGGTTGCAGGGTGAATGGGAATCACCAGTCAAGCCATTTGTACCACCCAGGCTCCACAATATATTGTATAAACTCTAAATTTTATTATATTCTTCTAAAAAAAAAAAGTGGATTTTCATCATAGGAGGTACTGACCTTATCTATATTCAAATGCCAAACTTTCTCTCCTCTGTGGGGTTATCAGTTGACATTTCTGCTCAGTTCTTTTATCCTTATAGATATTATTTTATGCTGGAAACCTAAGCGTCTTCCTCATGCATTTGCAAGCTAGAAGTTGTCAAGAATTTTAGGAGAGTTTATATGTAGATTTTAGGGCTCTCCCTTTAGGATTTTCCCCCACCCTATCTAACTGCTCTGGTAATCCCAAATTCTGTCCTCTGAGGCTTTAAACTAGTAAAACTGCAGATTCTTGCTTGAGGTCTAGTCATCTCACCATGATTCCCTTTGTTCTTTCACAGTGCACATCCTAAAAGTTTCTCATTCATATGCATTTCACTGTGTATTGTATTTCAAACTCTTCTTGTTAATTCCTTCTACCTCAACCTTAGCCTGCATTCTCATTTTCTGTGGCCGCAATTACTGCAACAGAGTGCTCTGTTTATCTCCTTTTTCTTCCATTTCAAATTCATCCCACATTTTGTAGTCAAATAATCTCCCTAATGCACTATTCCAACCTATCACCTGCCAAATCAAATGCTTGCCTACTGATTCTTCACACTGTGACTGACTGCTTTTCAAGGTGGATAAAGCAGTTGTTATCTGTACTGTAGTTGTAGCAGACTATTATATTGTGAACAGTAGCCTCAATAATTTGTTGCTTCTTTTTTTTATGACCCTATCGGTTCTTACAGTCTATTGTTAGTCCTTTTATTATGAAGGCTATGGAAGAAAACATGCCCACTACTTGAGTAGTCTTCAGGGAAATCTTTTCCCTCAGGGGAGGATAAGATTCCAGTTAGGCTAAGAAGAGGAAAGGAACATTAGAGGCTTAGTTGAGGATATAAGGGATTTTACGGATGATAGGCTGTGAATCCCAGATGGTCCAGTTAAAAGGCTTTAGGATTGAAAAGGGTTGGTAGATTGTGGAGGGGGCGTACAGAACAGTGTGGGAGATGAGGTCTGAAGAAGGTGACTTGAGCCTCTTGTGGGGATTGACACAAACAGGATAGAAGGGCATAATGAGATAAACACGAGTGTTGAAGAAGAGAAAAGGCTGGATATCTTGCCAGTAGCATTCAGACTTCTGGAATTTCCACGTGGCTTCATCAAGAAGGCCAGAGTTGTAACAGACTTACTTCAAGTACATGAATTTCTTCTTGATGTCTCAAGACAGAGCAGAAATATTAAATGTATAAATCATTTTTCCTAGAAATTTTACTTAGCAATAAAGGATAAACTAATTCAAAAGTGAAAGGATTTCTTTAATTTTTAAGTCTATCTTCTCTTTTATTTCAAATATATCACCAGCTACTTATAAATAAGAAGAATTCACATACAAGCAGATAATTCCCGATAATAATGTTAGTAGAGAATTCCACATCATTCTGAGAACTAAAACTAAAGGGTTTTCTCAAAATACGATAGTTGAAAAGCTTCACTATTCTTTCTGTTTTAAATAGAAAATACGTTTCTGATTGTGGTTGTTAGGTGCCATTGAGTCGATTTCAACTCATAGTTGACCCCATGTGACAGAGTAGAACTGTTCCATAGGGTTTTCTTCGCTATAATATTTACGGAAGCAGATGGCCAGGTCTTTTTCTTGCAGAGTAGCTGGTTGGGGTCAAACCACCAACTTTTCAGTTAGCAGCTGAGTGATTAACCATTTGCACCACCAGGGCTCCTTCATTCCTGACTAGCAGCTCAAAATACATTTGTGGTCTAAGTAAATAAAAAAAATTAAGATATTTCAAAGAAAAGACTAATTATTTTTTCACAGGAAGTATCATCAAAGTATAATACAGAAAAATGTTACTAGATTGTAGAATTACAATTAATATTTTCAATTATATAGAATTAATGAAAAAATGAGTTTAAGCGGGACACACATTAACCATGGCATATTAAATTCATATGAAAATATATTTTTAACTATATGTTGGGGAAGGAGCCCTGCTGGCACAGTGGTTAAGTGCTCAGTTGCTAACTAAAAGGTTGGTGATTTGAACTGACAAGCTATTTCACAGGAGAAAGATGTGGCAGTCTGCTTCCATCGAGATTACAGCCTTGGAAATCCTATGGGGCAGTTCTACTCTGTCCTATAGGGTCATTAAGAGTCGGAATAGACTTGACAGCAACAGGTTTGGTTTGGGTTCATGTTGGGCAAATTAAGAGTTCTGCTTACCCATGAGTAAACATATAAGACAACGAGATTATATCACATATGTGTTATTAGTGGGGATTAGGGAACATGAGGCAAGGGAAATTACCTTTACATTATATATATATTTTTTTCTTTAGAATTTTTATTACAATGTTAGTACATCATTATCTAGTCAAAATAGAAATACACTTAATTAAAAATTAGTTTGTCGGTGTACAAATAACTCATTATAGGATTCAAAGTTCCCCAGTGCTAAGTATTTTATGTGTGTCATTTCAGTTAATCCTCACAGTTACCCAACAAGGATTATTTATATCCCTATATTTATCCTTATTTTATAGATGAGAAAATTGAGGCTTATATAGATTAAGCAGCTTTCTCAAGAGCACACAGTCAGGCAGCGAAAAGAAGCAAGGCTCTTTCTTAACCTAGGAGTCTTCACTCGTCTCTCAGAAACAACTTAATCTCCTTATTCACAAAACAAAGAAACAGACAGATAGGACTGGACAACTTCCTTGCAGTATAATCACATCTTGCCTAACCTCCCTCCTATTAAAATAGAGCTTTGGCACCTTCTACCTAATATAGATTCTTCCACCTATTCTGCAGACTTCAGCCTCCTTTCCTTTCTAGAACCTGTTGTTGTTGTTAGATGCTTTCCTGGTGGTTCTGACTCATAGCCACCCTATGAACAACAGAATAAAACACGGCCCAGTCCTGCACCATCGTCACAATTGTTGCTGTGCTTGAGCCCATCCTTTCAGCCATTGTGTCAGTCCGTCTTGTTGAGGATCTTCTGCTCTTTGCTGACTCTCTACTTTACCAAGAATGATGTCCTAGGACCTACTAATTATCTCCTTTCTGTTAATCAACTATTTCCTCTCAAGTGCATTCTAACCATCAACATTTAAATAGTATTAACTATGTGCCATCTTAAGAACAAACAAGCAGTCCTCTATGCAATATTTGCCTGGCTAGTGCAATTTACTAGCTGACTGTTGAAACGAATTACTAAAGTCTTGCTTGTGGCGTCAGAGTCCTTAGATAATTTCCTGAAGTTCCCAATACCTTTCAGGTTCACAGGTTGACTGACAAGGAAGAAAAAATATAGCTATTGTGAAAAGTGAATAATATTTAAATTAAAGGGGAAAATATTTAGGATCTTCTATATACTTTTGGTTGGTCAAAACAGATTGATTTTCTCTTAGTAAATACTCTGAGATTTCAATTCCAAGTTTATTATTTTCCCAAATCCCACTGTTTAGAGAATATCTGGAATCCATGTGGCTTAGAAATCATGCTAATTAAGAAATGATACTTTAAAGCATTTTTTTCTCAAAAGTATTTATAAACCGTGTTGGAAGATTTCTGACTCTTCAGTGGATTCCTAAAGGCTCCTGGGTGGCGTAAGGGTTAAGCGCTTAGCGGCTGACCAAAAAGTTGTCAGTTCGAACCCACCAGCTGCTCCATGGGCGAAAGATGTGGCAATCTGCTTCTGTACAGGTTACAGCCTTGGAAACCTTGTGGAGCAGTTCTACTCTGTCCCAGATGTTCACCATGAGTCGGAATTGACTTAACGGCAAACAAAAAGAACAAAAGTGTATTCCTATTGCTCTGTACTGACTCCCATGCCCCCAGCCCGTAAACAAAGCTTTTTTTTTTTTAGCTCATTTCTTCAGGGTTTCAGTCACTTTTAAGTGCTACTAAGTGGAAAAGTTTAATTGGATTAAGGAATTTCTATTGCTTTGTTAGTTTGCTAAGGTGGACACGCTCCAATGGCAGTTCCCTGTATTATGGGGAAACCTCATCTTGAAAGGCCATAGGAGATGTATTTAGTTGTGGCTCCTCTACTACTGATGACAGCAGATGATGGAGTCACTGGGCAGTGCAAATGGTTAATGCTCTCAACAACAAAAATTAAGTAGTATTGAATCATAACCCAAAGTATGAAGTAAATATCCATGAGTCCATACTGATATAAGTAATTGGTTGAATAAATGCATAAATGGGGTAGAGGGTAGGACAAACAGACTGTCTATGCAAAAGAATTTCAAGTTTACCTCAAGGAGGTAAGCATAATTCCCTACTGCTTAAGTGTGGGTTGCACATAGTGATTAAATTTATTTTTGAAGAGGAAAGGGGATAAGAGTATCTACGCGGTGGAGAAACCTGACAAAAAAATCCTCATGATTTTTCTTCTTTAACCTGTTGATATGGTAGTTTACATTGATTGATTTTCAAATGTAGAACCAGTCTTGGATGCCTGGGATAGATCTCACTTGATCATAGTTTGTAACTCTTTAAAATACGTTGTTGGGTTCAATTTACTAATATTTTGTTGTTAATTATGCTCATGAGGAACCTGTGCATAGAACAAAGGCAGTCGTTCGAACAGAAAAAGGGGATACTATGTGGCTTAAAGTCAGGAAAAGTGTGTGTCGGGGTTGAATCTTTTCACCATACTTATTCAATCTGTATACTGAGCAAATAATTCGAGAAGCTAGACTTTATGAAGAAGAACTCGGCATTAGGATTGGAGGAAGGCTCATTAACAACCCATGATATGCAGATGACACAACCTTGCTTGCTAAAAGTGATGACTTGAGTCACTTACTAATAAACACCAAAGACTACAGCCTTCAGTATGGATTGCACCTCATCATAAAACATAATTCCTTACAAGTGAATTAGTAAGCAACATCTTCATAAATGGATAAAATACTGAAGTTGTCAAGGATTTCATTTTACTTGGAGCCACAATCAACGCCCATGGAAGTAGCAGTCAAGAAATCAAACGACGTATTGCATTAGGCAAATCTGCTGCAAAAGACCTCTTTCAAGTGTTAAAAAGCAGAGATGTCACTTTAAGGACTAAGGTACACCAGACTCAAGTCATGGTATTTTCTTTTTTTGGGGGGGTTTGGTTTTTTTTTTCTTTTTTTTTTATCGTTGTAATTAAACGAACTTTACATTTCAAGTTAGTCTCCCATACACAATTTTTTTTTTAACATACATTGTTATGAGACTCCGACCGCTCACCCCATTCTGCAACAGCACACTCCTCCCCTCTACCCCTAATTCAACCAGCTCCCAACTCTCTCTGCCTTCCCCTCTCACCTCTGGACAGAAGCCCCCCCTTTGGTCTCTTGTATCTACTTGTCTAAGAGGCACATTCTTCACAAGTATCACTTTATGTCCCACAGTCCAGTCCAATCCCTGTCTGAGGAGTTGACTTCGGAAATTGTTTTAGTTCTGGGGTGATGGAGAGACCAGGGGCCATGCTTTCTGGGGTGCCTCGAGTCTTAGACCATTAAGTCTAGTCTTCTTACTAGAATTTGAGTTCTATGTCCAATAGTTCTACTGCTCCATCAGGGACCCGCTGTTGTGTTCCCTGTCAGGATGTTCATTGGTGGTAGCTGGGCACCATCTAGTTCTTCTGGTCTCAGGCTGATGAAGTCACTGGTTTGTGTGGCCCATTCTGTCTCTTGGGCCAATACTTTCCTTGCGTCTTTGGTGGTCTTTGTTCTCCTTTACTCCAAGTGGTTGGGACCAACTGATGCATCTTAGATGGCCGCTTGCAAGCTTTTAAGACCCCAGACGCCACTCACCAAAATAGGATGCAGAACATTTTCTTAATAAGGTTTGTTATGCCAGTTGACATAGATGTCCCCTGAAGCATGGTCCCCAGACCCCGCATCCCTCCTACTCTGTCTCTCAAAGTACTTGACTGTATTGAGGAAACTTCTTAGCTTTGGTTTAGTCCAGTTGTGCTGGCTTCCCCTGTAGTGTGTGCTGTCCTTCCCTTCACCTAAGATCATTCTTATCTACTACCTAGTTAGTGAATAACACTCACCCTCCCTCCCCACCCCCATAACCATCAAAGAATGTTTTCTTCTGTATTTAAACCTTTTCTTGAGTTCTTATAATAGTGGTCTTATACACTATTTGTCCTTCTGTGACCGACTAAATTCACTCAGCATAATAGGTTCTTCCACCAAGTTATACGATGTTTCACAGCTTCATCATTGTTCTTTAGCGTTGTGTAATATTCCATTGTGTGGATATACCATAGTTTGTTTATCCATTCATCCATCGATGGGCACTTAGGTTGCTTCCATCTTTTGGCTATGGTGAACAGTGCTGTGATGAACATGGCTGTGCGTATATCTATTTGTGTGCTGGCTCTTGTTTCTCTAGGATATATTCCAAGTAGCGGGATAGCTGGATTATATGGTACTTCTATTTCTAGCTTTTTAAGGAAGCGTCAAATCGATTTCCAAAGTGGTTAGACCATTTTACATTCCCACCAACAGTGTATAAGTGTTCCAGTCTCTCCACAACCTCTCCAGCATTTGTTATTTTGTGTTTTTTGGATTAATGCTAGCCTTGTTGGGGTGAGATGATATCTCATTGTTGTTTTGATATCATTTCTCTAATGCTAACGATCGTGAGCATTTCTTCATGTGTCTGTTCGCTGCCTGAATATCTTCTTTGGTGAAGTTCCTGTTCATATCCTTTGCCCATTTTTTAATTGGGTTATTTGTCTTTTTGCTGTTGAGGTTTTGGAGTATCTTATAGATTTTAGAGATTAAATGCTGATCGGAATTGTTGTAGCCAAAAATTTTTTCCCAGTCTGTAAGTTGTCTTTTTACTTTTTTGGTGAAGTCTTTGGATGAGCATAAGTGTTTGATTTTTAGGACCTCCCAGTTATCTCGTCTCTCTTCTGGTGCTTGTGCATTGTTACTTATGGTTTGTATTGTGTTTATGCCATGTATTAGGGCTCCTAGCATTGTCCCTATTTTTTCTTCTGTGATCTTTATCATTTTCAGTTTTATATTTAAGTCTTTGATTCATTTTGAGTTAGTTTTTGTACATGGTGTGAGATATGGGTCTTGTTTCAGTGTTTTGCATATAGATATCCAATCATGCTAGCACCATTTGCTAAAGAGACTGTCTTTTCCCCAATTAATGGACTTTGGGCCTTTGTTGAATATTAGCTGTTTATAGGTGGATGAGCTTATATCTGGATTCTCAACTCTGTTCCACTGGTCTATGTATCTGTTACTGTACCAGTACCAGGCTGTGCTGACTACCGTGGCAGTATAATAGGTCCTAAAATCAGGTAGTGTAAGGCCTCCCACTTTGTTCTTCTTCTTGAGTAGTGCCTTATTTATCTGGGGCCTCTTCCCTTTCCATAAGAAGTTGGTGATTTGTTTCTCCATCTCATTAAAAAATGCTGCTGGAATTTGGATTGGGATTGCATTGTATCTGTACATTGCTTTGGGTAGAATTGACATTGTCACTATGTTGAGTCTACCTATCCATGAGCAAGGTATATTTTTCCACTTATGCAGGTTTCTTTTAGTTTCTTCCAGTAGTGTCTTATAGTTTTCTCTGTAAAGATCTTTTACATCTCTGGTTAGATTTATTCCTAAGTATTTGATCTTGGGGCCTATTATAGATGGTATTGATTTGATGATTTCCTCTTCGAGGTTCTCTTTGTTGGTGTAAAGGAATCCAATTGATTTTTGTATGTTTATCTTGTATCCTGAAACTTTGCTGAAATCTTCTATTAGTTCCCGTAGTTTTCTTGAGGATTTCTTGGGGTTTTCCGTGTATCAGATCATATCACCTGTGAATAGAGATACTTTGACTTCTTCCCTACCTGTTTGAATGCCCTTTATTTCTTTTTCTAGCCTAACTACTCTGTCTAGGACCTCAAGCACAATGTTGAATAATAGTGGTGATAAAAGGCATCCTTGTCTGCTTCCTGTTCTCAAGGGGAATGCTTTCAAAGTCTCTCCATTCAGGATGATGTTGGCTATTGGTTTTGTATAAATGCCCTTAATTATACTGAGGAATTTCCCTTCTATTTCTATTTTTTTGAGAGTTTTTATCATGAATGAGTGTTGGACTTTGTCAAATGCCTTTTCTGCATCGATTGATAAGATCATGTAGTTCTTGTCTTTTGTTTTATTTATGTGAAGGATTACATTGATTGTTTTTCTAATGTTGAACCATCCCTGCATACCTGGTATAAATCCCACTTGGTCATGGTGAATTATTTTTTTGATATGTCGCTGAATTCTATAGGCAAACATTTTGTTGAAGATTTTTGTGTCAATGTTCATGAGGGATATCAGTCTGTAATTTTCTATTTTTGTGGTGTCTTTACCTGCTTTTGGTATCAGGGTTATGCTGGCTTCATAGAATGAGTTTGGGAGTATTCCATCTGTTTCTGTGCTCTGAAATACCTTTAGTAGAAGTGGTGTTATCTCTTCTTTGAAAGTTTGGTAGAATTCTCCAGTGAAGCCATCCAGGCCACGGCTTTTTATTGTTGGCATTTTTTAAATAACCTTTTCAATCTCTTCTTTTGTTATGGGTTTATCTAGTTGTTCTACCTCTGTTTGTGTTAATTTAGGTAGGTAGTGAGTTTCTAGAAATTTGTCCATTTCCTCTAGGTGTTCAAATTTGTCAGAGTACAATTTTTCATAGTATTCTGTTATGATTCTTTTAATTTCAGTTGGGTCTGTTGTGATACCACCCATCTCATTTCTTATATGGGTTATCTGCTTCCTCTCAAGTTTTTCTTTTGTCAGTTTGGTCAATGGTTTATCAATTTTGTTGATCTTTTCCAACTTTTGGACTTGTTAACTCTTTCAATTGTTTTCCTGTTCTCTATTTCATTTAATTCTGCTCTAATTCTTATTATTTCCTTCCTTCTGGCACCTGTAGGCTTCTTTTGCTGCTCTCTTTCTACTTGTTCCAGTTGTAGGGTTAATGCTTTGATTATAAGCCTTTCTTGTTTTTGGATGTGTGCATTCATTGCTATAAACTGACCTCTGAGCATTGCTTTTGCTGTGCCCCAAAGGTTCTGGTAGGATGTGTTTTCATTATCGTTTGATTCTATGAATTTCTTTATTCCATGCTTAATTTCTTCTACAACCCAGTAGGTTTTGAGCAAGGTGTTGTTCAGTTTCCATGTGTTTGATTTTTTTTTCCTTGCTTTCTGTGTGGTTGATTTCCACTTTTATGGCTTTATGGTCAGAAAAGATGCTTTGTAGTATTTTGATGTTTTGGATTTTGTTAAGGCTTGCTTTATGGCCTAATATGTGGTCTATACTGGAGAATGTTCCATGTGCATTGGAAAAGAAAGTATACTTGGCTGCTGTTGGGTGCAGAGTTCGGTATATGTCTATGAGATCAAGTTGGTTGATTGTAGCATTTAGCTCTTCTGTGCCTCTGTTGAGCTTCTTTCTGGATGTTCTGTCATTCACTGAAAGTGGCATGTTGAAGTCTCCTACTACTATTGTGGAGCTGTCTGTCTCTCTCTTCAGAGCTGTTAGAGTTTGTTTTACGTATTTTGGAGCCCTGCCATTGGGTGTGTAAATATTTATTATAGTTATGTCCTCCTGATGTATTGACCGTTTACTCATTATATAGTGCCCTTCCTTATCTTTTGTGGTGGATTTTACTTTAAAGTCTATTTTGTCAGAGATTAATATTGCCACTCCTGCTCTTTTTTGAGTGTTGTTTGCTTGATATATTTTTTTCCATCCTTTGAGTTTTAGCCTGTTTATGTCTTTAAGTCTAAGGTGTGTCTCTTGTAGGCAGCATATAGATGGATCATGCTTTTTTATCCAATCTGCCACTCTCTGTCTTTTCATTGGTGCATTAACTCCATTGCCTTCAGGGTAATTATTAATAGGTATGAGTTTAGTGCTGTCATCCTGATATCTCTTTCTGTGTGTTGTTCACAGTTTCTTTGTTCTCCTCAATTTTCTGTGCTGAGTCTTTTTTCTTTATGTATTTTTTTTTCATCTTTTTCTTGTTGTAGATTTTGTGTTTGCTGGGTCTTTATGTTTTTCTACTTTTTTATTTTGATTTGTAGGATTGTTAGATTCCTTTGTGGTTACGTTAATATTTACTTGTAATTTTCTAAGTTTATATCAGTCTTTTATTACTTTATATCGCCTTAACTTCCCCTCCATACAGAAAATCGATGTCTCTATTTTTTAAGTCCCTCTTTTTTTGTTTTAATATTATCCTTTTTTTTTTAACATATTGATATCTTTTTAGTATTTTCAATGTTTTAGTTTTGATGTAATTTCGATTTCCATATTTGAGTCAATATCTGGCTGCTCTGTCCTGTGTTCCAGTCTTGCGTTGTTAGCTGGTGTTATTGATTACCTAACCATAGGACTCCCTTTAGTATTTCTTGTAATTTTGGTTTGTTTTTTGAAAATTCCCTGAACTTCTGTTTATCTGGAAATGCCCTAATTTCACCATCATATTTGAGAGACAGTTTTGCTGGATATATAACTCTTGGCTGACAGTTATTTTCCTTCAAGGCTTTAAATATATCATCCCATTGCCTTCTAGCCTGCATGGTTTCTGCTGAGTAGTCTGAGCTTATTCTAACTGAGTCTCCTTTGTAGATGATTTTTCTTTTATCCCTAGCCGCTCTTAAAATTCTCTCTTTACCTTTGGTTTTGGTAAGTTTGATTATAATATCTCTTGGTGACTTTCTTTTGGGATCTACCTTATGTGGGGTTCGATGAACATCTTGGATAGATATCCTCTCACCTTTCATGATATCAGGGAAGTGTTCTGTCAACAAATCTTCAATAATTTTCTCTGTATTTTCTGTTATCCCACCCATTCTGGTATTCCAATCACTCGTAGGTTATTTCTCTTGATAGAGTCCCACATGACTCTTAGAGTTTCTTCATTCTTCTTAATTCTTTTATCTGATTTTTCCTCAAATAAGTTGGCGTCAAGAGTTTTATCTTCAATGTCACTCATTCTAACTTCTACTGCCTCAATTCTGCTCCTAAGACTTTCTGTTGAGTTGCCTAATTCTAAAATTTTATTGTTAATCTTATGGATTTCTGATTGCTGTCTCTATGGATTCTTGCAGCCTATTAAATTTGGCATTATGTTCTTGACTCACTTTTTTAAGTTCCGCTACTACTGTGTCTGTACGTAGCCTGGATATTTCTGCATTCTGTCGAATTTTGTTTCTTATTTCTAGAAGAGTTCTGTGTATTGATCATTTGTATTCTGTTTCTGGTAATTGCAGGAAGTTCTCTTCCTCCAGAGAATATATTGGTTCTTTATTTTGGGAGCTTGCTGAAGTCATCATGGACTGCCTCTTTATGTGACTTGATATTGACTGTTGTCTCTGAGCCATCAATAATTTATTATAATTTTATTTTGTGTTTGCTTAGTGAGACCTAGCTTCTTATTTTGTTTTGTTTTGATATGCCCAAATAGGCTGCTCGTGTGCACTAGTTTGATTTTTGACACCTTTTGATCTCTAATGTCCTGTCACCAGGACAGTTAGTTCTGTAACTAAGTATGTGCACACCGGAGTCCGTTAAATTTTCCTATATGGGATCATCTTGGGTGTACAGGCAGTTGGTCATCAAGTGTGTGATGCAAGATCTCACCCCCAGTCCTAGAGAGGCATGGGTGATTGATACAGGCACTGGACTCTGGCTGTGGTAGGGGATCATGCACTGAGCCAGGCAGGGGGCTGACGGCTGCCCCTGAGAGTCTGAAAGAAAAGCTTGTCCCTATTCTCTAGGGTGAATAGGTAAGTTAGTTTTGCAGCCGGGCTAAGAGCACCCCACTCTGTTGGCTGCAAACACTGAGTGCACCACTTTTTCTGGAACTCCTGTAGCTGGTGACTAGGCACTTTAGGTGTTACCACCAGTCCTCAAGACCCTGCTGCAGATCGATAAAAGTGCCTACTTGAGGGGCAGGGCTGTTTCGAGGGTCACAAGTCTGCCAGATCACAGCTGAAGCAGTTGAAGTTAAACTTCAGATGTTTGCCCTGTTGTATTGTGGCAGTGAGGGCTAACACTGTTGAGATGGGTCCCCACAAGTCTATACAGGGGTGTATGGCACTCAGAGTCTACGGACCCCTGATTTTTGTGGCCAGCAAAGGAGTTGTGCTGACCCTGTGTTCCTGGCCTAAGGGAGCCAGCAGCTTATTTGTTCCCCCTCCAAGGCCAGGAGAATGGTTCAGGGCGCCTTTTGGGATCTACTTCTGGCCCAGTGGACTCCCGGTGCAGAGCGGCGAGGGAGGAGGTAAAAGGAAGAGAGGTTTTCCCCAAATCCAGTGCAGAGCGCTGAGGTAGGAGGTAAAAAGGAGAGAGGTTTTTCCCAAATGGGCTTTTTATTTTTTTAATCGCTGTGAAAGGTTGCACGCAAGTACTTATCCTAGCCTCTTGGGAGCTGCTCTTCACTTATTCAGAGGGTCCAAGCAGAATCTCTGGTCCCGGGTCTCTCTCTATTTGGAAACTGCTTCTCGAGGGTGTGCACAGCACAGCTGTTTGTCTGCTTCACCGTGGACCGGCGTGGCTGTGTCTCTGCAGTCTCTAGCACTCCTCACCTCTTCCAAATGGTCTTCCTCTTCCATATGACTCAGATGGATTTCTTAACCTTGCCTTGTTCAGGGCTGCCAGATGTTCACATAGAATCAAATCACTTGCTTTTCCAGGTCTTTGTTGTAAGAGGGATATAAGAAGCGTCTAATTACTGCCATGTTGACCACGCCTCAGCCATGGTATTTTCAATTGCCTCATATGCATGCAAAATCTGGAAAATGGGTACAGAAGACCAAAGAAGAATTGATGCTTTGGAATTATGGTGTTCACAAATAATATTGAATTATTTTGTCTTATTGAAGAAATGACCCTTTTATCATTATATAACCCCCCTCTTTATCTCTGATACGTTTCCTTTTCTGAATAGGCTTTTTCTGAAATTAGTATAGCTACTCCAGCTTGCTTTTAATTAGTGTTAATATGATATACCTTTCTCCATCCCTTTACTTTTAACTTATTTGAGTCTTCATATTTAAAGGGTGTTTCTTATGACAACATATACTTGGATCTTATTTTTTTATCCATCCTGAAAATATCTGTCTTTTAATTGGTGTACTTAGACCTTCACATTTAAAATAATTATTGATTCAGTTAGATATCTACTATGTTTATGTTTGCTTTGTTTTCAGGTTTTTTTCTCCTTGTTTTTCCTGATGTCTCTAATTTTAATTGAACATTTTATCTTGTTTTGTTTTGTCTCCTCTCAGGGTAATAATTATGCATATTTATTTATTTATTTTACTCTACAATAAAGAGAAATGAAGTTCTGATGCATACCACACCATGGATGAACCTTGAAAGCATCATGCTGAGCAAAACAAGTCAGTGGCGAGAGGAAAAATACTGTGCAGTCTAATTTATACGAAATAAGCGAATATATAGAAACTAAAGATTATTAGTGGTTACCATGGTTGGGAGGGAGGGGAAACAGTGGAGTTTTTGCCTGGGGGCATTGATTTTATGTTTATGGCGGTGAAAGGATTTGGAAAAGGATAGTGAAAATGGTTGCGCAATTAGAAGAAGGTAGTCAATGTCATTGAATTGTATAACAATGTAGAGATTGTTGAATTGGCTTATGTTTTGTTATGTATATTTTCACCGCAATAAAAAAATGTAGTGGTTTTCATAGAGTTTGCAATATACATTGTATAAGTCCTTTATAAATAACATTATACCACTTTATATATAGTACATGAACATTTTAACAGAGAACTCCAATTCCTCTCTTACATATCTTTGATATTTTTGTCATTCCCTTCACTTATCATTATGTTATAATCACTCAGTGTATTGTTTTTATTATTGTTTTAAATGTAAGTAATCTTTTAATTAATTACCAGTAAGAAAAATAAAATGTTTTATTTTACTTTTATTTATTTCTTCTTTGGTGCTCTTTATGTTTCTATGTAGACCCAAGTTTTTGACTTAAACCCAAAGATAAAATCACATAATTGTGTTAAATATGTATATTAAACTTGCGAAGATTGACATTTTCATGGTGTTAAGTCTCTCCATCAGGAACATGATATGTCTTTCCATTTGCTAGGGCCTTGTTTTATATCCCTAATGCAGCTGGTTAATTTTATTCATTTAGGTTCTGCATCTTTGTTTTTAAAATTATATCTAACTTTTCAGCAGATTTTTTTTGTAATCTTGAATGCTTTCTGTTTATATTATTTTATTTCCAATTTTTTTTTTATTGTGGTAAGCATATAGGTAACAAAACATTTGCTGTTTCAACAATTTTCACATGTACAATTCAGTGACTTTATGTTCATCTTGTCGTTTTTTCCTTTTTGCTATTATGGACATTCCATAACTATATATCTAAGAATTGATGGATTTGAATTATGGTGTTGATGAATAATATTGAATATACCATAGACTGCAGAAGAATGAACAAATCAGTTTTGGAAGAAGTACAGCCAGACTACTCTTTAGAAGTGAGGATGGTGAGACTTTGTCTCACGTACTTTGGGTATCTTATCAGAAGGGGCCAGTCCCTGGAGAAGGATATTATGCTTGGTAAAGGAGAGGGTCAGGGGAAAAGAGGAAGATCCTCAATGAGATGAATTGTGGCTACCACAATGGGATCAAGCATAGAAATATTTGTGAGAATGGCACAGGACCAGGCAATGTTTCGCTCTGTTGTACAAAGGGTTGCTATGAGTTGTAACCGACTCCATGGCAACTAACAACAATCATTTAACATTTATACTGTATATTTATCTAGTGTCCAGCCATTCTACCAAATTCTCTGATTAATTCTAGTAGTTTTTTTTTATGGTAGTCTCATGAGATTTCCATCTATGCCATTGTATCTGCAAAGAGAGTCCATTTTGTCTATTCTTTGCAAATATTTATACTAGTTATTTTATATTCTGAGCTCCAAAATAATAAATACTGAGTAAAAACAAAGTGAAAAAATGCTCACGTGTCATTCAGAGTTTTTAATTCAACCTCAGGAGTTGGGAGCAGACAATTTAGCTCTTGAATAGAGTCCCCCTTTCAGGTCCTCAGAGGCCTGAAAGATTCCGCAAGTCGATCCTAGGTTCTCCCTCACTTCCCTACAGCATCACGCTGACCCCCTTCTGGAGCTTATTGGATCATCTCAAACAGTTTCAAAATAGTAACTTTCATTTTTGGCTACATGGAGATAATTTTTAAGTGTTTGTAAATAGTTCTTCACCTTGTTTTTCTTTTTAGCTTAATCTAATATTTGCAGTGAGTTCCATGTTCATTGTAACTGTGAAATCAGAGTCACTTAAATTTAATTGCTTATTCAACTCCCCTTCTTGAAAGTTGGTGTAAAATCCTTTTTCAACAGATTGTTCTCCCGTATCACCTCGTACAATCAGCCCATCCTCAGATATTCCTGCTATTAATAGCATCCTGAAGATGGAACTTGCTTTATGAACAGTCTCCCTACTAATCTCCCTAACTACTTCAGGGCAAACCCCTGAGCATTCATTAAATGCTCCTTGGGGGATGTAAATCATAGAGTAAAGCGATGAACTACAAAAGAACCTATAATTATATCCTCACATTTGTCCAAAAAAAAATAAATCTTCCCAAGAGGCACGGCACATTGAGTTTTCTCTCTTTGTATCCTTTTCTCAAGAATGTCTTCAAGATATTGATGAATGATACTATTTTAGATTGCCTCTACAGTAGATTCCCTTGTGTGTTAGTTGATTTAGAATGAGGTTCCTCATCTTTCTAGCATACTAAGAACTTCATTGTATGTTAAATATAACTTTGAGTCTTGAATACCCATCATCAAGAATAAGCACGTAAACAGTAAATCACTCATTCCTGATTGCGTTTTCTCGTGATCAGCTGGCTATGCCTATTCATATTCTTCTTATTTTAACAGCCTATATTTAAATATTTTCTTAAAACAACCTGAAGTTGGTAAAGATGCACATCTTCCTCTTGTCACATTAGTTGAAGCACATAACAGTTATGCTCAATATGTCAAAATATAGCTAATAAATTATCAGCACTAGGTCTGTGTAAACTGGCCACTCATTTATTGTTATTTGTAGTTGACACACACAATTAGGTATTATCATTTTAGAATAAACAATAACAGGATTCTGAATGTTATTGTTTTCTGAAGTTATTCTTATTCATGTTGGAACGATCAGTGTATTTTCCATTTAAACAGATTTACTGAAAATATAATTTAGCCTAGAAAGTATGATTATTACTGGGACTCATGAAAAGTATTTACATAAGGATTAAGCTGGCTCCAATAGATCCATATTGTTTTTTAAAATAATACATATATATTTCTATTAAATAAATGATATAAAATTTGTTGAGACATTAAAGTCACTCTTAATTACACCCTACAGAACTAGCATAATTATTCTCTTGTGTCTTTTAGTTTTTTTTTGTTCTTTTTTAAATAGGTGAGTATATGTGTAGAACAAGGATAAACTGCTGCTTTTATTTTTTCTGGAGATAAAGTTTGAATTTCTATTGTCATTAGAAGACTTCCATTTTCAAAAAGTGTTGTATTCTGTATGGTGCTAACTAACGTTTGGTGCATGGCTTGCGTTTGCCATGAGAAGGATCTTTTTAGGGGAGCAGTTTGTCAGTCAGTAAGGCAAGTTTTCCTTGGTGAGGCCTCCACTTTTCCAGAAATATCTCAAATAAGTGAAGTAATCCAAAGGCTTGAGACTGAGCTGTATCTTATTTTATTTAGCCATATATGTTGGATGAATTTATTTTAACAGATTCTTTCCCTGTAAAATTTTTTCTATATATAATGAAGAGTGAACTGTCTCTGAGAAATAATTTTTGTTTTTATGGGTGGTATGCCCACAGAGTATTGCAAGCCTGGTCCATCCAGGGTGATTGTGCTTCCCTCATCTTCCCTCTACCTTGACAGGATTAGAGAATATCCAGAAGAACTCAACCAGGATTGATACAGAGCTATAATAACTGGACCATCAGTGTCCCCAAATGCAATATCTAACCAATTGAATGACCAAGAATTTGGGAAATTCACTGATAACTATTATGTTTACCTCATCCTGACCATCTTTTCTGAAAAATTAAATTCTGCACCTAGAAGATGTGGGTCCTTGAACAGAGAGGACAGGACTAAAAAGACTTTTTTTGGTTAAGAACCCCTTGGACCTGTTTGCAGGCCTGGTTCAGGACCGAGACAGCCCATGAGATGCCAGGTTAGGAATGCCCTGAATAGGCAGTGGCCAGTAACTTGGAGAGGAAGGACATCTGCAATTCTACTTCAGACTTTTTGTTGTTGATGTTGTTTATAGTATATTTAAGTAATCTTGCCTTCTATAAAATTTGGTTAAACTACATCTTGTATTAACTAGGCTTTGGGGGAACTCCAGAGGGGGACTTTATTCAATTTTTGACTCATTAGATTTGAAGATAGCTACAACTGCATAAAAAATTGGTTACCAGGCAAGAAGATGGTATATTCTCTAGACAATAGTTATTAACTGAAGACGTCATGTTTAATGACTATTTCATGTTATGAAGTACAGATGCATCACACTTTATTTCAGCATTCCATTATTATTTAACCAACTTATTTTCTACTTTTTCACTATTAAAAATAATACTGCTGTGGAAGATAGAATTCCAAAACTGAATCCCCAAGACTGCATGCCTGAATCATCAGAAACTGTGAATATGCTAAGCTAGCAATCTCATTTCAACTTTTGAATTTCAAACCAACACCAAACCCATTGCAACTGAGTCAATTCTGACTTATAGCTAACCTATAGGACAGAGTAGAACTGCCCCAAAGTGTTTCCAAGGAACAGATGGTGGATTTGAACTGCCGACCTTTTGGTTAGCAGCCAAACGCTTAACCACTGTGACACCGGGGCTTGTTTGCATTCCAGTCAGCGGTAATTATCAATGCATCCTGATTGCATGTTCGATTAATTTCAGACTGCAGAAGTTGGTAAAAATCTTCAGTGTCTTCATCTTTGGCCCTAGTGGTTGGTGTGTAGATTTGAAAATAGTCGTATTAACTGGTCTTCCTTGTAGGTGTATGGATATTATCCTATCACTGACAGCACTGTACTTCAGGATAGATCTTAAAATGTTCTTTTTGATGATGAATGCAACACCATTCCTCTTCAAGTTGTCATTCCTGGCATAGTAGACCATATAATTGTCCGATTCAAAACGGCCAATACCAGTCCATTTCAGCTTGCTAATGCCTAGGATATTGATGTTTATGAGTTCATTTCATTTTGGAAAATCTCCAGTTTTCCTAGATTTGTACTTTGTATGTTCCATATTCCAATTATTAATGGATGTTTGCAGCTGTTTCTTCTCATTTTGAGTGCCACATCAGCAAATGAAGCTCCTGAAAGCTTGACTCCATCCATGTCATTAAGCTCGACTCTATTTTGAGGAGGCAATTCTTCCCTAGTCGTCTTTTGAGAGCCTTCCATCCTGAGGGGCTCATCTTCCGGCACTATATGAGACAATGTTCTGCTGCTATTCTTAAGGATCCCCTTAAAAACCTGTTGCCATCAAGTCAGTTCCAACTGATAGCGACCCTATAGGATAGAGTGGAACTGACCCATAGTATTTCCAGGGAGTGGCTGATGAATTTGAACTGCCCACCTTTTGGTTGCAGCCAAGCTCTTAACTACTGTGCCACCAGTGCTCCGTTCATAAGTATCAGTAGTTGGAAAATATGGCTTTGGTGACAGAAACAATGCAGGAGTTCACATGATAGTATTTTGCAAGATAAACGACTTTTTCATTGCAAATGCCTTTTTTCAACAACATAAACGACAACTATGCACATGGACTTTAGCAGATGGAATACACAGGAATCAAATCAACTACATCTGTGGAAAGAGACATTGGAGAAGCTCAATAACATCAGTTAGAAAAAGACTAGGGGCTGACTGTGGAACAGACTATCAGCTGCTCATACCATCAACTGCTCATACGCAAGTTCAAGCTGAAACTGAAGAAAATTAGAAAAAGTCCATGAGAGCCAAAGAACGACCTTGAGTATATCCTACCTGAATTTAGAGGCCATCTCAAGAATAGATTTGATTCATTGAATACTAATGACCGAAGACTAGACAAGCTGTGAAATGACATCAAGGGCATCATAGGTGAAGAAAGCAAGAGGTCATTAGAAAGACAGGAAAGAAAGAAAAGACCAAAATGGATGTCAGAATAGACTCTGAAACTTGCTCTTGAACGTCGAGTAGCTATAGCGAAATTAAGAAATGATGAAGTAGAACGGTTGAACAGAAGATTTCAAAGGTTGGCTCCAGAAGATAAAGTATTATACTGAAATGTGCAATGACTTGTAGTTAGAAAACCAAAAGGGAAGAACACACTCGCCATTTCTCAAGCTGAAAGAACGGAAGAAAAATTTAAGCCTCTACTTGCAATAGTGAAGGATTCTATAAGCAAAATACTGAAGGATGCAGAAAGCATCAAAAGAAGATGGAAGGGATACATAGAGTCACTATATCAAAACGAATTGGTCGACATTCAATCATTTCAGCATATGATCAAGAACTGATGGTACTGAAGAAAGAGTCCAAGCTGCACTGAAGACATTGGTGAAAAGAAGGCTCCAGGAATTGACAGAATGCCAGTTTAGATGTTTCAACAAATGAATGCAGCACTGGAAGTACGCACTAGTCTATAACAAGAAATTTGGAAGACAGTTACCTGGACAACAGACTGGACAAGATTCATATTGATGCCTATTCCAAAGAAAGGTGATCCATCTGAATGTGGAAATTATCGAACAATATCATTAATGTCATGCCCAAGTAAAATTTTGCTGAAGATCATTCAAAAGCAGTTGCAGCAATACATTGATAGGGAACTGCCAGAAATTCAAGCTGGATTCAGAAAACGATTTGGAAGGAGGGGTGTCATTGCTGGTGTCAGATGGATCCTGGCTGAAAGCAGAAAATACCAGAAAGATGTTTTCCTTTGTTTTATTGACTATGCGAAAGCATTCGACTGTGTGGATCATAACAAATTATGGATAGCATTGAGAAGAATGGGAATTCCAGAATACTTAATTGTGCTCATGAGGAACCTGTACATAGATTAAGAGTCAGTCCTTTGAACAGAGCAAGGGGATATTGCGCGTTTTAAAGTCAGGGAAGGTGTGTGTCGGGGTTATATCCTTTAACCGCATTTAGTCAGTCTGTATGCTGAGCAAATAATCCAAGAAGCTGGACTATATGATGAAGAATGTGGCATCAGGATTGGAGGAACACTCATTAACAACCTGCGATATGCTGATGACACAACTTTCCTTGCTGAAAGCAAAGAGAATTTGAAGCACTTATTGATGAAGATCAAAGACAACAGCCTTCATTATGGATTGCACCTCAACATAAAGAAAACAAAAATTCTCACAACTGGACCAATAAGCAACATCATGATACACTGGAGAAAAGATTGAAGTTGTCGAGGATTTCATTTTACTTGGATCCACAATCAACGCCTATGGAAGCAGCAGTCAAGAAATCAAACGACACATTGCATTGGGCAAAGCTACTGAAAAAGACCTCTTCAAAGTGCTACAAAAGCAAAGATGTCACTTTGAGGACTAAGGTGTGCCTGACTCAAGCCGTAGTGTTTTCAAGAGCCTCATATTCATGCTAAAACTGGGCAATGAGTAAGGAAGAACAAAGAAGAATTGACTCCTTTGAATTATGGTGTTGGCGAAGAATGTTGAATATACCACATACTGCCAAAAGAACAAACAAATCTGTCTTGGAAGAAGTACAGCCAGAATGCTCCTTAGAAGCGAGGTTGGCAAGACTTCATCTCACATCCCTTGGACATGTTATCAGGAGATATCAGTCCCTGGAGAAGGACATCATGCTTGGTAAAGTAAAGGGTCAGGGAAAAAGAGGAAGACCCTCAACGAGATGGATTGACACAGTGGCTGTAACAATGGGCTCAAGCATAACAACAATCATGAGGAAGGTGCAGGACCAGGCGGTGTTTTGTTCTGTTGTACATAGGGTTGCTATGAGTTGGAAAACAACAACATCATTCCCATTATTGTGTTGATGTTAACATAGGAGATTATCTAGATGGGGTATTCAAGTTATAAGTCAGTCCATTAAAAATCAAAGAGTTTTCTCCAGCTAGGGTCAGAAAGAAAATCAAAGAGCTTCAAAGAACAGAAGGATTCAATGGACTGTTTTTGGCTTTGAAGGTGGAAAGGGTCATGTACTAAGGAATGCAGGTGGCCTATTGAAACTGAGTCTTTCTTGGCTAACAGTCGGTAAGAAAATGAGGACCTCAGTCCTACTACTACAAGGGATTGAATTCTGTCAACAACCTGAATACGCTTAGAAGCATATTCTTCCTCAGAGCCTCCCAAAAGAATGCAGCCCTGCTGACAACACCTTGACTTCAACCTTGGACAGAGAATCCAGCCACATCATGCCAGACTCCTGACCTATGGAACTGGGAACTATTAAATAGGTGTTGTCACAAAGTTGGTGACCTGGTGGTTCAGTGGTTAAGAGCTATGGCTGCTAACCTAAGGGTCAGCAGTTTGAATCCACCAGCTGCTCCCTGGAAACCCTGTGGGGCAGTACTACTCTGTCCTTGGGTCACTATGAGTCAGAATCTACTCGACGTCAATGGGTTTGGTTTTTTACAAAGTTGTTAAATTTGTGGTAATCTGTTACACAGCACAAATTATTGTAGTACAATTACTTTAAATAGTCTGGCATATAATTATGTCTATATTTATAATTTGTTTAATTAATTAGAAATGCATATTCTGGTTCTAAGCACATAAATATACCAAAAATTGATATTCATATTATCCTCCCCGCAAAAATCAGACAATAAAATCTTTCTACCAGTTTATAAGGGGGCAAATATTGCTTTAGCCTTTCCAAAATTATGCTATGGTAGTTAAAAAGGTAAAACTTTGTTAATTTGATAAATGAAAAATGGTATTTTTTTATCTTCGTTTTCTTTTTTTATTATTGAGACTGAATTTTTAAAATCTTTTTTGGCCATTTGAATTTCCTCTTTGAATTCTCTTTGTATGTCCCTTAATATTTATTCTGTTGGGATTTTAGTGATTGAGTTTGGTATGTATGAGCTCTTTACATAAGAATAGTAAACATGGTCTATCATATTTGGGGCCATCATTTGTATATCACATTATGTTTATATACTGTAAAAGTTGTGGCCTAATATGTGATTAATTTTTAAAATGTTTTATAAATACTTAAAAGAAATGTGTATTTTCTGTTTGTAGGTCACACATTTAATGATTTTCTTATAGTAATAAAAATTCTGTGTCCTAATTTATTTTTATCTACTTGCCAATTTAAAGGCTGAGAAACGTGTTAATGTCAACCTCAAGTTTAATTTCTTCCTGACATTCCAATGATGTTAGTTTTACATATTTACTTTTTATGTTATGTTGTTCATAAAACATTCCAAATGTTTCATTTTTAGTTTATAGTATACTACCTATCAGGATAAAATGACCCACATTTGCATTCAATGCTTTTAGTCGAGTTACACGTTATCTGAAATTAGTATTGTCATTGATGTTTACTTTCCATTATTGTTTAAAGCAACAGTGAATTGAGTGTTTATTGAATAAGCGTAAGTGAAATGAATGACAACAATATCATAGGGATGGGAAAGAGGAATTGGGAATTGTGTGTTATAGTTGTATAGTATAATTTGGAAGCGACTTAGATTAATTAATTATGTATACTGTAAACTCTAGGTAAACCACCAAAATAATTTGTAAAAAAAATAAGTGATACACTAAGAGAGGAGATAAGATGAAATCATATAAAATGCTGAATTAAAATCAGAGAAGGCAGAAAACCAAGGAAGGAAAAAGAAACAAAAACAAATGCAAGGAATAGAAAACAGTTACAAACATGGTAGATATTAATCTAACTATATCAATAGTCACGTTAAATGTGAATGATCTAAAACACCAATTAAAAGATGAAGATTGTCAAAGTGGATAAAAAGTTTGAGACCCAATTTGTGTACAAGAAATCTACTTTAAAATAAAGACCAGATACATTCAAAGTAAGGAATGGAGAAATAATGCTAACATTAATCCAAAGAAAGCTGGAGTAGTTCAATTAATTTCAGACAAAGCTGACTTCAGAACAAGGACATGCTTTATCACTTCCTATTTACCCCATTGGTGAGAGAAGGATTTCCACTGTAGAGTCATGGGGATGGCTGAACACAAGACATCAGACAGATGAGATCCACTACAATTTGTTAATCACATATACTCACAGCCCAGCCCACGGGAGGAAGACATGGCACTTGGGAACAGAGTGAACAAGAGGTGCTGCGGAGGCATGATTTGTGATATCAAGAAGATAGGGTGCCTTCTGGATCACTCAGGAGGATGTGATTGCCTTATTTGAATAATTCCACAGTTGGCAGGGAATTGAAACCTGATACTCAAGGATAAGTAGGAATTACTCCTGGTCCTAGGAGCCCTGGTGGCACAGTGATTAAGTGCTCAGCTGCTAACTGAAAGATCTCCTGCTTGAATCCACCAGCTGCTCCGTGGGAGAAAGATGTGACAATCTGCTTCTGTACAGATTACAGCCTTGGAAGCCCTATGGGGCTGTTCTACTCTGTCCTACAGGGTCGCTGAGTGGGGAATTGACTTGAGGGCAATGGGTTGGTATCTTTTTACTCCTGTTCCCTGAGATAAAGAGAGCTGTTTGGCTCAGGGGAGCAGACTGGGGAGAAGAACTTGTGGTTAGGCCATTAGAGGCCCTCCTAACTTTACCTGATGTCAAGGCAGCACATAATATTGAACCTTATTTTTAGGCCTTACTCTCCAGTAAGTTTATCAGAGGAAAGAGGGCATTACATAATGACAAAAGGGGTCAATTCTATAAGAAGACATAATAATCATAAATGTTATGCACCTAACAAGAAAGCATCAAAATATGGATAGATTGAAAGGAGAAATAGACAAATCCACTCTTATAGTTGAAGACTTCAACAGCCCTCTGTCAGTAATTGATAAACTAAAAAACAAAACAAAAAACCCGTTGCCCTTGAGTCGACTCTTACTCCTGGAAACCCTATAGGACAGAGTAAAACTGCCCCATAGGATTTCCAAGGAACAGAAAACTTCAACAGCCCACTGTCAGTAATTGATAAATTAAGAAGGCATTAAATCAGTAAGACTATAGGTGACCTTAACAGAAGTATTATGAAACTTGATCTAACTGATATTTATAGAATACCCCATCCATTTATATCACTCTTAAAAAAGATAAAACGGTAAAGATGGTTAACAGATCACTGATAGCCAGGAATTCAGTGATGGGAGGAATATTTTTATGGAAGTGAAACTATTCTGTATGTTAAGGTAATGGTGGATACTTGACACTCTGCTTTTGTTAAAACCCATATAACTTAAAAAACAAAGAGTGAAGCTTAATGTATGAAATTAAAAAAAAAAAGAAAACTCTAAGAGTTTGAGGATTCAAGGATGAAATACAACCTGTGACAAAAGTATCCAACTATATTATAAATGTATGAAACAACCTCACCAAAAGGGGTATATGAAAAAGGTGCTGACCTAAGAAATGAGTGAAAGCTTTAAGACTAAAGGAAAAAGGTATTGTACATAAGCACAATACCCAGTTGATTAAGTTACTTCCCCTGGGGGTTGTTGTCGTTGTTAGATGTCATTGAGTATGGGTTAACAATTCTGAAACAATTATATATGTTTTATGGAATTCAACAATTAAGGATATTGATGGTGTATGTTGGGAGCCATGTTTTTCACTGTTGGAGTGGAGGTTATAGAGAAGCAAGAAAAGGCTAGAATAATGTCTGTGGTAATGGATTAACTTTGGAAACCTTGAAATGATCTCATGTTCAGCTTTAGATAGACACTGATTGCTGACGATGTTAGATGTCATTGAGTCAGTTCCGAATCATAGAGAATCCATGTACCACGGAATGAAACACTGCCTGGTCCTGTGCCATCCTCAAATTCATCACTATGTTTGAGCCCATTATTGCAGCTACTGTATCAATCCATCTCTTTGAGGATCTTCTTTTTCACTGATCCTCTACCTTAACAAATATTATGTCCTTCTCCAGGAACTGGTTCCTCCTGATAACATGCCCAAAGTATGTGAGATGAAGTCTCGCCATCCTCACTTCCAAAGAGCACTCTGGCTGTGTTTCTTCCAAGACAGGCTCGTTCATTTTTCTGGCAGTCCATGGGTATATCCAATATTCTTTGCCAACACCTTAATTTAAAGGCATTAGTTTTTCCTCAGTATTTCTTATTCATTGCCCAGCTTTCACATTCATATGAGGTGATTGAAAATACCATGGCTTGGTATTGGTGCACCTTAGTCCTCTAAGTGACATCTTTGCTTTTTAACACTTCAAAGAGGTCTTTTACAGTAGATTTTCCCGATGTACTACGTAGTGTGATTTCATGACTGCTGCTTCCATGGGTGTTGGTTGTGGATCCAAGTAAAATGAAATTCTTGACAATGTCAATTTTTTCTCTGTTTATCTGTCCACTTTTGAGGATTTTTGTTTTCTTTGTGTTGAGGTGCAATTCATACCGAAGGCTATAGTCTTTGATCTTCATCAGTAAGTGCTTCAAGTCCTCTTTGCTTTCAGTAAGCAAGACTGTGTCATCTGCATTTCACAGGTTGTTAATTAGTCTTCCTCCAATCCTGTGTCATTCAACATTGTACCCAAAGAATCCTTCAAAATTCCAACTTGAGGCTTGAATTTTTTCTTCAGTTCTTTCAGCTTGAGAAATGCAGAGCTTGTTCTTCCCTTTTGATACATAGATACATGTATCTATGATACAATAGATAAATATATAAATATGTATGTATATAAGTATATACACAGGTTAACCAACACACATGTAGTCCTTATTTTGTCAGTCCAGGGCCCAGAAGCAATGCTAACCGAGTAGCAACCAGAACATATACCACCCAGATCTTGGTTTTGAATATCATTCTCCCATAAATGGAATCAGGACTTCTTGGAAAAATGACCAGTCCTAATACTGGGGCAAAGAATATACAGGATGAGCCTAGAGCATCTCGTAGTGTTAGCAAGTAAGGAAGTGCTAAAAAGAAATTAATAATGGGAGTGTATCAAAGTGGCACAGGAGTCAAATGAAAAAGTCCAATGGCCATATGTGGAAAAACTTGAGCAATAAAACTTTTGTGTTATAACTCAAATATAAAATAAATATCCATGAGTCCATCTAACATAAATCAATAACTGAATAAGTAAATCAATTTGTGAGAATAGACTAGATTCCCATGCAGAATTCACAATAATTTATGAAGGTATTCTGTGCTCAAGGAGGTGGAACATAACTCGCTACTCCTTCAAGTATGGGCTGTGTGTAGTAACATCCTTCCAAAAGTACAGTTGGGAATGGGGGAAAAAAGAACAATTATATAGTTAACAATCCTGAGAAAAACTACCTCAGCCAGGTGATCAAAATTAACATAAACAGTAATAAATCATGTACCCTTGATATGATGTGATGAGAATGGCACTTTTCTTTTGTGATGTTCCTCCCCAAAAACCCATAACCTAAGACTTATCCTGAGTAAAACATCAGACAAGTCCTAATTAAGGGACATTCTACAAAATACCTACCTGATCAGTACTCCTTAAAACTTTCAAGATCATCAAAAGCAAGAAAATTCTGAGAAAATGTCACAGCCAAGTGGAGCCAAAGGAGACATGGAAACTAAGTATAATGTGATGTCTCAGGTGAGATCCTGGAACAGAAACAAGACGTTAGGTAAAAACTAAGGAAATAAAGTACATTATTTAGGTAACAATAGTGTGTCAATATTGATTCATTAAGTGTGACAAATGTGCATACTACAGTAAGATGTTAATAATAGGAGAAACTATTGTATAGGGTAAAACTTTTATGTACATCTAAATTTATTCTAAAACAAAATGTTTGTTAAAAATGTGACAAAAATATCGCCTATGAAAATGTTTGGTTCTCAAGGATACCTGTTAAATAACACTTTTATTTCCCACCAGTGTATGAAAAACATAAAACAAACGTGTGTCAGGTGGAGGCCACATTATAATTTTATTTTCTAATGGTGGCTATTTTCAGGGATACAGTATAATGTGAGCGGGTAGAGGGTCTGCTAGTAGAAACTCAGGAATGGCAGATTTTCTCACCTATCCATAGCTTGTAGCTTCAAGAACTGCTTTAAGAGTCTGATGATAAATGATGCTAACTGAATTTCTTTCTTTGAGTGTAGGGGAGGGGAGAGCAGAGATTCCAGTTATTCTGAATGGACTCTTAACAGATTTTCCTGTTTTTCTTAGAATTAAGAAATATTCTACTTGGTGACCTTATAAAATTTATCTTAGGCCTCATTGAACCGGGGTCCTGTTGGGCCTCCTGCTGAGAATTTGCATTTCCACCCCAGATACACTGAATCAGAATCTATACTTTAATAAGATCCCCAGCTGATTCTTAAGTATCCTCAGGTAATTCTTATGTATCCTCAGGTGATTCTATGCGGATTTTGTTAAAATGTAGATTCTGATTCAGTATATCTGTTATGTTAATATGAAACAATTTTGAAAAGAATTGTTAATTTATAGTCTTTACTAGGAGCCCTGGTGGTACAGTGGTTAAGAGCTTGGCTGCTAACCAAAAAGGGATGGCAGTTCAAATCCACCAGCTTCTCCTTGGAAACCCGATAGAGCAGTTCTACTCTTCCTGTAGGGTCACTATGAATTGGAATCTACTCAACGGCAATGGGTTTAGTCTTTAGGAATCCCAGGTAAGTAAGAGTCCCTTCTCAAGAGAGATATGTCCCACTACTCTTTTGAAGGTGTTCAGGATATCACTAACAGAAGTTATAACACCTAGAATGCCTTAGTACAAACTAAGTCTCAACTTGCTGTTGAACGAGAAAAAATCTCTCACTTATCTGGGCTTTGATTCTTAATGTACATTGAAACATCAAACATATTTAAAAACAGAACTTAACACACATATAGAAGCTACTATACAGTTAACAAAAACTGCTTACTGAGAAATCAGTATATGCCTTCCAAGAAAAAGAAGATGAACACAGTATATCATCTATTTAGATAACTCTGGGTTATTTAGGGAACCTGTGACTCTAAAATTTACTGTTACTATTTATGCAATTGGAGCCCTGGTGGCGTAGTGGTTAACAGCTTGGTTGCTAATTAAAAGTTTACCAGTTAGAATCTACCAGCCACTCCTTGGAAACCCTACAGGGCAGTTCTCCTCTGTCCTATAGGGTCACTATGAGTCGGAATCCACCGGACAGCAATAGGTTTTATTTATGCAATTGGAATAGGAGGAGTTGAAGATAGAGAAGAGAAAACAAACAAACAAACAAGCTCCACAGGGGAAACTGATGCAAATGGTCCATAATCCACACTTTGAGGAATGCTGGCAAATAACAGGCACTTAACTCAGATTTGTATAGCCTATGTGATGTTAGACATGAGATGATTAAAAAGGATTGCCACAATAGGAGCCTATAAGTATAATTTCATTCTTATTTCTTCCAAATGGGACATCAGTTTTCAGCTTATACCCATTAGGAAGTTACTCATCCCACACAAGAAACTGAATATAACTTTCCCCATTTTTGCTATAATATGGAGAAGACTGATAGTTAATCAAAAACAGCAGGAAGAAAGTAGAGCTAAACAAATAGTAAGCATTCTGTAAAGATATTGGGAAAAACTAATATCCATGGGAATCTATCGATCTGCACCATACTTAAAGTAGATGCTGAATAAGTTCAAAAGCAGAGACTAATAATAATAAAACAATAATTTGATTAAAAAATCTCTAGGAAAGGAATAGCTTATGCACCAAAAATATCAATGGAACTCACAATCAAAAAACAAAAAGTCAATCTAGACCATATAAAAGTTATATTATCTTGGCTAGTAATTTTGATGATTTCTTTAGAGGAGGATGCGGAAATATATAAGTGTGTGTGTGTTTAAATATGCCAGCATATTGTTCATTGTTTTACGTAAATATACCGAGGCTTCATTTAAAAAAGAATAAACATAATTCTCTATGCTGAGAGTTCAATCATTATCTGTTGATCCTCTTTTTATAAATTCCTCATCTGGTGAGACTTAACGAACTTGTGATGCTTCATTTTGCCCTAAATACCAACTGCCCTCCAGTCAATTTCAACACATGGTGACACCATGCCTATCAGAGTAGAAATGTGCTCCATAGGTTTTCAGTGGCTGATTGTTTGGAAGTAGACCACCAGGCCTTTCTTTCAAGGCACTTATGGGTGGACTGGAATCCCCAACCTTTTCGTTAGCAGCCAAGTGCACCAGTCATGATTTCGTTGCCCTAAATAGGAAATTTAGAATACTTCTGGGTTGAGACCAAGGATTTATTCAGTATCAGATCTCCTTGACATTGATACTGCTTGATGTCACCTTGTATCTTTAACTCTTAGCTACTTAACTTAAGGATCACTACCTCTGTGATCCTTAGAACCAATTTTCTGCTAGATTCTTTACTCCTTTGCTGACTCCAGGCCTGCATTTTATATTCTATATACCTCTGACTAGCTTCTCATGTGTGCCTCCAAAACCTTCAGCTTCTGATTTTATCAACAACCAATTGAAGTTTATATTCAAGTGCTAATAATGAATTAGCACTTGAATTTCTTGCATTGATGGATACGAGATCAGTTGATAAACATCATATCATGCAAAACTTGATGCAACCTCATCAGAACCCAGAAAAGACCTCTAATTATGATGACTAATCTAACTGTATCATTTATATTTCTATCACCTTCTCAAGCCATGCAAATCATGTCATAAACATTAGAAGTATCCTAGATGACTGTGTGCATTTTGGTCAAGTTAAATGATCAGAAAACAAGATAGAAACTTTTTTCAGCCTAACTCGCCCCTTTTTTTTTCCTTCTCATATCTTAATATCCAAATCTACCAAGAGCAACTTTTGAATCCATAAAATAGCTAGTTTCTGCTATATGACTTTACAACAAATATGTAAAACTAGGAAGCTCTCCTCAATGGCAAAATCAGTCATCTAGAAGGGATTCGATATTCAAAGTAAACAAACTGTATCTCAAAATTACTTTAACACTTGGGAAGCTGGTTACCTTATTTATTGGTGTAATGATACCGAAGCATCTCATAGGATTCTTCTTAACATAAGATACAGTATATTTGCTACACCTGTATATCCCAAACGCTATGAATGCCTTTTTATTTCCCACAGATGAGTGTTCTTTCATATGTTTATAAACTATATTTTGATGTAACCTTCAAAACTAGGAAACAAGTGACACTTCACCAATAATGAAAACACTCACATATGACAAGGCTTTGATCTTGAAACAAGCTATGCCCACTTTCCTAGAGCAAACCATATTCTCTGCAGAAAATCTTCACAGCTGTGGCTGAAAAGACACACAATTTTGACCTAATAACTACTTTGTAGTCTTTACACAATATGGATTATTTTGAACAGGCAAGAGTGGCATGTCTTGACAGAGTTCCATCTGTTAAAACAGAAGAGTGATCTTAATTAAAATGCTATTTTTGCATTAAAAAAAAAAAATCCCATTCTGGTGATGCCATTGTCAATTCCATTAGTTATTTAGTAGACATCCAGTTAAAATCCAGATTCATTTATGTAGAGTGTATCTGAAACAACAAGTGTAGTTTTAAATGTACTGCCACTAAAAACTAATATAAAAATATCTGAATATTGAACAAAATTTGCTGCTTATGATTTAATTATACATAGATGGACTAAAAAGTGAATATGTAAACAGTTGGCAAATAGATGTTTGAGCTCATCATTGTCATGTTATGCAATGATGGAATATATTATTTAACCACTATTTTCCTTAATTCTGTATATGAAAATCCAGCCTTGAGATTAAAAGACATTCATACTACCAGGACAATCTACAACACAAACAGTTGGAAATAAAGACTCTGAGTCCATGCAATCTCTTATGCAGTAATAATTTTGCAAACATGAGAATATGCATATCATATCACCACGTGAATGTAAATCTCTGAGACGTGACATCGATGCAAACATCTCAAAAATGAAAAATTGAATCCATGGTTCCATGCCATCCTGAAGTTGGAAATGTCGCACAATGAGTCTTACATACCTTAGAAAGGCAGTTCTTAATAGAATACAGAAAAGAGAGACTGATTTTTCCAGTTACTATACCTGGTTTGACTTTTGTAAAGTCATTAGTTTGACAGTTACTTTTAACATCATCCAGGGGCAGCATTAGTCATGAATCAATTAAAAAATTGAAAGCTTTCAATCAGATCAGCAATAAGATGGAAAACATATTGTACTTAGTTCAATGGTCACTGTCTTTTGTTTGTTTAATTCATTTGGTTGAACATTATTATTTAAGCTTGATTTGCTTTCACAGATTATAGTTGACAGCAGATTTAAGAGGAATGAATGTTCCTAAGTTGCTTATCAATACAAATTTCCCAGTCAGAAAATTCAGTTTTCTGGTAAATGAGTTTATTTTACAAGTACTGGCTGCACTACAAATGCTAACTATTATCAGAGTACCCTTTGAGAAAGAGTTTAAAATGAAGAGGTATGGTATTTTTAAAAAAATATTAAAATGTTCTTTTATTATACATAGATTCAATAAATACTTTATCTATTTAATCAAGTATGTTTCAAAGACCTATAAATGTAAAAGGAAGTGCAATAAAAATAAAGACAAGCTATAAAATGCATTTACTACACACAGGTTGATGGGTTCAAGCAAGGTTTATTTTGTGTTGTCTGAGTCCTCCTTAGTTCATAACTGATGAGTAAGACATATGAACACATACACTAGAAACCTGGATTTATTATTAGTATGCTTTTTGAACCCTTCAACTTTAGTTTAAAAAAATCTGCAAATGTAAGATAAGACATACAACCTGCCGCTCTTAAAAATATCATTTGGTATGGCTCACATTACCTATTTTATAACAAAGCCAGAATTCATATTTTAAAACGACTAAAATTCATTTATGAAAACAGGGTCTATGTTATACATGGTGCAATGATAGCAGTTGCAAATAAAAAACAAATGAAATGCCCTGGGTGTGAGTTGCTCGTTTGACATCAGTATACATTTTGTTAGCTACTGTATTTTGAATGTGATAAAAGAAAGAATGGAGATCAAATCTCCCAATCCCCTTTAAACTGACTTTGGCAATTATACCCCTGCTATATACTGCTTATCTCTCCTCTAGCCAGTATAAAAGTCCTATCTGTCAGGAAATAATGGACTTTTTATGCAACCATTTATTGATTTATGACCCTGAGGAAGCCGTAGAAATAAAAACAAGTGAATAAAACATGGTTACCTAGTAAATGTGAGTACTGTCTAAAGATAAAAAAGAAAATTTATGTATCATTGAAATATATAGAAAATGTATTTTATCTTTGTTCTGAGTTTAACATTGAAGTTATTAGGGATTTGACTAGGATGGAATACATCAACCATTAACATTTTAAAGATGTATTATGAATAAAAACAGTCTAGATCTCTATAATATTACAAACATTTTCAGCTAATCTTAAAAATACTTCTGTGAATATTCATGATTTTTGGATTTTTTAATATTTTAATCATGTTTGAAAAGTTTCTTCTATTCATGTAAGCATGTGATTTTCTAAAGCTGTTGTCTAAGTCACTGGAGGTAGCCTAGTTGGACTGCATGTGGTGAGAGGTAGGACTGTGTATTTTTTGTTTACCTTTGTAGACCTACTGTCTAGTCCAGTCCTGGAACAAGGCAATGACACAGAAATTATGTTTCATTGAAACCGCAGGCAATTAATTCCAATCATGCTACTCAATCCTGGTCATCACCACAAACACAAAGCTATCGTCACCCAGCCTCTCTCAGACTTATATTCCTTGACCACCCTACATGTGCTCCCAAAGGTCCATTCTCCTCTGGCCCTTCTCCCTCCATATTTTCATGGAATCTTCTTTCAATTGCAACAAGCTCCCATGCATCTCCCCCTGCATGCCATACCCTAACTGAAACATGGCACTTCCTAGTTGCACTCCATCCCCTATTGATGATTTTTGCATTCTCCTGGATCTCCACAGCTACTTTGTAAAAGTTATTGTTCTTCTTCCCTAGTGCAGAGCCCCTTATTTCTGTGAGGTTCATGGCCTCTGGTTATGCCACTCTTCATCTTATTTTGTCATTGTCATCCACCAACCTCTTAAGTAAATTCTTCACTTCATTAAAGACTATGGCAGCTACTTCAAATCTTTAATTCTGCCTTAAATCTTCGAAAATTTTAGCTTTTTTGTTCCTTGATTTCATTTAGATTACCTTCACATCCAAACTCATTATGTCTAACCTCAATTTAGCAGCCTATTCTCAGATACTTCCATTGTTGCTTTGAATGCTGCTTCCTCTTAATCTTACACTCCTATAGTCAACGATTTCATATTCTTACTATTCCCTCATGTCTTTGCTCTTATAATGCCCTCTCGAAATTTTTCATAGGAATTTCTGATACGTTAACATTTCCTGTAATTCCAGTTTATCCACAATCTTTTAGTCCTATTTCTTTCTCTATCAATCTAAACTACATAAAAAATCACATTCACTACTCTTGCCAAGGCCTTCAATGAATTATCTTTCTCCTACATTCACTTGAAAATCCCCAGTACTGGGTCAATACAACCAAAAGTTGCTTCTTGCCGCTTCCGTGGCACCTTGTAATGCACTTCTCCTTCATTTCTGAAATTTATTTGTTCATCTCTCACCTGCTGGATATTAATATGATGAGAAGGGAACAAGTTCCTATTAACTCTTTTTATCCCTTCTCATGATTCTTGGTGCTTAATACGTGCCTAAAACACTCACTGAATGAATGTCTGAATTCATCATTACTTAAAGGGAATCTTCAGAAAAACAATCTTAAAAGGTCATTTTATAAAGTGAACAACTACACTACTTTGTCTTTGATTTTAAAAGAAAGCATACCTATTGTAGCAGACGTGTTAGTGTTCTGTCCATATTCCTCCAGCCCCCTTTACTGTGCACACCAGCCCCTGTTGGACTTTCAATCCCAAGCCAGTATCTTGTCAGGGGACTGTCCTCAGGCTACCACTGTTTTGCCTGTGCACACTCGGAACCAGAAGTGTTCAAGAAGACGTATCCTTTTGGTGCCAGCCTTTAGCCAAGGATTTGAGACTCGGAAATTTAAATACTCTAGGGATCTGTCTTTGATTTAGGCTACTCTGAAGTGTCACCTACACTGTCTCCAGAGCTCTTGCCAGACTGAGCCAAAGTGACCCACTATGGGACCTTACTTGGTATCCCAGGTTTGCCTGGTTCCTTGCTTTTCTGGTCCCACTTCCCCACTCCCCTACCTGTTTCTTCCTGGGAACACTTCCTAATAAATTACATTTGTGCAACTCCAAGTCTTCATCTCAGGGTCTGTTTCTGGGAAGCCAGTGTAAGACACTTAATAACAGACTGAGTGTGGGCATATATATTATGTATGAAATTACTAACATATTAAGAAATCAATCAATGAATATAGAAAATTTATGTAGCTTCCAAAAGTACTGACCACATAAAATTGTTAATCTTAGTATAAAGAAAGCTACTTAATCATAAAACACTCATTTTTTTTATAGTTCTTCAGCTGAGAAGTCGAATTTTCTCAAGGGCTATCTTTTTCTTTTATAGTTTCTCTTAAGAATTCTTAAAATACTTTTTAAAAAATCCATTTCCATATGTGTGAAAATATTTGGTAAAGAGAAGCAATATATCTGCTTACATCTTTTGATTTCCCAGCAAAAAATAAAGTCTTTACATTATGACCATCATTTTGTTGTTGTTAGCTGGCTTCTAGTCAGTTCTGACTTATGGTGACCCTATGTGTTACAGAGTAGAACTGCTTCACCATCAATAGCTTGTTATAGTGTTTAGATGAGTTAATAACTTTGGAATTAAATCTTAATTAATTGAAATCTATTTTTAGTTAAAAGCATTATTTTGTAATATTTAATACTGCAACCTATAGAAACACATAATAATTAAATATCTTCATTTCCAGTTTGAAATGGACTTCATGTCAGCTTCTGCACTCCTGTTTCTTTGTCATGTTCAGCTAATGCATAGCAACCTAAATGTTCCATGGCTATGAGGTTACTGAATTATTAAGAATGAAAAGAAGAGACATAAGGAGATGATATTAGATCAAAATTCTTTGGTTACTTAAATAATTGATGTTCTGCCAAAATATTTGAACAATTATATCTTTATGTGTATTTTAGCAAAAACACCTTCACTTTTGTTTGTTTTTAAATCATTTTCTCCGTTGAAATATAATATTCATGTAGCAAAGTAAGTGTGTCATAAATATTCAGCTCAATAAATTTTCACATATTGAATGCAGTCATGTAACAGCACTCAGGTTAAGAAACAGAACATTGCCGATAATCCATAAACCCATCTTCTGCCTTCTCCCACTCGTTATATCCACCCAAGGAAAATTTCTAGCTAACTTTTAATAGTGTAGATTAGTTTTGTTTATTTTTGTGCATAATAAAATGATTAAGCTTGAAATATTTTTGTGTCTGACTTCTTTTGCTCAAAGTTTTTATGTGAGATCTATCCATACTTTTGTGTATCCTCATTGCTGTATAGTATTCTACTGTTTATAGCACAATTTATTGACCCATTCTACTGTTGATGAACATTTGGATTGTTTTTATATTTTGGCTATTAAAATAATACAGCCATGGCAATTCTAGTTCTTTTTTTTTTTTGGCAGGGGGGTGGGGGGGAGGGGTCCAGGGCTTGCACGTGTTTAGTTTTAGAAGATTCTGTCAAATGGTTTTCCAAAGTGGTTGCACCATTTACACTCACGTTAGCAGTATGTGGCAGTTTCATTTGTTTCCTTCCCATCTTGCCAAAGTTTATTGTCTATTTTTTAAATTATTTTAACCACTAGATGTATCATACTGTAGATTAACTTACATTTCCAAGATGACTAATGAATTTGCACATTCTTCATGTTTATTGGCCACTTACATTTTTAATTAAAATTTCATACACATGAAATATAAATTCAAATAATTTGGTGTAAACATACTTAGTACATATAGTTAGGAGTCCTATATTAAATAAGACAATAAGATTTCTCTGGCTATCTTTACTTGTTTATTTTTAATATGACAGTTGAATACAACTATTTCAAATTTTAACATACAAAGATGGAGGAAAGTTCTCATTTTCCTGAGAAAACTCATGTATAAAGTCTACCATTTTTATTGCAGTTTAAACTCATGCAACTACATCAGAATTGGTTACAGATGTGTTGCCTGTGTACATTAAGAGTTTAAGATGATCAGGAAATAGCTTTATCACATTCCTACTATAACAGAGACATGTGGAATTTTCTTGGCAAGTCATATTCACCGTATTTACCTTTTAGCATGATGCTTCCAAGACAATTTTAGTTCTAACCATTGTTGTCCATACCAGAATAACAGTTGAGAAACTCGGATACTTTGTGGATGAAAAGAAAAATCAGAGATTTTTTAAGGTTTTCCACTGTGTTTCTAATGCTATCTACAAAATTAATAGTGATTCATTTTTTGCAGTCTTACAGAGTACAACCATAAAACATGGACATCAAATTGGAAAACACCTTTATTGTTTTGCACAGTGTTGTTTTGCTATGTTCTTTCCTAATGGTCACAGAAGTTAATATATGTAACAAAAAAGAGACAAAACTATACATAGATCTCTTCCATGAAAGTTGAAATTTTCACAGTTCTGTTTGGAGATGCAAAAATGAATTTATTTTTAATCAAAAATATGATCTATTTCTTTCATTTTTCACTTTCACTCTATATATCTTATTATTATTGTCTCTTATTATTATTCTCACTTAAAGATGAGGCAACTTCAGCTGAGAGAAGGTAAACACAAGCTAGGTTTACACAACTGTTGAACCTTGGAGCCAGGGTTGGAATCCCATCCCTCTGACTTGCAGCCCTAGTCCTTCATCTCTACACTGCTTTCAACACCAGAATGCTCCAGTGCTCCTCTGAATGAATGAGGCTATGAATGCAAATCACTCTAGTGGAGATCAATTATCTGCTTAGTTTTATCAGTTAATAAATTTTATATGAGGTTAAAAAGTAACAAAACAGCAGAATTATTACTGAAACGGCCAAATGTTTTTATGCAACCCAGTCTAAGAGCCATTTCTTCACAAAACTTGAAGTTGTCCATGCTTACTGTTCCTTACCAGCAACAGAGGTGTAGGGATCATAACTTTCTGGGTTCAAATGATAGCTCTGGACTTTGGGGAAGTTATTTAACTTCTCTGATCCTAAGTGCCTCACCTAAGAAAATTCACAGATTAACAATGATAATATTCTACAGGTTTGTCAAGAGGGTTGAGTAAGATAAATATGCAATGCTTTTGGCAGATATTTGTTCCTCAGTAAAAGTTAACCACCACTCCCCAACAGTTTGGATAATTTTAAGCTCCTCTTCCCTACAAAAGTGGCATATGCCGTATATTAAATACAGTGCATTAAAATCAATGCTTTGAGGATTTTAGATGAGTATACATGACCATCACAAAATTAGTGTGGGGAATCATTGGTTTGAAAAACTGTAATACATTTAACAAGAGTCAGTTAAAGAAAGTAATGAGTGTTTTGGTGTCAGTTGAATCAGGAAATTAACTAAATTGCTACTGTGTTCACTTTTAAATTAGTGGTTTGTTATTATGTAGAAACAACAAATAATTGATAAATTTTCAGAAAATCCAATTCGATAACAAATGGACATAACCCTGACAGTATGGACAGCCATCACAAAGTGTTTTTGTTACATGTTGAAAATCTTTCCTATGAGCTTTAGAGTGCTGACCAAGGAATTACGCAGTTTAAAAACTCACTGGGATTATGTGATACAAACATTAGACATCGATTGTCATAGTTAACCCTTTCATTGTTGTTTAGCCATGCAGATAATTCCTTTTCTCATTACTACAAATTTCCCCCCAAATATCTTTCCACAAGTCAATTATAATGAAGAGATGTGAAGGACTTAGTTTATTTAATTAAGTCAACTATTTTACTGAAATAACAATAGAAAAATGTAAATAAAAGAATACTGTAACTATTTCTTGAGACTGAACCTGTTATTTAGTTTTTATAACAGATTTTATTCATGTCCTTTGCTGTGAGATAACATGTTTTTACATTTGTGTCGGGAAAAGAACAGATGGTTGTTCCTTGTCTGGTTGATTGTTCCTCTAGTACCTTGAGAAGAACTTGCTTTCTTTTTTCCTTGCTTGCTTGTAACAGCAATCTCGAGTTCACAGTATATGGAGAGAATATATTGTTAGAAAATACAAGAAAGGAATAAACCGAATAAAACAAACGGCAAAACTAAAATAAATGCCTTTCTGGCTATTTTGTGGGCATCACATCTGTATTTCATGAGAAATTTGGCTATTACTTTGAGCCAAATATTATTAAAATAAAAATTATAAATATTAAGGATGTCCTATTCAAAGTTAAAACAGATATTGGAGGAGTGGCAGAGTAAGATGGTCAAGTGAGGGAATGCTCCCATTTATTCTCCCAGCAACTAACCCACTAAACAATGAATAAAAATGAGCACAGACTGAGATTTCAGAACTCCAGACAGTAGTGAAGTGTTGGAGCGTGGGAGTCCAGAAACAAGGGGGAAGAGGAGCAAGAATGACACAGAATCTGGAAGAACTTACCCACTAACGTCTGGTGCACTTTCTCATTGCACTTATTTTGGGAAGGGGCTGAGCAACATTACAAACAGGGAACACAGAATGGGAGCTAATCTGAGGAAGCTGCAGCCCAATGTTTTTAACGCAGAGCAGTTTGGCCATGGGTGTTTGTGGTCCATGAAATCGGAGGCGGGGAGAAGACAGCCCATGGAGCTGCAAGAGAATGTTGACGAATCTTACCGAAGCCTGAGACAGACAAGCAGTAGGACCAGGAGGAACTGCAAGGGCAGCAAGGTGAGGCGGATGCTTCAGATGGCTCCCGGCCAACAACGGGACGCCATGGGAGACCCTTTACAGGGGCACCATGAGGGAAACACATAGAGAACCCCCCTCTTTGCCACAGAAAAGTCAAGCCCCACTGTTTATGTTAGCACCTGTGACTAGCTAAACAACCCCCCTCCGCCTCGCATTCACGTTGACTACTACAGAGTAAGCATCTAGAACTCCTGAATCAACACTGGAAAAAAAAAAAAAAAAAACCTACGGATAAGGGTGCCCGCAGGAAAAGATATCAGGCCCAATGCCAGTGAGTTGATTCTGACTTGTGAAGACCCTGTGGGGCGAAGTGGAGCTATCCCATAGGATTTCCAGGGCTAGGAACTTGTGCAGAGGCAGGCTATGGCATCTTGCTCCCACTGAGTGACCGATGGATGTGGGCCCCAGTCTTTTGGTTGGTAGCCAGGCACTTGGCTGCTGTGTCACGAGTGTATCCAATAAGAAAATTTTCCCGTAAACACCAGAATACAAAATTTAAAGTAAAAGAAAATGATAATAATAAGGTAACGTAATGGCTCAAGTTCAACAAAAAAATAGTAAAACGCACAAAAGAAGGACCAATAAAAAACCACACATGAAGAAGAGGAAATTTCTCCTATGGCAGCCAGACTAATTGAAAATTTTCAGGCTATGGTGCTAAATATGTTCAAAGAAAGCAAAAAGCACACAGAAAATGAACTAAAGGACATCAGGAAAAAAATGGAGGAACAAAATGAGAGACTCCACAAGAGAACTTAAAAACATCAAAAAAACCAAAGAGAACTACTGGAACTGAAGACTAAAGCAACTGAATTAGAAAAAGAAAGAGAAACGCTCAATAGTAGAGCTGAACAGACAGAAAGTAGAATAAATAAACTAGAAGACAAAATAGAACCTAGGAAGTCTCAAGAGAAACAAGAGAAAAGAACAAAAAAAAGTGAACAAACCCAAATGAAAATATATGGGATTCAATTAAGAAATCTAACATTAGAGTCATTGGAATCCCAGAGCACCGTGACAACAATAAATGCATAGAAACAATTTTCCAGGAGATAATAGGACAGAATTTCCCACACTTGAACAGAGAATGAAGCCTGCAAATATGGGAAGGTACAAAAACCCCAATTAGAAGAAACACAAAAAAATCAACTCCATGTCATACCCTAATACAATTCTTGAAAACCAAAGACAAGGAGAGAATTCTGAAAGTAACAAGAGAAAAACACAATATAATATACCAAAAGTCTTTCATAAGAATCAGTGTAGATTTCCCCCAGAAATTCTAGAGGCCAAAAGACAATGGAGTGACATATATAAAATACTGAATGAAAACAATTGTCAACCAGGAATTCTTTACACAGCAAAGTCATCATTCAAAAATGAGGGGAGATTCAAGACATTCCCCAACAAACAGAAGCTCTGGGAAATGGCCATTACCAGACCACTTACGCAAGTATTACTGAAAGGAGTACTCCAAATGGAAAGGCAAGAACATTAAATAAATACTCATGTCTATACACAGGATAAATAAATAAATAAAAAATAAAAGACAGAGAGAGAGAGAAATCTCAAAAAAAAAAAAAAAACAAAAACAAAAAAAACCCCACAACACAGGCAATCATAAGCATCAAGTATGTGATATTTTTAGGGAATAAACTCAATAATTAAATCCCGAAAACAATACAACATCAAGTTCATAAGAATTAAGTACAAAGTAAACTTACCAAATAAAGGTTGAATATTGATGTTAATGGAGACACACCAATAGAAATAGGGGAGGAAGGAGCATATCAGGAATAGATTTATCATGTTAAAGTTGTGTGTTAACTGTTGTTTATATGTTAAACACTGTTGCAATCGTAAGCTGTGTAATGTAATATATGTGGTAACCACTAAGAAATCACTGAGAAAAAAAATTTTGAAGAAAAGAAGGAAGAAAGCAAAAAGGCTCATCACAAGGAAGCAGCCAAATACAAACAAAAACAGAAAAATTAGAATAAAAAAACAAAGAACATAAGAAACACTCAAAAAACAAATAGCAAAATGAATGAGGTAGACGCATCATTTTCAGTAACAATCTTAAAGGTAAATTAAATCCCCTAAATGCCCCATGATGAAGGCAGACAGTGGCAGAATGGATAAAAGAAACACGCTCAATCCTTTTGCTATCTACAAGAAACACACCTTAGACATAAGGACGCAGACTGAAAATGAAAAGATGGAGAAAATATCCCATGCAATCAGTAAACAAAAAAGAACAGGGTTGGTCATACTGATATCAGATAAAATAGACTTTAAATCAAAATCTATTACTATAAGAGATAAAGAAGGACTTTACATAATAATAAAAGGGTCAATCCAGCAAGAAGACATAACAATTATAAGTACATATGCACCTAACAATAATGCACCAAAATACATGAAACAAATACTGACTAACATGAAAGGAGAAATAGAAAAGTCCACAAAAGTAGTAGGGGACTTCAACACACTACTTACAATTACAGACCAAATTAAAAAAAAACCAAACCCACTGCCATCAAGCTGATTCCAACTCATAGACAAAACATCTAAAAAGAAGAGCACTACACTAAGGATATTGAGAACATAAGCCAATTGGATGTAATGGACATATATATAAAATGCTCCAACCATAATCAGAACAATACATATTGTTCTCCAGCACACATGGATAATTTTCCAGAATAGACCACAAAACAAGTCTCAACAAAGTTAAAGAGGCTGAAATCATGCAAAGCATCTTCTCTGACCAAAATGGTTTGAAGCTATAAATCAACAAAAGGAAAATTAGGAAAAAAAAAAAGAAAACACGGAAATTAAATAATACACTTATACAATACTATTGGGTCATAGAAGAAATCAAAAGTGAAATTTTAAAAATATTGTATTAAATGAAGATACAACATATCAAAACCTTTGGGACACACCAAATGCAGTACTCAGAGGGAAATTCATAGCAAAAAATACCTACATTAGAAAAGAAGAAAGATGTAAAATCATTAACTTAAACTGACAACTTGAACAAACAGAAAAGGAAGAGTAAGAGAAGCCAAAAGCTACCAGAAAAAAATGAAATAATAAAGATCAGGGCATAAATACACAAAATAGAAAAATAATAGAATCAAAAAACCAGAAGTTATTCTTTGGAAGAATCAATAAAATAGGTAAACCACTGGCTAGAATGACAAAAGGAAAAAAAAAAAAAAAAAAGAAGAGGCAAATAACCAAAGTAAGAAATGAAACTGGTGGCATTACAACTGATCCAACAGAGATAAAGAAGATCTTAACAGATTACTGTGTAAAATTTTACTCCAACAAATTTGAAAATCTAGAGGAAATGGATAATCTCTTTGAAACACACTACCTACCCAAACAGAGCCCTGGTGGGGCAGTAGTTAAAACACTCAGCTGCTAATCCAAAGGTCAGCAGTTTGAACCCACCAGCTTCTCCATGGGAGAAAGATGTGGCAGTCTGCTTCCATAAAGATTTACTGCCTTGGAAATATTGTGGGGCAGTTCTACTCTGTCCTTTAGGGTTGCTATGAGTGGGAATCAACTTGATTGCAACAGATTTGGTTTGGCTTTGGGTACTTACAAACTAATACAAACAGAGGTAAAAATTTAAACAAACACATTAAAAAATAAGAGATTAGTCCCCAGACACCCTTATAGCTCAGAAATGAAGTCACTCCTGAGGTTAACCCTTCAGCCAAAGATTAGACAGGGCCACAAAACAAAACAAGACAAATGGGCACACCAGCCCAGGGGCAAGGACGAGAAGGCAGGAGGGGTTAGGAAAGCTGTAATGGGGAACCCAAGGTCAAGAAAGGGAGAGTGTTGACATGTTATGGGGTTGACAACCAGTGTCACAAAACAATATGTGTATTAATTGTTTAATGAGAAACTAGTTTGCTCTGTAAACCTTCATCTAAAGCACAATTAAATATTTTTAAAAAGCATTCAAAACACTGAGAAAAGAAAAAAAAAGAGATTGAAGATGTTATAAAAAAAATACCAACAAAATAAAAGCCCATGGTCAGATGGCTACACTGGAGAATTCTACTAAACATTCAGAGAAAAGCTGACATCAAGCCTACTCAATCTCTTCAAAAACATAGAAGAAGGAATGTTACTGAACTCTTTATGAAGTAGGCATAACACTGATATCTAAATCAGGCAAAGACAACACAAAAAAAGAAAATTACAGACCAACATTCCTTATGGCAAATTTTCACCAAATTCTAGCCAACAGACTTTAGCAACATATCAAAAAAACCATACACCATGTGTAAATGGAATTCATAGTGGGTTTACAAGAATGGTTCAACATAGAAAATCAGTCAATATAATCCACCACATAAATAAAACAAAGAACCATATTATCATATCAAATGATGCAGAAAAGGCATTTGATAAAATTCAACATCCTTTCTTGATAAAAACTCTCAACAAAATAGGAATAGAAGGAAAATTTCTCAACATAATTAGAGGCATATATGTAAACTAATAGCCAACATTATACTCAGTGGAGAAAGGCTGAGAGCCTTCCATTTGAGAGCAGGAATGAGACAAGGACGTATATTATCACCACTCTTATTCAAAATTGTGTTGGAAGTCCTAGCCAGAGCAATAAGACAAGAAACAGAAATAAAAAGTATTAAATAAGAAAGGAAAAAGTAAAATTATCTCTATTTGAAGATGACAAGGTCCTACATATGGAAGACCCTAAAGATTCCACAAGAAAACTACTGGAATAGAAGAATTTAGCAACAGTGCAGGATACAAGATCAACACCCAAAAATCAGTTGGGTACCTTCATACTAACAAAGAGTACTCCAAAAAAGAAATCAAGAAAACAATATCATTAACAATAGCTCCCAAATCGACAACATACCTAGGAATTAACCTAACCAGGGACATAAAAGACTTATATAATGAAAATTATAAAACACTACTACAAAAGACTAAAAGAGATGTACAAAAATGGAAAGACATACGATACTCATGGATTGCAAGACTCAACAGTGAGAAGGCAATTCTACCTAAAGCTATCAACAGGTACAGTACAATCCCAACACAAATCTGAGCAACATTCTTTACTGAACTGGAAAAACTAATAACCGAATTTATATAGAATGGAAAGAAACCATGAATAGCAAAAGCAATTTTGAAGAAAAAGAACAAAGCAGGAATCCTCACACTCTCTGATAACAAAACATACTATACAGCCACTGTAATCAAAACAGTCTGGTATTAATTCAAGAATTAGTTCAAGATGCATAGACCAGTGGAACAGATTGAGAACTCAGAATTAAACTTAGCCATCTATGAACAACTGATTTTCGACAACGGGTCAAAGTTCATTCAGCGGAGCAGAAACAGTCTCTTTAATAAATGATGCTTACAAAACAGGATATCCATCTGTAGAAAAATGAAACAGGACCCATACCTCGCACCATACACAAAAACCAACTCCAAATGCATCAAAGACCTAAATGTGAAACCTAAAACCATGAAATTCCTGTAAGAAAACATAGGGAGAAAACTATGGGACCTAATCTTTTATAATAATAGAATAACAAACATATCAACAAATGCACAAATCGAAGACAAAATAGATAAATGAGACTTCATAAAAATTAAACGTATGATCATCAAAAGACTTTATGAAAAGAGTAAATAGACAACCTATAGATGGGGAAAAACTGTTCTAAAATGACTTATCCAAAAAGGGTCTAATCTCTAAAATCTATAGAAAACTGAAACAACTCAAAAATAAAAACAACCCAATCACAACATGAGCAAAGAATATGAACAGAACCTTCACCAAAGAGGACATCCAAGAAGCCAACTTGAAAAGATGTTGGTGATCATTAGCCATTAGAGAGAGGAAAATCAAAACTACAATGAGATACTATCTTACCTTGGCTAAAATGGCACTGATTAAAAAAAACAAAACAAAAAATAGATAATAACAAGTGTTGGTGAGGATGTGGGGAGATTGGAACCCTTATCCATTGCTGGTGGGACTGTAAAATGGTACAACCACTATGGAAAACAGTATGGCACTTTCTCAAAAAACTAGAAATAGAATTACCCTGTGATCTAGCAATTCCACTCCTGGTATATACCCTAACCCAACCCATTGCAGGTGAGTTGATTCTGACTCATAATGACCCTATAGAGACCTAAAAATAATGACATTAATAGACATATATATGCCTAGGTTCATTGCTGCTTTATCTATAATAGCAAATAAATGGAAACAACCGACATTCCCATCAACAGATGAATGGATAAGCAAATTGTGGTAGCTACATCAATGGAATACTATGAAACCCATAAAGAACAATGATGAGTCTACAAAACATATTATACAACATGGATGGACCGGGAGGGTATAATGCTAAGTGAAATAAGTCAAACATATAAGCACAAATATTTTATGAGCCCTCTTTTACAAGAAGAGAAGAATAGATACAGAGAGAAACCAACGTTCATTAGTGGTTACCAGGGAGAGGAGGGGGCAGGGGATACTAAGCTTTAGATTGTAGAGAACTGTTATTTTTAGTGATGGGAAAAGTGACACCAAATGTGGATATAGTAAGCACAGCACAACCAAAGTAAAAATGAGTATTTGAGCACAGATGGATAGGTATAGACATATTGGTATATGGATTGGTACAGGTGTATACATAGGTGGAAACAGAAGTATCTACAGGTACATGTAAATACAAATATGTAGGTGAGGGTGCATATACTCATTGAAGACATAAATACAGATACTCCTCAGACATAACCAAAAACCTTCCAAGGTTAGCTTTCTGGATTTGAAAGTTTAGGACCATAGTCTTACAGGACAACTCAGTCAATTGGCATAACGTAATTCATAAAAATCATCATCTGCATCCTATTGAAGTGAGTAACGTCTAGGATCTTAAAAGCTTGCAAGCAGCCATCTAAGACACAACTACTGGTCTCTACTCTCCTGGAGCAAATCAGTAAGAAGTTACCAAAAGATCAGAGAAGAAACAAGTCTACACAAGCCATAACCTCATCGACCCTGAGACTAGAAGAACTAGATGGCGCCCAGCTAGCACCACTGACCGTTCTGACCAGGATCACAATAGATGGGAGAAAAATGTGGAGCAGAATTCAAATTCTTAAAAAAAAATAAAAGCCAGACAAATTGGAACAGTAGAGAACAGAGGATTCCCTGAGACTATTGCCCTGAGACACTCTTTAAACCTAGAACTGAGCCTATCCCCTGAGATTACCTTTTAGTGAAATAGCAGAGTGGCACACAAAATAAATACTACCCATTAAGATCGGTGCACTACTGAAAAACCGTCTGTATGACACCAAAAGTTCAACAATTACTCAAAAGCAAAGATCAGAAGAAAAAAGGGCAGGGAAACTAGAGTACTGGAAATGGAACAAACAACTCAGTTGAAGAGAATGTTGACACATTGATAAATGTAATAATGTGATAAATGTAATTGTTGTCACGGAACAATTTGTGTGGAGATTGTCAACCTAACCTGTGGTGTAAACTTTCACCAAAAACTCAAGAAAGTATTATATATATATATAAAAAAAAAAAAACACAACAGATATTGGAGTTGCCATTTATTCCTTTCTTTAAATAATTTCCTCTCCTAGGAATTGAGTAATAGGTTCTAATGTACATTTTGTCCCTTTTCAGTACTTCCTAAATATTGAGATAGAAGTAAATATTTTTGCATATGCTACTTTATAAGAAATATTGTAATTTAGTTATGGAAAGTATGATTATATGTAATTATTATATTTACATAGGGAAAAGGTGGATTGACTATTTTAACCTGAATTAGTCAGTCAAGATAATTTATTTAGCCTTTAATTTTAGATTACTTGAGTCGAGTTAGTAAAAAAAAAATCTGTATGTGTACTCATAGTGAAAGAAGTATGATAATGATAACTTTTAAAGCTTTGTATCCAAAAACTTTAAATGTTAAAAATAGTATATTTGGCTTCTAGATTTTATTTCAAATAGCCCTAGAACACAATTTTATAATCTCATCACAGCAGCTGTCACGTCCTTTCAAAACACATCTTTGAACATCTTTGATAAAAGATGTTTCTGTTCCGTCAGGTAAAATTCGCTGCTTCTTTCACATTGAACTCTTTTAACCCTGCAAATAAAATAAAGCTCAGGAATGCAGATAGTGTGTCCAAAATGTCCTTAGCTAGTTGGCATTCCCAATGGAAGTTTTTGTTGAAATGATTTCTTAGCTAACTTTTGATATGTTCTGCAAACAATGAGAACATCATTGATAAGTGGTCTGTGCATATCAGTGAAAGGAGAGAGAGAGCCAGCTGAAGTTACTATAATCATAGGTGACTGCAGGGGTTTGGTGCAGTAGAATTTTGATGTTAATAGCAATAAAATCTGATCTGATGTGCACATTATTATCCCTAAATACCATTTCCTTATGACAAACGATATCAGATCACATTTCTAGGAAAGTATAAGTGAACAGAATAATACTTCCACACATCTACAGGGAATTCTTGCAATACTTGTCAAGAGACAGTGCTGCAGATATTTAAGCAATTAAGAGATTTATCTTCTGTAGCTGATATTTTCCTGTTCAAGTCAGACTGAACATATTAAAAATGAGGTTGTCAGCATATACATTCGTGTGTACTTTATGTATACTTGTTATGCATGGTCCCATAAAAGTATGCATTGGAGAAGGACATGACAAGCTCAGTTCCTTGTAAAGACAGGAGGATTTAATGGGCCAGAAAGCAGGAGTGCAATCCAAGAAGAAATTGCTCTGTAACAGCGCAGTACCACAGTTGGGCAGAATCACAGTTTTGTTTTTCTTTGCAATATCATTCCACAGTCTATTTAGATGCTTTCTATAAGGTTATGCCCAATGATCCAACTTTTGGGTTGTGTCACAGGATGGTATTAACAATAGATCAAGCCACTGCTGAAACCAGTGAAGCTCTTTTGTAATGCTCAATATAGGAAGGCAGGCATAGCATGTGTTTTGTGAACTAAATTATATCAGAACTTACTCTGTGAATGTTATATATTTTAATGGACATTATATTACTGACAGTGTATACAACACTATATAAAAACATATTATATATTTGTATAATTGTAGGTACACTTAAAGATATCTTCATTCTCAAACTAAATTTTCCTTGCTTAGTAAAACTTTTTCAGTATCATAAACTATAATTTATGAGTTTAATTAAGATTTAAAAAATTTCCCATATCAGGGATATGAACATAAAAAACATTATAATTAAGACTAGATTTCAGTAGTTACAATATTTGTTGTTAGGTGCCATCAGGTCAGTTCTGACTCATGGAGACGATTACTACAATGGAAGGAAACACTGCCCGGTCCTGAGGCATCCTAACAATAGTTGGCTATGCTTGAGCCCATTGTTGCAGCCACTATGTCAATTCATCTCATTGAGGGTCTTCCTCCTTTTGATTGACCTTCTGCTTTACTAATCTTGATGTCCTTCCCCAGGCAGTGGTCCTTCCTGATAACATGTCCAAAGTACATGAGATGAAGTCTCGCCGTCCTTGCTTCCATCCTTACATTCTGACTGTACTTCTTCCAAGACAGATTTGTTCATTCTTCTGGCAGTTCATGGTATATTCAGTACTTTTCTCAATACCATAATTAAAAGCTGTCAAGTCTTCCTTATTCATTGTTCAGCTTTCCCATTCATGAGGCTGTTGAAAATACCATGGTTTGTGTCAGGTGCACCTTAGTTCTCAAAGTGACATCTTTGATTTTTAACATGTGAAAGAGGTCTTTTCCAGCAGACTTGCCCAATGCAATACGTCTTTGACTTCTTGAGTACTGCTTCCACAGGCTTAATTGTGCATCCAAGTACAGTGAAATCCTTGACAACCTCAATATTTTCTCCAATTATCATGATGTTGCTTATTGATCCAGAAGTGGGAGTTTTTGTTTTCTTTATGTTGAGGTGCAATCCAAACTGACAGCTGTAGTCTTCGATCTTCATCAGTAAGTGCTTCAAGTCCTCTTCACTTTCAGCAAGCAAGGTTTTTCATCTGCACTGGCAGGTTGTTAATGAATCTTCCTGCAAACCTGATGCTACATTTTTCGTATAGTCCAGCTTCTCAGATTATCTGTTCAGCAAACACATTGAATAAGTATGGTGAAAGGATGCAACCCTAATGCACACCTTTCATGACTTTAAACCATGCAGTATCCTCTAGTTCTGTTCGAATGACTGCCTCTTGGTCTACGTATACGTTCCTCACCAGCAAAATGAAGTGTTCTGGAACTCCCATTCTTCACAATGTTATCCATAATTTCTTATGATCCACACAGTCAAATGCCTTTACATAGTCAATAAAACACAGGTAAACATCTTTCTGGTATTCTGTGCTTTCAGCAAGATTCACCTGACATAAGCAATAATATCCCTCATTCCATGTCTTCTGACTCCATCTTGAATTTCTGGAAATTCCCTGTGGATGTACTGCTGCAACTATTCTTGAATTATCTTCAGCAAAATTTTACTTGTGTGTGATACTAATGGTATTGTTTGATAATTTCTGCATTTTGTTGGATCACCTTTCTTTGGAATGGGCACAAATATGGATCTTTTCCTGTCTGTTGGCAAGACAGCTGAATTCCAAATTTCTTGAAAGAGGCAAGTGAGCACCTCCAGATTCCTTCCTTTGGAACTGAGATCTCTAGACCTGCAGAGTGTAAGGTCGCAGGGACAGGAAGCAAAAATGTTGCGAGCTGGTCACTAGGGGTAATATAGTGAGTGGTGCCACTCCCATTTTCACCCTTTGATTCCTGGACGCATGAATCCTGTCTATGGGAGAAACAGCACCATATATTGGATGCTAGTTTAGAGCATATACAGCCTTCTGGAGAATATTGTCCCAACCCTGACAAGTATTGCCACTTAGCTGGTGCTGTAATTGTGTCTTTAGCAGACCATTCCATTATTCTATCAAACCAGCTGCTTCAGGATGATGGGGAACATGGTAAGATCGCTTAACTCCATGAGCATGCACCCACAGCCTCACTTCATTTGCTGTGAAGTGAGTTGTTTGATCCGAGGCAATGCTGTGGGGGATACCATGATGGTGGATAAGGCATTCTGTAAGTCCACAGACGGTAGTTTTGGCAGAAGCATTGCATGCAGGGAAGGCAAATCCATACCCAGAGTAAGTGTCTATTCCAGTAAGAACAAACCACTACCCTTTCCATGATGGAAGTGGTCAAATGTAATCAACTTACCACTAGGTTTCTGGGTGATCACCTCTAGGGATGGTGCCATATCAGAAGTTCTGTGTTGGTCTCTGCTCTGGTAGACTGGGCATTCAGCAGTGGCTTAGCCAAGATGGGCTTGGTAAGCGGAAGTCCATATTGCTGAGCCCATGCATAACCTTCATCACTGCCACTTTGGCCACTTTGTTCATGAGCCCATTGAGCAATGACAAGTAGGTAGGGAAAGAGCATGACTGGTTTCCACAGAACGCGTCATCCTATCTACTTGATTGCTAAAATTCTCCTCTGCTGATGTCACCGTTTGGTGAGCATTCACATGAGACACAAATATTTTCACTTCTTTGGCCCATTCAGAGATGTCTATCCATATGCCTCTTCCCCATAAATTCTTGTCTCCTATTTTCCAATCATATTCCTTCCAAGTCCCTGACCCTCCAGCCAAACCATTGGCCACAGTCCATGAATCACTATATGATCACACATCTGGCCATTTCTTCTTCCAAGCAAAGTGAAAAACCAGGTACACTGCTGTGGAAGTTCTGCCCATTGAGAGGATTTCCCTTCACCACTCTCTTTCAGAGACATCCCAGAAAGGGGCTGTAGTGCTGCCTCTCTGTCCATTTTCGAGTGGTGCCTGCATATTGCCCAGAACCATCTGTAAACCAGTCATGAATTTTCTGTTCCTCAGTCAGTTGATTATAAGGAAGTCCCCATGAGGTCATAGGTGCAGATTGGGAGATAGAAGGTAATGTGACAGGAGTGGAGACCATGGGCATTTGTTCAATGCAAGTAACTCTCTAAATTCTGGTGGGTACTCAGGTCATATTTTGGCTCTTGCTGACTTGTTCTAATTTTCTTCACCTTCACTTGAACTTGTACAGGAGAGATTGATGGTGTGTTTCACAGTCAGCTCCTGGCCTTGTTCTAACTGATGATATTCAGTTTCTCCTTGTCTCTTTCTGCAGATGTAGTTTATTTGATTCCTGTGTATTCCATCTGGTGAGATCCATGTGTATGGTTGCTGTTTATGTCGTTGAAAAAGGTATTTGCACTGAATAAGTCCTTAGTCTTGCAAAATTCTATCTTCTGATCTCTGAAGACATTTCTATCACCAAGGCAATGTTTTCTAACTACTGATCCTTCTTTGTTTCCAACTGAGGGATTCCAATCACCATTAGTCATCAATGCATATTGATTGGCTTTGATACGTTTCAGACTTCAGAAGCTGGTAAAAATCTTCAATTTCCTCATCTTTGGCATTAAGTGTTTGGTACATAAATTTCAATAATAGCTATATTAACTGGTCTTCCTTGCAGGCATATGGATATTACCCTATTACTGACAGTGTTGTACTTCAGGATAGATCTTGAAACATTCTTCTCGACAATGAATGAGTTGCCATTCCTCTTCAATTTGTCATTCCCGGCTGTAAAAATGGCATGGGCATGGTGTCTGACCTTCTTTAACTTCACAAGGGGAAAGGAGAATCAAGATCACCAGCCCAAGGCTGACTGTCATGAGTCGGAGGTCAGACACGCCTCCACTCTCTGCCATCTTTACCAACTCGGATACCAACCATCCTTCCCACAGCACTCTCTGCTTCTCTGCTGCATTCAATATTTCATTGCAATGGCCACACTGAACTCACAGACCATACTCATGATTATGGGGTTTATTAGGAAAGTAATAGTTACAATTCAGGCTCAGGAACACTCAAGATACAGTTCTTCCATCAATATAGCCTCTTCCATCAAGATAGCTCACAGGCACCCCTCTTCCTGGCCCTCAGTCTCTGCCCAAAGACACTCAGCTTTCTCTCTCCATGGGCCAGGAAGCCCACTTCACCATCTCCTGCTGCCGGGTCTCTTCTGCTGGTCTCTCCTTCCCTGGTGGTAGTGGGCTCCTCCTCTCTGCTCTGGAATTGACTCCCTTTTAAGGAAAAGCTGCCCAATCCCCTTGGCAGGCCACAAATACCCAGTCCCGCCAATCACCTGGATGGGAGTTATAAGACCATGGCTAGAAAGGCCACATACAAAAGTACTTAATTGTACCGTATTATTTAAGTGTTATACAATTTAATTTTACTGTGGAATTTCAGAAACCTCTAGTAATCAAAATGATGCAAATTTAAGCAATAAGATATCTTTTTACAAGAGATCTGGCCCCCAATTCTTTTTAGTTACAATAACCAATACTAAAGAAGATGTGTTGAAATGGAAAAATGACAATCCTTGGCCTAACAGCTGATGGAAGAATACATCAATACAGTTTCTCTGGAGGGAAATTTGACACTATTAAGCAAGATTGCTAAAGCATTTATATCTTTGGAGTAAGTAATTCAACTTTTAGGAATTCGTCTTGAGAAAAAAAAAACTTAAAAATAAATGTGAAAATTTTATTTCCAATAGTTAATAACCATATACTTATACCTGTAAAAGAAATAGAAACTATCTAAACGTGTAATTACTGAGATTGATAAAATAAATTATTATATATATGATGAGTACTCTAAAACCATTAAACTTGCATTTTTGAGAGCTTTGATCATATTAGAAACCATGTATTATTATGTATAAAACGTAAAAAGCAAGTTTAAAATACTATTATCACCAAATTAATTTGTATATAAAGAGGGAGGAAAGATAAAGTAAATATTAATAGTGGTTTAATTTAAAGGGTGAATTTAAGAAGATTATTTTATTGTTTCATGTTTTTTGAGTTTTTAAGTTTCTCTACAATTAGTGTCAATTACTTATGTAATAAGAAAAATCTTACTTAAAAAATTAAATAAGTAGAAGGAATTATATCTTGCAATCTATAAAATTCAACTACTTTATGGACAATTGTTTATGACGTGCTTTCTTCGGACACTGTGTACTAATCTAAATTATAAGCTATGTTCAAAATTAAAACTATTTCAGTCAACTAAGCTTGGACATGTTCATAAGTTATTCAAAGCGTCTCCTCCCAACCTCCTTGCCAAGTTGATGGGGAACCTCTCACTGCATTACCTTCATGTGAGTTATTATTTACTCTCTGCTAGCTAAATTTGAGGACCCCTGGTAGCACAGTGGTTAAGTGCTCTATTGCTAACCAAAAGGTTGGTGGTTTGAATCCAGTAGCCACTCTACAGGAGAAAGATGTGGGAATCTGCTTCCATAAAGATTACAGCCTTGGAAACCCAATGGGAGCGGTTCTACCCTGTCCTGTAGGGTCTCTATGAGTTGGAATCAACTCAAAGGCAACAGGTAGCCTCATTTGACATGTGGTCTCTGGAACTCATACTATTGACCCTCTCTTTATGTCCTCCTTGACAAGTCTCTTTTTATTAGTATGTGATTAACAATAAACAGAATTGCACTAAAATTAGGAGGATTCAGTGAGATTAATTTACACATGGGAAAACTATAAGTATTAGTACAGTAACCCAGGATTAATAGGAATCAAGCTATTACTGCTCTGGGGAGGAAATGCCTGGTAGAACCTATAAGAAGACAGTTTCATACAGCACAGTAGAACAATGACCTTCTCTAGAGGCAACAACCAGTCCGAGACCATTGCTTAGAGAGGGAATAAAGGGAATAAATGTCCCGGACTCACACCCCCCCCCCCCATCTCCTGCTGGGGTTTCCTTTTGGCCAAACCTATGCTGAAGGGCACGGTTGTAGTAAGTATAGGTTAGTGTCTTAAATTTCCTGAGCTGCCATAACAAAATACCACAAACTGGGTGGTTCTTAACAACAAATTTATTTTCTTATAATTCTGGAGGCAAGCAGTCCCAACCAAGATTATCAGCCATGTTGATTCTTTCTGAGGGCTCTGAGACACAAACTCTTCCATGTCTCTCTCCTAGCTTCAGGAGACTCCCTACAATCCTTGGTGTTCCTTGGCTTGCAGCTCCATCTTCTCTGAAGTCCTAGCTTTATTTTTTAAGAAGTAACAACTGTAGACCATATTCAACAAAATGCCATTTTAATCCAGGTGGTTTTGGAGACACTTTAGAGTTAACAAAACAGCAACCTATGGTTTCAAAAGGTGACTATTCTTCTATTGTAGCAGAAGCAAAATAAAATTCTTATCGACGTTCCTTGTAAAACAGAGATGAGCTTGCCTACACCTTATCTAGGTTTATTAAAGAAGATACTAATTATAGAAACGCTTCTTATTTATTTATTTAATTTTTGGCTTCTTAGATCAGATCAATGTTCTCATTGTTTTGACACAGAAGTTTACTGGACAGAAGAAATACTAAAAAGTATCTGAACCTGAAGGTCAGCATTATGCTATACCAGAGACAAAGTAGTTTCATGCTATGGGATAACTGGAACAGTATTTATATTATTTGATTTAGTTGTTTCATGTGTTTTAGTTTTTAGCTCAAGTATGAGATAATGTGAGAGTGAGCTTCCTGGAATTCAAAATTATATGATGAGTTTATCTTAAAAAAGTCTCTCTTTTTATTGTTTGTTTTAATGTCTAGGAGGGCAATATCAAAGCAACCTACCAGGCACAAATCTGGAAAGAATCTCATTTTCTACTCTCTACTAGGGTCTCCCCTTTAGCCCAGTTTAAATATATCACTGTTAAAATAAGTTTCCCATGGCCCACAGCCTAAAGTATTTACAGATGATATAATTTAGTCATCTATTTGTACATTCTTTCAAGAAAATTAATCAGAGACTACCAAGGGAAATTTTTGTTGGTTATTTTCTGTGGTCACCAACTTTCTGATAACAATTTCCTTCCTCCACAACAACAAAACAAGTTTCTTAGCCCAAGGGCCTTCCATAGTTTCTTTGTGTTTTGTAATCTGAAATATGTACTAGTTACTTGGTCAAATGCAGAATCCCATACATTATCAATCAAGTGGTAAATTATTCTTCCATCTATCTGTCTTAGACTTTTTTTATCATCAGGCATCCCACAATATAATCTATAATGAATATGTGATTAATGTAATTCCAAAACAAGGGTGGGGGCAGGCAGAGATGATTGGGACAGACTAGGGAGAACCCAAGAGCATGGACATGATTCTAGAAATCAAAGTAAGTGGAATGTCAGTGCAGATATAAATAGAGAAAATAAAAAATTCAAAAGAGGGTCAGAGGTTTGATGGCTCAGGCACGATAGCAAATAAGGGACAATGAATTACTAAATGGCAGAGAAACATACGGAGTCTAAAATCTGGATAGTTTAAGCCAAAAATAGAAGTCAGTAGGCATCTGTAGCCAGAGTCTAAGAAGGATTCTACATGTTCAGAAATTATGAGAAACTATGGTCAAAGGGAAATACAGGGACAAAGAGGTCACTAAAAGTATCCTAAAGCTTACAGATATCTATTGTTAGAGACAGGAGCCCTAATAGCACAGTGTTACGTGCTGGCCTGTAACTGAAAGGTTGGCTGTTTGAACCCACTCCAGCTACTCTGTGGGAGAAAGACGTGGCAGTTTGCTCCTGTAAAAATTACAGCCTTGGAAACTCTATGGGCCAGTTCTCCTGTGTCCTATAGGTTACTTTGAGAAGGAATTGACTCTATGGCAATGGGTTTGGGTTTGGTTTACTGTTGGTGAAGCAGCCCTGATCATGCAACGATTAAGCGTTTGGCTGCTATCTGAATGGTAGGCAGTTTGAACCCACCACCAGTTCCTCAAGAGAAACGACCTGGCAATCTGTTCCCATAAAGATTACAGCCTAGAAAATCCTATGGGGCAGTTCTACTCTGTCCTAGAAGGTTACTATGAGTCAGAATCTACTTGACGGCACACAACAACAACAATATTGTTAGAGAAAGACAGCTAACAAGTTTACCTTCTAAGCATCTGATGGAGAGTTAGGGAAATTTATCTGGAATCGTGAACATAGCCTAATTTTAAGGCACTGACCTTTTCCTTTGGGAGTATTTTCCTACCAGGCCCTGGTTCTACACATGCATGGTGACAGTGGCAGGAGCTAACACAGGGGTTACAACATAGTCAAGTTTACTAAGAGATTTTTACATGAAAAGATTAGAAAATCTATGCATACTTAGGTGAGAATAAAAATTCAGGATCATAATGTCTCATGTGTTTGAAAGATGCAATTTTTAATTCATGTTCTCTACTTTTACATAAATGTTGGGGAAAAATATTCTGCAATTTCTGCCTGAAAGACATTTGCTGGGATAATTTTGAAAGACTATTTCATACTTTCATGGTCTTAGCTCATTTACGATTTCCTTGGCTCTACTCAACACTTTCTTCTGTTTAATTTCACCTCTATGAAGATATTTCAACAATTTTTTACCTTAAATCATCTAATATTTCAACTCCAGGATTTCAGAAAATAAGGAACTTTGTGGAAGCCTAGGTAAAGCAAGATATAACAACCAGTAGCTTTGTATGTGACTTGAATAAAAGGAGACACTGTGAAGAATGTGTAACGTAATTACATTGCCCTAATATTTTTAAACATCATTGAGAGCAACTGAGTTATATCTCAAAAAAATCAAAGCCATATAGTTTTGTTTATTTTTATTGTATGATAATTAGACTATTAGTAAAATATAAAACTAAAATCAAACCAGTTACCTTGGAATCGACTTTGATTCATGACGATCCCATGTGTTTTTACTCTCATGTGTTTCAGAGTAGAAACACATGGATTTTCAATGACTGTTATCTTTTGGAAGTAGATTGCCCGGCTTTTCTTCTGAGGTGCCTTCAGGTGGATTCAAAATGCCAACGTTTTTGTCAGTAGCCAAACACTGGTTTGTTTGTTCTTATTAATAAAATATAAATTAAAAGAAATAAAACTGATGAATATTTAGATTTGGTCTGTTTCTTCTTCTGCTTGACTGTTGAGCAATGAGCAGCACTTGTTGTTTATCATTTCCAGATAGCCTTTACAACCATGAATAAATGAGTTGAGGATTTCAGAGGATATTTATGATCAGCTGCATATGATAGCAGATAAAGAGAAAGGCTGTGGGGAAATTACTTATGAGAATCACAGGCAAGAATGTATTGACATCTATGCCACTGTCTACCCAAAGGCTCTCTTTCTCTCTCCTCTCCTCTCCTCTCCTCTTCTCTCTCCCTCCTCCTTCTCCTCGTCTTTCTTCTTCTTCTTCCAACTGCATCTCTACCCAGTCTAGCCATGTAAATGTACACTTCTGGACATATTTGGTTAGTTCAGAGGTGAAAGTTTGACCTATGTTAAGCCAGTCAAGGCCTTTTTGGATTTTTTTTATACAGAACTGAAGAGGAGAACAGTGCTTTTCTGGTGACCAGAAAAATGGGATGTAGGGTCATGTTTCATGCCATGCGAGGAAACCATATACTGAGTGAGACAAAAATGAAACTCACTCTAAAGGTAGATGCAGGGGAAAGAGACTGCTGAGTGAATGATATCCTGACTAGAGTGCCATTGCTATCTAAGACCTACCTGCAGCCTTTCTTTTTCTATAGTTTGGATGTTCAATCTTTTTCCTGGAATCTATTGGCCAATACGTTTTTATTTCATCTAAGGTACTTTTTAGTTGTTTTTTTCTTCTTTGGTCATTTACATTTTAGAGACCCGATTAAGTCTCGAAATATATTTAGTGGTATTGTTTTCTTTTCTTTCTTTTTTAAGGTATTGAAATCATTCATGTGTTACATTGGCTATGAATGATTAACTCATTATATTAATCATCTGCCAAGATATTTTGGGGAAAAATGTGGGAGACCGTCAGTACCAGATAAAATAGTACACTGTATAATAGATAATATAAAAGAAAAAAAAAAAAAAACAACTAAGAGGAAATAGAAGTAGATTTGTATCTCATATGTGATGTGGAAAGCATAATATCTGCTTTAGGTCAGATTCCATAGAAGCAGAGTTTGAGACAGGTGTTTAAGTACAAATAATTTTTTAAGGGAATGCTGTCATGAGAAACCGACTGAGGGAAGTGGAATGGGGTAAAGGAGGAGCTAAGAAACACATGACCCAGTGGGGAGTTCTGGACAAACAAAACAGAGCTTGTTCCACTTTGAAGCAAGGGATCCAGTATTTTGTATTTTCTGTCAGTCAGTTATTGACTCAGAACAGTGCTCCCCTGACCCCCACCCAACCTGACCTCCCAGGTGAAGCAGCTCCTGCTAAGCTGAGAAGAATTGTCTAGAGAGGAGGAACAGCTATGAGCCATTGACAGCTAAAACTCACAGCTGCTGGAGGATGGATGAACAAGCTATAGGTAAACAGGATCTTCCCATCCAAGCAAGACACCAAAATCCTCTGTTGTTGTTAAGTGCCACCGAGTCAATTCTGACACATAGTGACCCTATGTACAACAGAACAAAACACTGCCAGGTCCTGCACCATCCTCACAATCCTCGCTATTTTTGAACCCCTTGCTGCAGCGACTGTGTCAATCCATCTCGTTGAAGTTTCCTCTTCTTCACTGACCCTCTACTTTACCAAGCATGATGTCCTTCTCTAGGGACCGGTCCTTCCTGAGGACTTGTCCAAAGAACATGAGATGAAGTTTCGCCATCCTTGCTTCCAAGGGATACTCTGGCTGTACTTCTTCCAAGACAGATTTGTTCTTTCTTCTGGCAGTCCATGCTATATTCAATATTCTTCACCAACACCATAATTCAAAAGCATCAATTCTTCCTTGGTCTTCCACACTCATTCTCCTGCTTCCCTATGCACATGAGGTGATTGAAAATACCATGGTTTGTGTCAGGTGCACCTTAATCCTCAAAGTGACATCTTTGCTTTCTAACACTTGAAAGAAGTCTTTTGCAGAAGATTTACCCAAAGCAATACATCTTTGATTTCTTGACTGCTGCATCCATGCTTGTTGATTGTGGATTCAAGTAAAGTTAAATCCTTGACAATTTCAATCTGTTCTTTGTTTTTCATGATGTCACTTATTCATCCAGTTGTGAGGATTTTTGTTTTCTTTATTTTGAACTGTAATCCATACTGAAGGTTGTAATCTGATCTTCATCAATAAGGGCTTCAAGTCCTCCTGCTTTGAGCAAGCAAGGTTGTATCATCTACATATTGCAGGTTGTTAATGAGTCTTCCACCAATCCTGATGCTACATTCTTCTTCATATAGTCCATCTTCTAGGATTGTTTTCTCAGCATACAGATTGAATAAGTACCATGAAAGGATATAACTCAGAGTCACATCTTTCCTGATCTTAAACCACCCGGTATCCCCTTAAAAAGCCCTGGTGACACAGTGGTCAAAGTGCTCTGCTACTAACCAAAAGGTAGGCAGTTCGAGCACACCAGCCACTTCATGGGAGAAAGATGTGGCAGTCAGCTTCCACAAAGATTTACAGCCTTGGAAACACTATGGGGCAGTTCTACTCTGTCCTACAGGGTTGCTATGAGTCCAAATCGATTCAATGGCAGTGGGTTTTTTGGAGTATCTCTTTGTACTATTTGAATGACTGCCTCCTGGTCTATGTACAGGTTCCTCATGAGCACATTTAAGTGTTCTGGAATTTCCCATTCTTCACATTGTTACCCATAATTTGTTATGATCCACACCGTCAAAAGCCTTTGCATAGTCAATAAAACACAGGTAAACATCTTTCTGATATTCTCTGCTTTCAGCCAAGATCCATTTGACATCAGCAATCATATTCCTCATTCCAAGTCCTCTTCTGAATCTGGCTTGAATTTCTGGATGTTCTCTGTGGATGTACTGTTGCGACTGTTTTTGAATTATCTTCAGCAAAATTTTACTTGTGCGTGATATTAATGATATTGTTCAATAATTTCCACATTCCATTGGATCACCTTTCTTTGGAATGGGCACAGATATGGATCTTTTCCAGTCAGTTGGCCAGGTAGCTGTTTTCCAAATTTCTTTGCTTAGACAAGTTAGTACCTCCAGTGCTGCATCCGTTTATTGAAACATCTCAGTTGGTATCCTGTCAATTCCTGGAGCCTTATTTTTCACTAATGCCTTCAGTGAGGCTTGGATTTCTTCCTTCAATACCATCTGTTTTGATTATAGGCTACCTTCTGGAATGGTTGAAAGTTGATTAATTGTTTTTGGTACAGTGACTCTGTGTATACTTTCCCTCTTCTTTTGATGTTTCCTGAGTTGTCAAATATTTTGCCCATAGAATTCTTCACTGTTGCAACTCGAGGCTTGAATTTGTTCTTCAGTTCTTTCAGCTTGAGAAATGCTGAGTGTGCTTTTCCCTTTTAATTTTTTAACTCCTGGTCTTTTTTGTATTTCATTATAATACTTTACTTTGTCTTCTGGAGACGCCCTTTGAAATCCTCTGTGCAGCTCTTTTACTTCATCATTTCTACTGTTTGCTTTAGCTACTCAACATTCAAGGGCAAGTTTTAGAGTCTCTTCTAAATAATAATATTTATTATTAATGGATGTTTGCAGCTATTTCTTCTCATTTTGAGTTGTGCCACATCAGCAAATAAAGGCCCTGAAAGCTTTACTCCATCCACGTCATTAAAGTCACCTCTACTTTGAGGAGACAGTTCTTCTCCGGTCATATTGTGAGTGACTTCCAGCCTGAGGGGCTTATTCTCAGGCACTATATCAGGCAATATTCCATTGCTATTCATAAAGTTTTCACTTGTCAACTTTTTCAGAAGTAGACCACCAGGTCCTACTTCTTAGTCTGGCTTAGTCTGGAGGCTCTGCTGAAACCTGTTCACCATAGGTGACACTACTGGTATTTGAAATATTGGTGTTATAGCTTCTAGCATCACAGCAACATGAAAGCCCCCACGCTATGACAAACTGACAGATGTGTGGTGGCCAATATTGTCTATTATAATAAAAATGAAGGCAACTATTAAGGAAAAGAAGATAGACTTGGTATGACTTAAAAAAATAAACATGTCTATACCCACACTAAAATAAATACAAAAGCTATCAACAAAATGCAAAGGCAAATATTCAACTGTGAAAAAGTATTTGGAAAAGATTTGAGACATAAAATGTTGATGATGCTAACGTTTAAAGGGCACTCAAAACCATAATGGAGTCCCTGAGTGGTGAAAATGGTTAATGCACTTGGCTGCTAATCTAAAGATTGGAGGTTCAATTCCACCCAGAGGTGCCTGGGAAGAAGGCCTGGCAATTTACTTCCAAATAATCGGCCATCGAAAGTCCTGTGTAATACAGCTCTACTATGACAAACATGGGTTTGCAATGAGTCAGCAACTGATTTATAAATTATAATAAAAACTAGCAAAATCAGTTTAAAAAAAATTAAAAACCTAACCTAAAATCAAAGATATGGAGCAAGATAAAATTTTCCTTTTATTATGCAATGTTTCAGTGATATAAATAGTTATAAAAATAAAAAATGATGAAATAACCACTAACTTATCCAACACTTAGCTGAGTGCCACAGAATGACTTCCTCATTTCTCCCTGATCCTGAACACTTTTATTTCTCACTGGAGAAAAAGGTTTCCTGAATTAAGGGTTTATTACTCCTAGGAATAGCTTGGGGCAATTCTACTATTTCCTACAGGGTTGCCATGAGTTAGAACTGACTTGACTGCAAATTTTTTTTTTTTTTTAATATACTAAGTGTAGTATATTTCTTTCCATATTTAAACTTTATACTGAATGCTTTATTTGGCATGGTCTTAGGCTGTGTTCTCTAGAGAAGCAAAAAAAGTAAAGCATATAAAAACATATACATAGAGAGAGATTTATATCAAGGAAGTGACTCACGAGGTGGGAAAGATTGGAATGCCCCGAATCCGTGGGTCACTCTAGAGGCCTCTCCTGATTCATGTAGCCACAGGGGCTGGCAAACCCAAGATCAGCAGGTTAGAAAGCAGGGCTCTTGCCCACAGGCTTTGAAGATTAACAAATCCCAAGATTGGCAGGCAAGACCGCAGGTAAGCTGCTAGCTCAAGTCTCAAGAACTGGAGGTCTGATGAACAGCAGCCAGCTGCAGGATCCAGAGCAAAGGCCCACAATCCTTGCCAGAAGGTCCATTTTTATATTCGATGCAGGCCACATGCCTGAGGAAACTGCCTTGCAACTGATTGGCTACTCACAGCAGATCCCATCATGGAAGTGATCACATTGTATCAAATCTCATCATGGAAGTGATCACAACATCATACAAGTGCCAAACCACTGAGAATCATGGCCCAGCCGACTTGGCACACAACATTAACCATCATAGGTAGCTTGCTTTAGTTGCCCAACACAATGCTTACAGTGTTTGGCTTATTGGTAACGTAGAGGGTCAGAGAAAAAGAAGAAGACCCTCAAGGAGTTGAATTAACACTGTGACTGCAACAATGGGATCAAACACAGCAAAGATTGTGAGCATGGCACAGGACTGGGTAGTGTTTTATTCTGAACCAACTTGCCAGCACCAACAACAATAACACGCTTATCAGGTTAGAAGTTCTCTTTTAGTCCTAATTTTCTAAGTTTTCTCCCTATTAATACAAATTGATGTTAGATTTTTAAAAATACATTTTCTGTATCCAAATTATTCTTATTCTTAAATCTGTTATGATTAAATAAATATATTTTCTCATGCTAAGGTATCCTTGCATTTCTGAGTAAAGCTCAACTTTGTTATTGTAATGGTTAGTCTTATATGTCAGCTTGGCTAGGCTATGGTACCCAATTGTCTGGCAAAACACTAGTGTTGCTGTTATAAAGTAATTGCACGTGATTAAACTGGTTGACCTCAATAACAGCTGATTAACTTCCATAATGTGGATAGACCTCAATTAATCAGCTGAAGGTCTTAACAAAAAGGTAATCTGTGTAGGGTATGATCTGGCTCCAGACTATAAACAGACATTTTGCCAGAACATTCTAACTCTTCACTCTTCTCATTATCTGATATAGATTTTGTGATGCAACCCAGCAGGAATCTTCAACCTGTTGCCTGACCTATGGATCTTGGACTTACCCATCCCCTACAGTCCCGCGAGTTAATTCCCTGAAGTAAAATCCCTTTCTCTGTCTTTCTCTGCCTCTACCTCTCTCTCTTTCTCTCTATATATGTATCTATCTATCTGTACATATGTGGAGCACAGATATATACACACATACTTCTCACTAGTTCTGTTTCTCTGCAGAACCCTGACTGTGTGGCGTATTAAGATTTTATTTATTGAATACTTATTTATGATTTAAATCATATTTGTATAATTTGGCTGAAATTCTTTTTTCTCCCGATGTCTGTGCTTGGTTATACTAGACTCATTAAATGATTTGGAATTGTATCCGTTTAATAACATCTCTTATAAACATAAAAACGGTATTATCTGTTCTTGAACACAAAACCGGTAAGAATATCTAGGTTTTAATGCTTGGCAGGGGACTGAATTTTATTTATTTATTTATTTTTAGTGGTTATGAGTCTAAATCTAGTCAGATTTTTCAGTGTGAATCTTTTCTGAAATTTTTCCATTTGTCTAAGATTTCAAATTTGTTTTTATAAATCTATTTTAATTATTTTAAATTCTCTGTTATATCTGTAATGATTTCTTCATTTTCATTCCTTGTATTGCTCTTTGTGCGGTTATCTTTTTTCTTCTACAAGTTTCTCAAAGTGTTATTAGTCTTTTTAAAGTACCAATTCTTGTCTTTTTTTTTTTTTTTAACATTTTATCCTTTTTTTATATTCTTGTTTTTATAAACCCTTCTGGCTATTTTCTTTTGTGTTTATTATACAGTTATTTTTCTAACTTCTTAACTGGATGCTATTTCAAACTGGATTTCCACAAAAGGAGACTCTGTTTTATCATTGACTGAGGGCTGCTCCACTCCCCCAGCATATTCAACAGTTTGTATATATGCTCCAAAATTCTTCCTCCCCCGCAAAAAAGCCTTTAGAGGGGAGAGTGATAGCTACTTACAGTAAGAAGCTGTCAGTGTGCATGAGAATGATAAATGCTGAGGAAATATGTACTGGGCACTGAAAGCATATAATTCATTATTGCCTGCCCTCCTTTCTAAAGAAAATAAGAATTCATGGTTTTAATTGTTCTTCTATTACTATTTTAATAAAACTTCATATAATTGCATATTCTGTATTTTCTTTATCATTTAATTTTAAGTATTTTTAAGATTTATTTTGACTTTTTTTACTCAAGCTATTAGAAATACGTTCCTAAAATTCATTCAAATATGACATTGTAAAGTCTCAAATCTTGAAACTAATGTAAATTTTTTCCTCACTTTGCTTAGCTTCATAGCAATTGTTGAATTTGATGATTTATATTTTTCATTAACTTTGAAAAACACATCAGAATTATCCATCCATTTTTTTTTCCTTTGGAAATCTATTTAGACATAGTTCAGACCTTCTGATTCTGCTTTTCATGTTTCTTAAGTCCTTTTTTTACACTTGTCCATCTCTTTGTCTTTTGTGTTCAGTAGTTTTAAAATTTGTTTTTATTTGTTTTATTTTATATTTTTATCTGTCAGTTCACTAATGCTCTCTTCAGTTATATTCATCTGGAGTTTAAACTCATGTACTAAAATGTAAATTTTAATAACTGGACTAGGCTTCTGACCACGATGGAAGAAGTATGTCAAACTCATCCTCTCACCATAAACAACTATAATACTAGTCAGAATATATGAGGAAACTTTTTCAGCCATTGGACAACAGGCAGTGCAGGACTGTGATCCTTGAGAGAAGGGAAACACACAAGAGGAAGAAACATCTACTTTCAACCCAAATTTCCAGCTAGGGAATTTTAATGATAGAGAGGTGGAGCCTTAGCAGCAATCAATGTTCTCCCTTGATTGAGAAAGCAAAGATCATACTTCAGTGCTTCTGAAGCATTTGACATATTTGGAATAAGATTCTAAAGATAAAGGAGCAGTGCAGAGTTAAAGCCCCCAAAATCTGTGTGATGTTCTCCATGAGTCCTTGGCTAAGGGCTTGATTCATAGCAAGACTCCATTAGGCCTAATAGAGAGCCTCTGCTGTAAAGCTGAGAGGGGAAATGGAAATATCAGAGGTCATTCAAGATTGAGTAACGTTGGAAGTGCAGCCCAGGCAGAGAAGAGTGTCGTTGTAGAACAACTTGGGCATTCAATTGAAATGCCTAGAAAGACCATGCCTTATGACAAAGGATCATGCCATAGGTAAAGTATATAACCCAGGAGTAATGGAAAAAGTAAAATAAACAAGCACTTACAGACAAAAAGAAAAGAAGCCTGGCAAGATCTGCCAGTAATATAACTGCTTACCATAACAAAACAATACACATTAAAAGGAAACAACATAATTCTGACTCTGTATATCCCTACATATCATGCATAATGTTCCATATCTAATCAAGAATAACTAGGCATATCCAAAATCATGAAAATATTAACTCATCATCAAAAGAACAAGCAGTCAATATAAACAGGTTCTAGGAGGACACCAATTTATTGGCAATAGAAGACAAGGACTTTAAGACAATTATTTTAAATATATTGAAGGAATTAAAGAAAATTATGAATATTATAATTCAAATGATGAGAAATATCAGAGAAAATTCTGTAACTGTACAGTACAATATTTTAAATCACCATTTAATTCAATGGGCTTAATGTTGTTGTTGCTGTTGTTAGGTGCCATCAAGTCAGTTCCAACTCATAGCAACCTTATGTACCACAGAATGAAACACTGCCTGGTCCTGCAACATGCTCACAATCATCGTTATGCTTGAGCCCATTATTGCAGCCACTGTGTCAATTCATCTCATGAAGGGTCTTCCTCTTTTTCATTGACCCTGTACTTTACCAAGCATGATGTCCTTCGCCAGGGACTGAACCCTCCTGACGTGTCCAAAGTATGTAAGACATAGTCTCACCGTCCTTCCTTCTAAGGAGCATTCTGGTTGTACTTCTTCTAAGAATGACTTGTTCATTCTTTTGGCAGTCCATGCGATATTCAACATTGTTCACCAACACCACAATTCAAAGGCGTCAATTCTTCTTTGGTGTTCCTTATTCATTGCCCAGCTTTCACATGCTTATGATGTAACTGAAAATACCATGGCTTGGGTCAGGCACACCTTAGTCTTCAGGTAACATCTTTGCTTTTCAATACTTTAAAGAGGTCTTCTGCAGCAGATTTGCCAATGCAATGCATCTTTTAATCTCTCGACTGCTGCTTCCATGGGTGTTAATTGTGGATCCAAGTAAAAGAAATCCCTGACAACTTCAATCTTTTCTCTTTTTATCATGATGTTGCTTACAGATCCAGCTGTGAGCATTTTTATTTTCTTTATGTTGAGGTGTAATCCATTCTGAAGGCTGTAGTCTTTGATCTTCATCAGTAAGTGCTTCAAGTCGTCTTCACTTTAAGCAAGTAAGGTTGTGTCATCTGCATAACACAGGTTGTTAATGAGTTTTCCTCCAATCTTGATACTCCATTCTTTGTAGTCTCGTCCAGCTTCTTGGATTATTTGCTCAGTATACAAACTGAATAACTATGGTGAGAGGATACTACCCTGACACACACCTTTCATGACTTTAAACCATGCAGTATCCCCTTGTTCTGTCCAAACAACTGCCTCTTGATCTATGTACGGGTTCCTCATTAGCACAATAAAGTCTTCTGAAATTCCCATTCTTCACAATGTTATCTATAATTTGTTATGATCCACACAGTCAAATGTCTTTGCATAGTAAATAAAACACAGGTAAACGTCCTTCTGGTATTCTCTGCTTCCAGCCGGCATCCACCTGACATCAGCAATGATATCCCTGGTTCCATGTCCTCTTCTGAGTCCGGCCTGAACTTCTGGCAGTTCCCTGTCAATATACTGCTGCAGCTGCTTTTGAATGATCTTCAGCAAAAGTTTACTTGTGTGTAATATTAATGATATTGTTTCATAATTTCTGCATTCAATTGGATCCCCTTTCTTGGGAATGGGCATAAATATGGATCTCTTCCAGTCAATTGGCCATGTAGCTGTCTTCCAAATTTCTTGACATAGACGAGTGAGCACCTCCAGTGCTACATCCATTTGTTGAAACATCTCAGTTGATATTTCATCAATTCCCAGAGCCTTGTTTTTCGCCAATGCCTTCAGTGCAGCTTTGACTTCTTCCTTCATTACCATTGGTTCCTGATATTATGCTACCTCTTGAAACGGTTGAACATCGAACATTTCTTTTTGGTATAATGACTCTGTATTCTTTCCATCTTCTTTTGATGCTTCTTGGGTTGTTTAAAAATTTCCCCATAAAATTCTTCACTATTGCAACTCAAGTCTTGAATTTTTTCTTCAGTTCTTTCAGCTTGACAAATGCCGAGTGTGTTCTTCACTTTTGGTTTTCTATCTCCAGCTTTTTGCTCATGTCCTTATAATACTTTACTCTGTCTTTTGCAGCTGCCCTTTGAAATCTTCTGTTCAGTTCTTTTACTTCAGCATTTCTATGTTTTGCTTTAGCTGCTCAACTTTTTTTCTTTTTCTTTTTATTGTTGTAATTAAATGAAGTTTACATTTCAAATTAGTCTCCCATACAAAAAAAAATTTTTTTTGTGTACATTGCTGTGAGACCCTAATTGCTCACCCCATTCTGCGACAGCACACTCCTCCTTTCTGCCCTTGATTCCCCAAGACCATTCAACCTGCTCCTAACTCTCTCTGCCTTCCCATCTCACCTCTGGACAGAAGCTGCCCACTTGGTCTCTTGTATCTACTTGACTAAGAGGCACACTCTTCACGAGTATCATTTTATGTCCCACAGTCCAGTCCAATCCCTGTCTGAAGAGTTGGCCTCAGAAATTGTTTCAGTTCTGGTCTGATAGAGAGTCCAGGGCCATGACTTCTGGGGCGCCTCCAGTCTCAGTCAGACCATTAAGTCCAGTCTTCTTACTAGAATTTGAGTTCTGCACCCCATCCTTCTACTGCTCCATCAGGGATTCTCTGTTGTGTTCCCTGTCAGGACATTCATTGGTGGTAGCCGGGCACCATCGAGTTCTGGTCTCAGGCTGATGAAGTCTCTGGTTTATGTGGCCCATTCTGTCTCTTGGGCTAATACTTTCCTTTTGTCTTTGGTAGTCTTCTTTCTCCTTTACTCCAAGTGATTGGGACCAATTGATGCATCTTAGATGGCCGCTTGCAAGCTTTTAAGACCTCAGACGCCACTCACCAAAGTAGGATGCAGAACATTTTCTTAATAAGCTTTGTTATGCTGACTGACCTAGATGTCCCCTGAAAACATGGTCCCCAGACCCCCCGTCCCTGCTAGTCTGTCTCTCAAAGTATTTAACTGTATTCAGGAAACTTCTTAGCTTTGGTTTAGTCCAGTTGGGCTGACTTCCCCTGTAGTGTGTGCTTTCCTTCTCTTTACCTAAGATGATTCTTATCTACCGTCTTGGTCATCTAGTGCTGCTATAACAGAAATAACACAAGTGGATGGTTTTAACAAAGAGAAGTTTATTTCCCTACAGTAAAGTAGGCTAAAAGTCCAAATTCAGGGTGTCAGCTCCAGGGGAAGCCTGTCTCTCTCTCTTGGCCTTTTCATCAGTGTTTCCCTGGACTAGGAGTTTCTTGGCGCAGCAACCCGGGTCCAAAGGACGTGCTTTACTCCTGGCACTGCTTTCTTGATGGTTTGAGGTCTCCCTGTCACACTGCTCACTTCTGTCTTTTATATCTCAAGACATTGCCTCAGGACACAATCCAATCTTATAGACTGAGTCCTGCCTCACTAACACGACTGCCTCCCATCTTCCCTCATTAACATCACAGAGGTAGGATTTACAACATATAGGAAAACCACACAATACCAGGAATCATGGCCTGGCCAAATTGACACATACATTTTTGGGGGGACATAATTCAATCCGTGACATCTACTATGTACTTAGTGAATAACCCTCACCCTCCCTCCCCACCCCAGTAACCATCAAAGAATGTTTTCTTCTGTGTTTAAACCTCTCCTTGAGTTCTTATAATAGTGGTCTTATACAGTATTTGTCCTTCTGTGACTGACTAAATTCACTCCTCATAATAAGTTCCAGCTTCCACCATGTTATACAATGTTTCACAGCTTCATTGCTGTTCTTTATTGTTGTGTAATATTCCATTGTGTGGATATACCATAGTTTGTTTATCCATTCGTCCATCGATGGGCACTTAGGTTACTTCCATCTTTTGGCTATTGTGAACAGTGCTGCAGTGAACATGGGTGTGCATATGTCTATTTGTGTGACGGCTCTTGTTTCTCTAGGATATATTCCAGGGAGCGGGATAGCTGGAGCATATGGTACTTCTATTTCTAGCTTTTGAAGGAAGCTTCAAATCGATTTTCCAAGTGGTAGTACCATTTTACATTCCCATCAACAGTGTATAAGTGTTCCAGTCTCTCCACAACCTCTCCAGCATTTATTATTTTGTGTTTTTTGGATTAATGCTAGCCTTGTTGGGGTGAGATGATATCTCATTGTAGTTTTGATCAGCATTTCTCTAGTGGTTAATGATTGTGTAACTGCTCAACATTCAAGAGCAAGTTTCAGAGTCTCTTCTGACACCCATTTTGGTCTTTTTTTTCTTTCCTGTCTTTTTAATGACCTCTTGCTTTCTTCATGTGTGATGTCCTTGATGTCATTCCACAACTCGTTTGGTTTTCGGTCATTAGTGTTCAACGCATCAAATCTATTCTTGAGATGGTCTCTAAATTCAGGCTGGATATATCTGAAGGTTGCGCTTTGGTTCTCGTGGACTTGTTCTAAGTTTCTTTAGTTTCAGTTTGAACTTGCATATCTGCAAGTGATGGTCTGTTTCACAGTAAGCACCTGGCCTTGTTCTGTCTGATAATATTGAGCTTTTCATTGTCTCTTTTCACAGATACAGTCGATTTGATTCCTGTGTATTCTGCTTGGTGAGGTCCACATGTATAGTAGCGATTAATGTTGGTGAAAAAATATGCTTGCAATGAAGAAGTCATTGGTCTTGCAAAATTCTATTATACAACATCTGGCATCATTTTTATCACCAAGGCCGTATTTTCCAACTACCAATCCTTCTTCTTTGTTTCCAACTTTCACATTCCAATGACCAGTAATTATCAATGCATCCTGATTGCATGTTCGATCAATTTCAGACTGCAAAAATTGGTAAAAATCTTCAATTTCTTCATCTTTGGGCTTAATGGTTGGGGGGTAATAATCATATTAACTTGTCTTCCTTGTAGGTGTATGGATATTATCCTATTACTGACAGCAGACAGCATTGTACTTCAGGATAGATCTTGAAATGTTCTTTTTGACAATGAATGCAACACCATTCCTCTTCAGGTTGTCTTTCCTGGCATAGTAGACCATATGGTTGTCTGATTCAAAACGGCCAATACCAGTCCATTTCAGCTCACTAATGTCTAGGATATCGATGTTTATGTGTTCTAGTTCATTTTTGATAGATTCCAATTTTCCTAGATTCATACTTCGTATATTCCATGTCCTGATTATTAGTGGATGTTTGTAGCTGTTTATTCTCATTTTGAGTCATTCCACATCAGCAAATGAAGGTCCTGAAAGCTTGACTCCATCCATGTTATTAAGGTCGACTCTACTCTGAGGAGGCAACTCTTTCCCAGTTGTCTTCTGAGTGCCTTCCAACCTGGGGGGCTCATCTTCTGGCACTATATCAGACAATGTTCTGCTGCTATTCATAAGGTTTTCACTTAGTCTGTGGAAAAAATGGGCTTAATAGCAGATTGGAAATGACAAAAGAAATTATCAATGACCTGGAAGACAAATGACTAGAAATTATCCAGTCTGAGGATCAGAATGAAAAAAAAAAACAGAAAATAAATGAACAGAGAATCAGAACTTGTGAAATAAAATTAGCTGTCTAATATATTTGTAATTAGACTTCCAGAAGAAGAATTACGGAAGGATAGGAGAGTGATGGTGGGTAGAAAAAAATATTTAAAGACCTAATTGCTAAAAAAATTCCCTAAATTGTTGGAAAAAAACTAATCTAAGTATCAAATGAATTCACTTATTCCAAGTGGGATGGACAACTACCAAAGAAACAAAAATATCCTAGGTGCATCATAGTCAAAAGATAAAAATCCAGATTAAGAGAAAATCTTTTAAAATGCCACAACAAAAGCACACTACACACAGAGAAAGTACCAAATAATGGATGATGGGCTCATCCTAAGAAACAATGAAATACAGAAAACAATGGAAATATTTTTACATTTGCTGGAGTAGAGGAGGATAGGTTACAAACTAAATTATATACCCAGCAAAAATATCCTTCAAAAAATGTGGGTAAAGACAGAGCAACTAGAAAATAAATAATAAGATTGAACACTTAAACCCAACCATGTCAATAATTTAAGTGCAAATGGACTGAACAATTCATGCAAAATAAAAAGATCAAGAATCAACTATATGCTGCCTATAAGTGATGCACTTTAAATATAAAGATTTGACAACTAGATTGAAAGTAAAATGATGAAAAAGATACATCAGATAATAAGAATAACAATACTTTGTGACTTATTAATGTCAGACAAAATAGATTTAAAGATGAAGAATATTACCAAATGTAAACATAAATGTTTCATAATGATAAAAGCATTATTTTGTCAGGAAAATATGAGAATCATAAAACGTATCCTCCTAAAAGTAGAGCTTCGAAATGCATGAAAGAAAATCTGACATAATCCAAAAAAATTATTAAGTTCACAACACAATGGGATATTGCCACATCAAATCTTTAAAACACGACCAAACAACTTAATTGACATTTATAGATCAGTATACCCAATAACTGCCAAATATACTTTCCTTCTAAGCCACATGGAAAATTACCACGTTTTACCATATACTAGATCACTATATTAGTCTCAATAAATTTCAAAAGAAAAAATTAAATTTGCAGAACATATCTTCGAATTAACATGGGAAACAAAACATTCCTCCTCTTTCATCCCTGCTCTTATTACAGCAACCTGGAGAATAAGGCTAGGCTTGGGATATCAAGTCCCTTTTGGATCTAGGGTTGGAAGAATATAAACAGGCTAGGAGAACAAGGAAAATGTCTCTTTACTAGCTGGCCATGATCTGGTCTCTTTGTAGTCTTTAGTTTCTGCTTTACTGGTTAACAGTGACTTGCACTTGGGATCACCTTCTGGCTCTCTTGAAGGATGAACTTGTGGGTGTTTTAGAAGGCCCTATGTCAGCCACCAGCACACCTTTTTCTTTCAGGAAATCTGACAGGGCCTCCTATTCTGCTACCTACTCCCACAAATACCAACTATACTATTCACAGCTACTTGCTATTGGAGTCCATTCACCGGAGGGGCAGCCCTCTCAGATGGCATCTTGGCAACACTGCTCAACCCAGTTATTTTCCATCAAACCAATTCCTCAAGAGAAATGTACATATTCTTGTCAGGTCAAATAGTGGGAGTGCTGGCTGTTTGACTGGGTCTCTCTTGAGTTCTTGTCTTCATTACCTTGAAATTCCTGGAGGCAGAAAGGCAAATTCTCAGCCTGAGCAGAAGCCTAACTGACAGGTTGGCAGTGTTATCTGCTTGTGGTCATTCCAAACAATTCTCACAGGAATGTTGCATTCTAGATTATTCTCTGGTCTCCCTCTTCTCTCTCCTCACTCATCTTATTATACATGCTGAAAGAGGGTGTAGAAATTGCTGGGATAATTGTTTATATGAAAACAGTTTTACCAAGTGCTATAGTTGAAGCTGTGGTGGTGCAGTGATTAAGAGCTTGGCTGCTAACTAAAAGATCAGCAGTTCGAATTCACCAGCTTCTCCTTGGAAACCCTATGATGCAGTTCTCCTCTGTCCTACAGGGTCACTATGAGCTGGAATTGACTCTAAGGCAATGGATTTGAATTTATATAGTTGAAAATTGGGACTTGGTGGCACACATGGTTAACTACTCTGCTACTAACTGAAAGGTGGCAGTTTAAAAGCACTCAGAGGTACCTCAGAAGAAAGGTCTGCATATCTGCTTCTGAAAGGTCACAGCCATGAAAACCCTATGGGGCACGTTTCTACTCTGATACATGTGGTGTCACCATGATATGGATTCAGAGTTCAGTTGATAGCAACTGTTTTTTTTTTTTTTGGTTTACAGTTGAAAATTTCAGTGCGATTCATTATCCTGTGAACACACACACAAAAAGAAATGGGAATTTTATACCCAAAAGATTAATAATAGTTTTCCTTAGGTTGAAATTATGAAGGATGCTAATTTCTGTTTTATGATTTTTGCCAATTTTTATGTTGACTTTTTATTATTTTTCTCCGTAGGCAAGACTGTAATTATTACTTTTTTTCAAGTCAGATAAAAAGTCAATTTAATCTACAAGTCAGCTCTATCCATTAAAAGCCACAGCATCACGTGCTGTACTCCTATATACTGTTTGTTAAATTGAAAAATAAAGTAATTTACAGGATTTGGGAATGCCATTTTGAGGTTGCAAACTCACGTTTCTCCCTTCATTAACAAACATTCGGATTTTGAATAGAGGATATATTTCATTGACTTGCTCATACACTTTTATAGGCAATTTGCGGAGATTCTTGGACTTTGCTTCATTCTCCTGCAGTTCATGAACTGATCTTGTATATTCTAAATAATCTGTGAATCCATTATGTGACCAGCATCCCAGTTGCTTCACAAAGACTGAAACTGGGCCTATTTAACTGTTAGAACAATAGATAAGAGAATGTAGGAGTGTTGTTTATCATTAATTGCATCTGATGTCCGCAGTCAGGAAGGTGAGAAAGATTATGTTTCTGCTTAAGATAAATGGAATTTTGGCTGACTTGATTGACACTAAGATTATGTGCATATAAGTAAAGTATAATTCAGAATACTAAAGCAATTTCCTCAAAACATTATTCATGTGAACTCCTTTTTAAACATTTATATGGCGTTAAATTTTCTGAACATTTCTGTGTGGCTGGATATTATGTGCCTCAGTATCTTTATCCCTAGGGAGAGTCAAACATCTACATCACAGGATTTTTATGAGAGCCTAATGAGATGATGAATATATTTAAGAGTACTATACAAATCCTAGTTATTATTATTGGCAGTATAATAATGGAAATGAGTGAAACGGGAAAGAGGACTGGCACCCAGGGTTTTTCTGACTGTAGTAATTTCATAGTTGGCACTGGCTCCCTTTGCAGGAATGAGCTGACCCGTGTAAAGTATCCAGCACAGTTCCCAGCAGGTAATATATACATAGCAAATGTTAATGTTCTTCCCTTAACCTTCTCTCTTTAACAGCAACAACTTCTACGTCAGTCCTTTGAAAAGGAAACTTAGAGATTTTCTTGTGGTTAATTTTTGTAAGAGGTGCAGAGGGAGCACACAGACATTAAGTCTGAAAGCCCTACTATAAATATTTATTCTTTTCAGATACATTTCCTCTACTTTTTTACCTGTCTCATCTAATTTTTTTCTCTTTTCAGATGTAGTCATTTTGTTATGATTTTCTTTTTTTCTCTATCACTTTCCTTTCACATCTAGTTCCTCCAGAGGGATTAAACAATGTTTTGGAGCCGACCAAACTCTTTTCAAATAACAGAAGATCAAGTAAGTTTCTCAAAGTCACACTCTATTAGAAAGTAGCAGAACTGGATTCAAAATAATTTTCCCTCCCTTCAAATTCAATTATTCTTCCTCTATAACAGTCTGCTTTACAAAGTTGATACAAATTATTTTCACTAGGAGAGGTGTATCTATCTCAAAGAGCACATTTCCCTTAAAATGGAGAGGTTAAGGAGACTGTGTTATCATTGCCCTGGAATTTGAATTCTGCAGATAGAAAACAAAAACTTAGGATATGTAAATATTATAATTTAAAATTAACCATGAGATTGCTATATCATTACACAAGAAAAATGAACCTAATTCCCATTGAGTTAACTTTAATTTATATTTTCATATAAAAATCTGCTCACTAGAAATTATAAACTATAAAACTAAACAACCAATGTTTGTATTAATGGCCTAAACCAAGATATAATAAGCAATTGAATTTAAGAAAGCTATTTACATATTTAAGGTTTACCGAACCTGTACTATAGTACGTTAATAGGTTTTTCTATACAATTCTTAATTTTTTTCTGTGGTTAGGTAAAGGAGAAATCAGTAAATGTATTTTCTATGTGTTTTTGATTACCTTAAACAACTTTTGCACCTCAGAATAAATGTGTACTTAGCAATAATACCTGTCTATCATGCTTTAAGGAGAAGTTGATCTGTCATACTCCATTTGGAAGGAGAACAAGAGGAGAGAGGGGCTGGGAGGGGCATAATCAATTATACTAAGGGAAATGTAAAGAAATCATGTAGCTCTGCTTGCAATCTATTTAGACTTTATTAATGTGTTTGCTTTTGATTTCAAATGGGAAAAACAAAAGTAGTTTTCCATATTTACCTGTATATAGACAAGTAACTCTAGAGAGGTATATGAGAAAGTAAGAACAGTTGTTCCCTTGGCCAGGGCATTGGTTGGGGAGTGACAATGGAAATGGGCAGATGGGTAACCAGGATGGGGAGGAAACTTGTCATGGTATACCATTTTAATATTTTCTACCTTCGGAATCACATAAATGCATAGCTCTCCAAACAATTAAAGTTAAAATTACTTTAAGAGGGAAAAAACAAAGTCCTTCCATGCTAGTTCTCATCAAAGAACATCTGCTGATCTGCTTTGCTGGACCAAATGTTTGTGGTTTGCTAAATGGCAGGGTATCTTTTCTGGTGTCCTTTTACTTGTCTGGCTCTATAGATCTTGGTGAATTTGACCAAAAGGTTGGCAGTTCTAATCCACCAGCCACTCCTTGGAAACCCTATGGGGCAGTTCTACCCTGTCCTATAGGGCCCCTATGAGTCGGAATGGATTCGATGGGAAGGGTTTTTTTTTTTAAAGCTTTTAGTTTAGTTTGATTAGGATATACTCTTATAGACACCACATACACAGATTTGATACAGTAACAATGCACAAAGGGCTCAGATGCTGTATTTAGTAACTTACTAGTTTTCAGTAGTGATAGCAGAAAGAAATTGTTATAAAATGTTGTTGGCATCAAATATTCATTCTGTGAAGGTCCTAAAAAGTGACATTCCAGATACTTTGATTTTATTATTTCTTCTAAAAGACAGCTCTAGACAAGAAGTAATCTCACTGAGACAGACAAATCTGTATGGTTCTAATTTCCATATGAATTGCAAGATTAAGGAGGAGGTTTGTGACTGGAGTCTCATAAGATGGATAAAAATGAGCATCACATATGTCAGGAAAAGGCACCTTAATGAAGCCTAGGCTTTCGGGAGAACTGAAGCAGATGTGGACTGCAAAAGTATTTGAGTTTTTCTCCCCCTCCAATGTGGAGCAGCAGCTGTAAAATGTGAGCAGTATCTTTTATAGGTGGACTTCAGTAGTAAAGCAAATACATTCTACTGCTCAGTGCTAAAGAAAGAGAAGAATTTTTTGTGTTCTGTTATGTCACAGTCTTGTGGTGAGCCCTGAAGCATAAATTGTCAAAATATCCCACAGCAGTAGTAAGGTGGACACATTGCCTTTATATATTTGAAGGCATAGAAGTTAAGAGCAGATATAAGTAATAGCAAAAATTCATATGATCTGAGAGGCCAAGTTGTAGTTGGTATGGCAAATATCACTTAGAATTTTCTGACCTTTGTGTAAAACAAAATCCTAGCTATGTTCTTGCCATTAATGGAAACACATAATACGGTACTTGATAGGTAGGAAAGCTGTGTAGAGACCAGCCTTTAAGTCTAAGGAGCTAAAATATTGGGAATGCAGGGTGAAGCTGTTACATTTTTTTAATAAAGATTGCTTCCCTAGGGATAACAGATGCCAAATAGAAATAATACATTATCATGCATATTGGTGTCTTCTTTCATTTCAATTAAATTTTCCTTAGTTATAGCCATAAATTCATTCAATTATTCACTCATTCATTTAACAAGTGTTTATTAGGCACTGATTATATATCTCACACCATTTTAAGAACTTTGGGTTAGAACAGTGAACAAAATGGATAACAATTTCTGCTCTCATGGAGCTTTCATTCTGTTGGGGCAGACAGATTAAAAACAAGGTAAGTAAGTAAAACATAAACTATATTAGATTTTGATAAATTATATGGAAAAATTAAGTAGCCATGAGGAATATTGGGGGAGTCTGAAATTTTGAATAGATACCAAGGAAACCTTACTAGGAAACTGATTTCAGTTTCAAAGGTAATGGGGAAAGAAGTCACGTGCATATCTAGGGAAAGCACATCCACCAGGAAGAGAAAATTAAAAGTGAAAAAGACCCAGGAGTCCTTGGGTGATGCAAAGGGTTAAGCGCTTGACTATTAGCAGAAAGGTTGGAGGCTTGAATCTACCCAGATGTGCCTTGAAAGAGATGCCTGGCAATCAGCTTCTGAAAGGTCACAACCTTGAAAACTCTATGGAGAAGTTCTACTCTGCTCACATGGGGTTGCCATGAGTCAGAGTAGACTTGACTTCAACTAACAACAGCAACAAAGGAGCCAGGCAGAACATGCCTGATGAGTTCAAGGAGCACTCAGAGCAGGCTTGTGACTAGGGGACAGTAGTAGGAAATGAAAATCAGCTGCCATCAAGTCAGTTCAGACTCATGGCAACCACAGGTGTGTCACAGTAGAACTGTACTCTATAGAGTTTTCAATGGCTGATTTTTCAGAAGTAGATCGCTAGAACTTTCTGCAGAGGCACTTTTGGGTAAACTAAAGGTCAGAGGTTTGAATCCACCCAGAGGTGCCTTGGAAGAAAGGCTTGGCAATCTGCTTCTGAAAAGTCACAGCCTTTAAAACCCTACTATAGTTCTACTCTGCACACCTGGAGTTGTCATGAATCAGAATTGACTGGAAAGTAACTGGTAGTAGAAGTTAGAAAGGAATGGAGGTAGAGGGAGGAGGAGAGAAGCATTACTTAGGCTTTTATAGGTGAGCATGTTGTAAGCGGTTTGGCTTTTGCTCAAAGTAATTTGGGAAGTCATCTGAGGGTTTAGGGTAGAGATAAGAAAGTGCTTTCAATATTAAAATAAATGTATCAATTTACACATCATTGTTATTAAATCCAGCCAGTAATGGGGCTCTTGAGGGTGATTATTTAAGTACAACTATTAATAAGTTTATATAGGGAATGTATAGCTCATCCTCCGCAGGTCTAAAGAGACTCCTGATCAGATAGCAAAATATAAGTCCCATAGCTTACAATATGACTAAGATATACTACTCTAACAACACGATTCATTCTTAGGGAATTATACAAACAATAGCAATAATGACTAAGACAGCTCTTTAGCAAATCCTTTTAGCTAGGTAAAATTTTATCTAACTAAGCGTTATAGATCTCTATGGAACCCAAGGGTCACATTAGTAATCCAATTAAAACTGTTCCTCTCTATCCACTGGAGAAATCAGTATTGTTCTTACAACAGAATCATGTCCTCACATAATGAAGCTGTCTTTTGCTCTCTTATTTTATTTAAATAGCCTCACAGGATCCTATTCCATAATGATGTTAACAGCATTTAGAGGTTCCTGTGTATGAAATGTACTTTTCTGGAAATGGAGGCAAGTGGGAGAGGAGGAGGTTGATAAGTGCTGATGCAGGTAGTAGCAAATATGGGCAGCCTCAGTCAGAACATCAGTTCCAGGATGTAGTGTTACTATTTTCTTGCTTTCTTTCCTTTTCTTTTTCTTTAACTAGAAGTTTGGAATAGGTCTATGAAAAATGTAAAATCCGAGTTTTACTCATATTAAATTTTTTAGTCTATGTTTTGTTAACTCATAAGGAGAATCTGAAGTGGGTGCAACAGAGATCAACAATGATAATTTCAAGTAACACCCATGAAGAAGTGCTCAGGGAGTGAGGAATTATTTAGTGTGAGATAGAGAAGATTGGGGAATAACTTAAACATTGTTCAAAGTTATGAAGACAGATTCTTCATCCCCTTTCCATTGAGAGAGTAAGAGCAGGAAATGGGCTTTTGCTGCTATCTGAGGAATTCATGTTATTACAGAAAATAGTTTCCTCAGGCACAAGTTTTTGGGTATTTTTTCGGGAATGCATTATTTAAGGAGGTTTGTGGATCTCTTTTTTGGAAGGTCTTTAAAAACAAAATGTTTCCTCGTAAGTTTGTTGTTGTTTAGAAATAATGCTATAAAAGATGTAGGGATGAAAATGATCATATTTACTGAATTTTTAAGACCTAAAAATGGAGTCAGGATTACTTTTTTCTGTGAAATTATAATGACCAAGGTAAGAATAAATATAGTAAACTTTTTATTTAACTCATTGTTTATATTTATTTATTTATTTTATTGTACTTCAGGTGAAGGCTTACAGGACAAATAGTTTCTCATGAAGCAGTTACTACAAATGTTGCCCTATGACAATGGTTAACGATCTCACAACACATCAGCAATATCCTTACTCAAACTTGGGTTCCTTATCACCAGCTTCCTTGTCCCCTTCTGCCTTCTGGCCCTTGTCACTGGACTACTGTACCTTGTTAGTCTCATTTGGTTTTACAGGGCTGTCCACTCCCAGGCAGAACAGTGAACCTTGGAGGTAAATTCACCACTGAGCTAAAAGGGTGTCTGGGGGCCATACTCTCGGGGTTTCTCCAGTCTCCTTTAGGCCAGTAAATCTGGTCTTTTTCTTGTGAGTTAGAATTTTGTTCTACATCCTTCTCCAGCTCTGTCCAGAACCCTCTGTTGTGAACCTGGTCAGAGCAGTCAGTGGTGGTAGCTGGGCACAATCGAACTGTACTGAACTCAGTCTGGTGGAGGCCTTGGTAGCTGTGGTCCATTAGTCCTTCGGACTAATCTTTTCCTTGTATCCTGTTCTCTTCATTCTCCCTTGCTCTTGAAGGGATGAGACCAGAGGAGTATCTTAGATGGCTGCTCACAGACTTTTAAGACCCCAGACACTACTTACCGAGGTAGAATGTAGAACATTGTCTTTATAAGCTGTGTCATGCCAATTGAGCTAGATGTTCCCTAAGACCATGGTCCCCAGAGCCCTCCACCCAGCAATTCAGTCCCTCAGGGAGTTTGGATGTGTCGATGGGGCTTCCATGACCTTTCCTTGTACAAGTTGTGATAGTTTCCCCTGTATTATGTACTGTCTCACCCTTGACACAAGATACCATTTATCTACTGCCTATTTAGTATTTCCTCCCCCCACCCCTCCCATCCTTGGTAACCAACAAAGATTGTTACATTTTGTGTGTGAACTTTTTCATGGGTTTTTACAATAGAGGTCTCATACAAAATTTGTCCTTTTGTGATTGACTTATTTCACTCAGCATAATGTCCTCCAGTTTCATCCATGTTATGAGATGCTTCACAGACTCATTGTTGTTCTTTCTCGTTGCATAGTACTCCATTGTGTGTATGTACCACAGTTTGTTTATCCATTTGTCTGTTGATGGGCATCTAACTTGTTTCCATCATTGTGCTATTGTGAACAATGCTGCCATGAATATAGGTGTGCATATGTCTATTCGAGTGATGACTCTTATTTCTCTAAGATATATTCTGAGATTAGAATTGCCCCTCCAGCTCTTTTTTGGTAGTTGTTAGCTTGATATATTTCTTTCCAACCTTTGACTTTTAATAAATTCACATCTTTGTTTCTAAGGTGTGTCTCTTATAGACAGCATATTGATGGATTCTGTTTTCTTATCCATTCTGTCACTCTCCGTCTCTTTATGGGTGCATTGAGTCCATTTTCATTCAGTGTAATTATTGATAGATGTGAGTTTGTTGCTGTCATTTTGTAGTGTTTTTTTTTGTGGTGCTGAAGTTTTCTTTGTTCTTCTTACTGTCTTGTGCTAAGTTACTTTTGTTTGTGGATTGTTTTTTCATTTCTTTTGTTTTTGCTGAGACTTTATGTTTTTCCTCTTTTTCTTTATGAGTATGTTTGTTAACTTTCTTTGTGGTTACCATGAATTTTACCCTTATCTTTCTAAGTTTGAAGCAGTCTACCATTACTTGGTATTGCCTTGCCTTCCTCTCCATTAGAAGGTTCTATACCTATGCCGTTTATTCCCTCTTTTATTGTTTTTATGTTGTTGTCATTTATTGATTAACTGCTCTGATTCCCTGTTGTATTTGTTTTGGTTTTGGATAGTCCTCGAGAGTTCATTTCCTAGATTGGTATCTGGCTGGTACAATCCTGCGTCCTAGGTTCTGCCTGTGACCTGAAACTGTTTGTCCTCAGATCAAAGAACTCCCTTTAATAATTCTTGTAAGTTTGGTTTGACTTTTACGTACTCCCTTAATTTCTGTTTATCTGGAAATGACCTAATTTCACCATCAAATTTGAATGAGAGTTTTGCAGGATATATTATTCTTGGCTGGCAATTATTTTCTTTCAAGATTTTGTATGTGTCATCCCATTTCCTTCTTGCCTGCATGGTTTCTGACAAATAATCTGAGCTTAGACTTATTGTTTCTTCTCTGTATGTGACTTCTTGTTTTTCATGAGCTGCTCTCAGAATTCTTTGTTTGTCTTTGGTTTTGGCAAGTGTGATTATGATATGCCTTGGTGATTTTCTTTTTGGGTCTCTTCTATATGGGGTTCGTTGAGTTTCTTGGATGGCCAGCTTTTAATCTTTCATGATATTGGGGAAGTTTTCTGTCAGCAGTTCCTCAATGATCCTCTCTGTGTTTTCTGTTTTCTCCCCCTGTTCTGGAGTTCCAATCACTCGAAAATTTTTTCTTTTCAATGTGTCCCACATAACTCTCAGGGTCCTTTCATTTTTCTTTGTTCTTTTTTCTGAGTTTTCCTCAAACAGAGTTGTATCCAAGTGTTTGTCTTCAATTCCACTGATCCTGTCTTCCACCGTTTCAGATCTGCTTCTCAGCCCTTCTATGACATCGTCCATTTCTGAAATCTTGTTGTTTATCTTTTGGATTTCTAATTGTTGTCTTTGTGTAATTTCTAGTTGTGAATTTATTTTGGCATTTTGTTCCTGCATTATTTTCCTGAATTCTTCCAATTTTTTGTCCGTATTTTCCATGAATTTGTCTATTTTTTCCTCATGTTTTTCAGCTTTTTGCCTAAGTTCTTGGAGAATTCTGAGTATTGGAGATTTGAATTCCCTATCAGGTAGTTCTAGTGCATTTTCTTCCACAGGAGAGTCATCTGGTGTTTTATTTTGGATGCCTACTGGAACCATCCTGTCCTGTTTTTGTAAATGTTTTGATATTTTCTGCTGTTTTCAGGGCATTCAGAAGTTATTTTTCTCATTTATTGGTTGTAGATTTGTTTGTTTCATCCCGTTTTTTTTTAAAAAAATTGACTATGTCTGAGCAGGCGGACTCTGTGTTCTTTGTTGTTTGCTTGTCTTTGGCACAATACTTTTTGCCTCCTTCTCCAACTGGCAGGGTCAGTCACTCAGATATGGTACAGCAGGGCAGGTCTAGCTGAAGAGGAGTTAGTGGGATGGGTTGTTTGTGGCACTTACCACAGGCACCAGGGAGGGTCGGTAATCAGTGCAGGGCAGGTTCCAGTAGGCTGTGCCTGTGCTGCTTGGTGGTGTGATGTCAAGCACGTGATGCAGGTAGGCAGGATGCAGTGGGGAGATTGTTATGTGTGGAGCTAAGATGGATATGGGAGAGAGGAGAGAGGAACAGGAGCCAAAAACATAGAAACAAATGAAAAAGAATGCTAGGGGAGCTTGCCGTTGGAGTGGAGAGATGAGAGACTATGAAATGGAGAAAAACAGAAAGGGGAAGAGGAAGAAAAGAAAAGAATGAATAAATAAAAATCAGAAAGGTTAAAGAACTGCAAAGTTCCCAGGGATCCCACCGGTGCAGCTATGAGGTCGGGGGAAGTCGCTCTCAGGTGTTGCAGTACAGCCTGGCTAGAAGGCGTAGAAGTATACAATGCCAGGTATTCAGGGAACAGAAAGAGAAGGAAGATATAGAGAGACGAGAAACTACACAAATTACCGGCACTCTGCAGCCCCTCAGGAAGAAGCAAAGATGGCGCACAGAGTGAGGAACTCGAGTGAAAGGAGGGGGAGGTGGCAAGAGGCAAGGAAGAAATCAAAAGACATAGAAAAAAGCAACACCAGCAGCCAACAAATGGCACTCAGAGAGCTGCCCGTTCGGGTGTGTGGAATCCAAGCAGCCGGTGTTTCCTGGTCAAGAGATTGTAGCTACAGGAAACAGAGGAGGCCGAGTCGGGGTGAAGAGGGGTGGGGGGTGGGAAAGCGTTTATCGCAAATTACCAGTTGTTTTGTCTCCTGCTGGATGCTCTGTGAGGCTGCTTTCTCGTACCCCTGTTTTCTGGTCTCCGATAGGAGTCCAAGATGGTAGATCCATGCTGCGTTAGTTGGTAGGGGACCTCTGCATGAATCTCTCCTTGATCTCTGTTCTCTGTCAGTTTTCTCACTCCATTTGGTGCTTGGCTGAGTTCTTTATCTTTTCATTTGATGTTTTAGGATTTCAGGATTGTTGTATTCTCTGTTCGGCTTAGTTTTTCGGATCTTTGCTTTGGAGGGACTGCATGATGCTTCTGCCTAGAGTGCCATTTTGCTGGAACTCTCTAGTAAAATGTTTTAGTACTTTATTTACCTTTTTATGCAGAATATTTGCATGCATGTATGTACATAAATTTATATTTTAGTTATGTACATATGAAAATCAATGTTATTACATCTTATAAATAAAAAGCTGCTCTAGGAAAATCTTATAAGACATTGTGCAATGGAACTTGACCTTGAAAACTTATGAACTTGCCTCCTAAATATAATTAAAGCACTTCATTGTCAAAATAAACTAAGTAAACAGTGATTTACGCCGTTCTGAAATGTTCCCTGCCTGCCGGCTCTTTCTCCTCTCCCTGCTCACATACTCTACCTTGGGAATTCCATGACATGCTTAGCAAAAGGCTGGTGGCTGTTCCCTGAGCTAGTCCAGGTATAGTCTGTGACTAGAGCTGTCTCCTGGTTCAGGCTGCTAGATTAAGTGGTGACTCACCAGTTATATGTCTCCAGTGGCTTTTTAAAAACTATTATTTGCTTGTGTTGAGCACATTTTCTTTTCCCCCGTAGTTCTGGGATACTACTTTATTAAATCATATGCTTACATTTTAGCATCATACACAACCTAGGACTAGTGACTTTATTTTCCAGTTTCAAAGAAATTAATATTAATTAAGGCATCTGATATTATAAATTAAAAACTTATAACAATTTGGGAAGGCGGGGCTGATTAAAATTATTTTTACTTGGCAAACCTTTCTCTTAAATTGTTCTAAATTGAAGTTTGAGCTAAATTGCAGGAGAAATGCTTAAAATACTTAAGTGAATGGGTGATTTTGAAACACTTTCAGAAACAACCACATGCTTACAATTTACATGCTAACTTGAAAGCATTTCGGCTTATTTAGACTGAGTGCTTTAGACCCTCTAGGCTAGTTTGGAATACCTTATATAGTTAAAACTAATATAATTGCATTCGTTCTAAAATCATGCCATACTTTTTTTTTTTTTTCACATAGTCCTGATTGATTTTCCCCACTTGGCCTGAGTTGGTAAGACTTGTGCTACTACACACTCAAGTATTAAGTGGATGGCTGCATTGGGCCAGTCTTTCATTCTTTTTTTTTTTTTTAATTATATTTTAGGTGAAATTTGTATAACAAGTTAGGTAACCGTTCAACAGTTTTTACACAACTTCTTCCTTGACATTGGTTACACTTTTCACAAAGCCGCAACATTCTCCTTGTTTCCATTCTTTTTGTTCTGTTTCCATAGTTTAGCTTCCCTGTCTCTCCTTAAGGTCTCATCTTTGTTTTAGGGTAAAAACTGCTTGGCTGCCAAGTTGGTGGTTCAAACCCACCAGCTATTCTGTGGAAGAAAGATGTAGCAGGCTGCTTCCATTAAGATTACAACATTGGAAAACCTATGGGGCAGTTCTACTCTGTCCTATAGGCTCACTATGAGTTGGAATCACTTGACCTCAGTGGGTTTGGTTTTTTTGGTTTCGGTTGACCATTTGGTCTCATATGGTTGGTTAATTTAAGAAAGCACAGTATTCACAGATGATTTTGTTTATTTTATAAGCCAATCTCATACTTGGATGAAAGGTGACCACTGGAAGTGACTTCAGTTCCAAGTTCAAGGGGTATCTTAGGGTGATAGTCTTGGGGGTTCCTCTAGTCTCTATCAATCCAATAAGTCCGACTTTTTTTTAGGAATTTAAGCTTTGTTCTACATTTTTCTCTCATTCTAACCAGAATCTTATATTGTGTCCCTGGTCAGAATGGTAGGTAGTGGTAACTAGGCACCATTTAGTTCTGGTCTTAGGCTAGAGGATGCTGTGGTTCTCATGGGTCATCAGTCCTGTGGCCCAATGTTTTCACTGACCCTTTGGTTTCCTTCACTATCCTTTGCTTCAGATGGGAAGAGAGCCAGAGTTGTATCTTAGATGGTCATTCGCAAGCCATTAAGACCCCAGTTGCTACTCATCAACCTAGGATGTAGAACGTTATCTTTATGAGCTATGTTACGCCTTTTGACCTAGATATCCTCTGACACTATGGTTCTAAGTTTTCAAACCCAGTATCTCAGTTCCACAAGGTGTTTGGATATGTCTAGGAAGTTTCCTTAATTGTTCCCCCATGTGCTCTCTTATATATATGAATACATATGCAGCACACATAAACATGTATATACATACACTTGCAGACACATCTGTACACACATGGTCATATACTCACATGTGAATTCCTGTACCCATATGTGCATGCATGTCTACCTATAACCACACACATATTTTATTGGTCGTCATTATTGTTGCTGCAAAATTGTCTATTATATTTTTTACCAAAATTTTCCCTTATTCTTATGTACTTATTAATGTCTTCATTTACCCTGGACAAGTTGTGAAGACTTCACCCCTATTAGGTATTGCCTTCCCATCACCAAAAATAACAGGTGTCTACTATCTAGAAAGTGATTCCCTCTCCCATCCCGAGTAACCATCAAAGAACATTGCTATCTGTATGAGTACCTGTTCTTGATATTTTGTAAAAGTGATGCCATACAATATCTGTCCTTTTGGATTGACTTATTTCACTCTGCATAATGTTCTCCAGATTCATCCAAGCTATGAGATGTTTCGTGGACTCCTCATTGTTCTTTATAGTTGTGTTGTATTCCATCATCTGTATGTACCACAATTTGTTTATCCATTCGTCCGTTAATGGGCACTTAGGTTATTTCCATTGTTTTGCTCTGTGAATAATGCTGCAATGAACATAGGTGTGAATTTCTCTATTAGTATCACTGTTCCTATTTCTCTAGGTTATATACCTAGAAGTGGGATTGCTGGATAATAAGGTATTTCTGTTTCCAGCTTTTTGAGGAAGTGCCATATTGTTCTCGATAGTTGTGCCATTTTACATTCCCACTAGCAATGTAAAAGAATTCAAGTCTCCCCACAATCTTGCCAGCATTTGTTTTCTGTTATTTTGATCATTGCCATTTTTGCAGTGGTGAGATGGTATCTAATTGTGATTTTGATTTGTATCTCTCTAATGGCTAAGGATTGTGAGTATCTTTTCATGTATTTGTTGGCTGGTGGAACGTCCTCTTTGATAAATTTACTGTTCATGTCCTTCGCCATTTTTTGATTGGATTGTTTATCTTTTTGTTGTTGAGTTGTTGAAGTTTTCTATATATTTTAGAGATTAGACCTTTCTCAGATATGTCTTTGCCAAGATTTTTTCCAAGTCTGTAGGTTCTCTTTTTACTCTCTTGGTGAAGTCTTTTGACTAACATGGGTATTTAATTTTTAGGCGCTCCCAGTTATCTAATTTATCTTATGTCATCCATGCATTTTTTTAATTCTGTTTATGCCAAAGTTTAGGTTCCCTAGTTTTAACACTATGTTTTCTTTCAGGAACTTTGCAGTTTTAGTTTAAATATTTATGTCTTTGAGCCATTTTGAGTTATTTTTGTGCATGGTGTGAGGTATGGATTCTATTCATTTTTATGCATGTGGATATCCAGTTTTGCCAGCCCCAATTGTTGTAGAGACTGTTTCTTCCCAATTGAATGGACATTGACACTTTGTTGAAGTTCAGCTGCCCATAGATGGATGGGTTTATTTCTGGATTCTCAATTATATTCCATTGGTCTATGTGTCTATCATTGTACCAGTCTCTGGCTGTTTTGGTTAATGTGGCTGTACAGTAAGTTTTGAGATTGGGAGGTGAGAGGCCTCTTACTTTGTTCTTCTTCAGTATTGCTTTAGCTATTCAGGGCCTCTTCCTTTCCACATAAACTTGGAGATTAGTTTTTTCATTTCATTAAAGAAAGTTGTTGGAATTTGTATTGGGATTGTATTATATCTATAGATTGCCTTTTGTAATAGTGACATTTTCACAGTGTTAAGTATTCCGATCCATGAGCATGGAAATTTTCCCATTTATGTAGATATCTTTTAGTTTCTTGCAGTAGAGTTTTATAGTTTTCCTTGAATAAGTCTTTTATGTACCTGATTAGGTTTATTCCTAGATACTTTATCCTTTTGGGGCTATTGCAAATTGTATTGATTTCTTGATTCTTTTTCAGAATCCTGTTCGTTAGTGTAGAGGAACCCAACTGATTTTTGTGTGTTGATCTTATACCCTGCCACTCTGCTGAATTCTACTAGTTCCAGTAACTTCCTTGTGGAGTCTTTGGAATTTTTTATGTATAGAATCATGTCATCTTTGAATAAGGATAGTTTTACTTCTTCCTTTCCAATTTGGATACCCTTTATTTCCCTTTCTTGCCTTATTGTTCTGGTGGGAACTTTCAGTACAACATTGAATTGAAGTGGTGATAAAGGACATCATTGTCTCATTCCCATTCTCAAGGGGAATGTTCTCAATCTTTCTCTGTTGAGAGTCAATGTTTGCTGTTGGCTTTTCATATATGACCTTAATTATCTTAAGGATTTTCTGGTCTATTCCTATTTTGCTGAGAGTTTTTTTTTTTTTTAAATTATGATGTAAGTGAAAGTTTACAGAGGAAAAAAATATGGAATGCTTCACAAATTTGCATGTCATTCTTGTGCAGGCACCATACTAATCTCCGTATCATTCCAGTTTTAGTATATGTGCTGCCAAAGTGAGCACTGCTGAGAGTTTTTATCACAAAGGGTGTTGGATTTTATCGAATGTCTTTTCTGCATAAGTTGAGATGATCATGTGATCTTTTATCTTTGTTTTATTTAAGTGGTGAATTACATTGATTGCTTTTCTAGTATTGAACCATCCTTGCCTCCCTGGTATTAATCCCACTTGATCATAATGTATTATTTTTTTGATATGCTGTTGAATTCTGTTGGCTAGAATTTTGTTGCGTCTATATTCGTGGGAGATATTGGTCTGTAGTTTTCTTTTTTAGTGATGTCTTTGCCTGGCTTTGGTATCAGGGTTATGCTGGCTTCATAGAATGAATTAGGGAACATTCCTTCCTTTTCTGTGTTCTGGAATAGTTTTAGTAGAATTGGTGTCAACTCTTCTTGAATGTTTGATAGAATTCTCCGTGAAGCCATTTGGGCCTGGGCTTTTTTGTTGAGAGTTTTTTTTTTTTTTTTTTTTTTTTAAATGACATGTTCTATCTCTTCTTTTGTTATGGGTCTGTTCAAATTTTCTACCTGTATTTGTGTTAGTTTAGGTAGGTTGTGTATTTCTAAAAATTTGTCCATTTCTTCTAGGTTCTCAAATTTGCTGGAGTATAATTTTTCATAATATTCTGTTATGATATTTTTTATCTCAGTTGGTTCTGTTGTAATGTCACCCATTTCATTTCTTATTTTGGTTGTTTGTATTTTTTCATTTTTTTCCTTTGTCAGTTTGGCCAATGGTTTATCAATTTTATTGATGCTCTCAAAGAACCAACTTCTAGTCTTGTTGATTCTTTCTATTGTTTTTCTGTTTTCTATTTCATTTCTACTCTAACCTTTATTATTTCCTTTCTTCTGGTGACTGGACTTCTTTTGCTGCTCTTTTTGTATTTGTTTGAGTTGAAGGGATAAACCAGTGATTTTGGCCCTTTCTTCTTTTATGATTTGTGGATTTATTGCTATAAACTTTCCTCTGGGCACTGCTTTTGCTCTGCCCCATGGGTTTTAGTATGTTGTGTTTTCATTCTCATTTGATTCTAAGAATTTTTTTATTTCATTTTTAATTGCTTCTATTACCAATAGTTTTTAAGTAAAGTGTTATTCACTTTCCATGTATTTAATTGTTTCCTTGTTCTTTCTGTTATTGATTTCTAGCTTTATAGTATTATGATCAGAGAAGATGATTTGTAATATTATAATGTTTTTTAATTTATTGAGGCTTGCTTTGTGGCCTAATATGTTGTCTATTCTGAAGAATGATCCATGAACATTGGAGAAGAATGTGTACTGTGCTGCTGTTGGAGAGTAAGTTCTGTATATGTCTATGCGGTCTCGTTGATTGATCGTGTTATTTAGATCTTCTGTATCTTTGTTGAGTTTCTTTCTAGTTGTTCTATCCATCATCGAAAATGATGTGTTAATGCCTCCTGCAATTATTGTAGAACAGTCTATTTGTCTTTTTCAGTTCTGTTAGAGTTTGTTTTATGTATTTTAGAGCTCTGTTATCAGGTGCATAGGTATTTATTATGGCTACGTCCTCTTGGTGGATTGATCCTTTAATCGTTATGTAATGCCATTCCTTATCTCTAATAATGAATTTTAACTTAAAGTCTATTTTATCAGAGATTATTATTGCCACTTCTGTTCTCTTTTGGTGCTGTTTGTGTGATATAATCTTTCCATTCTTTGATTTTTAACATTTTTATGTCTTTGTGTCTAAGATGTGTCACTTGTGGGTAATACATTGATAGTTATGTTTTTTTTTTTAATCCATTCTGCTACTTTCTGTCTCTTCTTTGGTACATTTAAGCCATTTACATTCAGTGTGATCATCGTTAGGTACTGCTGCTATTTTGTTATGGTCTTTATTCTGGTGTTAACATTTACTTTGTTCCACTTAATTTTCTGTGCTTAGCTCTTTTTGTTTATGTATTTCTTTTTCCTTCCTTTATTATTGTTGCATTTATGTTTTCTGAGTCTTTTTTATTTTCTTCTTCTTTTTTTTTTTGGTGAGTACGTTTATTTATTTTCTTTGTGGTTACTCTGGAAAATATCTTTCTCTTCCTAAATTTAAAGCAGTTGTTATATCTTGATATCATCTTGACTTCCTCTCCATATGGAAATTCTATAATGACAGCATTTATTCCATCTTTCTATTTTGAAGTTGTTGTCATTTCCAGGTTGATATCTCTGGTTCTCTGTTTTCAGTTTTATTTTACAGTTGAGAATTGTCTGGGTTGGTATCTGGTTGATGCTGTTTTGTATTTTGATCTCATGTTGCTGTCTGATGTTATTGGTTCTTTGTCTGAAGGACTCCCTTTAATATTTCTTGTAAGGTTAGTCTAGTTTTTACAGATTGTCTTAACTTTTGTTTATACGGGTATGTCCTAGCTTTGCCATTGTATTTAAAGACAATTTTGAGGGATATATGATTCTTGGTTAGCAATTCTTTTCTTTCAGGGTTTTATATATGTCATCCCACTGCTTTCTTGCCTGCATGGTTTCTGCTGAGAAATCAGCACTTCCTCTTATTGGTGTCCCTTTGTAGGTAATACTTCAATTTTCCTGAGCTTCTCTCAGAATTATTTCTTTGTCTTTGGTTTTTAAAACTTTGATTATGATATGTCTTGGTGAATGGGGTTCATTGAAATTCTTGGTAGAAACCTTCTCATCTTGCATCGTATTAGGGAAGTTTACTGTCAATAAGTCTTCAAAAATTCTCTCTGTGATTTTTTTTTCCCCTTGTCTTCTGGAATTCCAGTTGCACATAAATTCTTCCTCTTGATAGTGTCTCACATAGCTCTTAGGCTTTCTTCATTTTTCTTCTTTTTTTTTTTTTCTGATTGTTCCTCAAACAGGTTAGTGTCAAGGGATTTGTCCTCTGTTTTGCGATTATCTCTTCCATCACTTCAATTCTACTTCCATATTCTTCTGTTTAGTTATCCATTTCTGATCTTTTATTGTTAATCTTCTGGATTTCTAGTTATTGTTCTTGTATAGTTTCTAATTGTCTATTTGGTCATTTTTGTTCTTGTATTGTTTTCCTGAATTCTTCTAGGGTTTTGTCTGTGTTTTCCTTGATCTCTTTGTGGATCTTGTATATAAATCTTTTGAATTCTTTGTCAAGTACTTCTATTACTACTTCTGCAAGAAGGCTTTCTGCCCTTTTATTTTGGCCATTTATTTGAGCCATCTTTTTCTATTTGTGTGACTTGTTATTCCTTGTTGTCTCCTAGGCAATAAGGTGTTATTTTGTTTATCGATTGATTGTACATTTGTTTGTTTCATCCTGATTTTCTGTTTTGTTTTGGTTTGATGTATCAGAGTAGGTGGCTCGAGCATGCTTTGCAGATTGCTCATCTGTCACCACAGGAACACTCACTACCTGTCTCTGGGTGGGTGGGGCAGTAACAGGCAGGGTGAGCCCACATCAGTTTTCAGTGAGTATGTGAGATGTCTGAGGGTCGGCCAGGTGAGTGCTGATTGCTGCCTATTGTCAGTCCAGTGGTGTGAGGATCTCACAGGCACTTGCCAAGTGGGTGGGGCCATGGCCAGGGGGTGAGGGAGGCAACTGGGAGCACCAGAGTGCTCTTGTGCTGCTCAGAAGGTCAGTGGGGGCAGGTGGCAATCAGGTGGCTGGGTCCACAGAAGCACTGTCACGCCGGTTGGTGGTGGGGGTTTGTGGACAGGCGTCTGAGCACACCAGAGTGCTCTTACGCCGCTTGTCGGTTTGGTGGAGAGGGACAAATAGGGCTGTGGGAGGGGAAAAACGGTAGCTCATACTGCGATTCCCAGTAGTCAGAGCTTCAGGATATGGGGGGGTTCATGCTCTAATCACCAAGAGGGTGGGGGAGGAGAAGCGTGCTCTTCTGGTCACTGGATGAGGGTCCCTGGGCTTTTCCTGTTGGCTGCAGCCAGCAACTCTGACCTGGCCAAAGCCAACTGCGGCGGGGGGGGGGGGGGGGGTGCTGCCCATAGTCTGATCAGTTGGGAGGCCTCCTGTTGACACTTACAGATCTATTACTCTATGTGCACCACTCACCCCAATGCACAGGGACCACAACTTGTCGATAGCCCTGTCTCTGAGTCCTAGCTCTCTCTCTCCTCTATGGACACTGGTATCCCTGGAGTTCTTGCCCTCCTTCCTGTACTTTCTCTTCTTAGCTCTTGTTCATATCCTGCTCACCTTACTTCCCTCTGGGTATGTTTACACAGTTTCCGTGTTTGCTTTATGCCTTCTCAGTAGGGAATTTTGTGAGGTTGCTTTCCTCTGCAGCTCACCTGGGATTGCTACTGGCTTTGTCTCGAGACTGTCACACTGTGCTGGGCCAGCTAGCTTGGCATCTCCACTCCAAATCTCTCCTCATTCATTGTTTTCATAAGTTTCTTCTTCCAGAAGGTGTTCTAATTTTTAAAAATTTTTTTTGTTGTACTTTAGATGAAGGTTTACAGAACAAAAGTTTCTTATTAAACAGTCAGTATGCATATTGTTTTATGACATTGGTTAACAACCCTACGACATGTGAACACCCTCCCTTCTCAACTTTGGAAGACCTTTTTTTTTTTGGTGAAAATATACATAGCCAAAGATACACCATTACAAAAATTTCTACATGTACAATTCAGTGACATAAATTACATTCTTCCAGTTGTGCTGTCATTCTCACTATCATTTTTCAAATTATTCCATCACCATTATCTTCAACTCACTGCCCCCTAGGCTTCCCATCAAATCTTTTGAGTTGCTGTTGTCAATTTGATCTCACATAGATAATTCTTTTTTTTTTTTTCTTGTACTTTAGATGAAGGTTTACAGACCAAATAGTTTCTCATTAAACAGTACACATATTGCTCTATGACAATGGTTTACAACCCTACAACCTGTCAATGCTGTCCATTCTCAACCTTGGGTTCCCTATCACCAGCTTTCCTGTCCCCTCCCGCCTTCTAGTCCTTATCCCTGGACTGCTGTATCTCATTAGGCCCATTATGTTTTATGGCGCTGTCCAGTCCGCAGCTGAACGGTGTACCTCAGGAGTGACTTCACCACTGAACTAAAAGGGTGTCCAGGGGCCATACTCTCGGGGTTTCTCCAGTCTCTGTCAGGCCAGTAAATCTGGTCTTTTTTTTTTGTGAGAATTATGCTCTACATCCTTCTCCAGCTCTGTCCAGAACCCTCTGTTGTGATCTTGGTCAGAGCAGTCAGTGGTGGTAGCCGGGCACCATCTAGCTGTACAGGACTCGTCTGGTGGAGGCTGTAGTAGCTGTGGTCCATTAATCCTTCAGACTAATCTTTTACTTGTAACCTGTTCTCTTCATTCTCCCTTCCTCCAGAAGGGATGAAACCAGTGGATTATCTTAGATGGCTGCTAATAGGCTTTTAAGACCCCAGATGCTACTCACCAAGGTAGAATGTAGAACATTGTCTTTATAAACTGTGTTATGCCAATTGAGCTAGATGTTCCCTGAGACCATGTCTGTCTAATTTTTTAATAATTTCATTTGATACTCATGGTTCCAGTATTGTCATTTGTATCTGTTTCAGTTTTTTTTCTCAGGTCTTTGCTGTAGAAGGACAGCATGATATATCTGACTAAGCTGCCATCTTGGCTCCTCCCTCTGCGCCAGTCTTTAAAAGGCCATAGAGAATTCCTTCACCATCATTTTTTCCTGAAATACCCACAGCACTGATATTCTAGTTAAGAGGCTTTTAGTTACATATCAATCTCAGATATTTATCGACCACATACTTTATGTCAGGAATGTGCTTGAGCATGGGGGAACTAAAGAGTTTAAGACAGACATACTCCCTGCTCCCAATGAGCTTAATAAGAGAAAGAGCTAATGGAAAGTCAGATATAAAGGCAATCAAGAGTCTACTAGTGTGGGAGGGGTTGTCCTGGGTGAGGTACTTGTTGCTGAGGATTCAAAGCACAACTTTTAAGAAGAAGAGACATCTACAGAGAAACATTAGTATGATGTGTGTGATGCTTAAGGTTCTGTGTCAAAAGCCTTGATTCCCAGTGGTTTGCCAGATATTATGTAACTATCTTACCTTTTGTAATCTGATATGAGAAGCCAATCAGTTGAAAGAGGAATTTCCTTGGGGGTGTGGCCTACATCCAATATATATGGATGTTTTGGCAAAGCTTGTCCTCTCTCCATCCTGCATCCAGCTCATCATCACCTGACTCCTGGTTCTTGGGACATGAGCCAGCAGTCTGCAATTTGACCTGCAGATTTTTGGATTTGCCAGCTCCTCAACCCCATGAGACAGCAGCCTGCCATCTGATATGCCAATTTTGGGTTCTCCAGCCCCTGCAACCACGTGAGTCATGAGAAATCTCCAGCCTGACAGCTGACCCACAAATTTGGGACTTGCCAGCCTCCACAGTTGGATGAGCCTTTTCCTTGGAATAAATCTCTACCTCTCTTTGTACTTATATATATATGTTTCACTGGTTTTGTTCCTCTAGAGAACCCATCCTAAGAGCCACTTGCATGATCGATGATGACAGGTGAAGATGGAGACAGAATCTTCTACACAATCATCTGTGCGAAGGAGAAAAGCTTATTGCCTTTAGAGAATTGAAAGTAGATGTGTCTGACTGGATTCTTGTGTGAAAGAGGAGAGAGCAAAGAAATGAGGATGGAGAATTAAACAGGGGACAGATCACAAAGGACCTTGTCAGTTATGTTAAGAAAATCTTATTTTATCCTGTGGGCAATGAAGAGTCCTTGAAGCATTTTTGGAAGGTAAACTTGAACAGATTTAATTTTTAAAAAGATTGGTATATCCAGCATGAGGGAAATTGATTGGAAGGAATAAGAATGAATTAAAAAAGACCAAGTAGAGAATCAAAGAAAAAGAGGAAGACCTTTAACAAGATGCATCGACACAGTGGCTGCAATAATGGGTTCAAGCATGACAACGATCATGAGGATGGTGCAGGACCAGGCAGTGTTTCTTTCTGTTGTACATAGGGTCGCTATGAGTTGAAACTGACTCAACAGCACTTAACAACAAAGCAGACTGTTGAAATAATCTAGGCAGTATCTATATATGTGGACAATAATCTAAACTAGTGTCAGTAAGTTGGAGAGAAGCAGAAAGGAAGTGAATGGGATTCGTAGATTGACAAGGAGTGGAGCTGTAAGGGAGAAAGAGAAGAGGTTTTTGTTTTGAACATATTTAATTTTAGGTATGAATCAGAAATTGAAAAATATTTATAGAGTGCACAATGGAAAATGTGTGTATGAAGCTCAAGAGAGGAAAATATATTGATGATCCAAATCTTAGCATCATCATCCTAATGCTGGCCTCTGAAGTCAGGGATAGAATGAGACCACCCAGGGTAGACAGCAGTAACAGGATGGAGAGACCCCTAAGAGATGTTCATGTCTCAGGGAGAAGAGACCTTTATGCTTCAACCATTTCCCATGTTATTCATTCCCCAACCCACAGCTTCATGCCTGTGGCTTGAGAAGTGAACACTTAAAAGAAAGTGGAAACTCACAGAGTAAATGTTTTTTTTCCCCCAAGAAATCTGATTATAATATAAATGGTATAGTGTTCTGCATAAAGGGGTTATAGGTTGAAGTTTTTTTTTTTTTAAGGGAAAAAACTTAAGCCAGTTTGAATATTGATAGGAAAGTGAGATTATCCTCTAAGTAATAAGGAGAAAGGATGACTTTCATCTCAACAGGAGGAAAATGGGAAACAATAGGTGCAAACACTAGTGGCCGGTGAATATCTCCTTTCTTAAATTCCCTCTCCAATGGAATTTTTAGCATATAACATAGTTTAGCTTTTCTAAGGTATTCTCTTTTATTTCTTGTGTCAGTCTGTCTATTAATTGCTTGTAAGAGCTTTGAAAGCAGGAGATGACAGTTTGCACCATTTCCAACACAGAGGTTAGAAATGTTGCCAAGGACCACCTCCAAATGGGTCTTGAAATCGTAAGACAAGATATTTAACTGTTTTTCATTCTAATAGAAGTAGAGAATACTAATATATCATGAAAATACAAAGTCAGCCAAAGTCCTTCTGCCCTTTTTTTTTTTTTTCCTGGATGGGGCCTGCATGGCTACTCTGAGGGGAAGTGAAAAATACTTTCTAATTTTGATTTAAATAACTTTGTTTCCAAGTTCTTTATACATTTGTTACTGTTGTTGTTGTTAGGTGCCACTGAATCAGTTTTGACTCACAGTAACACTATGTACAACAGAAGGAAACACTGCCTGGTCCTACGCCATGCCCACAATCATTGCTATGCTTGAGCCTATTGTTGCAGCCACTGTGTCAGTCTATCTCATTGAGGGTCTTCCTCTTTTTCAATGACCCTCTACCAAGTGTGACGTCCTTCTCCAGGGACTGATCCTTCCTGACAACGTGTCCGAAGTATTTAAGATGTAGTCTCGCCATCCTTGCTTCTAAGGAGCATTCTGGGTTGTACTTCTTCCAGGACTGATCTGTTCATTCTTTTGGCAGTTTTACTGCTGTTCATAAGGTTTTCAATGGCTAATTCTTTTCAGAAGTAGACTGCTGGGTCCTTCTTCCTAGTCTGTCTTAGTCTGGAAGCTCAGCTGAAACCTGTCCCCCATAGGTGACCCTGCTGGTATCTGAATACTACTGGCATAGCTTCCAGCATCACAGCAACATGCAAGCCCCCACAGTATGTCAAACTGACAGACACATGGGAGTTTATATATTTGGAAACATAAACGTTGATATAGATATATTAGAGAAGAATTGGTCCTTTTAATGCTAAATAAAGGAAAACGAAGGCCTTTCTAATTCACTAAAATCTATAATATCTGACTAGCCAGAGGAATAAAATGGGTCTAAGCCTTTTTTTTTTTTTCATTGATGGAGTTTTCTGGACTAGCCCCCAAAAACCTGAGTGGACCTGCTGTGAGCAAACCCAATGTTATTTTTCCAGCATATAAGGAAGTCCTGCCCTCTCTGAGGCCCAAGACATTTCTTATTAAGGGCAATTCCCACCTAAAGGGAGAGGACTAAACCTGGCTGGATGTTATTTGGATGATGCACTGACTAGTGAACAAGGGATTTGTGAACCCACTGAAAAGTGTCTAACAGTGGTATCCTGACATTCTGATCTCATTATAATTAAAAGAGGTTATGAACAGTCACGACTGAAGCAGGGAGGCATTGTAGGTTTGGCAGATGCCATTTTAGTTACGCTAACATAGTGATAAACTTGTAAATATACCACTTGTTGATTGAGCTATAAAATGTTTTAGGATCTGGTGAGTCAGGTTTCCTGTTCATGGTTTATGTATATAGAATTTAGAATTGTACATCCAGAGTTACAAGAGACACGAGGTCCCATTGTTGAAATATGCTAATGTTTTTTATTTGTTTTTACGTCAAGGAGCTAATACAGTCAAATCATATACAGTCACAAATTTCAGAACTCTGAGAACAGAGCATTTCAATTATTTTTGCTCCCTGCTGCCATTCTCTGTAAGCATTGTGGGCAATAACATTCTGCGTTTTACTTGTAGTTTGTTTGGTTTTTTTATTTGTACCTACTTTCCCAAAAACTATGTCTGTAAATAAATTTTCCTGAAATACTTCCACAGTCTTTTATTGTCATGGTCTTCCTGAATCTTTACCTCCTCTCTTTCCCTTGACCACCAAAAGGACAAATATTCAGGGTATATTGTTTCTCTGCTGCAGGGTTTCCTCCTCCATAAATAATTAATTGGTAATTAAGTTTTCCTTATAACATTTACGAGAGAGAAGGACACAAAACAGAACGGTAACTTGAGAAAAGTTGTAATTTTTTTATTTTTATTTTTTTAATGCCAAACAGATTTGGTTTCCTCAATCTTCCTATTTAAATCAAGGTCTGACTTTTGGAAAATGCTGTGCTGTGCACATGAATCAGCCCGCACACAGACACACACTAGTCTGTATGTGGAATCTGGCTGTAAGATGCTGTTTGACAGCTTGTATTTGCTTACTAACCAACCCCACAGTAGGGAGATGTTTGTGTCTGGAATAAGAGTTGTTTATAGACTTTGCAAAAGTTATCCATTGGCACTGAACATGTAAACATTTAAAATTGTGCAGAGAGTCTGGTTACATGAGACATTATTTAGAAAATTTTCCACCAGAGCGTAACTGTTTCTCTCATTCTTCCTTAACATTGCTATTTTTCTTCTTCCCATTTTCTCCCACGCCTAAATATAGTGAAGCTCAGAGTAGGTCCAAGTCACTCAAGTACTCTCTTGTCTATTTGTAGGACTGTATTGCAGTCTTCCCATAGAATATATGCTTTCCATTGTCCTTCAATTCTTCAAAGAAATTAATTCCATAACAATTATTATTATTCCATTCTTATGACTAGTACTTGATTTATTCACAGAAATTGAGTGACACAGGCAATGATTCATTTAACAGAGAATTTTGACTATACGTACATATATGTATAAAACCAAAAAAAAAAAAAAAAACCAAACCCCTTGCCGTCGAGTCAATTCCAACTCATAGTGGCCCTATAGGACAGAGTAGAACTTCCCCATAAGGTTTCCAAGGAGCGCCTCGTGCATTTGAACTGCCGACCATTTGATTGACAGCTGTAGCCCTTAACCACTACAACACCAGTGTTTCCACATATATGTATACATACATATAAATATATGTATTTGTATACATACATATATACACATATACATATATGTATACATACATACAAATATATACATACATACACACACACACACACGTGTATATACACATAGCATTGTTGTGTACGGTGGCGTCAGTTCCAATGCACAGAGGTCCAGAAGGACAGAGAATGGCCTTATAGGGTTTCCTAAGCTATAATCTTTGTGGGAGCATATCACCAGGTCTTTTCTCCTGTGGAGTAGCTCGTGAGTTCGAACCTCTGACCTTTTGGTTAGCAGCTGAGTGCTTAACCATTGTGCCACCAGGGCTCTCCCTCTCTCTCATTCCCTATCTATCTGTCTGTCTGTGTCTCTATCCAACCAATTTTCTTGTTCTTTGTGAAAACTGAACAACTGCTCACGTCCAACCCCAAAATATTATTTCACACACTAATATGAGTTTTGGGAAAACTGAATAATGAAGTGTTGTAGATTGCACTTGGTGTTCCAATCTATTCCCCTGCATTGTGGTGGGCTATTGTAATAAACTAGACTTCCAGCATTCTATTAGAACAAGCCATCGCACTATAATCCTTTGCAAAGAATTTACACTGTATTAATTACCCACTCTCCTAGTGGCAGACATACTACTTCCTGGATGCTTCCCTCAATGTTTCTAGCCCTCTGGTTTCTCAGATAATCTCTTTCAACTGTTTATTATAGACAGTTCCACACTCATGCTAAGAAGACTCAATTATATTTTCTTTGACTATAAAAATCTTATTTAAAAATATTTTTGCTGGACTCATTAAAATTTTTGTACCTATGATGATGATTCTATCTTTTAGTTACTCTGTTTAGTACAATACGTAATTTTTTTTTAGTTTTCTGGTATCTTCTTTCTCTTTTAGAGGTTTACCTATTTATTTTCAGTACCAGTTTCACTTTTTCTCTGGACAAATGGAGGTTTGGAGGGTTTTTTTATTCTTTTTTTTGTTTTTATTGTGCTTTAGGTGAAGGTTTACAGAGTAAATCAGTTTTTCATTAAACAATTCACACACATATTGTTTTGTGACATTGGTTGCCAACCCCACGACCTGTTAACACTCTCCCTTCTCGAACTTGGGTTCCCCATGACCAGCTGTCCTATCCCCTCCTGCCTTATCGTCCTTGCCCCTGGGCTGGTGTGCCCATTAAGTCTTGTTTTGTTTTATGGGACTATCTAACCTTTGCTGAAGGGTGAACCTCAAGAGTGACTTCAGTACTGAGTTAAAAGGGTATCCAAGGGCCATATGCTCTGGGGTTTCTCCAGTCTCTGTTAGACCAAGTAAATCTGGTCTTTTTTTGTGAGTTAGAATTTTTTTTCTATATTTTTCTCCAGTTCTGTCTGGGACCGTCTATTATGATCCCTGTCAGAGCAGTCAGTGGTGGTAGCCGGGCACCTTCTAGTTGCGCTGGATTCAGTCTGGTGGAGGCTGTGGTAGTTGTGGTCCATTAGTCCTTTGGTCTAATCTTTCCCTTGTGTCTTTGGTTTTCATCAGTTTCCTTTGCTCCAGACAGGGTGGGACCAGTGGAGTATCTTAGATGGCCACTCACAAGCTTTTAAGACCCCAGACGCTACTCACCAAAGTAGGATGTAGAACATTTTCTTTACAAATTATGTTATGCCACTTGAGCTAGATGTCACCTGAGACCATGGTCCCCAGTCCTCGGCCCCATAATTTGCTCTGTCAGGGAGTCTGGATGTGTCTATGAAGCTTCCATGACCTTGCCTTGGTCAGGTTATGCTGATTTCCCCAGTGTTGTGTACTATCTTACACTTCACCAAAGTTACCCCTTACCTATTGTCTAGTTAGTGTTTTCCCTTCTCTAAATGGAGTTTTATTTTTTTAGAATAAAGTCTTTGAGAATTGTACTTTTGTACCATGATAAAGATGGAGCCCTGGTAGTGCAGTGATTAAGAGCTAAGGTTGCTAGCCAAAATGATGGCTGTATGAATCCACCAACTGCTCTTTGGAAATCCTTTGGGGCAGTTCTGCTCTGTCCTTCAGGGGTGCTTTGAGTCGGAATTGACGTGATGACAACAGGTTTGGTTTTTTGATTTACCCTGATAAAGTACATAACATTTCAATTTCAGCCCTCTATTTAATAAACATAGAGTCTGAAATATCCGCATAAATCTTTATGACTTCAGGAAAAAGTAGAAATGAGAATTGTTGTTTGATTTCTGATTGAATAAATTCAACTGTTCTAAGTTTCAAGTTCATTCTTTTTTTAGAGCTGTAGGAGTTGCCAGTTATGCATTCAAGTTCCTAACAGAAGTTGCTTGGTGCTACTGTTATCTCCACTTCCTATTATACCACACTGGTTTTTCCACCTACTCTAATTTGGCTCCAACCACTCTTCTTTCACTGAAATACTTCTCTATTCACTCAGTTTGGCTAAATACGTTTGTCAGTTTTTGGACCTCACATTAACTGATGTTATGGCTAATTTCGTGCGTCAACTTGGCTAAGTTATGGTGCCCAATTGTTTAGTAAAAAACGGCTCTAGGTTATAAAAAAATGGCATGTAATTAAAACCGTTTGCCTAAGTAAAGCTAATTACCTTCCATAATGTGGGTAGACATCAATCAATAAGTTGAAGACCTTAAGAGCAAACAGGGAATTTCCCTAGAGTGCATTCTGCCTTGAGACTATAAATAGACACTTTTCTAGAACACTCCTACTCTGTTCTCTTCTCTTCTCATTATCTATGGATTTTCAGACTCAAGCCTACAGGGCGTTTCCATCCTGCCACCTGACCTAAGGATCTTGGACTTGCAAGCCCCCCACAATCACGTACACCAATTCCTTCAAGTAAATCTCTCTCTCTTTCCGTATGTATATATCTATCTGTCCATCCGTCCATCTATATCTATCTCTCTCTTTCTATCTACCTACCTACCTATCTATCTACCTGTCTGTCTGTCTATCTATCTTTGTTGTTAGTTGCTTTTGAGTTGATTGTGACTCAACAGTGAAATAGAACGACTCTATAGAGTTTTCATGGTTACTTTCTTTTAGAAGCAGATCACCAGGCCTGTCTTTCAAGGCACCTCTGCGTGGGTTTAAGCCACCAACGCTTTGGTTAGCAGTCCAGCACTTAACCAATTGGGTCTGTTTCTTTACAGAACCGTCACTGAGACAACTGATCCTTTGTAGTTGTCCCCATTGGCTATTCCTTCTTTGAAGAATATATTCCCCTTGGATTTTTCTCATCCTTCTCTGACAATTTTTTCCAGGCTCTCTTAGCCTTTTACTCTTATTTTTTATACTCTATCCCTTAGAAATCTCAGTTAGGCCTAATGACTTCATTCATCGTATATGGCTGATAACTCTCTAATTTTAAATCTGTGCTTTTAAAAATTATCTGCAGCACATATATTCAACTGGATGTGTCAGAAGCATCTAAGATTTAACATATCCCTAACTGAACACACAATTCTGTCCGTACACCTATCCTACCTCCACCAGAAAGGTTTGCTCTTCTCCAAGTTAGTGAAAGGGTTCGAGTTAGTGAATGTTGTTCAACTAACAAAAGAGATAGAGAGAGAGAGAGGGATAGAAGTAAGAGTCTCCACTGACTCTTTCCTGTACCACTTCTTCCTTAGCTAACAAATCACTAAGTTATTTCAATTCTACCTCTAAAATATATCCTATTCAGTCCATCTCTCTCCATGTCCAGAGTCAATAATTTGTCCAGAACCATCATCTCTCACCTATAATATTGCCACAGCCTTATAGCTGGCCTCTCTAAATTAACTCTTGATCCTTTTTAATCAGTTCTTTATACTGTAGCCGGAGTGATTTCATTTTTAAAAAGCACATCTGATCATGTTACCCCCTAGGCTTAAAAAATTGTTTGATATCTACTCAACTGTTAATTCCGGCCCCTGCCTACCTCTCCACCTTTCCTTCTACCACTCTTTATCTTTATCCTGCTTCCAACAATACACTTGTTCCAGTGCCCTCAATATGTCATAACACTTCCGAAGCCAAGAATTTTGTACATGGTGTTCTATCTATATGGTTTTGCCCCCTTCTATTTTTTTAAAGTAAATTAAGATTTCAATCAGTTAGTACCTTCTCATAGACACTTCTCTAACTAACCAGAGTAAATCAGATATCTTGTGAAATTCTATGATTTGACGTTGTACTTTATCTTTAAAGCACTCACCATGAATCTAAATAACTAATTACTTAATTCTTTATTTAATGACTGCCTCTCTCTGTAGAAAGATAGCCTGCAAGAGGACTACAGCTGTGTCTATCTTGGTCAGCATTTGCTATCCATGCCTGTATGAGTCATAATACTGAGCGAAAAATGTATTTACTAAAGGGATATCCAGGAAAAAAGGGTATTGGAAGAAGTTCTTAGAATATAATTACTTAGGGAAGAGATCTCAGAAAGCAGAGCTTCCCAATCACAGGTAGAAATAAGGCATAGAAAGAATGGTAAAATAGTGGCTAGTAAGACAATAAAATAAGTTTATTGCAGTAGGGCACCTTAGACATTCATCAGCTCTTCTATATATCACTTAAATAAATAAAGTCCAAAATCCAGCATGGTTTTATCGTCTGCCTGCAACTTTTTATCCACTCCTTTATCCTCACGATCCTCTTACGAGACCTGTTATATGGAAATAAATGTAAAATTATTGGCAATGTCCAAACACAGCAACTTAAAGCTATGACAACTTGAAGCTATTGTTTAGTCGCCTGTAACAGTCTCTTCTCTTCCACCTTCTTTCTAATGGATAAGTTCAACCTATAAGTCCTTAGTTCTTAACTTTGGCACTTTTGGATAAGCTTTAGGGTATGTGTAAGCTATCTAAAACTATATGCTCATTTTGTATTCATGCATGGATGGGTGTTTTTTTTTTGAGAAAGGGTAAAACCTCGGAAGGTGTTTGAGGTAATTTGGGAACCCGAAAAGTAAACTCTAAGAAAAGGTTATTTGACCAAATCTAACTCCTGGTAAATGACTAATGTAGCCATCAAGGCAAAGAATGAGAAACTCTTTCGCTTTCCTAATGCATCATGCTTAGAGAACACCTGGGTTTGAAGTTGTCACTGTCTGCCTTCTACTTTCATTTTCTACACTCTATTTATTGCTTCACCTCTTTCTGTCTTTGTAATGCTAAATATTTCAAAGTTCAAATTAGCCATTGAGAGTTGCCTTGAAAAATGGCTCTCTAGGCAGAAGCACCACGCTGTCCCTCCACAGCAAAGATCCGAAAAACTAAGCCGAACAGAGAATACAAAAATCCTGAAACCCTAAAACATCAAATGAAGAGGTAAAGAACTCAGCCAAGCACCAAATGGAGTGAGAAAACTGACAGAAAAAGGAGAGTGGGGAGAGATTCATGCAGAGGTACCCTACTAGCTAATGCAGCATGGATCCACCATCTTGGACTCCTATCGGAGACCAGCAAATGGGGGTACGAGAAAGCAGCCTCACGGAGCGTCCAGCAGGAGACAAAACAACCAGTAATCTGCAGTGTGCGCTTTCCCACCCTCCACCCCTCTTCTCTCTGGCTTGGCCTCCTCTGCTTCCTGTGGCCACGGTCTCTTGACGAGGAAGTGCCCGCTGCTTGGATACCACACACCCTAGCGGGCGGCTCTCTGGGTGCCTTTTGTTGGCTACTGGTCTTGCTTTTTTCCTCTTCTTTTGATTTCTTCCTTGCCTCTTGCCATCTCCCCCTCCTTTCACTTGAATGCCTTGCTCCGTGCACCATCTTTGCTTCTTCCTGAGGGGCTGCAGAGCGCCTGCAATTTGTGATATATGCTTTCCCACTCTCTACGCTTCTTCACTGATACTCAGCCCTCTCTGCTTCCCGTGGACACAGTCTCATCTAGAAACACCAGCCTGCACTAGCTGGCTCTCTGAGTGCCATTTTTTGGCTGCTGGTGTTGCTTTTTTTTTTTCCTGCTTCTTTTGATTTTTTGCTTGCCTTTCACCACCTCCCCCTCCTTTCACTCAAATGCCTCGCTCCATGAGCCATTTTTGATTCTTCCTGAGAGGCTGCGGAGCTCCATTCAAGTATGGAGCTGCTTCCCGGTCTGGGCTACTGTGCTGGTGGGATCTGGGGCTTTTGTTCATTTGTTTGTTTTGAATTGTTTATTTGTTTTCCTTTCCTGTTCTTGAGTTGGGAGCCCTTTCTGGCCAGGTGGAGCTGCGTGGCAAGGAACTCCCCTTCAGCTTCCACAGACGTGCAGAGGGATCCCTGAAGGCGTTTCTTTTTTTGTTGGGCTTTTTTTTTCTGTTTTTTTGGGGGGCCATTTTTGTTCTTTTTTTTTTTTTTAATTTGTTTTGTTTTCTTTTCCCTCTTTTTCCCTTTTTGTCTTTCTTCATTGCTCAGTTTCCCATTCCTCTATATCTTCCTTTTCTTTCTGATCCCTGAATACCAGGAATTGTATACCTCTATGCCTTCTAGCCAGGCTGTATTGCAACACCTGACAGCAACGTCCCTAGACCTCATAGCTGCACTGGTGAGATCCCTGGGAACTTTGCAGTTCTTTAAACTTTCTGATTTTTATTTATTCATTCTTTTCTACTCTTCCTCTTCCCCTTTCTGTTTTTCTCCATTTCATAGTCTCTCATCTCTCCATTCCAACGGCAAGCTCCCCTAGCATTGTTTTTCGTTTGTTTCTATGTTTTTGGATCCTGTTCCTCTCTCCTCTCTCCCATATCCATCTTAGCTCCACACATAACAATCTCCCCACTGCATCCTGCCTACCTGCGCTGTGAGCTTGACATCATCACACCACCAAGCAGCACAGGCACGGCCTACTGGAACCTGCCCTGCACTGATTACCGACCCTCACTGGTGCCTGTATTAAGTGCCACAAACAACCCATCCCAGTAACTACTCTTCAGCTCATCCTGCTCTGCCATACTATATCTGAGTGACTGACCCTACCAGTTGGAGAAGGAGGCAAAACGTATTGTGCCAAAGACGAGCAAACAACAAAGAACACAGAGTACACCTGCTCAGACATAGTCGATTATTTTTTAAAAAAACAGCGGACAAAACAAACAAATCTACAACCAATAAACGAGAAAAGTAACTACTGAATGCCCTGAAAACAGCAGAAAATATCAAAACATTTACAAAAACAGGACAGGATGGTTCCAGTAGGCATCCAAAATAAAACACTAGATGACTCTCCTGTGGAAGAAAATGCACTAGAACTACCTGATAGGGAATTCAAATCTCCAATACTCAGAATTCTCCAAGAAAGGAAGAAAAAGCTGACAAACATGAGGAAAAAATAGACAAATTCATGGAAAATACGGACAAAAAATTGGAAGAATTCAGGAAGATGATGCAGGAACAAAATGCCAAAATAAATTCACAACTAGAAATTATACAAAGACAACAATTAGAAATCCAAAAGATAAACAACAAGATCTCAGAAATGTAAGGTGTCATAGAAGGGCTGAGAAGCAGATTTGAAACGGTGGAAGACAGGATCAGTGGAATTGAAGACAAACACTTGGATACAACTCTGTTTCAGGAAAACTCAGAAAAAAGAACAAAAAAAAATGAAAGGACCCTGAGAGTTATGTGGGACACATTGAAAAGAAAAAATTTCGAGTGATTGGAACTCCAGAACAGGGGGAGAAAACAGAAAACACAGAGAGGATCATTGAGGAACTGCTGACAGAAAACTTCCCCTATATCATGAAAGATTAAAACCTGGCCATCCAAGAAGCTCAACGAACCCCATATAGAAGAGACCCGAAAAGAAAATCACCAAGGCATATCATATCCACACTTGCCAAAACCAAAGACAAACAAAGAATCCTGAGAGCAGCTCGTGAAAAACAAAAAGCCACATACAGAGGAGAAACAATAAGACTAAGCTCAGATTATTTGTGAAAAACCATGCAGGCAAGAAGGCAATGGGATGACATATATAAAATCTTGAAAGAAAATAATTCCCAGCCAAGAATAATATATCCTGCAAAACTTTCATTGAAATTTGATGGTGAAATTAGGTCATTTCCAGATAAACAGAAATTAAGGGAATATGTAAAAGTCAAACCAAACTTACAAGAATTAATAAAGGGAGTTCTTCGATTTGAGGACAAACAGCTTCAGCTCACAGACAGAACCTAGGACGCAGGATCGTATGAGTCAGATACCAATCTAGGAAATGAACTCTCGAGGACTATCCAAAACCAAAAGAAATACAACAGGGAATCAGAGCAGTTAATCAATAAATGACAATAACATCAAAACAATAAAAGAGGGAATAAATGGCATAGGTATAGAACCTTCTAATGGAGAAGGAGGCAAGGCAATACCAAGTAAGGGTAGACTGCTTCAAACTTAGAAAGATAAGGGTAAAATTCATGGTAACCACAAAGAAAGTTAACAAACAAACTCATAAAAATAAAGACGGAAAACATAATGTCTTGGCAAAAACAAAACCTACAAAAACAAAAGAAATGAAAAAGAAAAAATCTGCAAACAAAACTAACTCAGCACAAGAGAGTAAGAAGAACAAAGAAAACTGCAGCACCACAAAAAAAAAAAAAACACTACAAATTGACAGCAACAATCTCACATCTATCAATAATTACACTGAATGTAATTGGACTCAATGCACCCATAAAGAGACAGAGAGTGACAGAATGGATAAGAAAACAGGATCCATCAATATGCTGTCTACAAGAGACACACCTTAGAAACAAAGATGTGAATTTATTAAAAGTCAAAGGTTGGAAAGAAATATATCAAACTAACAACTACCAAAAAAGAACAGGAGTGGCATTTCTAATCTCAGATAAAATAGACTTTAAAACAAAATCTACCATAAAAGACAAAGAAGGCCACTATATAATGATTAAGGGGATGATTCATCATGAAGAGATAACCATAATAAACATCTACGCACCCAATGACAGGGCTCCAAAATACATAAAACAAACTTTAACAACACTGAAAAGAGAAATTGACAGTTCCACAATAATAGTAGGAGACTTCAACACACCACTCTCAGTAAAGGACAGAACAACTAAGAAGAAACTCAGCAAACATACAGAAGACCTAAAGGGCACAATCAGCCAACTTGACCTCATAGACATATATAGAACACTCCATCCAACCTCTGCAAAGTACACATTCTTTTCCAGTGCACATGGAACGTTCTCCAGAATAGACCCCATCTTAGGCCACAGAGCAATCCTCAACAAGATCCAAAACGTTGAGATAATTCAAAGTATCTTCTCTGACCACAATGCCATCAAGGTAGAAATTAACAATAGAAAAAGCAAGGAAAAAGATCAACTACATGGAAACTGAATAATACCCTGCTTACACATCAGTGGGTAATAGAAGAAATCAGAGATGGAATCCAAAACTTCCTAGAATCAAATGAGAATGAAAACACATCATACCAAAACCTTTGGGACACAGCAAAGGCAGTCCTCAGAGGACAATTTATAGCAATAGATGCACATATCAAAAAAGAAGAAAGGGACAAAATCAAAACATTAACTACAGAACTGAAACAAATAGAGAGAGAACACAAGAAAAGCCCACAACCACCAGAAGAAAGGAAATAGTAAAGATCAGAGCAGAAATAAATGAAATAGAGAACAGAAAAACAATAGAAAGAATCAACAAAAGCAAAAGTTGGTTCTTTGAAAGAATCAACAAAATTGACAAATCACTGGCCTGACTGACAAAAGAAAAACAGGAGAGGACACAAATAACCCAAATAAGAAATGTAATGGGGGACATTACAACAGACCCAACTGAAATAAAAAGGATTATAACAGAATACTATGAAAAACTATACTCCAATAAATTTGAAAACCTAAAGGAAATGGATAAATTTCTAGAAACACATGGCCTACCCAAACCACAACAAAGTGATGTTGAAAATCTGAACAGACCCATAACAAGAGAAGAGATTGAAAAGGTAATCAAAAAACTCCCAACTGAAAAAAGCCCTGGCCCAGATGGCTTCAGTGGAAAATTCTACAAAACTTTTACAGAAGAGCTTGTACCAGTTCTACTCAAGCTATTTCAGAGCATAGAAGAGGAAGCAACACTTTCAAATTCATTCTATGAAGCCAGCATAATGCTGATACCAAAACCAGGCAAAGATGTCACAAAAAAAGAAAATTACAGACCAATATCTCTCATGAATATAGATGCAAAAATTCTGAACAAAATTCAAGCTAATAGAATTCAGCATCATATCAAAAAAATAATACACCACGACCAAGTAGGATTCATACCAGGTATGCAAGGATGGTTCAACATTAGAAAATCAATCAATCTAATCCACCACATAAATAAAAGGAAAGAAAAGAATCACATGATCATCTCAATTGATGCAGAAAAGGCATTTGACAAAGTCCAACACCCATTCCTGATAAAAACTCTCAATCAAATAGGTATAGAAGAGAAATTTCTCAACATAATAAAGGGCATCTATGCAAAACCAACCTCCAACATCATTCTTAAGGGAGAGAGGCTGAAAACATTCCCCTTAAAAACAGGAACAAGACAAGGATGCCCTTTATCACCACTCCTATTTAACATTGTGCTGGAAGGTCTAGCTAGAGCAATAAGGCAAGAAAAAGAAATAAAGGGCATCCAAATTGGTAATGAAGAAGTTAAACTGTCCGTGTTTGCAGACGATATGATACTATACATAGAAAACCCTAAAGACTCCACGAGAAATCTACTGGAACCAACAGAAAGATTCAGCAGAGTAGCAGGATACAAGCTAAACATTCAAAAATCAGTTGGATTCGTATACACCAGTAAGGAGAATGATGAAAAGGAAATCAGTAAAACAATACCATTTTCAATAGCCCCTAAAAAGATAAAATACTTAGGAATAAATCTGACCAGGGATGTAAAAGACCTATACAAAGAAAACTAGAAAACACTACTGCATGAAACCCAAAGGGATCTACATAAATGGAAAAACATACCATGCTCATGGATAGGCAGACTCAACATTGTGAAAATGTCAATTCTACCCAATGCAATTTACAAATACAACACAATCCTGATCAAAATACCAACAATATTCTTCAAAGAGATGGAAAAACTAATCATTAACTTTATATGGAAAGGGAAGAAGCCCCGACTAAGTAAAGCACTACTGAAGAAGAAGCATAAAGTTGGAGGACTCCCACTACCTGACTTCAGAACCTACTATACAGCTACAGTAGTCAGAAAAGCCTGGTATGGGTACGACAGATACATTGACCAATGGAACAGAGTTGAGAACCCAGATGTAAATCCATCCACCTACGGTCACCTGATCTTCGACAAGGGCCCAAAATCCATCAAATGGGGAAAAGACAGTCCTTTTAACAAATGGTGCTGGCAAAACTGGATATGCATCTGCAAAAAAATGAAACAGGACCCATACCTCACACCGTATACAAAAACTACTTCCAAATGGATCAAAGACCTGAATATAAAACCTAAAACTATAAAGTTCACAGAAGAAAAAATATGTCCAATGCTTCAGGCTTTAATATATGGCAATAACAAGATACAAACCATAACCATCAATGCACAAAACCCAACAGATAAGCTAGACAGCTGGGATCTTCTAAAAATCAAACACTTGTGCTCTTTAAAAGACTTCACCAAAAGAGTAAAAAGAGAACCTACAGACTGGGAAAACATTTTTGGACAGTAGAAGTCAGACAAAGGTCTAATCTCCATAATCTACAAGAAAATCCAACACCTCTACCACAAAAGGACAAATAATCCTATTAAAAAATGGGCAAAGGAAATGAAAAGACACTTCACCAAAGAAGACATTCAAGCAGCCAACAGACAAATGAGGAAATGCTCGCGATCACTAGCCATTAGAGAAATGCAAATTAAAACCACCATGAGATACCATCTCACCCCGGGATTACTGTCACGAATCAAAAACACTGGAAATAACAACTGTTGGAGGGGCTGTGGGGAGATTGGAACTCTTATGCACTGCTGGTGGGAATGCAAAATGATACAACCATTTTGGAAAATGATATGGCGCTTCCTCAGAAAGCTAGAAATAGACATACCATTCGATCCAGCAATCCCACTCCTACAAATATATCCTAGAATAATAAGAGTCATCACTCGAATAGACATATGCACACCTATGTTCATGGCAGCATTGTTCACAATAGCAAAATGATGGAAACAACCTAGATGCCCATCAACAGATGAATGGATAAACAGACTATGGTACATACACACAATGGAGTACTATGCAACGAGAAAGAACAACAATGAATCTGTGAAGCATCTCATAACATGGATGAAACTGGAGGACATTATGCTGAGTGAAATAAGTCAATCACAAAAGGACAAATATTGTATGAGACCTCTATTGTAAAAACCCATGAAAAAGTTCACACGCAAAATGTAACAATCTTTATTGGTTACCAGGGATGGGAGGGGTGGGGGGGAAATACTAAATAGGCAATAGATAAGTGGTATCTTGGGTGAATGGTGAAACAGTACCGAATACAGAGGAAACTAGCACTACCTGTACAAGGAAAGGTCATGGAAGCCCCATAGACACATCCAAACTCCATGAGGGACTGAATTGCTGGGCGAAGGGCTCTGGGGACCGTGGTCTTCGAGAACATCTGGCTCAATTGGCATGACACAGCTTATAAAGACAATGCTCTACATTCTACTTTGGTGAGTAGTGTCTGGGGTCTTAAAATTCTGTGAGTGGCCATCTAAGATACTCCACTGGTCTCATCCCTTTGGGAGCAAGGGAGAATGAAGAGAACAAGATTAAGGAAAACATTAGTCCGAAGGACTAATGGACCACAGCTGCCAAGGCCTCCACCAGACTGAGTCCAGTACAGCTAGATGGTGCCTGGATACCACCACTGACTTCTCTGACCAGGATCACAACAGAGGGTTCTGGACAGAGCTGGAGAAGGATGTAGAGCATAATTCTAACTCACAAGAAAAAGACCAGATTTACTGGCCTATAGGAGACTAGAGAAACCTCGAGAGTATGGCCCCTGACACCCTTTAGCTCAGTGGTGAAGTTACCTCCAAGGTTCACTGTTCAGCCTGGGAGTGGACAGCTCCGTAAAATGAGATTAACAAAGTACAGGAGTCTAGTGACAAGGGCCAGAAGGCAGAAGGGGACAAGGAAGCTGATGATAGGGAACACAAGGTTGAGTAAGGATATTGTTGATGTGTTGTGAGATTGTTAATCATTGTCATAGGGCAACATTTGTAGTAATTGTTAAATGAGAAACTATTTTGTTTTGTAAGCCTTCATCTTAAGTGAGAATAACAGCACAATTGGAAGAGCGTAGTCAATGTCACTGAACTGTGCATGTAGAAATTTTTGAAATGGTGTGTCTTTGGCTATGTGTATTTTCACCGAAAAAAAAAAAAAAAGTTTGAAAAGTTAAAGGGTTGATATCTTGCAGGGTTGTTAACCAATGTCATAAAAGAACATGTGTACTACTGTTTCATGAGAAACTATTTGTTATGTAAGCCTTCACTTGAAGTACAATAAAATATAAAAAAATAAAATAAAAAGTTAGCCATTGACTGCCTTGAGCTTTTCAGAATAGTAAAACTTCAGTATCAATCAAATAAATACATTTTTAACTCTGAAGCTAGAAGCTGAATGACAGTTATACTGCTAACCAGAAATTTCTAGTCAGTGGTAAAATATTGAATGATTCAAGTAGAACGACATACATCAAAACTATTATTAGAGCTATTACATTTAAAATATAGTTATTTAATATCAAAGAGTATTCAAATGCGTGCATAGTACAAAAATTTGCAATGATTTGACTTCTCTGGCTAAAACAGTTGTTTCACTTTGTAAGAGTTTTTTAACTTGCCATGTTGTGCTGAGTTAACACCTTTTGATTATAAAGTTGAGCTAGTCCATATTAGTATGAAATATGGTTAATGCATGTGTAGATTTAAAATGAGTTAACTGAACTAAATATGTCTTGACTATTATCTAGCTCAAATACATAATCATTTAGGATAATGGATGCCTAGGAATAGAAAGGCTTTCAGTATGAAAAAAAACCATGTCACTGGTATTATCCAAACACAATTTTTATTTCCTGCAGCAAAAACTTCCAGTTACCTATCAAGTGCCTATTTTTTCTTCTCCTTGTTAAGAGAACAATGAGTTTACTCAGGTTAGGAGGGGGCTTATCTAAAAAACTGAATCTTCTTACCTCTCCTGCATATAGTGGAGGCTAATGAGACATAAGCAGGGTTACTGGGCAGACTTTTGAGACTACATTTTAAAGGGATCAGAGGTATCTGGGAGAATGCTCCATTTTACCCATCATTCTTTTTCCTTCTTCCTGTGTGGAACACGGATGTGATGGCTGAGCTTTCAGCATCTTGCAACATTGAGATATCCTTGAAAATGGAACCCACATGCTAATGATGGATAAGCAGAAAAAAAGTGAAGGATCATGGGATAACTGTGACTTCATACAGTAGCTACGTTAGACTGCCTGCTTTGAGACTTTTCCTGCAAGGAAGAAAAATAAACTCCAATATTCCTTAAGTCCCTAAGTGGCGCAAATGGTTAAGTGCTTGACTATTAGTCAAAAGATGAGTGGTCTGAGCATGCTCAGAGATGCCTTGGAAGACAGGCCTGGTGATCTGCTTCTGAAAGGTCGTATCCTTGAAAATCCTATGGAGTAGTTCTATCTGCACACATGTGGTTGCCATGAGTTGGTATCAACTCAATGGCAACTACAACAACAACAGTTGTTTAAGCTGTTATTATTCTGGGTCTTTGTTTCTAGCAGCCATTGCAGCTCCTAAAGGTGTTGTTGTTGTTATTAGTTACCGTTGCTAGTCACCGTCGAAGTGGCTCCAACTCATGATGACTTTATGTATAACAAAATGAAATGTTGCCAGGTCCTGTGCCATCATCATGGTATGATTGTTGGTATGTTTGAGTTAATAGTTGCAGCTATTGTGTCAATCCATCTTATTGAGGGTTTCCCTCATTTCGTTGGCCCTCTGCTTTACCAAACAGGAGGTCCTTTTTTGGTGACTGGTCTTTCCTGATGATACGTCCAATGTAAGTGAGGCAAAGTCTACCATCCTCAGTTCTAAGGAAAATTCTTGTTGTATTTCTTTTAAGACTGGTTTCTTTTTCTTTTTTTGGCAGTCCATAGTACATACAATATTATTTGCCAAAACCACAGTTGGAACACATCAATTCTTCTGTCTCCTTTTTTCATTATCCAACTTTCTCATGTGTATGAAGCAAGTGAAAAGACCATGGGTTGGGTCCAATGCACCTTAGACATCAAAGCGACGTCTTTGCTTTTAAAAACTTTAAAGAGGTCTTTTGCAGAAATTTTTCCAACGTAATATGTCATTTGATTATTTGGCTGTTGCTTCCATGGACATTGACTGCTAATCCTAGTAGAATGAAATTGTTGATACTTCAATTTCTTCTTTATTCTGATGTAGTTTATGGGTCCAGTTGAGAGGATTTTCATATTCGTTACGTTCAAGTGTAATTCATATTAAAGGCTGTAGTCCTTGAACTTCATCAGTAAGTGCTTCAAGTCCTCTTCATTTTTGAAAAGGAAGGTTGTGTCATCTGCATACTGCAGGCTGTTAATGTGTTTTCATCCAATCCTGATGCTGCATTTTTCTCTATATAGTCCGGCTTCTCAGATATTTGTTCAGCATACAGATTGAATAAGTAAAATGAAAGGATACAACCCAGTCACATACTTTTTTACAATTTTAAACCACACAGTATCCCCTTGTACTGTTAGAAGGACTTCTCTTGATCCATGTCCTGGTTCTGCATCAACACAATAAAGCTTTTTGAAAATCCCATTCTTTGCAATGTTATCCATAATTTGTTATGACCTACACAAGTAAAATGCTTTTGACTAGACAATAAGACACAGGTAAACATCTTTCTGATAGTCTCTGCTTTTGGCAAAGATTCATCTGACAACAACAGTGGTATCCTTCATTCCACGTTCTCTTCTGAATCCAGCTTGAACTTCTGGCAGTTCCCTGTGATATTAGTGACATTGTTAGATAAATTCTGCCCTCTGTATGATCTCTTTTCTTTGGGACGGTCACAGATATTGATCTCTTCTAGTCTATTGGCCAGGTAGTTGTCTTCCAAATTTCTTGGCATAGACATGTAAGTGCTTCCAGCATTGCATTTATTTGTGGAAGTATCTCAATTGGTATTCTGTCATTTCCTGGAGCCTTGTTTTTCGCCAATGCCTTCAGTGCAGCTTGGGCTTATTCCTTCAGTACTTTCGGTTCTTGATTATATACTACCTTCTGAAATGGTTGACTGTCAACCAATTCTTTTTGGTATAGTGACTGTATATATTCCTTCTGTCTTCTTTGGATGCTTCCTGTGTCATTCAGTTTCTTAGCCATAGAATCTTTCTGTATTGCAGCTCGAGGCTTGAATTTTTTCTTCAGTTCTTTCAGCTTGAGAAATGCCAAGTCTGTTTTTACTTTTTTGTTTTATAACTCCAGGTCTTTGCACATTTCATTATAATACTTTACTTTGTCTTCTGGAGTTGCCCTTTGAAATTTTCTGTTCAGATCTTACTTCATCATTTCTTCCATTCTCTTTAGTTACTGTACATTCAAGAGCAACTTTCAGAATCTCCTCTGACATCCATTTTGGTCTTTTCTTTCTTTCCTGTCTGTTTAATTACCTTTTGTTCTCTTCATGTATGATGGCCTTGATGTCATTCCACAACTCGTATGGTCTTTGGCCATTAATGTTCAATACTTCAAATCTATTCTTGAGATGGTCTCTAAATTCGGGTGGAATATACTCAGAGTTGTACTTTGGCTCTTGTGGATTTGTTTTAATTTTCTTCAGCTTCAACTTAAACTTGCATATGAGCAATTGATTATCTGCTCCACAGTTGGCCCTTGGCTTCATTATGACTGATGATGTTGAGCTTCTCCATTGTCTGTTTCCACAGATGTAGTCAATTTGATTAGTAGTCATGGGAATAGTGACAGCCTAAATCTGAATCTTCTCCAAAACCACAAAAATCCGTAAGAAAAAAAATTCATACATTTCCATGCTTTTGTCATGACTAGAAGGCAAATAATTGTGCCTTTAACCATAAAAATAAATACCAACATTTATCCAAGGCTTTCTCAGTTCCTTCCACAAGATTTTTCATGGGAAAGAAAAGAGAATATTAAAGTAAAATTATATCCATAAAGAGTAAGTTACCAGGAGTGTAAAAGTACAGAAAAAGAGTCTTGTAGATCAAAGTACTGACTATAGGAAAGGGACTTAAAAATATGGATTCAAGGAGACAGTCTAAGTAAAACAATAGTTTTGGGGAGAAGAGCATTAAAAGGAAGGCAGAGGTGGCACTTAGAGACTTACGGATAATGGGAAAAAGAAGGAAGAATTTAAGATTGTATAAGATAAAAGAAACCAAGTCCCTTCCCCATTGTTGTTGTGGTGGTGACCCCATGTGTGAAGAGTAGAACTTCTCCACAGGGTTTTCAATGTTGTGAACTTTTGGAAGTTGATCATCAGACTTGTCTTCTGAAGTGCCTCTGCATGGTTTGAGCCACTGACATTTTGGCTAGTAGGCGAGCACTTAACTGTTTGTGCCTCCATGAATTCCTCCTTTCACTTTAATCCTCCTCAAGAGCTATTGATTAAAGAGACTACATTTTAACGACACTCACAGAAGAGGAATTTCTAACTATAAATATTTTCTACCTACCCCGCTGTCATGGATTAAATTGTGTTCCCTGAAAATATTTGTCAACTTGGCTGGGTTATGATTCCCAGTATTGTATAATTGTGTACCATTTTGTAATCTGATGTGATTTCCTTATGTGCTGTAGATTCAATCACTATGATCTAATAAGATAAATTAGCAGCAGTCATCTGATGAGCTATACAAGATTGGATAGTGTCTTAAGCCAATCTCTTTTGAGATATAAAAGAGAGAAGTGAGCAGAGACACACGGGAACCTCACACCATCAAGAAAGCAGCACCCGGAGCAGAGCGTGTCCTTTGGACCTGAGGTTCCTGCACTGAGATGCTCTAAGACCAAGGGAAGACTGATGCATCAGAAAGACCTTCCTCAAGAGCTGACAGAGACAGAAAGCCTTCTTCTGGAGCTGATGCACTGAATTTGGGCTGGTAGTCTGCTGCACTGTGAGAGAATAAACTTCTCTTTATTAAAGACATCCACTTGTGGTATTTCTGTTACTGCAGCACTAGATGACTAAGACACACCCCAAAAAAACCCTGTCCATGAAATACTGATGAAAATTCTCTTCAAGCAAGAAGAAAAAGAAAACTAAACACAGCAATCTAAATTGAATCAAATATCTTTAAACCTATACTTGAGAATATAAAGAAAAAAAGAAAGAAACAAAACAAAACAAAAAACTAAACAAAAGAAAAAATTATGAGTCAGGAAAAAAATCTAAGAACTAATAGGAACAAAAATAGGGAAGGAAATGTATGAGTTTCAACTGAAATCAGAAAGATATAGGGGAAAAGAAAATAATATGTCTTTAAAGGTTAACCTACAAAATATTTACTGAAAAATAGAGTAAAATAAATTTTTTAAATTTTTGAATAAAAGTAGGAAATTAACCAAGAAAGTGAGAACAATAAAAGAGCCAGAAAGAAAGTAACTGAGGACTTCCAGGCAACACAGTGCTATAAGCAGAAGCACCAGGCTGTCCCTCCACAGCAAAGATCCAAAAAAGTAAGCCAACCAGAGAAAACAGCAATCCTGAAACCTAAGCACAAAAGAAGAGATAAAGAACTCAGTCAAGCACTGAATGGAATAAGAAACTGTCAGTGAACGGAGAGCAAGGAGAGATACATGCAGAGGTCCCCTATCAGCTAACACAGTGCGGATCTGCCATCTTGGACTCCTATCAGAGACCAGCAAAGAGAGGGTGCGAGAAAGCAGCTTCACAGAGCTTCCAGCAGGAGACAGAACAACCAGTAACCAGCGATATATGCTTTCCCTCCCCCTACCCTTCTTCATCTCCACTCGGACTCCTTTGCTTCCTGCAGCCACAGTCTCTTGGCTGGGAAGCATCAGTTTCATCCTGTTGTCTCTTGGATTCCACCCACCCACAGTGGCCCACTCCCTAAGTGCCATTTGTTGTCTGTTAATGTTGTTTTTTCCCACCTTTAGATTTCTTCCTTACCTCTCACCACCTCCCCCTCCTTTCTCTCAAATACCTGGCTCCATGTGCCATCTTTGCTTTTTCCTGAAAGGCTGTGAAATGTTGTTTGAACATGAGACTGCTTCCCAGTTTGTGCTGCCACGCTGGTGGGATCTGGGGCTTTTTTTTTTTTGGTTTGAACTGTTTATTTGTTTTCTTCTTCTGTTCTAGATTTGGGAGTCCATTCTAGCTGGGCAGTAGTGCGTGGCTTGGGACCTATCACCTCAGTTTGCACAGATGGACAGAGGGATCCCTGAGAGCAATTCTTTTTCCTTTTTTTAAAAAATTTTTCTGTTTTTTTGTGTGTGGGGGGATTTCTTGTTCTTTTTTAAAAATTTGTTTGTCTTGTTTTCTTTTCTCTTTTTTTCCCTTTTTGTCTTTCTTCATTACTCAGTTTCTCATCTCTCTATACATTCCTTCTCTTCCTGTCCCCTGAATATCTCATGCTGAGTGACACCTCTAAGCCCTCTAGCCAGGCTGTCCTTCATGACCTGGGAGAAACTTCCCCAGACCTCGTACCCTGGGATCCCTGGGAGCTTTTCTTTTCTTTTATCTTTCTAGTTTTTATTTATTCATTTTTTTCTTCTTCTTCTCCTTTTTGTTTTTTCTGCATTTCATAGTCTCTCATCTCTCCACTCCAACAGCAACCACCCTTAGCACTCTTTTTTTGTTTGTTTGTATGTTTTTGGCTCCTTTTCCTCTCTCCTTTGTCCCATACCCATCTTAGCTCCACACATCACAATCTCCTCCCTCCATCCTGCCTACCTGCACTGTGGGCTGAACATCACACCACCAAGCAGCCCAGGCAAGGCCTACAGGAACCTGACCTGCAGTGATTACCGGCCCACCCTGGTGGCCGTATTAAGTGCCAGAAACAACCCATCCCAACAACTCCTCTTCTGCTATACTTGCCCTGCTGTACCATATCTGAGCAACTGACCCTACAATTGGAGAAGGAGGTGAAAAGTATAGGGCCCACAGATGAGCAAACAACAAAGAACACACAGTCTGTCTGCTCAGACATAGCCAAATAAAACAAAAAAGCAGGACAAAACAAACAAATCTACAATTAATAAATGAGAAAAATAACTACTGAATTCCCCAAAGACAGCAGACAATATCAAAACATTTACAAAAACAAGACAGGATTGTTCCAGGAGGTGTCCAAAATAAAACACCAGATGACTTGCCAGTGGAAGAAAAGGCACTAGAACTATCTGATAGAGAATTCAAAACTCTAATACTCAGAATTATCCAAGACTTGAAGCAAAAAGCAGACAACAATAAGGAAAAAATAGACAAATTCATGGAAAAGGCAGACAAATTCATGGAAAATACAGACAAAAATGGAAGAATTCAGGAAAATAATGCAGGAACAAAATGTCAAAATAAATTCACAACTAGAAATCCTACAAAAACAACAATCAGAAATCAAAAATATAAACAAAAATTTCAGAAATGGACAGTGTCATAGAAGGGCTGAGGAGTATATTTGAAACGGTCAAAGACAGGAGCAGAGGAACTGAAGACAAACACTTGGATACAGCTCTGTTTGAGGAAAACTCAGAAAAAAGAACAAAGAAAAATAAAGAGACCCTGAGAACTACGTGGGATACAATCAAAAGCAAAAATTTGTGAGTGATCAGAGTTCCAGCACAGGGGGAAAAAACAGGAAACACAGAGAGGATCATTGAAGAACTGCTGACAGAAAACTTCCCCAATATCATGAAAGATGAAAAGCTAGCCATCCAAGAAGCTCAACGAACCCCATATAGAAGAGACCCCAAAATAAAATAACCAAGGCATATCATTATCACAATCGCCAAAACCAGAGACAAAGAAAGAATCCTAAGAGCAGTTCGAGAAAAACAGAAACTCACATACAGAGGAGAAACAAAAAGCCTCAGCTCAGATCATTCGGCAGAAACCATGCAGACAAGAAGGCAATGGGATGACATATATAAAACCTTGAAAGAAAAAAATTGCGGGCCAAGAATAATATATCCTGCAAAACTTTCATTCAAATATGATAGTGAAATTAGGACATTTACAAACAAACGTAAATTAAGGGAATATGTAAAAACCAAACCAAACTTACAAGATTTGAGAACAAACAACTTCAGTTCACAGGCTGAATCTAGGACAAAGGATCATACAAGCCAGATGCTAAACTAGGAAATGAACTCTCTAGGACTATCCAAAACCAAAAGAAATACAACAGGGAATCAGAGCAGTTAATCTGTACATGACAACAGCATCAGGACAATAAAAAAAGGAATAAACCATGTAGGTATAAAACCTTCTAATGGAGAGGAAGACAAGGCAATACCAAGTAATAATAGATGGCTTTAACTTAGAAAGATAAGGGTAAATTTCATGATAACCACAAAGAAATTTAAAAAAACCTACTCATAAAAATAAAGAGGAAAAACAGTAAAAACAAAGCCTACAAAAACAAAAGAAATGAAAAAAAAATCAACAACAAAAAAAGAAATTCAGCACATGAGAGTAAGAGGAGTAAAGAAAATTTCAGCACCACAAAAAAAAGTATCACAAAATGACAGCAATAACCTCACATTTATCAATAATTACACAGAATGTAAATGGCCTAAACGCACCCATAAAGAGATGGAGAGTGATAGGATGGATAAAAAACAAGGTTCATCAATACGCTGTCTACAAGAGACACACCTTAGAAACAAAGATGTAAAACTATTAAAATCAAAGATTGGAAACAAATATACCAAGCAAACAACTATCAAAAAAGAGCAGGAGTGGCAATAGTAATCTCAGATAAAATAGACTTTAAAACAAAATCCACCATAAAAGACAATGAAGGACACTATAGAATGATTAAGGGGATAATCATCATGAAGACATAACCATAATAACGTCTATGCACCCAATGTCAGGGCTCCAAAATACATAAAACAAACTCTAACAGCACTAAAAAGAGAAATTGACAGTTCCACAATAATAGTAGGAGACTTCAACACACCACTCTCGGTAAAGGACAGAACATCTAAAAAGAAACTCAGCAAAGATACAGAAGACCTAAAGGGCACAATCAGCCAACTTGACCACATAGACATATATAGAACACTCCATCCAACCTCTGCAAAGTACACATTCTTTTTCAATGCACATGGAACATTCTCCAGAATAGACCACATCTTAGGCCATAGAGAAATCCTCAACAAGACCCAAAACGTTGAGATAATTCAAAGTATCTTCTCTGACCACAATGCCATCAAGGTAGAAATTAACAACAGAAAAAGCAAGGAAAAAAAAAATCAATTACATGGAAACTGAATAACACCCCACTTACAAACCACTGGGTAACAGAAGAAATCAGAGACTGAATGAAAAAATTCCTAGAATCAAACGAGAATGAAAACACATCATACCGAAACCTTTGGGACACAACAAAGGCAGTCCTCAGAGGACAATTTATAGCAATAGATGCACACATCAAAAAAGAAGAAAGGGACAAAATCAAAACATTAACTACACAACTCAAACAAATAGAAAGAGAACAACAAAAAGAGCCTACAGCCACCAGAAGAAAGGAAATTATAAAGATCAGAGGAGAAGTAAATGAAATAAAGAATAGAAAAACAATAGAAAGAATCAACAAAACCAAAAGTTGTTTCTTTGAAAGAATCGACAAAATCAACAAACCACTGATCAGACTGACAAAAGAAAAACAGAAGAGGATGCAAATAACCCAAATAAGAAATGAAATAGGGGACATTACACCAGACCAAATTAAAATAGAAAGGATCATAACAGAGTATTATGAAAAACTATACTCCAACAAATTTGAAAACCTAGAGGAAATGGATAAATTTCTAGAAACACACTACTTACCCAAGCTATCACAAAGTGATGTTGAAAACCTGAACAGACCGATAACAAGATGAGAGATTGAAAAGGTAATAAAAAAAACTCCCAACAAAAAAAAGCCTTGGACCAGACAGCTTTGCTGGAGAATTCTACCAAAAATTCAGAGAAGACCTCGTCCCAGTACTACTTAAACTATTTTCAGAACAGAGGAAAGGAAGTGACACTTCCGAATTCATTCTGTGCAACCAGCATAACCCTGATACCAAAACCAGGCCATAAAAAAAGAAAATTACAGACCAATATCTGTTACGAATATAGATGCAAAAATTCTCAACAAAATTCTGGCCAATAGAATTCAGCATCACATTAAAAAAATAATACACCACGACCAAGTAGGATTCATACCAGGTATGCAAGGATGGTTCGACATTAGAAAATCAATCAAAAGGAAAGAAAATAATCACATGATCATCTCAATTGATGCAGAAAAGGCATTTGACAAAGTCCAAAACCCATTCCTGATAAAAATTCTCAATAAAACAGTTATGGAAGGGAAATTTCTCAACATAAGAAAGGGCATCTATGCAAAACCAACAGCCAACATCATTCTCAATGGAGAGAGGCTGAAAACATTCCCCTTAAGAACAGGAACAAGACAAGGATGCCCTTTATAACCACTCCTATTGAACATTGTGATGGAAATTCTAGCTCGAGCAATAAGACAAGAAAAAGAAATAAAGGGCATCTAAACTGGTAATGAAGAAGTTAAACTGTCCCTGTTTGCGGATTATATGATACTATATATAGAAAACCCTAAAGGCACTACAAGAAACCTACTGGAACTAATAGAAAGATTCAGCAGAGTAGCAGGATACAAGATAAACATACAAAAATCAGTTGGATTCTTATACACCAATAAAGAGAACGACGAAAAGGAAATCATCAAAACAATACCATTTATAATAGCCCCTAAAAAAATAAAATACTGAGGAATAAATCTAACCAGGGATGTGAAAGACCTATACAAAGTAAACTACAAAACACTACTGCAAGAAACCCAAAGGGATCTACGTTAATGGAAAAACATACCATGCTCATGGATAGGTAGACTCAACATTGTGAAAATGACAATTCTATGCAAAGCAATTTACGAATACAATGCAATCCTGATCCAAATACTAAAAACATTCTTTAAAGAGATGGAGAAACTAATCATTAACTTTATATGGAAAGGATAGAAGCCCAAAATAACTAACGCACTACTGAAGAAGAATAAAGTAGGAGAAGTCACCCTACCTGACCTCAGAACCTACTTTATAGCTACGGTAGTCAAAGCAGTCTGGTACTGGTACAATGAAAGATACATTGACCAATAGAACAGAATTGAGAACACAGATCTAAATCCAACCACCTACAGTCACCTGCTGTTTGACAAGGGCCCAAAGTCCATCAAATGGTGCTGGAAAAACTGGATATCCATCTGCAGAAAAATGAAACAGGACCCATACCTCACGCCATATACAAAAACTAATTCAAAAAGGATCAAAGACCTAAATATAAAGCCAAAAACTATAAAGTTTATAGAAGGAAAAATAGGATCAAAGTTAGAGATCTTAATACATGGCATTAACAGGATACAAGCCATAACCATCAACATACAACCTCCAGAAGATAAGCTAGATAACTGGGATCTTCTAAAAATCAAACACTTACGCTCTTCCACAGACTTCACCAAAAGAGTAAAAAGAGAACCTACCAACTGGGAAAAAAATTTTGGGCATTACAAGTCAGACAAAGGTCTAATCTTTATAATCTACAAGAAAATGCAACACCTCTACAACAAAAAGGCAAATAATCCAATTAAAAATGAGCAAAGGAAATGAACAGACACTTCACCAAAGAAGACATTCAAGCAGCCAACAGACACATGAAGAAATGCTCGAGATCACTAGCCATTAGAGAAATGCAAATTAAAACCCCAATGAGATAACATCTCACCCCGGCATTACTGCCACAAATCAAAAACACTGGAAATAACAAATGTTGGAGGGGCTGCAGGGAGATCAGAACTCTTATGCACTGCTGATGGGAATGCATAATGATATAACCATTTTGGAAAATGATATGGTGCTTCTTTCGAAAGCTACAAATAGAAATACCATATGTTCCAGCAATCCCACTCTTGGAATATATCCTAGAGTAATAAGAGCTGTCACAAGAATAGACATATGCACACCTATGTTCATGGCAGCATTGTTCACAATAGCAAAAAGATGGAAACAACCTAGATGCCCATCAACAGATGAATGGATAAACAAACTATGGGTACATACACACAATAGAGTATTATGCAACGATAAAGAATAATGATGAATCTGTGAAGCATCTCATTACATGGATGAAACTGGAGGACATTATGCTGAGTGAAATAAGTCAATCACAAAATGACAAATATTGTATGAGACCTCTATTGTAAAAACTCACGAAAAAGTTTACACACAAAAAGTAACAATCTTTGTTTGTTACAAGGGATGGGAGGTGTTGGGGAAATACTAAACAGACAATAGATAAGTTGTAACTTTGGTGAAGGATAAGACAGTACACAATGCTGGGGAAGCCAGCACAACTTGTAGAAGGAAAGGTGATGGAAGCTCCATAGACACATCCAAACTCCTTGAGGGACTGAATTGCTGGGTGGAGGGCTGTTGGGGACCATGGTCTCAGGGAACATCTAGCTCAATTGGCACAACACAGTTTATGAAGACAATGTTCTACATTCTACCTTGGTGAGTAGTGTCTGGGGTCTTAAAAGCCTGTGAGCAGCCATCTAAGATACTCCACTGGTCTCACCCCTTCGGGAGCAAGGGAGAATGAAGAGAACAGGATACAAGGAAAAGATTAATCCAAAGGACTAATGGACCATGGCTACCAAGGCCTCCACCAGACTGAGTCCAGTACAGCTAAATGGTGCCCAGCTACCACCACTGACTTCTCTGACCGGGATCACAACAGAGGGTTCTGGACACAGCTGGAGAAGAATGTAGAACAAAATTCTAACACACACACAAAAGACCAGATTTACTGGCCTGACAGAGATTGGAGAAACAGGGGGAGTATGGCCCCGGACACCCTTTTAGCTCAGTGGTGAAGTCACTCCCGAGGTTCACCCTTCAGCCAGGGATTGGATAGCTCCATACCATAAAACAAAACAGGACTAATGAGGCACAGCAGTCCAGGGACAAGGACTAGAGGGCAGATGGGGACAGGAAAGCTTGTGATAGGGAGCCCAAGGTTGACTAAGGACAGTGCTGACATGTAGTAGGGTTGTTAACCATTGTTGTAGGGCAATATGTGTACTGTTTGATGAGAAACTGTTTTGTTCTGTAGACCTTCATCTAAATTGATAATAGCAGCACAACCAGAAGAACGTAATCGTGTCACTGAATGTATATGTAGAAATTTTTGAAATGGTGTATCTTTAGCTATGCATATTTTCACGAAAAAAAAAAAGGTCATCCAAGGTTGAGAAAGGAGAGTGTTGACATGTTGTGGGGTTGTTAACCAATGTCATAAAACAATATGTGTACTGACTGTTTAATGAGAAAATGTTTGTAAAGCTTCACCTAAAGAACAATAAAAAAAAATTAAAAGAAAGAAATTGAAACAGAAGAGAGGTAAAGAATATCTAGCAATCTGAGACCCTGCATTAGAAAAATGAAGCAGTGAAACCAAATTAATATTTAAAATTATACTCCAAGAAAACTGTACATTAAAAAAAAAACGTGAATCTACATATTGAAAAGGCTTCTGGCTGTCTTGAGACATTGAAGATTGATCTGGGACAATATAATGTTCAATTCTATTGGTCTACTTTTCATCTTAGTGTGTGTCAATACCACAAAATCTTAATTAGTATAATTTGCTAAAACGTATTGACATTTTGAATGTTGTTGTTGTTAGATGCCTTCAGGTCATTTTAGACTGATAGCAACCCCATGTACAACAGAATGAAACACTGCCCGGTCCTGTGCCATCCTCACAATCATTGTTATGCTTTAGCTCACTGTTTCAGTCACTGTGTCAATCCATCCCATCGAGGTTCTTCCTCTTTTTCAGTGACCTCTGCTTTACCAAGAATGATGTTCTTCTTCAGGGAATAGTCTCTCCTGATAACATGTCCAAAGTACATTAGACAAAGTCTTGCTGTCTTCACTTTCAAGAAGCACTCCGACTGTACGTCTTCCGAGACAGATTTGGTTGTTCTGGTGGTCCATGGAATATTCAGTATTCTTTGCCAACTCCATAATTCAAAGGCATCAATTCTTCAGTCTTCTGTATTGAATGTCCAGCTTTTGAATGTACATGGGGCCATTGAAAATATCATGGCTTGGGTCAGGCTTGTCTCAGTCCTCAAAATGATGTTTTTGCTTTTTAACACTTTAAAGAGGTCTTTTGCAGCATATTTGCCCAATGCAATAGGTTGTTTGGTTTCTTGACTGCTGCTTCCATGGGCATTGATTGTGGATCCAAGTAAAATGAAATCCTTTACAGTGCCAATCTTTTCTCTGTTTATCATGATGTTGCTTATTGGTCCAGTTGTGAACATTTTTGTTTTCTTTCTGTTGAAGTGTAATCCATACTCAAGGCTGCAGTCTTTGATCTTCATTGGTAAGGGCTTCAAGTCCTGTTTGCTTTCAGCAAGCAAGGTTGTGTCGTCTGCATATCAAAGAATATTAATGAGCCTTCCACCAACCTAGTGCCTCATTCTTCTCCATATAGCCTAGCTTCTTGGATTATTTGCTCATCATACAGTCTGATTAAGTACAGTGAAAGGATACAAGCCTGATTCATACCTTTCCTGATTATAAACAATGCAATACGCCTTGTTCTGTTCGAAGGACTGCCTCTTGGTCTATGTACAGGTTCTGAATAAGCACAATTAAGTACTCTGAAATTCCCATTCTTCACAATGTTATCCATAATTTGCTATGATTCAAACAGTCGAATGCCTTTGCTTAGTCAATAAAACACAGGTAAACATCTTTCTGGTATTCTCTGCTTTTAGCCAAGATCCATCTGACATCAGTAATTATATCTGTTGTTCCATGTCCTCTTCCAAATCTGGCTTGAATTTCTGGCAGTTCCTTTTCAATGTTTTGCTGCAACTGCCTTTGAATGATCTTCAGCAAAATTTTACTTTCATGTGATATTAGTGATACTGTTTGATAGTTTCTGCATCCTGGTGGATCACCTGTCTTTGGATAGGACAAATATGGATCTCTTCCATTTGATTGGTCAGGTAGCAGTCTTCCAAATTTCTTGGCAAAGACGAATGAGCACCTCCAATGCTGCATCTATTTGTTGAAACATCTCACTTGGTATTCCATCAATTCCTGGAGCCTTGTTTTTCACCAGTGCCTTCCATGAAACTTGGACTTCTTCCATCAATGCCATCGGTTCTTGATCACATGCTATTTCCTTGAAATGATTAAATGTCGACTGATTCATTTTGGTACAGTGACTCTGTGTATTCCTTCCATTTTCTTTTTATGCTTTTTACTATTTTCCCAGTAGAATTCTTCACTATTGCAACTCGAGCCTTGAATTTTTTCTTCAGTTCTTGCGGCTTGAGAAATGTCAAGCGTGTTCTTCCTTTTAGGTTTTCTAACTCCAGGTCTTTGCACACGTCATTATAATACTTTACTTTGTCTTCTCGAGCCGTCCTTTGAAATCTTCCATTCAGCTTTTTTACGTCATCATTTCTTACATTCTCTTTAGCTACTCTACATCCCAGAGCAAGTTTCAGAGTCTTTTGTGACATTTATTTTGGTCTTTTCTTTCTTTCCTGTCTTTTTAATGATGTTTGCTTTCTTTACCTATGATGTCCTTGATGTCTTCCCACAATTCGTCTTGTCTTCTGTCACTGATGTTCAATGTGCCAAATCTATTCTTGAGATGTTCTCTAAATTCATATGGAATATATTCAAGATCATACTTCGGTGCTCGTGAACTTGTTTTAATTTTCTTCAGCTTTAACTTGAACTTGCATACAAGCAATTGATGGTTGTTTCTATAGTCAGCCTCTGGCCTTGTTCTGCCTGATGATCTTGAGCTTCTCCATAGTCTCTTTCCACAGATGTCGTCGATTTGATTTCTGTTTATTCCATCTAGTGAGGTGCACGTGTTTGGTCGCTTTTTATGTTGTTGAAAAAAAGTATTTCCAATGAATAGGTTGTTGGTCTTGCAAAATACTAACATGTGATCTCCAATGTAGTTTGTAAACAAAAGGTCATGTTTTCCAACTACTGATCCTTCCTCTTTGTTTCCAACTTTTGCATTCTAATCACTGGTAATTGTCAATGCATCTTGACTGCATGTTTGATCAATTTCAGATTGCAGAAGTTGATAAAATTCTTCAACTTCTTCATCTTTGACGTTAGTGGTTGGTGTGAAAACTTGAATAATAGCTGCATTAACTGGTCTTCCTTGTATGTGTATGGCTATTTTCCTGTCATCGATAGCATTGTATTTCAGGATAGATGTTGAAATATTCTTTTGGAGGATGAATGCAATGCCATACCTCTTCAATTTGTCATTCCCGGCTTAGTATACCATATGATACAAAATGATCACCATCAGTTCATTTCAGCTTACTAATGCCTAGGATATCTATGTTTAAGCATTCCATTCCATTTTTGATGACTTCCAATTTTCTTTGATTCATGCTTTGTACATTCCACATTCCAGTTACTAATAGATGTTTTAGCAGTGTCTTCTCATTGTAAGTCATTCCACATCAGCAAATGAAGATTCCAAAAGCTTTACTCCATCCACATCATTAAGGTTGACTCTACTTTGAGGACAAACTTCTTCTCCAGTCGTATTTTGAGTGCCTTATTGGGTCGTTGAGGGTTCGAATTGACTCTATGGCATGGGTTTTTTGGTTCCAAACTGAAGGGCTCATCGTCCAGCACTATATCAGACAATGATCCAGTGCTATTCTTAATGGTTTCATTGGCTAATTTTTTTTTCTTTGAAGTAGATTACCAGGTCTTTCTTCCTAGTCTGGAAGCTCCACTGAAACTTGACCATCGTGTGTGACCCTGATGGTATTTTATATACCAGTGGCATTGCTTACATCATCACAGCAACATGCAGACCACCACAGTAGAACAAACTAACATGCTCACTACACAACTGCTGCCTTGCAAATACTGTGATTTGCTACAAAAATCAGCTGCTCACGTGTGCAAGAGGCAGAAGCTGGAAGTGGGTCCTACAGCAATGCTCCCTACCATGTTTGGTCAGAAAATACAGTATGGTCTCAAGGAGTGCTTGGGCAACATAGTCAATGTTTATACAGAGCCATCTGGCCTTACAACATGGCAGTGAATTCAACTGCATCCCGTGCCTGCTTTTATTTCCTATTTCATTATTCATTAGGACTGTTAAATCTGCTTATCCTTACTGAGGACCATGTCATCTTCTACTAGCTCTATTCCTTTCTGAGGTCAGAGAAATGAAACCACATGCTTTCCACTGCTCTGATCTTCTTCTGCAACTACTATGTTTTATTTAAGCTCCTTGGGGACAGAATAGCATTAAACCAAAACCAAACTCATTGCCGTTGAGTCTATTCCCACTCATAGTGACCCTAAAGGACAGAGTAGAACTGCCCCAACTGGGTTGCCAAGGAGCAGCTGGTGGATTCGAACTGCTGACATTTTGATTAGCAGCCAAGCTCTTAACCACTGTGCCACCAGGGCATATTACTACCCACTCAACAGTTACGAACGCAACAATGAGGGATAACTCAGATAAAAAAAACTATTTTCATATACTGTCTTTTTTCTTGAAATTTTTATAAATATTCAAGATATTTTGTATTTTGTATGCTATTATGTTTTAAAAGGTGGGAAGGGTAGGAACATTAAATCTACTGATAAACACACAAATGAAAAAAATGTTTTGTAGTTTCCAGTAAATGGCATTTGTTTTAATTTCTGTTTTAGAAATAAATATATAAAAATATTTTAAGTACTTAATATGGAACAGGTTAGGAGATGCTGAGTACATATTCATAAAATGTTTGATAATTAATGAAGACTAGATGAGTGCACTTATGATCCATCCATTCCTTAAGTGAGGAATTCAATAATTTCAAACATCAGTATCAAAAATTTAACTTTTTCCCATTTTTTATGTTAAGACATAAAATTATATTTCAACCTAATTTTAATATATGTAATATATATATTAATATGCAATACCAAATATGATAAACTCTCCTGTGTTGAAATTTATTTATGAATAAATCATTATTTTGGTTAAATAATTAAAATAAAGTGAAGGTTCCATTGCATCATTCATAAAATGCAATAAATCAAATTTTGCCTTTTTATATTATAAATATTTTAAGAATTACCTCTATATTGGGAATATTTTCAGCATATTGTTATCGGTTGTTATTAGTTGCTGTTGAGTCAATTCTGATGCATGGCGACCACATATGAGCAGAGTAGAACTGCTCTATAGGGTTTTCAGGTTGTAACCTCTTGGAAACAAATCACCAGGCACCTATGAGTGAGTTTGTACCGCCAACCTTTTGGCTAGTAGTAGAGTGCTTAACCATTTTCCCTACCCAGGGATTCCATTTTCAACACACAGAATTTAAATAATTATTTAAACGCTTCCATTATCATAGAACAGGCAAAAACTGATGATAAAAACTATACAATTCCAGGGAGAGATTAGGAAATTAACATATGAGTCAAATAATGTTAGGAAATACTGGCCTGGAGGAAAGTGAATTACCCTTTATTTTCCTTACCCAATGTTTTACAGTCCCTCATGGTAGAATAGAAATTTACCATATTATACTGTAAATTTTGGGAAGTTGAATATGTACAATTTTATTTTTAACATAATGACCATGTGTTGCACATCACAGGTGTTCAGTAATTATTTCTTCAATAAACTAATGAATAAATGATTAATGGTGATGGTGCCAAAAAGAAAAAGCTGATTACACAGAAATGGTTACACTTCATATTGCTATCATTGTATTTTTCATTTTATTTGAGTAAACCTTCTTTATTTGAATGATATCTTTTATTTCAAATGATTGCAAGAAGTTTGTTAAACAGATATGTGGGAATCACTGCACCCTCCACTGTATTATACTCCAGGGTGAAATGTGGCACCTGCGCCATAGTACACAGCCCAGTGCCAGAACAATTCCATTACCCAGGAGGAACATCAAGTCTGACTGAAAGCATAGTGGCTCAGATTTAGGACAGTCAAAATATAATTAACCAAAGAGAAATTTTACTGGGAAAAATAGAATTACACTATTTTTCAAGAGATCTGTTGAATCTTTTGGATCAATACTAAAATAACCCTTAAGCAGTTAGTAAAAGACAAAGTTACATGTCATATAATTACACAGAAAAACATATCTGAAAAAATGGAGATTGAAGGTTCAGTTTTCAAACATACTAGGATTTTCTTCAGTCTTTCAAATTGCAATGGGAGAGAAGTGGAAGTAAACTTATTTTCCATCCCATTTAGCTTCCAGGAAATCAAAATTGCTTTATGGTCCTTTTGCAAACAGGGAAGTTAAGTAATATCTAATATTCCATTTCCATATTTTTAGAGATATACCTATATCAAGCCATCAGGCTTATTCGGGGGGGAAGGCAACAGACTTTTATGAAAACCAACAGTCTCTGAATCAGACTGTGTCAGTAAAGAAAAATATTTTGGTGCTGTGGTTCCCAGAAATTTACAATTACGTATCACCAAAGCAAAGTATGATACAGGTGCTGCAGGGCCCAGGGTCATAACAGGAATGGCCAAGCAACTTTAAAGCAATAGCTTTTAGTATTTCAAACTTATGAGAATTTTACATCATATGTTATGAAAGAAGAATTTATTTTAATAGCAAAACAAAATTCATTTTCTCCAATTATTATTGAAATGACAGAACAGGAAGAAGCATCTATTTATTTTGTGGGTTTCAGTACTTTAGTTCATATTCCATATTTCAGCTTAAGGAGTGAGCACAAGTTTTAAAGTCACCCTGACCTTTGTTCAAATGTCATATCAGACATATTCCAGAGCTTACAGGCATAAGCTCTTTGCTCACCGAATGAAATGAAAGGTGGAATCTTATCAGCTATTTAAATGATTATTTTTCCCTCAAATTTTTGGGTTAGTACTTATGGTTTATATTAAGTAAAAGTATATATATTGCAAGTATCTTTTTTTTAAAATATATTTTATTGGACTTCAGGTGAAGACTTACAGAACAAATAGTTTCTCATGAAACAGTAGTACACATGGTGTTTTATGACATTGGATAACAACCCCAAAATATATTAAACCTCTAACTTCTCAGCCTTTTTTTTTTTTTGGTGAAAATACACATAGCCAAAGATACACTGTTTCAAAAATTTCTACATACACAGTTCAGTGACATTGACTACACTCTTCCAATTGTGCTGTTTCTCACTTAAGATGAAGGCTTACAGAACAAAATAGTTTCTCGTTTAACAGTTACTACAAATGTTGCCTTATGACAATGGTTAACAATCTCACAACACATCAACAATATCCTTACTCAACCTTGGGTTCCGTATCACCAGCTTCCTTGTCCCCTTCTGCTTTCTGGCCCTGGTCACTGGACTCCTGTATCTCGTTAGTCTCATTTGGTTTTACGGGGCTGTCCACTCCCAGGCTGAACCATGAACCTCGGAGGTAACTTCACCACTGAGCTAAAAGGGTGTCTGGGGGCCATACTCTCGAGGTTTCTCCAGTCTCCTTTAGGCCAGTAAATCTGGTCTTTATTTTGTGAGTTAGAACCATGCTCTCCATCCTTCTTCAGCTCTGTCCAGAACCCTCTGTTGTGATCCTGGTCAGAGCAGTCAGTGGTGGTAGCTGGGCACCATCTAGCTGTACTGGACTCAGTCCAGTGGAGGCCTGGGTACCAGTGGACAATTAGTCCTTTGGACTAATCTTTTCCTTGTATCTTGTTCTCTTCATTCTCCCTTGCTCCCGAAGGGATGAGACCAGTGGAGTATCTTAGATGGCCGCTCACAGACTTCTAAGACCCCAGACACTACTCACCAAGGTAGAATATAGAACATTGTCTTTATAAGCTGTGTCATACCAGTTGAGCTAGATGTTCCCCGAGACCATGGTCCCCACAGCCCTCCGCCCAGCAATTCAGACCTTCAGGGAGTTTGGATGTGTCTATGGTGCTTCCATGACCTTTCCTTGTACAGGTTGTGCTAGTTTCCCCAGTATTGTGTACTGTCCCACCCTTCACCCAAGATACCACTTATCTATTGCCTATTTAGTATTTCCCCCCCCCACCCCTCCCATCCCTGGTAACCAACAAGGATTGTAACATTTTCTGTGTAAACTTTTTCATGGGTATTTACAATAGAGGTCTGATACAATATTTGTCCTTTTGTGATTGACTTATTTCACTCAGCATAATGTCCTCCAGTTTCATCCATGTTATGAGATGCTTCACAGGTTCACTGTTGTTCTTTCTCGTTGCATACTACTCCATTGTGTGTATGCACCATAGTTTGTTTATCCATTCATCTGTTGATGGGCATCTAGGTTGTTTCCATCATTTTGCTATAGTGAACAATGCTGCCATGAACATAGGTGTGCATATGTCTATTCGAGTGACGACTCTTATTTCTCTAAGATATATTCCTAGGAGTGGGATTTCTGGATCGAATGGTATGTCTATTTCTAGCTTTCTGAGGAAGCGTCATATCATTTTCCAAAATGGTTGTATCATTTTGCATTCCCACCTGCAGTGCATAAGAGTTCCCATCTCCCCGCAGCCCCTCCAACATTTGTTATTTCCAGTGTTTTTGATTCGTGCCAGTAATACCAGGGTGAGATGGTATCTCATTGTGGTTTTAATTTGCATTTCTCTAATGGCTAGTGATCGCGAGCATTTCCTCATGTGTCTGTTGGCCATTTGGATGTCTTCTTTGGTGAAGTGTCTGTTCGTTTCCTTTGCCCATTTTTTAATAGGATTATTTGTCTTTTTGTGGTAGAGGTGTTGGATTTTCTTGTAGATTATGGAGATTAGACCTTTGTCTGACTTGCACTGTCCAAAAATGTTTCCCCAGTTTGTACGTTCTCTTTTTACTCTTTTGGTGAAGTCTTTTGAAGAACAGAGGTGTTTGATTTTTAGAAGATCCCAGTTATCTAGCTTATCTGTTGGGTTTTATGCATTTATGGTTAGGTTTGTATCCTGTTAATGCCATGTATTAAGGCCTGTAATGTTGGTCCTATTTTTTCTTCTATGAACTTTATAGTTTTAGGCTTTATATTCAGGTCTTTGATCCATTTGGAAGTAGTTTTTGTATACAGTGTGAGGTATGGGTCCTGTTTCATTTTTTTGCAAATGGATATCCAGTTATCCCAGCAACATTTGTTAAAAAGACTGTCTTTTCCTCATCTGATGGACTTTGGGCCCTTGTCGAAGATCAGGTGACTGTAGGTGGATGGATTTACATCTGGGTTCTCAATTCTGTTCCATTGGTCAATGTGTCTGTCGTTGTAACAGTTTCAGGCTGTTCTGACTACTGTAGCTGTATAGTAGGTTCTCAAGTCAGGTAGTGTGAGTCCTCCAACTTTATTCTTCTTCAGTAGTGCTTTACTTATTCGGGGCTCCTTCCCTTTCCATATAAAGTTAATGATTAGTTCTTCCATCTCTTTGAAGAATGTTGCTGGTATTTGGAACGGGATTGCGTCGTATTTGTAAATTGCTTTGGGTAGAATTGACATTTTCACAATGTTGAGTCTGCCTATCCATGAGCATGGTATGTTTTTCCATTTATGTAGATCCCTTTGGGTTTCATGCAGTAGTGTTTTCTAGTTTTCTTTGTATAGGTCTTTTACATCCCTGGTCAGATTTATTCCTAAGTATTTTATCTTTTTAGGGGCTATTGAAAATGGTATTGTTTTCCTGATTTCCTTTTCATCATTCTCCTTACTGGTGTGTTGGAATCCAACTGATTTTTGAATGTTTGTCTTGTATCCTGCTACTCTGCTGAATCTTTCTATTAGTTCCATTAGATTTCTCATGGAGTCTTTAGGGTTTTCTATGTATAGTATCATATCATTTGCAAACAGGGACAGTTTAACTTCTTCATTAGCAATTTGGATGCCCTTTATTTCTTTTTCTTGCCTTATTCTTCTAGCTAGAACTTCCAGCACAATGTTAAATAGGAGTGGTGATAAAGGCCATCCTTGTCTTGTTCCTGTTTTCAAGGGGAATGTTTTCAGCCTCTCTCCCTTAAGAATGATGTTGGAGGTTGGTTTTGCATAGATGCCCTTTATTATGTTGAGAAACTTCCCTTCTATACCTATTTGATTGAGAGTTTTTATCAGCAATGGGTGTTGGACTTTGTCAAATGCCTTTTCTGCATCAATTGAGATGATCATGTGATTCTTTTCTTTCCTTCTATTTATGTGGTGGAATACGTTGATGGATTTTCTAATGTGGAACCATCCTTGCATAACTGGTATGAATCCTACTTGGTCGTGGTGTATTATTTTTTTGATATGATGCTGAATTCTATTGGCTAGAATTTTGTTCAGAATTTTTGTATCTATATTCATGGGAGATATTGGTCTGTAATTTTCTTTTTTTGTGACGTCTTTGCCTGGATTTGGTATCAGCGTTATGCTGGCTTCATAGAATGAATTTGGAAGTGTTGCTTCCTCTTCTGTGCTCTGAAATAGCTTGAATAGTACTGGTACAAGCTCTTCTGTAAAGGTTTTGTAGAATTTTCCACTGAAGCCATCTGGGCCAGGGCTTTTTTCAGTTGGGAGTTTTTTGATTACCTTTTCAATCTCTTCTCTTGTTATGGGTCTGTTCAGATTTTCAACATCACTTTGTTGTAGTTTGGGTAGGCTGTGTGCTTCTAGAAATTTATCCATTTCCTCTAGGTTTTCAAATTTGTTGGAGTATAGTTTTTCATAATATTCTGTTATAATCCTGTAATGTCCCCCATTTCATTTCTTATTTGGGTTATTTGTGTCCTCTCCTGTTTTTCTTTTGTCAGTCTGGCCAGTGGTTTGTCGATTTTGTTGATTCTTTCCAAGAACCAACTTTTGGTTTTGTTGGTTCTTTCTATTGTTTTTCTGTTCTCTATTTCATTTATTTCTGCTCTGATCTTTACTGTTTCCTTTCTTCCGGTGGTTGTGGGCTTTTTTTGCTGTTCTCTTTCTATTTGTATGAGTTCTGTAGTTAATGTTTTAATTTTGTCCCTTTCTTCTTTTTTGATATGTGCATCTATTGCTATAAATTGTCCTCTGAGGACTGCCTTTGCTGTGTCCCAAAGGTTTTGATATGATGTGTTTTCATTCTCATTTGATTCTAGGAATTTTTGGATTCCATCTCTGATTTCTTCTATTACCCAGTGATGTGTAAGCAGGGTATTATTCAGTTTCCATGTAGTTGATTTTTTTTCCTTGCTCTTTCTATTGTTAATTTCTACCTTGATGGCATTGTGGTCAGAGAAGATACTTTGAATTATCTCAACGTTTTGGATCTTGTTGAGGATTGCTGTGTGGCCTAAGATGTGGTCTATTCTGGAGAACGTTCCATGTGCATTGGAAAAGAATGTGTACTTTGCAGTGGTTGGATGGAGTGTTCTATATATGTCTATGAGGTCAAGTTGGCTGATTGTGCCCTTTATGTCTTCTGTATCTTTGCTGAGTTTCCTCTTAGTTGTTCTGTCCTTTACTGAGAGTGGTGTGTTGAAGTCTCCTACTATTGTTGTGGAACTGTCAGTTTCTCTTTTCAGTGTTGTTAGAGTTTGTTTTATGTATTTTGGAGCCCAGTCACTGGGTGTGTAGATGTTTATTATGGTTATGTCTTCATGATGATCAGCCTCTTAATCATTATATAGTGTCCTTCTTTGTCTTTTATGGTAGATTTTGTTTTAAAGTCTATTTTATCTGAGATTACTATTGCCACTCCTGCTGTTTTTTGGTAGTTGTTAGCTTGATATATAGTTTTTCCAACCTTTGGCTTTTAATAAATTCACATCTTTGTTTCTAAGGTGTGTCTCTTGTAGACAGCATATTGATGGATCCTGTTTTCTTATCCATTCTGTCACTCTCCGTCTCTTTATGGGTGCATTGAGTCCATTTACATTCAGTGTAATTATTGACAGATGTGATTTTGTTTCTGTCATTTTGTAGCGGTTTTGTTTTGTGGTGCTGAAGTTTTCTTTGTTCTTCTTACTCCTTGTGCTGAGTTACTTTTGTTTGTGTATTTTTTTTTCATTTCTTTTGTTTTTGTAGGTTTTGTTTTTGCTGAGAATTTATGTTTATTGTCTTTATGAGTTGGTTTGTTAACTTTCTTTGTGGTTACCATGAATTTTACCCTTATCTTTCTAAGTTTGAAGCAGTCTACCTTTACTCGTTATCGCCTTGCTTTCTTCTCTGTTAGAAGGTTCTATACTTATGCCGTTTATTCCCTCTTTTATTGTTTTGATGTTGTCATTTATTGATTAACTGCTCTGATTCCCTCTTGTATTTGTTTTCATTTTGGATAGTCCTCAAGAGTTCATTTCCTAGATTGGTATCTGGCTCGTACGATCCTGCATCCTAGGTTCTGCCTGTGAGCTGAAGGTGTTTGCCCTCAGATGGAAGAACTCCCTTTAACAATTCTTGTAAGTTTGGTTTGACTTTTACATATTCCCTTAATTTCTGTTTATCTGGAAATGACCTAATTTCACCATCAAATTTGAACAAGAGTTTTGCAGGATATATTATTCTTGGCTGGGATTTTTTTTCTTTCAAGATTTTATATATGTCATCCCATTGCCTTCTTGCCTGTATGGTTTCTGCCAAATAATCTGAGCTTAGTCTTACTGTTTCTCCTCTGTATGTGACTTGTGTTTCACAAGCTGGTCTCAGGATTCTTTGTTTGTCTTTCGTTTTGGCAAGTGTGAATATATTATACCTCGGTGATTTTCTTTTGGGGTCTCTTCTATATTGGGTTCATTGAGCTTCTTGGTTGGCCAGCTTTTCATCTTTCATGATAGTGGGGAAGTTTTTTGTCAGCAGTTCCTCACTGATCCTTTCTGTGTTTTCTGTTTTCTCCCCCTGTTCTGGAATGCCAATCACTTGTAAATTTTTGCTTTTAATTATGTCCCACATAACTCTCAGGGTCTCTTCATTTTTCTTTGTTCTTTTTTCTGAGTTTTCCTGAAACAGAGTTGTATCCAAGTGTTTCTCTTCAATTCCACTGATCCTGTCTTCCACGGTTTCAAATCTACTTCTCAGCCTTTCTATGACATCATCCATTTCTGAAAGCTTGTTGTTTATCTTTTGGATTTTTAATTGTTGTTTTTGTATAATTTCTAGTTGTGAATTTATTTTGGCATTTTGTTCCTGCATCATGTTCCTGAATTCTTTCAATTTTTTGTCTGTATGTTCCATGAATTTGTTTATTTTTTCCTCATGTTTGTCAGCTTTTTGCCTCCGTTCTTGGAGAATTCTGAGTATTAGAGATTTGAATTCCCTATCAGGTAGTTCTAGTGCATTTTCTTCCACAAGAGAGTCTTCAGGTGTTTTATTTTGGAAACCTACTGGAACCATCCTGTCCTGTTTTTTTAATGTTATGATATTGTCTGCTGTTTTCAGGGTATTCAGTAGTTATTTTTCTCGTTTATTGATTGTAGATTTGTTTGTTTCGTCCCTTTTTTTTAAAAAAAAAATTGACTATGTCTGAACAGGCGACTGTGTGTTCTTTGTTGTTTGCTTGTCTGTGCACTCAATACTTTTCACTTCCTTCAACTGGCAGTGTCAGTCACTCAGATATGGTACAGCTGGGCAGGTCCAGCTGAAGAGGAGCTGCTGGTACTGGTTGTTTGTGGCACCTACTATAGCCACCAGGACGGGTCAGTAATCAGTGCATGGCAGGTTCCAGTAGGCCGTCCTGTACTGCTTGGTAGTGTGATGTCAAGCGCACAGTGCTGGTAGGCAGGATGCAGCAGGGAGAGTGTTATGTGTGGAGCCAATATGGATATGGTAGAGAGGAGAGAGGAACAAGAGCCAAAAACATACAAACAACCAAAAAAAGAATGCTAAGGGAGCTTGCCATTGGATTGGAGAGATGAGAGACCATGAAATGGAGAAAAACAGAAAGGGGAAGAGGAAGAAAAGAATGAACAAATAAAAATCAGAAAGGTTAAAGAACTGCAAAGTTCCCAGGGATGCCACCGATGGGCTATGAGGTCTGGGGAAGTTGCTCTCCGGTATTGTAGTACAGCCTGGCTATAAGGCTTAGAGGTATACAACGCCTGGTATTCAGGGATCAGAAAGAGGAGGAAGATATAGAGAGACGAGAAACTGAGCAATGAAGAAAGACAAAAAGGGAAAAAGAGGGAAAAGAAAACAAAATAAATTAAAAAAAAAAAAAAAAGAACAAGAGAGGCCCCCAAAAAAATAGAGAAAAAAAAAAAGAAAAACCAACAAAAAAAGAAATGCTCTCAGGGATCCCTCTGCACATCTGTGGAAGCTGAAGGGGAGTTCCTTGCCATGCAGCTCCACCTGGCCAGAAAGGGCTCCCAACTCAAGAAAAGGAAAAGAAAACAAACAATTCAAAACAAACAAACAAACAAACAAAAGCCCCAGGATCCCACCAGCACAGTAGCCCAGACCAGGAAGCAGCTCCACACTCAAATGGAGCTCCGCAGCCTCTCAGGAAGAAGCAAAGATTGCGCATGGCGCCAGGCACTCGAGCGAAAGGAGGGGGAGGTGGTGAGAGGCAAGCAAGAAATCCAAAGAAGTAGGGGGGAAAAAAATAAACAACACCAGCCGCCAACAAATGGCACGCAGAGAGCCAGCTAGTGAGGGCTGGTGTTTCTGGACAAGAGACTGTGTCTGCAGGAAGCAGAGGAGGCCGAGTGTGGGTGAAGAACGGTGGAGAGTGGGAAAGCGTGTATCACAAATTGCCGGCACTCTGCAGCCCCTCAGGAAGAAGCAAAGGTGGCGCACGCAGCCAGGCACTCGAGTGAAAGGAGGGGGAGATGGCTAGAGGCAAGTGAGAAATCAAAAGAAGCAGATAAAAAAAGCAACACTTGCAGCCAACAAATGGCACCCAGAGAGCCGCCCTCTTGGTTGTGTGGAATCCAAGCAGCTGGTGTTTCCTGGTCAAGAGACTGTGGCCGTGGGAAGCAGAGGAGGCGGAGCCAGGGCGAAGAGGGGTTGGGGGTGGGAAAGCGCACATCACAAATTACTGGTTGTTTTGTCTCCCGCTGGACGCTCTGTGAGGCTGCTTTCTCGTACCCCCATTTGGTTGTCTCCGACAGTAGTCCAAGATGGTGTATCCGTGCTGCGTTAGCTGGTAGGGGACCTCTGCATGAATCTGTCCTTGCTCTCCATTCTCTGTCAGTTTTCTCACTCCATTTGGTGCTTGGCTGAGTTCTTTATCTCTTCATTTGATGTTTTAGGGTTTCAGGATTGTTGTATTCTCTGTTTGGCTTAGTTTTTCAGATCTTTGCTGTGGAGGGATGGTGTGGTGCTTCTAGAGCGCCATTTTTGCCGGAACTCTGCAAGTATCTTTCCTAGTCTATTGTTTTCTTTCAATTTTGTTTTTATCAAGTATACATATTTGAAATTATTACATGATTAAATCATTGGTTTTTTTTTTTTTTTTTTTCTTATACTGAAGTCCTTCTTTATCCAAAGATTAAATGAACAGGTCATATATTATTAGAATAAAGATCAAGGCAGAGATAAATAAAATAGAGAATAGAAAAAAAAATAGAGAAAATTAACAAACCCAGAAGTTGGTTCTTTGAAAAGGTCAATAAAGTTGACAAATGTTAGCTAGATTGACAAATAATAAAGGAGAGAAAATGCCAGTAACCAAAATCAGAAATGAAAGTGAAGACATTACAGCTTACTGTATAGAAGTAAAAGGATCATAAGAGAGTATTAAATTGTATGTCAACATATTAAATAACCTAGTAATGCACAAATTCCTATGAACACATAAACTTAAAATTGATTTAAGAAGAAACAGAAAATCTTAACAGGCCCTTAACATGTGAAGAGATTGAATCAGTAATCAAAACCTCTCAACAAAGGAAAGTCTAGCACGGACGAGATGGCTTCATTGGAAGATTCCTCAGAACATTTAAAGAAGAATTGACATCAATTCTCCTCAAACTCTTCCAAAACATAGATGAAGAGGGAACACTTCCTGCTATGGATTAAATTTTGTTCCCCTAAAATATGTGTTAGGAATCTAATCCTTATACTTGTAGATGTAATCCCATTTGAGTTTTCTTTATGTTAATATCAGCGTGGGGTATGCCCTAAACCTAATCACTTCTGAGTTATTAAAAGAGCAGATTAGACACAGAGGCAGGCATATACTAGAGAATACAGATGCCTTGTGAAGATTGTCAAGGATCAAAAACCAAGGAATGTTCAAGTTCCCAACAAGGAAAGAGTCTACATGAAGACACTTCCTAGATTGTTCTGTGAGGCCAGCATTACCCTGATACCAAACCAAATAAGAACACCACAAGGAAAAAAGAAAAATAACTACAGACCAATATTCCTTACGAATACAGATGTAAAAACCCTCAGTGAAATATTAGCAAACTATATCCAACAGCATATGCAACGGATTATACATCATGACCAAGTGAGATTCAACTCAGGAATGCAAGCATTGTTCAACATTAGAAAATCAATCAAGGTAATACACTGCATTAATAGAGCAAATGAAAAGGATCACATGATCATCTCGATTGATGCAGAAAAGGCATCTGACCAAATTCAACATCCTTTCATGATAAAAGCACTCAACAAACCAGGAATAGAAGGGAAATTCCTCAACATGATAAACGGAATTTATGAAAAAGCCACAACTAACATCATACCGAAAGCTTTTTATTTAACGTCAGGAACAAGATGAGACTGCCTGGTTTCACCACTGCAATTCAGCATAGTATTGAAAGTTCTAGCCAGAGAATTTAGGCAAGAAAAAGAAATAAAAGGCATCCAGATTAGAAAGAAAGAAGTAAAACTATCTTTATTTGCAAATGACATGCTCCTACATATAGAAAATCTCAAAGAATCTACAAAAGCTATAATAAAATTCAGCAAAGTAACAGGATACAAAATCAACACAGAAAAATCAGTTGTATTTCTATACACCAATAACAAACAACCTGAGAGATATATGAATGGAGAGCAAGCACATGACAAGATGTTCAAAGTCATCAGTCATTAGGGAAGTACAAGTCAAAACCACAAGATACCACTTCACACCCACTAAGATGGAAAAACTGAAAATAACAAGAGTTGGAGAGGATGTAGAGAATTTGGAGAAACTGAACCCTCATCCACTGCCGGCAGAAATGTAAAATGGTGCAGACACTCTGAAAAATATTTTAACAATTCCTCACAAAAATTAAACATAAAATTATTACATGACCCAACAATTCCACTCCTAGGTATATACTTAAAGGATTTGAAAGCAGGAACTCAAACATAATTATATACAAATGTTCATTGCAGCATTATTTACAATCACCCAAAGGTGGAAATAACCCAGATGTCCACCAACAGATGAATAGATAAACAAAATGTGATACACATATACAATGGGACATTATTCAGTATAAAGAGAGATAAAGTTCTGATACATGATGAACCTTGAGAACATTATGCTAAGTGAAAGAAGTCATACTCACAAGGACAAATATTGTATGATTCCACTTATATGAAATACCTGGAACAGACAGAGATAAAAGTTTATCCATGGTTGCCGGAGGATGGAGTCCTTGTAGGGTGGAAAAGAGGAGTCCTTGTTTAAGGGATCCTGGGTTTCTTTTTAGTGATATAATTTCTTTTCCTTTTTTCAGAAAAGGATAGTGGTGATGATTACACAGCATTATGAAATTATTTCATATCTCTGAATTGTACATTTAAGACTGGTTGAAGCAGCAGTTTTTTTTTTTGTGTGACATATACAGTTCCTCAGTAAAAAAGATAAAGAGTTTAGATTTTATTTACAATAAAAAAGAAGTTATTAAGGCTTTTAAGTAGGGCTTTTTGTTAACATATATAATTTATGTATTAAAAAGGATTACTCTCTCTGCTTTGTGGACAATAAATCCATGTATTTATGTGTTGGGAGAGGGCAGAGGTGTGAGGGTAGGGGGAGGGAATTAAAATAGAGGTGGAAAGACCAGGTGTCGTGATGAGATGAGATTATGTGACTCGGACTGGGGTGACAGAAGTGCAGATGGAGAAATATAAATAGATTCCAGATACATTTTAAAGATAGAAGTAACACTTGCAAATGGTTTTAATAAGAGCAGAATCAGACAGAGAGGAGAATAGAGCATTATGACTAAGTTTCTGGCTAAAAGCAATTAGATGAGAATCTTTGTCATTTACTGAAATGGAGAAGGCTGAAAGAGGAGTTGGTTTCTGGTGGAAAAATCAGATTTCAGTTTTGGTTATAATATAGTTCAAATGATTATGAGATGTTCAGGTGGAGATGTTGAAGAGTCTGAGAATTTGAAGGAAGGTTTAGGTTAGGGGTAAAATATATAGCTAGAGTAAAGCAAACACACACACACACATTATAGTGTGAACAATATGCCCCCTTTTTCTCACTAAGAATGTGGTCCAGGATGAGATGGGCCTGGAGAGGTGGCTCAAATGATTCTCAAGCAACCTCCATCTCTACATACATCTCATAGTGTGAGCATCTTGCCAGACTTTGAGATTATGGTGTGCAAAGAGTGATGTTGTCTTTGTTATATGTTGTTATCAGGTGCCTTCAAGTCAGTTCTTACTCATAGCGACCTTATGTGCAACAGAACGAAACACTGCACCATCCTTACAATTGTTGCTAAGTTAGAGCCCATTGTTGCAGTCACTGTAGCAATCCATCTCATTGAGGCACTCCTGTTTTTTGCTAGCCCTCTATTTACCAAGCAAGATGTCCTTCTCCAGGGACTCGTCCATCCTGAGAGATAACATGTCCAAAGTACGTGAGATGAAGTCTTACCGTACCTGCTTATAAAGAGCATTCTGGCTGTGCTTCTTCCAAGACAGATTTGTTTGTTCTGCTGTAAGTCCACGGTATATTCAATATTCTTTGCCAGCACCATAATTCAAAGGCATCCATTCTTCTTTAGTCATCTCATTCATTGTACAGCTTTCACATGCATATAGGTCCATTGAAAATACCATGCCTTGGGTCAAGTGAGGACTCAGGTAAGGTTGTGTCATCTGCCTATCTCAAGTTGGTACTGAGTCTCCCTCCAGTCCTGTTACTGTGTTATTCTTCATAAGACAATCTTCTTGGATTATTTGCTTAGCATACAGATCGAATAAGAATGGTGAAAGGATACAATCCAGATGCACACCATTTCAGGTTTGAAACCATACAGTATATCCTTGTTCTATTCGAAAGACTAATTGCTCAGTATACATATAGGTTCTGCATGAACGCAATTAAGTGCTCTAGAATTCCCATTCTTCGCAATGTTACTGGTAGTTTTTTATGATCCGTACAGTTGAATGCCTTTGCATAATCAAGAAAACACAGGCAAACACCTTCTATTATGCCTGTTTTCAGCCAAGAGCCAAGCAATGATATCCTTCTTTGTGTATTCTCTTCTGAATCTGGCTTGAATTTCTGGTGGTTACCTGTTGATGTACTGCTGCAGCCATTTTTTAATTATCTTCATCAAAATTTTGCTTGTATGTGATATTAATGATATCGTTCTATAATTTCCACATTCCATAGGATCACCTTTCTTTGGAATGGGCATAAATATGAATCTCTTTCAGTCTTTTGGCCAGGTAGCTGTCTTCCAAATTTCTAGGCATAGATGAGTGAGCACTTCCAGCATTGCATCTATTTGTTAAAGCATTTTAATTAGTATTCCATAAATTCCTGTGGCCTTATTTTGTGCCAGTGCCTTCAGTGCAGCTTGGACTTCTTGCTTCAGCACCGTCAGCTCTTGATCATATGCTACTTCCTGAAGTGGCTGAACATTGACCAACTATGTTTGGTACAGCAACTCTGTGTATTCCTTCCATCTTCTTTTCATGCTTCCTGTATTGTTCAATTTTTTGCTTATAGAATCCTTCCATATTGCATAAGGTTTGAATTTTTTCTTTAGTTCTTTCAGCTTGAGAAATGCCGAGCATTTTCTTCCCTTTTGACTTTCCAACTCCAGGTCTTCACACATTTCATTATAATTATTTACTTTATCTTCTCAAGCTGCACTTTGAAATCTTCTGTTCAGCTCTCTTAACTTCTTCCTCCGCTTTAGCTGCTGTACTTTCAAAAGCAAGTCCAGAGTCTCTTCTGACATCCATTTTGGTCTTTTCTTTCTCAGATAAATTTTTAAAGACTCTTTGCTTTTTTCAAGTATGATTTCATTGATGTCATCACCCAAGTCTTCTGGTCTTTGGTAATGAGTTTTCAATGTGCCAAATCTATTCTTGAGATTATCTCTAAACTCAGGTAGGATATGCTCAAGGTCTTACTTTGGCTTTTGTTGACTTATCTTGTCCTTCGTCAGCATCAGCTTGAACTTGCATATGAGCAATTGATGGTCTGTTCTACATCGGCCTCTGGCCGTATTTCAACAGATGATACTGAGCTTCTCCACTGTCTCTTCCACAGATGAAGTCTATTTGATTCCTGTGTTTTCCATCCATCTGGCAAGGTCCATGTGTATGGTTGTGGTTTATGCTGTCGAAAAAGTATTTCCAATGCATAAGTCATTAGTCCTGCAAAATTCTATCATGTGATCTCCAGCATCATTTTTATCACCAAGGCAATATTTGCCAACTACTCATCCTTCTTTGTTTCGAACTTTAACATTCCAATAACCTTATCAATGCATCTTTATTGCATGTTTGATCAATTTCAGACTGCAGAAGTTTGTAAAAATCTTTAATTTCTTCATCTTTGGTATTAGTGGTTGGTGTGTGTCTTAGTCATCTACTGCTGCTGTAATAGAAATAGCACAAGTGGGTGGCTTTAACAAACAGAAGTTTATTCTCTCACAGTCTAGTAGGCCAGAAGTCCAAATTCGGGACATCATCTCCAGAGGAATTCTTTCTCTCTCCATTGGCTCTGGAGGAAAGTCATTGTCATCAATCTTTCCTTGGTCTAGGAGCTTTTCTGTGCAGGAACCCAGGGTCCAAAGGATGCACTCAGCTCCTGGTGCTTCTTTCTAGGTGATGTGAGGTTTCCATGTCTCTATACTGGCTTCTTTCTTTTATATCTCAAAAGAGATTGGCTTAAATTGTAGATTAATCCTGTAGATTGAGTTTACATAACTGCTGCTAATCCCATCTCATCAACATCATAGAGATAGCATTTATAACACATAAAGAAGTCATATCAGATGACAAAATGGTGGACAATCATACAATACTGGGAATCATGACCTAGCCAAGTTGACAGGTATTTTGGGGTGACACAATTCAATCCATGACAGTGTGTAAATTTTAATAATAGTTATATTAATTGATCTTCCTTGTAGGTATATGGATATTATCCTATTCTTGACAGCATTGTACTTCAGGAAAAATCTTGAAATGTTCTTTTGGAGGACAAATGCAATGCCATTCCTCTTCAATTTGCCATTCCCGGCATAGTAGACCATATGACTGTCCTATTCAAAATGGCCCATACCAGTCCATTTCAGCTTACTAATGCCTAGGATATCTATCTTCAAGTATTCCATTTTGTTTTTGATGATTTCCAGTTTTCCTTGAATCATACTTTATATATCCACTTTCCAATTATGAATGGCTGTTTGCAGCTGTTTCTTCTCATATTGAGCCATGCTGCATCAGCAAAAGAAGGTCCTGAAAGCTTTACTCCATCTTCATCATTAAGGTTGATCCTACTTTGAGGTGGCAGCTCTTTCCTGGTTGTATTTTGAGTCTTTTACAACCTGTGGGGCTCATCTTCCAGCACTGTATCAGACAATGTTTTGCTGCTATTCATAAGTTTTTCACTGACTAATTTTTTTATTTTGGAAGTAGATTGCCTGGTCCTTCTTCCTAGTCTGTCTTAGTCTGCAGGCTCTGCTTAAACCTGTCCACCCATGCAGGAGCCTGCTGATATTTGAAATACCAGTTTCATAGCTTCCATAATCAGAGCAACATGCAAGCCACAGCAGTGCAACAAACTGACAGACATGTTGTGATAAATGCTTATAACACTTTGTAATGTACTCCATGAGTGAATATGATGATGAATAGTTTATTCTTGAAGGATATCTTATGCTCGCTGCCCTATTTAAAAATAAACAAGATCATGTAGATAGATACAAAACAATGTATCTGAAACTACTAGGAAAAACTACATGAGTTTGTTAAATTTGATTTCAGCATGAATATCCGTCCAAAATAATGCAATCATTTTAATAAACTACTACTGCATTTTTATTAGGTTCTGACTAGTTACTTTACTCTGAGGTTTAGAAAGCTCTTTGAGGATACACTTTAAAAAAAATGCAAAGCTGGGACTGAGGCAAAAGGTGAGAACTTTAGGACTAATGGACCACAGCCACCAAGGCCTCCACCAGACTGAGTCCAGCACAGCTAGATGGTGCCCAGCTACCACCACTGACTGCTGTGACCGAGATCACAACAGAGGGTTCTGGACAGAGCTGGAGAAGGATGTAGAACAAAATTCTAACTCACACACACACACAAAAAGACCAGATTTACTGGCCTAAAGGAGACGGGAGAAACCCCAAGAGTATGGCCCCCAGACACCCTTTTAGCTCAGTGGTGAAGTCACTTCTGAGGTTCACCGTTCAGCCGGGGAGTGGACAGCCCCATAAAACCAAATGGGACTAATGAGGCACAGCAGTTCAGGGACAAGGGCCAGAAGGCAGAAGGGGACAGGAAAACTGGTGATAGGGAAACCCAAGGTTGAGTAAGGATAGTGTTGATGTGTTGTCACAGGGCAACATGTGTACTAACAGTTTAATGAGAAACTATTTGTTCTGTAAACCTTCACCTGAAGTACAACAACAACAACAACAAAAAAAAGTGGGAACTTTTCATTTCTCCAAACAGTTGGAAGAGTGATGAACGTTGACCTACTTGTTAACAAATTTCAGAAGGGCTACAAGTACAAGGCAGATATTCATATATGCTCTAGAAATGTTATTTCAAAGAATTGAAAATTCCTGTCACTAAGATCTATTTGTGGAAATATTATTCCATTTTGAATAGTCTGGTTGGATTTTAATGAATTTCAGTTATATTGGAAAAGGAAAAATAGGATAAGCATATAGCTTCAGTTATTTAAAAAAACACACACTAACAGAAAACAAAGCCCAAACTTCCCTTTCTTGGCAAGGATAATTTATCTTTCTATAAGGTAATTCCTTCAGGGCATCTCTTGAGTTTTTCTCTTGATTTATGACTTCTTTTCTATTAAAGCTTTTCCAAGCAGGGCCAATCTGCCTGTTGAATGATTGACAGAGTTTAAACCTTTGCTAAGATGTTAGGCTCAAAAGGTTCTAAGATTGTGACAGATCACAGAAAGAAGTTGTTACAAAGGAATTTAAAAATCTAAGCCAACAAGCCAAACCTAAGTTAAATGTCAGCTTTCTCCAGTTATTATTTTCTGGGTTCAAGGCGATGTTTCTTCATTTGAACTTTGGAAACTTGAGTTTTAGTCTTCCTATACAAACAGTTTTATTTATAATTTATAAAATAGATCATAGTGAATTTCTGTATTCATTAGATTTAAGGAATATCTCAGAAATATGTTTTATAGGTCTAAGTGTTTTTGACAAGCCACACATGCTCAATTATCTGGACCATATTAATGATAGTCTACTCATTAAAATGAATGGAAATTTAGGTAAGAGGGATCTAAAGGAAAATAATACAGATTGAGAAGTATAGATTTTAATTATGTATATGCTTAATTGGACCCCTGGTGACATAATGGTTAAAAGCTTGGCTGCTAACAAAAAGGTCAGCAGTTCAAATCCACCAGCCTCTCCTTGGAAACCCTATTGGTCAGTTTTTCTCTGTCCTATAGGGTGGCTATGAGTTGAAATCAACTCAAAGGCAAAAGGTTTGATTTGGATTTTTTTATATACTTAATTATATTTTGGGGCTCTGGTGATTCAGTGGTTAAGCGTTTGTCTGCTAACTAAAAGGTCAGCAATTCGAATCCACCAGCTGCTCCTTGGAAACAGTATGGGGCAATTCTACTCTGACCTATAGGGTCACTATGAGTTGGAATAGACTTGACGGAGATGGGTTTGGTTTTTTGTTTTTGGAATTATATTTTAGCTTTGTTATTTTTATTAAGCATTTTCTATGTTACATGTAAAGAAAGTGGATGGAACATAACTGAGGGGATTCATTGAAATGAAATCCCAATTTTGAAAATAGTGGTTTTAGATTAGTGAGGCAAAGATTTTTAGCCATTAAAAATATTATATTTAGAATTATGTTAGTCTAATTATCAAACTATTAATCAATGTAATAAAATGAAATATAATACAGAAAAAATTGGTATTGAAAAGTACATATTATAACCATTATTAAACATAAATGCATTACTCCAATGTAGAAAATTTGTTGTTTAAAAATATAACTGTTAATATATGAATAATAAAATTCTTTGAAAAATATGTTATTTTATGTCAATTTCGTCTACTATGTATTACTGATCACTCAAAAAACAAAAAAGAGTTCATCTTTCATTGTTCTTTAGAGATTGTTGAATTATCAAGAAAATGTGAAAACTCAGAAATAGATTTTATAGCTTTAAATTTAAGTATTCTTGACAAGTACACACAAGCCCAATTATCTGGACCGTATTACTACCTCTAGTTGTTACTGAGTCCATTCTGACTCATGGTGACCCCATGTGGTCAGGGTAGAACTGTGTTCTGTAGGTTTTTCAATGATTAATTTTTTATGAGTAGATGGCCAGTCTTTTCTTCTGAGGTGACTCTGGGTAATCTTGAATCTCCCACCCTTGATTAGCAGCCAAGAAGGTTAACTATTTGCACCACTTAGAGACTCCCGGATTATAGCTGAATCACTTAAATAAATGAAAATTTATGTAAGAAGAATCTGAAGTAAAACAATTTATTAATAATATGGAAAGATTTGGATAAATGTTACTGTTGTCTATTTTACCTAGCCATGTCAAAAAAATATTAAAAATTTACACAGAAAAAAGACATTTCCAAATATAAGGCCAACATCTAATTCCAGGTATAAACCAAAAGAAAAAATAGTTGCCCTTGAGTCAATTCTGACTTATGGTGACTCCATGTGCGTTAAAGTATAACTGTGTTCCATAGGTTTTCAGTGACTCATTTTTTGGAAGTAGATGGCTGGGTCATTCTTCCGAGGTGCCTCTGGGTGGACTTAAACCACCAAATTATCATTAGCAATGGAAGAAACTCAGTAAGTAGGGAAAAGAGTATCAATGTCAGATCTAAGGGTCATAACTTAAATGTACTTAAGTGTAAAACATCCTGGATCTTTACCAATGGACTGGTCCATGGAATAGGAATGCGTTTGGCTTAATTTAGGCAAATTTAGAGGTGGTCCTCAACGATGTGGCCAAAAAGAAAAATTACAGTACTCAGGAGACAAGTATACTTAGGCTCATTTCAAGCTGTTGGCATAAGCAAATGTGATGGTGTATGGGCAATTGTTTTATTATTATGCAAAGTTTGGTTTATGCAAGGAGGTTGATATGTAGATTGGAGCAGAACCCCAAGCAGTGGTTGGAGGTGGAACCATAAGGTTTAGCTGCTTAGAAGATGGGAATGGAAAGGTTTGGGCTGATTTTTAGTCCCCATCAAAACAGGCTAGGGTCAGAAAAATGGGGCAACAGTGCAATTATACCAAATTAATACAAGTTGAATGTTGGGAGCAGATGAGAGGTACCACTCATTGGACAGGTCTGTTCAGGGCCTTACTGGATCTATTCAAGGCTGAGGGCAGGAAAGGAATTCCAGATTTTGGCTGCTAATGGTTTGTCACCTCAAGTACTAGACAGGGTTAGAATGGCTCAAGTCTCGAACATCTGTTTCAGCGGCTTATTAAGACAGGGGAAGGGATGATCACTTCACTATTATAACATGGTTAAGGACATAATACATCTGGATCTTAAAGGGACCTAAATTCACAGGAAGGGGAGAAATGACCCTAGTTTCAAATGATAGAGGGAACAGAGGGGCAGAGATCCTTATACACTCCTACGCATGTGAGATTTTAGTGAATGGTGCTTCACATTATAATTATCTGAATCAAAATATTTCTTGAAAAAGTTGGTATAATGGTTTTCAGTTTAGAAAAAAGGTAGGATTGCAGGAAGTTGTCAGCTCTCTCAATACTTTGCATGTTGTTGTTTACTGTTAGGTGCTGTCGAGTTGGTTCCAACTCAAAGCCAACCTATGTACAACAGAACGAAACAATGCCCAATCCTGTGCCATCCTCACAATCGTTGCTATGCTTTAGCCCATCATTGCAGACACTGTCAATCCGTCTCATTGAGGATCTTCCTCTTTCTCTCTGGCTCTCTAATTTGCTAAGCATAATGTTCTTCTCCAAGGATTGATCCCTCCTGATAACATGCCCAAAGCACGTGAGATGAACTCTCAGCATTCTCACTTCTAAGGAACATTGTGGCTGTACTTCTTCCAAGGCAGATTTGTTCATTCTTCTGGCAGTCCATGGTTCAATATTCTTCGACAACACCTTAATTCAAATCCATCAATTCTTCTTCAGTCTTCCTTCTTCATTGTCCAGATTTCACATATATATGAGATGATTGAAAACACTAAGGCTTGGGTCAGGTACACCTTAGCCCTCAGAGTAACACCTTTGTTTTTTAACTGTTGAAAGAGGTCTTTTGCAGCAGATTTTCCCAGTACAATATGTCATTTGATTTCTTGACTGTTGCTTCCATGAGTATCGATTTTAGATCCAGGTAAAATGAATTCCTTGACAACTCCAATATTTTCTCTGTTTATCATGATGATGTTTATTTGTCCAGTTGTGAGGATTTTTGTTTTCTTTCTGTGATGATGGAAGCTATGCCACTGGTATTTCAAATACCAGCAGGGTCACCCATGGTGGACAAGTTTTAGTGCAGCTTCCAGACTAAGACTGATTAAGAAGAAGGACCTGGCAGTCTACTTCTGAAAAAATTGGCCAGTGAAAAGTTTATGAACAGCAGTGGAACACTGTCTGATGTAGTGCCGAAGCCGAGCCCCTCAGATTGGAAGGCACTTAAAATACAACTAGGGAAGAGCTGCCTCCTCAAAGTAGAGTCGACCTTTATAAAGTAGATGGAATAAAGCTTTTGGGACCTTCATTTGCTGATGTGGCATGACTGAAAATGAGAAGAAACAACTGCAAACATCGTTAATAATCAGAACTTGAAATGTACAAAGTATGAGTCTAGGAAAATTGAAAGTCATAAAAAATGAAACGGAATGCATAAATATCTATTTTAGGCATTAGTGAGCTGAAATAGTCTAGTATTCACAGATTTGATGGATTGAACACTAATTACGTAAGACAAGATGAGTTGTGTGATGACATCAAGGATATCATACATGAAAAAAGCAAAAGGTCATTAAAAAGACAGGAAAGAAAGAAAAGACCAAAATGAATGACTGTCAGAGGATATTCTGAAACTTGTTCTTGAAGATAGAGTAGCTAAAGCAAACAGAAGAAACAATGAAGTGAAAGAAGTGAACAGAAGAGTGCTAAGGGCAGTTTGAGAAGATAGGGTACAGTATTATGATGAAATGTGCAAAAACCAGTAGGCAAGAACATGCTTGGCATTTCTCAGCCTGAAAGAACTGAATTAAAATTCAAGCCTCAAGTTGCAGTATTGAAGGATTCTATAGGCAAAATATCAAATGACTCAGAAAGCATCAAAAGAAGATGGAAGGAATAACAGAGTCACTGTACCAAAAAGATTTGATTGATGTTCAGACATTTAGGAGGTAGCATATAATCAAGAACTGATGGTATTGAAGGAAGAAATCCAAGCTGCACTGAAGATATTGACAAAAAATAAGGCTCCAGCAATTGTTGGAATACCAATTGAGGTGTTTCAACAAATGGATGCAGTGCTTGAGGCACTCGCTCATCTAATCCAAGAAATGTGGAAGACAGCTACCTGGCCAACCAGCTGGAAGAGATCCATATTTGTTACCATTGCAAAGAAAGGTGATCCAATAGAATGAGGAAATTACTGAGCAGTATCATTAATATCACAAGCAAGTAAATTTTTGCTGAAGATAATTCAAAAGCAGTTGTAGCAGTACATCAACAGGGAACTTCCAGAAATTCAAGATAAATTCAGAAGAGGACATGGAACAAAGGATATGATTGCTGATGTCAGATGGATTTCTGTGAAAACAGAGAATACCAGAAAAATCTTTACCTGTGTTTTATTGTCTATGCAAAGGCAGTTGACTGCGTGGATCATGACAAATTATTGATAACACTGAGAAGAATGGGAATTCCATAACACTTAATTGTGCTCATAAGGAACCTATACATAAAACAAGAAGTGGTCATTAGGAACAGAAGGGGGTAATGTGTGGTTTAAAATTAGGAAATGTGTGTGTTAGGGTTGTATCCTTTCACCATGCTTGTTCAATTTGAGCTTACACATTGACTAGACGTTAGTGACTAGTTATTACACAAAGTTTAGAAACATCTTTACAGTGACTCGGGCCCAGGTCTTCTGACTCAAAAGTCAGAAATACTCTCCATTAGGTTTCCACTCAAGCCCTTCATTTTACAAGTGTAGAAATTAAGACTACTTCTCTCTGAGTCATGAAATAAGCCAGAGACACCACCAAGCTGTACTCTTGTACGATGTACTATCCACTGCATAATATTTTCTTCTAGAAATAAATTAATTACTACATAGATGTTCCTTTTACATCACATAATCAAGATTACTTATTCTATTTCAGGACCTATTCAGATGATAGCTCAATTTTTTATCTTTAAAAAGATTCCTTATTCGAAGCTTTTACTGTGAGTTGGGCAACTTATAATATTTGAGAAGGTAATGGGAATAGAGAGGAAAATAAATTGTAGGCATTGATGCATCGCTGTTAAAAGGTTTTCCCCCCTATACTTTGTGGTGTGTAACAGCCTATGTAATTACACCTTACTACCTACTTGAAACATTTCACTAAAGACTACTTTGCAGAAAATTACACTAATGGCAAATCTTGTCGTTAAAACAAGTAATATTAAGTCATTGTAGGAGGTGATGATAATCCTCTTTACTTGATAAAGTACTTTGTGCACACATTCTTTCATACACTTAAAACTTCCTAAGAAAAACTGGTCCTTTGACAAATATGCTTTATTTTTCCAAAACTAGAGGATCATTTTTTTAAGTGAAAAGAAACTATTTAAAATATTCAAATGGAAAAGGAAATTGCTTATTCAAGGACACAAAATGTATTTAAATATGCTTTAACATCCAAATGTGGGCTATTTGTAGAAATCTGTGTTTCATTTTGCAGGGAAAATGGTAAGAATGAGATCTGAAATCTAATTTAAAATTAAAAAACAAAAAACATGGAAACCAAAGGACACTGACCATTGCTAGAGATAGTCACCACAAAATGACTTTTTCATCAAAATCACTGGATTTTCATTTCCTTTACTCTTCCCTCACATTCTTTGATTTTAGTGTTTTGACTATTCAAGACCCCTTTATGTTCTCAGAGAGTAAAAGGACTATTTTTATGTGACTTTTTAATTTTAAAACAAATGTTTTAAATAGAAAAGAACATGAACATAGGAAATTCAAAGAATAGAATGAAGTGGAAATACAAGGTTAACTCTCTCTCCTATCATACAGTCCTAAACTATTCCCCAGAGTTAAAGAACTCATTAAGAGTATTTTGCTTAATCTTCCAGAAGTTATTGCTAGTTAGTAATTTGTATCCACCACCTGTCTGTCAGTTTGTCATACTGTGGTGGCCTGCATGTTGCTATGACCCTGGAAGCTATGCCACCTATATTTCAAATACCAGCAGCATCACTCATCATGAAGAGGTTTCAGGGGAGCTTCCAGACTATGTCAGAATAGGAAGAAAGGCCTGGCTAACTACTTTTGAAAATCAGTCAGTAAAATCCTTATGGACAACAACAAGATATTGTCCCATATAGTGCTTGAAGATAAGCCCCTTAGTTTGGAAGTCTCTCAAAACACACAGTGGCAGCAACAATGGACTTGAGCATACCAACAGTTGTACATGAGATCACCATGAATCGGAGTTCACAAGACTGCAACCCTCAACAGCAATAATAATTCATATGTAACATTTTTATAAATATGAAAGTACATGTTGTAGTTTTTATTTTGTTAGGTGCTGTTGAGATGATTCCAACTCATGGTGACCCTATGTACAACGGAACCAAACATTGCCTGGTCCTGGGCCATCCTCACAATCTTTGCTATGTTTGAGCCCATTGTTGCAACCAGTGTGTCAATCTATCTCATTGACGGTCTTCCTCTTTTTCATTGACCCTCCACCACGCTTGATGTCCTTCTCCAGGGACTAGTCCCTCCTGATAACATGTCCAAATTATGTGAGAGGAAGTCTCGCCATTCTTGCTTCTAACAAGCATTCTGGCTGTACTTCTTCCAAGACAGATTTGTTCATTCTTCTGGCAGTTCATGGTATATTCAATAGTCTTCACCAATACTATAATTCAAAGGCATCAGTTCTTCTTCAGTCTTCCTTATTCATTGTCCAGCTTTCACATGCATATGAGGCGATTGAAAACACTATGGTTTGGGTTAGGCTCACCTTTGTCCTCAAAGTGACATCTTTGCTGTTTAACACTGTTAAGAGATCTTTTACAACTGACTTGCCCAATGCAATGCATTGTTTGATTTCTTGACTACTGTTTCCATGGGAGTTGATTGTGGAGCCAAGCAAAATGAAATCCTTGACAACTTCAATCTTTTCTCTGTTTATCATGATGTTTCTTATTTGTCCAGTGGTAAGGAGGGGTTTTTTGATTGTTTGTTTGTTTGTTTGTCTTATGTTGTAGTGTAATCCATACTAAAGGCTATGGTCTTTGATCTTCATCAGCAAGTGCTTCAAGTTCTCTTCACTTTCAGCAAGGAAGGTTGTGTTGTGGTACAATTGATTACTTTCGTGTGACCTTTCTAGGCATGGTCTTGTAACTCCCACCTAAGTGATTGGGCAGGACTGTGCAGATATGGTAATTGTGGCCCATTAAAAGGATTGGTCAGTTTTGCCATCCTGCTGGGCTTGAGGTGAGCCATCCCAGAGGCAAGAGAGAGAAAAGTATCCCACTACCACCAAGAAAGAATAGCCAGGAGCCAGCACATCCTTTGGACCCGGGGTCCCTGTGCTGAGAAGCTCCTGGACCCAGGAGACAGAAAGTGAGTTGTAACCTTGAAGACAGTGAGAAGCAGTGGCAGGAGGGACCTGACAGCAGACACCCGGCAAAGAGGAAGTGTGGCCATGGAGAGAGAAAGCTGAGTACCTTTGGGCAGAGGCCTCTGGCCAGGGAGAGGCATACCTGATGGAAGAACTGTATCCTTGAGTGTTCCTGAGCCTGAATTGTAACCTGTTATTTCCCTAATAAATCCCATAATTTTGAATATGGTCTGTGAGTTCTGTGTGGCCATTGCAATGAATTATCAAACCCAACAGAGAAGTAGAGAGTGCTATGGGAAGGACTGTTGGTGTCAGCGTTGGTAAAGATGGCGGAGAGAGAGGAAGCATATCTGACTCCTGCTTCATAGGAATCAGCCTTGAGATGTTGATCTTAATTTTCTTTCCCCCTTGTGAAATTAGAGGAGGTCAAACACTGCTCCCACCACATTTTTATATGTGTCATTTGCATGTCACAGGTTGTTAATAAGTCTTCCTCCAATCCTTATGCCCCATTCTTCTTCATATAGTCCAGCTTCTTGGTTTATTTGCTCAGCATACTTACTGAATAAGTGTGGTGAAAGGATACAACCCTGACACACACATTTCTTGTCTTTAAACCATTCAGTATCCCCTTGTTTGGTTTGAACAACTGTGTCTTGGTCTATGTACCGGTTCCTCATGAGCACAATTAAGTGTTCTGGAATTCCCATTCTTTGCAGTGTTATTCATAATCTTTTATGATCCACCCAGTCAAATGCCTTTGCATAGTCAGTTAAACTTAGGTAAACATCTTTCTGGTGTTCTCTGCTTTCAGCCAAGATCCACTTGACATCAGCAATCATATCCCTTGGTCCGTGACCTCCTCTGAATTTGGCTTGAATTTCTGGCAGTTCCCTGTAGAAGTACTCCTGTAACCACTTTTGAATAATCTTCAGCAAACTTTTACTTGCGTATGATACTAACGATATTGTTCGATAATTTCTGCATTCTGTTGGATTACTTTTCTTTGCAATGGGTACAAATATGGATCTCTTCCCATTGGTTTATCAGGAAGCTCTCTTCCAAATTTCTTGGCATATGCAAGCAAGCACTTCCAGAGCTGCATGCATTTGTTGAAACATCTCAGTTGGTATTCTGTCAGTTCCTGGAGCCTTGTTTTTCACCAATGCCTTCAGTGCAACTTGGACCTCTTCTTCTGTACCACCAATTCTTGGTTGTATGCTACCTCCTGAAAAGGGTGAACATCAACTAATTCTTTTCTGTGCACTGACTCTGCATATTCCTTCCATCTTCTTTTGATGCTTCCTGCATTGTCCAATATTTTCCCCACAGAATCCTTCAATATTGTAACTTGAAGCTTGAATTTTCTCTTCAGTTTTTTCAGCTTCAGAAATGCTGAGAGTGCTCTTCCCTTTAGGTTTTCTATCTCTAGGTCTTTGCACATTTCATTATAATAGTTTATCTTATCTTCTCAAGCTGCCCTTTGAAATCTTCTGTTCACCTCTCTTCATCATTTCTTCTTTGTGCTTCAGCTATTCTATGCTCAAGAGCAAGCTTCAAAATCTGACATCCATTTTGGTCTTTTCCATTTTTCCTGTCTTTGCAATGACAATTTGCATTCTTCATGTATGACATCCTTGATGGCATTCCACAATTTGTATGATCTTCAGTCATTAGTGTTCAATGTGTCAAATCTGTTCTTGAGATGATCTCTAGATTCAGGTGGGATATACTCAAGGTTGGACTTTGGCTCTCATGGACTTTTTCTAATTTTCATGCATACGAGGTAACTGAAAATACCATGGCTTGAGTCAGGCACACCTTAGTCCTCAAAGTGACAGCAAATTATTTAAAATTCTGTATAAACATATAATACATGTGAATAATTATATATATATGCACATGACTGTATTCATGTGTGTATTTTATGTGTGTATGTGTATATATATGTATGTATCAACATTTTTTTTTATATTTCATTGTTCTTAAATTCATTTGTGAAAACTATAGTTCTTAAGGAAATTAACACCATATCTGTTGTATGTGCTGAAAATATTATTTGCAGTTTTTAATTTTCTTTCATTTGTTTACTTTTTTAATGAGGTGGGAATATTAAAATTTTAAGTATTCAAACATGTATTTTTCCTTTATGGTTCTCAGTTTTTCTTTTCCTCAGAAAAGTTTTCCTACTCCAAGATAATTTACAAAACTTTCTTAAATGTTTTTACCTAGTAGTTTTATTATTATTAAAATCTCTGGTATTTTTATAGCTGTTATTTAATTTCTGATCCAGCTGGTATTATTAAGATCTATCAACTAAAACTGGACTCTAACTCCATTTTTTTCCAGAATGATTAACTAATTGTCCCAGTAAAATTTTTTGAGAGTCTCATTTTCTGATAATCTGTGAATATTTTTTAAATCGTAATTGTAAATAAACAAATATATTTTTTTCTCCTTATTTCAATATTGCCTTTTATATTATAGTCCTTGGGAAATCCTGAGAAGGAATTTTGAGCTGATAATCCAACAGTCCTACCACAATGAACAGTCTTGCAATAGAGCACCTGGCTCAGAATTTTCCTACAAAATTTCCCAAGTTTTTTAGAATGCTTACTTGAAAGTCTTTAAGAAAATATTTCCTCATTTTCCCTACTTTAGCTGTGCTTAGAAAATTGTGGGGAATGATAGCATCTTTGTTTGGGAAACTCCCTTTTATATATATATTCACATAATTTGTATTATTTCTTGTTGTTGTTGGGAATATACACAGCAGAACATAAACCAATTCAACCGTTTTTACATATATAATTCAGTAACATTGATTACACTGAGTTGTGCTAACATTCTCACCTTCGTTTTCTGAGTCGTTCCTCCTCTGTTAAAATGAACTCACTGCGCCTTAAATTTCCTGTCTCATCGTTGGAGTTGCTGTTTTCAGTCTGATCCCATATAGATAGATCTTAAAAGAGCACAATGTTCAAGCCAGATTGTCTTTATTAGTTAAACTAAACTATCGTTTGATTTAAAAGACTTCAGGGGATAATTTTGGTTTAAGGTTAAAGGTTTAAAGATTATGTCAGGAAATCTCTGATGTTTTTTAAATAAATTTTTTTATTTTGGAATTGTTTTAGATTTACAGAAAAATGTAGCACTTGTATAAAGTGTTCCTATACATCCCATATCCAGTTTGGCTAATTATTAACATTTTACATTAGTATGATAGATTTGTTATGATTAATAAACCAAAATTGATACATTATCATTAACTACAATCTGTACTTTATTCATATTTCCTTAGCTGTTACTTAATGTCCTGTTACTGTTCCAGGATCCCATTTAGGACATCACATCACATTTAGTTGTCATGCCTTCTTAAGCTCCTCTTAGCTTGACAGTTTCTCGGACTTTCTTTGTTTCTGGTGGTATTGAGAGTTTTGAAGGGTACTTGTCAGATATTTTGTAGAATATTCCTCATTTGGGATTTGTCTTATTTTTTTTCATGATTTGGACTGCAGTGATGAGTCTTTTGGAGGAATGCTACAGAAGTAAAGAGCTATTTTCATCACATTATATCAAGGGGCTGTATTATCAACATGACTTATCACTGTTGACGTTGATCTTGATCACCTGGCTGAGGTAGTGTCAGATTTCTCCAAGAAAACATTATCTTTTTCTCTTCTTACTATACTCTACTTTTTGGGAGAAAGTCAGTCTGTGAAGCCTACATTTAAAGAGTGTACATAAATTATCTACATATATTAGTTAAGCATTCTGCACGGGAGATTTGTCTATTCTCTCTAATTTTTTAAATTTCATCATTTATTTAAATAAGTAGGGACTCGTATATTTATTTTATACTTTGGGTCTTTTTTAAAAATTTTTATCTAAAATTAATTGCTTATGATTTAGGAAGAGAAAACCTTGGTTGACTGGCAGAAAACAGGGCCTAGGACAGGTATATATTGATGTGTGGGACAATGATTGGAGCATGAATCTCTGCTTGGGCAAACAACTTCTAGAAGTAGAATGGGGATCAAAAGGTTAAATCATAAAGAGGAACCATCAAAATAATTCTGAATCATTTTAATTTATTCAACCTTTGACTAGGATAATATGACAAAAGTCTGCTCTTTTTCCCTACTATCTATTTTTTCTTCTTGTCTAACGTAACCACATCCCCAACACTTAGCTGGACAACCAGAATAAAGACTACATTTCCCAGGTTCTAATGTATTCATGTGTGGCCCTGTGACTAAGTTATGACCACTGGAATATTAGGAGAATTGATATTTGTGATACCAACAGATATGGTGGGGAGCACTTTGGAGCCATGTTAGGGGTATGGTGGGATAGGTAGCAGTTCAGGAATGAAGGAGGACTAAGATAGAAGGACCTGGGTTACTGACACTGTAAAGTCCCCAAGCCAAGCCTAGACTGCTACACTTGAACTATTACCTGGTCTGTAGCTGGTCAGGACTCATGATGACCCTATATGTGTCAAAGTAGAACTGTGCTCCATAGAGTTTTTAATGGCTGACTTTTTCAAAAATAGATCACCAGGCCAGTCTTCTGAGGCATCTTAGGATGAACTGGAATCTCCAACCTTTCAGTTAGCAACTGAGTGCATTAACTATTAGCACCACCCAGGAACTCTAGGAGTTGAAATAGATTAGATGGCAAGTGTTTTTATCTGGTCAAGAAGAAACAAATGTGCATATAATTTATACTTGTAATTATTCTGTTATAATTGATCATGATTTTCCAGAGAACATATTGAAAACAAAAGAGCAAATGAGGAAATAGAACTTATTTTCAACTCTTGATATTAGTTCAAGGGCTTAAAATTCTAAAAAGATTCACCAAAATTGTGCATTTCAGGCTTTCTTTATTTAGAACATTTGTGATCAGCATTTTCTTTTTCCTCAGAGAGTCTGTCTAAAGGATATTGGGAGCCTTTTTAAAAAATGTTATGGCTGAACAATTTTATGGAAAGTCTTCTCAGGATAGTTTTCCCTAGATGATCCCTTTACAGTGGATTTTAAAACCCAAGGCTAAACCTTCACAAAGACCCTCTCTAGAGTGGGACTTGGGTATCAAGGCCTATGCAGGACTTGTGGAAAGCTTTACTTTTTAATTTCAGCTTGAAAAATCTCCCAAAGTATCAGTTTTCACTAAATGATATATTCTTTTAGTTTTATTTTCTAGTTTTTGTAAACATCCACATTATGTTTAAGTTAGTCTGTAGAGCTGTATTAGAGGAGATATAGTTAACCAAAAAATACCTAAGAAGTAATGAACATGTGAATTTATTCCCCGTCTTACAGACTAAGGAAGGATTTGGAATTATATTAGGTGATACAAATGATGTTTTAGGATGAGAAATTGCACATCTAACTCATCTCAAAGTAGTTGTCAGTTTGGATGAATGTTTTTCCTTATAATAGTCTAAGTATTTTTGTGTGCATTGTTATTTGTTGCTGGTTTCCAAAAATTAGCATTTCATAATACGTGGATATTTCCATATGTGTTATTCCTAAGAAGAGATTTGTCCACTAGGTTTTATGAGTCAAGTGGATTTAACCTAAATCCAAAATTTAATTACAATAAGGTTGTTGTGTTGACTCATCCTTACACATTTCAATTAGATGGGAAACACACCAGCTTGGAGCTATCCACTTATAGATTAAGAAACATTAATTTCAAGATATTCCAGTGTACTTAAAAAGAATCCAGACCATCACAGCCTTTCAGTAGTTTTTATTTTTATAACCTTATTTGGCATAATACATAATTTGCCATGTTGTGTAATTGCCAGGATTTAGTGATAGAAATAAAAATACCATAATACATTGGTTTAGAGTATTTCCTAAGCAAGTTCTTGTTAAGAAGTGATCATTTCAAAAGCTCTGTGATTCAGAATACCTTTGTTTTTACTAAATTAATTCACACAAAGGTTTCTGTTTTATAGTCCTTTGTTCATGTGAGTGTGTTAATTGTCAACACAAAAAAGTTAGTTTATATAAAAGGCCTCAGATGATTATCTTGATCCTCTGAACTTCCAAGTCATTATTCTTCTGCCCCATTACAATAAATAGGCATTCTGTGATAGATGCAAATACAATTTCCAAAGCTACATTTAATTGCATAATTTGTAATAGAAGCTGGGTATGGGCACTGCCTGCCGAGTGAAAAACAGTACAGAATAATCTAATCAGCATGATCATTGAATCTTTGTTAGTCTTCAGTTAGCTATCCATTAGCATGCAAAGGAACCAATCTTTGTGCCCTTATCTTTCATTATTGCACCTTTTTTAAGTTACTCCAGAGAAATTTAGAGGAAGCTAGAAAACAAATGTCATTTAATGCCTTTAAAATCTGCCCCTATATACATCTTCTCTCGACAAACTGCATTGAACAGTCCCAGCTTTTACTGATATACTGTTTTTGCCATTCATAGTGTGGATTACCCTTGGTCCTGATAGTATTGAATTATTTAACTCTCTAGCCACTTGTAAGGAACCCCGGTGTCGCAATGGTTAAGCACTTGGCTGCTAACCAAAAGGTCGATGGTTTGAACCTACCAGCTGCTCTTGGGAGAAAGAGGTGGCAGCATGCTCCTGTAAAGATTACAGCCTTGGAAACCCCATGGGGGCAGTGCTACTCTGTCCTATAGGGTCACTATAAGTCAGAATCTACTCGACCCACATATAATTGGAGAAAGAGGGGAGGAGGTACACATTCTCTTCCTTCCCCATCCTTTATATCATCTGAAGAAGCCATGACATCTTGGTTTATGTTCTAATTCTTTCACTACTAGTTGAGTGTCAAATCATCTCACCTCTTTAGCTTTCAGTTTTCTTATCTGTAACATGAAGGGGTTTGGCAAGAAAAAAGTTCTAAGGGTCCTTTAGTATTAAAACCCACCTGCTGCCATCAAGTCATTTCCGACTCATAGTGATCCCACAGGGTTTCCAAGCCTGTAAATCTCTACAGAAGCAGACTGCCACATCTTTCTCCTGCCAAGCTGCTGATGGTTGCAAACTGCCAACCTTTCAGTTAGCTGTTGATGGCTTTAACCACTAAGCCAACAGGGCTCCTTTATAGTATTAAAGGGGCTTTCAACTTAATGAATGGATATAAAGTCAGGGTTTCTTATTCAAAGCATATTTGAGTTGTTTTCAGTTCTTTTCTTCCTTGTGAAGAAATATGTATTAGAAACTACATATCTTTTTAAAAGTTTAATCCTCAGAGTCACTTTCCAGTACATTAGTTTCCTATTGCTGCTGTAACAAATTACCATAAACTTAGTGACTTAAAACAACAAAGACGTATTATCTTACAGTTCAGGAGGCCAGAAATCCAAAATGGATCTCACTGGGCTAAAATCAAGATATTGAAAGTGTTGTATGACATCTTGGTTCATGGCTCCTTCCTCCATCTTCAAAGCCAGTAGCGTATATTTTCATATCTTTCTTTCTCTGACATACCTGTCTTGCTTTTAACAAAGACTCTTTTGATTATATTGGGCCAGCCTGGATAATCCAGAATAACTTTACTATTGTAAGATCTTTAACTTAATTACAACTGCAAAGTTCCTTTTGTCATGAGTTATGGATTCAATTTTGTCCCCCCAAAATATGTGTCAACTTGGCTAGGCCATGATTCCCAGTATTGTGTAACTGTCCACATTTTTGTCATCTGATGTGATTTTCCTATGTCTTGCAAATCCTACCTCTGTGATGTTAATGAGGCAGGACTCAATCTACAAGATTAGGTTTCGTTTTAAGTCAATCTCTTTTGAGATACAAAAGAAAGAAGTGAGCAGAGAGGCAGGGGTAACTCATGCCACCAAGAACCAAGAGCCAGGAGAACAGTGTGTCTTTTGGACCCAGGTCCCTGCACTGAAGCTCCTATACCAGGGGAAGATTGATGACAAGCACCTTCTTCCAGAACTGACATGAAAGAAAGCCTTCCCCTGGAACTGGCACCCTGAATTCGGACATCTAGCCTACTAGACTGTGAGAGAATCAATTTCTCTTTATTAAAGCCATCCACTTGTGGTATTTCTGTTATAGCAGCACTAGATAACTGAGACACTGTATGTCATAACATAGTCACAGGGCCCCAGGATTAAGAGGTAGACATCTTTGGGGAGCTATTTTTCTGCCTACCATACCAGTGAACATCAGTGATTGCCTTTCCTTTATAAAACAACTACCATCAACTCAATACCTTGGGAAATCTTTTCCCCTTACAACTGGCTGATTTTCCCAACTTCCTAGTTTTATTCTCTCCATGAAGATAAGCATAAATGAAAAGGGCAAGAGAAAATAAAAATGACAAGCATAGGAAAAATTTAAAATGTAGGAAATCTACAGTTTTTAGTCACAGACCCTGGTCCGTATTTCTTGACTTCCTAGTTACATGTCAGGTGGCACTGAGACTTGATGTAAAGGTGGTCCTGGAAGTATTTCTTAGGGCTCAGACTCTTGCTCGAGAGACAGTTGGGTCAGAACAACCGCCTTTTCAGTGCCTCTAAGGTGTCCTACTGACATTTTACTTAACAACTCATTGCCATTCAGTTGATTCTGACTCACACAACCCCAGGTGTTTCAGAGTAGAACTGCACTCCATAGGGTTTTCAATGACTGTAATCTTATGGAAACAGTTCTCCAGGACTTTCCTCCATGGTGCTGCTGGGTGGTTTAGAACCACCAACCTTTTGGTTAATAGCTGACTTTGGTCTGCATAGGAAAACCTGGTGGGGTAGTGGGTAAGTGTTTTTGCTGCTAACCAAAAGGTCAGCAGTTCAAATCCACCTGGCATTCCTTGGAAACTCTATGGGGCAGTTCCACTTTGTCCTGTAGGGTTGCTATGAGTCAGAATTGACCCAATGGCAACGAGTTTGGTTTTTTTTTTGGTTTTTTGGTCTGCACAATAGCCTCTTACTTCTCCTGTAATGAAAGACATGTTTTCTTATCTAGTAGAAGGGTCTTTCTTGGTTCAAATGCCAGAGATATCTTTTTTTTTTTTTTTCTTTCTTTCTTCAGCTACCCTCATTCACTGGAGTGATAGAACTGATTGTTATAAGACTACAAAATATGATATCACTAATTCAGTGTAATTCCACTTCAGTGTAATTCATCTGTTTGATTTTCTCTTTTCTACTCTTTTTTATTCTTAACTCCACAAGTTGTACCAAAATACAATATTATTTTTTAAAATCAAACAGCACCAATGAGTTGATTATCATTCTTGAGTATCTGCCTCTCTGTGTTTCTTCCTCAGTCATAATTATCTGTTAATGAGTACTTTCCAAACTGTTTTCTATGTATTTGCATATATATATATATATATATATATACATACATATATATATAGACAGAGAGAGAGAGACATGTAGAAATGAATGCTTTGGCTTTGTGGGCTCTTCAAATTAGTGATGACATACTTTGTATATGTTATCTCAAAATTTTTGGAGGTCTTTCCATGTTCTTTTTTATTGATTTTCAAAATCATGGCTCCCATACAAATATGAGATATTTTTCAAAGATATTATTTAACTTATTACTTAATTAAAGAACTGCTAGTTATATCTGATGGAAAAGAGACTCTGAAGAATAGACATATATGGGCAGTCAGGAATGCTGAAAGGAATTTGAAAAATGGGTCAATATCCTATAGGACATTAATGTTATGTAGGGAATCATCTTTTTTTACAGGGCAGAAATTAACTGTATCTCTAGTGGGGAAAAGATTATTTGCACTTCTATGGACAAGATTCGTTTGCATTAGTAACCCTTTTCTATAATTTATAGGGCTGTAACATAGCCTAGTCAAAACAGAGGCACAGATCCCTTTATAATTAGATAACCCTGAAGGGTTTACTATACAAGATCAACTTTCAAATGAAAGGGTACTCAGAAATCTTTTGCCTATTATAAATTCTTCCACCATTTTCCCTAAAACAGCACCTCTGCTAGCAGTTAATTTTAGTTTTAAAAACTTGTAGAAATGTTCTAAGTAATTCCCCATATTCAAATTGTATATATTTTAGAGTAGGAATTGATGAAGCTAAAACTTCTGTTCAACGTCATTTCACTCATGGTTTCTTTTATTCATTCACTTAGCCAAACATATTGAAGGCTTACTGTTTCTATACCAGGTGCTGAGTTAAAAACTCATTGTCGTAAGGTCGATTCTGACTCAGCAATACTATAGAACAGAGTAAGACTGCCCCGTAGGTTTTCCAAAGCTGTAATCTTTTCAGAAGCAGACTGCCACATCTTTCTATCTAGAAAATACTGTGATTAGTAAAATATACATATCCCCTGTTCTCATTGAGTTTACAGTCTTGTAAGGGAGACATTCATTAATGAAGCTGTCATAAGTGCTAGCAGTGTGCATGCAAATAGCAGCATAAGTTTGATGGAGCATGGGGTGTCAGGGAACACTTCCTTTGAGGCAGTGTATTGTGATGAGTCCTAAAGGATAAATGTTGCTGTTAGCTGCCATTTTGTCGACTCTCAACTCATAGTGACCCCATGCAGAATGGTACAAAATGCTGCCTGGTTCTGTGCCATCCCCATGGTTCATTTGCAGACTGGACCATTGTGATCCATAAGGTTTTTATTGGCTGATATTCAGAAGCAGATTATCTGGACATTCTTCCTAGCCTGTCTTAGTCTGGAAGCCCCGCTTAAATCTATTCAACATCATAGCAGCACGCAAGCTTCCAATGACAGATGGGATGTGGCTGTGTATGAGGTGCATTGGCCAGGTATCAAACCTGGTCTCCCAAGTGGGAGGTGAGAATTCTATCATTGAACCACCAATGTCCCCTAAAAGATAAATAAATACAATCTAGAAACAAACCAAAAAAATGAAAACGAGTTGCCACTGAGTTGATTGTGATTCACGGCAACCCCATGTATGCAGAGTTGAAATGTGCTCCATGGGGTTTTCAAAGCTGTGAGCTTTCTTCTGAGGAGCTTATGGGTGGGTTCAGACCACCAACCTTCTAGTTAGTAATCAAGTGCTTAACCATTTTTACCATCCAGGGATTCTCAAAGGATAAATAGGAGCAGTTAAAAAAAGTGAAGAAGGTAGTGGGTGTGGGAGAGGAGAAAAAGCAGTTCATAGAGAAGGAATATCTTGTACAAAGCTTCTGGGGATGGAAAGAAAATGGTTGTAGTGGAGAGTTAGGCAGAGTGATTTGAGAAAGGTAGAGATAATGCCTTTTCTCTGTTTATCATGATGTTGTTTCTTGGCCCAGGTGAGGGAACTTTTGTCTTCTTTATGTTGAGGGGAAATCCATACTGAAGGCTGTAGTCTTTGATCTTCATCAGTAAGTGCTTCAAATCCTTTTCACTTTCAGCGAGAAAGGTTGTGTCACCTGCATATTGCAGGTTGTTAATGAATTTTCTTCCAATCCTGATACCCTGTTCTTCTTCATATTATCCAGTTTCTCTGATTGTTTGCTCAGCATATTTATTGAATAAGTATGGTGAAAGGATACAACCTTGACACATAGCTTTCCTGATTTTTAAACCACTTGTTCTGTTGGAATCACTGTATCTTGGTCTAGGTGTCAGTTCCTCGTGAGCACAGTTAAGTGTACTGAATTCCCCTTCTATGCAATGTTATCCATAATTTGTTATGATCTGTACAGTCAAATGCCTTTGCATAGCCAATAAGACACAGGTAAACATCTTTCTAGTATTCTTTGCTTTCAGCCAAGATTCTTCTGACATCAGCAGTGACATTCCTTATTCCATGTCCTCTTCTTAATCTGGCTTGAATTTCTATCAGTTCCTTGTTGATGTACTTCTGCAAACACTTTTGAATGATCTTCAGCAAAATTTTACTTGCTTGTGATCTTAATGATATTATTTGATAATTTCCGCTTTCTGTTGGATCACTTTTCTTTGGATTGGGCACGAATATGGATCTCTTCCAGTTGGTTGGCCAGGTAGCCATCTTCCAAATTTCTTGGCATAGAAGAGTGAGCACATCCAGTGCTGTACCTATTTGTTGAAACATCTTGATTGGTATTCCATCAACTTCAGGAGCCTTGTTTTTTACCAATACCTTCAGTGCAGGTTGGACTTCATCCTTCAATACTATGGGTTCTTGATCATATGCTACCTCCTGAAATAGTTAAATGTTGATCAGTTCTTTTTGGTACAGTGACTCCATGTATTCCTTCCACCTTATTTTGATGCTTTCTGTGTCGTTCAATATTTTTCCCATAGAAACCTTCAATATTGCATCTGGAGGCTTGATTTTTTTCTTCAGTTCTTTCAGCTTTAGAAATGCCAAGTGTGCTCTTCCCTTTTGATTTTCTAACTCTAGTTCTTTGCATATTTCTTTATAATACTTTGCTTTGTCTTCTTGAGCTACTTTTTGAAATCTTCTGTTCAGCTCTTACTTCATCATTTCTTCCATTTGCTTTAGCTGCTCTGTTTCAGAGCAAGTTTTAGAGTCTCTTCTGACATCCATTTTTGTCTTTTATTTTTTTCCTGTCTTTTAAATTAACCTCTTGCTTTCTTCATATATGATGTCCTTGATGTCATCCCACAACTCATCTAGTCATTAGTGTTCAATGCATCAAATGTATTCTTGAGATGGTCTTCAAATTCAGGTGATATATATTCAAGGTCATGTTTTGACTCTCTTGGCTTGTTTTAATTTTCTTCAGCTTCAACTTGAACTTGCATTTGAGCAACTGATGGTCTGTTCTGTAGTTGGCTCATGGCCTTGTTCTGACTGATGATCTTGAGCTTTTCCATTGTCTCTTTCCACAGATATAGTTGATTTGATTCCTGTGTATTCCATCTATAAGAACTAAATTGTTAGATATATTCAATTTTGTTTGATTTAAAGTAGTTTTTCATTTCTTGGGTAGTAATGGCTCTGAATTTTTGCTAAAATGGAACTTTACAAAATGTTGCACCTCACTGAATAAGTGAAACCTTGAGTTCTGATTTTATTTGCTGCTCAATAAATGACGTTCAGAGGTTAAAATATGATCCATAGTAGTGTCTTTGGTATAGTTTTTTATTTGGAATTTTAAAACAACATTTTAACATGAAGTGCTTTGATTTGTACTCTAAGGAAGCTGAACAGCATTTGACAATATGTATATACTAATTTTCTGGAGTTTCAAATACCAATTTTTTCCTTTTTTATAAGTACACACTTTCTTGGAATGACTGAGTGTGCTTATTGTTTAAAGTTGCTTTTGTTAATTCTGTTCCAATTTAAAGCCAACATTTTATAAAAGTATTAAAATAACATTTGAAAATGATATCTTTCTACCAAAAAATGTATGTCTGTCAGATTATTTTTAAACCTTAGTTTTCTTCCATCAGTGTCATTAGATTATATTTTTAATCATTATACAAATCATAGCTAGTAAGTCATTATTTACTTTGTCTTACACTGTAGATGTAAATACTGTCTATACTGTGTGTATTTTTTACGCTGTATACAGCAGTTGTATTTGACAGTAAAGTATTTAGGCATAAACAAATCCTAAAGCCAGCTGCAATAAACCAACCAAAATGTGGCTTCCAATGGACCAAGACAACCTACGTCATCCTTGTCTAATAAAGACAGGCAATATGTAAGGAAATTGACCTCATATGATGTTCAAAGGCCTAAAAATTGTGATAATTTTGCTGCCAAACTCTTGCTCATAAGAAAAGTCTCGGGCAGAATGAGAAACTTTATGAGGAATGATTATTTTCATATCCTGAATAATCACACACACACACACACACACACACCCAAAATCAAAGCCAAAATATCCCAGATGACTAACAGCTATATTGGGTTGTATGATGATGCAACTTACTTCATTTGCATCTAATTTTCATCTAGTCAAATGGAGAAATATGTCTATTTTTTCCTTCACTTCTTTAGTTTTGTCCCCATTGTCAATGGATTCAGAAGAGTGACTTTATAGTCTCTTAGCTTTCTTCTGTTGCTTTCCACACCTTTACTCATGCATTCTTATTCAGAATACTTTTTCTCCTCTGGGTTCCTCTCTACATACATTAATTTTTACCCTTCCTGCCATCAACCAAACTTTCAATAAATCATATTCTGTCATCTGTGGAAGATGTTGGCTTTTTTCCCCTTCTCTCAAAGTCCTGTCAAAATCTTAAGAAATTTGAAGCCATCCAACATTTAGCCTTAACATTCTTGACCTTACTTAAATCCAATGACTTCTCTCTCTACTATTTGCAATGTCCCATTCAGGAGTCCTAGTGGTGCGATGGTTAAGCATTTGGCTGCTTGCCGAACCCACAAGCTGCTCCACGGGAGAAAGATGTGGCAGTCTGCTTCCTTAAAGATTACAACCTTGGAAACCGTATGGGGCAGTTCTACTCTGTCCTATAGGATCTCTATGAGTTGGAATCAACTCAATGGCAATGGGTTTGGTTTTGGTTATTGTGGAGCTAGTCCTCCTTAGGAACTTCTGCAATCTTAACTCCATAATTCACTTCTCTGTTACCTCTTATGTTTCCAGTTTTCTCAGGCTCTCATTTTGTTATACAAGCTATTCAACTTAAAAAATAACTCTCATGTTAAATAATTCCAAACTCCTTCAATTTTCTCTCAACTAGCAGCAGCCACCCTCATCAATTCTTCCCTATGTCACTCTGACTTCTTTCTTTCCATCCTGAAGCTCCATTGGCCTTACTTCTTGGATTCCATTTTGCACCTCCTTTTAAGCACAACAATGTAATTACAAACTGCAACAGAAATCTGCTCTTTCTGCTCCTTTATATGGGCAGCTGAAAAGTTACATATATTCAGTATCAGTCTCAACACCACTCTCAGCACCTCCTGTTATTTTTTTTTGCCCTTACCCATGTCTCTTATCCTCCTTGAAATGGATTTAAAGCTTTCATTATTACACCCTTACTTACCTTTACACTGATAAAGCCCCAAATATATTTTCAAACAAGTTTTGGCAACTGCCTATTTGACATCTCCTCTTATTCTTCATATGCTAAGAACTTTATATATTTAAAAGTAATTTATCATCCTTTATTTCTCTTAGTTGGTGGCTCTCATTTCTACTAAAAATTAAACTTGGTGACCGTTGTTTCTGAGGAGAGGGAAACTTCTTCAACTTCACTTCTCTTTTCCCTTTCATGCCACCACTGACCCTCATCATTTTTAACTGGATGGTTACAATAGCTTTTAAACTAGATTTCTGCCCATATAACCGCCTTCTCACTCAAATTCATTATCCATATAAGGTCTAGAGTGTTTAAAATACAAAACTAGCTATGTTATTTCTCTATTTAAAGTTCTTGATTGACTGTCCATACCCTGTAGGATAAAGTCTAAGTATCTTAGCATTAATATACCAGAGCCTTTTTTTCCTAACTGTAATAAATGTATATATGCAACATAACACTTGTCATTTCACCGTTCTTCACATGTACAATTCAATGACATGAGTTATGTTCTTCATGTTGTGCAACCAGGGCCTTTTTGATTTGGTCCCCTTTATTTCTCCGGCTTCATCTCTTTGGGTCATTTGATCAATCTCTGAAGTACTTGGCTGTGTAGGATTCATTAAATGTGCCATGACTGTAAAGACACCTTGAGGTCTTTATTTATGCATCCTTCCCATTTTTCAGATCTTTTCTTTTTTTTTTCTTCCTTCCTATTCCTAGCCTGGCTAACATTTTCCCTCTGTAACTCACCACATATTCAAGGAAAGGTATTGGGTTAAGTCACCATGATCATCAGTGAATGTCTCTATTACTTACCCTTTGTCCCACTTTCCATTCCTACCGTTATTGTTAACAAATCCAGAAACAGGTGTTTCCATGGTGGAATAGGAGTATGGGTCCATAGGGTATAATTAGATGGAGTGGGGAGGCTGCTACCTCAGTTCTGAATGAACAGATAGGGCAAAAGGATTTTAAAAGTAGATAGCTTCACCCACTGAAACATCCAGATTACAATAATCAGTGACTCAGAGAAATTTAGAAGTTATGTTAGATAGTGACATTTAGAAGAATATAGGCTGTTAATCAGAGTCACACAGAGTACATATCAGGTAAGGAGAAATGAATTGATATGTTTGACTGATTTTTAATTTGTTTTTTACAGTAGAACCACATAGTCGCAGGGTTGGAAACAACTTTAAACATTATGTAGAAATCAATTATAAAGTAGCTCATTGTGATGATCTGAGGACATCAATTATGTTAGCAATAGGTTAAGAGGAAGGTAATTGCGTACAATGTAGGTTGTGTTACAAAATACTTTTCTTTAAACTTTCTTACCTCAATAACTACCTTGGCAATTTGAGTATTCTAGAAACTTTCAAACATACACAGTTCCTTACGGTCTTCCAGCAACTATTAGGCCAGAATTCAATTTACAGTTGAGTCAAACTATGGAGAAGGGCAAAAGTTTTCTGTATTAGTTTTCTGTTGCTGATGTAACAAATTACAGACTCGGTGGCTTAAAAACAATATAAGTTTATTATTTTATAGTTTTGGAGCTCAGAAATTCAAAATGGTTATTACTGGGCTAAAATCAAGGTATTGGCAGATTTGAGTTTCTTCTGAAGACTTTAGAGGAAAATACATTTACTTGGTTTTTAGCTTTTAGAGGCCTCCTGCATTCCTTGGCTCATGACCCCTCCCTCTTTTCAAAGCCAGATGTGTGGCATCTTCAAATCTCTCTTGTTGACCTCTTCTTCTATTGTCACAGCTCATTTTTTTGACTCTAACACTTATGCATCCTTTTTTCCCTCATAAAGATGCTTTTCATTACAGTGTGCCCATCCGGGTACATAGGAGCCTTGGTGATGCAGTGATTAAGCACTAGACTTTTAACTGAAATGTTGGCAGTTTGAACCCACCACCCGCTCCACAAGAAAGATGTGGCAATCTGCTGCCGTAAAGATTACAGCCTTGGAAACGCTATAGGGCAATTCTACTCTGCCTTATAGGGTTGCTATGTGTCAGAATTAACTCGATGGCAATGAGTTTGGTTGTTTTTATTATTTGGCTTACCACTGGCTCCCAAAAAAGAAAAAAAAAAGTTTAGATATCTGTTATCCCAGTGCTGCAAAAATGTGTAGCACTCAGACTTCTGTACAGGATTGTTTGATTTGCAAAAGGAGGACAGTGCTTAAACCGTATAACCAGAAATGCAAGAGAGTGGTGTGGAATTAAAATGAAGAGGAAGGGCTTCTGAAAGGGGGTATCAGAGACAGTTGTGCAAGAAACAGTTGTGTGGAGTCAGCAAAAACCAACAAAAATAAATAAAGTAGCAAGATGAAGATAATGTAAAGAGGAGATAAGAATCTAGGATAAACTTAAATCTCAGCTAACTATAAAATCCCATTATTCAGAGCACTACATTTATAAAATCCACAATTGAACTGAGGTGTTACTGTATTTAGCAATTTCATACAGACTTACAAAACATAGACTGTTAGAGCTGAAAAAGGCCTTTATTATTTTCTAGTCTAACAGTACCTCCTAAGAAGTAAATCAAGGTCCACAATTTTCAAACGTTTAAGAAAGTTCCACAGTTACTTGGTAGCAAAGGGAGGATTTAAATCCAAATATCCTGATTTAAAGTTCATTGCTCTTGTCACCATCACTTCTAAGAGTTCTGTTATTTCTTAGCAGGAAATAATAAAACTTTCCTTTCCTGAGAAAATATTAAAAAAAAAAAAATTTCCTTTCATTAAAGATTATTCTGTCACTTTTCTTTCCAGGACTGGTGCAGAACAGTCTTCTTTCTTCTTTTACACAGAAGCTGGAGCTAGATTTAGTCTGAACTGCATGCCGTGATTTTTCAGGTTACATAATATCATTTTATATTTGTCTAGCATTGTGCAGGTTTGAAAGTAGGTCCACATTTTACATATTACTGCCCTTGCTTCTCATAATGATGCTGTGAGGTCTTTAGATAAAGCAAGTATTTTTATCCCTTTTGTATGTAAAAACTGGCTTGTTAGAAGTGGAGCCAGAACCATAGCCCAGGTCTCTGGGTCCACTCTTACTCCCTACACGTTTTCTGCAGTGGAGAATTTGTGTTCTCATTTGTAAAATATTGGCAATTATTTTTGTCCTACCACATAAGGCAAACATAAAAGTAAAATAGGATATTAAGTGGGAAAGCCCTTTGAACAAAGGTTACATGCTTTTAGCACCTGCACTTAGCTGATAATTCAAGTGCTAATAAGATGAGGGAGGATCAAAAAAATATCATTGGGTTATTCTAGATGATTTGATACAGGATTAAGTTGTTTTCCACATACAATTGTTTGTGTGCATAAAGAAAAAAATGCATTGCTTCTTAAATTATTTATTCCTCAAATATAGTAAATGATAGTATAATAAATTATAGCGTGTTTATTGGGTTTTTACTTTGCTCCCTGTACTATGAAGTTATGCTTGCTCTAGGTCACCAAGTATCAACTGATGAAATCTCATCTGTGAGGAACATGGTCTGTTTGATGCACAACAAAGGTGTTCAATCACTAACTTTTCATGATAATTCAAAATATTGTTCAAGGAAGAGAATGGCAGAGCTAGTGATTAGATGCATGGTAAAATTTCCCCACCCCCACAGTCTGCAGCCAATCTACTGTGCTTGCTGTCTGCTAAAGCTCTTTGAAAGATAAAGCAGCCAGAGAAGCTATTTGCAAGGTTATTGGCTATGCAAATATGGTGTTGACTAAAGCACTAGCTTCCATTTCAACACTTGGGCTTGTTTTCCTAGATTGATCCTGGAAATTTCTGACTTCTTCAGCGTCTGAAGAGATGAGAGTCCATTTGAGTATTTCTTTGTGCCAGGTTCTGGGCTGAGGATCTACAAATATTACCTTCTAAGATCTTCACAATAAATCTCTGATGTATGTTATATTATTATTCACCTTTACTAGATATAAATAATGAATCTTGAAGGAATTTAGGAATCTGCTGAAGGTCACGCAGTCAGGAGGAGTTGAAATCAGACAACCTGACTTTATTCTTAGCCTTTGTACATTCTTAGCTAAGAGTATCTATTCTGATGACCTGTTCTGAAGAGATGTACTAGGGGGACAAACACCATCTAAACCACAAATAATTATTTTATACGTTGCCAACTCTGACATCTAAGCTCCAGGATTTGCTTTTGTTCCTGGATTTTGTAAGCTAGATCTTTGAATCTTATGCTCAATAGGACTTTCCTTTACAACCAGGTGAGTCATTTCCTTGATATAAATCTCTCTATATACATATTTATACGCTTCACTGGTTTTGCTTCTCTAAAGAACCCAGCCTAAGACGTTTGGTACTGAGGGTGGGGTAAGGGCTATTATGGTAGGAAAAGTCAAGTGGAAAATGGACCTTATTTCCAGTCCATAGAAATGAAATAGTATTTGTATTATTATAAACACTATTTAAGGTTTTTACATGAAAAAACAAAACACGTTTTACCCTTGACTCATGGAGCAGTACACAGTGGCACAATTGTAACATTATGGAAATAAATAAAATAGAGATATTGCTTTTCAAACTGTTTCAGTTTCTGGCCAACCTGTTTTTCATCAATATTACCCATTACTGTCATCACTTTCAGCATTTGATTTTTAATTAGAATTTTAATATGATATAATATATAATATGATATAGTATGATATAATATAATATATAATATAATATATATATTTAATATAATATAATATAATACATTCTTTGTCACCTATAAATACAGCTTAGTTCTTCCACATTTGAATTAAAACTTCGACCAAAATGACAGCTGTAGGAAGTTAAAACAAATATCTTGTAAGATGTCAATGAAACAAGAAATTCTGAAAATTATAGAGCTGTTAAATATAACCTCTTCAATATCAATACATGAAAGTTATCAGAAGCTTATCAGTTATTTTCAATACACAGCTTGAAATGGAGAATCAGTTAATAGAGTATCTTTCATTCGTAAGCAAAAGCCTTTCTTAATATTTTTGAGTTTTGTAGCTTTGATTTATCAGACTCAACACCCAGATGAGTAATGAAGACACAAAATAATAAGATGTAAAATTTCAGTTCAAGGAGCGCAACATGAAAATGACAATTTTGGTCATTGAAATGCTGTATCTGAAAATAATATGGACTACTCAAACACCAAAATGTTGCTGGACATTGATTAAAAAAGGTAAACTCAAGGCATAAAGTCTAAGGTAATGTCCTTGGTATGCTATTAAGAAGTCCTATTTTCTGCACTCATAATGCTCTCTATCTCTCTGACATTTTTGCATGCCTTTTAATACTATTCATACATGGCATTGTTTAAACTGATGCAATGCATAATTATTAGCAATTTGTTATTTACATACTCTTGCAAATAAAAGTATAACTGCCTCAGTGAGAAATATACTAGATTTCGGGCTGATAAAATGTAAAAGCAGGAATACATTATGTTTAAAAAAGGATACTTTATTGTTTGGAGAATAGATTTCTTCTGTCAAAACTTTTCTTGTTACATTTAGCAAACCACATCTGAATCTTATAAAATGATTTTCCCCTGGTGACTGTGCAATTTATCTATTGTTAATCTATTTTATCTGGAGTTTCATTCTCAATAATTCAACTTATTACAAAATTTTGAAAGAATAAAGATACTCTTAAGGGTTGAAGTAATTTTTTTTTCTGTTTCAGCACATATATTTTTTGCAGAAAGATGACTGACATATGTATGGTGTTCTACCATTTTATTGATGTTATGACAAGACTCCATACATATTTGAATAGTAGCTATTCCTGTATTCTGGTGGGCCTCCCTTTCTGAGGAAAATCTTAGAAATAAGTGGGTTGAAGAACAGCCTCACGGCTGCAATTGGACTTGGGTCTTAAAATGATATTCATAATCTCCCTTATCAACTATCCATTCTGGAGTCCCCTCACCCTCAACTACCATCTATTCAGGCTGGGTGGTAGATAAACTGATGGCTTGGCCATCATTATTCCTGGTCACAATGCCTATCTTAGGCCAGAGCTACTTATTATACTCTTCATGCATAATTATAATTAGGCAGGGACTTATTGTGGTTTTATACATATTCTTCCTTCCCCCCATAATATAATAGTAGCCCTACCTCCTTTAGATGAACAAGGTCAATTTCCCTGCCAGAACGGTAAATCTTCTTCTTGCCTTCTGGTCCCTGAACAGAGTGAGTTCAAAGTGCTCAGGCAGCAGCCATACATTCTAGCTCAGTGAAACGCTTTCTGTGCCCTCCTACTGTTTTTATAGAGCACGGTTTCTCAACAATAACATTTTAGACTGTTTAATTCTTTTTTGTGTTGAATTGTCCTCTTTATCATAGAATATATAGCAGCATTCATGGCCTCTACTCACTAGATACCAGTAGCACCTCTTCCCCAACTTGTGACCATGAAACCTGTCTCCAGACATTGGCAAATGTGCCCTAGGGGCCAAAATTACCCTTATTGAGAACCTCAGTGTCTTAGTCATTTAATGCTGCTATACCAGAAATACCACAAGTGGATGGCTTCAACAAAGAGAAATTTATTCTCTTGCATTCTAGTAGGTTACAAGTCCAAATTCAGGGCAACAGCTCCAGGGGAAGGCTTTGTCTCTCTGTCAGCTCTAGAGGTAGGTCCTTGTGATGCATCATTCTTCCCTCTGTCTGGAAATATCTCAGCACAGGAACCTCAGGCCCAAAGGATGCGCTCTGTTCCCGGCACTGCTTTCTTGGTGGCATGAGGTTCCTCAACTCTCTGCTTGCTTCCCTTTCCTTCTTATCTTGTAAGATAAAATGTGTTGCAGGCCACACCCTAGGGAAACTCCCTTTACATTGGATCAGGGATGTGACCTTAGTAAGGGTATTATACAATCCCATCCTAATCCTCTTTAACATAAAATTACGATTACAAAATGGAGAACAACCACACAATACTGAGAATCATAGCCCAGCCAAATTGATATACACATTTTTTGGGGGACATAATTCAATCCGTGACACTTGGCTATAATGGAAGACAGCAAGGGAGAAAGTGTTAGACAGAGAAATAAAAAAAGAAGTAAACATGGAAAGAGAAAGTGAGAGAAGACACAGTTTTGATAGTTGGGAAGCAAACAGCTAATTAGATGACTTGGCAGACTGGAGAATGGCTTGGCAGACGGGAGAGAATTAAAATCTAAGCTGGCAGTAGGGGAAGCCAAGAAGCAAGTAGATTCAGATCTCAGAACACCGGACTGGAGGCCACAGTTACCTCTGTGTAGGAAAGGTTGAGGTGAGTCAGTATGTGATGCTTGAATAATTATTTATGCAGGGCAAAATGGATTCCCACCCCTAAAAATCAATTTCAAGTGTTTAACTGGAAAACAAAACTTTAAGTTTGTTTCCATAGAAATATGATTTCCATGAAGAAAGTGCATTTTATTTAAAAGGGAAAATGTACAAATCCCAAAGTACTGATAAATTCAACTACATTAAAATTTAAAAAGAAAAATTTTTACGCATCAAAACTATCATTTAAAAAACTTGAAAAGACTGACCCAAGACTGGAAAAAGTTATTCCTAACATAAAAAACCAAAAGTGGATTCGTACATAGAGAACTTTCATAAATTAATCAGTAAAACCGAAACAACTTACAAGAAAAACAGACAAAAAGTATGAATAGACAATTCACAGAAAGTAAATTCCTAGTACACCATAACCATAAAAATTTATACAACTGCACTGGTAATCAGGAAAACTTACCAAGTACTAGACTGAGAACATTCTGGCAATGCTTCACTCTGGTGTGGGGATAGAACAATGGAAAATGTTATACTCTGCTGATGTAACTATAAATTGGGACAGTCACTTTGGTAAGCTGAAAGAGAGGAGAAGTTTAAAAGTTTAATTTTTAGATTTGTTAATTACACATGACCAGGTATTTTAAATCATGAATTGAGACTGTTTTATGAATGAAAACTCTCAAAGTACCCATTCAATCATGACTTGACTATCTGGACTTTTCATTTTCTGTCTTTAGAAGTATTAGAACCACACAGAGGACTCAAAGTAACATTAGAAGACAAAAGTACACTGGCTTTATGTTTACTTTCCCCTGGGCATGCATGTTCACCCTCATGCTTCTCCTGTTCAGCAGTGAAAGTGAGTGAATTAAATTGTATGTGCTAATATAAATCAATCTCATGAGCATCATAACAAGTGAAAAAGCAGGTCGCTGAAAAATTTGTACATTATACTAGCATTTCTAAAATATTTTAATATACCAGTTATAATACACATTGCTTTGATGTACATGTAAATGGAGAAAATGTGTAGAACCGTGAGAAAGAACCATAAACATTAAATTTTGTGTAAGAGTTACATGGCTGGGTGGGGGTATGTCAGGGATAGGTTCATGAAGGGCTTTTAAATGCCACATAATCCTTTATTTACTAAACTGAGCAGTGAGTACATGGGTGCTCCTAGAATTATCCTTTTTTATCTTGTATATCTTATGTTTTCTACAAGAGAAGGAAATAAGAAGAAAGAAAAGAGAGATTACCTGCTTTCTTTCTAATGTCATTAAAGAATATTTACATTTACTGAGGAGAATTAGTGATAGCTAGATGGAAAATCAAACAATGGGAAAATTGAGGCAATTATGAACTCCAGGGAGAACGAAATCTTATACAAGAAAGGAAATGCAATTCTAGAACACTCCGTGGCTCATCTGTGAGTATGTTTAAATAGTTATAGTAAAATAAACACAATATTGATTTAACCAAAAATACGATATAATTATATATGAAAGAAGGATGGAGGAGGAGGACTGAGGAAGACGCGTGAGACAATGACATTCTTACCTTTCATAATAAAAGGTCAGTAAAAAATACGCTGATCAAACAATCTGAGAAACTGGACTATATGAAGAACAACACATCAGGATTGGAGTAAGATTCTAACAACCTGGAATATGCAAATGACACAACTTTGCTTTTTGAAAGTGAAGAGGATTTGAAGCACTTATTGATGAAGATCAAAGACCACAGCCTTCAGTCTGGATTACTTCTCAAAATAAAGAAAACAAAAATCCTCACAACTGGACCAATAAGCAACATCTTGATAAATGGAGAAAAGACTGACATTGTCAAGGACTTCATTTTACTTGGATCCACAATCAATGCCCATGGAAGCAGCAGTCAAGACATCAAAAGATGTATTGCATTGGGCAAATCTGCTACAAAAGACCCCTTTAAAATGTTAAAAAGCAAAGATGTCACTTTGAGGACTAAGGCGCACCTGACCCAAGCCATGGTGTTTTCGATCGTCTCATATGCAATCAAAATCTGGACAATGAATAAGGAAGACTGAAGAAGAATTGAAGACCTTGAATTATTGGGTTGGCAAGGAATATTTTGTGTACCATGGACTGCCAGATGAATGAGCAAATCTGTCTTAGAAGTACAGCCAGAATGCTCCTTGGAAACAAGGATGGCTAGACTTCGTCTCACATACTTTGGAGTCCCTGGAGAAGGACATCATGCTTGATAAAGTAGAGGGTCAGTGAGAAACAGGAAGACCCTCAACGAGATAGATTGACCAGTGTCTGCAACAATGGGGTCAAGCATAACAAGATTGTTAGGATGAGGCAGGACCAGGCAGTGTTTCGTTCGGTTGTACATAGGGTCGCTATGAGTAGGAACCATCTTGATGGCACCTAAAAACAGCAACAAATATAGAAAACATAAAAATATCATGATATAGGAATATAAATATATTAGTTTAGAATACAGCGCAAATAACCAAATAGCTAACAGGCTAAAGAAGAGTGAAATATTTGCTGACATGGAGTAGAAGAGGGTTGCTGATTTTTATTAAAGTCTTATGGAATCGTTTGGCATTTTAAATTACATATACACATAACAAAAAAAATCTGAAAAAAATCATTAACTTAAATCTTGCACATTTTGCTTGAGTTAAACACAAAATACCACACTTTTCAAATCTATGATTTTTTTTTAATATATATTTTATTGTACTTCAGGTGAAGGCTTCCAGAACAAATAGTTTCTCATGAAACAGTAGTACACATGTTGTTTTATGACATTGGTTAACAACCCCACAACATATTAACCCTCTAAATTCTCAACCTTTTTTTTTGGTGAAAATACACATAGCCAAAGATACACCATTGCAAAAATTTCTACATGCACAGTTCAGTGACATTGACTACACTCTTCCAATTGTGTTGTTATTCTCACTTAACTTGAAGACTTACAGAACAAAACAGTTTCTCATTTAACAGTTACTACAAAAGTTGCCCCATGACGATGGTTAACAATCTCACAGCACATCAACAATATCCTTACTCAACCTTGGGTTCCCTATCACCAGCTTCCTTGTCCCCTTCTGCCTTCTGGCCCTTGTCACTGGACTCCAGTACCTCATTAGTCTCATTTGGTTTTACGGGGCTGTCCACTCCCAGGCTGAACAGTGAACCTCGGAGGTAACTTCACTACTGAGCTAAAAGGGTGTCTGGGGGCCATACTCTCGGGGTTTCTCCAGTCTCCTTTAGGCCAGTAAATCTGGTCTTTTTTTTGTGAGTTAGAATTATGCTCTACATCCTTCTCAAGCTCTGTCCAGAACCCTCTGTTGTGATCCTGGTCAGAGCAGTCAGTGGTGGTAGCCAGGCACTATCTAGCTGTACTGGACTCAGTCTGGTGGAGGCCTTGGTAGCTGTGGTCCATTAGTCCTTCAGACTAATCTTTTCCTTAATCTTGTTCTCTTCATTCTCCCTTGCTCCCAAAGGGATGAGACCAGTGGAGTATCTTAGATGGCCACTCACAGAATTTTAAGACCCCAGACACTACTCACCAAAGTAGAATGTAGAGCATTGTCTTTATAAGCTGTGTCATGCCAATTGAGCTAGATGTTCTCGAAGACCATGGTCCCCACAGCCCTTCGCCCAGCAATTCAGTCCCTCATGGAGTTTGGATGTGTCTCTGGGGCTTCCATGACCTTTCCTTGTACAGGTTGTGCTGGTTTCCCCTGTGTTGTATACTGTCTCACCCTTCACCAAAGATATTACTTATCTATTGCCTATTTAGTATTTCCCCCCCCAACCCTCCCAACCCTGGTAACCAACAAAGATTGTTACATTTTGTGTGTGAACTTTTTCATGGGTTTTTACAATAGAGGTCTCATACAATATTTGTCCTTTTGTGATTGACTTATTTCACTCAGCATAATGTCCTCCAGTTTCATCCATGTTAAGATGCTTCAAGATTAATTGTTGCTCTTTCTCATTGCGTATTACTCCATTGTGTGTATGTACCATAGTTTGTTTATCCATTCATCTGTTGATGGGCATCTAGGTTGCTTCCATAGTTTTGCTATTGTGAACAATGCTGCCATGAACATAGGTGTGCATATGTCTATTCGAGTGATGACTCTTATTATTCTAGGATATATTTGTAGGAGTGGGATTGCTGGATCGAATGGTATGTCTATTTCTAGCTTTCTGAGGAAGCGTCATATCATTTTCCAAAATGGTTGTATCATTTTGCATTCCCACCAGCAGTGCATAAGAGTTCCAATCTCCCCGCAGCCCCTCCAACATTTGTTATTTCCAGTGTTTTTGATTCGTGCCAGTAATGCCGGGGTGAGATGGTATCTCCTGGTGGTTTTAATTTGCATTTCTCTAATGGCTAGTGATCGCGAGCATTTCCTCATTTGTCTGTTGGCTGCTTGAATATCTTCTTTGGTGAAGTGTCTTTTCATTTCCTTTGCCCATTTTTTAATAGGATTATTTGTCTTTTTGTTGTAGAGGTGTTGGATTTGCTTGTAGATTATGGAGATTAGACCTTTGTCTGACTTGGACTGTCCAAAAATTTTTTCCCAGTCTGTAGGTTCTCTTTTTACTCTTTCGGTGAAGTCTTTTGAAGAGCATAAGTGTTTGATTTTTAGAAGATCTCTGTTATCTAGCTTATCTGTTGGGTTTTGTGCACTGATGGTTAGGTTTGTATCCTGTTAATGCCATGTATTAAGGCCTGAAGTGTTGGTCCTATTTTTTCCTCTATGAACTTTATAGTTTTAGGTTTTATATTCAGGTCTTTGGTCCATTTGGAAGTAGTTTTTGTATACAGTGTGAGGTATGGGTCCTGTTTCATTGTTTTGCATGTGGATATCCAGCTTTGCCAGCACCATTTGTTAAAAAGACTGTTTTTTCCCAATTTGATGGACTTTGGGCCCTTGTTGAAGATCAGGTGACCGTAGGTGGATGGATTGACATCTGGGTTCTCAATACTGTTCCATTGGTCAATGTGTCTGTTGTTGTACCGGTTTCAGGCTGTTTTGACCACTGTAGCTGTATAGTAGGTTCTGAAGTCAGGTAGTGTGAGTCCTCCAACTTTATTCCCCTTCTTTAGTAGTGCTTTACTTATTTGGGGCTTCTTCCCTTTCCATATAAAGTTAATGATTAATTTTTCCATTCCTTTGAAGAATGTTGTTGGTATTTGGATCGGGATTGCATTGTATTTGTAAATTGCTTTGGGTAGAATTGTAGTTTTCACAATGTTGAGTCTGCCTATCCATGAGCATGGTGTGTTTTTCCATTTATGTAGATCCCTTTGGGTTTCATGCAGCAGTGTTTTCTAGTTTTCTTTGTATAGGTCTTTTACATCCCTGGTCAGATTTATTCCTAAGTATTTTATCTTTTTAGGGGCTATTGAAAATGGTATTGTTTTCCTGATTTCCTTTTCATCATTCTCCTTACTGGTGTATAGGAATCCAACTGATTTTTGAATGTTTAGCTTGTATCCTGCTACTCTGCTGAGTCTTTCTATTAGTTCCAGTAGATTTCTCATGGAGTCTTCAGGGTTTTCTATGTATAGTATCATATCATCTGCAAACAGGGACAGTTTAACTTCTTCATTACCAATTTGGATGCCTTTTATTTCTTTTTCTTGCCTTATTGCTCTAGCTAGAACTTCCAGCACAATGTTAAATAGGAGTGGTGATAAAGGACATCCTTGTCTTGTTCCTGTTCTCAAGGGGAATGTTTTCAGCCTCTCTCCATTAAGAATGATGTTGGCCGTTGGTTTTGCATAGCTGCCCTTTATTATGTTGAGAAATTTCCCTTCTATACCTATTTGATTGAGAGTTTTTATCAGGAATGGGTGTTGAACTTTGTCAAATGCCTTTTCTGTGTCAATTGAGAAGATCATGTGATTCTTTTCTTTCCTTTTATTTATGTGGTGGATTACGTTGATTGATTTTCTAACGTAGAACCATCCTTGCATAAACGGTATGAATCCTACTTGGTCGTGGTGTATTATTTTTTTGATATGATGCTGAATTCTATTCGCTAGAATTTTGTTGAGAATTTTTGCATCTATATTCATGAGAGACATTGGTCTGTAATTTTCTTTTTTTGTGATGTCTTTGCCTGGTTTTGGTATCAGCGTTATGCTGGCTTCATAGAATGAATTTTGAAGTGTTGCTTCTTCTTCTATGCTCTGAAACAGCTTGAGTAGCACTGGTACAAGCTCTTCTGTAAATGTTTTGTAGAATTCTCCAGTGAGGCCATCTGGGCCAGGGTTTTTTTTTGGTTGGGAGTTTTTTGATTACCTTTTCAATCTCTTCTCTTGTTATGGGTCTGTTCAGATTTTCAACATCACTTTGTTATAGTTTGGGTAGGCCGTGTGCTTCTAGAAATTTATCCATTTCCTCTAGGTTTTCAAATTTGTTGGAGTATAGTTTTCCATAGTATTCTGTTATAATCCTTTTTATTTCAATTGGGTCTGTTGTAATGTCCCCCATTTCATTTCTTATTTGGGTTATTTGTGTCCTCTGCCGTTTTTCTTTTGTCAGTCTGGCCAGTGGTTTGTCGATTTTGTGGATTCTTTCAAAAAACCAACTTTTGGTTTTGTTGATTCTTTCTATTATTTTTCTGTTCTGTATTTTATTTATTTCTGCTCTGATTTTTACTATTTCGTGTCTGCCGGTGGTTGTGGGGTTTTTATGATGTTCTCTTTCTATTTGTTTGAGTTCTGTAGTTAATGTTTTAATTTTTCCCTTTCTTCTTTTTTGATATGTGCATCTATTGCTATAAATTGTCCTCTGAGGACTGCCTTTGCTGTTTCCCAAAGGTTTTGGTATGATGTGTTTTCCTTCTCATTTGATTCTAAGAATTTTTTGATTCCATCTCTGATTTCTTCTATTACCCAGTGATGTGTAAGCAGGGTATTATTCAGTTTCCATGTAGTTGAATTTTTTTCTGTGATCTTTCTAGTGTTAATTTCTACCTTGATGGCATTGTGGTCAGAGAAGATACTTTGAATTATCTCAACGTTTTGGATCTTGTGGAGGATTGCTCTGTGGCCTAAGATGTGGTCTATTCTGGAGAACGTTCCATGTGCATTGAAAAAGAATGTGTGTACTTTGCAGTGGTTGGATGGAGTGCTCTATATATGTCTATGAGGTCAAGTTGGCTGATTGCGCCCTTTAGGTCTTCTGTATCTTTGCTGAGTTTCTTCTTAGTTGTTCTCTCCTTTACTGAGCGTGGTGTGTTGAAGTCTCCTACTAGTATTGTGGAACTGTCAGTTTCTCTTTTCAGTCTTGTTAGAGTTTGTTTTATGTATTTTGGAGCCCTGTCATTGGGTGCGTAGATGTTTATTATGGTTATGTCTCCATGATGGATCGTCCCCTTGATCACTATATAGTGTCCTTCTTTGTCTTTTACGGTAGATTTTGTTTTAAAGTCTATTTTATCTGAGATTAGAATTGCCACTCCTGCTCTTTTTTGGTAGTTGTTAGCTTGATATATTTTTTCCCAATCTTTGACTTTTAATAAATTCACATCTTTGTTTCTAAAGTGTGTCTCTTGTAGACAGCATATTGCTGGATCCTGTTTTCTTATCCATTCTGTCACTCTCCATCTCTTTATGGGTGCATTGAGTCCATTTTCATTCAGTGTAAGTATTGATAGATGTGAGTTTGTTGCTGTCAATTTGTAGTGGTTTTTTTTGTGTCATTGCAGTTTTCTTTGTTCTTCTTACTCTCTTGTGCTGAGTTACTTTTGTTTGTGGATTTTTTTCCATTCTTTTGTTTTTGTAGGTTTTGTTTTTGCTGAGACTTTATGTTTTTCATCTTTATTTTTATGAATTGGTTTGTTAACTTTCTTTGTGTTTACCATGAATTTTACCCTTATCTTTCTAAGTTTGAAGCAGTCTACCATTACTTGGTATCGCCTTGCCTTCCTCTCCATTAGAAGGTTCTATACCTATGCCATTTATTCCCTCTTTTATTGTTTTGATGCTGTTGTCATTTATTGATTAACTGCTCTGATTCCCTGTTGTATTTCTTTTGGTTTTGGATAGTCCTCAAGAGTACATTTCCTAGATTGGTATCTGGCTCGTACGATCCTGCGTCCTACGTTCTGTCTGTGGGCTGAAGCTGTTGTCCTCAGATCAAAGAACTCCCTTTAATTATTCTTGTAAGTTTGGTTGGACTTTTACATATTCTCTTAGTTTCTGTTTATTTGGAAATGACTTAATTTCACCATCAAATTTGAACGAGAGTTTTGCAGGATATATTATTTTTGGCTGACAATTTTTTTCTTTCAAGATTTTATATACATCATGCCATTGCCTTCTTGCCTGCATGGTTTCTGCCAAATAATCCAACCTTAGTCTTATTGTTTCTACTCTGGATGTGACTTCTTGTTTTTCATGAGCTGCTCTCAGGATTCTTTGTTTGTCTTTGGTTTTGGCGAGTGTGAATATGATATGCCTTGGTGATTTTCTTTTGGGGTCTCTTCTATATGGGATTCGTTGAGCTTCTTGGATGGCCAGATTTTCATCTTTCATGATATTGGGGAAGTTTTCTGTCAGCAGTTCCTCAATGATCCTCCCTGTGTTTTCTGTTTTCTCCCCCTGTTCTGGAATGCCAATCACTCATAGATTTTTGCTTTTCATTGTGTCCCACATAACTCTCAGGGTCTGTTCATTTTTCTTTTCCTTTTTTCTGAGTTTTCCTCAAACAGAGTTGTATCCAAGTGTTTGTCTTTAGTTCCACTGATGCTGTCTTCCAATGTTTCAAATCTGCTTCTCAGCCCTTCTATGACATCATCCATTTCTGAAATCTAGTTGTTTATCTTTTGGATTTCTGATTGTTGTTTTTCTATAATTTGTAGTTGGAATTTATTTTAGCATTTTGTTCCTGCATCATCTTCCTGAATTCTTCCAATTTTTTTGTCTGTATTTTCCATGAATTTGTCTATTTTTTCCTCATGTTTGTCAGCTTTTTGCCTCAGTTCTTGGAAAATTCTGAGTATTAGGGATTTGAATTCCCTATCAGGTAGTTCTTGTGCATTTTCTTCCACAGGAGAGTCATCTGGTGCTTTAATTTGGACACCTACTGGAACCATCCTGTCCCGTTTTTGTAAATGTTTTGATATTGTTTGCTGTTTTCGGGGCATTCAGTAGTTATTTCTCTCGTTTATTTATTGTACATTTGTTTGTTTTGTCCCTCTTCTTAAAAAAAAAATTTTGACTATGTCTGAGCAGGCGGACTGCGTGCTCATTGTTGTTTGATCATCTGTGCTTTCAATACTTTTCGCCTTCTTCTCCAACTGGCAGGTTCAGTCACTCAGTTATAGTACAGCAGGGAAGGTCTAGCTGGAGAGGAGCCACTGGGATGGGTTGTTTGTGGCACTCACTATACCCATCAGAGCAGGTTGGTAATCAATGCTGGGCAGGTTCCAGTAGGCCGTGCCTGCACTGCTTGGTGGTGTGATGTCAAGCGCACGGTACAGGTAGGCAGGATGCAGCTGGGAGATGGTTATGTGTGGAGCTAAGATGGATATGGGAGAGAGGAGAACGGAACAGGAACCAAAAAACATACAAACAAACAATAAAGAATGCTAGGGGAGCTTGCCGTTGGAATGGAGAGATGAGAGACTATGAAATGGAGAAAAACAGAAAGGGGAAGAGGAAGAAAAGAAAGAACAAATAAAAATCAGAAAGGTTAAAGAACTGCAAAGTTCCCAGCGATCCCACCGATCCATCTATGAGGTCTGGGGAAGTTGCTCTCAGGTGTCGCAGCACAGCCTGGCCAGAAGGCGCAGAGGCATACAAAGCCTGGCATTCAGGAATCAGAAAGAGAAGGAAGATATAGAGAGATGAGAAACTGAGCAATGAAGAAAGACAAAAAGGGAAAAAGAGGGAAAACAAAACAAAGCAAAGAAAAAAAAGAACAAGAAAGGCCCCCCCAAAAAACAGGAAAAAATAAAAACCAACGAAGAAAGAAAGGTCCTCAGGGATCTCTCCACACGTCTGTGGAAGCTGAAGGGGAGTTCCTTGCAACACAGCTCCGCCTAGCCAGAAAGGGCTCCCGTCTCAAGAAAGGGAAAAGAAAACAAACAAACAATTCAAAACGAACAAATGAACAAAAGCCCCGGGATCCCGGCAGCACGGTAGCCCAGACCAGGAAGAAGCTCCACACTCAAATGGTGCTCCGCAGCCCCTCAGGAAAAAGCAAAGATGGTGCATGGAGCCAGGCACTCAAGCGAAAGGAGCGGGAGGCGGCAAGAGGCAAGCAAGAAATCAAAAGAAGCATGGAAAAAAAAAAAGCAACACCAGCAGCCGACAAATGGCACTCAGAGAGCCAGCCAGTGCTGGCTGGTGTTTCTGGACAAGAGACTGTGTCCGCGGGAAGCAGAGGAGGCCGAGTGTGGGTGAAGAAGGGTGGAGAGTGGGAAAGCGTATATCACAAATTGCCGGCTCTCTGGAGCCCCTCAGGAAGAAGCAAAGATGGCACACAGCGTGACAGTCCAGACCGGGAAGCAGCTGCACACTTGAATGGAGCCCCGCAGCCCTTCAGGAAGAAGCTAAGATGGCGCTCGGAGCCAGGCTCTCAAGCAAAAGGAGGGGGAGAAAGCAAGAGGCAAGTGAGAAATCAAAAGAAGCAGAAAAGAAAAGCAACACTGCAGCCAGCAAATGGCACCCAGAGAGCCGCCCGCTTGGATGTGTGGAATCCAAGCAGCCAGTGCTTCACAGTCAAGAGACTGTGGCCGCGGGAAGCAGAGGGGGCCGAGCCGGGGCAAAGAGGAGTGGGGAGTGGGAAAGTGCACACCGCAAATTACCAGCTGTTTTGTCTCCCGCTGGATGCTCCCTGACGCTGCTTTCTCATACCTCCATTTGCTGGTCTCCGATAGGAGTCCAAGATGGTGGATCCAAGCTGTGTTAGCTGGTAGGGGACCTCTGCATGAATCTTTCCTTGCTCTCCGTTCTCTGTCATTTTTCTCACTCCATTTGGTGATTGGCTGAGTTCTTTATCTCTTCATTTGATGTTCTAGGGTTTCAGGATTGTTGATTCTCTGTTTGGCTTAGTTTTTTGGATCTTTGCTGTGGAGGGACGGCGTGGTGCTTCTGCCTAGAGCGGCATTTTGCTGGAACTCCTCAACTCTATAATTTTGTAAATATTCTAGAGCCTACTTAAATAATGCCTTAAATATTCTGCACATGCCTTTTGTGGATCCACCTTGTGAATAATAACAATGCTGTTCCCTATATCTAGAATTAGAGTAACTTTATAGAATAAACCTAAGCCTTAGAACCAGTAGACTATGTGATTCTGTAATAATTGATTCTACATTGTATCATGCTGCATCAACTCAAGCCACAGAAGTTTCCAGGAAAATATATCCACTTAGTACATTTACTGCCAGCTTTGCCAAAACTGACTAAAATGACTGTACAGTCCTTCTGTTAGTGATGGCTTCTGATTACAGGACTTGCCACCAGCTGTACCCACTAGCATAGCCTCAGTGGCCAGCTCAGCAGGAGCACTGAACGCATAGATGAGCACTCTACTATAATCTTAGCACCTTCTTCTTTTTCCCACCTCAGCATCTAGAAGTCAGCAGAATGTGGTTGTGATATCCAACTGTTAATGTATACTACAAAGAAAAAGTTTCTGAAAATTATTTGGTATCCTAAGGCTCTACATTTTCAAAATAAAAAATATATATATATAATAAGAAAGAAAAAATCTAACTCTTTTGTATTTGGACAATTGCATGTTACATTTGATAACCTTTTATCTTAGTTGAGAAACATCAGAGGCCTGAAAACTTAGAAAGGAAATGTGAAATCCTAAGCAAGGAGGTCAACAAACCATCACGTTTAAGAATTGTCTAATTCCACAAAGTAAGTGAGTAACCATTCAGCATTTCTGAGAATAATGCAGCACTCTTATCTCCCCATTCGTCTCCCAAGGTATAAAAAGGATATGTAGGCTACTCATTGGCTCCTGTCAGAGATGGGGAGAAGAAGAAAGAGCGAGGGAGAGATCAGAGAAGTAGCTGCTGCTTTACTGAACTGGGTAGTGGCTCAATTTCACACACACACACACACAAAATTCTTTTTGTAAAAAGATTCTTTTTGACTTACTCCAATATCACTTCTTGGTACTGCATATGCATATTTACACCAATCTGGTTGTTCCAAGTGGAGCACACCCATCTAGATTTTGTTAAAATATAAACTATACAATAACTATACAAATAAACTACAGACTAGTTTCAGTGTTTTGAAAGTTCAATTACTGAAAAGTTAATTCAATGGAATTTGGCATCTCTCAGTACTATTTTAATGTATTGAAGGTCTAAACTCCATGATTTTTTCCTAGAGCAAATGGATACTTGAATATTGAAGCGTTTGAAGGAAGTGCCACTTAGTCAACTCTAAGAATAATCATTCCAACTCCACATTATTTTGTTCACTATAGCTCACATACCCTTTCGGTGAGTATAAAGGCAGAGGTATAATATGTCAAATTTTCCATTACAGCAAATTTTGCTCTAGGCCACTACTTAACATACGATTTCTAAATTTAAATTTATTTTGCTTAATATCAGTGATATATGTAATGCAATGAAACATACTTTGCTGAACAATATATACAAAATACACAACAAAAAATACCATTTCTACATATTTGTGTTTGTTTTCTCTAAAATTCAGTATACTCTATTGAAATAAAACCAAACCAACCCTGTTACTGTCAAGTAGATTCTGACTCATAGTGACCCTAAAAATACACAGTGGCATTTCCAAGGTAGAAAGTTACCTGTATTAACAGAATAATTTATTTCAATAAATACCCTGTTGATATTTTTCTATTCCAATCTTCGGCATAGCAACTTGTGGTATTAGTCATATGTCAGGCATCTGCACAAATATTCACTCAGCTCTTTTATCCTAATATGAATGCATTATTTATACTAAAAAAGTTACATCCAAATTAACTTATTTTCATAGCTTTGTTGTTGTGTAGTGACATGATGTAAGTCCATATGAACAGCTCCTAGTTTAAATTCTAAATAAGTCGAAATACCTATAATTTGATGAACTGTTTCAGTTATACAGAGGTTCTAATACACCAGAATAGCTTATAGTAGAACATACTTGTCAGATCTTGCATGGACCCTTTAAGTAAATACAACTCTCATTAATAGTTTAGGCACTACTCTTCTGTCAGTTTGTCATACTGTGGTGGCTTTCTTGTTGCTGTGATGCTAGAAGCTATGCCACCAGTATTTCAAATATTAGCAGGGTCACCCATGGTGGACAGGCTTCAGTGGAGCTTCCAGACTAAGACAGACTAAGAAGAACCTGGTAGTCTATTTCTGAAAAAAATGGCCAATGAAAACCTTATGAATAGCAGTGAAACACTGTCTGACACAGTGCTGAAAAATGAGCTCCTCAGATTGGAAGGCACTCAAAATAAGACTGGGGAAGAGCTGCCTCCTCAAAATAGAGTTGACCTTAATGACATGGATGGAGTCAAGCTTTGGGGTCTTTATTTGCGAATATGCCATGACTCAAAATGAGACGAAACCGCTGCAAACACCCACTAATAATCAGAACATGGAATGTTAAAGTATGACTCTAGAAGAATTTGAAGTGGTCACAAAAGAAATGGAACTCATAAACATTGATATCCTAGGCATTACTGAGTTGAAATGAACTGGTATTGGCCATTTTGAATTGGACAATCATATGGTTTACTATGTGAGGAATTACAAACTGAAGAGGAATGATATCACATTCATCATCAAAATGAACATTTCAAGATCTATCTTGAACTACAACACTGTTAATGATAGGATAATATCCATATGCCTACAAGGAAGATCAGTTAATATGACTAATAGCCAAATTTACACACCGACCACTAGCACGAAAGATGAAAAAATTGAAGATTTCTACAAACTTCTGCAGTCTGAAATTGATCAAACATGAAGTAAAGATGCATTGATAGTTACTGGTGATTGGAAAGTGAAAGTTGGAAACAAAGAAGGATTTGAAGTTGGAAAACAAGGCCTTGGTGATAGAAACGTCACCAGAGATCACATGATAGAATTTTGCAAGACCAATGACTTCTTCATTGAAAATTCCTTTCCTCAACAACATAAATGTTGACTATACATGTGGATCTCACGAGGTGGAAAACACAGGAATCAAATCAACTACATGTGTGGAAATAGATAATGGAAAAGCTCAGTATCATCAGTTAGAAAAAGACTAGGGGCTGACTCCAGAACAGCTCGTCAATTGTTCATATGCAAGTTCAATCATATTCAAGTTCAAACTGAAGTTGAAGAAAATTAAAACAAGACCGCAAGAGCCAGAATATGACCTTGAGTATATCCCATTCTAATTTGGAGACCATCTCAAGAGTAGGCTTGACACACTGAACACAAATGATGGAAGACCAGAAAAGTTGTGGGATGACATCAAGAATATCATACACGAAGAAAGCAAAATGTCATTAAAAAGATAGGTGTGATTGTTACAGTTGTCTGTCAACTTGGCTGGACCATGATTCTCAGTGGTTTGGCAGTTCTGTTGTTTGGCAGTCATATAATAATATAATCATTTCCATGATGAGATCTGTTATAATGTAATCAGCTCCATGATAAGCTCTGCTATGAATACTCAATCAGTTAAAAGGGAGTTTCCTTGGGGGTGTGGCCTGCATCCAATATATCTGGACTTTCTGGCAAAGGTCCCTGGCTTTTGCTCTGCTCTAGTTCCTGCTCAGGGCTGGCCAGTCTGACCTTCAGTTCTTGCAACTTGGGCAAGCAGCCTGCTATCTTATCTGCTTATCTTGGATTCATCAGCCTTCACAGGCATGCGCCAGCAGCCTAGCATCTGACCTGTGGATCTTGGGTTCCTCAGCTGCTGCAGCTTCGTGAGTCAGGAGAAGCCTCCAGCCTGATTCCTGACACATGACTCACGGACTTGGTACTTGCCAGCCTCTACAACCACGTGAGCCATTTCCTTGAGACAAATCTCTCTCTCTCTCTCTAAATATATATATACATATACGCTTCACTGGTTTTCATTCTCTAGAAAGCCCAGCCTAAGACAACAGGAAAGAAAGAAAAGAATAAAATACATGTCAGAAGAGACTTTGAAAGTTGCTCATGAACATAGAGTAGCTAAAGCTAATGGTAGAAATGATGAAATAAAATCATGATGTAAAAGCGTTGAACAGAAAATTTCAAAGGGTGGCTTGAAAAGATAAAGTAAAATATTGTTATGAAATGTGCAAAAGTCTGGAGTTAGAAAACCAAAAGGGAATAACATGCTCTGTATTTCCCAAGCTGAAAGAACTAAAGAAACAATTCAAGTCTTGAGTTGCAATTTTGAAGGATTCTACGGGCAAAATATTTAATGAAGCAGGAAACATTGAAATAAAATGGAAAGAATACACACAGTCACTGTACCAAAAAGAACTGGTCAATGTTCAACCATTTCAGGAGGTAGCATATGATCAAGAAACAATGGTACTGAAGGAAAAGGGCCAAGCTACATTGAAGGCATTGGCGAGAAACAAGGCTTCAAGAATTGATGGAATACCAATTCAGATGTTGCAACAAATGGGTACAGCTCTGGAATTGCTTATTCATGTACGCCAAGAAATTTGGAAGATGGCTACCTAGCCAATCAACTGGAAGAGATTCATATATGTGCTGATTCCAAAGACAGATGATCCAACAGAATGCATAAATTATCAAACAATAACGTCAATATCACACGCAAGTAAAATTTTGCTGAACATAATTCAAAAATGGTTGCAGCAGTACATTGACAAGGAACTGCCAGAAATTCAAGCCAGATTCAGAAGAGGATGTAGAATGAGGAATATCACTGCTAATGTCAGATGCATTTTAGCTGAAAGCAGAGAATACCAGAAAGATGTTTTCCTGTGTTTTATTGACTGAGCAAAGGCATTCAACTCTGTATATGATAACAAAATTATGGATAACATCGAGAAGCATGGGAATTCCAGAACACTTAATTGTGCTCATGAGGAACCTGTACATAGACCAAGAGGAAGTCTTTCAAACAAAACAAGGAGATACTGGGTGGTTTAAAATCAGGAAAGGTGTGTGTCAGGGTTGTATCTTTTCACCATACTTCCTCAATTTGTATGCTGAGAAAATAATCAGAGAAGCTGGGCTATATGAAGAAGAAGGCAGCATCAGGATTGGAGGAAGGCTCATTTAACCAACTTCGATATGCAGATGATACAACCTTGCTTGCTGAGAGTGAAGAGTACTTGAAATACTTACTGATGAAGATCAAAAACTAGAGCCTTCAGTATGGATTACACCTCAACGTAAAGAAAACAAAAATCTCACCACTGGACCAATAAGCAATATCAAGATAAATGGAGAAAATATTGAAGTTGTCAAGGATTTCATTTTACAATCAAGGTCCATGGAAGCCGCGGTCAAGAAATCATACAACATATTGCGTTGGGCAAATCTGCTGCAAAAGACCTCTGTAAAGTGTTGAAGAGCAAAGATATCACTTTGAGGACTAAGGTGTACCTGACCCAAACCATGGTATTTTCAATTGTCTCATATGTATGTGAAAGTTGGACAACAAATAAGAAAGACTGAAGAAGAATGGATACCTTTGAATTACAGTATTGGTGAAGAATGTTAAATATACCAAGGACTATCAAAAACAAACAAACAAACAAACAAACAAATCTGTCTTGGAAGAAGTACAGCCAGAGTGCTCCTTGGAAGCAAGAAATGGTGAGACTTTTTCTCACATACTTTGGACATATTATCAAGAAGGAACAGTCTCTGGAGAAGGACATCAAGCTTTGTAAGGTAGAGGGTCAGCACGAAAGAGGAAGACCCTCAACAAGATGGATTGACAAAGTGGCTGCAACAATGTGCACAAACACAGCAAAGATAGTCAACATGGCACAGAATCGGGCAGCGTTTCGTTCTTTTGTACATAGGGCCTCTATGAGTTGAAACTCTCTTGATGGCACCTAATGAAAACAAGTTTAGCATAAGTTTCTTTAACACAGTAAAATATACCCATGCTTTCTAGTGGGCCACACACACGCATCACTTTATCACACAATTTAACATTGACAGCTTTCTTCAACTTTATACTCTGAAGAAGAAAACAATAGATTAATTTACTCATTCATTCAGAAACTATTTACTAAACACTAACATTGCCAGGTATTGGACTAGGTGATGTATACAAATATAAATAAAACAAAGCTACTGCTCTAATGAAGTACAGAGTATATTAGAAATACATATTTTGTAATACTCATTCTATAGCATTCCCAGATTTCTCACAAGAGGGATCCATTTTCTTTTTCTAGATACCCTAAGGGAAAGTGAAGAAGAGAAAAAAGCTGTCATACTCAATTGGTACTGTATGTATTTGGAAGTATGTCAAGTGTTGATATTAACGTTTCTATCTGGGAGGCGTTTCTGTTGATGGCTTTAAACCAAGGTCCTGTTTTGGCAAATGGCCATGTTATTGCTGCTGTCAGGCAACCAATTCATTCAAACTCCATTGCAAGACAGTTGAACAATTTTATCCTACTTAAAAATGATTTACATTTGTAATTTGTATCAATTCATTTCAAGTTCTTCATCTAGAGCACTTGAGATTATAGCAGTCTTCCTACAGTGTTATTTATTTATTTACATTTCCTTTCTTCTCCACTACATGATGTGCCTCTAGCACACAGAAGCCATATTTTGTTCATATTTATGGCTCCAGTATATTGTGCAATGCTTAGCACTTGTTATTTGTTACCTTGTTATTGCCACCTGCATTGGATCTAATTTGGTGTCATGATTTCACCCCATGATCTGGTATGACTTTTCATATATATTGGGTCATTCTTCACACCTCAGCATAAAGAAAACAAAAACAAATTGGACCAGTAAGTAACATTATGATAGAGAAAGTTTTGAAGTTGTCAAGGATTTTGTTTTACGTGGATCCACAATCAATGCCCATGGAAGCAGCAATCAAGAAATTAAATGATGAGGATACAAGGGAAAGATTAGTCCGAAGGACTAATGGACCACAGCTACTAAGGAGGCCTCTACCAGACTGAGTCCAGTACAGCTAGATGGTGCCAGTCTACCACCACTGACTGTTCTGACCGGGATCACAACAGAGGGTTCTGGACAGGGCTGGAGAAGGATGTAGAACAAAATTCTAACTCACAAAACAAAGAGCAGATTTACTGGCCTAAAGGAGACTGGAGAAACCCCGAGAATATGGCCCCCAGACACCCTCTTAGCTCAGTGGTGAAGTCACTTCCGAGGTTCACCGTTCAGCCTGGGAGTGGACAGCCCCATAAAACCAAATGGGACTAATGAGGCACAGCAGTCCAGGGACAAGGGCCAGAAGGCAGAAGGGGACAGGAAAGCTGGTGATAGGGAACCCAAGGTTGAGTTGGGATAGTGTTGATATGTTATGAGGTTGTTAACCATTGCCATAGGGCAACATGTGTACTGTTTAATGAGAAACTATTTTGTTCTGTTAACCTTCATCTAAAGTGAGAATAGCAGCACAATTGGAAGAGCATAGTCGATGTCACTGAACTGTGCATGTAGAAATTTTTGAAATGGTGTATCTTTGGCTATGTATATTTTCACCAAAAAAAAAAAAAAAAAAGTCGAGAAGGGAGAGGGTTGACATGCCGTGGGGTTGTTAACCAATGTCATAAAACAATATGTGTACTACTGTTCCATGAGATACTATTTGTTCTGTAAACCTTCACCTGAAGTACAATAAAAAAAATTTTTTTTAAAAAAAGAAATTGTAAAAACCCATGAAAAAATTCACATGCAAAATGTAACAATCCTTGTTGGTTACCAGGGATGGGAGAGGGGGGGGAATACTAAATAGGTAATAGGTAAGTGGTAACTTGGGTGAGAGATGAGATAGTACATAGTACAGGGGAAACTAACACAACCTGCACAAGGAAAGGTCATGGAGGCCCTATAGACACATCCAAACCCCCCGAGGGACTGAGTTGTTGGACGGAGGGCTCTGGGGACCATGATCTCGGGGAACATCTAGCTCAATTGGCATGACACTACTTATAAAGATAATGCTCTACATTCTACCTTGGTGAGTAGTGTCTGGGGTCTTAAAAGCCTATGAGCGGCCATCTAAGATACTCCACTGATCTCATCCCTTCGGGAACAAGGGAGAACGAAGAGAACAGGATACAAGGAAAAGATTAGTCCGAAGGACTAATGGTCCACAGCTACCAAGGCCTCCACGGGACTGAGCCCAGTACAGCTGGATGGTGCCCGGCTACCACCAATGACTCCTCTGACCAGGATCACAACAGAGGGTTCTGGGCAGAGCTGGAGTAGGATGTAGAGTATAATTTTAACTCCCAAAAAAAAAAAAAAAAAAAAGAAGACCAGATATACTGGCCTAAAGAATACTAGAGAAACCTCGAGAGTGTGGCCCCCAGACACCCTTTCAGCTCAGAGGGGAAGTCACCTTCAAGGTTCGATGTTAAGCCTGGGAATGGACACCCCAGTAAAACTAAATGGGACTAACGATGTACAGGAGTCCGGTGACAAGGGCCAGAAGGCAGAGGGAGAGTAGGAAACTGATGATAAGGAACACAAATTGAATAAGGACACTGTCGATGTATTGTGAGATTGTTGACCACTGCTATAGGGCAACATCTGTAGTAACTATTAAATGGGAGGCTGTTTTGTCCTGTAAGCCTTCATCTTGGGCGAGAATGGCAGCACAATTGGAAGAGCATAGTCAATATCACTTAAATGTGTAAGTAAAAAGTTTTGAAATGGTGTTTAAATAAAATAAAAATAAATAAATAAATAAATAAATAAATAAATAAACAAATGAGACTAAAGAGGTACAATAGTCCACTGACAAGGTCCAGAAGACAGAAGGGGACAAGGAAGCCCCCTGGTGATAGGGAATACAAGGTGGAGTAAGGATATTCTTGATGTGCTGTGAGATTGTTAACCATTGTCATAGGGCAACATGTGTAGTAATTGTTAAATGAAAAACTATTTTTTCTGTAAGCCTTCATCTTAAGTGAGAATAACAGCACAGTTGGAAGAGCGTAGTCAATGTCACTGAACTGTGAATGTAGAAATTTTTGAAACGGTGTATCTTTGGCCATCTGTAATTTTCATCAAAAAAAAAGGTTGAGAATTTAGAGGCTTAATACGTTGTGGGGTTGTTAACCAATGTCAAAAAACAACATGTGTACTACTATTTCATGAGAAACTATTTGCTCTGTAAGCTTTCACCTGAAGTACAATAAAATATATATTAAAAAAAATAAAAATAAAAATAAAAAAAAAAAAAAAAAGAAATTAAATGACATATTGCATTGGGCAAATATTCTGCAAAAGACTTCTTTCAAGTGTTAAAAAGCAAAGATGTCACTTCGAAGACTAATGTGTGCCTGACCCAAACCATGGTGTTTTCAGTTACCTCATACATGGGTGAAAGCTGCACAATGAATAAAGGAGACTGAAGAAGAATTGATGCCTTTGAATTATGGTGTTGGCAAGGAATATTGAATATACCAGGGACTGCCAGAAGAACAAACAAATCTGTCTTGGAAGAAGTACAGCCAGAATGCTCCTTAGAAGCTAGGATGGTGAGACTTTGTCTTACGTACTTTGGACAAGTTATCAGGAGGGACCAGTCCCTGGAAAAAACATCACACTTGGTAAAGAAGAGGGCCAGCGAAAAAGAGGAAGGGCCTCAACAAGAAGGATTGATACGGTTGCTGCAACAATAGGTACAAACATAGCAACGATTTCGGGGACAGAGCAGGATTGGGCTTTTTGTTTTGTTCTACATAGGATCACTATGAGTAGGAACTGACTGGATGACACCTAACAACAACAACTGGGTCATTCTCATTCAAAGTCTTGCCCCAGGTATCCAAGACAGAGTTCTATACTGACTTCTATCAGAGTCCTATCCAAGTTCTCTACTGAGAACTTCCTTCTCTCCAGCAGAAGTGGGGATAGTGAAGGCAGTATCTATCCTCTTGCTAGGCAGCTGCTGTGATCCTTTCCCAGGAGCACTGTGGATTTGGAATGGGTATAGTAGCCCTTTCTTACATTGATTGTGAACTTTAATGTCTACTTTTCCTGAAATAGAGATAAATTGGCAAGACTGGCCCTCTAAAGTCAAGCAAGTTCGTCACTTGGCAGTGTGTCTGAAGCCCAGGGGAACACCCCAAATGATGTCTAGATAGGTCTTCAGTAAAGCTCTTCACCAAAATGAATCCTGGAAAATTGTCAGACATGTACATAGTATAAGGCAGTGCTTTTATTAGAATAACGATTTTGTTTAAAACAATTTAATTGTAACTGAGATGCATAACATTTTCATTTAGAGTTAGTCACCTTTTGGGAATTGCACCAAAATGTAGACAGGAAATACATGTGATAAAAATTATTTGCATTAGGGAAATAACAAAGAACATTAAATAAAAATAAAGGAGGTGTTAGGTAAATTAAGAGACAATAACACTATGCTATATGTGTTGCCATTCTCATTATATTATGAAAACAATGTAAACACATGAAAAATCCTTAATATAACACTAAATGAATAAAGTAACTCACACAAGAAAGCCATCTAATTAGACCTATCTTCCGAAGCTTTTTTGTTTTGTTTTGTTCTAATTTTCTTGCTCAGAGACTTGCAATATATCTGATTATGGTATAGACATGGTCTCCTAAACACAATATTTGTCATTTTCAGGAATTTATTGGCTTTTTTGAGAGGCTCCTGGGAAGGGAGGGCTGTGGATCCCAGTTTAAGAGTACATGCTTTTATATAACAGGAACTTACTTATATATACTTTTCAGGGGCATTGGTATTTTAGAAATGGATGACTAGACTTACTGTAAATGACTAAATATTAAGCATAGGCTTTAGATATCAAAATATGAACAGGATAGAGAATATGATGTATCTGATTCTCCTTCAGATAATAAAAAAGAGAACAAATTTCTGGAGAAATACAGAGGGGATATCTCCGATGGCTTATACAGCACATAGCAGAACTGCTCCTACTTCAATCCTGGAAATTCTGATTGTATCTGAGTGTTATGCACATGACCTTGAAGGATGAATTGAGCTCTCTTTTGGTGAAAATTATTGCTTTTAAAGTTTTACATGTTTATTTAACTCATAGAAGCATCTCTCATGAGTCTCACTAAGGGTGAATGATTAATGAACCTCGAACCTAACAGAAATCACATGAGGTTAAGCTTTCAATCTGGCAACACTAATTGGTATCAAAACAGTCTTTACCTCTATTGGTATTTGAGAGCTCTTTCTTTCCAACCCATCATATTTGATTTATAATATATAGTTGCCAAAACACAAGTAAGCAATAAGACTTCTCTCAAATATGAATCTTAATGCATTTAATTTTGAAGTTATAATGATTTTCAAGCTGGATGTGACAAAACAGAGGATTTTAAATTCTACTGATTTCTGCTGACTGCAGTTGGAAAGGGGCATTCACTACCCAGTCTTTCTAGAATTATTGAACCCAGGGGATAGGATAGGATTATTTAATTAGATCCCTGTCTTCAGAGAACAATTTATTACTTTTCAAATAAAAAATGTCTGTCTTAACTGTAAAGATTAACAGGTAGGAAATTCTCAACTGTAACTGAATATCAAGCCATTTGAGGACTTCTAGCCATTCTTTTTCATTTGTTCCCCATTTTAAGGCAATTCATGCTCTCATAAGTCATTTTTACCACATAGAAAGTTTTATAATATGTAGTACTATATATCGTCATGCATAAGTTGCCCTTTTAAAGTAAAAATAAAGGCCTCAAAATTGTGCCAGCTCAATTGTTAAAATGCAATTCAATGGAGAAAGGATAATATTTTCAACACATGTGCTGGAAAAATTGGATGTTCATATGCAAAAAACAAAAAACAAAATTGATCAATACCTTGCACCATATAAAAAAATTTCCTCAACATGTATCATAGCCTAAATGGATCACCTAAAACTATAAATCTTCTAGAAGAAAACATAGGAGGAAATCTTTGTAACCTTGTGTTAAGCAAAGAATTCTTAGAAACAACACCAAGGGCATGATACATAAAAGAAGACATTAAAATTGGATTTCAATAAAATTAAGATCCTCTGCTTTTCAAGACACTTAAAAAAAAATGAAAAGACAAACAACATTTGCAAATCACATAGCTGATAAAAGATTTGCATATGAAATGTATAAAGATCTATCAAAATGCAATAACTAAAAAATAAAAACTCAATTAAAAAATAGAAAAAAGATTTTACAGACACTTCCAGAAAGAAGATATATAGATGGTAAATAAATACATGAACAAAAGACTCAACATCATTAATCATTGGAGAAATGCAAATTAAATGATAAAATATCCTACACACCTATTAGAATGTGCGTGTGATTTTATGTATTAGAATTAAAATCAAAAGAAGAATGACCAAACCATATATTAGCTAGGCTGTGAACAAATTGGAATTCTCACACACTTACGTTCAGAATGCAAATTGTACAACCTCTTAGGGAAATAGTTTGGCAGTTTCTTAAAATGTTGAACATATATCTACAAAATGAATCAGTCTTTCCACTACTAAGTATTTTCTCAAGGAAAATGAAAACACATGTCCATACAAAAGCTTGCACAGGAGTGTTCATAGCAACTTTTTTGTAATAGACAAAAACTGGAAACCACTCAAATGCCCATCAACAGGTGAACGAATAAACAAATTGTGGTGTATACATACAATGCAATACTACTCAGCGATGCAAATAAATGATTGATACAGCAAATGATATGGATAAATCTCAGCTATTTTTTCTGAGTTGAAGAAGGAACACAAAAATGAGTAGAGACTGCATGGTTCTATTTGTACAAAATTCTAGAAAGTGTAAATTAAGCTATGGTAGATTAGTGGTTGACTTAAGTGGTGCAAACGATTAGTGTTTGACTACTAACTTAAAAGGTTGGCTGTTTGAACCCATCCAGAGGTACTGCAGAAGAATGACCTGGAGATCCATTTTACGGTTTGTTTCCTTTAGCTTGATTCCAGCCAAGAAAACCCTGTGGAGCAGTTCTACTCTGTAACACATGGGATCACCATGAGTCAAAATGGACTCTGCAGCAACCCATTTGATTTTTTTGTTTTTTTAGGGATGGAGGTGGGGGAAGGGATTGGGGGAAAGGTCAGGAATAGGGATTTCAAAGAGCATCAGAAAATTTTGGAGGTGATATGTATGTTCCTTAATTGTGGTGATGGTTTCATGGTGTAGACACTGGTCAAAACTTATCAAATTGTATGTTTTAAACATGTGCAGCTTGTTCTATGTTAAGTGCATCTCAATTAAGCTATTTAAAAAATCATGCCAGCTTAGATATCTGGTGTACTGGTAGCTAAGCCCCTTCTGAGGTTTCCTGCCATAGCAAGTAATTGCTTATTTTGTTTCTAATGGGGTTGAAAAAGTGTTAATGAGTTAATAAAATTAATTATCTTGGGATAGAGAGACATTAAGGCTGGGGTAATCACTGATAACCAATGATTTTAGCAATGGCTAATATCAAGTCTGAAGCTGCTGACAGCGGGAGAGCAAAATAGTAAACCTAAATACACCCACTCCTTACTTACTGACATGGTCAGCTTCCAAACACCAGGTCATTATGCGAACACTGGCATTATGCAAAAATGGAGGTTGATCACATCAGATCACAAAATGGCGGAATGACTACATCATTACATAACAGCTAAATTACATCACTACATAACTGCAAATTACATCACTACCTATGCTGAATCACTGAGAATCATGGCCTGACCAAGTTGACAAATAACCTTAACCATCACAGCCAGCATTACTCTTGCTTCACATCTCGGTGTTCATTACTGCCAGATGTATGTTATTAATGTGCAAAATAGTCAGATAGTAGATTTTTTACATTGTCATAAATGTGAAATTTTGTATAAAAAGATAGTTGATAAGTGAAGGGTAGGTGTATTTTATAAAGAAAATGTTATTTAGCCCATGGTTTCCACTATGAAGCATACAGAGATTCATATATATGAATATAAATACACATATAAATATATCCCTAGCCCAGTCCTTTCTTCTTATTCCTGGTACTCATTGTCAGCTGTGTACTGAACTTCCCCACTTGAAGTTTACACAGAATAAATTCAGCATTCATACCTGCCTCTCTTCTTGTTTACCTTAGCTTGATAATTGCTAGCATAATCTACTCTGTTGTGCATCTCTATAACTTGTGCATCTTCCCTAATTCTTTCCTGAACTCATTGTTTATATTCTATTAGCCACCATGACCTATTAGTTCTATCTCCTACTTACCACTTGAATCCCTCTGCAAAAGAATATTTCCTTTTACTGATGTCATTCAGATCCTCAGTTTTCTAGCCTAGATTACAGAAATGGCTTCTCATCTCCTTCTTGGTTGAATAAACAGTACATTTTCATTGCAGAAAAAGAAAAATTACGAATGGAAATAAATGAAACACAATTTACCACTTATTTCCACCACCAAATTCCTGTACTTTACCTCTCATTCTCCCTTTTTGAAGTGGGGTACAAATGAACAATGTAAGATTATATAAAATAATAGGTAGAAAGTTTCCCTTAACTCACTACCAAGCCCGCACCCCAAGGTAGCTACTGTATAGTATGCATTCAAGCATTTCTTTCCTTCCTTCCTCCCTTCCTCCAAAAATACACACACACATATGGAAGTATGTATACACATATATATTAATATATGTGTATATACGTGTATGAGTATATATATATATATATATATATATAAAACTCAAAAATATATAATAGATGCTCCTCCAGGTTTATAACTAAAGATTCACCTCAGTTTTAAAATATCAAAAAGTATTATTTTTCCATAACTCCATAATTCATGAACAAATCTCTTGATGGTCACTAACATTGTTTCAAATGAGCTGTTATGAATAAACTTGTACATCCTTTTACATTCATCCTTATAAGTGATTTTGTGTGTACTTCAATTGAATTATTGAAAATGAAGTGTCAAGGTGCTGGAAACCATCTTAAAGCAAAGTTTACAGATGTGGATACCTTTTACTAAACTTTGTCAGCCACTTTCTTCTCATGCATTCATGGAACATCTGTAGAACTTGACTATGTACTAGGCCATGAATAAATTCTCAACTGGATTCTCTAGAGAAGCAAAACCAGTAAAGTGTATAAATATATATATATAGAGAGATTATATCAAGGAAACAGCTCACATGATTGTAGAGGCTAGAACATCCCAAGTCCATGGATCAGGGTAGAGGCCTCTCTGAAGTCACAGAGCTGCAGAAGCTGGCAAGACCAAGATGAGCAGGTCGGAGAGCAGGGCTCACACTCACAGGCTGTGCAGATCAATGAATCCCAGGTTCAGCAGCTAAGCAGGCAGCTCAAGTCCCAAGAACCAGAGATAAGATGACAGGAAGCAGCTGCAGGATCCAGAGAAGCAAAAAGCCAGAATGTCTGCTTATATACAGATGCAGGCCACACTCCCAAGGAGACTCCCTTTCATCTGATTGGCTACTCACAGTATATTCAATCACGGGAGTGATTACATTAAAACACCGAGAATCATGTCTTAACCAAATTGACACACAATCTTAACCATCACTGTTCACCCCTTGTCAAGTTGGCACATGTACACATCTCCTTAAACCATACATAATCTCTGAATAAAGACAATTAGAAAGTCATACTTGCGCCTAACATGATACAGCTAACGTGCACAATCAAAAACGCACTAGCCCTGTTTACAGCTTATATTTTGTAAGTGAAGGAAACAAAAATATTTGATGCACACATACAAAGTAGAAATACTCATAACAATTACAGTCCCCATTTCTGCAACCGGTCACGTGGCCGTAACTGGTATTTAGAACTACCTTCTTCCAACACCCATTCTGTATTCCCTTTGCCCTCAGCAAGCACCTCCGCTGGTCATGGTTCTTTGCCTGGTGGAGTGACCCAAACCTTCATTTCTGACGGGTCTGGGTCATTAGTAGTCATGTCAGAATTGGGTTGCTGTAGTTTTCCGTTGACTTTAATCACAGGGTATGGTAATAATAAGAGAAGCCCCAAGGAATCTCCTGCATTCCAGACATACTCTTCTTTACCTCCATTAAATAATATCAGTTTGATTTCCTCTTGGTAACAGGATCAGTCACACCAGCCAGTATGGTAACTCCCTTCTTTGCCTGTTGATCCAGAGGTATAAGGAGCCCAAAGTGGCCAGGTGGCATACTTAACTTCCAGTTCAATGGAATCAGTGATGTGTCTCCAGGTGGGAGCATTCCTCCCTTTGGAACTAAGACCTCTAGGCCTGCAGAGCATAAGGTCGAGGGGACAGGAAGCAAAAATCTTGCAAGTGGGTCACTAGGGGTAATAGTGAGTGGTGCCACTCCCATTTCCACCCCTTGATTTCTGGACCCGTGAATCCTGGCTGTGGAAGAAACATCACCATATATTGGATGCTGGTTTAAAGCATATACAGCCTCCTGGAGAACATTGCTCCAACCCTGCAAGGTATTGCCACCTAGCTGGTGCCATAATTGTGTCTCTAGAAGGCCATTCCATTGTTCTATCAAGCCAGCTGCTTCAGGATGATGGGGAACATGGTAATACCAGTGAATTCCATGAACATGGGCCCACTGCCGCACTTCATTTGCTGTGAAGTGAGTCCCTTGATCTAAGGCAATGCTGTGTGGGATACCATGATGGTGGATAAGGCATTCTGTAAGTCCACGGATGGTAGTTTTGGCAGAAGCATTGCATGTAGGGAAGGCAAATCCATATCCAGAGTAAGTGTCTATTCCAGTAAGGACAAAACGCTGCCTTTTCCATGATGGAAGTGGTCCAATGTAATCAACTTGCCACCAGGTTTCTGGCTGATCACCTCGAAGGATGGTGCCATATCAGGGACTCAGTGTTGATCTCTGCTGCTGGCAGATTAGGCACTCAGCAGAGGCTGTGGCCATGTCAGCCTTGGTGAGTGGAAGTCCATCCCTCCCACCATGGCCACTTCGTTCATGAGCCCATTGAGCAATAACAGGAGTAGCTAGGGAAAGATGATGACTGGTTCCCACAGAACACATCATCCTATCCACTTGATTGTTAAAATCATCCTCTGCTGAGATCACCCTTTGGTGAGCATTCACATGAGACACAAATATCTTCACTTCTTTAGCCCATTTGGAAAGGTATATCCACATAACTCTTCCCCATAAATCCTTGTCTCCAATTTTCCAATCATGTTCCTTCCAAATCCCTGACCATCCAGCCAAACCATTGGCCACAGCCCATGAATCAGTATATAATCACACATCTGGCCATTTCTCCTTCCAAGCAAAGTGAACAACCAGGTGCATTGCTTGAAGTTCTGCCCATTGAGAGGATTTCCCTTCACCACTGTCCTTCAGGGAGGTCCCAGAAAGGGGCTGTAGTGCTGCCTCAGTCCACTTTTGAGTAGCGCCTGCCTATCGCACAGAACCATCTATAAACTAGGCATGAGTTTTCTCTTCATCAGTCAAATGATCATAAGGAACTCCCCATGAGGCCATAGGTGCAGACTGGGAAATGGAAAGTAATGTGACAGGAGTGGAGACCATGGGCATTTGGGCCACTTCCTCATGCAACTTACTTGTGCCTTCAGGTCCTGCTCGGGCCCAATCTCGAATATACCACTTCCATTTAATGATGGAGTGCTGCTGTGCACGTCCAACTTTAAGGTTCTGTGGGTCAGACAACACCCAGTTCATGATGGGCAGCTCAGGCCTCATGGTGACTTGGTGTCCCATGGTTAAGCATTCAGTCTCTACCAAGGCCCAATAACAAGCCAAAAGTTGTTTCTCAAAAGGAGAGTAGTTATCTTCAGAGGATGGCAGAGCTTTGCTCCAAAATCCTAAGGGTTTGCGCTGTGATTCACCAATAGGGGCCTGCCAAATACTCCAAACAGCATCTCTATCTGCCATGGACACTTCAAGCACCATTGGATCAGCTGGATCATATGGTCCAAGTGGCAGGGAGGCTTGCAAAGCAGCCTGAACCTGTTGCAGAGCCTTCTCTTGTTCTGGTCCACACTCAAAACTAGCACCTTTTCAAGTCACTTGATAAACAGGCTGGAGTAGCACACCCAAATGAGGAATACTTCTCCTCCAAAATCCAAAGAGGCCCACTAGGCAGTGTGCCTCCTTTTTTGTTGTGGGAGCAGCAAGAGGCAATAACTTATCCTTCACTTTAGAAGGAATGTCTCGACATGCCCCACACCACTGGACCCCTAGAAATTTCACTGAAGTGGAAGGTGCCTGAATTTTTGTGGGATTAATCTCCCACCCTCTAGCACACAAATGTTTTACCAATAAGCCCAGAGTCATTGACACTTCTTCCTTACTAGGTCCAATCAGCATAATGTCATCTATGTAATGGACCAGTGTGATGTCCTGTGGAAGGGAAAGGTGATCAAGCTCCCTGCGGACTAAATTATGACATAGGGCTGGAGAGTTAATGTAGCTCTGAGGTAGGCAAGTGAAGGTGTATTGTTGGCCTTGCCAGCTGAAGGCAAACTGCTTCTGGTGGTCCTTTAAAACAGGTATGGAGAAAAAGGCATTAGCCAGATCAATAACTGCGTATTAGAAACCAGGAGATGTATTAATTTGCTCAAGCAGTGAAATTACATCTGGAACAGCAGCTGCAATTGGAGTCACCACCTGGTTAAGTTTTCGATAATCTACTGTCATTCTCCAAGATCCATCTGTTTTTTGCACAGGCCAAATAGGCAAGTTGAATGGGGATGTGGTGGGAATCATCACCCCTGCATCCTTCAAGTCCTTGATGGTGGCAGTAATCTCTGCAGTCCCTCCAGGAATGCGGTATTGTTTTTGGTTTACTATTTTCCTAGGTAGGGGAAGTTATAATGGCTTCCACTTGGCTTTTCCTACCATAATAGCCCTTACTCTATTTGTCAGGGATCCAATGTGGGGGTTCTGCCAGTTGCTAAGTATATCTGTTCCAATTATGCATTCTGGAACCGGGGAAATCACTACAGGATGGGTTCGGGGACCCACTGGACCTACTGTGAGATGGACATGAGCCAAGACTCCATTAATAACCTGACCTCCATAGGCCCCCACTCTGACTGGTGGGCCTCAGTGACATTTTGGGTCTCCTGGAATTAGTGTCAGTTCAGAGCCAGTATCCAGTAATCCCCAAAAAGTCTGATTATTTCCTTTTCCCCAGTGAGCAGTCACTCTCGTAAAAGGCTGTAGATCCCTTCGGGGAAGGCTTGGAGAAAGACGAACAGTAAAAATTTTTGGCAGTGTATTGGATTCCTTCCTCAAGGGGACCTGGCCTCCCCTTCATTCAAGGGGTTGTGGGTCTTTAAACTCACTCAAATCTGGCAATCGATTGAGGGACTGTGACTCTCTATTCTGGTGATTCGAGTTAGACTGCTGTTCACTTGACCTAGAATTTATCCATTTGTATAGATCAAGTAAATATTTAGTAGATTTCCTATCTATTTCACTCCTAGGGACACCATCACTAAGTAGCCAACACCATAAGTCCATACGAGTCAGACTATTCTGATTGCTGCTTTGACTCCTCTGTCCATACTGTAACCACATCCACCTTGTCTTTGTCGATTGAGTGAAGCCACTTGGCCCCTACTACCATGGGGTCCAATCAGCTCCATTGTAGTTAGGTGTCTTAATTCAGTTAGGGCAGTTCCCACTGTCTAATCTGACTTACATAAAAGAGCAATCACAGCAGTCTTCAAGGATGCTGGAGCTCCCTTCACAAATTTGTCCCTCACAGTTGTGGTAAAAGGTGTGTCCTCTGGACACTCCATGTGTGGGTCTGTGGGTCTAACCTGATAAATCCACTCTAGCATGCCAATTTCCCTAAGCCTTTGAATACCTTCTTCTGCAGTATACCAAGGCAGGTCTGGTACTTCAACTTGATTTAGTGTTGGCCACCTCATAATCCATGCTTCAGCAACCCAACCAAATAAACTATTAGATCGTTTCCTAACTTCTCTAGCTGAAACATTGAAGGAACAGTCTGTGCTCAGTGGACCCATATCAATAAACTCAGACTGATCCCTCTTTATGTTCCTTGCACCATTATCCCACACCCTTAATAGCCATTCCCACACATATTCCCCAGGTTTCTGTTTGTACATATTAGAAAACTCAAATAGTTCTTTTGTAGTGTAGTGTACCTCCTCCTGGATCACACTTTGTACTTCACCTTTTAGGGCTCGCTGGGACTTAAGCCTAGTTTTAGGTCTAGAAGCCAGAATAAGTAGTGTGGGATTGTTTTGAGAACATTCAGCATTATCTTGTAAAGCATCTGCCTAAGGCGATGCTCCAGGCTATGACTCAGGCAAGTGCTCTTTAGAGGCAGCTGGGTAGGGCTAATCTCCTCAGATGGGAGTGGAGGGGATAATGCTTTTTCTGTGCATGGTGGTTTAGCAAACAAACATGAAGTAATCTCTTCAGATGGGACTGGTTCTGCTGGCAGGAGTGATTCAATGGAATTTATAGGCTCAGTGTCCCCAGCTTCCTGATTATCTGCCCGTATGTCCCCATCCCAAGTCTCAGGATCCCATCTCTTCCCAATCAATGCCCTTACTTTAACTTCAGACAGCTCTCAGGATTGGCAATTGAGCTGGCGTTGTAATTCAGCCACTTTTACAGTAAGACTCTGGGTTTGGTTTTCAGCAATTTTGGCTCTGCTGCTACAAGAAATAAGGCTTTCTTTCAAAGCACAAGTGGAAGCCTTGAGGTCATTTATGCAACACTTGAGCCTTGACTCTGAAGCCCTGAGTGCATCTCTTTCCTTCATCAGTTTGTCTAGTGAAAGTAGGACAAACCAACCAGCTTCCTTAATTTCTTATTTTGACAAAGCTGTAGAAAGATATCACACATGTGTTCACCCTGAGCCTCTCCTTTCACCAATACCTGGTCTAGCGGTGGTGATATTTTGTTTATTTGTATTGCCACTTTGCTCCATGGACTAGCAGTAACCTCTTTACTGCTGGAAGCAGAGTCATCAACGTCTTTATGACTAACCAGACTTGAGAACCAATTTAGAAGACTCATCCTTACAATTTTGTTTCTCTAGAACCACTCCCGGTACCAAATGTCTTAGGCTGGGTTCTCTAGAGAAGCAAAATCAGTAAAATGTATAAATATATATATAGAGAGAGAGATTATATCAAGGAAACAGCTCACATGATTGTAGAGGCTAGAACATCCCAAGTCTGCAGATCAGGGTAGAGGCCTCTCCCAAGTCACAGAGCTGCAGAAGCTGGCAAGCCCAAGATCAGAAGGTCAGAGAGCAGGGCTCCCACTCACAGGCTGTGCAGATCAACGAATCCCAGGTTTGGCAGATAAGCTGACAGCTCAAGTCCCAAGAACAGGAGATGAGACGACAGGAAGCAGCCACAGGATCAAGAGAGAGCAAAAAGCCAGAATGTCTGCTTATATACAGATAGGGGCCACACCCCCAAGGAGACTCCCTTTCATCTGATTGGCTACTCACAGTATATTCAATCATGGGAGTGATTACATTAAAACACTGAGAATCATGTCTCAGCCAAGTTGACACACAATCTTAACAATCGCAATAGATATAGTATAAGACCAAAATGCAATAAAGTCAGAAATCAAACCCCTTCAAAAACTATACTGAACAGATATAGCATAATGAAAATAGGGACACATTTGGGACTGAATGACAATAAAGAATTAAATATCAAAACTTTTGGGATGTATCTAATTAATAGAAAAAAATTTATTGCCTCAAAATTTTTTTGTAAAAAAAGATTAAAAGCTGAAGTTAATCAGCCAAGCACTCTACATATAAAGTGAGAAAAAGAAGACAGAATAAGCCAAAATAAAATGAAAAAAGAAATGATAAAAATAAGTGTAGAAATTTATGAAATAGAAAACTACTATCTAAAAAAGAAGTACAAAAAGTAACTATATATATTAAGGGGTCCCTAGGTGGTGTAAATGGTGCAGCTGCTAACCAAAAGGTTGGAGGTTCAAATCCACCCAGAGGCCCCTTGGAATAAAGTCCTGGTGATCTACTTCTGAAAAATCAGCCATAGATAACTCTGGACTGCTGATTCTACTCTGAAACACACCCAGTTGCCAAGAGTCATGAAGAACTCAATGCCAACTGGGATTTATATTAAACATATGAAGAAATATATGAGAAGCAAAAACATAAAATTATAGATAGTGGATTTCTTGTGTCTAGAAGAGAAGGAAATGTGATTTGGCAAGGTATATACAGAGTTTTACCTATATTGATTATGTTTTATTTCTTAAGATGGGTAATGCACATGTGTGCACTTGTATTATTTTTATACTTTGTATATGCCTGAAATATTTTATAATAACTCTTTTTTAATTTAAACTGAGTCTCCCTGATAAGCTATTCATTCATTTCTAACTTGCCTTTCAAAAAAAAACAAAAACAAAAACAAACAAAAAAAACAAACCGAAACCCAATGCCATTGTCAAGTCAATTCTAACTCATAGTGACCCTATAGGATAGAGTAGAACTGCCCCAGATGATTTCCAAGGAGCGGCTGGTGGATTAGAACTGCCGATCTTTTGGTTAGCAGCTGAGCTTTAACCACTTGTGCCACAAGAGCTCCAACTTACCTTTAGTAAACATTTTTTTAATTTCAAAATGCCGTTTGTCTAAATTAGTATTCTAAGCATTTTATGCTTTCTCATTACATTTTTATTTTCGTATTGTTCTTTAATACCAAATCTAGAAAGCATATGAAAGGAAATTTTATAATTTTAAGAAATAAATACCCAGTTCAAGGTATTACAGTTATCTTTACTTATGCCTTTGATCTTTTAGCCTGTTTGTTTTTCTCTTTATTGTCTCTGCTCTAGAGCACTTCTGTTCTTTAAGTACAAAAAAAAGAAAATGGGACTTTTAAAGGGAGTTATTTTTAACAATTATAAAGACAAATCAAGCACAATTAAGTGCATATAATTGACATTAAATGATTGTGATAAATGGTTGTATAAAATTCATTTTAGCATACATATTGTATAACATGACATAAGCCAATTCTTTTGTTTCTTCTTTTTTGGACCTTAATTTTCAGTTAGTCATTGGCTTACATCTTATCTCCCACCATAATGACAGAATTTTATGGGATAAAAGTACTCTATTCAAAGACAAATTATCTTTTCACTAATCTACTACAGTTAACTGCAAACTCTCTCTGCACCCATTAAAAGGTTTAGAACAGTAGAAAAGTGATAAAATTGTGTTTCCTTTCTTAGACCATAAAAATTTCATTTATTTCATCTGTTAAACTCTTTTGTAAATACAGTAATTTTGAAGACTTTTGGTATTGTGTGATACATATTTTGGCATTGCAACTATTCTGGATTTCTGCCATGGTACTCTAATTTTGTGGTTCAGTGAACAAAACTAAGAGAGTTCTCCAGGAGGACTCATACTTGAAACAGCCAGGGGTGTACTGCCTGATGAGACACTCAATCTTTTCCCTTGATGAGGATGTCCAGGCAAAAAACCTTCTGTTTTTCAATTTAGGAAAGGTTTTAAAGAAAATTACCCCCCAAACAGTAAAAAGTAACTAAGGTTTTTGCAATATTATTAAGCATCACATATTATTAAGCATCACAATCTAAAATGTGTTGAGTAAATGCTTTTAAAGCACATTGACTGGGATTATGAAATAGACATCTCTGTTTACTTCATTTAATTTCTACAACCCAATCAGAATGATATTATTAAAGTATTTATTCCATGTAAGATAATATGCTAAGAACCAAAATGTTTTATCCCATTAAAGCCTCAAAACAACCAGATGAAGTAAGTTTTAGTAATTTTCACGTATAAATCGTGTAGGAAAGCAAACCAATGCTCAGTGCCATGTAGATTGTAAGTGGTATGGCTAGGATTCAAACCCATGTTTGTATGATCCTCAAACTCTATAATTAATCAAATATTCAAGTAACATAAGAAAAACAGCATAATAAAGACTAAATACCTATAACAGATAATACCGTTACTGCAGTACTACTTACAATAGCCAAAAAGTGGAAAAAAATCTAAATGCCCATTAACAGATGAATGGGTAAACAAAATATGGTACATAATACAATGGAATACTACTCAGCCAGTAGGAGAAATTAAGTCTTGATACATGCTACAGTATGGATACAGCTTGAAGACATACTGAGCAAAATGAGCCAGTAACAAAAGGACAAAAATTGCATGACCTCACTTATATAAAAAGACAAGAAAAAGAAAATGTACAGAGACCAAAACTTATTAATGGTTACTGAGGTGAGAAGGAGGGGGACAAGGGGGTTAACGGTGATGAGAAAATCACACTGATTAAGGGTAGGTTTGCACAAACGTTTATTGTAATTGCTGTCAATAAGTTGTATGCCTGTAAAAAGTTAACTTGGCAAAAATTGTGTGATAGTTATATTTACAACAACAACAGCAAAAAGAGTAGCAGTGATGAGGCTGTTTATGTACAACCAAACACCTCATGGGATTTGGTTCCTTGGTATGGAGGTTTAGGATCATGGTTTCATGTGACAGCCCAGTTAACTGGCCTAATAATGTGTTCAGTGCTTCTGTTACATCTTCTAGTTCACTGCATAGTGTCTGAGGTCTTAAAAGCTTACAAGCAGCCACCCAAAGCATGACAATTGGTGTCTATTCACCTGGATCAACAGAGGTAGAAGGAGCATCAGGAATAGGAGAAGGATATGGAATGTGTGTCTGATTGCCTCCATGAACAACCGCCTCCTTTTCCAAGACCCAGAAGAACTAGAGGGTACTCAGCTACCATTAATTGAGCATTTTGACCAAAGATTCCCTGGAGGAATCTTTGATCAAAAGGGGGGAAATGCAAATAGAATTTCAAATTCTTAGGGACTCCAGACTTACTGAAGCCATGGAGGGTGGATGAAACCCTAAAACTACTGCCCTGAGATAATCTTTAAAACTTAAGCAAAAATATCCCATAAAGTCTTCTTAAAACCAAATGATAGCTTAGCTTAACTAGTAAAAAAAGGTCGGTTTTGGGAAGACAGCCAACATGGCACTATAGATAGAAGCACTATGCCATCCTTCTGTAGCAAAGACCAGAAAAACTAAGCAAAAAAGGTATAAACGTCAATACTGGTACCCTAAGCATCAAATGAAGGGATAAAGGACTAGATCAAGCACTGAATGGAAGAAGAAACTGACAGAGAACAGAGAATGAGAAAAGCTATAAAGTGGAGGTCCCCTGCCAGCTAACACAGTATGCATTCATCATCTTGGAGCACAGCCACCAACGACCCCAGACAGGGAGTACTAGAAGGCAGCTTCAGAGAGCTCCCAACAGGAGATAGAGCACTCAGTTACCAAAGATACATGCTTTCACACTCCCTACATTTTTGCCTTGTGCGCAGCCTCCACCACTTTCCAGTGGGCCATGGTCACTCAGCCAGAGAGACACTGACTCACTGCTGTACTGAGTCTGCCCTGCTTCTGACAGCCAGTTCCTTCAGTGCCATATTTTTTGTTTTAGTTTTTTTGTCTTTTCTCTCTCTTTCCTTTCCTTTCTCCCACCAATATAGCCCCATACACTGCCTCCACCCTTTCTCAACAGGCAGTGCTGCACTACTGGGTTAGAGAGCCACTGGCACATGGCATCCCCAGGTCTGCTCCACCCCCACTCACTGGCTCCCTCGGCACCATATTTTTTCTTTTTTCTTTACCTTTCCCTTTTCCTTCTCCCTTCCACCTAGGCCCTGTACTGCCTTTGCCCCTTCCTGACAGGCCATGCCATGCCATCCAGTAAAAAAGATACCAGCTCACTGCCATCCTAGTTCCACCTTGTCCTGAACAGCCGGTTTGCTCAGTGTCATATATTTTTTTATTTTTGTTTGGTTTATTCTCTCTCTCTCCCTTCCTTCCTTTCCATTCACCTGCCCACCTAGCCATGTGCACCACCTCTGCCTTTTCTCGATGTGCTGTGCTGCACAGGTTGGCTAGACAGCCACTGACACATGGGTTCCCTGGGTCTTCTCGCTGCTACGCATCAGCTCCCTCAGCACCATTTTTAAAATTTTTTTTTTTATCTTTCCCTTTCTTCCTTTTCCATCTCCCTCCCACTGAGGCCCTGCACTGCCTCCACCCCTTTCTGACAGGTCATACTGCAGCCTCTGTGAGAGAGACACCAATTCAGCACCACCCTGGTTCTGCCCTGTCCCCAACAGCTGGTTACCTCAGTGCCATATTTTGGTTTTTTTTGTTTTGTTTCTTCCCTCTCCCTTCTGTCCTTTCGTTTCTCCCACCCAGCTACCTTATATGCCACCCTCACCCACCCCTTCTCAATGGTCCCTACCTCACCACTTGGCTAGAGAGTTACTGGAACATGGCCTTCCTGAGTCTGCTCCACCCTCACCTCCCATCTCCCTCAGGGCCATTTTTTAATTTTTCTTTATCTTTCCCTTTCTCCCTTTTCCTTCTCCCTCCCAGCTAGGCCCTGTGCTGCCTCCACAGCTTCCTGATGGGCCATGCTGTGCCACACAGTGACAGAGACAACAGCTTGCCACCTTCCTGGTTCTGCCCCACCCACAATGGCCATTTCCCTCAGCACTATATTTTGTTGTTGTTGTTTTGTTTTGTGTTTTTGTTTCTTCTCTCTTTCCCTTCCTTTCTTCCACCCATCCAGCCCTGTACAACACCCCTGCTCCTTCTCAAAGGGTTATGCCACACTGCTCTGCTAGAGAGCCACTGGCACATGGCCTCCATGGTCTGTCAGGCCCTTACACACCAACTCCCATGACACGGCCATTTTATTTATTTATAGTTATCTATTTTTCTCTATTTTTTGGTTTATTCCTCTCTTTTCTCTCCTACTTAGCTCCACACATCACATCCTCTCCCTTTCCTCCTGACTCCGCACCACACACCCAGTGCCATGCCCTCGAGCAGCTCTTGTGCAGACATCCAGACCCCCAGGCCATGTTCAACACCACTTACTGGCTCCACCCCATCAAGCACCATGCCCCAGAGCTACACTGGCATGGAGTTCTGCCCTTGTCCCCCAAACCAACCCCTGGCCCTGGTCCACCAAGCTCCATGCCCCTGAGCAGGACTGATGTGAAACTCCAGACACTCAGATCCCACCCTGTTGCACAGCCTCCAGACCCATCCTGCTGGTCCTATTCTGTGCAGCAAATGATTCATCCCCAGTCCTTCCCACATTGGGCCTATCCTGCTGACTATAGCTGAGTGACTCACCATGACCACCTGGACAAGGTGGTGAGCACTATCATGCCCACAAGTAAGCAAGCAACAAAACACATCCAGCCTGCCTGCTCTGATGTAACTAAATAAAACAACAACAACAAAAAGCAATATGAAGCAAACAAACCTACAATCAATAAACATAGAAAATAATTTCTGAATATTTGGACACAGTAGACTATACCAAAACACGTGAAAAGACAGATCATAATGGCTCCAATACAACCAAAATAAAACTCCAGATGACCTTCTGGTAGGAAAAAAGATACTGGAATTACCTGACAAGGAATTCAAAACTCTAATATTAGGGATCTCCTAATATTAAAGGAAAACACAGCCAAAAATAAGGAAAAAATAGACAAAATCATGGAAAAAACAGACAAAATCAGGAAAAACACAGACAAAGCAATGAAAGAATTCAGGAAAATAATACAGGAACAGAATTTCAAACAAATAAACAATTAGAAATCATACAAAAATGGAAACCAAAAAGATAAACAAGATTTCAGATATGGACAACACAATAGAAGGTCTTAGGAGCACATTTGAAACAATAAAAAACACAATTAGCAAAATTGAGGACAAATCCTTAGATACCACTTTGTTTGAAGAAAAATCAGAGAAAAAAATAAAGGAAAATGAAGAAAACCTGAGAACTATGTGTGATAAAATCAAGAACAAAAATTTGCATGTGATGGAGTTCTATAAAAGGGGGAGAACATGGAAAACATAGAGAAGATAATTGAAGATTTGTTGAGAGAAAACTCCCTAATATCATGAAAGATGAAAAACTGACCATCCAAGAAACTCAATGAACACCATATAGGGTAGACCCCGAAAGAAAGTCACCAAGAGATATCAAAATCACACTTGCCAAAAGCAAAGAAAAAGAAAGAATCCTGAGAGCAGCTTGAGAAAAATGAAAAGTCACACACAAAGGGGAAACAATAAGACTAAGCTCTGATTACTTGACAGAAATCTTGCAGGCAAGAAGGCAATGGGATGACATATATAAAAACTTGAAAGGAAAAAAAAGCCAGCTAAGAGTAACATATCCTGCAAAACTCTCACTCAAACATGATGACAAAATTAGGACATTTCCCTAAAGGGGCACACCAGCCCAGGGACAAGGACTAGAAGGCTGGAGGGGACAGGAAAGCTGGAAAGAAATAAGTTAAAAAAAATAGGAAAAAAAAAAAAAGAATAAAAGAAAAAAATTAGGACATTTCCAGATAAACAGAAATTAAGGGAATATGTAAAAAACAAAACAAAACAAAACAAAACTTACAAGGATTATTAAAGAGAGTCCTTTGGTTAGAAAACCAACAACAACAGACAACAGTTTGAATCTAGGACACAGGACAGCATCAGTCAGATACAAACCTCGGTAATAAACTCCCAAGGATAAAACAAAACTAAGACTTACAACAGGAAACAGAGACATCAATTTGTAAATGACAACAACATCAGAACAATAAAAGGGAGAATAAATGGTGTAGGTATAAAACTTTCAAATGGAGAGGCAGTCAAGGAGATATCAAGTAATAAAAGAATGACTCAAACTTAGGAAGATGGGATAAATGTCAAGGTAATTGCAAAGAAAGCTAGAAAGCTAGCAAACCTACTTATCAAAAAAGAAGGAAAGAAAAACACATAAAGTCTCAGTAAACACAAAATTTACAAAAACAAAAAGAAATGAAAAGAAAATCCATAAACAAAAGAGACTCAGCACGGTAGAGTAAGAGGAACAAAGAAACATCAACACTGTAAAAAAAAAACAAAAAACAAAAAGGGCACTACAAAACTACAGCAATAAACTCACACCTATTATACTAACACTGAATGTAAATGGCTTAAATGCACCCATAAAGGGACAGAGAGTTACAGAATAGATTAAAAAAAAAAAAAAAATGACCCATCAATATGCTGTCTACAAGAGACACAGCTCCAAAACAAAGAGATAATATATTAAAAATCAAAGGATGGAAAAAATATATCAAGCAAACACCTACCAAAAAAGAGTAGGAGTGGCAATACTAATCTCAGATAAAATAGATTTTAAGACAAAATCCTCCATAAAATACAAAGAAGAGCATTATATAATGATTAAAAAGATAATCCATCATGAAGACATAATCATAGTAAATGTCTACACAGCCAATGACAGGGCTGGAAAATATATAAAACAAACTGTAACAGCACTGAAAAGAGAAAATGACAGTTACTTCTACACAACACTCTTGCTAAAAGATAGAACAGATAGAAAGAAACTCAACAAAGACATCAAAAATCTAAAGGCCATAATCAACCAAATTGACCTCATAGACATACATAGAATACTCCACCCAACAACAGCAAAGTATACATTTATTTCCAACTCACATGGAATGTTCTCCAAAATAGATCACATTTTAGGCCACAAATCAACCCTCAACAAATCCAGAACATTGAGATAATACAAAGCATCCTCTCTGATCACAATGCCATAAAACTAGAAATTAATAACAGGAAGACCAAGGGAAAAAAACAAATCAAATACATGGAAACTAAGTAACACCTTGCTTAAAAACCACTTGGTAACAGAAGAAATCAAAGATGGAATCAAAAAATTCCTAGAATCAAATGAGAATGAAAACACATCATACCAAAACCTTTGGGACACAGCAAAGACAGTGTTCAGAGGTCAATTTATAACAATAGATGCACACATCAAAAAAGAAGAAAGGTATAAAATAAACATGTTAGCTTTACAATTTCAACAAATAGAACAGCAAAAGAAGCCCATAGCCACCAGAAGAAAGGAAATAATATTAGAGCAGAAATAAAAGAAATAGAGAATAGAAAAATTATAGAAAGAATCAACAATACCAAAACTTGGTTCTTTGAAAGGATCAACAAAATCGACAAACTACTAGCCAAATTGACAAAAGAAGAACAGGAAAGGATGCAAATAACACAAATAAGAAATGAAATGGAGGACATTACAACAGCCCCAACTGAAATAAAAAGGATCATAACAGAGTATTATGAAAAACTATACTCCAACAAATTTGAAAACCTAGAGGAAATGGATAAATTTCTAGAAACACACTACCTACCCAAGCTATCACAAATTGATGTTGAAAATCTGAACAGACCCATAACATGAAAAGAGATTGAAGAGATAATAAAAAAGATCCTAACAAAAAACAGCCCTTGCCCAGATAGCTTCACTGGAGACTTCTACCAAACATTCAGAGAAGAGCTTAACACCAGTACTACTCAAATTATTCAGAACATAGAAAAGGAAAGCATACTTCAAAATTCATTCTACGAAGCCAGTATAACCCTGATACCTAAACAAGGCAAAAACATCACAATAAAAGAAAATTACAGACCAATATCTCTCCCAAATATAGAAGCAAAAATTCTCAACAAAATTCTAGCCAGTAGAATTCAGTATCATATCAAAATAAAATACACCATGACCAAATAAGATTCATACCAGGTATGTAAGTATGGTTCAACATTAGAAAATCAATCAATGTAATCCACCACATAAATAAAAGAATCACATGATCATCCCAATCGACACAGAAAAGGCATTTGACAAAGTCCAACACCCATTCCTAATAAAAATTCTCTATAAAAAAGGTATAGAAGGGAAATTCCTCAACATAATAAAGGGCATCTATACAAAACCAACAGCCAGCATCATTCTTAATGGAGAGAGGCTGAAAACATTCCCCTTGAAAACAGGAACAAGACAAGGATGCCCTTTATCACCACTCCTATTTAACATTGTGCTGGAAGTTCTAGCTAGAGCAATAAGGTAAGAAAAAGAGATAAAGGGCATCCAAATTGGTAATGAAGAAGTAAAACTGCCCCTATTTTCATATGATATGATACTATACATAGAAAACCCTAAAGACTCCACAAGAAAACTACTGGAACTAATAGATAGATTCAGCAGAGTAGCAGGATATAAGATAAACATACAAAAATCAGTTGGACTCCTATACACCAACAAAGAGAACAATGAAAAGGAAATCAGGAAAACAATATCATTTATAATAGCCCCTAAAAAAATAAAATACTTAGGAATAAATCTAACCAGGGATGTAAAAGACCTATGCAAAGAAAACTACAAAACACTACTGCAAGAAACCCAAAGAGATCTACATAAATGGAAAAACATACCATGTTCATGGATAGGTAGACTCAGCATTGTGAAAATGACAATCCTACCCAAAGCAATTTACGAATGCAATGCAATCCTGATCCACATACCCACAGCATTCTCTAAAGAGATGGAAAAAACAATCATTAAATTTACATGGAAAGAGAAGAGGCCCCAGATAAGTAAAGCACTATTGAAGAACAAGAATAAAGTAGGAGGACTAACACTACTTGACCTCAGAACCTACTACACAGCTACGGTAGTAAGAACAGCCTGGTACTGGTACGACAACAGATACATTGACCAATGGGACAGAATTGAGAACCCAGATCTAAATCCATCCACCTACAGTCACCTGATCTTTGACAAGGGCCCAAAGTCCATCAGATGGGGAAAAGACTGTCTTTTTAACAAATGGTGCTGGCAAAACTGAATGCCCATCTGCAAAAAAATGAAACAGGACCCATACCTCACACCATACACTAAAACTAATTCAAAATTGATTGAAGACCTAAATATAAAAGCAGAACTATAAATATCATGGAATTAAAAATAGAATCAATGCTAGAGACCTTAATACATGGCATTAACAGGATACAAACCGTAAGTAACAACATACAAACTCCAGAAGGTAAGCCAGATAAGTGGGATCTTCTAAAGAGTAGACACTTCTGCTCATCAAAAGACTTCACCAAAAGAGTAAAAAGAGAACCTACAGACTGGGAAAAAATTTTTGGCCATTACAAATCCAACAAAGGTCTAATCTCTCAAATCTACAGAAAAATCCAACACCTCTACAACAAAAAGACAAATAATCCAATTAACAAATGGGCAAAGGAAATGAACAGACACTTCACCAAAGAAGACATTCAAATGGCCAACAGACACATGAGGAAATGCTCGTGATCACTAGCCATTAGAGAAATGCAAATTGAAACCACAATGAGATACCATCTCACCCCGGCATTATTGGCACGAATCAAAAACACTGGAAATAACAAATGTTGGAGGGGCTGTGGGGAGATCGTAACACTTACGCACTGCTGGTGGGAATGCAAAATGATACAACCATTTTGGAAAATGATATGGCGCTTCCTCAGAAAGCTAGAAATAGACATACCATTCGATCCAGCAATCCCACTCCTAGGAATATATCCTAGAGAAATAAGAGTCGTCACTCGAATAGACATATGCACACCTATGTTCATGGCAGCATTTTTCACAATAGCAAAACGATGGAAACAACCTAGATGCCCATCAACAGATGAATGGATAAACAAACTTTGATACATACACACAATGGAGTATTATGCAACGATAAAGAACAATGATGAATCTGCGAAGAGTCTCACAACTTGGATGAATGTGGAAGACATTATGCTGAGTAAAATAAGTCAATCACAAAAGGACAAATATTGTATGAGACCTCTAGTATAAAAATTTGTGAAAAGGTTTACACACGAAAAGAAACAATCTTTGATGGTTGCAAGGGAGTGGTGGGGTGGGGGTGGAAAAACACTAGATAGACAATAGATAAGTGGTAACTTTGGTGAAGGATAAGACACTACAATACTGGGGAAGCCAGCACAACTTTTTCAGGGTAAGTTCATGGAAGCTCCATTGACAAATCCAAACTCCCTGAAGGAACAAATTACTGGGCTGAGGGCTGTGGGGACCATGATTTCAGGGAACAACTAGCTCAACTGGAGTAACATAGTTTATAAAGGAAATGTTCTACATTCTACTTTGGTGAGTAGTGCCTGGGGTCTTAAAAGCTTGTGAGCAGCCATCTATGATACTCCACTGGCACCTCCTCTCCATCTGGAACAAGGAAGAATGAAGAAAACCTAAGACACGAGAAAGAATAGTCCAAAGGACTAATGGACCACAACTACCACAACCTCCACCAGACTGAGTCCAGCACAACAAGTTGACGCCCGGCTACCAGCACTGGCTGCTCTGACAGGGATCATAATAGGGGGTCCTGGACAGAGCTGGAGAAAAATGTAGAACAAAATTCAAATTCACAGAAAGGGACCAGACTTAGTGGTCTGACAGTGACTGGATAAACCCCTAGATTATGGCCTCCAGATAGCCTTTCAACTCAATACTGAAATCACTCCTGACGTTCACCCTTCAGCCAAAGATTAGACAGGCGTATAAAACAAACAATAACACATGTAGTTCAACCATGTATAGGAGACTCAATGGACACACCAGCCCAGGGGCAAGGACAAGAAGGTAGGAGGTGACAGGAAAGCTGGAAGAATGGAAATGGGAACGCAAGGTCGAGAAAGGAAGAGTGTTGATACGTCACTGAGACTGAGGTTGGCAACCAGTGTTACAAAACACTATGTGTATTAATTATTTAATGAGAAACAAATTTGGTCTTTAAACTTTCACCTAAAACACACATACAAAAAAAAAGTCGGCCTTGAGCATTATGCTCTTTTAAGAACTATCTATATGGGATCCAATTGACAATAGCAACTGGAAAGATTAGATAGGCATCCTTAGGGGGTAATGAGTTTATGTTAATGAGGGAGGAACAACTCAGAAAAGGAGAGTGACGATTGTTGCACAACTAGTAGAATGTAATCAATGTCACTAAACTGCACACGTGGAAACTGTTGACTTGGCGTATATTGTCAAACACAACAACAAAATAAATACAATTTAGAAAAAACAAAAAGTAAAATTATTATGTTAATTATTATATAATAATTTGTTTTTATATTTCAATGTTGACTTTTAAGATTTCAAATGTCAACTCATATCTTCTTGCTTATTGAATTGCTTATTTTAAGGATATCTTTTATAAACAATTAAGGCCTCCAGTGGCAATATTGTATATATTAATCATTTTTAAGTTATATTCTTGGTTTTAGGTATTTCTTATGGTTACTTACTAACGGAGATTAGAGAGTGAATATAGTTTTTTCTTGGACTTTGCCTGTTTCAGCCGATCTATTTAGGCTCAGTCTCTGGGTAGGGAGATACGGGAAAACATTTTGCATTCTAAGCCCACTGACAAACAGGTCTAGAAATATGCTGCCGATTCTATTTCCAATGTTATAGTTTATGTTCTGTACAATTTCTAGTCAACCAATTCACTGATTTGGTGTTGTTGTTGTTTATCTGGTTTTTCCTACCCAAGTTCTTGTAACACAGGAACTTTACTGTTTTCTCTGTGTACCTGAAGTCAGGATCCTGTGGGACCTGAACCCCTGCCATGAACCACCTCTGTTTGTCCTTGAGTTCTGACTCAATCTCCTCTGATTTGTTTTAGTGTGTTTCAGTTAAAGGACTTCTCAAATATTTTATCTCATCTTGAAGGCTCTTCTCTCATTAAATATCTGGGTAATCCTAATGCTGGCAACTGCTGCCACCCAGAAGACAGTACTCTCTGCCACTCCAGTACATTTTCCCCAATATCTACCTCACACCAGTCCTAGTGTGGCCTTATATAATTATTTTTTCCTGGATGAGACCAAGCCAAGTATGGTCATTCCTAGGGAATTACATTATTTATTATAAGTTAAGAAGTTAATGTGCAGAAGTTAGTTTCAAGAAAAACAGTTAAAATATTCCTGATCCAATTTACTAATGGCTAAAGAGAAGGGAGGACTTTGTGGCTATCCTGCTTAATTACTCCAAAATTTTCCCAACTGGCCATGAGAAAAGCAGGGAGGAAATCAGAAAAAAGAAATATGTTTGTGCAGTTATAGCTGAAAATTGGAAAGAAAACAATTTTCCGTTCATTGGCTAGATTGGAAGAGAACATTCTAAATTAAAGAATAAAGCCTATTAACTAATTAACAGGTCCTATTCCAAAACGGTTTAGGCACAAAGCAAATGGGAATGCTTAACTGAGCAGAAACGTAGAGAAGACTGAGAAGTCTCTTAACAATTCTGAGTATCTTTTTCTCTATCTGTAAAATGAATGGATTGGACAAAATCTGTAAATTCTTTTCCACTTGAACAATTTATAATTTATTCTCTGACCAGAGGAATCTCTGAAAATTGGTCTCCCAGAAACGGAACATATATAAATTGCTGTTATTGTTGTTAGACGCCATCCAGTGGGTTCCGACACATGGTGACCCTAAGTACAACAAAACAAAACATCGCCTGGTCATGCACCATCCTCACAATCGTTGTTATGCTTGAGCCCATTGTTGCAACCACTGTGTCAATCCATCTCTTTGAGGATCTTCCTCTTTTTCACTGAACCTCTACTTTACAAGCATAATGTCCTTCTCCAGGGACGTTCAGTCCTGATAACATGTCGAAAGTATGTGAGACATAGTCTCGCCATCCTTGCTTCTAAAGAGCATTCTGGCTGTATTTCCTGCAAGACAAAACTTGTTCACTCTTTTGGAATTCCAAGGTATATTCAATATTATTCACCCGCACCATAATTCAAAGTCATCAATTCTTCTTTTGTCTTCCTTATTCATTGTCCAGCTTTCCCAAGTGTATGAGGTGATTGAAAACACCATTGCGTGGGTCAGGTGCTCCTTAGTCCTCAAAGCGACATCTTTGCTTTTTAACACTTTAAAGAAGCCTTTTGCAGCAGATTTGCCCAATGCAATGTGTCATTTGATTTCCTAATTGTTGCTTCCGTGGGCGTTGATTGTGGATACAAGTAAAATGAAATCTTTGACAACTTCCATCTTTTCTCCATTTATCATGCTGTTGCTTATTGATCCTGTTGTGAGGATTTTTGTTTTTTTTAAGTTGAGGTGTAAACCACACTGAAACTGTGGTCTTTGATCGTCATCAGTAAGTGCTTCAAGTCCTCTTCAATTTCAACCAGCAAGGTTGTATCATCTGCATATCACAGTTTGTTAATGAGTCTTCCTCCAATCCTGATGCCCCATTCTTCTTCATATAGTCCAGCTTCTCAAATTATTTGCTCAGCATACAGACTGAATAAGTATGGTGAAAGGGTACACACATTTCCTGACTTTAAACCATGCAGTATCATCTTGTTCTGTTCAAATGACTGCTTCTTGATCTACGTACAGGTTCCTCATGAGTAGGATTAAGTGTTCTTGAATTCACTTTCTTCAAAATGTTATCCATAATTTGTTATGATCCACACAGTGGAATGCCTTTGCATAGTCAATAAAACACAGGTAAACATCTTTCTTGTTTCAGCAAGGATCCATCTGACATTAGCAATGATATCCCTGGTTCTATGACCTCTTCTGAATCCGGCTTGAATTTCTGGAAATTTTCTGTTGATGTACTGCTGCAAATATTTTTTAATTATCTTCAATAAAATTTTACTTGCTTGTGTTATTAATGAAATTGGTCAATAATTTCCACATTCAGTTGGATCCACTTTCTTTGGAATAGGCATAAATATGGATCTCTTCTCGTGGGTTGGCCAGGTAGCTGTCTTCCAAATTTCTTGGCATAGACGAGCAAGCATTTCCAGCACTGCATCCGTTTGTTGAAACATCTCAATTGGTATTCTGTCAATTCCTGAAGCCTTGTTTTTTGCCAATGTCTTCAATGCAACTTGGACCTCTTCCTTCAGTACCATTGGTTCCTGATCATATGCTACCTCCTGAAATGGTTGAACATCAACTAATTCTTTTTGGTATAGTAACTCTGTGTATTCCACTTAGCTTCTTTGGATGCTTCCTGCATCGTGTAATATTTTCCCCACAGAATCCTTCAGTATTGCAATTCAAGGCTTGAATTTTTTCTTCAGTTCTTTCAGCTTGAGAAGTGCAGAGCATGTTCTTCCCTTCTGGTTTTCTAACTCCAGGTCTTTGCCCATGTCATTAGCATATTTTGTCTTCTCCAGCTGCCCTTTGAAATCTTCTGTTCACCTCTTTTACTTCATCATTTCTTCCTTTCACTTTAGCTACTTGAAGTTGAAGAGCAAGTTTCAGAGTCTCTTCTGACATCCATTTTGGTCTTTTGTTTCTTTCCTGTCTTTTTAATGACCTCTTGCTTTCTTCATGTATGATGTCCTTGATGTCATTCCACAACTCATCTGGCCTTTGGTCATTACTGTTCTATTCTTGAGATGGTCTCCAAATTCAGGTGGGATATACTCAAGGTCGTACTTTGGCTCTCATGGACTTGTTCTAATTTTCTTCAGCTTCAGCTTGAACTTGCATATGAGCAATTGATGGTCTGTTCCACAGTTGGCCCCTGGCCTTGTTCTGACTGATGACGTTGAGCTTTTCCATTGTCTCTTTCCATAAATGTAGTTAGTTTGATTCCTGTGTATCCCATCTTTCCATAGATGTAGTCAATATGATTCCTGTGTATTCCATCTGGTGAGGTCCATGTGTATAGTCATCATTTATATTGGTGAAAAAAGGTATTTGCAATGAAGAAGTAGTTGGTCTTGCAAAATTCTATCATGTGATCTCCGGCACAGTTTCTATCACCAAGGCCATATTTTCTAACTACTGCTCCTTCTTCTTCGTTTCCAACTTTCCCATTACATCACCAGTAATCATCAATGCACTCTGATTGCATGTTCCATCAATTTCGGACTGCAGAAGTTGGAGAAAATTTTCAATTTCTTCATTGTTTGCCTTAGCGGTTGGTGTGTAAATTTGAATAATAGTCATATTAACTGGTCTTCCTTGTAGGTGTATTGATATTATCCTATCACTGACAGCATTGTACTTCAGGATAGATCTTAAAATGTTCTTTTTGAAGATGAATGCAATGCTGTTCCTCTTCAAATTATCATTCTTGGTGTAGTAGACCATATGATTGTCTGATTCAAAATGGCCAGTACCAGTCCATTTCAGCTCAGTAATGGCCAGGGTATCAATGTTTATGCATTCCATTTCATTTTTAATGATTTCCAATTTTCCTAGAGTCATACTTTTAACATTATAGGTTCTAATTATTAATGGATGTTTGCAGCTGTTTCTTTGCATTTTCAGTCATATCCCATTAGCAAAGGAATGTCCTGAAAGCTTGACTCCATCCACGTCATTAAAGTTGACTCTACTTTGAGGAGGCATCTCTTCCCCAGTTGTATTTTGAGTGCCTTCCAACCTGAGGGGCTCATCTTCCTGCATTATACCATACAGTGTTCCACAGCTACTTATAAGGTTTTCACTGGCTAATTGTTTTCAGAAGTAGACTGCCAGGTCCTTCTTCCTAGTCTGTCTTAGTCTGGAAGCTCAACTGAAACCTATCCACCATGGCTGACTCTGCAGGTATTTGAATACCAGTGGCATAGCTTCCAGTATCACTGCAATATGCAAGCCCCTACAGTACGACAAACTGACAGACAAGTGTGTGTTATATAAATTAATTTTAGTTAATTGGAAAATTGACATCTGTCTCTGTATCTATATCTCTACTACTATTGAGTAGTAGATTTTAGGCTTATTTTCAACATTCATCTATTGAAAAATATACACTGATGTCTGCTCTAAAGAATACTGAATAAATAGAATTTATGTCTCCTCTAATCCATTGTGTGTGTTTGCGGGGGTGGGGGAAGTGTTATTTAATTTTTAATCCAGTTGTACAATCTAAGAAGATAAACTAGCAAAGGGATAAAATGCATTATCAAGTGTGTTAAGGAAAAAAAAAAAAAAAAAGACCATTATTGGCTGAAGAAAAGATAACGTTGAAATTAGAATGTGGTGGAATTTCCACAGGTAGAATGAATGAGTAGGAATTACAGATGGAGGGAAGAACTAGAGCAAAGGCTCAGAAGCTGAAAGGCAAGGGATCTATCCAAAGGAGGGTAGATAGTTCACTTCGGCTGGAATAAATGACTACTAGCAGGATATGAGTCTGAATGCCAGATTATTTAAAGGAATGATATATTTTGGTTTAATGTGGTTGCCATCAGGAAGTAATGGAAGGTTTTTGAGGGAGAGATTTACATAGTTTATAAAAATGACTGGTAATATGGATGAAGTGGAAAAAGGGCTACATGGAAGAGTGGGAAGAAAAAGAAAAACTTTTAGAAGTCATTGTCATTGTTTAGGCAAGAATCAAACAGAATCTGAAAAGGGAAAAGGGGAATCACACCTTGCATCTAATTGCATGACAGAGCATAGATAAAAAGACATGACTGAAATGGCTATAAGTATAGAGTACCTTTGAATGAAATAGAGGGAAAAAGGAAAATCTCTAGAAATGACAAACAGGCTGTTACACATGCAAGTTTAGACTTAAAGAGAGTATGCCCAGAAATCAACATTTTAGTTTCATTTGAAAAGAGACAAATATTTAACAGGGTTTCTCTTCTAATTTCAGTTTACAACATGCTGTGAAATGAGAATAATTTCATCTTTAAATGAGGAAACTGAAGCTCAGGTAGAACATGTGGCTAGTTGAAAGTCACGCAGCCAGTTAGACAGCACTACAACACACACTTCGTTTCAAGTATGAAGTGTAGCATGGACTTCTTTTCTGAAGCTATTGATAGAAAAAAAAAGAACACAGAGAGGGTAGGACTTTAATGATTTTGTTGGTTTACATGCTTGTTTTAATATAGAAAAAGAAGCTTATGATGTTAAGTGAAAGTAAGTTTTATTTGCTGATGGCCTAAAGTTTGGGAAGAGACAAATGGGAAATGGAACCAAAGCACAAGTTATCTTAGGGAAGGAGAAGGAACTATTTTTCCTTTGATACAGGCGGTAAGTCAGAGAGAAAGAGTTTAACTATGCTGACATACCAGGAAAAAAGGAAAACGAGACCACTCAATGGCAGATGACTTGGCTTTCAGTAAAGTAAGGAAGTAAAGTAGGGGGATGGAATCATCAGAGGGTGAAGAAAAAACTGGGTGTTTTGGAGATGAGAACAAAATGTTAAAATTTTTATAGAGTAATGAGTTGAAAATATGAATTTCTGAGAAAAAGCAGAAGACTAGATGAGGGTAAATAACATGACTATATAGTGATATTAATCATATTATTTCTAAAATAATAATTATAATCCAGGAGGCCATATTTACTCTGAATATTACATAAGTAGATTAATGTTATGTTACCTCTAAATTAAAACTAGTCACATTCATGTCAAAATTTGTTTTACTTACTTTGCAAACATTAACACATTATTTTCAGAGCTCCAGTTAAGACTCTTTCTCACTGCAGTTTCCCTCAGAAGCTTTTCTTCTCACAGTCTGACTGGCAGCCCTGAAGCTTACCTGACTGAAGTGTTTTCCAAACTGACCTCCCTTAATCAGCTATGCACATCTTCACTTCTCATAGTTGACAATATAAAACAATAGGATAAACAGAAAAACAATGGCCAATTTAGACACCTATAATAAAATACAATTTTCATAAACTGTGGGCTTTATTTCTCATGCTATCATAATTATATCTAGAGAACAGCACACGAACAAAGCAAGGGTTTTAAGACTTACTGAATTGTAAATCACAAAATAAAAGGATAAATTGCATTATGTTAAGGTAGTCAAGGAAGGTGTAAAGAAGGACATAATATGAATCAAACTTTGAATTATCTTTTGGATGGTTTTTGCGTATAGAATGAGGAATAACTAGTGAAGTAGAAGTGGGAGAGTTACGTTTCTGGAACAATTAATACACCAATTTGACTGACAAAAGTTTATATAAGTAAATGGATATTGATAGAAAAATAGGTTGGCATTAGGCTGTAGAGTCATGGAATTTATAAAATGGAGACAATAACTTTTCTAGCAAAGTATTCCAACAGAGTGTTTGAAGATTACTTTGCAATGGGGAGAGGGTAGAGAAAGAGAGTACAGGTGGAAGACGTGAAGGTCTAGATATACCTTAAGTGTCGCTGACCTGAGCAGGTCAACTACACAAGAAATTCAAAGAAAAGAAAAAGAAAATGTAAAAGAGATTTGGAGTCCCTGGGTGGTGCAAAATTTAATGCGCTGGTTGCTAACCAAAAGGTTGGAGGTTTGAGTCTACCAAGAGGCATCTTGTAAGAAAGAACTGGCAATCTACTTCTGAAAAGCTAGCCAATGAATACTCTATGGAGAACAATTCTATTTTAACACACATAGGGTTGCCATGAGTCGTAGTCACCTCAAGGCTATTGGTAAATCTCTTTTGCATGTGGAACAAGGAATTGTGAGCAAAGTAGAAGTGGGAGAGTTATGTTTCAGGAACAAAGAATAAACCAATTTGACTGAAAATATTTACATAAGTAAAATGGAGATTGTTGGAAAACAAGGTTGATATTAGATTATAGAGTGTCATGTTATTTATAAAATGGAGACAATAATATTGTAAACAATGTATTCTAAGTAGAATGATCAAAAAACAGGAAGAGATTTCCCCCCCTTCCCTTGGAGCCGATTCTAACTCATGTGGTTGTTGTTGTTAGGTGCCTACGAGTTGTTTCTGACTCGTAGAAACCCTATGTACAACAGAATGAAACACTGCCCAGTCCTGCACCATCCTCACAATCTTAACTATGTTTGAGCCCATTGTTGCAGCCACTGAGTCAATCTATCTTGTTGAAGATCTTCCTCTTTTTTACTGACCCTCTACTTTACCAAGCATCATATCTTTCTCCAGAGACTGGTACCACTGATAACATGTCCAAAGTAAGAGAGACGAAGTCTCCACATCCTAGCTTCCAAGAAGCACTGTGGCTGTATTTCTTCCAAGACAAATTTGTTCATTCTTTTGGCAGTCCACGATGTACACAGTATTCTTTGCCAACACCATAATTCAAAGCATCAATTCTTCTTCAGTCTTCTGTATTCATTGTCCAGCTTTCACATGCATCTTAAGAGACTTAAAAAAAAATCATGGCTTGGGTCAGGTGCATCTTAGTCCCCAGAGTGACATCTTTGCTTTTCAACACTTGTAACATGTCTTTGGAGAAGGTTTGCCCAATGCAATATGTCATTTGATTTCTTGACTGCTGCTTCCATGGGCATTGATTGTAAACCCCAGTACATTAAAATCTTTAAAATCTTGAATTTTTTCTTGGTTTATCAAGATGTTACTTACTGGTCTAGTTGTGAAGATTTTTGTTTGTTTTCTTTATGTGTAGGTGTAATCTGTACTGAAGGCTGTAGTCTTTGAGCTTCATCAGTAAATGCTTCAAGTCCTGTTCGCTTCCAGCAAGCAAGGTTGTGTTATCTGCATATCACAGGTTGTTAATGAGTCTTCCTCTGATCCTAATGCCATGTTCTTCTTCATATAGTCCAGCTTCTCAGATTATTTGCTCAGCATGAAGATTGAATAAGCACAGTGAAAGTAGACAACCTTGATGCACACCTTTCCTGACTTTAAACCATGCAGTGTCTCTTGTTCTTTTGGAACAATTGTCTCTTGGTCTATGTACAGATTCCTTATGAGCACATTTAAGTGTTCTGGAATTCCCATTCTTCACAATGTTATCCATAATTTGTTATGATCCACAAAGTCGAATGCCTTTGTGTAGACAATAAAACACAAATAAACATCTTTCTAGTATTCTCTGCTTTCAGCCAAAATCCATCTGACATCAGCAATGATATCCCTCATTCTACTTTCTCTTCTGAATCCCTCTTGACTTTCAGGTAGTTCCCTGTCCCTGTACTGCTGCAACCATTTTTGAATTATCTTCAGCAAAATTTTACTTGAGTGTGGTATTAATCATATTGTTTGATAATTTCCACATTCTTTTGGATCATCTTTCTTTGGAATGGGCACAAATATGAATCTCTTCCAATCATTTGGCCAGATGGCTGTCTTCCAAATTTCTTGGCATAGACTAGTGAGCACCTCTAGCTCTGCATCCATTTGCTGAACCATCTCAGCTGGTTTTCCATCAATTCCTGGATCCTTATTTTTCACCATTGCCTTCACTGCAGCTTGGACTTGTTCCTTCAATACCATCAGTTCTTGATCATATGCTACCTCCTGAAATGATCGAATGTGGGCCAATTCTTTTTGGTACAGTGACTCTGTGTATTCCTTCTATCTTCTTTTGATGCTTTCTGCATCGTTCAATATTTACCCTGTAGAATCTTTCAATAATACACCTCAAGGCTTGATTTTATTTTTCAGTTTTTTTCAGCTTGAGAAACGCTGAGCATGTTCTTCCCTTTTGGTTTTCTAACTCCAAGTCTTTGCATGTTTCATTACAATACTTTACCTTGTCTTCTTGAGCTCCCTTTGAAATCTTCTGTTCAGTTCTGTTACTTCACTATTTCTTCTATTCAGTTTAGCTACTCCACATTCAAGAGCAAGTTTCAGAGTTTCTTCTGACATCCATTTTTGTCTTTTCTTTCTTTCCTGTCTTTTTAATGACTTCTTGCTTTCTTCATGTGTGATGTCCTTGATGTCATTCCACAGCTCATCTGGTCTTCTGTCATTAGTGTTCAATGCGTCAGATCTATTCTTGAGATGGTCTCTATACTCAAGTTGGATATACTCAAGGTTGTAATTTGCCTTTTGTGGAATTGTTCTAATTTTCTTTGGTTTCAACTTAAACGTGCATAGGAACAATTGATGGTTTGTCACTCAGTGGGCCCCTGACCTTTATCCAGCTGATGATATTGAGCTTCTCCAACACCTTTTTCCACAGATGGAGTCGATTTGATTTCCTGTGCATTCCATCTAGTGAGGTACATGTGTGCAGTCACCGATTTTGAAAAAAAGTTATTTGCAATGAAGAAGTCACTGGTCTTGCAAAATTCTATCATGCGATCTCTGGCATCCTTTCCATCACCACGGTCATATTTTCCGACTACTGATCCTTCTTTGTTTCCAGTTTTTGCATTCCAATCACTAGTAATTATCAATGTAACTGGAGTGCATGTTTTATCAATTTCAGACTGCAGAAATTGGTAAAAATCTTCTATTTCTTTAGCATTAGTGGTTGGTCATTAAATTTGTATAATAGCCTTATTAACTGGTCTTCCTTGTAGATATATGGATATAACCCTATCACTAACAGTGTTGTACTTTAGTATAGATCTTGAAACGTTCTTTTTGAGGATGAATGTGACGCCGGTCCTCTTCAGTTTATCATTCCCAGCATAGTAGACCATAAGATTATTCAATTCAAAATGGAAAACACCATTCTATTTCAGCTCCTTAATGCCTAGGATATGGATTATGCATTCCATTTTATTTTTGATAATTTCCAATATTCCTGGATTCTTACTTCCTATATTGCATGTTCCCATTATTAATGGATGTTTGCAGCTGTTTCTTCTCATTTTGAGTCATGCCACATCAACAAATGAAGGTTCTGAAAGCTTGACTCCATCCATGTCGTTAAGGTTGACTCTGAGAAGGCAGCTCCTCCCCAGTTGTGTTTTGGGTTCCTTCCAACCTGAGGGGCTCATCTTCTGGCACTATACCAGAAAATGTTCCACTGCTATTCATAAGGATTTCACAGGTCAGTTTTTTCAGAAGATAACTGCCCGGTTCTTCTTCTTAGTCTAGAAGCTCTGCTGAAACCTGTCCACCATGGATGACCCTGCTGGTATATAAATACCAGTGGCATAACTTTCAGCATTACAGCAACACGCAAGGCTCCATAGTATGGCAAACTAACAGAGGAGTAGTGGCAAACCGTGTTGGCATGCACAAAATTTATTAGCTCGTCTCTTTTAGTCCCGAAGCATAGTTTCGGCTTTACTGGGGCCTCCTGGGTTCTTGCATGCTCAGAAGCAGTCCCTGACAAGGTTGACATTGTGGAAAGCTTATTTTTGAAATAGCGTTCCAAGTCTCACCACCATTCTACCCAGATGAACCACTATTTAATTTTCATTTGTTACTGAGTTGACAGCACTAAAAAAAAAAAAAAGGCCCTGCTTCAAGAGATAACTTTTAAAAATCAACTCCTTTTGCTACTACACGGAGCTATATCCCCAAGACAAAGTATCAGAGATGCAATGATTATAATGAGGGTAGAGTAGGAAATGTTTGCCATCAGAACAATGAACATAATGAATGAGATATGGGAGGCGCCCTGAAAGGCTTTTAGGTTAGATCTTTTCTCTCTCAAAAAGATTTCTTGTTCGTTTTCAACCTCTGGTTTGAGAAAGGAAAGGAACAATGGCCCTCTTAACAGTGTTTGTAAGATGACCTTTTCTGTCTTCAGTATCTGAACACAGAACTATAACTCTTTGGAGCTAGAATCAAAGAAACCTTGTGGAAAAAAAACAGCCAAAGCCCCCAGGCAGATCTGGCTTTGGACTATTATTTCCAGAAAGAATATAAACAGAAGTTCCAGAAATAACGTTAAGTCGGTTTTCATGAAGTATTCATCACATCTGATTTAATGGGATCATTATAACTGGCATTCAGCATATGTTAATAGCATCTAACACACAGAAGCTTTTTATTTATTTATTTTTTTGACTGTTGAATGAATAATGATCCATGATTTAGGTTTTCTTAATGGCTCCTTAATATCAAGTTTTTTGGCAAAAGGAGCTGGTAAAATGGATGACTTTTTTTTTTTTTTTGTATATTAGAAGCATGGAAAATGTGCATGTTTATAATCAAGGTAGATTTTTGTATCGTAGCTCTAATGAATCTCATGAAAACTTGATGCTTACAAAGAGTCCATCTCCAGCGTAAGTATCAAATGGCGGTATGTTAGCCAGCAATGGGAGAAAAAGCACAGATACTAGGATATTATCGCTAACTATAAAGCAAGTAAAATCTTATACTTTTCAGAGAATCCATCACAATAGAAACATTTAAAAGCTACAAATAGATGTGATAGGATTTCCCCTCTGTGCGCAAGGAATTATGTTCTGCAAAAAAAGCAGAGAGAAATTCATTCTTTTGTCCCACTCTCACCTATGATTCTCCCTGAAGTGTATGTTGTCTGTACTTTCTGCTGTGAAGTTGGGTGAGAGTATACCATTTACTTTGGAATTTCCTTAAGGAAATTTCTAGATAAGCATAATGCTGTGTCTCATCTCCTAAAGTTTTTCTGAACCTTCTAATCTTGACCCTATGAGCTCAGCTACTAACTGGAAGGTTGGAGGTTTGAGTCCACCAAAATGTACCTCAGAAGAAAGGCCTGGTGATCTACCATCAAAAAAAATCAGTCATTGAAAACTTTGTGGAGCACAGTTCTACTCTGTCACACATGGGATTGCCATGAGTCAGAGTCGACTTGACCACAACTGGTTTAAAGATAAGCCTAGATTTTTTGCTGACATTGAAAGGAATTTCATCTGCAGAGAGGCTCAGAGTTAGATAACAAAGAATCAACCTAATCCAAGAAAAAGACCGACACTTTTCCTGACATTGTGTGTAGTGATTATGTAATTTGGTATTGGTATGAGAATGTAGAATATTTCAATCTACATAATTGAAAAAGAAACTAATTTAAAATGATTTTCCACTCCCCAGCTCAGATTATAAAATACAGTCACACCTCTCTTTGAATGTTTCAGTTAAATGCCTTGGATGCCCATATTGCCTCTGTTTGAGAACACTCCCTTTTCTCTCCTGCCATCCTTCCTGTTGTGATAATCTTGAGTCCTTCAGGGTGTTCACAACTATCTTTTGGACTTATTATGTGAATGTGTACAGTCTTGCTTCCCAATACATCTGACTCCACATTTCAATAGCTTCTTTCAGAAAAACATGATACATTAGCATTTCCACATTTAATGAACCAGCTCATTTCCCCTATGTCTCTTTCTTCTCAAAATTCTTCACCTGATTCCTGTAGCTCTGCTCTTTTTTTTTTTTTTTTTTTCCCCAGTTCTCATTTCCACTAGCAGTAACCAGGAGACATATATGCTTTTCAACAGGAGGACCTTTTGTCCACCCCCACAGTAAAACTAATCCTATGATTACCAAACCTTTTACATCCTGTCCACCTGTACTGACGGTGCTAATGATTATAACAGTATTGCAGTTATGATCATTACATTGTATGTACGTACCCTCACTTGATTTCTTCTTATTGCCTCTGAAAATGATTCATTAATAAATAGTCCTGTAAGTACTGTAAGGAAACACTGGTGGCATAGTGGTTAAGGGCCAGGGCTGCTAATTAAAATGTCGGCAGTTCGAATCTGCCAGGAACTCTTTGGAAACGTTATGGGGCAGTTCTACTCTGTCCTATAGGGTCGCTATGAGTCAGAATCAACTCAATGGTACCAGGTTTGTTTTTTGGTTTAAGTACTGTAAAGACAAACAAATGAAGAGAAGAAATGTTGGAATTTGCTCAGTGGTGCTCAAAACTAGGTAAGCATTATAATCACCTGTAGAGTATCTTTTCTTCTCTTTCTTTATTTTAAAGTATTATGGGTTCTGTTTTAAAATGTTGTTGTTGTTGTTAGTTGTCAAATCGAGTTGGCTCCAACTCTTGGTGACTTTATGTATAACAGAACTAAGTGTTGCCATGTCCTGGGCCATCTTCATGATCATTGGTATGTTTGAGTCTATTGTTTTGGCCATTGTATCAATCTATCTCACTGAGAGCCTCCCTTCCCTTCACTGATCCTCCACTTTACCAACCATGATGTCTATTTTTTGCAATTGGTTTTTCTTGATGTCATGTTCAACTTAAGCAAGCTAAAGTCTCACCATCCTCACTTCTAAGGAGCATTTTGGTTTTATTTCTTTTAAGAGTGATTTGTTCGTTCTTCTGGAAGTCGATGGTGTATTCAGTACTCTTCACCAACACCACAATTGTTTTAATAGATGGGACTCTGGAATTTATATTTTTAAGAAGTGCTTCAGGTGATTTGGTTCAGTTTGTTAGAAAGCCTGCATTTGAGAACCTTTACCAGACATCACAACTAGTTTGTAACTGCAGCGACTGGTATCCATTTGGTTTTTCTAGTTCACATCAGTGATTATTCTGTTACAATTCAAAATTAGCTTCCAATCAAGAACAACAGTTTTATTTTCAGAAGTGTTAAAAATAAGAACCTATTTTTTTTTTTCTCAAGGCAATTTCTTTGATTTAAACTGAATAAATCAGCACCCTTGTAGCTATAACTCTGTGTGTGAGGTTTTTTTTTTTTTTTTTCAGTTCGTAAAACAAGTTTGTTTTTTCTGCTTAATTTTTTTTCATTTTTCAATTTTTGATACCATAGGCCAGGTATCATATTAATCTTCAGTTATCTCTGTGACTGAATTAAATTGATGCATTAGCTTCATAAGAGTCAGTCCATGCTATCCCTGAGCCTCAGCAGGAACGCTATTCTCATCCAAATAAATATACACATTGATACTAGGGTGAGGAGAAATAATTATAGTTTATGCACTTTTAAAAATATTTATTAACAGTTAAAGATTATATTTGAATCTAATTGAAAAGGATATTTCCTCCTTAAGCACCTATGTATAAGATTGTATATAAGAATAACAACTTATTTGAACAATCACATGTAGTTGCTGTTATTAGTGCCATCAAGTTGGTTCCAACTCATAGCAACCCTGTGTACAACAGAAGAAAACACTGTCTGGTCCTGGTCCAGCCTCACAATCATTGCTATGTCTGAGCCCATTGTTGCAGCCACTGTGTCACTCCATCTCCTTGAGGGTCTTCCTCTTTTTCTCTGACCCTCTACTTTACCAAGCATGATGTCCTTCTCCAGGGACTGGTTCATCATAAAAACATGTCCAAAGAACATGAGACAATTCTTGCCATCCTCTCTTCTAAGGAGCATTCTGGCTGTACTTCTTCTAAGGCAGATTTGTTCATTCCTCTGGTAGTCTATGGTATATTAAATATTTTTCACCAACATCATAATTCAAAGGCATCAATTCATCTTCGGTCTTCCTTACTCTTTGTCCAGCTTTCACATGTATATGAGGTCATTGAAAACATCATGGCTTGGGTCAGGCGCGCCTTAGACCTCAAAGTAATATATTTGCTTTTAAAAGGGCTTTTGCAACAGATATTCCCAACGCAATACATCATTTGATTTCTTCTTTTTTTAAAATATAATTTTATTGTTGTAGTTTAAGTGAAAGTTTACAATCCAAGTTAGCCTCTCAAACAAAAATTTATACATACGTTGCTATGTGACCCTAATTGCTTTCCCTATACTGTGACAACACATTCTTCCTTTCCACCCCTTCCCGTGTCCATTCAACCAGCTCCTGACCCTCTCTGCCTTCTCATCTCACCTCTGGACAAGAGCTGCCCATTTATTCTCATGCATCTACTTAAGCTGAGAAGAACACTCTTCACAACTATCATTTTATGTCCCATAGTCCAGTCTAATCTTTGACTAAAGAGTTGGCCTTGAGAATGGTTTTAGTGCTGGGTTGACAGAGTCTGGGGGCCGTGCTCTCTGGGGTTCCTCCAGTCTCAGTTAGACCATTAAGTCTGGTATTTTTACTAGAATTTGAGTTCTGCATCCTACTTTTTTCCTGCTCCATCAGGGACTGTCTGTTGTGTTCCCTGTCAGGGCGGTTATTGGTGGTAGCTGGGCACCATCTATTTCTTCTGGTCTCAGGCTGATGCAGTCTCTAGTTTATGTGGCCCTTTCTGACTCTTGGGCTAATGCTTTCCTTGTGACTTTGGTGTTCTTCATTCTCCTTTACTCCAAGTGGATTGGGACCAATTGATGCATCTTAGATGGCCACTTGCTAGCTTTTTAAGACACCAGACACCACTCACCAAAGTAGGATGCAGAACATTTTCTTAATAAACTTTGTTATGCCAATTGACCTAGATGTCCCCTGAAAGCATGGTCCCCAAACCCTGGCCCCTGATACTCTGTCCCTGGAGGTGTTTGGTTGTATTCAGGGTACTTCTCAGCCTTGATTTAGTCCAGTTGTGCTGACTTCCCCTGTAGTGTGTGCTGTCCTTCCCTTCACCTAAGATAATTCTTATCTACTATCTAGTTAGTGAATAACAGTCTCCCTCCCTCCCCACCCTCTTAACCATCAAAGAATGTTGTCTTCTATGTGTAAACCTTTTCCTGAGTTATTATAATAGTGGTGTTATATAATATTTGTCCTTTTGTGACTGACTAAATTCACTCAGCATAATGCCTTCCAGATTCCTCTGTGTTATGTTTCACGGATTCATCATTGTTCTTTACCATTGTGTAGTATTCCACTGTGTGAATATACTGTAATTTGTTTACGCATTCATCCACTGATGGGCACCTAGGTTGTTTCCATCTTTTTGCTATCATGCACAGTGCTGCAATGAACAGGGGTGTGCATATATCTACTCATGTGACGGCTCTTATTTCTCTAGCATATGTTCCAAGGAGTGGGGTTGCTGGATCATATGGTGCTTCCATTTCTAGCTTTCTAAGGAAGCCCCAAATCGATTTCCAAAGTGTTGTACCATATCATTTGATTTCTTGACTGCTGCATCCATGGGTGTTGATTGTGGATCCATGTAGAATGAAATCCTTGACAGCTTCAATGTTTTCTCCATTTATCATGATGTTGCTTATTGGTCCAGTTGGGAGGAGTTTCGTCTTCTTTACATTGAGGTGGAATCCATACTGAAGGTTGTAGTCTTTGATCTTCATTAGTAGGTGTTTCAAGTTGTCTTCCCTTTCAGCAAGCAAGGTTGCATCATCTTCATATTACATGTTGTTAAAATAGTCTTCCTCTAATCCTGATGTCTTGTTCTTCTTCACATAGTCCATCTTCTCGGATTATTTGCTTAGCATACATATTGAATAAATACAGTGAAAGGATACAACTGTGACACACACCTTTCCTGACTGTAAACAATGCAGTATCTCCTTGTTACATAAGCCCACATATTTCTTTGAATTCGGAGTATACATATGTAGTCTATGAAGAAAACACAGAAAAGTGCTTTGTTTTCTGATATGCTTTGTTATTTCTGAGTCTTCGTGGTAAGCGAATTATTTGGAGATTACTCAACTCTCTTACTCTGGGTTTTAATTAATTAATTAATTTATTTATTCATATTAAATTGCTTCCCAGGAGGTAACACCAAAAAAGATGTCTATGTTTTTGTGAACAGTTTTATTACCTGGATAAGCCGTTATTGAAAATTATACACATAATAAAATAATTTCTTTACAAAGTTGAGAAGAAATGCTCTGAAGAGATTAAATATCCAACAATATGAAGATCAGCATAAGAAGAACTGGGAACAAAACTTAACATTTTAAAAATTTGTATACAGCAAATTTATCTCATAAGAAAGACTGTTGAATTGTGTATTTCAGAACAAACATTAAGTTCAAATAGTGCTGCAACAAGGACATTTATTTTGTTTATGTTAAATTGGATTAATCTTATCCCAAGGCAAATCAGCAGGTCTGTCTAAAATCATTAGTATGTTCTAACCACAATTTAACTAAAGGCCTAACTCATTAGCAGGGCATGAAGAGTTCTGTGTAAATGATGTTGGTCTTGATGAATGCCTTGAAGATATTAATTAGAAAGATAAGTTTACAGACTGGATTTTGCAAAATTTGGTTTCCCCCTTGCTTTCTAAAAAGTTGTGAAAGAGCAAGCTGGATATTTATGATAAAAATTCTAGTGTAAGTTACCTCATTAACTTATCGTAAAAACGAATTTAGTTAGGAATATGTTCTACAGTCCAAGGTCCCCTAATGAGAGGTGTTACTATTATGAAAGTGAGTTGGAATCAAGCAGAGGCGTGTGTGTGTATGTGTACATACATACGTGCATTTGTTAAGTACTTAAAAAAGTGTTAATGAAAAGTTAAATCTATTAGACATTAGTAGGAACAGTGGAATTACTGATTCTATTGGTGATATTCAAGAGGAAAATAACCTTAATGTTTTGAGGAAACAACATTAATGAAGAAGAGAGGATAAATGTTATACAAGAGAGAGAATCAAAATAGATCCAAAAATCAATTGATCACTCAGGAAGGGCCTCACATCCCATCATGTTAATGGATGGCAGACATTCTGTGGGTTCACCATACCTCGGAGTCTGTTCTTTGTCTTCACGTAAGTATGTCAATATGCTCATGTTTATTATGATAAGAATTTTATCATTTGTATTTATGTGTCTAGTCTCATGCTACTAGAGAAGACAAAACATGTATAATCCACTACTGTAACTTTAGCACCTACCGTACTGTATAAGCTTAATAAATATTTAATACTTTTTTAAAAGAAGCAACAAACCTCCTAATCATAGACATTAGTAGGTAGTGTAGACTAATTAGTTAACCTTGCAGACTAAAATCAGATGTCTACGTTTGAATCCAGTTACTCCTAGTTGTGTAACTTTGGACAAATTACTTTACTTCCCTAAGCTTCATTTTTCTCATATTTAAAGTAAAACTGGTATCTATTTCATAGGATGGTTATGAAGAGTTTTGCAAAATGCCTGACACAGAGGACGTGCTCAATACGTTTTAGCTACTAATAACATTTAAAGTGAATTATTTTATATATGAATGAACTCATTTACTGTTTGTTGATTTTCCCTAATTGAATTGGTAACATTACATCAAATATTCTGGATGCCTTTCTCTGCTTCCCTATTACTTATCCCTCACATCCACCCCCAAAATCTCACCTACAAGAAGCAAAATTAAAAACAAATAACCTGTCTGGAAATATTGGTCAAAGTGAATTGGTTGCAAACCTTCAACTAAAGCAATCTGAAATCAAGACAAGTTAGTATTAAATGGTGAAATGCTGAGATATAATTCATCTTAACAAATGCTTGTTAAGAACCAACTAGATGCTCATCACTGTGCTACAAAAAGAAGGAAATAAGTACGTTTATTGATTGCTACTCTAAACTCCTTTGTGCTGGACACAAAATACATTATTTAAGTCTTCAGAATAATGCCGTAGAGTATATATTTTATACAAATAATAACCCTAAATTGCAGTTGTTATTAGGTGCTGTCAGTCAGTTCCTACTCATAGCAACCTTATGTACAACAGAACAAAACACTTCCCAGTCCTGGGTCATCCTCACAATCATATCTATGTTTGAGCCCACTGTTGCAGCCACTGTGTCAATTCATCTTGTTGTGAGTCTTCCTCTTTTTCACTGACCCTCTCCTTTACCAAGCATGATGTCCTTCTCCCTGGACTGGTCCCTCATAAAAACATGTCAAACTACATGAGACAAAGTATCTCCATTCTTCCTTCTGAGAAGTATTCTGGCTGTACTTCTTCCAAGACAGAATTGTTCATTCTTCTGGCGGTCCATGGTACATTAAATATTTTTGGCCACACCTTTATTCAAAGACATCAATTCTTCTTCGGACTTTCTTATTCATTGCCCAGCTTGCGCGTGCGTGTGAGGTGATTGAAAATACTATGGTTTGGGTCAGGAACACCTTAGTCTTCAAGGTGACATATTTGCATTTTAACACTTTAAAGATCTCTTTTGCAGCAAATTTGCCCAATGCAATACGTCCTTTAATTTCTTGACTGCTGCTTCCATGGTCACTGATTGTGGATCTAAATAAAATAAAATCCTTTACAACTTCAATATTTTTTCTGTTTATCTTGATGTTGTTTATTGGTCCAGTTGTGAGGGTTTTTATTTTCTTTATGTTAAGGAGCAATTCCTACCAAAAGCTGTATGTAGTCTTTGATCTTCATCAGTAAGTGCTTTCAAGACCTCTTCACTTTCAGCAAGCAAGGTTGTGTCATCTACGTATTGCAGGTTGTTAATGAGTCTTCCTCCAATCCTGATGCCAAGTTCTTCTTCATATAGTCCAGCTTCTTGGATTATTTGCTCAGCATACAGATTGAATAAGTATGGTGAAAGGATACACACTGTTCTGACTTTAAACCATTCAATATCCCATTGTTGTGTTCTAACGATTGCCTCTTGGTCTGTGTACAGGTTCCACATGAGCACAATTAAGTGTTCTGGAATTCCCATTCTTTGCAATGTTATCCATAATTTGTTGTGATCCACCCAGTCAAATGCCTTTGCATATTTAATAAAGCACAGACAAACATCTTTCTGGTATTATCTGCTTTCAGTCAAGATCCATCTGACATCAGCAATGATATCCCTTGTTCCACTTTCTCTTCTGAATCTATCTTGACATTCAGGTAGTTCCCTGTCCATGTACTGATGCAACTGTTTTTGAATTGTCTTTGGCAAAATTTTACTTATATGTGATATTAATTTTTTTTTGATAATTTCTATGTTCCTTTAGATCACCTTTCTTTGGAATGGGAACGTATATGGACCTCTTCCAGTCAGTTGGCCAGGTGGTAGCTGTCTTTCAAATTTCTTGGCATAGACAAGTGAGCGCTTCCAGTGTTGCATCCCTTTGTTGAAACATCTCAATTGGTATTCTGTCAATTCCCGGAGCCTTATTTTTCGCCAATGCCTTCAGTGCAGCTTGGACTTCTTCCTTCAGTACCATCGATTCTTGATCATATGCTACCTCCTGACATGGTTGAAGAGTGAACTATTCTTTGTACAATGACTCTGTATATTCCTTCCATCTTCTTTTGATGCTTCCAGCATCATTCAGTTTTTTGCCCATAGAATCCTTCAATATTGCAGCTTGAAGCTTGGATTTTGTTTTTTCAGCTTGAGAAATGCCAAGTATTTTCTTCCTTTTTGGTTTTCTAACTCCTGGTCTTTGCACCTTTCATTATAATAGTTTATCCTGTCTTCTTGAACTCCTCTTTGAAATCTTCTGTTCAGCTCTTTTGCTTCATCATTTATTCCTTTTTCTTTAGCTACTGTAAGTTCAAGAGCAAGTTTCAGAGTTTCTTCTGGAATCCATTTTGGTCTTTTGTTTTTTTCCTGCTTTTTTAATGACCTTTTGCTTTCTTCATGTATGATGTCCTTGATGTCATTCCACAACTTATCTGGTCTTCAATCATTAGTGTTCATTGTGTCAAATCTCTTCTTGAGATGGTTTCTAAATTCAGACAGGATATACTCAGGTTCATACTTTGGCTCTTATGGATTTGTTTTAATTTTATTCAGCTTCAACCTGAAAAAAGAAATACCTATTTTCAACAACAGAAACCGAGACTAAAGATGTATACCTCGCTGGATGGAATACAAAGGAACCAAATCAGCTACATCTGTGGAAAGAGATGACGGAGAATATCATCATTCAATATCATCATTCAAAACAAGAGCAGGGGCCAACTTCAGAACAGAGCACCAATTCCTTATGTGCGAGTTCAACCCTAAATTAAACTATGCTTTTTCTGCTAAGCTTTACAGCTAGGCACTGTGCAGATAATTCAATGAATGAAAGGAGGGCTTTAAACCGAATGGTAACATTACACCAGTAGTTTCCAAACATTTAACCTTAGCAGAGGGACCCTCTAGTAAAATGAAAATCCAATATATAAAATAGACGCCTGTAAGAGGTGCTCTAGCTGAAATAATTGTAGTGGACTTGAAAACCACTTGATAGCCCCTTCTCCTTTTTACCATAGGGATAGCCCCTTTTTACCCTCAGCACAAACTCCTGGGGATTCAAAGATTGGTTTTAAAACAACCCTTCTCAATTTAAAGATTTATAGTAATCAGAGCCCAAGATATGTCAAGCAAATGGTTTCCCAATTTCCTGATTAATCATTGTTTTCTAGAAAATTAGATGTTTTGGTCAAAGAATAATACCATTCTGCATCTGAGGCATGCTTTAGAGCAAAAGGGAATCATGTTGGTCAAAGTTTCTTAAATAAGGCATGTATCCCATGTACATCCTTAATACCTTTTATTTTTATAAAGGATTGCATTTGGCACTTAAATTCTGTAAACTATTATTATACCATTTTAACAATTACTATATCACTTTTAATAGGGTCAGGACTTATATTATTTGTACAACTACTGTGAGATAATGGGCTCAAGCATAGTTTAATGGAGCAGGGTGGACTTGTGTGCCTAGACAAAATTTGCAGAAGGTTCTGGACAGATATGTTGGCCTGCAATAAGAGGGTATTGATTAAATATATTAATATACTTAGTATAATAAGAGCCAGGTTTCTCAATGTTGGAGAAGGGACATAATGATATGGAAAAGGTGAATGAGAGAATAAGCTCTGTGGAGTTGGATTGCAACTGGGTTATGAATACAAAGACATTATTTATATCATACTATGCTATATTAGGAGCCCTGGTGGTGCAGTGGTTAAAGTACTCGGCTGCTAAATGAAAGGTCAGCGGTTTGAACACAGAGGCTGCTCTGTGGGAGAAGGATGTGGCAGTCTGCTTCCATAAAGATTTATAGCCTTGGAAACCCTACGGGGCAGTTCTACTATGTCTTATAGAGTCACTAAGAGCCAAAAGTGATTCAAGGGCAATGAGTTTGTTTTTTTTTAAATTCTGTATTATATTATATTTACATATAAACGCATGTATATATACATTATTTATTTAGCATATATTTATTAATTGTATATTTATTGTACATTTTAAAGTTTTATGTTATTTATATATTTATTTATATATATGGCTAGATGTAGAAAAAGAAATTGAGTATGTGTCTGCTGATAAGACCTACAAGTAATGACATATCAGTACTAATGAGCACAGGTAGCATTCAGATCTTGGTTTCTAAGAACCCATTCGCCACTAAAAGGAATCAGAGCTCCTTAAGGAAATGACTGAGGCAGAGATGAGCCTGAAAAAGTCTTGTTGTGCTAAAGAGTTAACAAGTCCTCAAACAATGATGGGGACATATCAAAACAACACAGTATTGGACTTAAAGAAGTATCTACTGGCCAAATCTGGGAAAATTGCTAATAATGAATGTCTTAGTCATCTAGTGCCGCTATAAGAGAAATACCACAAGTGGATGGCTTTAACAAAGAGAAGTTTATTTCTTCACAGTAAAGTAAGCTAAAAGTCCAAATTCGGGACATCAGCTCCAAGGGAAGGCTTTCTTTCTCTGTCGGCCTTCTCATCAGTCTTTCCCTGGACTAGGAGCTTCTCCGCCCAGGGTCCCAGGTCCAAAGGACGCGCTCTGCTCCTGGCGCTGCTTTCTTGGTGGTATGAAGTCCCCCGTCTCTCTGCTCACTTCTCCCTTTTGTATCTCAAGAGATTGCCTCAAGACGCAATACAATCTTGTAGATTGAGCCCCGCTTCACTAACACAACTGCTATGCTCATCTTCCCTAATTAACATCATAGAGGCAGAATTTACAACATATAGGAATATCACACAACACTGAGAATCATGGCCCGGCCAAATTGATACACACATTTTTAGGGGAACATAATTCTATCCATGGCAATGAATTATAACAGATTGGATAGGAAGCCCTGGTTTTGTTGAGTTGATTCCTATTCATAGTGACCCCACAGGACAGAGTAGAACTGCCCCATAGGGTTTCCTAGGCAGTAAATCTTTTACAAGAGCTGATCACTAGGTCTCTTCTCCCTTGGAGCCTCTGATGGGTTTGAACCACCAACCTTTTTGGTTAGCAGCCAAGTGCTTAACCACATACCAATATGAATAAATAAATGAATATATAAATAAACAGGGAGAAGGAAAAGCTCTACCTTATAGTATGATGTCAACTAATAAATATAGAATTAATGCTGGAATTAGACACCATTTGGCAGTCACCATAGTAATAACTGTTTTAGGAAAGAATTATCAGTGAATGCTAAACCTATGGAGTGAAAATTTGCTGAGATGCCAGATATTTATGTAATCTCAAAGTAGTGCTCTATAAAATATTTATAAATGTTATCACTTGTTAGACAATTAATACGTAAATAAGGATAAAAATAAATTCATAAGTGCAAACATTTATGAATTAACTTTACAGTAGAGAATCCTGGGAGATACCATGCTAACCCAATGACAAGAGTTAGCATCACTACCAATGAGACAAATCAACATCCTGTGCCTCCTGATATGATGCTCTGAGAGCATAGCATCATTTCTCTGATATTCTTTCTAAAAATGCATAACTTGAATCTAATCATGAAGAAGCATTAGTAACAGATAATTAATATACTTTCCCATGTAAATTTTCTGTGTTTACATCTCAGTTAATGAGATTTACTAAATGACCAAAAGTCTCAGCTGTTATGTGATTAAATTTTTATATTAAATGCTGATGGGATATACTACACCCTATACATAGTTGCCATATCAATGAGCCCATAATTTAAAGATGGAGGTGATAATGTAGTTCACTTTAGATTCAAATTCCACGTTACCTAATATTTCCATCTAAAAACAAAATACTGCATGCCTTACCCAGTCTGCTTCCATTCATTTGCTTGGATTTAATTTTGTTTCTGGCCCTGAACGCTTGTAAGTTCATTCCCACCACGGTCTAAAGACCTTTGAACTTGAAGAAATCTTTTTTTTTCCATGTAATTTCTTCCTGATGGAACCACATAACTTACAGGTCTTAAATTATATTCAATGGAATTCTGAATATCTCTAATATTTTTATCCATTTAGTTATAACTTCTAGCATTATTCTGGTTTTATTTCTTCAGTGCAGTCTTTCTTGTCTTATCTCCATGCTTTTATTAATTTCATTCATTCAGTCTGGAATGGTTTTCCCCTCTAGCTCTGTCAGGTGATCTCTTACCCATCTTTCAAGGTCCACACTTATGGACACTTCATGCCAATCACACTTTCCCTAAGACAGATTTTTTTCCTCTATGCTTCTGTAATTTGCAAAAAAATAGCACAATATTCTGCCTTTTCCCTTTCTTATTGGCTTGCATGCTGTTGGGAACAGAGTACAAATGAGTTCACTTTTGCAATTCCCATAGCTCCCATCCCTCTTTAGATTGAAAGACTATAACCGCACTGAGCCACTTTAATACGTTTGGAATTTGTTGAATAGTGATAGTAACTTGTTTTCTTGGAAGTCACTATTGCTTTTAAACTGAAAACACAATTACATAATTCTGTACCAGAATACTTGGAGCCTAGACATTAAAACCTTTCCACATGTTAATTTTGTTGGTGATATTTCACAACACAAGTATTTTTTACTGTACATTTTGTGGATACCACAAAGTTTTTTTGAGAACCCAGAAATTAAGAATGACTAACTTGGAGTATATGGTTGTTAATAGTATGTTGGATAGATGACTTAATAGCAGCTCAGATAAGTTCATAATACTGAGAAATACACAAATAAAAACATCCTCAAGACTTCTTAAAATTGTTCTGTATGAAGAGCTTTAAAATTGTTTCTTGAGACTGGTAAAGAAGTATCTATTAAAAAAGTTCTCCAGAGTAAAGCTAAGAGCCCTGAATTATAGAAGTAATTTCCCCCTTTTGTTTTGCTGTAGATTTTCAGACAGAAAAATTTGAATATAGAAAAAAAAAGTTCTTACCATCTAACTAGTGTTAAGTAAATATATATTCTGATTTCTACAGGTACATGGAACAATTTTTTGCTTTTATAAGATTACCATATTCTTTTCTTTTATTCAAACATCTCCTGAAATAGCTTAACAGTAAAACAGCAAATGACCTTTATTTCACATTATTTCATGATTTATATATTTCTTTAAAAAAAAATTAACTGTATTTTAGCCTATGACTGAAAATTTGCCATTTACTCAGATGTTGTTTTTATAAAAGTAAAATCTAAATGTGTGACTTTTAAACTATTTTAGAAAAGAATACATTTCAGTTGGGATATATTGTTGAACCAAAAAGAAACAAGAAAGGAAAAATTCATAGGTCACGGTGTACAATACAATAGTAAAACATTTGATTTACTGCAAAACTCTCTCTGGATTATTTTACCCAGTGGAAAATACAGTGTAATGTCTGCTTAGCTGTCTTGATTATGTCATACAATAACAGGAGTGTTTTTCTTTCGATACAGAACTGACAAGCTATGGGTAAAACAAAATAAGGTGCTATTTCTATTTACTCTGAAGAGGACAGTATTGGAAAATACTTTGTTTTTGTAGTGGAGGTGCCATGACAGCCTAGATCTTAGTGACTACTTACAATATCTTCTTTAGTGTTCAATAAAGAAGAAATGAAGAAATAAAATTGTCATTTTCTTGGAGTTCTATCCGAGTTTTCCTTCCCATGGCCAATGTAAAGCATGTTTGTTAGAAACAGTTTTTGATTGGAATGAGATGCTTGGTCCAGTCATCGAAAGGTGGATGGCCTGAAGAGTTCTTGCTTCACCAGCTCTCAGAAGAGCACCACTAGCTCGCGTGCCTATTTGTCCTTTGTTAAAACTACAGAGATTTTCTTCAGGCAGTGTATGCTATGGTTTAGTTGAAAGTTTTTAACAAGATCACAGTGGTGTCAGCCTACATCAGAATTTATTCCTAGAGTTCTTGAACCTTGTGTTCATTTTCCTGTTCTGAAAATAACCATCAATGTAGAATCTCAGGGTGACCTGATAATCATTGTAACATGAGGAGAAGATATGCTGGATAATAAAGTTTAGTTCTACTATTACAGCTGAAAGTCTGATATATTTAATCGTCCTATTTATTACAACTCTTCCAGTTTTCCAATTCTATTTTCTCTTCTCTCTTATTACTGTCTCAACACATGACTGTTTTTCCAATGAATGCCCTGATAGGGAACACAACACGGAGTCCCTGGTGGAGCAGGGGAAGGGTGAGGTGCAGAACTCAAATTCTAGTACAAAGACCAGACTTAATGGTCTGACTGAGACTGGCGGAACCCCAGAAAGCATGGCCCCTGGACTGTCTGTCAACCCAGAACTAAAATAATTTCCGAGGCCAATTCTTCAGACAAGGATTGGACTGGACTGTGGGACATAAAATGATACTCATTAGGAGTGTGCTTCTTAGCTCAAGTAGCTACAGGAGTCTAAATGGGCAGCTTCTGTCCAGAGGTGAGATGAGAAGGCAGAGAGGGTAAGGAGCTGGTTGAATGGACATGGAAAATCAGAGGTGGAAAGGAGGAGTGTGCTGTCACAGTATAGGGAGAGCAATTAAGGTCACATAACAATATATGTATAAATTTTTGTATGAGAGACTAACTTGAACTGTAAACTTTCACTTAAACTACAATAAAAAAAAAAAAAAAGACTTTTTAAGACCTCCAATGGATGTCTCTCTCTCAAACCAAATGACTTTCCTTTCTGTCATATGGCCCTTTGTATCTCAGATCCCTTTATAATTTGGTTTCTATCTTCTTTTTTAGCCTTCACATCTTATCACAAGATTCCTAAGATCAAGCCACAGAAAGCTGCTCAGAATTGCCAGGACACACCTTATTTGTTGACACTTCTAAACCTTTATGCATGCTCACCTTTCTCCCGGGGTTGTTTTTTTCACCTTATTCACTTGACAAACTCCTCTTCATCCAGAATACACAGTCCTAGTGCCACTCTCCAAGTCACTTCTCAGACTGAACCCTTTCTTCTCTGTCCAAAATTAGTTTCTTAAGTGTATGTTAGTGTAATTATTTAAAGATTAGTTTTTCTATCCAAATTTCTCCTCTCATGTAATCTTTGTGAACAGGGGTTATATGTTATCCATTTTTGCATTCTATCCACAATATCAAAGTACAGTGCCTAGCTCATCCTAGATGCTCAATAAATATGATTGAATTGAAAAGTATAGGCATTTCCCTATATCTCTTGATGGCTGTCTCTCTCCTGGCTAGCAAGTTATACTAAAAGTCTATTTATACAATATAATTTTCTTCCATTTCCAATCTTTTAATGCTCTATAACTCCCATTTTCTTCTAAATTTTATGAACTACATGACTCTATGTCTCTCTAATCATAAACTCAGATATTTTATAATGTGTCCTATTGAAACAAACTGGAATACAAGGTAGTGATTTTAAAAGACCTCTAGCTACTAAAATTGCCACCCCAAAGTCTATCTGTAACCCATATAAATATAGGACATGAAATAGTTAAGCAGGAAAAGATCTGACTCATTGTGGGCAGAGTGTTGTCTTACAAAGGAAGTACTGTTGTATCCATTTTTTTCTGCATATTATTTTCTGGATTAATCCAATTTCAAAGTGGTTTTTCTTCCCCTCAACAAATAATAATAATAATTAAAAAAAAAAGCCTCCACTGGAACAATGTGATCAGAACCCAGCAGCAACTGGCCAAAAAACATAGAAGCTGCAGAGCAGAAAGGAAAAGAAAGTCATGTTGTTGTTGTTGTTGGGTGCCTTCGAGTTGATTCCGACTCAAAGCAATCCCATGTGAAAGAGTAGAACTACCCCATAAGGTTTCCAAGGCTATAATCTTTATATAAGCAGATTACTAGGGTAGGTTCTAACTGCCAACCTTTCAGTTAGCAGCCGAGTGATTAACCACTATGTCACCAGGTCTCCTTAAGAAAGCTGTAGGCCACCAAAATATAAACAGAACCAATTTCCTAGTAGTTTGGTAACCAGTGAAATTTTAGCACAGAGCAGATTAGGAAAAGCTCTCTCTCTTAAATGCCATTGATAAAAAAAAAAAAAGAAAAAGTAAATTATATGTAATTCAAAGTCATGAGGCAATATTTACTATTTCCTCAAATAATAAGGGCCCAGATTTAATTAATCAATATCCCAACACAGAAAAAAGTCGTTGCTTTCTTCCAAGTCTTTTTTCTTCTTTTTCTAATAAAAATAGTTGTACTTTCTTAAATTCTTCCTCTCTTGATGTGATTTGAGAGCTTTTAGTTTTAATAAACTCTTCTGAAAATGCTGCTTAGTCATTATTTTCTCTTTAAGTATGTTGATGGTATTCCATGGGCTTAATTATCATTTTTATGTGAATGGTTACAAAATAAAAATAAAAACATTTTCTTATTTTCCAGAATTTTAATTAGATCAATTTATTTCAAGAAATAAATGGAGGACCGGGGAAGCTCTTATTTAGGAGCTCTATCTCTGCCCTAATTCACTTGTACTGTTTTCTCAGCCCCCACATTACTTGCGCTGTTTTACAGTCTAAGCATAGAGGTACTGGTTAAGAAACATTTGGATGAAACCTGGTAAGAAATAAGTTGAAATATATTGAGCAGCCCAATCCCAGGACACTTATATGAAACTCTGGAATGTAACCTTTGGAAAACTTTGATGAACTTGTGAATTGAGCTGAAGCATTAAAAAAGAAGGCTATATTGTGTACATTCAAAATCCTAAAGATAGAGCCATCTTCTGTTGTGAAAAAAAATGGCCTTTGTTCATCAGTGTCTCTGTTATGGTGGATTCTTGAGTTTGATGAGGTGAGACTCTTTAATTTAATTCCAAGTACAGCACATTGGATCCTAATGAGCCGGGTTTTCCCTGTTGCCTAATTCACTTTGTCTACAGTTAGGGGCTTGGGGAGGCCACTAGAAGTCCATTAGATTGGAGTGCTAAAAAACAGGCCCCAGGGGACCTAAGACAGATAGAATACCTCACTTGTGGATTTATTACTAAGTTCCTGGCTTACTGAAAGAAAATGGTAAAGAAACAGTAAGTATTCATTTATAATTTGATTATTTTATTCGTTAAAAACTTAAATTTAGGTGTTTTGTGAGCTGCAAAATAATATCCACAGGATTAAACAAGTATTTCTGCACATTTGTCTTATTTGTGCATCAAATAAGTATGACTGGATGGAATTTCACCAAATTTGCAGGTTACTTTCAGGGTGGTCTAACTTAAAATATAGCATACTCCAAAATTTACATGGAGGTGCTAGGATAGTACATTTTCAGTGCCTGGCATACAGTAAGTGCTTAGTTTCCACTCAGTCGTGCTATAGCTGTTACATCATTTCTTTCAGCATCGTTGTCCTCATCATCTTTATGGGCTACAAAGTCAACCTGGACTCTTATTAGAACCCCCTGGCCCTTTTTGAAAGCTTTTTCTATTTTGGCAAAATGTGTGATTAAAACCTTACTCAAAATCTATTGTATAGTTTCCACCTTCATTTGCATTTTCTGGGTAAGGAAGGGATCTCAGGGCAGGGTAGAAAAACCTGCTTTCAAATCTTACTGCCCACATTCTAGCATCCTCATAACTATAGATGCATGTGTTGAGCACACCATTTGTTAGGGGAAAAAAATCCTGATTTTGCTTTATTTCTTGGAGTCGTGCTGTGAAGAAAAATCTATTACCCAGGTCTGCAGTATATTGAGTGTATAACATTTACTTGTATGTGTTAACTTCAGTCTATTAGTGAACTCGTGGCTCAGAGGCATAAGGCAACTGTTGCTGATGAAAAAGTAATTCATAACCCTTGTTAAAATCTTTGTTTATTCATAGAATAAAAATTCCACCTATGCCACTGGACTTTTCCAGTTCCCCCACTCCAAATACACTGGCTATATGTTTATACTGTGCTAAAACTAAACCAAAACTGTTGTCATTGAGTCAATTCCGACTCACAGCACAGAGTAGAACTGTCTTATAGGGTTTCCAAGGAGTGGCTGGTGGATTTGAACTGCTAACGTTTTGGTTAGCCAAGCTCTTAACCACGTTCTAGCACATTATTATGTGCTAGAACATATAAAAATCTAGCTTATCTAACCTGGCTCTTTTGGACCCATTTACATTTTAGAAATGTGCTTCCAAGACTAGATATTTTTGACTGAGCCCTATTATCTTACTTTTATGTCTACCTTCATCACAATTTTCCCCTGTACTTACAATGTGACAAACTTGTTATTTTATAATTAATGCAAGATGTCTTTTGATAACCATCTTTCTTTCTGATGTATAGATACACATAACTAGCAAATATCCCTTCCCTCTCTCTTGACATTAGAATTAAACTGCATATAATATGTTTTAAAATTGACTGGCATGTTCCATGTTGTAGTAATAAGTTTTTCATAACAATTTCATATTTTTTAAACTTCAATGGTTTTCAGTCTGCCAGTAGTTCACCACCTATGAAATCTAAGATCACCGATTCTAAGAATGTCAGAAAAGAATTATAACCACTCAGTATCATAAAAAATGATTTCAAGTTCATAACGTCTGTAGAACATAAATAAAGAGCAATTGAAAAAAGGAAAATTGGTAGACTAGAAATCACATGTGAGAATCAGTGGCAATTAAACTCCTGACTCATAGCGACCCTATAGGACAGAGTAGACCTGTCTATAGAGTTTCCAAGGAACGACTGGTGGATTTTAACTGCTAATCTTTTGGGTAGCAGCCAAGATCTTGACCACTGCGCCACCAGGGCTCCAATTAATAGCTACTTTATTTATTTTAGTAAGAGATCTTTCCATCTGAGAGTAGAAGCCAAAGAATTTATGAATTTCCTCATCAACTACTAGTGGAAAGGCCATTATAGCAATGGAGAAGGAACACATTTATGAAAGTGATTAAGGATCAATAAGTAGAAGACAAAATGGCTAAGGTTAATTTTATTGATAGTATCAAGCAACAGAACCAAAAAAATTGAAACAGGATAGTAAATGCTACTTTTGAACTGTCTGTAGTTGCAGTATACTCATAAATTAATTTGATGAATAAATTAATGTTTTATTTAGTTTTTATTATATAAATTTGGTTATTTTGCTTATTTGATAATAAACAAGATCTTTTGAATTTATTTACTGTTTGCGTACTTGGTATTTTATTTCTGCAATTTCTTTTTATCTACGACTTTTAGGCGTACCTTCAAGAAAATGTAGCATGGTAAATTTGGCATCTAAGAGCTGTTTTTATCCATCTGTTTGCTTTAAAGTTGTAGACATTTAAGATACTGCATCTAATTTCTAACATTTTGAAAATGCAATCGTATAATTATACTACTAGTTACATTAATAAGCTGCATATGTTTGTATAGAGTTTTACCAATGTTTTCATATTCATTCTTTCACTTGATCTTCACAAGACCCCTCTGGGTAAGAAGAAAAGGTGTTGTTGTCATTGTTTGACACACAAATAAGGCACAAAGAAAGAAAGTGTCTTTCCTGAGAAGTCATAACCAATTATTAATTGGCAGGACTGAAATTGGAATCTATGTCTTCTCTGTTTTATTCTGTATACTTAATACACCATTGGTCTGTCATACATTTTTTTTTTCATGCTTCCTTATTAGTTTTTACAATTTATTTAATTCAAAATAACTTCTAGAAAATTGAGAATGTGCACACATACCCCACTATCAAAGATTTATAATAAACTTTTTTTGCAAATCACTTTGCTGGTTGTCATGGGTTGAATTATGTCACCCAAAAAATGTGTGTATCAATTTGGCTAGAACATGATTCCCAGTATTGTGTGGCTGTCCTCCATTTTGTGATTGTAATTTTATGTTAAAGAGGATTAGGGTGGGATTGTAACACCCTTACTAATGTCACATCCCTGATCTAATGTAAAGGGAGTTTCCCTGGTGTGTAGCCTGCACCACCTTTTATCTTACAGGAGATAAAAGGAAAAGGAAGCAAGCAGAGAGCTGGGGACCTCACACCACCAAGAAAGCAGCGCCAGAGCAGACCGTGTCCTTTGGACCCAGGGTTCCTGTGAAGAGCAGCTCCTAGTTCAGGGGAAGACTGATGAGAAGGACCTTCCTCCAGAGTCGACAGAGACAGAAAGCCTTCCCCTGGAGCTGACACCCTGAATTTGGACTTTTAGCCTACAAGACTGTGAGAAAATAAATTTCTCTTTGTTAAAGCCATCCACATGTGGTATTTCTGTTATAGCAGCACTAGATGACTAAGAAACTCGTGAAGTTTGTTTCCTTAACGTATTTCAGAGCCTTAGTAGTTATGTATTAAGAACATGGTATTATGTTTAGTTTTATCATGTTATCTTCTTAATCTGTGAACTTCAAGAGAGCCAGGTCGCTGAGTTGTATTTCCTTTTATAGTACCACATGTGTATTTGTGACCTCTAACCCACAGGAGACTGTTTTGGCTATAGTTCGTTTTATTTTTATTTTAGTTTGAATTCTTATCAAATACTCCTAGCACCCACAATAAATGATACATAAAATATGAGCAATAAAGCCCAAGTCCAAATAGAAGGCATGAGCTCTATGAATGAAGAAAATACTATCAATAGCAACAAACACTACTTTATATGAGTCAGGCATTGTTCTAAGTACTTTATGTGAAAGACTGTATAATTGTGGTGGTTTAGCATTGAATTTTCTTATAGCCAAGTAAAACAGGAGAGAAAGAGAACAAGAAAAAGGGAAGGAGAAGGAGGAAGGGACAGAGGGAGGTAGGGAGATATAGAGATAAGAGAGAGAGAAATGAAATAATATCTATCACTTTTCAGAGCATTTCATGTACCAGACCATGTTAGAAGGCTTGTATGCATTATCCTATTTAATTGTCACAATAGCCCTGCTGGATAAGTTCTACTGATGCCCTTATTTTAAATGGGGGGAAACTGAGGCACAGGATGGTGAAATAAATTGCTTTAGGGTACACAGTCATAGTGTTGCAGCTGTGATTCAGATCCTTGTGTCCAGCTCTAGGAACTGCAGGCTTAACTATTTACTTAGTCATTTTGTCTCCGTGTTGGAAAAGTCTCATTATTAGAAAGCAGAAAACTCACCAATTTCTCAGGAGGCAGTTTTCCCTGGCACTAAATACTCATGCATTTATTAAATGGAACCTTGGATGAACAAGTAGGCAAAGTTCTCATTAACAGTTTATTTTGAAGGCAGAAAAGATATTTACATGATTGTCATGTAATCATAAAATCATCTGAGGTCAAAAATCAAACAAGGAAAGACAATTTAAAAACTGGTTGATCAGAAAAAAATAAAAAGAATAAAGAAACACACATTTTGCTTGGTTTCTAATGCCCTAGCTTTGAGCCACTGAGCTAAAAAACAAAACAAAATGTATGTTGGTGGTGGGTTTGAGACTAGAGCCACCTCGGAACCCTAAACAGTGTCATCATCTACTACTGACATTCTGTACAGATTGAGGGTTAAATGTGACTGCTGACCTTGCTTCTTAGCAAGAGTAGAGAAGCCTTGAGAAGAAGTTAGACTTTGCCTCTAATTCTAGCATTGTTTGTCTTCTAATAGATAAATTCTCCACCTTAAGAAATTGGTAGGCAGATCTTTGATGTGCTGGTAGGTCACATGAGACAGCTCAGTTCAATTTGACACTCACCAAAGCCCTTTTCTTCATCTTCCATGAGGAAAGACATCATAGGCATAATAGCTCAGACAGGCAAGCTTCCTATTCTAAGTCCATACTGTGGGGGCTGGGCCACAGCAAGTTTGGGCCATGACAGTTGTCTTAGTCATCTAGAGCTGCTATAACAGAAATACTACAAGTGATGGCTTTAACAAAGAGAAGTTTATTCTGTCACAGTTCAGTGGGCTAAAAGTCCAAATTCAGGCTCCAGGGGAAAGCATTCTGTATCGGCTCTGGAGGAAGTCCTTGTCATCAGTCTTCCCTTCATCAGTCTTCCCTTGGTCTAGGAGCATCTCAGCGCAGGAATCTCAGGTCCAAAGGACATGCTCTGCTCCTGGTACTGATTTCTTGGTGCTATGAGGTCCCATGTCTCTCTGCTTGCTTCTCTCTTTTATGTCTCAGAACAGATTGTCTTAAGATACTATCTAATTTTGTAGAACCCATCAATGTAACTGCCGCTAATCCATCTTATTACATCATAGTGATAGAGTTTACCACACATAAGGAAATCACATCAGATTACAAAATGGTACACAGTCATACAAGACTGGGAATCATGACCCCGCCAAATTGACAGATATTTTCTGAGGACACAATTCAATCCATAACAACAGGGTATATTAATCAGAGCTTCATGAAATCCTAAGACTTGGATAAAACTGATTCTTTCGTACGAAATTTTACATGAAAATTTGGACTTAAAGTAATTTTACAATATTTTGAGAATTTTTCACATTTGTGTGTGTCTTATAAAGATATATAAATGGCATCCATTTGAACTGCCAAACTTCAGGTTAGTATCCAAAAACCATTGCCTTTGAGTTGCTTCTGATTCATGAGTGCAAATCATTTGGGCCACCAAGGGACCTTAAATGAGGCAAGTCTACATTACATCTGAGGCTCTTATTTTATATATATATATATATATATATATATATATATATATATATATATTCCTTAACTCCATTTTTCTTTTTTCAACCTTTAAACATTGTATTTTGGCCATATTATTCTGTGGCATATATTTGTTTTCAAGGGTAGTCCATGGTATTGTCAGAAAGAAAAAATAAGTGTTTCCTTACATGAGTGAAACTTTACTATATCCTTTACTATGATTCAAGTAAGGAACAACATAAAGGACTGTTAGGATTTTTCTTTTTTTCAATCTTCACAATCTCCTATCCTAAATAGAAACTATAATAATTAATTGCCAAGACATCATCACTTGAAATAACCTTCTCTCCTTAACTGGTTACAACTTTTGTTTTATCACTACTGTTATTACTACCGTTATTACCATTATTATACTCTACCACTGATCAATATTCCATGGCTATTTTTTAAAACACAAAGATTCAAATGTTGAAAAAAATCCCTAGACTCAAAGGGTAAATAAAACATATAAAACTAAAAATGCTTTCCTATGGCCTAGCACATTGGGCATGGAAAAGAAAATACTGCAAAATTTTGAAATATTTCTAGGTAATGTCCTAGCGAATGATAGTACTCACAATATATTCATCTGACCTAGGGAACATTTGCATAGACTTTCCAGTGACTCAAGTGGTTTATGCCTGGGTTCCTGTTTTAAAGATTTATCCTTATAATTTACTCATTAGGAGCTTCTCCTAAAATTCAGACTCATAGTCCTACTCCTCATCTCAGTTGCTTCCCCCACTATCCCTGAGCTACCCTGTGATCCTTCTAGAATACTTTTCCCTTGGTCCGGGATTGTAGATCTCACTGCCATCAGATGCCCTTAACATCACAGACTCTGCCATCCCCACTTGATCCATAATGATAAAATTGTTCCCCTGCCTGTGTCATGTGAACCAGTCTGCATTGACCTACCCTACTGTTACCTGTTTCTAATTTTTTTTTTATCTCTTGACAAATGGAAGAAATATTAGTTTGATTTTTTCCTACAGGATGGAATAAGATGATGTTAGAGCAGTAATAACTGCTGTTGTTGTTATTAAGTGCCATGGAGTTGGTTCCGGCTCATAGCAACCCCATGACAACATAATGAAACACTGTCCCATCCTGTACCATTCTCATAATCATTGCTATGTTTGAGCCCATGGTTGTAGCCACTGTGTCAATCCATATTGTCAAGGGTCTTCCTCTTTTTCACTCACCCTCTACCTTACCAAGCATGATGTCCTTCTCCAGGGACTTGTACCTCTTGATAATGTGTCCAAAGTATGTGAGAATAAGCATCACCATCCTCAATTCCAAGGAGCACTCTCACTATGCTTGTTCCAAGGCAGATTTGTTCGTTCTTCTGGCAGTCCTTGGTATAGTCAATGATCTTCACCAATAACATAAAGATTGGAAATAGGCCCTCCACATTTGGTGGTATAAAATTCGGCTGCAAAATCATCCTAAGACCAGAAGAACTAGATGCTGCCCAGCTACCATGAATGACCACCCTGACAGGGAACACAACAGAGAGTCCCTGATGGAGCAGGAGAAAAGTGGGATGCAGAACTCAAATTCCAGTAAAAAGACCAGACTTAATGGTCTGACTGAGACTGGAGGAACCCCAGAAAGCATGGCCCCCAGACTCTCTGTCAGCCCAGAACTAAAACAATTCCCAAGGCCAACTCTTCAGACAAAGATTAGACTGGACTATGGGACATAAAATGATACTTGGGAAGAGTGTTCTTCTTAGCTCAAGTAGATGCATGAGACTAAATGGGCAGCTTCTGTCTGGAGGTGAGATGAGAAGGCAGAGAGGGCCAGGAGATGGCTGAATGGACACTGGAAATCCGGGGTGGAAAGGAGGAGCGTGCTGTCACAGTATAGGGAGAGCAATTAGGCTCACATAACAATGTATGCATAAATTTTTGTATGAGAGACTAACTTGAATAGTAAACTTTCACGTAAAGTACAACAATTAAAAAAATGGCTGCAAAGAAGAAATACTATCGTAATCTGAGAAAAAAATTGTTTGAAAATCTTTTTAAAACGCTGAGATGCAAATGTAAGAAAGTCATTGTAATGTCAACAGTTCTACTTATCTTCAAACCTTGCTGTACACACCCAAGAATCCATCAATTTGAAAAAAGGCAGTTACTGAAGAGGATACTGACGATATATAAAGCTGTCAGAGACAAGGTAGAGATAAATGCTTCACATAAGAGGTTGGCAAAACTTTTCCTCAAGGGCTAAATAGTAAATATTTCAGGCTTAGTGGGTTTCTATGGCAATTGTGGTATTGGTGCAGAATATTGAATACACCATGGACTGCCAAAAGAACAAACAAATCTGTCTTGGAAGAAGTACAACCAGAATGCTCCTTAGAAGCAAGGATGGCAAGATTACATCTCACATTATCTTGGACATGTTATCAGAAGGGATCAGTCCCTGGAAAAGGACATCACGCTTGGTAGAGCAGAGGGTCAGCGAAAAACAGGAATAGCCTCAACGAGATGGATTGACACAGTGGCAGCAACAATGGGCTCAAACATAACAACGATTGTGAGGATGGTGCAGGACTGGGCAGTGTTTCATTCTATTGCACACAGGGTCACTCTGAGTCAGAACCGACTCGACAGTACCAAACAACAACAACAAATGGCAACTACTCAACTCAGTCAATGTAGCATAAAAGCAGTCGTAGGCAATTCATAAACAAATGAGTGAGGGAGGCTGTGCTTCTATAAAACTTTGTATATGAACACTAAAATTTGAAATTCCTATGATTTTTATGTGTCATGAAATATACTTCTTGTCAATCATTTAAAAATATATAACCATTCTTAACTTGTGGACTTTACCAAAAAAAAAAAAAAGGCTACAGTCAGATTTGTCCCATAGTCGATAGTTTGCCGACCCTGCTTTATACAGTCAAATAGAAATGGGAGTTTCAGCTAAGTAGAATAGAATTCTCCAAAACAGAATCTTTGCAGCAGCTTTCAGTTAACTATTTAACTCTAGGGGACAATCTTAGTATTTAAGTTTAGAATTTTAAACATTAGGTATCTGAAATAAATGAAAATTGCATTGAAAAGAAGCAAAATGGAGGAGAAAACACCAAATCATATGAGTGATAGGTCCTAATTAAAAAATGACAAGAACAATTATATCCTTAATCAAGTGAGGGAGGAATCAATAGATGTGCTGATAAATCTAAAATCAGATACTCGTATAAAGCCATGTGGTTAAATGAGTTAATTATCTGGTTTATTTATGTAAATCTCACTTTATTTTGTTGATCCGGAGAATTTGGGCCATAGAGTTGTTATCCTTCTCCAATTCACTTTGCATACCTATAGACAATTATTCAGTTCCTTTGTTTTATACCTAAAATATGAACTTCATTGGAACTATTCTTGGTAAAGTAGAAAAAATTAGTCTCAACATATCGATTCAATAATCTTCAAAATATATTTATTTGTTTAGTGTCTACTGTGCTGTGTGCTGTTCTTGGTAGTGGGCTTAGAATGATAAATGTCACTGCTGGCAAGAATTTTTATTTAATCTATTTGAAGATAGATATTAATGGAAGAGGCAATAATAACATTGATTCAGACTTTAGATAAGATCCTGTTCAATTAAAAGAGTCCATTTGGACATCATTGTGTTGTTAGTTTAACTAATATGATGTACTTTCCAAAGAAGATTCACAAGCACAACATACATTTTACATACCTATATGACATTGACAAACTAATAAATTAAATCAAAAAATGAAAATGATTCTACATACTTGAAGTATAGGAACAATTTACTATCTGAGTTATTAACACAAGGGTATTCTGCTAACATCCTTCTGGACAAATAAATGTTGCATTTCAGCAGCTAAGGCTTGTTCCCATAAAAATGCATTAAAATTTCAGTGTCTGCCTGGGATAAGTTTGAATTTGCCCTGCAATATTTCAGGAGGTCATGAAAAGAAACTTTTTGAAATATGACATAGAAGGCAACATATAATAAAAAATAAACTTCAGGGTATCTGTGATCAAAATAAGAATGAGTAAGGAAGAGGATCAAAATTGAAAGTTATCTTTTGGCTTTCTCCAGGAGGAAACATGGTTATATAAACATCTATGTTTAAATCCATGCTTAATTTTAAGATAACTTTCAAGACGGAGAAAAAATCCCAGCATCTTTATTTTTATTAAGTGTTCCAGGTAAAATTTATTATTAGAGACCTTCGTTCATGTTTGTCTACTTGATCTTTATTATGAAGGTCTTTTAGAGGTACAGAGGAGGTAGGGAAGGACTAATACGGTTTTTTGAATGGACAGAAACGGTGGCTATATGCTGTATACCGCCCAGGTTCACAAGGGATGTTTTTCTTTTTTAACTGAACTTTCTATATTTTCCAAAATTGGTGTCATTTTAAAACTAGTCTAAGGACTAAACTAGATAATAACAAGCTGAATCAAGTAGAAAATATTTTACTTTATATTGCACTTCGAAATTTCATTATTGTTTCTTATAATTGTATCTAACTTCACCCATAGTACCCATAGTACCACCATGACCCAAAAAAAGCATTTGGGGAACTAATTAATGCATGTGTATGGACATAAATTGTTAACTCCTTATCTTTATTGTCACATTTTACAGGGAAATTTAACATCTCAACTTGTGAAACACCATTACCTGAATTGTTTGTATGTCATATTTATTCTGAATTTGTAAGTGGTGTTGATATCAAAACTTTAAGATTGAGAAACTATTTGTTCTGTAAGCCTTCACCTGAAATACAATAAAATATATATTAAAAAAAACAAAAAAACTTTAAGATTGGTAGTCATTCACCTGAAGTTCATGCTCCAGGTAGATAAAAAGATAAGAAGGCGAATTTTGAACATAAGGTTATGGTGAGATTGGAAATATTTGCCTCATTTAAGTAGTAATTTAAAAATACAAATTTGACAAGTACTGCTGTCAGGCAATCTAAAAAGTGTGTGTATCTTCCTCTTTTTGTCCGTCTTTCTCTTTTTCCTCATTTACTTTTTCTTTTACTTCTCCCTTCTTTTATACTGTATGTAAAGTGAATAAAGAGGTACATTTGCAAAAAATACTTCTGTTGGATTTTTAGGTCCACCCTTAAATAAATATCCCTTAAGAAGGTTATATCTTTTGATATTAATTAAGGGTTGTCAGTGTGTCAAACAATAAAAAATATGAGCTTTCCTTTTCAAAGATGAGCTGCAATTTCTCTGCAACTTTCCATTGATTAACCAATTGGCTCAAAATATTTTAAATAAAGATAATATGTACTCCTCCTCCCAAAACAAAACAAATAAATAACCTCAAACTTCAGTTTCTTGTCTATCAGCCTACCTACTCTTCTCCACTGCCACTACCATGTTGCTGTTAGTTGCAGTTGAGTTGATTCAGACTCATGGTGAACTCAAGTGTGAAAGCCCAAGAGTAGAACTGCACTCCATAGGGTTTTCATTGTGAGCTTTTAGAAGCAGATTGCCAGGCCTTACTTCTGCTGTACCTCTGGGTAGGTTCGAACTGCCAACCTTTCAGTTATTAGTGCAGTACTTAACAATTTACACCACACGGGGACTCCTACCACCGTCACACACAGCAGCAAATTGAAAGAACAAAAAGAGGCATTTAAAATACTAGGAAATTAATTTTGTAAGATGACAGGATTGACTAGGATATTGAAGATTATCTTGTCCAGGGTCTCCCAAACATGACTGGTTATCAGAATTGCTGTCGAGCATTAAAAAAAAAAAAAAAGCACATTCCTAGGTTCCAGCTCAGATCTCCTGAATAATTATATCCATGCATAAAACTTGAAAATTTGTATTTTTGAGCATGATTTCCTGTTTGTTATGAACATTAGCAAGGTATGAGAACCACTGCTACTACAGAGCTATGAAGTGCTTTTGACTTATAGAGACTGAATCGTTTATATCAGCACTAGAGGGAAGGGGTGAGGATGAAGGAAGCTCTAAAGAAAGGCTGTCTTTGGAATGGGACTTAAAACATAAACTGGATTTCAGTAGGTAGATGTGAGAGCTGTAATGATTGCTAGGATTGATGGAGCATGTAGAATGTTGCAAGCATTATGCAAATTATATGTAAATTTTAATTATTTAAGCCTCATAAATAAACAAGTTAAGATAACATTATTCTGTTGAAGAAGGGTAAGTACGTTGATCTAAGTCATGGAGCTTGTTACTGCTAGTAACGTTTAACCCAGGGCTGGTTTGGTTAAGCAGATTGCTAGTTTGCTACTAGAAAATTCTAGACTTCAGTGGTAACTTAGGTTTCCCTTCACATTCTCTGGCTCTCTTTGTCCCAGAGAAAATGGATGAGGACAAGCAAACCACTCCCAGGAATGAGGGGAGTGGCAAGAGCAAATTATAAAATTCTTATTATCTGCCCTCTTGATTGAACTTGTTCCCACTCTTATCCCCATGAGTTACTTCACTGCACTGATTTTTCTTCTCTCTCATTTGACAGATTATAGTGTTAGTGAAGAATACTGAATACACCACGGACTGCCAGAAGAACAGTCGAATCTGTCTTGAAAGACGTAGAGTCTGAATGCTCCTTAGAATAGAGGATGACAAGACTTCATCTCACATACTTTGGACATGTTGTCAGGAGGGACCAGTCCCTGGAGAAGGACATCATGCTTGGTCAAATAGAGGGTCAGTGAAAAAGAGGAAGACCCTGAATGAGATGGAGTGACATAGCGGCTGGCTGCAACAATGGCTCAAACATAGCAAAGAGTGTGAGGATGGTGCAGTACTGGGCAGCGTTTCATTCTGCTGTACATAAGGCTATGAGTGGGAATCAACTTGATGGCACCTAACATCATTTGACAGCATGTGACTGATAAAGTAAAGTGTGCCCAACAAACTTGTTCTTGTGAATACTCCTCCCCAATGTCTCAAGCTTGCCTTAGAGAAGCCAGGGAAGACAAGTGTGCATTTCAGGCAAAGAGAAATGCAGAAAAGAAATAATTTATGGATTCCACTAATAGAGTGGTCTTTGCATAGTGTAAGCACACTCTTGTTGCTGTTGTCAGGTGTCAAGTCATTTCTGACTCAGAGCAGCCCCGTGTATCACAGAATGAAACCTAGAGGCACGTAAAAACTTTCCAGGAAGAAACTGGGCACAGATGGATTCAAGAGTGTCGATTTCTGTATCCTCGACTTCTACATGTTCTCTTTCCTAAAATCCATCTGCCTGATAAAGTCTGATAAAGGCATCATGATGGCTCACCTTGTCCACCTCCCCTTTATCTCATTTTGCAAATGAGTGATATACCTGTTTCCCAACCTGAAATCTCCTGGATGCTAACTAAACAGAGAGAGATTTTAAATACTGGTAACTGAGGAAGTTCCTTTAATAAAAGCAGCAGAAAATTGCCCTTATCCATCTTGTGGAGATGCGTTTTTAATAGCTTTTAACTTTTTTACGCTTAATAATGATTTTTAAAAAATATGTAATATATTTACGTTGGCTTGTGATTTGTGAGGCAGTTTAGGTGAGTGGTTAAACTTAGTGTCCACAGAGGGTTTGCTTGAATTTGAATCCTGGCCTTGTTATTTAACTTCTAGCTGTGCTTTAACTTCTTCATCTATAATGGGTATAATAATACTACTAACTTCAAAAGGTTGCTGTGAGGCTAAATGAATTAATATTGATGAAGCCCTTAGACCAGAGTGTGGCATTTAATATGCGCTGTATAAGGGTTAGCTGCCATGATTATTATTATTGCATTATCATCATTATAAATTATTATAATAATTTAAAGCAGAAAAAATTGTTTTGAATCATAAAGTCTCTTATGGTGGGTATGTATGTGTGTATGTGTGTGTGTACTGCAGAAAGAAAATCAAGATAATACTTTAATTATATATTTGGGCTAAATTATTTGAGAGAAGTGGAATATTAGTATAGTTTCAAGAAGAAAAATGAACAATTGAACATTTTTTTTAAAGGAGAGATTTTTTATGTAGTTTTCCTAAAAACAGATGACTATATTATCACATTTTCCATTTGATATGTTTAAAATAGTTATATAATAATTTTATATAATAAATGCCAGTTTTTAAGGTATACTAGAAACTACATCCTTTAATCTTATAAGGAAAAAAAATAGATGTCAACATAAAAAACTGTGAGAAGCGGAGAGGGTACATGTTTTCCAAAATTCTTTAACAGAGTCCTCAGTCAAGAACATTTGGAGACCCTCTGTCTAAACTAGACAAAGAGGATCTTCCTGATTTATGGAGCAACCGAAACAGGAGCAACTTACATGGGGTTTGGAGGAAGCCTAGTTTCATTGAAAGGTGAGCACTTGCTTGAATTTTCCCTTTACATAAATCTCTTGGAGGTCTATAGCTGTAAACCAAAAGCCAAATCCGTTGCCGTTGAATCAATTCTGACTCACAGAGACTCTACTGGACAGAGTAGAACTGCCCCATAGAGTTTCCAAGGAACGCCTGGAGGATTCAAACTGCCAACGTTCTGGTTAGCAGCCATGCCACTTAAGCACTATGCCACTGGGGTTTTCTCTGTGGCTATAGTAGATCTAAATCAGAACTTCTTCATCACGACCCCAAAAATTGCATACATAGTGCTTAGTTTGAATACTTTTATGCACACGTTTAAAGTAAAAACTAAACTGATAAAACGATGTTACTAGTATACTATAATAAATTACATGTAAATATAAGAATAAAGCTAATCTAAGAACAAGAGGTCAATCAACATGGGCTACTTTACTGAAGCTAGCAAGAATATAGAGGTGTTTATAAAGACAGCTCTTTTTATGATTGTTTTCTTGGAGTTAGATTTTCTTTATTGTAAAGTGATTTTCTTTTTCAGTAATGAAGCTTGATTAATTGTGTGTATTGGGAGGTGGGTAGTGAGGGGGAGGAGATATTTTTTTTTCCCTTGAGGAAGAGTCCCCAATTTAGTGTTGTTTTCTCCTCCCTTTGTTCACTTATTTTTGATGTTCAAAACTAATTTCTTCCTCAACAGGCAGTCTTCAGCTGGAAATATCCCTGTTGACCTGTGTCTTCGGTTCTGTGTTAAAATGTTTGTGTGCCGTTTTTAAGTTCACAAGTCTAATTTTCTCCCCAGAGGGTGCTCACAGTTTCTTCAAAGACTTCAGTGCTTATGTGGTGTTTGAGGTTTTCTTTAACAGGGCTCACACATTTTGCCTTGGAGGTCTCCCCTGGTCAGCTCAATGAGGAAAAGGAGATCCTGAATACAGTTTGCTCTGAACTGACTGCTGTTAATTAGGGAGGTTAGAAAAACAGTGTCTTTCACTTTGTTGTTTTCACTTCCCATAGCTTACCCAATATCTAAATTGGAAGCAGCAGGTGTCTGATTTGAAAATCACTATTTCTCCCCTTTTTGGTCTTAACCTTTTAGACTCAGAGATGATAGCTCTAAAAATACAATTTATTTTCAAGCAGATTCTGGAACATTATAGGCTGTCATAGGATTTTGCTGAATGAGATCATGGAAACTCAGATACTCATTAGCAGGGAGCTTAATTTTCCAGATTTGTATTCCTGGAACAATTTTGACTAAATTCTATAGAGCTCAGAGCAGTCAAGAGGGAGTGCCAATACTCTGCACTTATGGAGAAGCTAACTCCCCTAGTACACACACCCTCATAGCTGAGGCCAGCTCTCAATATTCTGATTTTCAAGACCAGTCTTATCATGCTTGTTGTTTCTATTTGTGTATGCTACCAGAGGAGCTCTGGTAGTGCAGTGGTTAAAGTGCTCAAATGTGAACTGAAAAGTCAGTGGTTTGAACCCATCAGCTGCTCTGTGGGAGAAAGATGTGACAATATGCATCTCTAAAGATTTATAGCCTTGGGGAAGTTCTACTCTGTCCTATAGTGTGGCTATGTGTCAAACTCAACCTGACAGCAAAGGGCTTGGTTTGGTTTTGGTGCATCACCATGTACTTCTTCATCTGGTGGACTCTAATCCTTATAAAGTTCTGTGCAACACCTTTCCTCATCCTTTAAAACACATTCACTGTGCCTCTGGAAGTCATTGCTCATATCGATCTTCTTTTCTGGTAAATTCACTTCACTTTCTTCTTTGCCATCTTGAAACGTGTCTCTCTTCTGAGGATTCTTTTTCTCTTGCAGCCCTCTTAAGAGGTGGATGTTTTTCTCTCTCTGTCTTGTACCTCAGGGCCTGGAAGTGTGGAAACCTTTTTCCTTGTTCCTCTTTGCAACCTCCAATGATCCTCCTTCCTCTCTAAAAGCCATTCACATGAACCTCATGTCAGCAGATTTTATTACTACTCTAATTTACTAAAAGTCATCTACTCATCCCCATCTGTCTCCCTCCCCATTTTAGTCATCCCTCTTCATTTTTTAGTGATTTGATTCATGACTTAGTTTTGCTTTCTTCAATACTACCTTGGTTACAATTCTTGGAGATGTCCAATCAATGTATATGTCCTTCAACACATTGGCCTCTTGTTCCTTGACCTTCTCTCTTTCTATGAACCCAATTCCCTACTCCTAAGCCTCTCACTTTCATACCATATCTGACACCATATCATTAACAATAAATGCCCAAACACCAAATATGTTTCCGTCAAGTCAATTCCAACTCATAGAAACTGTCGGACAGAGTAGAATTGCCCCATAGGGTTTTCAAGGTTATATGATCTTTATGGAAGCAGACTGCCACATTTTTCTTCCTCTGAGCGGCTGGTGGGTTTGAACCTCTGAACTTTTGGTTAGCAGCCGAGCTCTTAACCACTGTATACACCAGGGCTCCTTAACAATACATCTACCCCCTCCGTAATCCCATTTGCAAATATCCCATTATCTGACTACCCTGTTCTATCTTTCCAGTTCATTCCCTCTGGTAACCCCAAGTCCCATAATCCTGTGACCCAATAAATACCAAAATCCACTGATCTTATGATTTTCTGCATGTCCTCTTTTCTCTATTTATTCACCTTAAATCCCACGACTATTGCAAGTCCTTCCTTCCTTACATCTTTGATTCCCTTGCTTCATGCCCCTCTCCTAACTAAACCACAATCTTAGTTAATATCAAATTTTCCCCTACCCTGTGCATGTATGCATTTGACTGAACATGGCTGCAAAAAACCATAAATACATGCTGATTGGTCTCACTTTAAATTCATGATCAGTATGAGGCTTGGCAATAATATGACATTTCCCTAGTCCGATTAATCTCTCACTCTTCAACAAAAGTTCCAAAACTCTTTTTTTTAACAGACCACTAAAACCAGTCTTTCATCCTCACTTTCAGCTGATGACCTCGATTCAGATTTTTTACTAAAAAAAAGAGAAAGTTTAACTCATGCCCACCACATTTGTCTACCTGCCTACAACTATGACCACAACTCTGCCTTCCCTCCTGTTACTATGGATGTACAATTCATGCTCTTAGCTAAAGCTGACTCTCCATTTGTGCATGATATATCATCCTCTCCAGTCTACTAGAGGATGTTACTCCAGTATTTTTCTCTTCCCTCCTGCAACTTCATGTTTTTCCTTTCTATAGGATGTTTCCCATCACTATAGAAGTCCTATTTGCTTCCTGTGTCTATACTAACATCAAAATGAAACACAAGTCTCCCTTAAATTTTCTTTTATTCCCCCATTTCTCTCTCTTTCCTTTAGCATAAAAACTCCTTGAGTTTCCTAGAATTGCCATCCCTAATTCCTCTTCTAGCGTTGTTTCCTGAACCACTTAAACAGAATTTTTCTTTCACAGATTCACTGAAATTCTTCTAATCAAGTTTGCCAGTATCTACTGACAAAATTCCTTTATCTAATTGTGCATCTAATTACCTCATCTTACTTAAACTTTCTGCAGTATTTGACACAGTTGATCATTCTGTCCCCATTTGATTTCTAGGGCACTGTACTAGCTGTGTTTTCTTATTCGCCTTTGCTAGTTCCATCTTCTCTCTCTGATATCTTAACATACGAGTATCCCAGGGTTTAGTCATTGGAGCAAATCTGTTTTCTATTTCCATTTATTTCCTTAATCGTTTCATCCAGAGTCAAGATTTTAAATATCATGTATATACTGATTATTCTCAAATTTAATCTCCAGCTCAGGACAATCCTTAAATTCCAGAATCAGATATTCAACTGCCTTCTGGCATTGTGGCTTGTATTTGTAGTCATTATCATTATAAAACTGATGTCTCCAACTCTAACAGATACATTTAATTATCACATGGATCATTCTTTTCTTCTCCCCTTCTTTATCTGTAAACTCCCACTCCAACAGTGGGAAATCTTGCTCCCATCATCTGACAAACATTCACAAAATTGCTCAATAGTAGTATACGTGTATAACAGTATCAGTATTGCTAAGATGTAAGGAGCCATGGTGGTAAAATGGTTAAGCGCTCAATTGCTAGCCAAAAGGTTGGTGTTTGGAATGCACCCAGAGGTTCTACAGGAGGAAGGCCTGACAATCTGCTTTTGTAAAGATTACATCCAAGAAAACCCTATGGGGCAGTTCTGGTCTGTCACATGGGGTCACTATGAGTTAAAAATTGACTTGACATCACCAATAACAACAACAATCCTAATGGGAAGTAACTTTATCAACTAAAGTACTGTGCTTATGTACAGTTTCTTTTGTCTTTAATGTTACAGGCTGTACTCATTTCCACCACCACTAATCTGTGGTAGCTAGCATGTTGCTGTGATGCTGGAAGCTATGCCACCGGTGTTTCAAATGCCAGAAGGGTCACCCAAGGTGGACAGGTTTTAGCAGAGCTTCCAGACTAAGACAGACTGAGAAGGAGGACCTGGCAATCTACTTCTGAAAAAATTGACTAGTGAAAACCTTATGAACAGTAGAAGAACAGTGAGAATGCTCCTTAGAAGGGAGGATGACAAGATTTCATCTCCCATACTTCTGACATGCTATCAGGAGGGACCAGTCCCTGGAGAAGGACATCACACATGGTAAAATAGAGGGTCAGTGAAAAAGAGAATGACTCTCAATCAGATAGATTGACAAAGTGGCTGCAACAATGGGCTCAAACATAGCAATGATTGATTGTGAGGATGGCATAGGACCAGGCAAAGTTTTGTTCTGTTGTATGTAGAGTCGCTATGAGTAGGAATGGCCTGAAGGACACCTAATAACAACAACAATCTCATTTCCAGAGTTACTTAGATGAGCACCTTTTCCCTCTACCACCTTAAGTGAAGTTGTTTCACGTTTGTAATATAGTTACCTTGTTTTGTCACATTCTGCATTCCATCCCGCCATTCCTCTGACCTCTTAGATGATTTTTGAGAAATTTCAATTTGCATACATTAAGAGTCACTCTTTGTGCTATGAAGTTTAATGAGTTTTTGAATCTGCATAGCGTTATGTATCCACAATTATAGTATCACACAGAATAGCTTCACTGGCCTAAAAAATAAAATTCCTGTGCTTTACTTCTTCATTCCTTCATCTGATCCTCTTCATCTTCTGGAAACCACTGATCTTTTTACTGTCTCTATAGTTTGGCCGAAGAAGCCCTGGTGGTGCAATGATTAAACACTTGGCTAATGACTGAAAGGTCTGTGGTTTGAATCCATCAGCCACAAGAAGGTTTTCCTTTACTTAGCAATATACATTTAAGATTCACTTATGCATTTTTGTGGCTTGATAGCTCATTTGTTTATTTACTTAATTTACTTATTTCTTCCTTAAATATTTGGTAGAATTTACTGGTGAAAATGGTTGGGCCAGATGATTTTGGAACGTTATTAATTATTTATTCAATTTAAAAAAATAGACTCAGGGTTATTCATGTTATTATATCTGCTTATATCAGTTTGGGTGCTTTGTGTCTTACGATAAATTGGTCTATTTCATCTAAGCTATTAAAATTGTAGGAATAGTGTTGTTTATAACATTCATTTATTATCTTTTTAATGTCCATGGCATCAGCAGTGATGATCCCTTTATGATTTCTGTTAATTTATGTCTTCTCTCTTTTTTGATTAGCTGGGCTACAGGTTTATCAACTTACTGATTTTTTTTCAAAAAACCAGTTTTTTGTTTTGTTGATTTTATTCAATGTTTTTCTGTTTCTAATTCCATTGATTTCTGCTCTATTTTTTTAAAATATCTTTCTTCTGATTCCTTTAGGCTTTAAATTTCTCTTCTTTACCTGGTATCCTAAGATGAAAGCTTAGGTTATTGTTTATAGATCTTTACTCTTTTCTAACTTATACATTTAATATTATACATTTCCCTTTAAGCACCACTTTTTCTGTATCCCACAAATTTTGAAGAATTATCAAATTTTGAAAAATTATTATATTATAATTTTAATTTATTTAAAAATAGATTTTAATTTCTCTTCAGACTTGTTTTTTTGGTCTAAATGTTATTTAGAAGAGTGTTGTTTTATTCCCAAATATTTGGGTATTTTCCAGTTATCACTTTGTTGGTTTCTAGTTTAATGTAATTGTTTTGAGTTTTCCATGGTGGCCTAAGAACATACTTTGTATGATTTATATTCTTGTAAATTTTTTAAGTTGTGATTTATGGCTCAGAATGTGGCCTATTGTGGTGAAAGTTCCATGACAAGTTTGAGAAGAATACATATTCTTCTTTTGCTCAATGGAGTAGTCCATAAATGCCTGTTAGATCAAGTTGATTGATGGCACTTTTTGACTGAACTCTATCCTTATTGATCTGCCTGCTTGATCTATCAATTACTGACAGGGGCTGTTGAATTCTTCAACTTTAAGAGTGGATTTGTTTATTTTTATCAGTTTTCGCCTCACATATTTGGCTCTCTATTTTAGGGGCAGACACATTTAGGATTGTTACATCTTCTTGAAGAATCAACCCATTTATCATTTACATAACACTATCGTGTCCGTCATAGCCCTCACACTGGTCACAACCCAGGGCTTATAAACATTTTCTAAAGTGAGTTCTGATATTATGGCCTAAAACAAACAGCCACAAGGTACTGTATTTTGTCAAAGATTTCTTCCACTTCAGCAATCAAGGAATAGACCTTGGGTGAAACCTGGGAAATAGTTTTTCAGCTTCAATGTTACGTAACGTGTTTCTCTTAAGCAAATATTATATGTTTGTCTTATGAGAGAAGTTAATTTTGTAATTTTTCATAATTTCCTTTGTGTTTTTCAACTACTTTTATAGGGTATTATAACATACCAACTTTCTTCTATTTCATTTTATTATTTAGCCATCATTTTCCTTTTGATTTATTTATCTCTTTTCCCTCTTTTTATTGTATAGTATTTAGTTATACATGATGCCTCAAATCCTTTATGGAATGAAGTGTCATATAAATTCATAAGTAACAAATAAAAAGATAAGTATCTCTTTTAAATTTTTAAGCTGTCAATGTTGTTACTGTAATTTCCAAAGAAAATAGAGATTTCACAAAGGAATTTGTCTACCTTTTCCAGGTCTTAGATTTCTGAAAAAAATAAGTGTCTTCAAACTGGGATTTCATAGTCAGATTGACATTTGAGCAATATATTTTTTTTTTGAATAATACAACATCTCTATGATAATAGAATTGGGTTTTCTTTATTCCCAACTCCAGAGCTGGCCTGTTTTTGACAAGTTGCCAAATCCCTCTGCACCTGTTTGCTCTGTGTCTGAAACTGGGGTAATAAAAAATGCTCTTTTCCTCCTGAGAAGTGTGTTTTTATATGTATAAGATTTAAGTTTCTTGGAACAAAATTCTCTGTGTCTAAAAGAGCAGTATAGGCCACTGTTCCCAATTCATGTTTCTGTCTTCTCAGTTATACTAATACAAATATCCCTAGAGTGACAGCCATAATATTCTAGGAATGTACCAAGAAAAAGTTAAGATGTGCATAATTCAATCAATGTACATGATGTGGTTGCGACTTTCTATAACAATAGCTCCATAAAGTTACTAGAGGAACAAAGTGTGGTGTCTCAGTGCCTGACTAGGCTATATTATTAGGGCACAGCAGTAGTGAAACTTTAGTCCCACTAGTTTGCTCCAAAAACAAACAAACAAACAAACAAAAAAATACTGTTTCCTTCAAGTTGATTCTGACTCATAGTGACCCTATAGGACAGAGTAGAACTGCCCCATAGGGTTTCCAAGGATCAGCCTGTAGATTCGAACTGCCAACCTTTTGGATAGCAGTCAAGCTCTTAACCACTTTGCCACCAGGGCTCCAGTTTTGCTCCAGGTGGTGTTTTTAGACTAATGTTAGCCTTGACTAGCTGCCTCTGGATCCTCATTATTTGTGTACCAGAGGAACAAGAAAGATAATTTACAGTTTAACACCCCCAATGGCATAGCAACTCAAAGAACATTTGGCTGATAGTAATTCACTGCCATTCAGAGAAAGTTTTCTGAATGAAGGTTGCTCATAACCTCCCCAATGTCACAATTCACGTGGTGAAAATACAGGGAGAAAATGGGGAATCCTCAGGATAAGTGAGCTAGAGTGTTGGTGTAAGTACATGTGTATGATGCATATTAAAAAACAAAAACAAAAAAAACCTCGTCATTTAGTTGATTCCGACTCACAGAGACCCCATATGTGTCGGAGTAGAACCACACTCTACAGGATTTTCAATGGCTGTAATCGTATGGAAGTAGATCGCTAGGATTTTCTTCCGTGGCATTGCTGGATGGATTCAAACCATTAACCTTTGAGTTAGTAGCTGAGCTCAAACCATTTATGCCACTCAGAAACCTGTGATGAATATTTACACAAGGATATCATTATATGTTGGAGCCCTGGTGGTATAGTGGTTAAAGAGTTCAGCTGCTAACCAAAAGGTTAGCAGTTCGAATCCACCAGCTGGTCCTTGGAAACCCTATGGGGCAGTTCTACTCTGTCCTATAGGGTTGCTATAAGTCAAAATCAACTAGACAGCAAAGAGTGTAACTGTATGTTACAAAAAAGGTGAAAAAAAGTACTCAGAGATTATTTGAATTTGTCTCCCTTTCATAAAGGAGAAAACCAAGGGACATAATTGTCCTAAGACCACAAAGAAATAGTGGAAAAAGAAGGAATGGAACCCAAATTTCCTGATACCAAGGTGTATTCTTTCTATTTTATAACATATTTGTTTCCCCTACAAATATGCAATACTGTATGCATAGGCTTTCTGGTTTGACGTTTCAATTCTAAGGTCATTTCTAATTATATATATATATACATAAAACAAAGCAAAACAAAACGCTTTGCCATCCAATTGATTCTGACTTATAGTGACCCTGTAGGACAAAGTAGAACTGCACCATAGGGTTTCAAAGGAGCAGCTGGTGAATTTGAACTGAGGACTTTTTGGTTAGCAGCCAAGCTGTTAACCACTGTGCCACCAGGGCTTTTGTTCAGTAATGATACCTTTACTCATGGAATCCACTAAAAGAAAAAATGTCTCTGATTTCTCTACTGGTGCAAAACAGTATTTATTTTTATTTTTGTTTTATAGTTACTTTAATATGTGCAGTTTTCATATTTAAATCAACCCAGTCACTTCTATGAGAATATTTTGAAATACAATATTTTGTGTTTTGCAAAATATAGAGCTTTGTATATTGTAAGAAGTCAACAACTATTTTTGAGGGAGTGAATAGATGGCTGAATGAAGACAATGAAGACAAAATTAGAGGTTATATTATTAGTTTTTTTGGGAGCTTGATATAAGAATAGTTTAAATCAAAATTGAGCATAAACTCAAGACTATTATGAGGAACAGTATTTGGGTCATTGGATCACTTTTGTGTTTCACAATCTGTACATAATTTTGTTGTTGTTGTTAGATGTCTTCAAGTCGGTTCTGACTCAGCAGCCCTATATACAACAGAACGAAACACTGGCGGGTCCTTCACCATTCTCACAGTCGCTGTTATGCTTGGGCCCATTGTTGCAACCATCGGGTCAACCCATCTTGCTGAGGGTCTTCCTCTTTTTCGCTGACACTCTATTTTACCAAGCATGATGTTTTTCTCCCGGGACTGATCCCTCTTGATGACATGTACAAAGTATGTGAGAGGTAGTCTTGCCATCCTTGCTTCTAAGGAGCACTCTGGCTGTACTTCTTCCAAGACAGATTTGTTCATTCTTTTGGCAGTCCATGATATTATTCAATATTCTTTGCCAACACCACAATTCAAAGGCGTCAATTCTTCTTTGGACTTCCTTATTCATTGCCCAGTTTTCACATGCATATGAGGTGACTGAATACACCATGGCTTGGGTCAGGTGCACCTTAGTCTTCAAGGTGATATCTTTGCTTTTCAGCACTTTAAGATGTCTTTTGCAGCAGATTTGTCCAATGCAATGCGTCTTTTGGTTTCTTGACTGCTGCTTCCATGGTGGTTGATTGTGGATCCAACTAAAATGAAATCCTTGATAACTTCAATCTTTTCTCAATTTATCATGATGTTGCTTATTGATCCAGTTGTGAGGATTTTTGTTTTCTTTATGTTGAGGTGTAATACATACCGAAGGCTGTGGTCTGCGATTTTCATCAGTAAGTGCTTCAAGTCCTCTTCACTTTCAGCAAGCAAGGTTGTGTCATCTGCATAACACAGGTTGTTAATGATTCCTCCTTCAATCTTGATACCCAGTTCTTCTTCATATAGTCTAGCTTCTTGGATTATTTGCTCAGCATACAGATTGAATAGGTGTGGTGAAAGGATACAACCCTGATGCACATCTTTCCTGACTTTAAACCATGCAGTATCCCCTTGTTATGTTTGAATGGCTGCCTCTTGATCTGTGTACAGGTTCCCCATGAGCTCAATTAAGTGTTTTTGAATTCCCATTCTTCCCAATGTTATCCATAATTTGTTATGATCCACACAATAGAATGCATTTGCATAGTCAATAAAACACAGGTAAACATCTTTCTGGTATTCTCTGCTTTCAGCCAGGATCTAGCTGACATCATCATCACCTAGTTAGCCTTTATGTACTCAAACTCTCAATGATTTTCTCATGATTAATAATATTTTCTGCTATTCTCTTGGTATTTTCTGATGATTGTTTGTGAGTGATGACACTAACTCTGTTTGCTTTCTACCCAGAAATCATAAAGTAACTCCAAATTTCATTTTATACTTCCACTAACTAGGGGCTCATATTCTCTAGAATACATGTTTGGCTACTGTAACAACACCACAAATAACAGAGGCTTGAAGAAAATATGTTTAATTATCTCTCAGATAATAGACTGAACATAAGTAGCCCAGGACTCATATTAAAGTCCATGGTACCTAGGACCCAGGCTTTTTAAATTGTTGCTTTACCATTCTCAGTGTGACACCCCACCTCAGCGAGTAAGAAGGGTCAAATCAGAAAGACGGTAAAGTTAAGAAGAAGGGTAAACAAGGAAGAGAAGGGCTTCCACCTTCCTTTTAAGAGCATGGCTTAAAAAATTGCAGATATAACATCTCAAATACCATCTACCTTAATTTGGCTGCATGGTTACTCCTAGATGCAATGAAAGCTCATAATACAATCTTTTTAGTCAAGCATCCATAGGCCTTGGTATAATTTCCACAATCATGTCAGAAGGCAAGGGAAACTATTCAAGGAAAACTAGCAGTGTATGCCCAGGGTTTAGATCCTTTGGTATTTTTCCACAGCCCTTGAATTAAACTCTTTTGTTTTGTTTTTCACTGTCTCTTTTTTTCTCTTGTTTCAATTTCAATAATCTCTTTGACCTATTTTCAAGTTCACTGATTCTGTCTTCTCCTGTGTCTCATCTGCTGACAAAGGATTCGTCATCTCCAAAGTCATGTTTTCTTTTTTTTTTTATTCTGGTCTTTTCATTTGGTTACTTTTTATAGTTCCCATTTCTCTACTGAAATTACATGATGACTGTTCATGCATGTTGTCCATCTTTCCACTAGATAGTTAATTTAAAATCTTTGTCTAATAGTGTCAATATTGAAATTATCTCTGTGTCTGGTTCTGTTGTCTTCTGTATCTCTTGGCAAAGGTTCATATGTTCCTCCCTGCTCTGTGTAGGTCTGTTTTTGACTGAATGCTTGGCATTATGTATAAAATAACAGTAGAAACTGAGGTAAATAATACCCATTGCTAGAAAGGTGTATACCTCTTCTTCTGTCAGGTTACTTCCATGGGGAGTTGACTAAAACTAGATCATAGTAGAGTTGGGTTTGTTTATTGTGCCTATAGTTTTATAATTTTACAGGTTTTATTTTTTTCCAAAAATAGGCTGCCGTTACTTTTTACTTAGTGTGTGGAGGAATTTTCTTCATATTCTTGCACCATGATCAGCTTTCAGCAGACTCTGCACCCCTGCACCACAGAGGGCTTTTCCCTTTTCCAATGGCATACTGCTGTTGCTTGTTACTAGGTATGAGGCTTGTGATAAGAGCAAGAGGTGTCTCTACGGTTTTATGCTCCAGCCTCAGTCTTATGCTGGTCCTCTGTACCTATGTCATAAGGATGAGTCTTTTTCAGAATTCCTGTCCCTCCCCTATGACAATAAACTCTGTCTTATACCTATGGACTTCTTGGTTGGGAGAGAGTTTTCTCCCCCTGTAGTAGTAACAGCAAACCTCTCTGACAGTGGCAGATAACTTTTGCTTCTATCCCTCCACCAGCAACAGTGTTTCTTTTCTTGGGATTGGTAAAAAGATGGTTTCCTTCCCTTTCTCCAGCAGTGGACTGCTGTTGCTTGTTCTTTGAGGCAAGGCTCCTGGTAGGAAAAGGGTAGGCTTCCTGCCCCTCCTCCAGAGTCAGACTTTTTTTTTTTTTTTCTTTTACCATTTATCTTTGCCTGGGCATGAGGCTGGCAGGCCTCACTCCACCCAGTGGCTTACTACTTTTGCTTTGTATGGCAGAAAGTTCAGGGAGAAGGCAGGAGATTCATGGCTGTGCATCACCAATGGGATCTCTCTCAGGACTCTTGCTCTGTCCCCAGTGTTCCTCATGAGCACCAGGTGGAGGCTTATGGAAAAGAACTAGAGAGTGATTGCATTGTTTCTTTGTGCCTGGAGCGTCAAGATATTCTAAACTGCCACCCTAGCCTATATTTGGTCTTTAAGAATGCATTAAAATTTTAGCTGTTTTCTTTTACTTTATTTTTATGCTGGCCACTTCTTACACTTGTGCTCTGTGAAACTTAAGACATTTCTTGAGTCCCTTCTTTTTTTAGAGGGCTTTTCATCCTTTGGGATTCATTTTACCCTTCACTTGAGTTATCAGATCTACTCAAAATGATATGATTTTGTAGTTTTTCTGTTTTTGTTGTTGTTGTTAGGGTACAAGTGATGTTTTCTTTTGGATTCATGTATCCCAAGTTGAATTAGAACTTAAATAGTTTATGTAGAGTATTACCTTTTACTAAAATAGTTTCTTGGCATTCATAGGTTTTGTACTTTAGAGTTCCAACTATATGTGATCTATTGCAAAATACATTCAGTAATTTTCAATTGGAATCTTAGTGTTAAAATTGCCTGACTTGTGTAGTGAGCGTGGCCCAATATTGGCTAGTGTGTGAATCTAGTTCAATTTGTCAAAATTTGAATTTCAACCAATCTTCATTGTTTTCCACATATCATGTAATTTAATGCACTTATAGGGTATAGGTTTTTGTGATGCTAGAAATTATTGTGGCACAGTGGTTAAGAGCTACAATGTGCTACAGCTGTTAAACATAAAGGTCGGCAGTTCGAATCCACCATCTGCTCCTTGGAAACCCTATGGGGCGTTTCTACTCTGTCCTGTAGGGTCGTTATGAGTCGGAACAGACTCAATGTCAATGTGTCTGGTCTGGAATGGTATGCATAAATTTAAATATTTGCAAAGATCATGGATAATATAATTAAAAAATGTCAAGATCTATTCTGTTCCATTTAGAATACACGGTAGACTCAGAATGTCCAGCAATCTTCTGGAGATCGTATCTAACTTTCCAATTCCTGAAGATAGACATATTAGTATAGGTATGTGGTTTCTTTTTAGTAATATTTGGATTGAAATTCATGTATTTTATATAGATGTCAGACACAAGTTAGCTTGATGCCTGTTTAACCTGAGAAAGTTATTTTTATAACCACAGTAGAATTATTGTATGTAGAATACTAGATGTAAATGTCCTGCGGAGGACTGAGCTCATGTCCTCATTAATTGACTTTCTCAAACATTTAGCTTTACAGTACACAGGATTCAAATTTGCACTTGAAAAAAATAGATTAATCTATATCATGGACAGTTGCCATCAATAGCAAATAATCAAAATAGCAAAATTAAATCTGTGAAAGACAAAGACTTACTGTACCATAAATAAAGACAATGCATAATTATTATTGGGTTTTAAGCTAGAATTAATTAATGTTTAAAAACAGGCCCTCATTTAAGCCATTAACATCTACAAGATAAATGTCAGCTTTTCCTTTCTACTTTCCATTTTGAAAATTGCTAAAATGCATACTTTACTTGAAGCTTAATAAATCTATTTAGTTGTAGCTTAATAACTATCCTGCAGAAGAGATAAAATCAAGTTAATGATGTGTGCCCAGTAGAAATAATCTTCTTATCAAATGGTAAGAACCATCTCTTCTCTACAAGTAAGAAATCTTTATAAGCTATAAGAGCTACCCATTCGACACACTATTAATTATAATTAAAACAAGAACATCTACTTTGTTGTGCTGTCATTTGAAAGACTTCTATCAGCTTTCGTATTTGTACTCAGAATGGTGGGTTGTTTATTGTGATTAAGACTCAATTTGAACCCCAATATTGCATGACATTATTTGTGACAATATAAACTGTGAGATTGTTCATTTGCACTGTTCCTTCCACATGGCAAATTTTAAAATTTGTCAGTATAATGACATTCAAATACTGAGATACATTTGGAAATAAATGCTCAGTTACATAGTCACTTGCTCTTCACTGTCATAATGTTAATCATGATGGTCTTGTGTAGTGTTATTCAGATGTAATTTCTTTGTAAATTTTTATAAAGTTTTCTATCTCTTGTCTTGATTTAGTCAAGTGTGTCTGCCCTGGTGTATCTGGATTTGACAGCATTCCCATTCCATTGATATTTCTGTTAGAGGGCTATCTGAAAAGTGGAAATCAGTGTACAGAAAGGAGCAAGTCTACCCATCAGGCAGTTTAATTTAGATGCCCTTTATCTGGTTCAGGTTCAGTGGTTTAAATTTGAAAGTGGGTTTTTCTTTAGCTTTTCAATTTTCCTTCTCTATAACTTAGGTAAGGTCGATTAGACCCAGAGAGGAAATGTTCACACCTAATGTGAAAATGCAAATGATTGGCTTGTTGTTCTTGTGAAAATGCCAGAAATTGCATGTGTTAGTATTATCCTACATTGTAGAAAAAGCCAGTCTGATAATTGCAAACTGCTTTCTGCAGCTGTGAATGCCCCTTTCAAACCAATAGAAATCGACAGGAGGCCCAACAGTGAACGTTCTTTAGAAATTTCTATTTATGAAATGTGTCCATTAACAAACTACCCTACAGCTTCCTGGGAATTAAACAAAGTCAGACCTGGTAAAGTAACAGTAAGGCTTGCTCACACTGCATCTATTGTGTTTAACTGCCAGTGGCTGGAGGAGTACAACTGATAAATTTTCTTGGAAGTTTTATAAAATTTTTCTATTAATATAGATAAAGGCCCTAGAAAGGGTAATCACAAAGGCCAAATGGGCTATATAAGAAATATTTGAATAATACTTTGCCTTAGGGGATATACCTAAAATCTGGTTCCAAATTGTTTGTAAACCAAAACCAAATCCATTGCCATAGAGTCAATCTCGACTTATAGCCACCCTGTAGGACAGAGTAGAATTGCACCATAGAGTTTCCATGGAGCAGCTGGTGGATTCTAACTGCCTACTTTTTGGTTAGCAGCCTGAGCTCTTAACCACTGTGCCACCAGGGTCTCAAATTGTTCATAGACCTATCCAAACTCACTTGAAGCTTATTATTTATTGCCTTGTATTTATTATCTCTTCTTAGTTGCATATTTCCCCAAAATGATTATGTGTTCGGAGGGCAGAGAAGATGCTTTTCTTCTTCTTCTTCTTTTTTTTTTTTTGCATAGGCCTTACTATTTATTGGGTCTCCATAAATATTGATTAATTGTTTGACTATGTAAATATAAAATGGAACATAAAACAATATTTGTTGAGATACACTTGAATAAAGCTCACATTTAAAATCAAATATTTATTTTTGCTTTACACAGAAATTCTACTCATTCTTATAAATTTCAGTTTATGGATGTGAAGTTTACCAATGTGTTCACACTGTATTGGTCATTCTTTTTCTTAATAAATTAATAAGACACTAAAAATAAGCCAAACTCTACTGTAACATTTAGTCAAATTGTATATCTTTTTAACAATCTTGTTCTTTCTTAAATAAAGGTCAGCATTATGAAGCATTAAGAGAAGGCAAGTTGGTGTTTAGCTTGTTATAATGACCTCGCCAAAACCACAACTAAATAATCTGATTGTGATTCTTGGACTCTTAGCAATCGAGGTTGCATTTTCTCGCTTTGCAATTTGTTTTAGTTCAATGAGCCTGCAATATATCCAAAGGTTTCAATAGCGTTTACCAGTTCAGGATATGGACCCTATTCCACAGTCTAAATCTTTCTACAATATTCGAAATTGCCTCATTCCTATAAATTCATCTCACATCATAAGAGGAATAACAGGTAGCTGAAATTGTTAAGCAAATGGAATATCAGAAGTGCACTTAGTCTTTAGAAAGGTGAAAAGTAACTCTTCCTAAATTGGAATCGACTCTATGGCAACAGATTTGGTTTTGATTTTGGAAAGAAACAGGAAAGATTTAAATCTAGGCACAATCTGAGAATAATTACTTTGAGTTTATTTCACATCCTCCTAGCACATAAAATATACACAAATCATCAAGGCAACACCAAATTATAAGAAACAACAAGAAAACTAAAAATGTGTATATTTTAACAATATAAAATATATATTGGTGAAAGTTATTATTTTTTTACATAGCAGATCAGTTTCAAGGCATTTAATACTTTGTTTCCATTGCATTTAATTGAGAGAAGAATATTTTAATAGCACAACAGCTTTAAATACAAAATTGTTCTAAGTATCTAACAAGAAAAAAACTTCTGTTTTAGAGACTGTCATGGATTGAATTGTGTCCCCCCAAAATGTGTCAACTTGGGTAGGCCATGATTCCCAGTATTGTGTGATTGTCCACCATTTTGTCATCTGATGGGATTTTCCTATGTGTTGTAAATCCTACGTCTATGATGTTAATGAGGCAGGATTAGCGGCAATTATTTTAGTGAGTCAGGACTCAGTCTACAAGATTAGGTTGTATCTTAAGTCAATCTCTTGACATAAAAGAAGGAAGCGAGCAGAGAGACAGGGGGACCTCATACCACCAAGAAACAAGACCTCTTTGGACCTTGGGTCCCTGTGCTGAGAAACTCCTTGACTGGGGAAGATTGATGACAAGGACCTTCCCCCAGAGCTGACAGAGAGAGAAAGCCTTTCCCTGGAGCTGGCACCCTGAATTCAGATTTCTAGCCTCCTGGACTGTGAGAGAATAAATCTCTGTTTGTTAAAGCCATTTACTTGTGGTATTTCAGTTACAGCAGCACTAGATAACTAAGAGGGAGACCTAGACAGAACAGATTCTCTGGGGAGCTAGACAGTAAGTTGGTATGGCAGGGAATTTAGTGTAATTTACCTCGATGGAAATGGACTTGATTTAACAGCATTATATAATGGTGCTTCCTGAACCTGGACAACAGCATTGTCTACCCTTTTAAGACTTCAGTAATTCAGGACTTTATGAAATAAAGGAATCATTGATTGAAAGTCTCTGAACTCAGGCTTGCAAATAAGAACTGTATCATTTTTATGATAATATTAATGTGACGGTGCACTCTTGGTATAAATAAGAATCACCTCCATTCTTTCTCATCTAAGGAACTCAGTAGGCTAAAACTTCTCATCAGCAAAAACTTCAACTTGTTGGGTGCTGTGGAGTGAATTCCAACTCACAGTGACCTCATGTGACAGAATAGAACTGCCTCATAAGGTTTTCTTGGCTGTAATCTTTACAAATATGATAGCCAGGTCTTTGTTCTGCAGAGCTGCTGGGTAGGTTCTAACCGCCAACCTTTTGGTTAGCAGCCAAGTGGTAACCTTCGCTTAACACACAGATACACACACAAAAACCACTGCCATCAAGTCAAAATCTTTTTGGAGGCAGACTGCCACATCTTTCTCTTGTGGAGCTACTAGTGGTTACAAAACACTGACCTTTTGGTTAGCAGTCAAATGCTTTAACCACTGCACCACGAGGGCTCTTTATTAGGACTAAAAGGTAAATTGCTTTATTCTGGCCTGAATTTCTTCTTGTGCTGTCCTCATCCTCAGCTGTGGGGTCAACGTCATTCTTGTTTCCTAACGACTTACTACAAACTTGGTCTTTCTTAGTAATATTGTCCATAAGAGTAGTTGCAGAACGTGCTCAGCATTTGAAGATGAAAGTTTTCAAAGTTTACCCCCAGGATTGAGCATCTGATCTTTTCTTCACTAATTACTGCAAAAGAGGAATTGCCATTAGATAAAGCCATCTGACCCAGTGACGTTTACAATCTGTATTCTGTTTCATGTTTCATGTCTTCTCTCTCTGTGGTCAAGGAAGAAATAGTAAAAAAAAAAAAAAAAAAAAAAACTGAAAGTGCTTTCTGATCAGATCACATCATCACACTTGCTTTGTGACACCATTAAACACCTCATGACTTTGGTAGCTCAGAGGCATTATTTTTATATTAAGTTTCAACTTTATATTATGTGAGTTATATTGGTACATGATTATATGTGAGTTTTGCATTCCTTCTTTTTTTTATGTATCAATCTTTCTTATTCCAACCCTACAGAAAGTAATCATTCAAGTATTTTTTTTTTAATTTTTTATCTTCCATAGGTGAGGGCATAGTAAGTTATCAAAATGTGCCTTATTGTTAGTTAAAATACTATGGATCTATTTAAAAAGATGTTGCATTTCATCCAAGGAAATTACTGATGGAAAAAGTGAACAGTGTGTAACAGTGTATTATGTGAAAAATGTCCTATCAACCTGCATAATCCATTTATCTAATGATGACAGATTTGTCTCTTGAGGTGCCTTCTAGATCATCCTATCATTATGGATATTCAAATTGGAACACTGAGATAATGATTGCTTTCAGCTATTTGAGATATTTCTGTTTTAATGGCAGGATGCCTACCTCTCCAACTGCATTTCATACTAGTCTTTCCCCAAATCAGAGATTAGCAAATTTTTCTGTAAACGGGCAGAAAGCAAATGTTTTAGGTTTGGCAGGTCTTACGGTCTCGCATGCAACTAGTCACCTTTCCCCTCTCAGCCTTAAAGCAGTTGTAGACAAAAGTAAATAAATGGGAGTGGCTATGTTTCAATAAAGTTGTATTTACAAATATACTTTGTACATTGGATTTGGCCTGAGGGCAGTAGTTTGCCCTCAGGTCAGTATGCACTAGGTCATTATGCACTGGCTACATTAACTATTTTTCATTCTTCAGTTCCTCATACAGGAAAATCTCTCCCTCACTTTAGATGTTGTTCCCTCATTTAGGATTTTCTTTTTTTCTACTTTTCTGCATTCCTGACTTCTTCCTTCCTTCTGATCTCAGCTTAAATGATGCCGGGCTTCGAGGCAGTGTGGCCATATATTCTGATTTGCCTGGAACAGTCTCAATCTACGTCTGTTGTCCCAGTGTGATGAGTGATGTGCCACCTGTCTCTTTCCAATATGTTGTGGTTAGGATGATAAAATATTGATCACTCCACTCAGAGACGACTTGCCTGACCACACTAAGTAAATTGGTACACTATCAGAGCATCTATTATCTGTATGAAAAACACTTATTAGAGTTTGTTTTATGTATCTATACGGTTTATTGTTATGCCTTTCCCTAGTAGTATGTGAACTGTGTGGGGACAGGTTCAAAACTGTCTTGTTCACTGTTGCACTTCCACTTCAAGCATATTATATGCAATATATCAAAAGAAAAGAAAACAAAACAAACCCGTTGCTGTTGATTCAGTTCTGACTATAGTGACCCCATGTGTTACAGAGGTGAATTGTTCCATAGGGTTTTCTTGATGTAATCATCACAGAGGCAGATCACCAGGCCTTTATTGGTTGGGTTCAAAGTGCAAAACTTTAGGAGAGAGTAGAATTTCCCCCTAGGTTTTCTAAGGAGCAGCTGGTGGATTCAAACTGCTGAACTTTTGGTTAGCAGCCAAGCTCTTAACCACTGTACCACCAGGGCTCCTTTAGTTTAATAGTTGAATGCAAACATTTTGTGCCACTCAGGAGCCTGCAAGATATATAATATATTAAAAACAAACAAAAAAACAGCATACTCATAAATACTTGTTAAATAATTCCACATCTGGGCATGGTAAAATGCTCATTAATACATATTATCTCCAGTGGGAGAAAATAAAGACTTTTTTTTTACCTTGATTTCTTAACTGTCACAGCTTATCTTTCATTCTAAGCACAGAAGTGGGATGCAGGCTCCTGAACTGATTTGGCCTGACAAGAATGGGATCTGAATTTTTGCTTAATACTTCTTTCTCCATCTCCCTGGATAGATTTCTAGATAAAGGTGTTATGGGCATCATTACACTAAGGCCTCCTTAGATAGTCAGAAGATCAGTGTTCCTTAATTTAAATGAGCCCAGTTTCTTCTCAGCCATCCTCTGTTTCTCCAAGAAAATGGGGCCTACAGTCCTGCTGAGAAGGCTTAAAAATCTGTTATATCTGCACCATGCCTTATTTCTGACATTTTACTACCTCTGCAATGATAATTTTTTCCTCAGTATAAAGGGAAATTATATTTCACTATTTCCAGAAAAGTTGATGGAAATCTCATCTGCTCAAGCTTAATAAAGGAAAGTAGTGATGGTCACTGAGAACCAGGGAGTTTTATGTAACATGCAAAATCCAAATAAGAATGTACCGCGTCAAATTGTGGGAATGTATTTCTGTCTGTAGCCGAAAATGAAGTAATACATTCTTTCTAACTAAAATGAATTTTTATTAGTCTCAGGCTTCTGCTTATGAAAATCAGCAAAAAAAAAAAAAAAATTTCTACTTTCGTGGTGGTCTAAGCAACTTGAAACAAATTTAGTAGCAATCAAAAGCTTTAATTTATTTCCAAAAATGTGAATATATTAACATTTTATCTCAGCAGCCTTATTTTACTTTTTAAATATGTTAATATCTGTTAAAAGATCTCTAACCCCAAGGGAACAAATACTGCCTCCATATGCATGTTGGGAATTAATCTAGCTGCTATGTTCTTTTTTATAAGCTTTGCTTTTCTTTAAGAGGAATCTTTAAAGAATAATGTTTGCTAAATAATATTTGATCTTATTAAATTAATGTCAGTTTATTGCATTATTTATGAGATATGGCTATTTGGTAATATAGAAATGATTCGACTTTGAGTCACTGACAAAAAAACTCAATAGATTTTTTTTTTAGTTATACTCAAAACAAAACGAAAAATAAATGGCATGTTTTCCTTGCTATTAAGTTAACAAGTATTTCCTTAGTATTAAGTAACAAACTTAGAAGAAGAAATTAAATTGGAGAAATGTACTGCATCTCCTGAAGAAGAGCATGGTCTATGATTTCTGTTCAAGATCTCTGTGCTCTCAGACGTATTCACTTGCAAAACCATCCACTTATGGGACCTTTCTATTCATTTGCTACAGTTAATTTCTTATGTAATATAAAATACAATTGAAATATCAAAATTCATATGAGTCTCTAAAAATTTAACAGAGTGGTCTTGTCTATTTCTAGCTATTTAAACATCCAAGTAAATACATTTTTACACTACAATTCACAAAATTATTCTACACCTTTTATCATTTTATTTTCATAAATGCTATAAATGAAGCAGGCAGGCAATACTGTATTTTTTGTTTTTATAAATGAGAAACAAGACCCTATGAGGTTGACTGACAGCATAGCTCACAAAGCCACTGCACAGTACAGCCACAAAATGAATCACGATCTTTGGATTTCAAATTCAGTTGTTTCTTGTATACCCCACTCCTCAATCCTTTATCTGAGAATCTTTAAATCCATAGTAATGAATAATATCTCTTAGTAAAGTGTTTTTCAAACTGCAGGTTATGACTCACTAGTTACTCATGCTTTCAATTTAATGTTTTGCAAAAACAGCATAAAAATGAAATAAAATGGAATGGAATAGTATCAGAGTATATGATGAGAGCTAAGGGTAAATACGGGGCCCTGGTGACACAGTGGTTAAGAGGTCAGCTGCTAACCAAAAGGTGGGCAATTCAAATCCACCAGCCATTCCTTGGAAACCCTATGGGGCAGTTCTACTCTGTCCTATAGGGTCGCTATGAGTTGGAATCAACCCAAAGGCAACAGGCCACATGGTCTCTGTTGTAGCTACTCAATTCTGCCATTGCAGTAGAAGGCAGCCATAATCAATACAGAAACAAAAGAGCATGATATTGTGTCAGAAAGCTTTATTTATAAAAACAAAAATGGGTCATATTTTGGCCACTAGCTATAGTTTGCCAGTTCTTGGTCTAAACAATATGAAAATGTTCTTCAAATTATAATGCTTTTATATATTTAAAAATTTCTAATTTTTCTTTACAAAATTTTATCCTCTATAAGTTAGAGCATGCTTGCATTTCACTTTAGTAAATTATATAACCTGCAAACTGTCTAAATCTCTCACTTTTTTTTTTCTTCGGTTATAGACATTGTCTCTGAATGCAACCTTATAGTTCAAGGATAAGTGACATATAAAATGTATCACTTGGAAGATAGCTTTGTTTTGAAACCTAGAGTTAGGTTTCCTGGCCAAAAGGAAAAATAGCAAAAAAAGTTTTGATTTAAAAAATAAAAAAACAGAACAGTTTTCAAGAAAAGCCTAGCCCCGTGAATTGTAAGGTTTAAGTCTTGGAAGTGATGTTTACTTAACTAGGTAGAAAAATAGTGTATATTCCCTTCTCAACTATTATTTGCTCATGTCTCTTGTCATAACCCATGAATCAGTTACCACATGCATAATTAATTTGTAATTTAAAAATTACAATTATGTTTTTAAATATATAATAACCTATATGCTTTGTTTTCCATCCAGAAGTGTCAATTTCACCAGCTTCTCTTTTTTATCAAAGGGTAAGGTCAAGTAAAAAACTCAAACCAAACTCATTGCTATCGAGTCGATTCCAACTCATAGGGATCCTATAGGATAGAATACAATTGTCCTGCAGAGTTTCCAAGGAGCGGCTGGTGCATTTGAGCTGCTACTGTTTGGTTAGCAGCCTAGCTCACCATAGCTTTTAATCACATGCCACCAGGGCTCCAAGGTCAAACAGGAAGGCGGAATTTAGGGCTGCATCTTCTTCAATCTGGATGAAAAATTCTTTTACTTCTTCCTATATCAAATCTCAAGGGTATTATTAGTTTTTTTCTTGATAATCACTTGAATGGGCTTTCCAATGTGCTACAGATTTTCCAGATAAATATATAATATGAACTCTACCCTCAAGAAGCTTCCATATAAATACGGAACTAGTCACATTTGAACAATTTGGTAGACAAGAAAGTTATATAAAATATCTTTCTCTTGGCAGATAAGAAATTAACTATTGGTAGATGAGCAATGGAGAAGGGTTGCTAGATATAGGGAACATAGTAACCACAGTTAATGTGTTTCTCCAATTCATAACTACAAATGTTTATAATTAGGAATGGTGCAGCTGTTTTAGTAGATGAAGGGGGAAAGCCAAATTGAGTTATGCAAATATACTCTCGAACACACACCTAAGTTATTTTATATTCCAAACGTAATTCTTCATATTCCATTTTAAGTAAAAATGTAAGGAAGCCAGGCAATTAAAGCATTCATGACAGGCATTTGAATTTTCTTTATTATATAATAAATGATACACATATATATATTCACATTCCAATTTATGAAACTTGTAATAATATTAATAAAGAACTTTGTATGTAGGGATTCTGCCATTAGTTATTAAAATAAGATTTGTGTACATTAAAAGGAAATTGATATAAAAACTTATTTTAGTTACATAATAAATAATTTATACAATGTGAATTAGTTTACATATAGGGGTTAAATTAAGGTTTTAGATTAACTTTAATGATTATATATTGGCAACATCTTATTTGATTAGCGTATATCCTTACATGCATATTTATGTGCAAAATTGGTTTGGGGATTTTTTTATTATGTTCTAAGCAGAGCTACATTTTTCTACCCACCTATCCCATTTCATCAGAAATGAGGCAAACAGTTTTTTTTTTTATCTGGATAATTTATAAAATAGATTTTTTTTTTAACCCTGAATTTCTAAGATAAGAAAATCATATGCATAGCTACCTTATACTTTCTCATTAAATAGCTGTAAAGGTCTGCTGCTGTTGAATATTTCAGGGAGGTGTTGGGAAATTATCCTGTGCTGTCACCACCCTCTAGAGGAATGTCCCAGATTATTTTCTTACTAATCATTTGATTCTTAATGGAAAAATGTATCCAAACAAAATTACTTAAAAGGGTAAAAACAAATATCTGATACTCATCCATCTATTCCTGGATCAAGAAGGACTATGTCTAAGTAAGTACATGAAATACATCAATAAATTAATTTCTCCACAGAGCTTTTCTTTTCTTTTTTTAATTGTTAAAGCTGAATCTTTTGTGTGACCAGTCAATAATGACTCTCTATTCTTGTCTCTGCAAACAAACTAGCTGATTTAGGTCACAAGAAATTTTGTTTTATTTTCTAAACCTTTCCAAATCAATTGCAGATATAACAAGGGTCTTGGACACTAGGGAGAAGCACTAGGAAACGAGGTGCTGAAGTTCATTTTTGTTTTTCTCTGATTTGACTTCTGGCTTGCTCTTTGCATCTTTGATCTAATGCTATAAGCCTGTGATCATGATTCTAGAGCTGAGCTTTAGAAATGGAAAGATATAAATACTACGAAGTTTGCTTAGTTCCTTTTTACCAGAGGACGGCATGGATTTTGAACATGGCATAGAAAGAGCACACGTTCTGGAGTTCAGATCCTGATTGGGCTTCTTACTAGATAGAAAACTTGGACCATGAATCTGCTTCTCTGTCTCAATTTCTTATGCTGAAAAAGAGAGCAATAATAGCATCTGCTTAATATGGTTATTGTGGTGCCAGATACTAAAATTTGAAAAATTATTGAGAAATGGATTTCAGTTTTATTTATACTTTGGGAGTTACCTCTATATATATCTTTGGATGTGGAAGTATTGACATTATAAAATCATCTAATAGAGGATATAAATGAGAATTTAATTTACATTTAGTAAGTATATTTGGAAGCCCAGGTGGCACAGTGGTTAAGAGATCAGCTGCTAACCAAATGGTCCTCCTTGGAAACCCTATGTGGCAGCTCTACTCTGCCCTATAGGATCGCTATGAGTCAGAATAGACTCGATGGCAATGGGTTTGGTTTGGGTTTTTTAAAGTATGTTTAGAATTGTAGTATTAAGATTACATATTTATATTCATGCAAATAAAACATTGCCTACTCTAATATCATTTTCTGAAAACATAACCTCCTTTATGTTAATAAGGCCTAATTAAATGTCTGTATTATATGTATTAATATATGCTTGTCCTTCACAGTCTAAGATTAGACTTTGCCCAATATATCTAATGGTTGAAAAGCACTCTTTTCCTCTGACTGGCCTATTTGCTCAAAATTAGGCCCCTTCAACACCTACCCTCCCAATCCAAGCTCAGTTACTTTTGAGAGTTTCTAATGTTACTGCCTCACATCTCTTTTAGGACATAAATTTCTGTCCTTCAGTTGTGGTCATCTCATCTTGTCACTACACTGTTGCTTCTGTTGTTGGAGATCTTCAGTGGTTATCTGATCTCTGCTGATGACCCCACTAGGGCTTCTTGGAGGAGAAACTGAGCTCCCTTTGTCCCAAGAATCAGCCCTGGATCTACTCAGTGGAGAGATAACAAGGCAGATGTGGTCTGTGGAGTTGTTTTGCTCTATACCCATAGCCAGTAACCATAGACTAATGGCGATGGTCCATGGTGTCAAACGACAAGTCAAAATCCTTGTTCAATGACTTATGGGGCTCTACGATTTGGGAAAAATTACTTAAGATCTCCAAAATGGAGATAATAATTGCATGTATTCTGAGGGTAGTCACAAAGATTAAATGAAATAATGCATATAAAATGTCTGGCACATAGTAAATTTGCAATAAGTGATGATGACCATGTGATGATGATGATGGTGATGACAGTGATGATGATGACAGCCTTTTCTCTGGATTGTGAAAGCTCATGGCCAGAGCAACTCACATTAATTTCAGTTATCTTCAGAGGACTACAAATGATCACCTCATTTCCTGGCTCAGTTTAACCTCTTCCCTAAAAGTCAGAAATTCATGATCCTCAGACAAAATCCCAATTCCTATCTACTTATCCCCACAGTATATCATAAAATAATACAAAATTATATTATAAAATAATATGATGTCTTTACCTTATTAAGGCCTGACTTATTCTGGTCAGTTTTTACAATGTAATGGAAGCTATTAATGTTAAAATTTATTTTCTAAGATTCCAATATTCCTTAAAAAATTAAGACATAGAGTTAGACTGTACAAAATATTTGTGGTAGGTTTGAGGCAAGCCCCAAATGCTTTCATTTAAAAAAGAAGGATAATTTTTACCCAAATTATTCAGATTTCTTCTATGTCTTGGTATTTTTCCATATCTTAAGGTAATCTATTAAATTTGGTATAGTTCTCCTGGGACTTTACTACATAGTTACATATACAGAGCATTGGTTTAATGGAGCAGACATTTATTTAGGTAAAATTTCAGGATAAACTATGACATCACACTTAAATGACCAGAAACCAAATTATTTTAAACAGTACAAGAAAGTTAGAAATGCGAGACAAGAGCGATCATTGTAATTAACCAACTTAAATGGTATAGTTCCTTCTTGAATACTTGATTCTTGGCCTCTCTCATCTATCTCTCACAGCAGATCTTATAGTTTTACCTCTGAACCAAATGCTGAGTGCACCAGTATGCTATATCTCTTTCACCATCTCCCTAGCTGCTAATGGACATAAATTTACTAATGAACATAAAGTAAAATATACGCCTTAAGGGAAGAGCATTGCCCTCTGAAGAAACAGAGAATTCTTTTAAGCTATCTTAGTGGGGTAAAGGAGGAAGGGCTGTTCTCTGGTGCCAGTAAATCTAGAATAGTCTGAACAGGGAAAGTAAACGATGTCCATTGCCTATAGGGGGTCTTCTACTTTTATTACTCCCTTTTAACCTTTATTACCCCTTCCCCTACCAGTTCTCTGTATGTGCTACTTGGCATGTTGACATGGCTGTCCTATTAGTATTTAATCCTGGGAGAGAAGAATTAAGGCATTACGCTCCCAAGATGGGAACTGGGTGTGCTTAGAAGTGATCTAACAACATCCTGTGGATGGAAGCCTAACTCTGCAGAACCTAGTTGTGATGATGCATGCTGTTGTACTCATCCATGTCTTGACAATTCTATGAATAATAAATGCCTGTTACCTCGCCATTGGAACAGTGTCTGGTCTGTGCTCTCCTCCTAAGAACTTGTGAATATAGTGACACTGCATCAACACAACTGTTCACACTCAGCAAGTACATCAGCACAAAACTTCACTTGGTTCCTAACCCTGCAGAGAAATCATCTCTGAATATACACAGAACAATATTAGGTAGGAAATAGGAAGAGCAAGGAAGACAAATAGATCCAGAAGTATGTCCTTTTCTTAAATAGACTTTTTATGATGTTGTTCATAAATCATCTACTCTTTTTTAAGGACTATTTGTATTTGCTTTATATGTGCAATTTCATACAGTCCATGTTAGGTAATTTAGCCTTTCAAATGTTTTTCCTCACTTGTCAGAAAGTTTCAAGTTATCATCATCACTATCACTATCAAAATAGATCATCATTAGCAGTCATTGTCACCACCATAAGAAAGTAGAAAAAGAACAATGTATTAAACATTATTATATGGTAAACTATATTAAATGTAAGAAATATCTCATTTATTCCTTATAATGACTCTTATTGTGTACTGGAGCCAGCTCATACCTGCTTGTGACAGTAGAATACGTCCATCTCTTCCCAACTCCACATTCAGTGGTAACATGTTGGGATCTTGAATTTGACCATGATGCGAGTATTTACACCATTGATATTGTCAAATACACAAATCAGGGCTTTTTCCCTCCTAGAGTGCCAGTAAGATATCTACCAGCTTAACATTTAATAACTTTTACAGTAAGACATTATACTCCTTATTACAAATTAGGAAATGTGTATTTTTATTCAGGTAGCAACCTCAATTTATTGAGTGTTTACCATGTTGTAGCCACTGTTTTAAGCCTTTAAGTATTAATTTATGTAAATTTCGGTGTAAAATGCAAATGAACCCAGATCCAGGTAGTTCAGGAAGGTGCTTAGTGCACAGTATGTACTTAGCAGGCAGACTTTAAGTGGTCTTCATGATCCCCATCTGTTAGTTTAATCCCCTCTTCTTGAGGATGAGTGGGATCTGTGACTTGCTTCTAACCATAGGATGTGGCAATGGTGATGGGATGTCACTCCTTTGATGATGTTACATTGTGTAAGCCTCCATCTTACTAGTATACTTGACTTGCTCTCTTGACTTTCCCCTTTGCTGCCTTTGAAGAAGTAAACTGCAATGTTAGCAGGCCCACTTAGCAAGGAATTGTGGACAGTCTGTAGGAGCAGAGGGCAACCTCTAGCCAACAGCCAGCCAGTAGCTGGGACCCTCCCGCTTACAGTCACAACTTCTGCCAACAACTTGATTGAGCATGCAAGTGGAGTTTTTCTCAGCTCTGGCTCCAAATGAAAACCCATCCCAGGAAGACACCTTGATTGCAGCCTTGTAGAGGATCTAACTAAACTGTGTCAAGACTCCCAACACACAGAAATTGTGAGATAATAGATGTATGTGTTGTTTTAAGTGACTAAATACATGATAACTTGTGCATCTAACTTGTTGTTAAATGTCCTCAAGTTGTTCCCTATGAACATACACAGGGTCAAGTGACCCTATGTACAACAGAACGGAACACTACCCAGTCCTGGGCCATCCTGACAATCATTGCTATGTTTGAATTCATCGTTGCACCCATTGTGTCAATCCATCTCATTGAAGGTCTTCCTCTTTCTCACTGACCCTCTACTTTACTAAGCATGATGTCCTTCTCCAGGGACTGATCCCTCCTGATAACATGTCTGAAGTACCTGAGACAAAGTCACATCATTCTCCTTTCTGAGGAGCATTCTGGCTGTACTTCTTCCGAGACAGGTTTATTGGTTCTTCTGACAGTCCATGGTATGTATATTCAATACTTTTCACCGAAATGATAATTCAAATGCGTCAGTTCTTCAGTCTTCCTTGCTCATTGTCCAGCTTTTGCATGTATATCAGGAGACCGAAGATGCCATGGCTTGGATCACGCACACCTTAATCCTAAAAGTAACATCTTTGCTTTTTAACACTTTAAAGAGGTCCTTTGCAGCAGAGAAATACATCCTTTGATTTCTTGACTGCTCCTTCCATGGGCATTGATTATGGATTCTAGTAAAATGAAATCCTTGACAACTTCAAAGTTTTCTCCATTTATCATGATGTTGCTTATTGGTTCAGTTGTGAAGATTTTTGTTTCCTTTATGTTGAGGTGTAATACATACTGAAGGCTCTGGTCCTTGATCTTCATCAGTAAGTGCTTCAAGTCCTCTTCAGTTTCAGCAAGGTTGTGTCATCTGCATATCGCAGGTTGTTAATGAGTCTTCCTCCAATCCTCATGGTACATTCTTCTTCATATAGTCCAGCTTTTCAGATTATTTACTCAGCATACAGATTGAATAAGTATGGTGAAAGGATACACCCTTGACACACACCTTTCCTGATTTTAAACCACGCAGTATCCTTTTGTTCTGTTTGAACAACTGCCTCTTGTTCTATGTCCGTTCCTTATGAGCAGAGTTAAATGTTCCGGAATCCCCATTCTTTGCAATGTTATCCATAATTTGTTATGATCCACAGAGTCCAGTGCCTTTGCATAGTCAATAAAACACCGGTAAACATGTTTCTGGTATTCTCTGCCTTCAGCTAAGATCCATGTGACATCGGCAAAGATATCTCTCATTTCACGTCCTCTTCTGAATCTTTCTTGACTTTCTGACAGTTCCCTTTTGATGTACTGCTGCAGCCATTTTTGAATTTTCAGCAGCATTTTACTTGCATGTGATGTTAATTATATTTTTCGATAATTTTCTCATTCTGCTTTATCTATCACCTAATTAGAAATTAGAGTATTAAAAATTAGAAATTCTGCTTATCAGAAATACTCTTATCACAGGTACTGAAAGAAAGTACTTTTTTCTCATTTCATGGAAAGAATTCAAATCTACACCCAGACCATGTCCTTTCATCTGAAGACCTCCTTACGCCTTATTTGCTTTTTCTAGACTCAAGGGCCAGAGGCTTTGAAGGTAGGCAGGAGTTAAGAAATTTTTCTACAGAATCATTTGGCCCCAGGTCTTTCTTGTTTTTATTTTGAATGCCTTTGTAAATGATCTTTGATTATGGTTATGTTACAGCTTCTCTTATTGTCTCCAAGGTCCCAAGGACATGCCTGAAGAGATGCCTAATAAAGCAAGCACAAGACTATGTATCTTTTGCTTTCTCTTAGTTTTCTAATAAAAAATTCTATTAAAAATCCTAATATAATTTCAGATAAATAACAACAGCAACCAACAAAGAAAATTTCCTTACTTTGGTTAGAAAAGGCAGGGGATTTCAGCAGCTATTCTAAAATATGCATGGGCAACACTAAGAAAAAAACTAACCTATAAAATAGGCCAAACCCTAAGCACTTCAGTGGATAAGTAATGGAACATGCCAAAACACTTTTTTGGAAAAAAATTTGATGTTCCACTTTCTGGACAGGATATTTTCTTTAATAATTTTATAGCACTTTATTACCTTTACGTTTTATTATTTTTAAATCAACTTTATTCTGGATAATTTATACACAATACAATGCACCTAGTTTGAGGTGCAGTGCTTCATTCTGGCAAATGTATATACCTATGTAGGAGTCCTTGAGTGACACAAAGGTTAAGTACTTGATTATTAGCTGAAAAGTTGGCAGTTCAAACCCAACCAAAGGTACCACAGAAGACAGAACTGGTGGTCCGCTTCTGATAACTCATCTTGAAAACTTTGTGGAGCAATTCTGCTCCACACACATGGGGTTGCCATGAGTCAGAATCGACTAGACAGCAACTAACAACAACAACAACATATACCTGTGTATTCACTTGACCATGAAGATATGGAATATTTCATCACCCTGAAAAGTTCCTTTATGACTCTGCAGTAAGTCCTTCCACCATCAGACAAATACAAACACATCTACTTTCTGTCACTATAGATTAATTTCTCTTGTTGTAGCATTTACTATAAATAAGATCATACAGTACACAATTTTTTGTGTCTGGCTTCTTTTACTCATCAAAAACTTTTTAACTTTATTTACATTGTGTATTCTTTTTGTTGTTGTTGACTAGTGTTCCTTTCTTTTTGATGATGAATGCAATGCCATTCCTCTTCAATTTTTCATTCCCTACATAGTAGACCATATGATTGATTCAAAATGGCCAATACCAGTCCATTTCAGCTCACTAATGCCTGGGATATTGACATTTATGCATTTTATTTAACTTTTGATGACTTCCAATTTTCCTAGATTCATACTTCTTGTATTGTACATGCCAAGTATTAATGGATGTTTGCAGCTGTTTCTTCTCATTTTGAGTCATGCTGCATCAGCAGAAGAAGGTCTCAAAAGCTTGACTCCATCCATGTCATTAAGGTCAACTCTACTTTGAGGAGGCAGCTCTTCCCCAGTCGTATTTTGAGTGCATTCCAACATGAGGGGCTCATCTTCTGGCACTATGTCAGGCAATGTTCCACTGCTATTCATAAGACTTTCACCGGCTAATTTTTTTCAGAAGAAGCATGCTAGGTCCTTCTTCCTAGTCTGTCTTAGGCTAGAAGATCAGCTGAAACCTGTCCACCATGGGTGACCCTGCTGGTATTTGAATACTGGTGGCATAGCTTCCAGCATCACAGCAACATGCAAGCACCACAGTATGACAAACTGACAGATCTATCCTGAAGTACAACACTGTCAGTGATAAGAAAATATCCATTTGTCTACAAGGAAGACCAGTTAATAGGACTATTATTCAAATTTATGCACCAACCACTAAGGCCAAAGATGAAGAAATTAAAGATTTTTACCAACTTCTGCAATTTGAAATTCGTCAAATGTGCAATCCAGTTGCATTGATAATTACCAGTGATTAGAATGCAGAAGTTGAAAACAAAGAAGAATCCATAGTTGGAAAATATGGCCTTGGTCATAGAAATGGTGCCAGAGATTGCATGACAGAATTTTGCAAATCTAATGACCTATTCATATATTTTTTCAACAACATAAACAGCAGATATTCACATGGACATAGACAGATGGAATAAACAGGAATCAAATCGACTACATCTGTGGAAAGAGATAATGGAAAAGCTCAATATGATGTTTCAGAACAAGACCAGGGGCCCACTGCGGAACAGACCATCAATTGCTCATATGCAAGTTCAAGTTGAAACTGAAGAAAATTAAAACAAGTCCACGAGAGCCAAATCATAACCTTAAGTGTATCCCACCTGAATTTAGAGACCATCTCAAGAATAGATTTGATGCATTGACCACTAATGACCAAACACCGGACAAGTTGTGGAATGATCAAGGACATCATACATGAAGAAAGCAAGAGGTAATTAAAAAGACAGTAAAGAAAGAAAAGACCAAAATGGATGTCAGAAGAGACTCTGAAACTTGCTCTTGAACATCAAGTAGCTAAAGCAAATGGAAGAAATGATGAAGTAAAAGAGCTGAGCAGAAGATTTCAAAGGGCGGCTTGAGAAGACAAACTAAAATATTATGATGACGTGTGAAGAGCTGGAGTTAGAAAATCGAAAGGGAAGAACATGCATGGTATTTCTCCAGCTGAAAGAACTGAAGAAAAATTTCAAGTCTCTACTTACTGTAGAGATGGATTCTGTGGGCAAAATATTGAACAACACAGGAAGCATCAAAAGAAGATGAAAGGAATACACAGAGTCACTGTACCAAAAAGAAACTGGTGAACATTCAACCATTTCAGGAGGTAGCATATGATCAAGAACCGATGGTACTGAAGGAAGAAGTCTGAGCTGCACTGAAGACATAGGCAAAAAACAAGGCTCCAGGAATTGACAGAATACCATTTGAGATGTTTCAACAAATGGATACAACAAATTATGGACAATATTGCAAAGAATGGGAATTCCAGAACACTTCATTGTGCTCATGTGCAACCTGTACATGGACCAAGAGGCAGACATTTGAACAGAAAAAGGGGATATTGAGTAGTTTAAAATCAGGAAAGGTGTGTGTCAGGGTTGTATCCTTTCACCATACTTATTCAATCTGTATGCTGAGTAAATAATCTGAGATCCATAGTTATGCCTATTCCAAAGAAAGGTGATCCAACAGAATGCAGAAATTATCAAACAATATCATTAATATCTCAGGCAAGTAAAATTTTGCTGAAATTACTCAAAGTGGTTGCAGAAGAACATTGACAGGGAACTGCCAGAAATTCAAGCCGGATCAGAAGAGGACGTGGAATAAGAGATACCACTACTGAAAGCAGAGAATACCAGAAAGATGTTTACTTGTGTTTTATTGACTATGCAAAGGCATTTGACTGTGTGGATCATAACAAATTATGGATAACATTGCAAAGAATGAGAATTCCAGAACACTTAATGGTGCTCGGGTGGAATCTGTACATAGATCAAGAGGCAGTCGTTCAAAAGAACAAGGGGATACTGCATGGTTTAAAGTCAGGAAAGGTGTGTGTCAGGGTTGAATCCTTTCACTATACTTATTCAATCTGTATGCTGAGCAAATAATCCGAGAAGCTGGACTACACGAGAGGAATGTTGCATGAGGATTGGTGGAAGACTCATTAACAACCTGCGATATTCAGATGACACAGCTTGCTTGCTGAGAATGAAGAGGACTTGAAGCAGTTACTGATGAAGATCAAAGACTACAGCCTTCAGTATGGATTACTCCTCAACATAAAGAAAAACAAAAATCCTCACAACTGGACCAGTAAGCAACATCATGATACATTGGAGAAAAGATTGAGGTTGTCAAGGATTTCGTTTTACTTGGATCCACAATCAACACCCATGGAAACACAGTCAAGAAATCAAATGACACATTACATTGGGCAAATCTGCTGTGAAAGACCCCTTTAAAGTGTTAAAAAGCAAAGATGTCACCTTGAAGACTAAGGTGTGCCTGACCCAATCTATGGGTGTTTGCAATCACCTCATATGCATGCAAAAACTGGAGAAGGAATAAGGACGACCAAAGAAGAATTGATGCCTTTGAATTACGGTGTTGGCAAAGAATATCAAGTATACCTTGGACTGCCAAAAGAAAGAACTTGGAAGAAGTATAGTCAGAATGATCCTTAGAAGTGAGGATGGTGAGACTTCATCTCACATACCCTGGACATGTTGTCAGGAGGAGTCAGTCCCTGGAGAAGGACATCATGCTTGGTAAAGCAGAGGGTCAGTGAAAAATAGGAAGACCCTCAAGGAGATGGACTGACACAGTGGCTGCAACAATGGGCTCAACCATAACAAGGATTGTGAGGATGGCGTGGGACTGGGTAGTGTTTTGTTCTGTTGTGCATAGGGTCTCTATGAGTGGAAGAGACTTGACGGCACTTAACAACAACAGTATTCCTTTATGTTGTTATATTACGCTTTATTCATTGATGAGGAGCATAGCTATTTCAAATTTTCAGCTATGATAATAAACCTGCTGTAAGCATTCATGTATAAGCCTTTATATAGACATATAATTGCATTTTCATTTGATAAATACCTAGGATTGGGATTGCAAGGTTGAAGGAAATATATGGTTAATTTTATTAAAAAAACTGCCAACCTGTTTTCCAAAATCATACCATTTTGCACTTTCACTAGCAATGTGTAGTCTCTAGTATGAGTATTCTATTTTTCCACGTTTGTCTACACTTGGTATTTGTTCGTCTTGTAAATTTCAGTCATGCTAGCAGCTATGCAATGACACATTATGAGAGTTTTAATTTTCATTTCACTGATGACTAATGATGCTGAGCATCTTTCTATGAAGTTATTAGCCATTCATGTATTTTCTATTATGAAATGCCCATTCAAGTATTTTGTCAATTTTTAAATTAGGTTGTTTGCTTTCTAATAATTGTAAGATTTTATAATACTTAGCATGGATTTTTTTTTTATATATATATTTAGGAATTGCGAGTATTTTCTCCCTGTCTTTCCATTTTCTCGGTGGTGTTTTTCGGAGAGCAGAAGTCCTTATGTTTAATGACATCCCATTTAACATTTTTTAAACTGAGTGATTTTAGTGTTTTAAGAGATCTTTGCATATTCCAAAGTTATGAAGATTTTCTTATAAATTTTCATCTAGAAAATTTGATTGCTCTTTTTTCCTGTTTTTCTTATTCATAATTAAAATATTCACAATCTTACTGCAAGCATTTACCATGAATTGCTTCTTCACAATCAAATAATGGTTATTTGACTATATGATTAACCTGTATTTATGAATAACTTCAATCTTTCCCATTCTACCTTATAATATTTCGTATTTTATTTTCTAATTGTAGCTTTTATTGTCATCCATAGTCCACCTACAGTCAAGTAGTTTGGATCACCACGAGCCTCATAAGAAAACAGTCTGCAAACAATGCTGCATAATGACCCACTTCAGTGACTGGAGAATGTAACTAAGCCCGGTGAGGATTATTTAGTTAACTATAACTTAAAGCTCTATAAAACTCTTGAAAGTCAAATATGACACGAATATGTCAAAGTAAATAGTACTTTATAGAACTCAATACAACAAAAATTGTGATACAGTAATTATAAAATTATTCATCAATTGAGTCACTCGGTATACTTTTGTTGACAACAATTGTAGTCCACATTTTATCACGCAGAACAGGTGGGTAGAAGAATAGTAACAAAACCTGCAAAAGATATAGTTTATTATCAACCTATTTGAAAATTAAATTATATGTAATACAAGTGATTGTAAAGAAATCTTAAAATTCTTGCCAGACCACCTAGAAGAGGTCTTGTGAGAGATGGTGATTAAATAACTACCATTTAGAGAGCACTTTAATGTTTATATGGTACTTCCATAGGTATTTTCTCATTTAACCCTATTAATAACCCCTTCATTTAAGTGTTTAATAAGTATTTCTTAAGTGAAGTAATTTCAGGGAATAATTCTTTTTTCTTTTGTTTTTATTGTACTTCAGGTGAAGGCTTACACAACAAATAGTTTCTCATGAAACAGTAGTACACATACTGTTTTATGACATTGGTTAACAACCCCACAACATGTCAACCCTATCACTTCTCGACCATTTTTGGGGGTAAAAATATACATAGCCAAAAGATACACCATTTCAAAAATTTCTACATGCACAGTTCAGTGACATCGACTACGCTCTTCCAATTGTGCTGCTATTCTCACTCCAGATGAAGGCTTACAGAACAAAATACAATCTTATTTAACAGTTAGTACACATGTTGGCCTACGACAATGGTTAACAACCTCATAACACATCAAAACTATCCTTACTCAACCTTGGGTTCCCTATCACCAGCTTCCCTGTCCCCTTCTGCCTTCTGCCCCTTGTCCCTGGACTGCTGTACCTCATTAGTCCCATTTAGATTTATGGGGCTGTCCACTCCCAGGCTGAACAGTGAACCTCAGAAATGACTTCACCACTGAGCTAAAAGGGTGTCTGGGGGCCATACTCTTGGGGTTTCACCAGTCTCCTTTAGGACAGTAAATCTGGTCTTTTTTTTTGTGAGTTAGAATTTTGTTCTACATCCTTCTCCAGCTCCGTCTAGAAACCTGTGTTGTGATCCTGGTCAGAGCAGTCAGTGATGATAGCCGTGCACCATCTAGCTGTACTGGACTCAGTCTGGTGGAGGCCTTGGTAGCTGTGGTCCACTAGTACTTTGGACTAATCTTTTCCTTGTATCCTGTTCTCTTCATTCTCCCTTGCTCCCGAAGGGATGAGACCAGTGGAGTATCTTAGATGGCTGCTCACAGGCTTTGAAGACCCCAGACACTACTCACCAAGGTAGAATGTAGAACATTGTCTTTATAAACTGTGTTATGCCAATTGAGCTAGATGTTCCCCGAGACCATGGTCCCAACAGCCCTCCACCCATCAATTCAGTCCCTCAGGGAGTTTGGATGTGTCTATGGAGCTTCCATGACCTTTCCTTGTACAAGTTGTGCTGGTTTCCCCAGTACTGTGTACTGTCTCACCCTTCACCCAAGATACCACTTATCTGTTGCCTATTTAGTATTTCCCTTCCCCACCCCTCCCATCCCTGGTAACCAACAAAGATTGTTACATTTTCTGTGTGAACATTTTCATGGGTTTTAAAATAGAGGCCTCATACAATATTGGCCTTTTGTGATTCACTTATTTCACTCAGCATAATGTCCTCCAGTTTCATCCATGTTATGAGATGCTTCACAGATTCACTGTTGTTCTTTCTCGTTGCATAGTACTCCATTGTGTGTATGTGCCATAGTTTGTTTATCCATTCATCTGTTGATGGGCATCTAGGTTGTTTCCATCGTTTTGCTATTGTGAACAATGGTGCCATGAACATAGGTGTGCATATGTCTATTCAAGTGATGACTCTTATTATTCTAGGATATATTCGTAGGAGTGGGATTGCTGGATCGAATGGTATGTCTATTTCTAGATTTCTGAGGAAGTACCATATCATTTTCCAAAATGGTTGTATCATTTTGCATTCCCACCAGCAGTGCAAAAGAGTTCCGATCTCCCCGCAGCCCCTCCAACATTTGTTATTTCCAGTGTTTTTGATTCGTCCACTAATGCCGGGGGTGAGATGGTATCTCATTGTGGTTTTAATTTGCATTTCTCTAATGGCTAGTGATCGCGAGCATATCCTCATGTGTCTGTTGGCCATTTGAATATCTTCTTTAGTGAAGTGTCTGTTCATTTCCTTTGCCCATTTTTTAATAGGATCATTTGTCTTTTTGTTGTAGAGGTGTTGGATTTGCTTGTAGATTATGGAGATTAGACCTTTGTCTGACTTGTACTGTCCAAAAATTTTTTCCCAATTTGTAGGTTCTTTTTTACTTTTTTGGTGAGGTCTTTTGAAGAGCATAGGTGTTTGATTTTAGAAGACCCCAGTTATCTAGCTTATCTTTTGGGGTTTGTGCATTGATGGTTATGGTTTGTATCCTGTTAATGCCATGTATTAAGGCCTGTAGTGTTGTCCTATTTTTTCTTCTATGAACTTTATAGTTTCTGGCTTTATATTCAGGTCTTTGATCCATTTGGGAGTAGTTTTTGTATACAGCGTGAGGTATGGGTCCTGTTTCATTTTTTTTGCAGATGGGTATCCAGTTTTGCCAGCACCATTTGTTAAAAAGACTGTCGTTTCCCCATTTGATAGACTTTGGGCCCTTGTCGAAGGTCAGGTGACCATAGGTGGATGGATTTACATCTGGGTTCTCAATTCTGTTCCATTGGTCAATGTATCTGTCGTTGTACCAGTACCAGGCTGTTCTGACTACTATAGCTGTATAGTAGGTTCTGAAGTCAGGTAGTGTGAGTCCTCCAACTTTATTCTTCTTCTTCAGTAGTGCTTTACTTCTTTGGGGCTTCTTCCTTTTCTATATGAAGTTAATGATTAGTTTTTCCATCTCTTTGAAGAATATTGTTGGTATTTCGATCAGGACTGTGTTGTATTTGTAAATTGCATTGAGTAGAATTGACATTTTCACAATGTTGAGTCTAACTATCCATGAGTATGGTATGTTTTTCCATTTATGTAGATCCCTCTGGGTTTCTTGCAGTAGTGTTTTGTAGTTTACTTTGTATAGGTTTTTTACATCCCTGGTTAGATTTATTCCTAAGTATTTTATCTTTCTAGGGGCTATTATAAATGGTATTGTTTTCCGGATTTTGTTTTCATCATTCTCCTTATTGGTGTATAGGAATCCAACTGATTTTTGTATGTATCCTGCTACTCTGCTGAATCTTTCTATTAGTTCCAGTAGATTTCTCGTGGAGTCTTTAGGGTTTTCTACGTATAGTATCATATCATCTGCAAACAGGGACCATTTAACTTCTTCATTACCAATTTGGATGCCCTTTATTTCTTTTTCTTGCCTTATTGCTATAGATAGAACTTCCAGCACAATGTTAAATAGGAGTGGTGATAAAGGGCATCCTTGTCTTGTTCCTGTTTTCAAGGGCAATGTTTTCAGCCTCTCTCCATTAAGAATGAGGTTGGCTGTTGGTTTTGCATAGATGCCCTCTATTATGTTGAGAAATTTCCCTTCTATGACTATTTTATTGAGAATTTTTATCAGGAATGGGCGTTGGACTTTGTCAAATGCCTTTTCTGTGTCAATTGAGATGATCATGTGATTCTTTTCTTTCCTTTTATTTATGTGGTGGATTATGTTGATTGATTTTCTAATGTAGAACCATCCTTGCATACCTGGTATGAATCCTACTTGTTCGTGGTGTATTATTTCTTTGATATGATGCTGAATTCTATTGGCTACAATTTTGTTGAGAATTTTTGCGTGTATATGCATGAGAGATATTAGTCTGTAATTTTCTTTTTTTGTGATGTCTTTGCCTGGTTTTGGTATCAGCGTTATGCTGGCTTCATAGACTGAATTTGGAAGTGTTGTTTCCTCTTCTATGCTCTGAAATAGCTCGAGTAGAACTGGTACAAGCTGTTCTGTAAATGTTTTGTAGAATTCTCCAGTGAAGCCATCTGGGCCAGGGCTTTTCTTGGTTGGGAGTTTTTTTTATTACTTTTTCAATCTCTTCTCTTGTTATGGGTCTGTTCAGATTTTCAACATCACTTTGTTGTAGTTTGAGTAGGCCGTGTGTTTCTAGAAATTTATCCGTTTCCTCTAGGTTTTCAAATTTCTTGGAGTATAGTTTTTCATAATATTCTGTTATAATCCTTTTTATTTCAGTTGGGTCTGTTGTAATGTCCCCCATTTCATTTCTTATTTGGGTTACTTGTGTCCTCTCCTGTTTTTCTTTTGTCAGTCTGGCCAGTGGTTTGTCGATTTTGTTGATTCTTTCAAAGAACCAACTTCTGGTTTTGTTGATTCTTTCTATTGTTTTTCTGTTCTCTATTTCATTTATTTCTGCTCTGATCTTTACTATTTCCTTTCTTCCGGTGGTTGTGGGCTTTTTTTTGCTATTCTCTTTCTATTTGTTTGAGTTCTGTAGTTGATGATTTGATTTCGTCCCTTTCTTCTTCTTTGATATGTGCATCTATTGCTATAAATTGTCCTCTGAGGACTGCCTTTGCTGTGTCCCAAAGGTTTTGGTATGATGTGTTTTCATTCTCATTTGATTCTAGGAATTTTTGGATTCCATCTCTGATTTCTTCTATTACCCAGTGATGTTTAAGCAGGGTGTTATTCAGTTTCCATGTGGCTGATTTCTTTTCCTTGCTCTTTCTATTGTTAATTTCTACCTTGATGGCATTGTGGTCAGAGAAGATACTTTGAATTATCTCAGCGTTTTGGATCTTGTTGAGGATTGCTCTGTGGCCTAAGATGTGGTCTATTCTGGAGAACGTCCCATGTGCATTGGAAAAGAAAGTGTACTTTGCAGTGGTGGGATGGAGTGTTCTATACATGTCTATGAGGTCAAGTTGGCTGATTGTGCCCTTTAGGTCTTCTGTATCTTTGCTGAGTTTCTTCTTAGTTGTTCTGTCCTTTACTGAGAGTGGTGTGTTGAAGTCTCCTACTAGTATTGTGGAACCGTCAATTTCTCTTTTCAGTCTTGTTAGAGTTTGTTTTTTGTATTTTGGATCCCCGTCATTGGGTATGTAGATGCTTATTATGGTTATGTCTTCATGATGGATCGTCCCCTTGATCACTATATAGTGTCCTTCTTTGTCTTTTACGGTAGATTTTGTTTTAAAGTCTATTTTATCTGAGATTAGAATTGCCCCTCCTGCTCTTTTTTGGTAGTTGTTAGCTTGATATATTTTTTCCCAATCTTTGACTTTTAATAAATTCACATCTTTGTTTCTAAGGTGTGTCTCTTGTAGACAGCATATTGATGGATCCTGTTTTCTTATCCATTGTGTCACTCTCCATCTCTTTATGGGTGCATTGAGTCCATTTACATTCAGTGTAATTATTGATAGATGTGGGTTTGTTGCTGTCATTTTGTAGTGCTTTTTTTGTGGTGCTGAAGTTTTCTTTGTTCTTCTCACTCTCTTGTGCTGAGTTATTTTTGTTTGTGGATTTTTTTTCATTTCTTTTGTTTTTGTAAGTTTTCTTTTTACTGAGACTATGATTTTCGTCTTTATTTTTATGAGTTGGTTTGTTAACTTTCTTCGTGGTTACCATGAATTTTACCCTTATCTTTCTAAGTTTGAAGCAGTCTACCATTACTTGGTATCGCCTTGCCTTCCTCTCCATTAGAAGGTTCTATACCTATGCCATTTATTCCCTCTTTCATTGTTTTGATGTGGTTGTCATCTGTCGATTAAGTGCTCTGGTTCCCTGTTGTATCTCTTTTGGTTTTGGATAGTCCTAGAGAGTTCATTTCCTAGATTAGTATATGGTTAGTACGATCCTGCGTCCTAGGTTCTGCCTGTGAGCTGAAGCTGTTTGTCCTCAGGTCAAAGAACTCCCTTTAATAATTCTTGTAAGTTTGGTTTGATTTTTACATATTCCCTTAGGTTCTGTTTATCTAGAAATGATCTAATTTCACCATCAAATTTGAATGAGAGTTTTGCAGGATTTATTATTCTTGACTGACACTTTTTTCTTTCAAGGGTTTATATATGTCATCCCATTGCCCTCTTGCCTGCATGGTTTCTGCCGAATAATCTGAGCTTAGTCTTATTGTTTCTCCTCTGTATGTGACTTCTTGTTTTTCATGAGCTGCTCTCAGGATTCTTTGTCTTTTGTTTTGGCAAGTGTGACTATGATATGCCTTGGTGATTTTCTTTTGGGGTCTCTTGTATATGGGGTTCGTTGAGCTTCTTGGATGGCCAGATTTTCATCTTTCATGATGTTGGGGAAGTTTTCTGTCAGCAGTTCCTCAATGATACTCTCTGTGTTTTCTGTTTTCTCCCCCTGTTCTGGAATGCCAGTCACTGGTAAATTTTTGCTTTTAATTGTGTCCCACATAACTCTCAGGGTCTCTTCATTTTTCTTTGTTCTTTTTTCTGAGTTTTCTTGAAACAGTGTTGTATCCAAGTGTTTGTCTTCAGTTCCACTGATCCTGTCTTCCAAGGTTTCAGATCTGCTTCTCAGCCCTTCTATGACATCATCCATTTCTGAAATCTTGTTGTTTATCTTTTGGATTTCTAATTGTTGTCTTTGTATAATTTCTAGTTGTGAATTTATTTTGGCATTTTGTTCCTGCATCATCTTCCTGAATTCTCCTAATTTTTTGTCCTTATTTTACATGAATTTGTCTTTTTTTCCTCATGTTTGTCAGATTTTTGCCTCCGTTCTTGGAAAATTCCGAGTATTAGAGATTTGAATTCCCTATCAGGTACTTCTAGTGCATTTTCTTCCAGAGGAGAGTCATCTGGTGTTTTAATTTGGACGGCTACTGGAACCATCCTGTCCTGTTTTTGTAAATGTCTTGATATTTTCTACTGTTTTCGGGGCATTTAGTAGTTATTTTTCTCGTTTATTGATTGTAGATTTGTTTGTTTTGTCCCTTTTTAAAAACAAAATTTGACTATGTCTGAGTAGGCGGACTTATGTTCTTTGTTGTTTGCTCATCTGTGCACTCAATACTTTTCACCTCCTTTTCCAACTGGCTGGGTCAGTCACTCAGATATGGTACAGCAGGGCAGGTCTAGCTGAAGAGGAGTTACTGGGACGGGTTTTTTGTGGCACTTACTACAGCCACCAGGGTGGGTTGGTAATCAGTGCTGGACAGGTTCCAGTAGGCCATGCCTGTACTGCTTGATGGTGTGATGTCAAGCGCACGGTGCAGGTAGGCAGGATGCAGCAGGGAGAACTGTTATGTGTGGAGCTAAGATGGATATGGGAGAGAGGAGAGAGGAACAGGAGCCAAAAACATACAAACGAACAAAAAACAATTCTAGGGGAGCTTGCCATTGGAGTGGAGAGATGAGAGACTATGAAATGGAGGAAAACAGAAAGGGGAAGAGGAAGAAAAGAATGAATAAATAAAAATCAGAAAGGTTAAAGAACCCCAAAGTTCCCAGAGATCCCACCGATGCAGCTATGCGGTCTGGGGAAGTTGCTCTCAGGTATCGCAGTACAGCCTGGCTGGAAGGTATAGAGGTATACAATGCCTGGTATTCAGGGATCAGAAAGAGAAGGAAGAGCTAGAGAGACGAGAAACTGAGCAATGAATAAAGACAAAAAGGGAAAAAGAGGGAAAACAAAACAAAACAAATTAAAAAAAAAAAAAGAGCAAGAAAGGCCCCCAAAAATCAGGGGGAAAAAAAAAAAAACAATGAAAAAAGAAATGCTGTCAGGGATCCCTCTGCATGTCTGTGGAAGCTGAAGGGGAGTTCCTTGCCATGCAGCTCCACCTGGCCTGAAAGGGCTCCCAACTCAAGAAAAGGAAAAGAAAACAAAGAAACTTTTCAAAATGAAGAAAAGCCCCGAGATCCCACCAGTGCGGTAGCCCAGACCGGGAAGCAGCTCCACACTCAAATGGAGCTCCACAGCCCCTCAGGAAAAGGCAAAGATGGCGCACGGATCCAGGCACTTGAGCGAAAGGAGGGGGAGGCAGCGAGAGGCAAGTAAGAAATCCAAAGAAGCAGAAAGGAAAAAAAAAAAAAAAAAGCAACACCTGTTGCCAACAAATGGCACTTAGAGAGCCAGCTAGGGTGGGTTGGTGTTTCTGGACAAGAGACTGTGTCCACGGGAAGCAGAGGAGGCTGACTGTGGGTGAAGAACAGTGGAGAGTGGGAAAGTGTATATCACAAATTGCCAGCGCTCAGCAGCCCCTCAGGAAGAAGCAAATATGGTGCACAGAGCCAGGCACTTGAGTGAAAGGAGGGGGAGGTGGCGAGAGGCAAGTGAGAAATCAAAAGAAGCAGAAAAAGAAAGCAACACTAGCAGCCAACAAATGGCACCCAGAGAGCCGCCCACTTGGGTGTGTGGAATCCAAACAGCTGGCGCCTCCCGATCAAGAGACCGTGGCCGTGGAAAGCAGAGGAACAAATGAACAAAAGTCCTGGGATCCCACCAGTGCAGCAGCCCAGACTGGAAAGCAGATGCACACTCGAATGGAGCTCCACAGCCCCTCAGGAAGAAGCAAAGATGGCGCTCGAAGCCAGGCACTCTAGCAAAAGGAGGGGGAGGCGGCGAGAGGCAAGCAAGAAATCAAAAGAAGCAGAAAAAAAAAAAAAAAAAAGCAACACCAGCAGCCAACAAATGACACTCAGAGCCAGCTTGTGCGGGCTAGTGTTTCTGGACAAGAGACTGTGTCCGCGGGAAGCAAAGGAGGCCAAGTGTGGGTGAAGAAGGGTGGAGAGTGGGAAAGTGTATATCACAAATTGCTGGCACTCAGCAGCCCCTCAGGAAGAAGCAAAGGTGGCTCACGGAGCCAGGCACTCAAGTGAAAAGAGGGGGAGGTGGCTAGAGGCAAGTGAGAAATCAAAAGAAGCAGAGAAAAAAAGCAACACTAGCAGCCAACGAATGGCACCCAGAGAGCCGCCCACTTGGGTGTGTGGAATCCAAGTAGCCGGCAATTCCCCGTCAAGAGACTGTGGCCGCGTGAAGCAGAAGAGGCCGAGCTGGGGCGAAGGGTGGTGGGGGATGGGAAAGCACACACTGCAGATTACCAGTTGTTTTGTCTCCCACTGGACGCTTCGTGAGGCTGCTTTCTCTTACCCCTGTTTGCTGGTCTCCGATAGGAGTCCAAGATGGTGGATCCGTGCTGAGTTAGCTGGTAGGGGACCTCTGCATGAATCTCTCCTCGTTCTCTGTTCTCTGTCAGATTTCTCACTCCATTTGGTGCTTGGCTGAGTTCTTTATCTCTTCATTTGATGCTTTAGGGTTTCAGGATTGTTGTTTTCTCTGTTTGGCTTAGTTTTTCGAATCTTTGCTGTGGAGGGATGGCGTGGTACTTCTGCCTAGAGCGCCATTTTTCTGGTCTATGAGTTCTTTGTTGTATCAGTACTAGGCTGTTTTGACTGCAGTAGTAGTATAATAGGTTCTAAAATCAGGTTTGTGAGGCCTCCCACTTTGTTCTTCTTCTTCAGTAATGCTATACTTATCTGGGGCCTCTTCCTTTTCCACATAAAGATGGTAATTTGTTTCTCCATCTCGTTAAAAATGCTACTGGTATTTGGATTGGGATTGCATTGTATCTGGAGATCACTTTGGGTAGAACTGACATTTTCACAATGTTGAGTCTTCCTATCCATGAGCAAGATCTGTTTTTCCACTTATTCAGGTCTCTTTCGGTTTCTTGCAGTAGTTTTTTGTAGTCTTCTTTGTATAGATCTTTTATATCCCTGGTTAGATTTATTCCTAAGTACTTTATCTTCCTGGGGGCTATTGTAAATGGTATTGATTTGACGATTTCCTTTTTGAAGTTCTCTTTGTTGGTGTAGAGGAATCCTACTGATTTTTGTATGTTAAACTCATATCCTGCTACTTTGTTGAAATCTTCCATTAGTTCTAGTAGCTTTTTTGCGTATTCTTTGGGGTTTTCTGTGTATAAGAGCATATCATCTGGGAATACGGATACCTTTACCTCTTCCTTACCAGTTTGGAAACCCTTATTGCTATTTCTTGCCTTATTGCTCTAGCTAGGACCTCCAGCCCAATGTTGGATAAGAGTGGTGATAAAAGGCATTGTTGTCTGGTTCTCATTCTTGGGGGTGCTTTCATTTTCTCTCCATTTAGAATGATGTTGGCTATTGGTTTTATATAAATGCCCTTTTTTAGGTCAAGGAATTTCACTTCTATTCCTATTTTGCTGAGAATTTTTATCAGAAATGTGTGTTGGGCTTTGTCATACGCCTTTTCTGTGTTGAGTGATAAGATCATGTGGTTCTTTTCTTTATTTATGTGGTCAGTTATGTTCATTGATTTTCTAATGTTGAACCATCCCTGCATACCTAGTATGAATCCCACTTGGTCATAATATATTATTTTTTTGATACGATGTTGAATTCTATCAGCTAGAATGTTGTTGAGAATTTTTGTGTCTATGCTCATGTGTGATATTGGTCTGTAGTTTTCTTTTTTGTGGTGTTGTCATGGATTGAGTTGTGTCCCCACAAAATGTGTGTATCAATTTGACTGGGCCATCATTCCTGGTATTGTGTGATTATCCACCATTTTGCCATCTGATGTGATTTTTCTATGTGTTGTAAATCCTGCCTCTATGATGTTAATGAAGGCGGAAGTGCAGCAATTGTGTTGATGAGGCAGGACTCAATCTAAGGGATTGGATTGTGTCTTGAGCTGGTATCTTTTGGTATATAAAAGAGAAAAGTGAGTGGAGAGATGAGGAGACTTCTTGCCACCAAGAAAGCAGTGCCAGGAGCAGAGTATTTCCTTTGGACCTGGGGTTCCTGCTTGGAGAAACTCCTAGACCAGGGGAAGATTGATGAGAAGGACCTCCCTCCAGAGCCAAGAGAGAAAGCTTTGCCCTAGAGCTGACACCTTGAATTTGGACTTCTAGCCCACTAGACAGTGAGAATATAAACTTCTGTTTGTTAAAACCATCCACTTGTGGTATTTCTGCTACAGGAGCTCTAGATAACTAAGACAGAATTTGGTAGTGAGAGAGTGGGGTGCTGCTCTAACAGATACCTAAAATGTAGAAGTGGTTTTGAAACTGAATAGATAGAAGACTCAGAGAGAAGTGAGGAGAACTGTTAACACCAGAGAAGACACAGATAGTGAGAAACAGCAGCAGAGGACCAGCAGCAACAGTGAACTGGCAGCCGAAGAGCCAGGAGACCAGAGCCAGACAGCACTGGAGCCAACCCATGGAGCAAGAGAACTGAATGCATGTGTCTAGGAGGCTTCCTGGCAGAGTGGGGTGTCTCTGGGCACTTATTGGTGGAGCTACAGAGCTTTGGAACACTTGCCCCAGTAGGGCAGATGCGAGTGTGAGGCCCAAGGGCTGAGAGACCAAGGGACCAGGAAACAGAAGCTAAAGAGACAAGGAACACAAGAAGCTCAGCTACCACAGTCTCAAAAGGTATGACCATGATCTCAGAGGTTTCAAAGGGTGGATCCATGGCCTCTGGTGTTTCTAAGGGTGGAGTTGCCTCTCAGACGGACTAGAATTGAGTGCCTAAAGCCAAGGGGAGCCCTGGTGGCTTAATGGTTAGGATGTACAGCTGCTTACCCAAAGGTCAACAGTTCAAATCCACCAGGCACTCCTTGGAAACCCTACGGGGCAGTTCTACTCTGTCCTGTAGGTTCTCTCTAAGTTGGAATCGACTCGATGGCAATGGCTTTTGGGTTAAAGCTGAGGGAGCAGAATTGCCATCCCAGTGGGCCTGTGGGCCTGGAAGGCAGAGCTGAAGCCCAGGGCTGAGGGGCCTCCACTCAGAATTTGGAGACTGTGGCCAACACCTAGAGTCTGAAGGGCAGGGCCACTGTATAAATTGTTTCAGCGAATAGAGGATTGCTTTCAAAGCCTTGAGGGCTAATGTAATATGTTCTCCTGATGCTTGGTGACTGTTATCCCTTCTTTCCCTCCAGTTTCTCCCATTTGTAGTGGAAATGTCTAGCCCATGCTTGTTCTGCCATTGTACCTTTGGAAGCAGATAACTTGTATACTACATTTCACAGATGAAGATGAATTTTTGGATTTTGGAGTTGGAGTTGAGACTTTTGCTATGATATGATGGGGTAAATATGTTTTGTATGTTGCAAGGATGTGATTTTTTGAGGGCCACAGTATGGAATGTCATGTATTGAATTATGTTCCCCAAAAATGTGTGTATCAATTTGACCCGGCCATGATTCCTGGCATTATGTGATTGTCCACCATTTTTTTCATCCGATGTGATTTTCCTATGTGTTGTAAATCCTGCCTCTATGATGTTAAAGAGGGGGATGGGTGACAGCGTTGATGAGGCAGGACTCAATCTATGGGATTGGATTGTGTCCTCAGTCGGTTTCTTTTGGGATATAAAAGAGAGAAGCAAGCAGAGAGATGGGGGGACATCATACCACCAAGAAAGCAGTGCTTGGAGCACAGCACATCTTTCGGACCTGGTGTTCCTGCTCTGAGAAGCTACTATTCCAGGGGAACACTGATGAGAAGGACCTTCCTCCAGAGCTGACAGAGAAAGCCTACCCCTGGAGCTGACACCCTGAGTTTGGACTTCTAGCCTCCTAGACTGTGAGAGAATAAACTTCTGTTTGTGAAAGCCATCCACTTGTGGTATTTCTATTACAGCAGTACTAGGTAACTAAGACAGATGTCTTTGCCTGGCTTTGATATCAGGGTTATTCTGTCTGGTTTCATAGAATGAGTTTGGGAGTATTCTTTCCTTTTCTATGCTCTGAAATACCTTTAGTAGTACTAGTGCTAACTCTTCTCTGAAAGTTTGGTAGTATTCTGCAGTGAAGCCACCAGGGCCAAGGGCTTTTTTTGTTAGGCGTTTTTGTTTTCTTTTTTTTTTTTAGTTACCTCTTCAATCTCTTCTTTTGTTATGAGTTTATTTAGGTTTTCTATCTTGGTGCATGTTAATTTAGGTAGGTGGTGTATTTCTAGAAATTTGTCCATTTCCTCTAGGTTTTCAAATTTGTTGGAGTACAATTTTTCCTAGTATTCTGTTATGATTCTTTTTATGTTTTAGTTTGGTCTGTTGTGATTTCAACCATCTCATTTCTTATTTGGGTTATTTGCTTCCATTCCTGTTTTTCTTTTGTCAATTTGGCCAAAAGTTTGTTGGTTTTGTTGATCTATTCAAAAAACCAACTTTTGATCTTGTTGATTCTTTCTATTTTTTTCTCTTCTCTATGTCATTTATTTCTGCTCTAATCTTCATTATTTCCTTTCTTCTGTGCCTGAGGGCTTCTTTTGTTGCTCTCTATTTGTTCAAGTTGTAGAGTTAATGTTTTGATTTTGGTCCGTTTTTTTTAAAAAAAAAATTTTATTGTACTTTAGATGAAGGTTTACAGAACAAATAGTTTCTTATTAAACAGTCAGGACACATATTGTTTTATGACATTGGTTAAGAACCCCATGACATGTCAACACTCTCCCTTCTCAATCTTGAGGACTTTCTTTTGGTGAAAATGTACATAGCCAAAGTTACACCATTATGAAAGTTTCTACATGTACAATTCAATGACATCAATTACATTCGTCCAGCTGTGCTGTTATTCTCACTATCCTTTTCCAAATTATTCTATCACCATTATCTTCAACTCACTGTCCCCCTAGGCTTCCCATCAGACCTTTGAGTTGCTGTTGTCAATTTGATCTCACATAGATAATTCTTTTTTTAAAAGAAGGTTTGCAGAACAAATAGTTTCTCATTAAAAAGTTAGTACAGATATTGCCCTATAACAACCCCATGACATGTCAACACTGTCCCTTCTCAACCTTGGGTTCCCTATCACCAGCTTTCCTGTCTCCTCCTGCCTTCTAGTCCTTGTCCCTGGACTGCTGTGCCTCATTTGTCCTGTTTTATTTTATGAGGTTGTCCAATCTCTGGCTGAACAGCGAACTTCAGGAAGGGTTTCATCACTGAGCTAAAAGGGTGTCTGGGGGCCATAGTCTCAGGCTTTCTCCAGTCTGTCAGGCCAGTAAATCTGGTCTTTTTTTGTAAGTTAGAATTCTGTTCTACATCCTTTTCCAGCTCTGTCCAGGACCCTCTATTGTGACCCTGGTCAGAGCAGTCAGTGGTGGTAGCCGGGCACCATCTAGCTGCACTGGACTCAGTCTCCTTTCTTCTTTTTTGATGTGTGCATTTATTGTTATAAATTGACCTCTAAGTGCAGCTTTTGCTGTGTCCCAAAGGTTTTGGTAAGATATATTTTCATTCTCATGTGATTCTATGAATTTCTTTATTTCATCTTTGATTTCTTCTATAGCTCAGTAGTTTTTAAGCAAAGTGTTGCTCATTTTCCATGTATTTGATTTTTTTCCTTGCTGTTTATGTTATTGATTTCTACTCTTATGGCATTATGATCAGAAAAGACGCTTTGTATTATTTCAGTGTTTTGGATTCTGTTAAGGTTTGCTTTGTGATCTAAAATGTGGCCTACTCTGGAAAATGTTTTATGAGCATTGGAAAACAATGTATACTTTGCTGCTGTTGGGTGGAATGTTCTGAATATGTCTGTGAGGTCAAGTTGATTGATTGTGGCATTTAGATCTTCCATATCTGTCATGGATTGAACCGTGTCTGCCAAAAGTATCTGTCAATTTGGCTAGGCCATGATTCCCAGTCTTGTATGATTGTCTACCATTTTATCATCTGATGTGATTTCCCTATGTGTTGTAAATGCTATCACTATGATGAATAAGATGGATTAGCAGCAGTTATATTGATGAGGTCTACAAGATTAGGTAGTGACTTAAGCCAATCTCTTCTGAGATATGAAAGAGAGAAGCAAGCAGAGAGACATGGGAACCTCATACCACCAAGAAAGCAGTGCCAGGAGAAGAGCGTGTCCTTTGGACCTGAGGTTCCTGTGCTGGGTTGCTCCTAGACCAAGGGAACACTGATGCATCACAAGGACCTTCCTCCAGAGCCAACAGAGAGAGATGCCTTGTATTTGGACTTGTAGCCTACTAGACTGTGAGAGAATAAACTTCTCTTTATTAAGACCATCCTCTTGTGGTATTTCTGTTATAGCAGCACTAGATGACTGAGACAATATCTTTATTGAGTTTCTTTCTAGATATTTTGTCCTTCACTGAAAGTGGTGTATTGAAGTTTCCTACTATTATTGTGGAGTTGTCTGTTTTTCTTTTTAATGCTGTTAGAGTTTTTTATGTACTTTGGAACCCTGTCATTTAGTGCATATATATTTATCTTGTGATGTCCTCCTGATGTATTGACCCTTTAATCATTATATAATGTCATTCCTTATCCTTGATGGTGGATTTTGCTTTAAAGTCTGTTTTGTTGGAGACTAATATTGCCACTCAAGCTCTTTTTTAGTTGTTGTTTGCTTGATAAATTTTTTTCCATCCTTTGAGTTTTAGTGTTTTTATGTCTTAGTTTCTAAGGTGTGTCCCTTGTAGGCAGTATATAGATGGATCATTTTTTTTTTTTTTTTTTTTTTACCCATTTTGCCACTCTCTGTCTCTTTACTGGTGCTTTTAAGCCTTTTACATTCAGTATAATTATTGACAGGTATGAGTTTACTGATATTATTTTGATGGGTTTTTTTGTGTGTGTGTGGTGTTGACAGTTTCTTTGTTCCACTTAATTTTCTGTGCTGAGTTCTTTTTGTTAGTGTATTTTCTTTTCATCTTTTTCATTATTGTTGATTTTGTGTTTGCTAAGACTTTATGTTTTTCTTCTTTTTTATTTTGACAGGTAGGTTTGTTAGCTTCTTTTGTGGTTACCTTGAAATTTACCTTTATATTCCTAAGTTAAACCAATCTTTTATTTCTTGATATCACCTTAGATTCCTCTCCATGTGGAAGTTTTATGATTACACTGTTTATTCCCTCTTTTTTTGTTTTGACGTTGTCATAGTTTACATATTGACGTCTCAGGTTCCCTATCTGCAGTCCTTTAGCTTTGATTTTGTGTGTGTGTGTGAATTCTGTATCTGGGTTTATAACTGGTTGATTTGTCCTGTGTCCTAGCCTTGGATTGTTGTCTGATGTTGTTGGTTCTCTAGCTGGGGGACTCCCTTTATTATTTCTTGTAATTTTTGTTTAGGTTTTACAAATCCCCTTAATTTCTTTATCTAGAAATGACCTAATTTCACCTTCATATTTGAGAGACAATCTTGCTGTATATATAATTCTTGGCTGGCAATATTTTTTTTTTTCCTTCAAGGCTTTATACAAGTCATCCTATTGCCTTCTTGCCTACATGGTTTCTGCTGAGTAGTCAGAGCTTAGTCTTATTGAGTCTCTTCTGTAGGTGACTTTTCATTTATCCCTAGCCACTCTCAAGATTCTTCGTCTTTGGTTTTGGCAAGTTTGATTATAAGTCTTGATGACTTTCTTTTGGGGGTCTACCCTGTATGACATTCTTTGGACTTCTTCAATATATACCTTCTCATCTTTCATGATACTAGGAAAGTTTTCTGCCAGTGTATCTTCAACAATTCTTTCTGTTTTCTGTTATTCCCCCACCCTCCCCCATGGTTTTGTTCTCCAATCACTCATAGGTTTTTCCTCTTAATTGTATGCCACATAATTCTTAGGCTTTCTTCATTTCTCATTCTTTTTTTCTGATTTTTCCTTAGACAAATTCGTGTTAAGGGATTTATCTTCAATCTCACTAATTCTGACTTTTGTTGTCTCAGTTCTGCTCCTATGATCTTCTACTGAGTTTTCTAATTCTGAAATTTTATTGTTAATCTTTTGGATTTCTAGTTGCTGTGTCTGTTTAGTTTCTAGTAGCCTGTTTATTCTGTCATTTTGTTCTTGTATGGTTTTCCTGAATTCTTCTATTGCATTGTTTATATGTTCCTTGGCTTGGTCTGAGTTTAGCATGATCTCCTTCCTGATATCTTGGAGAGCTCTGCATGTTATTCTTTTGGATTCTTTCTCAGGTAGTTCTATTGCCTTATCTTCCTCCAGAAGGTTTTTTGGTTCTTTATTTTGGTTGCTTGCTGGAGTCATCTTGAGCTGCTTCTTCATAGGATTTGATATTGACTGTTGTCTCTGAGGCATCAATAAGTTACTATATTTATTTATTGTATTTTTGTTTACTGTATCCTGTATTTTTGTTTTGTTTTGTTTTGATATGCTCAAGTGGGCTGGATGTGTGATCTACTTTGGCTGTTGGTGTCTTTGAAATTTTCACACCCTGTCTCTAGGTTGTCAGAGCAGCTGCTGGGTATGTGAGCCCAGGAATCTGTTTGCTTTTCTTGTGAGGATATGGTTATTAAAGACACAGGTGTCCAGGTCATCTGTCACCAAGGGCATGATGCAGACTCTTACCTATAGTCCCAGGTGGGCAAGGCTGTGTGAGGGTGTTTGGAGCAGGCACAGGTGTCTGGCTGCAGTGGGGGCTATGTGTGGGGCAAGGCAAGGGGCTGATTGCTGCCCCTGTGTGCCTGGATGGAGGACATGTCTCTGTTCCCTAGAGTGTGTAGTGGTGGAGGGGTTAGTACAGCAAATTATTGGGCCCCCAGTGCTATTAGCATGACTAGGAGGCACCACTAATTCTCAGACCTCTGTCATGTGTAGCTAGATGGAGAGGGTGGTACCACTGGCCCTCAGACCCCTGGGGGTGGGTGAGTGAGGCCTCTGCTTTGGTGACAGGGTGGTGTTGAATGAGACAAATTTTCAGCTTCCCTTTGACTGCTGCAGATGAAAATGGGCTTCAGATGTATGCCTTGTTGTTTTATACTGATGAGGGCGTGCTGTGTTGAATTGGTCCACAAGGGATTGGGCAAGGGCAAAGAGCACTGCAAGTCCATGTACCCCTTATATCAGTGGATGGGTGAAGGGGCAGGGGTTCCTGATCAGCACTGAGTTCCCAGATTAGGGGGTGTGGCATTGTTGAATGCCACAGGACTGGTGTCAAAGTTGAGTGGGGTCCGGGGTGAGTGAGTGGAAGGAAGCATTTCTCCTCTGTGAAGCTCTTGCGGGGAGGGGTTACTTTTCCCCTGCAGGTTGTAGTTTAGAAACTTGCACTTAATTTTCACAGGTTTGATGTCACTCTTGTTTGGTTCTGGAGGTGCATGCAGATTCACTGCTGCTTGACTGCGTCTGATGTGGCGGGCCTCAGCTTTGAATGCTGCTGCTTGCCTTGGCTCATGTGTGCTGCTTTTGAATTGTCTCTCCTTCCACCTGTTGCTCAGTCTGATTCTTCAGCTTTGTTGTTGATGATTAGAGTTCCTAGATGGTCATGTATATCCAATTCACTGTTTTGGGAGGTCTTTGTTGTGAGAGGGGTGACAGGAAGTGTCTGACTATTCAGCCACCTTGGCCCTGCCTCTACATATAAAGTTTTTGTAGATGCGTTTTACAAGTTTTAGGAAGTTCCTTTTATTATATTGTTTGCTGAGAGGCTTTAATTGTTCATCAGTGTCTAATTTTACCAAATATTTTTCCTGCATCTCTTGAAATGGCCTCCCTTATTCTATTAATAAAGTATGTTTGCAGAATTCTAAAATGATCGCCAAATTTCCTAGCCTCTGGTGTACACACACCTTCTACCAATTATTAAACCCTAATCTAGATGTTTCTCTAAAGAGGTTCTGAAAATGTAATTAGGGTCTCAAATCAGTTGACCAGTTCAGCCTGACCTAACCAAATGAGATAGATTAAAGATACAATCTGAGTATAGAGATCAGAGACAAAGAAGTCAGAGAGAATCAAAGTGTGGAGAGGGATCTGACAAGGGAGGGATTCTTATTTTTTATTTATCTACTGAAATTTACTAAATTTCATTGTCATTTCCTTTACCTAATTAAACATTGTTATAATAGCTGACCTAAAGTCTTTCTCTGAAAATTTCAATATCTTCTGTCATTTTGGGATTAGGCTCTGTTGTTTGTTTTCCCTTGAGAATGAGTTGATTTTTTTCATTCTTCTATGTTGAGAAATTTTGAATTTTATTCTATACATTGTAAATGTTATGTTTTGGGGACTCTGGATTTTGTTAAAGGCTTCTAAGAAGTATTGATATTTTGGGTTTATCAGACAATTTACTTGGTTAGACTCAAATTACAAACTCTTCTTCAGCTTTACATGGATGGCAGGTAAATTCTCCCTTTAGACTGCTTGAAGTCTAGCTTGTGAATGTGTGGCTCAGTAATCAGACAAAGATGTAGGTCAAATTTATACATAGAATTTGGTGTTTCCCTTCACTGGATCATTCCTTTCTGAGATTCTTTCTTTACTCTCTGGCGTCTAGAGGCATTAGCCACCCTGTTCCATCCTGTAACTATTGATGGCCTCAGAACAGAACTGCAAATATGAAAAAGTCACAGTAATAGTACACATGAAACAAACATTTCATTGACCTTTCCATAATTTTGAATGTTTAACTTGCATCCTCAGCTTTGGTTAATAAACATTATACATATGGCTAGATTGTTTATACATCCAAAATGCTCAATCCATTTTTAGTTTATTTTGCTTTCAGTCAATAAAAGAAGATTGGTTTGGCTGCTTAACAAGGGAACATACTGTATTGCAAGAGTCCCTACATTTTTCTGTTCTATTCAGAGCTTAGCAGTTTGAATAATTTGTGTGTGTATGTGTGATTGTGTGTGTACATGTGTTTTATATGAATATTTGATCTCTAGATTACAAGTTCTTAAATTCAGCTCTAAGTCCTAATCTATAAAAGAAATGTCTAGTTACTGTTGGGTAACTATAAATTAAATTACATCATTCTATATCATTCTGAGGAGTAGTTACTATAAAATTTTATTTAAACTAATATATCCCAAACCTAAAGCATTATAATCAGAACAGAACACTATATAGTAAATATTACAGAAATACTTTTGTTTCATAAAGCCCTAAAATGGTCTTGGACATTAAACAGATTTGCTTTAGCTGAGTTCAGAGCTGGAAACGTAAATTACTAAGAGATTGTAAAAGGCTCATTGGAGCTGGGCCAGATATTACCTCTTGAATTAAAAGAGTAATTTAAAAACCGAGACATTATTTTTTAAAGAAAAGCTAATGTAGTGATTTCAGATGAGGAGAAATATACTTTGATTAATTTTGCTCTTTTCAGTGGGAACCTGGCAGCTTTGTCTTTCACCAGCTGGAGTTTATGTAAGGCCTTATGGAGCAAGTCAGCCAACAGGGAGTTACAATAATCTAATCTTCATGGGCTGGATACTGCCTTGCGTGAGTAGCTTGCATAAGTAAAGCATTTTTCAGTTCCCCACTAGGCGGCTGAGAACACAAAGGTATTCACTGGTTTTGCTTGTGTGACCAGACTTCTCTGAGAAAATCTACATCCTCATTTCCTCCTATATGCCTAACACTTACTTCTTGAATATTATGGGTAGAGAAAAGCAAGAGGTACTGCTAAGATTAATAATACTTTACTAATTATGCAAGAAACAGCCATGGCCTAAATTTAGGAGCTAAGGTTAGCAGTTTTCCATCGAGTTTGATTTATCCTGATTGACACAATTTTCAATAAAACCGTGGATAACCACTGCTGTGTGGCCAGGTTCAAGTTAGGATTTTGCCTTAATTGTTTTAATTTTTGTATATCTACCTGCTTGCAGCCTTAGCTTCCCTACTTGCTAAGGAAAATTTAGGAATTAATGATGTCCATTGTAGATTTTTCTCTGAGACTGATACATAAATATATTGGTGATTTCATCTGGGATATGCTCTAGAGTGGTGTCAATGCTATGTTTGCCCTTATCCACCACCCTCACCCATGACCAGTTTCTAGAACAGTGCCAGTCACAGTGCATTATTTTCCAAAATATTTGTTGATCAAATGAAAATTTCTTTATAAAGGTGAGACATTCTGTTGCATGGTATATACATATATACACATACATATATGGCTGTTTTGGAGCCCTGGTGGTGCAGTGGTTAAGAGTTTGGCTGCTAAACAAAAGGTCAGCAGTTCAAATCCACCAGCCCTCCTTGGAAGCCCTATAGGTCATTTCTACTCTGTCCTACAGGGTCTTTATGAGCCAGAATCGACTCAACGGCAGTGGGTTTGTTTTTTTTTGGTATTTTATGACCGTTTATTCCAACACGTCATAGATCATTTGCTTTCCTGAAGAAGTAGTATGACTCCCTTCGTGTACATTCTTTGAGCTATTCAGTACCAAAATTCAGTCACACATCAAGGCTCAATGCGACAGGTTGAAGTCACTTTGATTTTAATATATTTGTTCGTTGCCCTTGCCCAGTAGAAGTTCTTGATTTTCTTCAATTTTTGTTATTCCCTACTTAACTTCGGGCTTATTCTGATTATTGTATTTAATCTTTTATAAATGTAGATAACATTAATGGTTTTAAATCATTTTGTTTAATCCAGTTATTTGAACTTATTGTTTAGATCTTTTCCCTAGAAAAGGAAAAAAATGAAATTGAGTCTTTGTTTTGGATTTTAAAAAGTACTTTAAGTATTGTTGTTCCTATATAACAATCTAAGATATATTTGGGTTGGGCCAATAAAAAATTCTTCTATTAACTATGTTTACTATCTGTATAACATATAGAATAAGATATTTGGATGTTAATGTGACTTCAAATTTTAACTCAAGTTCAAGAGAATCTTCCCCCATACATAATGCCTTCACTCCCTGGGTCCATTGGCTGCCTTAATTATCTTTGATTATCTGAAAGGCACTTGATTAACAAGTGCTTGCTTTTTTTACCCCTTGTTTAATATTGTAGAATAAGGCACTTATAAAAGAAAATGATGGCAAGAAGACAGAGACCTAAGAATACTCTGATTCTGCTTTCTGCAGGAGCATCAATTTCCTCCTTTCACAATTCTCAAGGAAAACATATAAACTGGGAACAATAGCAATTTGCTGTTGTTAACTGGGGTTCTGACCCAAAATTATTATGTAGGACTCTAATAAGTGGGATAGATCACAAGAAGAGCTTATTTTTATTAAGCTAAGTGGCTAAAGGGCCAAAAACCAACCAACCAGCCAACCCACAAAAACAAAAACAAAGGCAAAACACCTGCATGAGAGAAATAGTTGGTGTGAGACCAATGAAATTAGATGCCCTAGTAACTCCAGGCAACTTTGTCTCTCATAACTCTCCATCTGGATTCAAATCCCTCAACTACTTGCTCCCATGGGCCGCACACTAGCTTCTCTGATCACCTGACATGACTTTTCCATGATGTTTTGCTTTCATACCTGAAATGACTTTTCCATAATGTTTTACTTTTATACAACTACTGTCAGAACACAATCTCTTCTTCTTTCCATTGTTTCTCTCAGTTTTGCTTTGTACCCTCTGCTTTTACCTCAAACCCTTCAGTTCCCTATATCTTCCATTTTCTCCCAGTGTTCCGTCAGTCAGATCCAATACCGTAGTCTATCATTTCAATAATCTTTGACAATAATCTTCAACTTCATCAAACTTTCTCAAATCTGTTGTGCAGCTTCCTTGTTTAAGACTCATTTATAACTCCCTCTTGCCTTAGGATAAGTACCAACACTTATACAAGTTTCAAAAGACCCTTTATGATTTAGCCTTTTTCTACCTCTCACCTCATCTCTCATCAATCCTCTCCTTGCCCACACTGCTCCAGCCAATGTGAAGCTTTGGTGAGTTCCTCTGTGATGTCCTATCCTCTCTTAGCTTTTGTAAAAACTGTTTCTTCTGTCAATATCATTGTTTCGTTCACATCCTTTCTTCATTTAGCTAACTGCTACATCCTACATAGGAGCCCTGAAGGTGCAGTGGTTAAGTGCTTGGCTGCTAACCAAAATGTTGGCAGTTCAAACCCACCAGCTGCTCCATGGGAGAAAGATGTGGCAGTCTGCTTTCATAAAGATTACAGCCTTGGAAAGCTTATGGGGCAATTCTACTCTGTCCCATAGGGTCACTATGAGTTGTAATCAACTCAACAGCCTTGGGTAGGTTTGTTTGTTTGTTTTGGATACACTGCATGTTCAGATATAGGAAGTATTTCCTGACCTCCACTTCTCTAGTCTAGATTAGATGTTTTTCTACCATATCCACTATTTGCTTAGCCTGTTATTTATAGAGCTGTAATATAACTGACTCTTTAATTGACTGTCTTCCTCAACTACAGGATACTCTGTGATACATCATTATGTCCTCTGAGCCTAGCACAATGATCAACAGACTGGAGGCACTCATTAAAGTTAAATATATCAATAAATGTGAGAGGCAATGAGGCTATGTAATTGGCCCAACATTTACGCATCTCTGAAGTTTTGGGAATCAAGATCTGAACTCAGGTCTAACTTGAATGCCTTTGCACTTAATGGACAAACTACAATGCCTCATTACTGCTAGATTTTGGAGTTAGCTTAGTATTAGATGCATATTCCCATTAATAGAAATCTAACTTTTCCATATTCATAATTCTTGAGGGATACATACCAACTCGGAATTGCAATTATCTTTGTCTCTTAGGTACTCAATCATAGTTGCCTAACAATTCTTTAAGTTTAGATACACGAGAAAAATATTTCTCTGTATTTTCATACTTCACCTAAAATATTTTCCAAAGTTGAAGGCTGCATATGCACTTCACTGAGGCAAATAGTCCTGGTGGTCCATGCTTCCTACAGTACTTAACCATTAAATTTTCTTAAGTCAGATAGCTTATAAAGAACAGCATAAATTGTTTTATAGTTTAAGAAGGATTTTCACACATTTCATTTTATTTAATCCTCTAAACAACCTTTGTTGTTATAGTTGGTTGCTGTTGAATCGATTCTGACTCATGGCAACTGCAAGCATATAGAGTAGAACTGCTCCACAGGGTTTTCAAGCCAATGACCTTTTGGAAGCAGATAGCCAAGTCTTACTTCCAAGGCACCTCTGGGTGGGTTCAAACTGCCAATCTTTCTGTTAGTAGTCCAGGGCTTAACCATTTGAGCCTCCAAGGTAAAAACAACCCTTAGTAAAGCATTATTATCCCTGTGTTATATCTGATGCCAACAAACATTTTTCAAAACCATCTAAAGTATGCAGTATTCTATCTTTGGTTCTTTTAATACCAAGGAACACTGTAAGGTTTCAAATGATTTATATTTTTACTGTATTGGTTAAAATTAGAATTTTCCATCACTTAAAAAAAATACCTCAAGAAGAAGATACACTATTAATTCATGGATACATAAAAAATGTTTGTCTTCTTAGCTCTGTATGACAAAGAAATATGAAAATACAACTTTTTCCATTTTATACTGCTACTTTGTGATAATCACCTGACACAATTAATCCTGAGCAGTAGAAGCGTGTGAGACCTGTACTTACACTATTCAGAGACTTATCTAACGTGCCCGACACTATGAAGGTCAGAAAAAACTATTTATTCTGTGTTTGTTTCCTACAAGGAGGTGACAGTTTAGTAATTTTAATGAAAGAGAAATCAGCAAAAATGTTACAGATTAACAATAGTTTGTAAATTTTCTCCTATGAACAGTGCATTTATTATATAACATGTTTTGTCATGTATTTTTCTACATACCTCAAACATGCTGAGGAAATATAAGACCTTTTTTTTTTTTTTCCCAAAGAAATGTAAGAGTTAACATTTCAATAATCACAGGTTATGAGAACCACTAGGGAAGTCAAGTCATCTTTCCTTTTATTTTTGTAGTATTATTTCTTGAGATCCAGGTGTTATGGGTAAAATAACTTCAACTGGTAAAAGCTTGCACCTCCATTAGATTGTTGACAAGATAGTGCCCAATATATGAATATTGTCACTTTACTTACCACTTTACTTTATAGCTATGCCTCCAAGCAGGAACATATAAGTCTAGTTGTAGGAGTGAATTGCTTAAATTTAGAAAAAAGTTTCTGCAATTGGTGAAAAATGTTGATGCCTAAGCCATTTTCAGTAATGTTCAATACTTTATCAGAGGGATTATGCAATAGTAGTTATGTTTATGTCCCTATATTTATAGCTACATTTATATCTGTATCTATCTGGACCTATCTCTAGATTTATCTTTGGATGTATATATCTATATCTATCTGAATCTATATCTGGATATACCTATAGCTATACCATAACCTTGGTGGCACAAAAGGTCAAAAAACAAACAAAACAAAACCTTTTACCCTCCAGTTGATCCCAACTCATAGTGACCCTATAGGACAGAGTAGAAAAGCCAAGGAGTGGCTGGTGGATTTGAGCTGCCTGCCGATCTTTCAGTTAGCAGCTGAACTCTAAGCCAGGGAGACTTAAATTGTATAATAGTCTTTTTTTTTTTTTTTAAATATGGGCCATATTTTTGGGAACTTGTCCAAAATTGTGTCTGTGTGTGCATGTGTGTACATATATATGCGTGCAAAAGCTGGACAATGAATGAGGAAGACTGAAGAAGAATTGATGCCTTTGAATTATGGTGTTGGTGAAGAATATTGAATATACCATGACCTGCGAGAAGAACAAACAAATCAGTCTTGGAAGAAGTACAGCTACAATGCTCCTTAGAAGCGAGGATGGAGAGATTTCACCTCACATACTTTGGACATATTATCAGGAGGGACCATGCTTGGTAGAGAGTCAGTGAAAAACATGAAGACCTTCAATGAGATGGATTGACATGGTGGGTGCAACAATGGGCTCCAAAATAGCAACGACTGTGAGGATGGTGCAAGACTGGGCAATGTTTCGTTTTGTTGTACATAGTGTACCTATGAATCAGAATCAACTCGACAGCACACACACATACACAATCTTGGACAAGTTCCCAAAAATATGGCCCATATAAAAAAAATTGTATTATACAATTTAAGTCTCCCTGGTTTAGAGTTTGACTACTAATCAAAAGTCGGCAGGCAGTTCAAATCCACCAGCCGTTCCTTGGAAACCTTCTCGGACAGCTCTACTCTGTCCTTTGGGTCGCTGTGATTTGGAATCGACTTAAGGGCAACGGGTTTGGTTTTATTTTGGTTTGAGTTGTGGCTCATTTTCTATCTAAAGACTTCCCCATCATAGCTTTCTGAAAGGTGGAGCTAATCACAGAAAGCCTTAGACCTCATTCAACATACACATATGCTGTTTTTGTTATATGCTGTTGAGTTGTTTTTGAATAATAGTTGTATTAATATATACATACGGGGAGTCGTCGACTTACGATGGGTTTCCGTTCTGAAGACTCCATTGTAAGTAGGTTCTGAAGTAAGTCGAATACCTCTTTTTTTTTTTTTTTTTAAGTTTTTATAGCCTGCTACAGGGCAGTGTTTTGAACAGTAAATCATAACCTTGAACATCAGCAAGTGAACATCTGAGAATTATAACATCAGCAAATTATGTGCTGCAACATTGGGTGTAGTATGTATTACTAACTTTAAATATACAAGAAAAAGAAGAAAAAGGACCGTTGTAAGCTTGGTTGGTAGTAATGAGAATACATTATAAGCAGGAGACTACCTGTACACACATATACATATTTTTTTCTTAATTTAAGCACATTTTACCTCAAAAGTATGGAGACATGCAGGGAATGAAAACTCTAAAACAATCAGGGATGTATGGCTTTTTCCGAAAAAAATTTCCAGGTGAAATATAAAAAGACAATTCAAAACTAAGAAACAGACAGAGGGTTAAGGAGTAGTTAAGGATCTGGTAATAAAGTGGCGAATAAGTGACTAAGAAATCAGACACAAAGTTAGCCAAGGGTCGAGAAACTTTCTGAGCTAGTTTTCTTGTGTGAAATAAAGTCAGTGTTCATAAACTTAGACTTTATAGTGGTTGAATTCCACAACAATGGTTTACATTTTATAGCTACGAGTTTTTATTTTTAATTTGTAATTAATAAAAAATTAAATGTCAACTCATGTTAAAATTAAATGCTAATAAAATTAGTAAATAAATGATTTCTTACAAATTAACAAAAAGAGATACAGGGAGGACTGTCAAGATAATTGTTTAGTTGTTCAGAATTTATCACCCCTTCCTGATTGTACTTCATTCCCTAGTGGGTAATTAAGTCTTCTTTACTGTACGTAGACTTTCTACAAAAGGTGGGTGATTCAAACCCACCATCGGTCCAAAGGGAGAAAAGACGTGGCAATCTGCTCCCATAAAGATTTCAGGCTAGGATATCCTGTGGGGCAGTTCTACTCTGTCATATAGGGTCGCTATGTGTTGGAATCAACTTGACTGTATCCAACAATAACAACGTGAATTGGACTCGACTCCATGTCACACAACACACAGACAAACAATTCTATAGGCAGACTTCCATTGTGAGAGATTAATCAGGTGCTCTCTTTCAGGAACTTGAATCTCAAGGAAGTGATGCAAGTCTGAGAGTGAATGGTTGGAAGTCACCCTCTAATCTCCCTCCTTCCATTGAGTGGATTTAACTAGGTTTCAGGTAGGGATACGTTTGCTGTGTTTCTTACGGGCAAACAGTTAAGTGCTCAACTACTAGCTGAAAGGTTGTTGGTTTGAACCCACCCAGAGGTGCCTTAGAAGACAGGCCTGGGGATCTGCTTCCAAAAGGTCACAGCCTTGAAAACCCTCTGTAGCAGTTCTACTCTGCACACATGGGGTCACCATGAGTTGGAATTGACTCGATTGCAACTAACAACATTAGGTTTCTTAGGAGTCCCTGGGTGGCACAAATTGTTAAGTGTTTGTCTAATCAAAAGGTTGGCGTTGGTGTTTTGAATTCACCTAGAGGCATCTTGAAAGAAAGACCTGATGATCTGCTTCTGAAAGGTCACAGCCTTGAAAACCTTATGGAGTATAGTTTTGCTCTGCACACATGGGGTTGCCATGATTCAGAATCAACTCAAAGACAACTTTTTTTTTTTTGTTTTATCGTGTTCCTTAGCTCTTTAAAACATCCGTAAATTGGGCTTATTCTCAAACTTGACCCCCCATTTTACTGTCCCCTCGGTGTTCCCACCCTGCTATCACTCTGCCCAAAATATTCTCCAAATAAATTTGCTTTTGCATAATTAACCAGTTTATGTTGTTTATCAACAAGAACTTCAAATTGCACAACACAAGGCAAAATAGGCACCTCCATTTATCATGCCCCATGAAGTAAGGTTCAGTTTTAGAATCCAAAATATTAAATCATATTCTGTAGAAATTACATACTGAAGTATTTCAGAAACATTAAATATTACATATACTGTGGAATTGTGTATATGTGAAGTATATAATCGTATGTGTTGGATTTTGGAACTTTATTAAATATTAATTGTATGACTTAGATTGAGAAAATTTTAAAAATTTAAAGAATCTGAGAGATTTCTAAATCAATAAAATGTATTAGTCAATTTGTTAATCTGATTTATTTTAAAAATATTCCATTAGTAAATCCTTTTTAAAGTTATTATTGTTAGGTAGCCTCGAGTTAATTTCCACTCGTAGCAACCCCGTATGACAGAGTAAAACTGCCTTATAGGGTTTTCTTGGCTGTAATCTTTGTGGAATCTGATCAGCAGGTCTTTCTCCTGTGGAGCTGCTGGGTAGATTCGAACTGCCAACCTTTCAGTTAGCCATGATTAACTGCTTGTGCCAAAAATTAAATACTTTTTAGAGTAATGTGGGTTTTTCTTTTCCTGTCAGTCTTATTAATTGCATGCTTTCTGGGAAAAGGGTCTATGTTTATACTTTAATAAACATCCCCAGTACCTAGGAGCTCGTTCATTTCTTTCTGTTACCCTGAATCCTTCACTTGTGTGCTGGGTAATTTATTGTCTAACAAATCCCAAGAAATATTTTCAGAATAACCTAATTATTTTGATATTTATTATATCATTTGATTACTTTATATCCTTCTGGGACATATTTACTTTCAAAAAAGTCTTTGCAGTAAATGTTGTAACTCAATTCCAGAGACAGATGTAGATTCTAAGTTTTGGATGCTGAGGCTCTCCAGGTGTCCTTTCTAGATTATGGTCTGTGGACCTTCACTAATAGCAATAATTACAATTCATTTCATTCTGATAGTTTTTTAGTTTGTAGATAGCCCCAAATGTGTTGGATATGATACAGTTGACATCTGATCTGTTATCTCTTTAGTGATGTGGGTCTGTAAGGACTACCACAGGGAGAAAAATAAATAGTAGTTAATTTACAAAGTGGCGGGGGGTTGGGGGATAAAAACGTGTGGTAAGTAAATTTACTGGGATCTTGTATTTATTCTCATTCTGAAAGGATGCAACAAATTTTTTCCTCTAAATTCAAAATGAAGAAATCAAAACACATTGACTTGATATTGTTACTATGGTGGCCAAGACTGAATTAATTGGAAACTTTGTAAAAGGACATTAGTCACTTAATAAAATAAAAATAATACGTAAATGCATGTATATATAAAGGATCCAAATAAAATAATTTGATAGTTAGTACTTAACGTAAAGCAGTGAATATTTACAAGGTCAAAGGAAATAAAAATGAATTAAAAAGTTGAAAACAAAATTAAGGGCAGCTGGACATTTTAATGCAGCAGGAAAGTGAGGTTTCCGATTTTATTCATCTGGATTCATTTCTTAAGTTTTACCCTGTGCTCTGTCTTTGGGGATGTGTTGTTTGCCTTCCTCAGGCAAGATTTCACGAAAGCAAAGACATCGCTAAACAGTTGCCTGATTTTGTACTGCTGCTGACCAATATTAGCAGAGAGCTGTTGTTCCTAATCTAAACAGACATTGGTCTCTTTCTCATGCAAATGGTACTTCTAACAGCACTTTGAAGTGATAACTCAGCCAAGGATTTGTTATGATTGTATGAGGTTGCTAGGAAACCCTGAATGTGGGTGAAAAGATACTTCTCCTTCATAAGGCATTTTTTTTTTTTTTAGAATGATATATATATATATAAGATGATGTGTGAAATAAACATTTTTATAAAATTGAAGATAAAGGGTTTTGGTTCCTCAGAAGATGTAGTTATAGAAAGACTTGTTAACTTAACTTTAAATCTAAATTTCTGCTCTTTTTTAATATTGAAGTAAAATTCCTTCTGCACCTCAGCGATTTTGCTGTGCATCCACAAACATGAGAGGATATTAATTAGCATGTTGTTAGAGTGTAAGGGATTTTAATAGCCTAACTGGAAGGGTGCCCACATGTCCCTGGAAAATTATAAGCAGCAATTCACAAGCTATAACTGATAAACAGATGGATAAGTATGGAGTTAATGTTATTTCTTCTGGGAAAAGGATGTCAAAATGAATATCTAATTAGGCTACTGAACAACTTTTAGGAACACAAAGAAACAATAAATCAAGGAGTAGTTTTAAGTACAATAAAAATAGGACAAATCTACCTTTATATTAGAAAAAAAAAGTTCAAAGGAGAGAAGCGTTGGAATTATTGCATATAAGACAAATATAATCATTGACTAACTCACCTTTTTAAACAGAATATATGAAGTTTATTTAACTTAAATTAGCTGTTTTAAGCTGATTTATAATTGATAAATTAGGTACCATGGCTATAAATTATGTGAAGACAAAATTATCTTGGTAGAAGCTAGAACAATTGGCTAAGCTGTAAGTCATTTTTGTTTGAGAAAATTTACCCTTCTTCTTTCTTTGAATCCTATTATGTAATAGAGAAGTATTGTTTTTTTGAAATTTATTTTAATACAAATTTATTAGTTGCTGTAGGGATTGAGGTGAATGAAATCCATCTGTGCTCAAAGATTATAAAATTTATTGGAGATACTTGAGGTGACTTACAGGATTAGGACATCGAGGCCTCTAAATTTGTACAATAATTTTGGGAATTAGGTTGTGTGTGAGACAATAAATAAGTTTTATTGTTTTAATGCTCAGTTTGAGGTACAATTTCTTATACAACACAGAGCTTGAGGTACATACACAAAAACACACATCTATATATGTAGATATTTTTTAAATGGATAGCGATTTATAAAAAAAGGAATTTTTTAGATAAGAAAGAGGATAATGTGATTTTTTTTTTTTTTTTGAGATTTTCAGAAGAGATGATACATGTGGTTGAAAGTCAAAATAATCTTGTGGCTAAATGTCTGAGTTGTAGGGCCACTTAAAACTGATTCTAAATCCAAGATCCAGAAATTAGTGTTGTATCTTTGGGAAAACACTTTCCTCTCAAATAATCAGCTTTCTCATTTGCAAATTGGGTAAACAGGATATCTCTACCATAAATATATCCCATAAGAGTTAAATGAAAAATGAATGCAAAGCACTTAGCTCATGTTTGTCTCATGGCAAGCATGCAATAACTACTAGTTATTATTATTTGGTTTACGTAAGCATCAGCTAAACATGCAAATATCCAGGATTTGAGTAAGCTACATTTCTGTCACCACATGCTTTCTTCAAAGCATCATTATTTTTCCATTCATCTATTTTATTCATAGCTTGGTTCTTTTTAGATCTGACACTTTTCTGATTGTCAGTTCCTTGTTCTATCCTTACATACTAACGTGCCCTTTTTGTGGAAAAGAGCCACCTGCAAAAACTGGGCATTGTTTCTTTTAAATATATATTTTGAGGCAAGCCAGAATCTTTGGCAACATCAGTATATTCCTTATGTGTATGAATGGAATGAATTAACTGCTTGAAACTCAGTCTTGTGCCAGTGGACACTGTTCAACCTATACTTTCCCTTAAACATGTTATCGTGTAGTTCCTTTCTGCTTTTGAGAAATCAATGGTACCATTAGAAATAAGCAAACTGTCTGTTTAAGATAATGATTTTTCATCCTTGGGAACTCATCTTGTATAGATTTAGACTAAATATTGATCAATTACCAGTATCAAAGACTTTGGGAAATGAATGTAATTATCTAAACTAAAATTATGAACTTGCTTTAACTATCCAGAATTATTTCAGATTTCCAGTATTTCCATGGATAATATAAGGCAATGTGTGAGAATTAAATGTTGAAATGAACTTCTCCATATGAATGTGCTTCTTCATACCCAGTAATGACATGCGATAGCTTTGCAGACTTTTCCAGTAATGATGGAGTCACATTAATCATCCATATTCATTACCATTCTTCTCAATGACTAATGGCATCTGTTGGAATCTAAAAGGCAAGACAAAAGACATAAACTAGAAAATATCTGCCACTTTTCAGGCTTTCCAAAAAGGGGACATCAAAATAGGATGAGACATTCAGGAGATTTCTTGGGTTAAATCCTTGTGAAGGACAAAAGTGGAATGAGCAGGAGAAAGCTGAGAAAGCCTTCATATCATGAAGTAGGTCTGACTACCATAAAAGAAGACTAGGATGGAAGGGGGACTGGGCAGGAAGAGCTTCAGACTGCAGTGAGGTCTTCAAAGTCTCAGGCTGAAAAGAAGTGTCAGAGAAAGTTTGCCCATTAGAGGAGGCTCAATTTGGGCAGGAATGACCTGGCCACATTTAGTTATTGGCTAGGAGTAACCCGGAGGAAGTGTGGCCTGAGGCCTGGCAAAACATGTGACAGCTGGAGATTGTTAGTCAGCTCTGTTCTCTGCAGCAGGTCTCCTGAAGGGTGATCTGACTGATGCACATAGTAAGTGATCATGGTTAAGTCTTCTGTTCAGACTCTTGTCAATTTTCATCACAGGATACCGATAATAAACCAATAGTATATACTTCCACAATCAAGTTCTTAAAGAGAAGCATAAACCTAAATGTCCATCAACAGATGAATGGATAACAAAATGTAGAACCTACATACAACAGAATACTACTCAGCCATAAAGAGAAATGAAGTCCAGGTGCATGGATGAACCTTGAAAACATTACTCTGAGTGAAACAAGTTAATCATAAAAGGACAAATATCGTATGATCTCACCTCTACGAAATGACAAGAATAGGCAAGTGTATAGAGACAAAATTTATTAGTGGTTACGGGGTGGGAGCAAGGGAGAGAGGGGGAGCCATTGTTTGTGAAGCAGTGAGTTTCCGTTTATGGTGATTGGAAATTTGGCATTTATTAAAGGTAATCGTTGCACAACATGATTAATGTAATTATATCACTAAGTTGTACATATGAAAAGGTTTAAATTGACAAATGTTGTGTTATATAAATTTTTACTACAGTAAAAATTATATCAATAACAAACTTGATAGGAATTTTCTCCAGTATTTATATTGAATCTATTTCTCTAGATCAATATTAAAAAACAATACATAGCTTTATGTCAATACTTCCCCTTTCTATGTCTATGGTTGATATCTTAAACAATCATTTTATTTTTGTTCTGGTAAACCCCGAGTTCTGCTCAATGTAGGAAACGAGTTAGATAATACCAATTAGTCAGATTTAGTATATGAGAAGAAATCTATTAGCTGTTGTCAGATGAGATAGTCTTAAACATATTCCTTAATTAAGTCAGACAAGCAGAGGACTTTATAAATGACCCATGCAAAATTGCTTTTACTTCCTTCCTTTATTAACTGACTGCTGCATGGATGTGTGGATGGATGGATGGATGGATGGATGGACTAATTTACATACTGATGGATTCAAAAGCATGTTGCTGCTGCTGCTGCTATTCCTGCTAGCGCTGTTGCACCTGCTGGCCCTGCCATGCTGTTGCTGCTGTTGCTGCTGCTGCTGCTCTGTTGCTGCTGCTGTTGCTTCTCCTGGTGTTGTTGCTGCTACTGTTGCCGCCATGCTGTTACAGATGCTGTTGCTATGGTGCTATTGTGGCTGTTGAGGTCGTTGCTGCAGCTGTTGCTAATGTTGCTGCTGTGGAGTTGATTCCAATTTATGGCCACCCATGTGTGTAGGGTAGAACTGCTTCATAGAATTTTCAAGGCTGTGACTTTTTGGGAGCAGATTGCCAAGCCTGTATTTCTAAGTGCCTATGGAAGTGTTCGAACCACCAACCTTTGGGCTAGTATTTGAGTGCTTAGCCATTTGCACCACCAAGGGATTCCTGAGGATATAGTAATTAGAAGACAAACAAGGCCCCTATTTTCAGAGAATTCACTGGTATAGAACACAGACTAGCCAACTGGTCACAACACAGGGTGATAGGTAGGTAATATACTGTGCAAGTACCAGAGTATCTGCAAATATACAGAAGAGGCAAATGACTCAACTTACGGCACCTAGGAAGAGTTCCAGGAGAAAGTCGCATAAAAACATGCTCCTTAGACATGAGAATGGAAAGACTCATCTGACTTACTTTGGACACATCATCAGGAGAGACCAATCCCTGGATAAGAACATTATACTTGGTAAAGTGGAGGGCCAGTGAAAAAGAGAAAGGATCGACACAGTGACTGCAACAGTGGGCTCAGTCATACCTACTATTGTGAGGATGATGTAGGACCAGGCAGCATTTTGTTTTTTTATACATAGGGTCACTATTAGTCGAAACCAGCTTGACAGCAGCTAAGGGTAACAACAGCTTCATAGAAGTTAATAAACGTGCCTATGGCGATGGTGATAGTCGATGGTGATACTGCTTCTTAGAAGTGGAGTCAGAAACTGAACTCATGTTTTAGCATATTTTTGAGAAAAATAAAAAGAAGATAGAGGGGGAAAATTAATATTAAAGTGATATTTAGTCATACAGAGGTACTTAGGTTCAGGGCTATTCCAATCAAAGCAGCTGCAAGTGTGAGTGGCTCAAGGTGAAAATGAGGAAGGCAGACTACTGCTTATTTATTGGAAGATCTAATGTATTGGAAGATATTTTAAAAGTCTGTATCAGATTAAACAGTACATAACTGGAGATTCTTGATTAGTACAAGAAAAAACACCAAGCAGCAAAAAGTACAGAAATTTTAAAATTTAGACCTTTCAATATTCATGGAATGGCTGTGATAAAATGGCAAAAAAATGGAACTGAAGTCCTCAGTAGATCTCCATTTTAATATTACAGATCAAAAGTTGGAGTTAAAAACATGGACTTGCCTCTCAGCAATGCTGTTTACTAGGTATCCAATCATGTACTCTCTCTGAGCTTTGGTTTCCGTATTAAGTGTGTATCTCATAGTGTTATTGAGAAAACTATGAATCTGTCTTGTGAGCCCTTAGCCTTATACACATATTATTTTTATACTTTTGTTATCATATTGGCAAATGTCATTGTTGTACAACATTTAGCATATGTAAAAGTACAGAATGCAAAAACTTGTTGCTGTTGTTGTTAGGTGCCATTGAGTCAATTCCAACTCATAGCGACCCTGTGTAAGACAGAATGAAACTCAGTCAGGTCCTGCACCATCCTCATGATCACTGTTAAGCTTGAGCCCATTGTTGCAGCCATCATGTCAATCCATCTTATTGAGGGTCTTCCTCTTTTTTGCTGGCCTTCTACTTTACCAAGCATAAAGTCCTTCTCCAGGGATTGGACCCTCCTGGTAACATGTCCAAAGTATGTGAGACTAAGTCTCACCATCCTCACTTCTAAGCAGCATTCTGGCTGTACTTCTTCCAAGACAGATTTGTTCATTTTTTTGGCAGTCCATGGCATATTTAATATTCTTTGCCAACACTATAATTCAAAGGTGCCAATTCCTCTTCAGTCTTTCTTATTCATTTTCCAGCTTTCCCATGCATATGAGGCAATTGAAAATACCATGGCTTGAGTCAAGCTCACCTTAGTCCTTAAAGTGACATCTTTGCTTTTTAAGACTTTAAAGAGATCTTTTGCAGCAGATTCACCCAATGCAATGATCCTTTGATTTCTTGACTGCTGCTTCCATGGGCGTTGATAGTGGATCCAAGTAAAATGAAATCCTTGACAACTTCAGTCTTTTCTCTGTTTATCATGATGTTGCTTACTGGTCCAGTTGTGAGTATTTTTGTTTTCTTTATGTTGAAGTGTAATCCATACTGAAGGCTGTAGTCTTTGATCTTCATCAGAAAGTGCTTCAAGTCCTCTTTACTTTCAGCAAGCAAGGTTGTGTCAACCACATGACACAGGTTGTTAATGATTCTTCATCCAATCATGATGGCCCGTTCTTCTTCATATAGTCCAGCTTCTCAGATTATTTGCTCAGCATACAGATTGAATAAGTATGGTGAAAGGATACAACCCTGAGGTACACCTTTCCTGACTTTAAACCATGCAGTATCCTCTTGTTCTGTTCTAACAACCTGCCTCTTGATCTATGTAAATTAAAATACAGGATGTCATGAAATATTTGGGGATACTTATACTAAAAAAAAAAAAAAAAATTATTCACTATTTGTCAAATTCAGATTAAATTCAGTGCCTTATATTTTACTCTGGCACCTAGTTAGAAGGAAAGTAGTGGTGGGGAGGGAGGTGATGAGGAAATGATACAGATGCATCAAAAATGAACAGTGGCAGCTACATTAAGTATTCTTTGCTTCCTTCTTTTTCCCCTTAAAAATTAATACATTGTCACTTAGATTAGTTAGAGAAATAAATATAAGCAGAAAGAAGACAATTCCCTGAGTTATGAAATATCACATAATCCTTATTATCATTTTTATGCATTTTTCTAACTACACATAAGTATATGCATCTATGTACATGCCTAACAAATACTTCAAAGCAAGACAACTATTTTTAATTAATAATATATTGTTCATGTCTCTCTCCATGTCAGCAAACCCAGGTGTGTCATATATTTTGTAGGTTATTCCTTTTTAGAGAAAAACAGCAATTGATTTAGTCAATTCAATAATGATGGCTAGTTTGATAAAAACACTATACTATTATAAAATCAGCAATAAGGAGTATATTTATAGGAAAATCTTTGTGAACACATTCTTTTTTATTTCGCATTTCTTTTTTTATTGTGCTTTTGTTGAAAGTTTACAGCGCAAGTTAATTTCTCATTCAAAAATTTATGCACATATTATTTTGTGACATGGGTTGCAGTCCCCATAATGTGACAGCACACTCCCCCTTTCTACCCTGGATTCGCTATGCCCACTTGTCCAGTTCCTGTCCCTTTCTGCCCTCTTGTCTTGCATTTGGACAGGAGTTGCCCATTTGGCCTTGTATATTTGATTGAACTGAAAAGCATGTTCCTTACGTGTGTTGTTTTTTGTTTTATAGACCTGTCTACTCTTTGTCTAAAAAGTGGGCTTTGGGAATGGTTTCAGTTTTGAGTTAACAGAGTGTCTGGGGGCCACAATTTCAGAGGTTCCTCCAGTCTCCATCAGACCAGTAATTCTGGTCTTTTTTCATGAATTTGAACTCTGTTTTACACTTTTCTCCCATGCTGTCTGGGACTTACAGTTGTGATCCCTGCCAGAGCGTTGTTTGTGGTAGCCAGGCACTGTCTAGTGCTTCTGGTCTCAGGCTGGTGGAGTCTCTGGCTCATGTGGTGTGGACACATTCTTATATTTTTAAAATTCATTGCCTCAGAATAAATCTGTTGAAGTAAAACTTCAAGTAGACTTGGCTACCCAAGAAAGAGAAATAAAATAAATAAAACAATTTCTGCTCAACAGAATTTCAGCTGACAGGGGCTGAGGAGAGATGGGCAAGAGAGGCAAAGAGTGAAACTTGTAGGCCTCAAAGAACATAAGGTGTTAGATATCTCAAGAGACATATTGAGGCCAAAAGAAATTTAAATCCATTAATAATATTGAGACGTTGGCTCAAAAGCACCATTTATTTCCATGCTCCCATCTACTATATACCTCTCTGCATGAATAGTTAACATTGCTATTCTTAACACACTTCAGCTGAGCTCCTCCTGTACTCGGACGACACCCTGGCCAATCCTTCCAACCAAACTCCATATATTTCAGGTCTTAGCTTTCCTAAGTTTAGCTTTCCTAAGGCCTCTAAGGGCTCATTTGGCATGGAGAGATTCAGAAGTTCTTTGATTTCCTAAAGAAGAGACTACGAAGTAATTGAGTTCTAGATTAGTGTGTCACTGTGTTAAAGAAAAAGGCAGCCCCACCACAGAGGCTTCAGGAAAACTATCTACCATAAGGCACAGATTTACGGACATCTCCACAACAGGAAGAGCTGAGAAGAGACCTCATTAGCCAAACAGAACCAATAGATGTTCACCAGGATAAGGCAGAGCACAAGCCACACCAGCTATCTAGCTCAGATGCAAAAGCCAGCAGGGCTAGCAGTAGCCAGGAAGATAAGGGATATCATAATGGAGACCAGATGACCTGGAGGCACAGGTGAACCTGAGGACTCTTTCACTCTTTGCCATCCTAGCTCATATAGACACTATCATGGGAGAAAGAGACAGGGAAGGGAAGAGCTTTGGATATTTGGAAGTTATCTCAGCAATATTGCTTGAATTTTAGAATTAGTTACTGGACTGGATTCAATCTGGTTTTTCTTCCCTACTATGGTGGAGGCTGAGAGGTAGATCAGAGCAGTTTTGGAATACAAGCACACCTTGTTTTATTGCAATTTACTTTACTGTGCTTCACAGATACTGCCTTTTTTACAAATTGAAGGTTTGTGGCAACCCTGTGTCAAGCAAGTCTATCAGCAGCATTTTTCCAACAGCATGTGCTCACTTTGTGTCTCTGTGTCACATTTTGGTAATTCTCGCAATATTTCAAACGTTTTCATTATCATTATATCTGTTACGATGGTCTGTGATCAGTGATCTTTGATGTTACTATTGTAATTGTTTTGGGGTGCCATGAATGTTGCCCATATAAGACAGCAAACTTAATCGATAAATGTTGTGTGTATTCTGACTGCTCCACTGACTGGCCATTCCCCCATCTCTCTCCTTCTCCTGGGGTCTCCCTATTCCCTGAGACATGATAATATTGAAATTAGGCCAATTAATAACCCTACAATGACCTCTAAGTTTTCAAGTGAAAGGAAGAGTCACAAGTCTCTCACTTTAAATCAAAAGCTAGAAATGATTAAGCTTAGTGAGGAAGGCATGTTGAAAGCTGAGATAGGCCAAAAGCTAGGCCACTTGAGCCAAACAGTTAGCCAAGTTGTAAATGCAAAGGAAAAGTTCTTGAAGGAAATTAAAAATGCTACTCCAGTGAACACACAAATGATAAGAAAGCGAAACAACCTTATTGCTGATATGGAGAAAGTTTTAGTCATCTGGATAGAAGATCAAACAAGCCACAACATTCCCTCAGAGCAAAGCACTAACTCTCTTCGATTCTATGAAGGCTGAGAGAGGTGGGGAAGTTGTAGAAGAAAAGTTTGAAGCTAGCAGAAGTTGCTTCATGAGGTTTAAGGACAGAAGCCATCTCCATAACATAAAAGTGCAAGGTGAAGCAGCAAGTACTGATGTAAAGCTGCAGCAAGTTATCCAGAAGATCTAGCTAAGATAATTGATGAAGGTGATACTAAACAACAGATTTTCAATGTAGATGAAATAGTCTTATACTGGAAGAAGATGTCATCTAGGACTTTCATAGCTAGAGAGGAGAAGTCAATGACTGGCTTCAAAGCTTCAAAGTAAAGGCTAACTCTCTTGTTAGGGGCTAGTGCAGCTGGTGACTTTAAGTTGAAGCTAATGCTCATTTACCACTCCAAAAATCCTAGGGGAAGTATGCTAATTCTACTCTATCTGTGCTCTATAAATGGAACAACAAAGCCTGGATGAAAGCACATCTGTTTACAACATGGTTTGCTGAAAATTATTTTAAGCCCATGGTTGAGGATTACTACTCAGAAAAAAAGATTCCTTTCAAAACATTACTGCTCTTGACAATGCACCTGGTCTCCCAAGAGCTCTGTTGAGGATATATACAAGGTTATTAATGTTGTTTTCATGCCTGCTAACACAACATCCATTCTGCAGCCCATGGATCAAGGAGTAATTTCAACTTTCAAGTTATATTACTTAAGAAATACATTTCATAAAGCTATAGCTGCCATAGATAGTGATTCCTCTGATGGATATGAGTAAAGTTATTTGAAAACCTTCTGGAAAAGATTCACTATTCTAGATGTCATTAAGAACATTTGTGATTTATGGGGAGAGGTCAAAATATCAACATTAACCAAAGTTTGGAAAAAGTTGATTCTAACCCTCATGGAAGACTTCGAGGGGTTCAAGACTTCAATGGAGGAAATATCTGCAGATGTGGTGGAAATAGCAAGAGAACTAGAACTAGAAGTGAAGCCTGAAGATGTGACTGAATTGTTGTAATCTCCTGATAAAACTTTAACCAGTGAGAAGTTATTTCCTATGAATAAGCAAAGAAAATGTTTTCTTGAGATGGAATCTACTACTGGAGAAAATGCTGTGAACACTGTGGAAATGACAACAAAGGATTTAGAATATTACATAAGCTTAGTTGATAAAGCAGTGACAGAGTTTGGGAAGACTGACTCCAATTTTGAAAGAAGTTCTACTGTTGTTAAAATGCTACCAAACAGCATTGCATGCTACAGAGAAATCTTTTGTGAAAGGAAGAGTCAATGGATGTGGCAAACGTCATTGTTGTCTTATTTTAATAAATTGCCAAGCCACCTCAACCTTCAGCAACCACCACCCTGATCAGTCAGCAGCCATCAACATCAAGGCAAGACCTTCCACTAGCAAAAAGATTATGACTCACCGAAGGCTTATATGATGGTTAGCTTTTTTTAGCAATAAAATATTTTTTAATTAAGGCATGTACATTGTCTTTTAGACATAATGCTATTGCATACTTAATAGATTATAGTATAGTATAAACATAACTTTAATATGCACTGGGAAACCAAAAATTTCACATTACTCAATTTATTGTCACAGTCACTTTATTGCAATGGTCTGGAACCAAACCTGCAATATCTCTGAGGTATGCCTGTATCAGTTTTGGTATTCCCTAAAGTATCTTTTCTCATTACATCTGGTTACAGTGTGAATAGTTTCACAACCTGTCTACAGTAATCAAAAAAATCCTCATATTCTTGTGGCTAAAAATGATGTGCTGACTTTTTAAACTTGATAATTTTAAAGTTAGCACATGTTAAAATCTAGAGTTATTTTTTATTTTAAGAAATCATCAGATGAATAGCAGACAGAGTATAAACCTACATCCTTTATTTCTCCTCTATTTAATAGATGTACTATTTTCTGCATAATTCTGAGGCTATTAGTAACAGTTTTTTGAAATTTATTTTCTTCCAAGAAACAAAATAGTGCACACGTAAATATTCTTAAGAGTTATACTGTGCAAAAACTACAATTCTCTAACTTAAAAAGGAGCTAAATTAAAATTTCAGAGTGTACCAAAGAAATAAATCCATTTTGGTGTTAGCACCAAATGGTTTGAGTTTGGAAATAAGGGTGAAAGTAGTAGATAACCAATACTTCATTGTTCATAGAGTAGCAGGGAAAATTTTAGAAGTTGATAAATAAAAAATGGAGGTTAATTATATAAATTAAATAATTATATAAATTAAACATGACAACAATTAAAATCATTTATTGATAGCCATTAAATGTCTTAAAAAGAGCTTATGCACATTAAAATTGAGAGCAACAAAGCTAACATGAAATATAGCAAAACTAATGGAAGCGTTAGAAACAGTAAACAAAAAAAAAATTGTACACTCAAGACAATACCTTTCTATTTTCTAATACATAAGAATAAGACCATTGTACCAATTAAAGGGGAAAAAAAACCACTCAAGTTAGAGTCAAACTAAAATCCTACTATATGCTATATGCGCAAGAATCTAACGCAAAGTAACTAACATACTTGAATAGAAAATGACTGGCAAAATACATCAAAAAATACCAACAACCATAAAGTTGAGTTTATAGTAATATCAGAAAGTATTAAATTCCAGAATTTTTTTTTCTTACAAGAGAAAAATATGGGCACTCACAATGAAAAGTGGTGAAATTTGGAGTGAAAAAATATTGTGTGTCGACATAGCATTGAAATATAAAGCAGAAACAGAGGACAGACAATAATACATGAATGAAAACATAACATGAATAGGAGATTTGAATTAATCTCTTTTAGGTCATAAAATCAAGCAGACTAAAAGTAAACATGTGGGGGATTTGATTAATAAGGATGCTAGAATAAATATATATTGGTCGAAATACTGTGAAAACAAAGAATGTACACTCATATCAAGTCCCATGCAAAAATTTCAGCTTTCAAATTTTCATCATATTCCAAACGCATATATATACATAAATTCTTTCTGCCTTTACTCTTCCATTAGTTCGTCCACCCTTGTGTTGATACCACACATTTAAAAATTATTATGAATTTTTAATTAGTCTTTCACCATATTCTGTTTCTTAAAATTTGTCTTACATATTTTTGGTTTTGTGCTTGAAGGTCAAACTGAAGATCACTTTGCTACTTTTCAGTAAATCCTTATTTCTTTTAAATCAGAATTACATTGAAGATATAGATCAGTGTTTTAATGATCATAAATCTTCCTACTCATGAATATGGTTTATTTCTCTGTGTATTTAGACGTATAATGCGCCCTTAAAAAGTTTTTGAAAGCATTATATATTTTTATATGCTGATCTTTTTTTTTTTTTTATTTTATTGTACTTCAGGTGAAATCTTACAGAGCAAATAGTTTCTCATGAAATAGTAGTACACATGTTGTTCTATGACATTGGTTAACAACCCCACAACGTATTAAGCCTCTAAATTCTCAACCTTTTTTTTTTTTTTTTTTGATGAAAATTACAGATGGCCAAAGATACACCGTTTCAAGAATTTCTACATTCACAGTTCAGTGACATTGACTACGCTCTTCCAACTGTGCTGTTATTCTCACTTAAGATGAAGGCTTACAGAACAAAATAGTTTTTCATTTAACAGTTACTACACATGTTGCCCTATGACAATGGTTAACAATCTCACAGCACATCAAGAATATCCTTACTCCACCTTGTGTTCCCTATCACCAGGGGACTTCCTTGTCCCCTTCTGTCTTCTGGACCTTGTCAGTGGACTATTGTACCTCTTTAGTCTCATTTGTTTTTATTTTATTTTATTTTATTTAAACACTATTTCAAAACTTTTTACTTACACATTTAAGTGATATTGACTATGCTCTTCCAATTGTGCTGCCATTCTCGCCCAAGATGAAGGCTTACAGGACAAAACAGCCTCCCATTTAATAGTTACTACAAATGTTGCCCTATAGCAGTGGTCAACAATCTCACAATACATCGACAGTGTCCTTATTCAATTTGTGTTCCTTATCATCAGTTTCCTACTCTCCCTCTGCCTTCTGGCCCTTGTCACCGGACTCCTGTACCTCGTTAGTCCCATTTAGTTTTACTGGGCTGTCCATTCCCAGGCTTAACATCGAACCTCGAAGGTAACTTCACCTCTGAGCTGAAAGGGTGTCTGGGGGCCACACTCTTGAGGTTTCTCTAGTATTCTTTAGGCCAGTAAATCTGGTCTTCTTTTTTTTTGGGAGTTAAAATTATGCTCTACATCCTTCTCCAGCTCTGCCCAGAACCCTCTCTTGTGATCCTGGTCAGAGGAGTCAATGGTGGTAGCCGGGCACCATCCAGCTGTACTGGACTCAGTCCGGTGGAGGCCTTGGTAGCTGTGGACAATTAGTCGTTTGGACTAATCTTTTTGTTGAATCCTGTTCTCTTCATTCTCCCTTGTTCCCGAAGGGATGAGATCAGTGGAGTATCTTAGATGGCCGCTCATACGCTTTTAAGACCCCAGACACTACTCACCAAGGTAGAATGTAGAGCATTATCTTTATAAGTAGTGTCATGCCAATTGAGCTAGATGTTCCCCGAGATCATGGTCCCTAGAGCCCTCCGTCCAACAACTCAGTCCCTCGGGGGGTTTGGATGTGTCTATAGGGCCTCCATGACCTTTCCTTGTGCAGGTTGTGTTAGTTTCCCCTGTACTATGTACTATCTCACCTCTCACCCAAGTTACCACTTACCTATTACCTATTTAGTATCCCCCCCCCCCCATCCCTGGTAACCAACAAGGATTGTTACATTTTGCATGTGAATTTTTTCATGGGTTTTTACAATAGAGGTCTCATACAATATTTGTCCTTTTGTGATTGACATATTTCACTCAGCATAATGTCCTCCAGTTTCATCCATGTTATGAGATGGTTCACAGATTCATTGTTGTTCTTTCTCGTTGCATAGTACTCCATTGTGTGTATGTACCATAGTTTGTGTATCCATTCACCTGTTGATGGACATCGAGGTTGTTTCCATCGTTCTGCTATTGTGAACAATGCTGCCATGAACATAGGTGTGCATATGTCTATTCGAGTGATGACTCTTATTTCTCTAGGATATATTCCTAGGAGTGGGATTGCTGGATCGAATGGTATGTCTATTTCTAGCTTTCTGAGGAAACGCCATATCATTTTCCAAAATGGTTGTATCATTTTGCATTCCCACCAGCAGTGTATAAGAGTTCCTGTCTCCCCGCAGTCCCTCCAACATTTGTTATTTCCAGTATTTTTGATTCGTGCCAGTAATGCTGGGGTGAGATGGTATCTCATTGTGGTTTTAATTTGCATTTCTCTAATGGCTAGTGATCGCGAGCATTTCCTCATGCGTCTGTTGGCCATTTGAATGTCTTCCTTGGTGAAGTGTCTGTTCATTTCCTTTGCCCATTTTTTGATAGGATTGGTTGTCTTTTTGTTGTAGAGGTGTTGGATTTTCTTGTAGATTATGGAGATTAGACCTTTGTCTGACTTGTACTGTCCAAAAATTTTTTCCCAGTTTGTAGGTTCTCTTTTAACTCTTTTAGTGAAATCTTTTGAAGAGCATAGATGTTTGATTTTTAGAAGATCCCAATTATCTAGTTTATCTGTTGGGTTTTTTGTGTTGATGTTTATGGTTTGTATCCTGTTAATGCCATGTATTAAGGCCTGAAGTGTTGGTCCTATTTTTTCTTCTATGAATTTTATAGTTTGAGGCTTTATATTCAGGTCTTTGATCCATTTTGAAGTCGTTTTTGTATATGGTGTGAGGTATGGGTCCTGTTTCATTTTTCTACAAATGGATATCCAGTTTTGCCAGCACCATTTGTTAAAAAGACTGTCTTTTCCCCATTTGATGTATTTTGGGCCCTTGTCAAAAATCAGGTGACCGTAGGTGGATGGATTTACATCTGAGTTCTCAATTCTGTTCCATTGGTCAATGTCTCTGTTGTTGTACCAGTACCAGGCTGTTTTGAGTACTGTAGCTGTATAGTAGGTTCTCAAGTCAGGTAGTGTGAGTCCTCCAACTTTATTCTTCTTCTTCAGTAGTGCTTTACTTATTCGGGGTTTCTTCCCTTTCCATATAAAGTTAATAATTAGTTTTTCCATCTCTTTGAAGAATGTTGTTGGTATTTATATCGGGATTGCATTGTATTTGTAGATTGCTTTAGGTAGAATTGCCATTTTCACAACGTTGAGTCTGCCTATCCATGAGCATGGTATGTTTTTCCATTTATGTAAATCCCTTTGGATTTCATGCAGCAGTGTTTTGTAGTTTTCTTTGTATAGGTCTTTTATATTCCTGGTCAGATTTATTCCTAAGTATTTTATCTTTTGAGGGGCTATTGAAAATGGTATTGATTTCCTGATCTCCTTTTCATCGTTCTCTTTACTGGTGTATAGGAATCCAACTGATTTTTGAATGTTTATCTTGTATCCTGCTACTCTGCTGAATCTTTCTATTAGTTCCAGTAAATCTCTCGTGGAGTCTTTAGGGTTTTCTATGTATAGTATCATATCATCTGCAAACAGGGAGAGTTTAACTTCTTCATTACCAATTTGGATGCCCTTTATTTCTTTCTCTTGCCTTACTGCTCTAGCTAGAAATTCCAGCACAATGTTAAATAGGAGTGGTGATAAAGGGCATCCTTGTCTTGTTCCTGTTTTCAAGGGGAATGTTTTCAGCCTCTCTCCATTAAGAATGATGTTGGCTGTTGGTTTTGCATAGATGCCCTTTATTATGTTGAGAAATTTCCCTTCTATACCTATTTTATTGAGAGCTTTTATCAGGAATGGGTGTTGGACTTTGTCAAATGCCTTTTCTGCGTCAATTGAGATGATCATGTGATTTTTTTTCTTTCCTTTTATTTATGTGGTGGATTACGTTGATGGATTTTCTAATGTTAAACCATCCTTGCATACCTGGTATGAATCCTACTTGGTCGTGGTGTATTATCTTTTTGATATGATACTGAATTCTATTGGCTAGAATTTTGTTCAGAATTTTTGCATCTATATTCATGAGAGATATTGGTCTGTAATTTTCTTTTTTTGTGATGTCTTTGCCTGGTTTTGCTATCAGCGTTATGCTGGCTTCATAGAATGAATTTGGAAGTGTTGCTTCCTCTTCTATGCTCTGAAATAGCTTGAGTAGAACTGGTACGAGCTCTTCTGTAAATGTTTTGTAGAATTCTCCAGTGAAGCCATCTGGGCCAGGGCTTTTTTTGGTTGGGAGTTTTTTTATTACCTTTTCAATCTCTTCTCTTGTTATGGGTCTGTTCAGATTTTCAATATCACTTTGTTGTAGTTTGGGTAGGCCGTATGTTTCTAGAAATTTATCTGTTTCCTCTAGGTTTTCAAATTTGTTGGAATATAGTTTTTCATAATATTCTGTTATAATCCTTTTTATTTCAGTTGGGTCTGTTGTAATGTCCCCCATTTCATTTCTTATTGGGGTTATTTGTGCCCTCTGCTGTTTTTCTTTTGTCAGTCTGGCCAGTGGTTTGTCGATTTTGTTGATTCTTTCAAAGAACCAACTTTTGGTTTTGTTGATTCTTTCTGTTGTTTTTCTGTTCTCTATTTCATTTATTTCTGCTCTGATCTTTACTATTTCCTTTCTTCCGGTGGTTGTAGGCTTTTTTTGTTGTTCTCTTTCTATTTCTTTGAGTTCTGTAGTTAATGTTTTGATTTTGTCCCTTTCTTCTTTTTTTTGATATGTGCATCTATTGCTATAAATTGTCCTCTGAGGACTGCCTTCGCTGTGTCCCAAAGGTTTTGGTATGATGTGTTTTCATTTTCATTTGATTCTAGGAATTTTTTAATTCCATCTCTGATTTCTTCTATTACCCATTGATGTGTAAGCAGATTATTATTCAGTTTCCATGTGTTTGATTTTTTTTCCTTGCTCTTTCTAGTGTAATTTCTACCTTGATGGCATTGTGGTCAGAGAAGATACTGTGAAATATCTCAGCATTTTGGATCTTGTTGAGGATTGCTCTGTGGCCTAAGATGTGGTCTATTCTGGAGAACGTTCCATGTGCATTGGAAAAGAATGTGTACTTTGCAGCGGTTGGATGGATTGTTCTATATATGTCTATGAGGTCCAGTTGGCTGATTGTGTCCTTTAGGTCTTCTGTATCTTTGCTGAGTTTCTTTTTAGTTGTTCTGTGCTTTACTGAGAGTGGTGTGTTGAAGTCTCCTACTATTATTGTGGAACTGTCAATTTCTCTTTTCAGTGCTGTTAGAGTTTTTTTTATGTATTTTGGAGCCCTGTCATTGGGTGCATAGATATTTATTATGGTTATGTCTTCATGATGGATCATCCCCTTAATCATTATATAGTGTCCTTCTTTGTCTTTTATGGTAGATTTTGTTTTAAAGTCTATTTTATCTGAGATTAGAATTGCCACTCCTGCTCTTTTTTGATAGTTGTTAGCTTGATATATTTTTTTCCAACCTTTGATTTTTAATAAATTCACATCTTTGTTTCTAAGGTGTGTCTCTTGTAGACAGCAAATTGATGGATCCTGTTTTCTTATCCATTCTGCCACTCTCCGTCTCTTTATGGGTGCATTGAGTCCATTTACGTTCAGCGTAATTATTGATAGATGTGAGTTTGATGCTGTCATTTTGTAGTGCTTTTTTTTGTGATGCTGAAGTTTTCTTTGTTCTTCTTACTCTCTTGTGCTGAGTTACTTTTGTTTGTGGATTTTGTGTTCATTTCTTTTGTTTTTGTAGGTTTTGTTTTTGTTGAGACTTTCTGTTTTTTGTCTTTATTTTTATGAGTTGGTTTGTTAACTTTTTTTGTGGTTACCATGAATTTTACCCTTATCTTTATAATTTTGAATCAGTCTACCGTTACTTGGTATCGCCTTGCCTTCCTCTCCTTTAGAAGGTTCTATACCTATGCCGTTTGTTCCCTCTTTCATTGTTTTGATGTTGTTGTCATCCTTTGATTGATTTCTCTGATTCCCTGTTGTATATCTTTTGTTTTTGGAAAGTCCTCTGTAGTTCCATTCCTAGAATGGTATCTGGTTCATGTGAACCTGCGTCCTAGGTCCTAGGTCCTGCCTGAGGGCTGAAGCTGTTTGTCCTCTGATCGAAGAACTCCCTTTAATAATTCTTGTAAGTTTGGTTTGACTTTTGCATATTCCTTTAGTTTCTGTTTATCTGGAAATGACCTAATTTCACCATCAAATCTGAATGAGAGTTTTGCAGGATATGTTATTCTTGGCTGACAATTTTTTTCTTTCAAGATTTTATATATGTCATCCCATTGCCTTCTTGACTGCATGGTTTTTGCTGAATAATCTGAGCTTAGTCTTATTGTTTCTCCTCTGTATGTGACTTCTTGTTTTTCACGAGCTGCTCTCTGGGTTCTTTGTTTGTCTTTAGTTTTAGCGAGTGTGAATATGATATGTCTTGGTGATTTTCTTTTGGGGTCTCTTCTATATGGGGTTCGTTGAGCTTCTTGGATGGCCAGCTTTTCATTTTTCATGATATTGGGAAAGTTTTCTGTCAGCAGTTCGTCAATGATCGTCTCTGTGTTTTCTGTTTTCTCCCCCTGTTCTGGTATGCCAATCACTCGTAAGTTTTTGCTTTTAATTGTGTCCCACATAACTCTCAGGGTCTCTTCATTTTTCTTTGTTCTTTTTTCTGAGTTTTCCTGAAACAGAGTTGTATCCAAGTGTTTGTCTTCAGTTCCACTGATCCTGTCTTCCATGGTTTCAAATCTACTTCTCAGCCCTTCTATGACACCGTCCATTTCTGAAATCTTGTTGTTTATCTTTTGGATTTCTAATTGTTGTTTTTGTATAATTTCGAGTTGTGAATTTATTTTGGCATTTTGTTCCTGCATCATCTTCCTGAATTCTTCCAGTTTTTTGTCTGTATTTTCCATAAATTTGTCTATTTTTTCCTCATGTTTGTCAGCTTTTTGCCTCAGTTCTTGGAAAATTCCGAGTATTAGTGATTTGAGTTCCCTATCAGGTACTTCTAGTGCATTTTCTTCCATAGGAGAGTTATCTGGTGTTTTAATTTGGACGCCTATTGGAGCCATCTTGTCTTGTTTTTGTAAATGTTTTGATATTGTTTGCTGTTTTCGGGGCATTCAGTAGATATTTCTCTCGTTTATTGATTGTAGATTTTTTTTTTTGTTGTTGTTTCGTCCTTGTGGTACAGCTGGGCAGATCTAGCTGAGGAGGAGCCACTGGGACGGGTTGCTTGTGGCACTCACCGCAGCCACCAGGACGGTTGGTAGTCAGTGCTGGGCAGGTTCCAATAGGGCGTGCCTGCACCGCTTGGTGGTGTGATGTCTAGTGCACGGTGCAAGTAGGTAGGGTGCAGCGGGAAGATGGTTATGTGTGAAGCTAAGCTGGATATGGGAGAGAGGAGAGAGAAGGAGGAGCAAAAAGCATACAAACATAAAAGAATGCTAGGGGAGCTTGTCGTTGGAATGTACAGATGAGAGACTATGGGTTGGAGGAAACCAGAAGGGGGAAGAGAAAGAAAAGGAAAGAATGACCAAATAAAAATCAGAAAAGTTAAAGAACTGCAAAGTTCTCAGGGATCCCACCGATGCAGCTATGAGGTCTGGGGGAGTCGGTCTCAATTTTCACAGCTCAGCCTGGCCAGAAGGTACAGAGGCATACATCGCCTGGTATTCAGGGATCAGAAAGAGAAGGAAGAGATAGAGAGACGAGAAATTAAGCAATGAAGAAAGACAAAAGGGAAAAAGAGGTAAAAGATGACAAAACTAATCAAAAAAGGAAGAAAAATAAAATTGAAAAACAAAATATAGGGCAACACCAGCAGTCAGTGCCTACAAATGTGACCCAGAGAGCCCCCACTCAGGGGCGCGAATTCCAAGAAGCTGGTAGTCTCGGGGTTAATAGACCGTTGCCACAGGAATCAGAGGGGCGAACGAACAAAGGCCCCGGGATCCCTCCAGCATGGGAGCCCAGACCTGGAAACAGCCACACGCCCGAACGCAGCCCTACAGCACAGCAGGAGAGAGCAGAGACGGCACTCGGAACCAGGCACCCAGGCAAAAGGAGGGGGAGGCGGCAGAAATAGGTTCGCTAGCTGCCAGCAAACAGCTCCCAGAAAGCCGCCAGCCCGGGTGCGCGGAATCCAAGCACCGGCGCCCCCCAGCCCAGGGACCCTGGCCACGTAAAGCAGGGGATCACCAGCTGAGGCAGAGAGGGGTGGGGGGTGGGAGAGCGCGCACCGCAGTTTACCGGTCGTTCTGTCTCCGACCAGATGCTCTGCAAGGCTGCTCTCCCGTCCGCTGGTCTCCGATAGGAATCCAAGATGGTGGATATGCGCTGAGTTAGCTGGTAAGGAATCTCTGCTCTCCGTTCTCTTTTAGTATTCTCACTCCGTTTGGTGTTTGGCTGAGTTCTTTATCTCTTCATTTGGTGTTCTAGGGTTTCAGGATTGTTGATTCTCTGTTAGGCTTAGTTTTTCGGATCTTTGCTGTGGAGGGACGGCATGGTGCTTCTGCCTAGAGCGCCATCTTGCCACCCTATACGCTGATGTTTTTAAAAAATATTTTTTTAGAAATATACAGACAGAAAAATGCTGAAAATTAAATAACATGATAGCTAAATGATTTATTACAAATCAAGTACTCACTGAGCCTCAAACTAGGTCATGAAATTGGACATTACCAGTACTCTGTTAGCCTCACTGTGCTGCCTCCTAATTCCTTCCCAAATGGAAAAACTCTCCTTATGTATATGGTAGATATTTCCTTGTTTTTCTTTATAGGATAACCACTAAACATATACTTATAAACACTATAGTTTAATCATGCTTGGTTTTTTAATTTTTTGTAGATGAAATCCTACAGTAATAATATATTATTACTATCATTGTCTGTTTATTACGATTGTCTGGAGCTCTTCATGCATTCTGGATTCAAGCACTTTGTAGTCTTTACATTTCCAATTCTTATCCCACCTGATGATCTTTTTGTTTAATGGAACATTTATTCCATTTACACTTAATGCAAATTACTGACATATTTGGGTTTAAATTTATCATCTTACTAAGTGCTTTCTATATATCCTGCCTTTTCAGTGTTTTCTTTATCTATTCTGTCATGGATTGAATTGTGTCCTCCAAAAATATGTGTATCAATTTGGCTAGGCCATGATTCTCAGTATTGTGTGATTGTCCACCATTTTCTCATCTGATATGATTTTCTTATGTGTTGTAAATCCTCTATGATGTTAATGAGGTAGGGTAGGCCACAGTTATGTTAATGAGGCAGGACTAAAGCTACAAGATTGGATTGTGTCTTGAGCCAATATCTTTTGAGATATAAAAGAGAGAAGCAAGCAGAGAGACAGAGGTACCTCATACTACCAAGAAAGCAGCGCTGGGAGCAGAGCGTGTCCTTTGGACCCCAGGTTCCTGTGTGGAGAGGCTCCTAGTCCAGGGAAGATTGATGACAGGGACCTTCCTCCAGAGCCAGTGGAGAGAGAAAGACTTCCCCTGGAGCGAATGCTCTGAATTTGGGCTTCTAGCCTACTAGAGTGTGAGAGAATAAACTTCTGTTTGTTAAAGCCATCCACTTGTGGTATTTCTGTTGCAGCAGCACTTGATAACTAAGATAAATTACTTTTTTGTCTTTTAGATTGATTGATTGGTACTAATTTTCCTCTCTATTAGCTTAGAACTATTCATTCTTTTACTATTCTGATAGTTGTCATCCCTGAATAATGATTAAACATTTAATTTTGATACAGGAATGTCTAATAATAATTGGAACTTTTACTCTTTTTCCAGAAAACAGAAGACGGTTGACCTTGCTCACGGTACAATACACTTATTACAGGTATTTTCAATCTCTGCTCATAGATGAAATGCCCTGCCCAACCCGAATTTTACTCAGTAAGCCATGCCTCAATGCCTTGCTATGTGTTGGGTACCCAGTTCCCCCTCTAGGATTGGAATTCCAAGTTATCACTGTTTTTTATCAGAACCAGTAATCTATGATTTCAAACTCCCACTTCCATGGATTCTAATCTGTGTCTGGCCCATAGAAGCGTTTATCATTGTGTCTAGCAAGGTCATATATAAACTCACTATATATTCCAAGTAAAACTGGTAGGAAGTACTTCTGATTGAATTACCCCACCATTTTTCCCAGAGTCCCAGTGAACTTATTATTGATTTTAATTATCTTAACTGTTTCTTTAAAATAATTTTATAATAAAAACAGTATTACACAGCCTTTCGAAAAGTAATTACTTGTATGCATTATGTGAAAACTTAACAGTTCAAGAAATAAGGGATCATAGAATTGCATCTTTCCAAACTCAGGATAACAGTTAACAAAGCAAGAAAATATCAATGAGTAAATACAGAGACTGTTTTATAAAATGAAGTAAATATCTGAACCTAAAGAATACAATATAGAATTAAACTTTTGACGAAGTATGAATACTGTTGGGGGCCATGCCCTGGTGGAACAGTGGTTAAGAGCTACAGCTGCTAACCAAAAGGTGGGCAGTTCAAATCCACCAGCCACTCCTTGGAAAACCTATGGGGCAGTTGTACTCTGTCCTATAGGGCTGCTATGAATCTGAATTAACTCGCCAGCAATGGGTTTGGTTTTTATAAATATATACATATAACCATGATAATATATATATGACATATATTGTTCACACGTTTCATTAAATGCTGCTTTAGGTTCTGAGGGGGAAAAAATTAGTATTTAACACAACTTCACCTCAAGCTCCAAATTAAAAGGAAATTGCATCTTTTGTCATCAAAAGTGTAATATTAATTTTATCAATGAAATTTTACTATTTTTCCTTTAAGAACTTGTTAAGCTATTATATTCTCCCCTTAATTTTTCCTTTAATAACCATTTATTAAAAGAAAGCAAATATTTTCCAATAAATACTTCATTTAACTGTTGATTAAGAGCAAAATGATACTACTTTAAACTGAACATATACAGCCTCATTTATCATATTATTTTTAATTTATCTACTACTGTATCAACTTGTAGTCACAACCAATAAACTCTAATCTCTATAATCCTTTATTTTAACTCTTTTATCTGTCTTATTCTTTGATGTTTATTTCCATGAGTTTCTCTTTCATAAGATTAATTCAGCATATATTTTTTTCAAAGTTTATATTGTTGCAAACAAAAAGGGGGATGGAGTAAATCTTGGTTCTTCTTCTGACACCCCAATTTCAGAGACATTGCTCTCTCGAGGCTGTTGATTTGGCTGTCACAATTGTACACTGTCAAAGAAGAACTGCTGGGATATGTGTTTGATTCATTGTATTATGCTGCACTGTGATCAATTGCCTGTCCAGCTTGGCTCTGCACTTATTATTTTCATGGAAATTTCTTTCATGGCTATTCTTAGGTATGCTCTACTTCCTTCTGCATCTACCCATTTATGCTCTTTATGCATCTTAGGAGATTAATAAATTAACTTCCAACATACACATTAGCTGCTGAAAACATTAATATCCTCCATCACAATCAAAACCATTCCTGTAAACCTGTATCAGGAAACGCTGATTGCAGGGGACTTAATGAAAGTGTCCTACTTTCTGGAGTCATTTGTTTTAATGAGAGCCTGAGTGTAAATTCTGTGCAAAACACAGACAGCTATTAGGCAGTTAATTATGCACAAAGTAAACATGTACAACTGCAAACAGCAAAACACCACTTAATAATGGATAACTCCAGATTTATGGTATGCATGCCCAATCTGTAAAGGCTTCTACCAATGAATCTAAAATGAATGGAACATTACCTAAATGATCCAGAATGAAGGATTTAATACATTGCTCTACCCTTATTGCTACTTATTTTTTGTCAGCAGATTTTTCATTTTGCTTTAATTTATTGTACATAAACACTATGCAAATGCATGGTCATATTTAAAAACGTATGGCTCGTGCTCATGATTACTGGGTAGGCATTTTATTACAAATTACTTGTTAAACTAATCCCTTTCTTAATTACATAGATTAACATATAATCACCATGCCTACATGTAGTTGGTATACAAAGCTGCACTATGTAAACATGGCAGGCATAATTTAGGAAATCTGTTTATGTATTGTTACCAACGTGTGTGTCAGTGTTGTCTCCTGATTATTTTAATCAATGTAAATGACATTTCCTTTATTACGAGCGTTTCAAAATTTGTATCTTCTGTTGGTATGGGGATTTTCAGAAATTTGATACTGAATGAAATATATCATTTGATTATATTTTAATCTATCCTTCAAATGAAAAGGGCTACTGGATAAATTCAAATAAGATTATATTTTATCTATCTATAAAATTTATTTGTTTTTATCTCACTTTGGTCCAAGGAGTGATTGTGATTTACAAAAATGCAAAAAGTGTAACACCTTAACCAACTAAGTGAAGAACTCAGGGTGAAGGGAAAATAAAGGTGGGCAAATACAAGGTAGCAGGACTAAGATTAATTCGCAAAATACATGCTGAGTGACTTTTGAGAAATGAGCAACCAATTTAGTTCCAAACATTTTATTAGTCAACACAAACACAGAAAAGGAAATGGTTAATGATGTACTATGTCAAACCAATCCATTCATTCAGAAAAGCACATTTATTCTTGACTCCTACTACAGAAATATATCCTGTGTATCTTTTTAACACACTCCTTTTAAAAAATCCCAAGGAATATTCTCATAATTAATTTTAGTGACATTTCTAGGTTGTTCCACATAATACCAAGCAAAGTTAAGTAAAAGTAGTTCTCATGGGGTTAATAAGGAAGGTGATGGGTATATAGGTCAAAACAATGGAGTTTTGCTATGCAGCATTAAGAATGCCTGCTTTAAATTATTTCAGCAGGTTACTATATATTCCAGATTCTAAGTACTCTTGGGGAGAATTTACATGGGTCTTAACTCACATATAAAGAATGGTTTTACAGTAGAAAGACTGGATTATTAAACTCTTTCCCCGAGAGAGTAACCTATGCATGCTAAGGCATGCACAGGTAGAAGAGATTAAAATAAATAAAATCCTTAGGGATTGCGGGGGGAGGAGTCCTTTTGATGATGGAAAACAGATTGCTGTCCAAACAATTAATTTTAAATTTTACTCAGCTCACGTACATTCTTTTGCACCAGGGCATTTTTGGAATTGCAGTAAACCATTGACTAAGCACCTCACTTTGAGAGTAATGTTTAGGCACCTGGAGATTTTAGCTCACTATATCTTAGAGCAAATTTTCTAAGCTGTAGCTGTAAAATATCATTTTTTTCTTTCTAAAAACTTCACCTAATCATTCCACAACAAGGAAAAGAGGTAATAGCAAATGTAACTTCTTGTTTAAATTATTATGATTATTTTTGTTATGGTACTGGGATAGATGGAATATCAATTCTTGAGAGGTCAAAATATGAAATCAATAACCATATTTGTGCAGTTCCAATTTCTATGCAAAGCATATGGCTTCTCTCTTTTTCTTGCTTGGATAATTACTCCCTTGCTGTTTTCTATTGCTATTATTATCAGTTTGCTCTTCATATGATCATCTTTAGTAGGGTACAAGGGGGTGTAATATTATTATGCACTCTTAAGACATTCTTCTGGCTTGATTGCACTGCATATCTATTTATTCTAAAAATCAAGAATAATTTTCAAAAACTGAGTGATACTGGAGGGTGACAAATATCAGAAATGTGTCAGAACCTTAAATGCAAAGATGACTACATAGTCTATTTACTATAAAAAAACTCACTATTGGTTAGAATTGTGGAATTTTAGGAATATAAAAAAAGGAAAAAAACAAGAATCAGTAGCCATTAACACTAAAATTTAAAATCTGTTAATAGCTGCAAAATTCAATTATGTGTATGAGTCAACAATATCTTTACAGATTACTGATATTTCAGATAGAAATAAACCATTTAATCACTTTAAATTTTCAGTGGTGATTCAGTTTTGAAAAATCTTCAGCTAAATTTCACCATAAATATAATTTAGCAATTAGAATACTGAGCTAAAATTAACTTTTATCTATGTTTTTTCATATGTTTCATCATGTTGGTCATTGGAAGTTCAGCGATTCATAATTTTTATTTATCCAGTTAATAATGTGAAGTTTATTTTCAGGATTTTAAAAACTTCAGTTTATCCATTAACTTACTGCTGTGTGTGTGTTATGGTTGTTGTTTTATGGTCATTTTATCCTTTGGATCAATTTTCCTAAATTGTTATTAAAGTATTTATAAAATGATTTGGTTATTGCCTTTGCTGGAGTTTTCTTAATTTCTTATCATAATTTGTAATTACTAGCATGTCTTTTGAATATCAGTCTTGGCATATGCCTTCATAAGGGCAATATAAATTTGACCCCCTGCAGATATTCTTTGTGTAGAATTCTTTTTGCCTGAAACTAAGCCATAGAATTGTAAAGAAAATTTGTTCTGTTTTGTTTTTCTCACATGAAATGCCAACTTCCATTTAATTAGAGCTACTTTCATTTTCCTAAATGCATTCTAAATGCCTTGCATCTGATTTTAACTTGTAAGAGAAAAGACTAGAGTGCCATAGAGATACATACATATATATATATTTTTAAGTACAGAGATATGTAACTATGTAACTCATCACAGTCCCTCCACCAATGTAATTCTAGTAACTACTAATAAAGGAGCTAAACATTTGTGTTTCAGATTCCCACTTCTCCTTACATCAGTGGAAACAGGTTTCTAGGATGAATTACTGAAATTGATAGGGACAGTGAAAAAATTAACATAAATAGAAAAACAGAATACTAATGACAGAATTAACAACATCCCAAGGCCCTAGGAAAATAAATAAAAAACAAATGGGTGATAAGGAAGGCAAGAAAAATTTGAGTGAAGTTATTAAAAAGGAACGCCTACAAGCTAAATGAAACTTTAAATTAATTTTACAAGTGCCAGATGGTAATTTAGAATCTGAGAATGCCCCATCAATCAGCAAGACTTCAAGATCCTGGGCCAAGTGATGGAAGGGCCACCAGTCTGGTTACAAGTAAACCACAGCATCTCCCACAAGTTCCTTGGCCCCTTTGACTTGCACAGAGTGCATGCAGATGCAGAATGCCTTACCAACCAATTCAGTGGGAATAAAGTCATCCTGTTTGTATCACAGACGCTTTTCCTCTACTAATTAAGAACAAGAAAACTGGGGTTAAGAGGGGACTGGAAAGGTAAACTAGGGATGATCTAGGAAGAAACAAGCCCCACACAATCATATGGGTGAAAATGCAATTTAAAAATCTCAAAGTCAGTTAGGAAATAATGGGGGACTCCTAGCTAAGCTTACTCTCTAATGGACTTGGTACTTGTTTACATTTTCCCTGATAATTCTTAAATTCCGTAATTTATTGCTTCCTTTGTGTTAAGCAGCACATTTCCCTTTAAGTGCTCTTATTCCTTTAACTCTTTAATCTCTACATTATTAAGTTATAATTTGTATAAACTTGAATGCATTTATTTTAAGGGTAGAGGTGAATGAGTTTCCATAAATACCTACCCTCTTCATTCAAGCTATAGAACACTTTACCCCCTGCCCCCCAAAAAAAGTCCTCTTATGCCCCTTTGTAGTCAGTACCATTCTCTAGTTTCAAACAGGCAATTATCTGTTTCATTTCTATCATTTGAGATTAGTTTTGCTTCTCTAATGTTTCATATAAATGAAATCATATGGCATTTATTCTTTTGTATGGCACATAAATCCAACCCAGTCTCACTAATTGTACTCAATGTAACATTCTACATATTTCCATAGTCATACAATCATATGCATATTATTATATACAATTATCTCAAATTACAGTCCGAAATTGATCGAACATGTAATCAGGATGCACTGATAATTACTGGTGATTGGAATGTGAAAGTTGGAAACAAAGAAGAAGGATCAGTAGTTGGAAAATACGGCCCTAGTGATAGAAATGATGCTGGAGATCACATGATAGAATTTTGCAAGAACAATGACTTCTTTATTGCACATACCTTTTTTCAACAGCATAAATGGTGATTATACACTTGGATCTCACCAGATGGAATACACAGGAATCAAATCGACTGCATCCGTGGAAAGAGATGATGGACAAACTCAATATCATCAGTTGAACAATGTCAATGACAGGAGAACAGACCATCAATTGATCATATGCAAGTTCAAGTTGAAACTGAAGAAAAGTAAAACAAGTCCATGAGAGCCAAAATACAAGTATATCCCACCTGAATTTAGACACCATCTTGAGAATAGATTTGACACGTTGAACACGAATGACCAAAGACCAGACAAGTTGTGGAACGACATCAAGCACATCATACATGAAGAAAGCAAGAGATCACTAAAAAGACAGGAAAGAAAGAAAAGACCAAAGTGAATGTCAGAAAAGACTCTGAAAGTTGCTCTTGAACATAGAATAGCTAAAGTCAATGAAAGCAATGATGAAATAAAATTGCTGAACAGAAGACTTCAAAGGGTGGCTCGAGAAGAAAAAGTAAAGCATTATAATGACATGTGCAAAGACTTGGAGTCAGAAAAAAGAAAGAGAAGAACACACTCGGCATTTCTAAAGCTGAAAGAACTGAAGAAAAAATTCAAGCCTCAAGGTGCAATATTGAAGGATTCTATGGAGAAAACATTAAAAGACACAGGAAGCATCAGAAGAAGAAGGAAGGAATACACAGAGTCACCATACCAAAAAGAACTGGACAACATTCAATCATTTAAGGAGATAGCATATGATCAGGAACTGATGGCACTGAAGAAATTCAAGCTGCACTGAAGGGACTGGCAAAAAACAAGGCTCCAGGAATTTATGCAATACCAACTGAGATGATTCAACAAATGAACGCAGGGTTGGAAATGCTCACTTATCTATGCCAAGAAATTTCAAAGAGAACTATCTGGCCAACTGACTGGAAGAGATCCATATTTATGGCTATTCCAAAGAAAGGTGATCCAGCAGAATGCAAAAATTATCGAACAATATCACTAATATTACACACAATTAAAATTTTGCTGAAGATCATTCAAAAGCAGCTGATGCAGTACATCAACAGAAAACTGCCAGAAATTCAAGCCAGATTCAGAAAAGGAGGTAGAACCAGGGATATCATTGCTGATGTTAGATGGATCCTGGCTGAAAGCAGAGAATACCAGAAAAATGTTTACCTGTGTTTTATTGACTATGAAAAGGCATTCACCTTTGTGGATCATGACATAACCTTGTTTGCTGAGAGTGAAGAGGACTTGAAGAACTTGCTGATGAAGATCAAAGACCACAGCCTTCAGTATGGATTACTTCTCAGCATAAAGAAAACAAAAATCCTCACAACTCGACCAATAAGTAACATCATGATAAACGGAGAAAAGATTGAGGTTGTCAAGAATTTCATTTTACTTGGACCCACAATCAACACCCATGGAAGCAGCAGTCAAGAAATCAAACAATGCATTGCATTGGGCAAATCTGCTGCTAAAGTCCTTTTTAAAGTGTTGAAAAGCAAAGATGTCACCTTGAGGACTAAGGTGCGCCTGACTCAAGCTATGGTGTTTTCAATTGCCTCATATGCGTATGAACATTGGATGATGAATAAGGAAGACTGAAGAAGAATTGACACCTTTAAATTGTGGTGTTGGAGAAGAATATTGAATATAACATGGACTGCCAAAAAAATAAACATAATAACGATTGTTGAGGATGGCGCAGGATGGGACAGTGTTTCTTTGCATTGAACATAGGGTCGCTATGAGTGGAAACCAACTGGATGGTACATAATAACCAAACAACATACACCATTATATGAGTGCATGCTCATGTAGCTATAAAGTGACTTTTGTCTTTTAAATATAAAATATTAAAAGGGTATCATATATACACACTTCCTTGCATATTGGATTATTCATACAATACTACTTTGAAAATAATGTTTCCACATTACCTATTTTAATGGTTCCAAAACTATATCATTTTTTTCTATTACCCTTTTAACGGTCATCACATTTATCCCATAATTCTTTACCCCTCTAATAATAATGTGTCATGAAAACTCTTGTACATTGATTTTTTTTTTCATTTTTAATACATTTATTAAGGTATAAATGACATAGAATAAATTGCACATATTTAAATTGTATAATTAGATACACTTTGACATATTTGTATATCAATTAAATGATCTCTATGATCAATATAATGGACATATGCATCACTGCTAAAAGTTTTCTTGTGTCCCATAATTCTTCCCACATGTCCCTCTCCTCTTCAGATAGCTACCGATCTGCTTACTGTCACTATAGAACATTTTAGGTTGTCTACAGTTTAAAATAAATGTAATTATACATTATGTACTCTTTTTTATCTGCAAAACTATGCTATTTTGTGTATCAGGAGTTCATTTCTTTTCATTACTGACTTGTATTCCATTGTAGGGATAGTCCACAATTTGTTAATTCGCTCACCAGTTGTTTCCAGTTTTTTTGTATTACATAGAAATCTGTTATGAATGCTCCTGAGCAATTCTTTATATGGACATGTTCTTTCTTTTCTCTTCAGTAAATTCTCAAAGGTGGATAGGCCAGACCAAAGTGAAGGTGAATATTTATTTAACTTTTTATAAAACTGCTGAAGTGTTTTCTGCCAGATCTTCCGTATCATTGCCAACAGTCTTTCTTTTTAATTTTAGGCATTTTAGTGTGTGTGTAGTGGTATTTCATTGTGATTTTCACCAACATTTCATTAATGACTAATGGTATAAAGCATCTTACGTGATGATATGCCATTTACATATCTTATTTAATGATGTTTTCACTCAAATTTTTCCCATTTTTTATTTTTAATTTTTCTTATTATTGAGTTTGGGAAGCTTTTTAGATATATTCAGGATACATTTTTTTCTGTGTTTCATTTTGTATGCATAGTTTTCTTTTGCTATGGATTCAGGGTTACTGATCTCTTATTCTTCAATGTCTAAATTGCCATTAATCCTGCTCACTATATTTTTTTCCTCAGGCACTGTGATTTTCATCTCTACAAGTTTCATTTAGTCATTTTTATATCTCCAAGTAAAATTTTGCTGAAGATCATTCAAAAGTGGTAGCAGCAGTACTTCCACAGGAAACTGTCAGAAATTCAAGGTGGATTCAGAAAAGAACATGGAACAAGGGATATCATTGCTGATGTCAGAAGGATCTTGGCTGAAACCAGCGAATACTAGAAAAATGTTTACTGGTGTTCTATTGACTATACAAAGGCATTCAACTGTGTGAATCATAACAAATTATGGATAACGTTGCTAAAAATGGGAATGCCAGAATACTTAATTGTGCTTATAAGGAACCTGTACATAGGCCAAGAGGCAGTCATTAGAACAGAGACGGGGACACTGCATGGTTTAACATCAAGAAAGGTGTTTGTCAGGATTGCATCCTTTCACCATGCTTATTCAATCTGTATGCTGAGCAAATAATTTGAGAAGCTGGACTATATGAAGAAGAATGTGGCATCAGGATTGGTGGCAGACACATTAACAACCTGTGATATGCAGATGACACAACCTTGCTTGCTGAAAGTGAAGAGGACTTGAAGCACTTACTGATAAAGACCAAAGAGTACAATCTTCAGTGCAGATTACACCTCAACATAAAGAAAACAAAAATCCTCACAACTGGACCAATAAGCAACAGAGAGATAACAGAGAAAAGACTGATGTTGTCAAAGATTTTGTTTTACTTGGATCCACAAGCTGCAGTCAGGAAATCAAATGACTTATTGCAAGGGGCAACTATTCTGCAAAAGACCTTTTTGAAGTTTTAAAAAACAAAGATGTCACTTTGAGGACTAAGGTGCACCTGACCCGAGCCATGATATTTTCAACTGCCTCCTATACATGCAAGAGCTGGCAATGAGTAAGGAAAACTGAAGAATTGATGCCTTTGAATTATGGTGTTGGTGAAGAATATTGAATATACCATGGACTGTCTGAAGAATGAACAAATTTGTGTTGGAAGAAATACTGCCAGAGTGCTCTTTGGAAACAAGGATGGTGAGACTTCTCATGTACTTTGGACAAGTTCACAGGAGGGACCAGTCCCTGGAGAAGGACATCATGCTTGGTAAAGTAGAGGGTCAGCAAAAAAGAGGAAGACCCTCAACTAGATGGATTGACACAGTGGCTGCAATAATTGGCTCAAACATAACAACAATCATGAGGATGGATCAGGACTAGGCAGTGTTTCGTTCTCTTGTACATAGGATCGCCATGAGTCTGAACTGACTTGATGGCACCTAACAACAACAACAACATGCCTCTACTTAACTTTTTGAAATATAGGTTGTCTCCTACTTCCAATATCTATGTTTGTTCTTGGTAAGTTTTGATTGACTGATCTTTCTTCCATTATGGGTCATATTTTCATGTTTCTTTCCATACCTAATAATTTATGATTAAATACCATACATCACAAATTATAGCTTGTGGAATGCTGCATATTTTTTGTATTCCTATAAGTATTCTTAAATTTTAATTTGGGACACAGTTAAATAACTTAGAAATAGCAGTTTTCTTTCACATCTTGCTTTTAAATATGTTTTTACATGAGTAAGACCCTTCTGAGTACTGCATCCTATGTTTCATGAATTAGGAATTTTTCCAGCCTTGCTTATTTGAACTATTCCACGTCCTATGTGAGTATCAGGTATTCTTCCCTCTAATGCTTTTAGATGATTTTTTTGCCAGTCTTAGGTAGTTTTCTTCATGGATGAGCAGATCAGACTCTGCTTAAAAATCACAGTGGAAACTGCAGATATCTGGGGTTATCTGTGACATTCTCTCCTTTCTTTTACTCTGTCCTGCAAATTATATAGCTGGCTTGGTCTCTCTGAACACTCACTTTCATCTCAAGAAGTATCTCTCCAGAATCTCTGTTCTTTATTTTGCCATGTCCAATGCTTTATGATTGTTGTTTCATATACTTCTTCTATTTTATTTTTAGTTTTTGGTTATTTGTATGCCTAGTAGTGAGAAAAATAAGATAAATCTAGTTCATGTTACTCCATCTTGTCTGATCAAGAATCAGTATATATATATTATTTATTTATTATTTATGTGATAAAGTCTCATGAAGTGTTGATTATTTGAGGAATACAAAAATTTTTTGTTTACATAGACAGTGCTAAATTTTATTTAAAAAGGTAAAAAATTACAATTCTATGAACACAATATGAAAGTACAATTCTTCTCCATTACCTCAAAATTTGTTCCTTTAATGTTTCCAGTGTGGTGAAATGTGATCAATTCTTTTTAATTTAATACTTTACACTTCTCTATTATTTAATTTATATATAAAATGTATATATTAATATGCTAACATTTATATATATATATATGTATTTAACTTGTCTGTTATACTGTGGTGGCTTGCATGTTGTTGTGATATGGGAAGATTTGCCACTGGTGTTTCAAATACCAGCAAGGTTACCCTTGGTGGACAGATTTCAGCAGAGCTTCCAGACTAAGACAGACTACTTCTGAAAAAATTGGATAGGGAAAATCTTATGAACAGCAGCGGAACATTTTCTGATATAGTTCCAGAAGATGAACCCCTCAGGTGGGAAGGCACTCAAAACACAACAGGGGAAGAGCTGCTTCCTCAAAGTAGAGTCAACGTAAATAGCATGGATGGATTCAAGCTTTCAGGACCTTCATTTGCTGATGTGGCATGACTCAAAATGAGAAGAAACAGCTGCACATATCCATTAATAATCAAAATGTGGAATGTATGAAGCATGAATCTAGGAAAATGGAAAATGGTCAAAAATGAAATGGAACACATAAAAATCCATATCTTAGGCATTATAGAGCTGAAATGAACTAGTGTTGGTCATTTTGAATCAGAAAATCATACGGTCTACTATGCTGTGAATGACAAATTGAAGAGGAATGGTGTCATGTTCCTCCTTAAAAAGAACATTTCAAGATCTATCCTGAAGTACAACACTGTCAATGATAGGATAATAGCCATATTCCTATAAGGAAGACCAGTTAATTTGAATATTATTCAAATTTACTCACCAACCACTAAGACTAAAGATGAAGAAACTGAAGATTTTTACCAACTTCTGTAGTTTGAAAGATCAAACATGCAATCAAGATGAATTGATAATTATTGGCAATTAGAATGCAAAAGTTGGAAACAAAGAAGAAAGATGAGTATTTGGAAAATATGGCCTTGGTAACAGAAATGATACTGGAGAGCTTATGATAGAATTTTGCAAGACCAATGACTTCTTCATTGCAAAAATCTTTTTTCAACAACATAAATGGCAAGTATACACATGGACATTGCCAGATGGCATATATAGGAATAAAATTGACTACACCTGTGGAAAGTGACTATGAAAAAGCTCAATATCACCAGTCAGAACAAAACCAGGGGCTAAGTGGGGAACGGACCATTAATTGCTCCTACGAAAGTTCAAGTTGAAGTTGAAGAAAATTAGAACCAGTCCATAAGAGCCAAAATACAACCTTGAGTATATCCCATCTGAATTTGGAGACAGTCTCAGGAATAGATTTGACACATTGAACACAAATGACCAAAGACCAGACGAGTTGTGGAATGACATCGAGGACATCATACATCAAGCAAGCAAGAGGTCATTAAAAAGACAGGAATGAAAGAAAAGACCAAAATGGATGTCAGAAGAGACTCTGGAAGTTGCCCTTGAACATACAGTAGCTATAGTGAAAGGAAGAAATGACGAAGTAAAAGAGCTGAGCAGAAGATTTCAAAAGGCAGTTGGAGAAGAAAAAGTATTATAACGACATGTGCAAAGACCTTGACATAGAAAATTGAAAAGGAAGAACAGCATTTCTCAAGCTGAAAGAACTGAAGAAAAAATTCAAGCCTCGAGTTGCAGTACCGAAGGATTTTACAGGGAAAATATTAAACAATGCAGGAAGAAGCCAAAGAAGATGGAAGGAGTACACAGAGTCACTGTACCAAAAAGAACTAGTCCATGTTCAGCCATTTCAGGAGGTAGCATGTGATCAAGAACCAATGGTACTGAAGGAAGAGGTCAAAGCTGCACTGAGGGCACTGGCAAAAAACAAGGCTCCAGGAACTGATGGAATACCAACTGAGATGTTTCCAAAAACAGATGCAGCACTAGAAGAGCTCACTTGTCTATTTCAAGAAATTCAGAAGACAGCTACTTGGCCAACTTACTGGAAGAGATCCATATTTGTACCGATTCCAAAGAAAAGTGGTCCAATAGAATGAAGAAATTATCGAGCAATATCATTAATATCACAAACAAGTGAAATTTTGCTGAAGATCGTTTAAAAGCGGCTGCAGCAGTAGATCAACAGGGAACTGCCAAAAATTCAAGCAGAACTCAGAAGAGGATGTGGAATGAGGGATATCATTACTGATGTCAGATGGATAATGGCTGAAAGCATAGAATACCAGAAAGATGTTTTAATATATTTTATTGACTATGAAAAGGTATTCGATTGTGTGGATCATAACAAATTATGGATAACGCTGCGAAGAATGGGAATTCAGGAACACTTAATTGTGCTCATGAGGAACCTGTACATAGACCAAGAGGCAGTCATTCTAGCAGAACAAGGGGACACTGCATGGTTCAATGTCCAGAAGTTGTGCCTCAGAGTTGTATCATTTCACTATAATTATTCAATCTGTACACTGAGCAAATATTCTGAGGAGGTAGACTATATGAAGAAGAATGCGGCATCAGGATTGGAGGAAGATTCATTAACAACCTGCGACAGGCTTGTCACACAGCCTTGCTAGCTGAAAGTGAAGAGGACTTGAAGCACTTATTGGTGAAGATCAAAGATCACAGCCTTCAGTATGGATTACACCTCAACATAAAGAAAACAAAAATACTCACTACTGGACCAATAAGCAATGTCATGATAAACAAAGAAAAGATTGAAGTTGTCAAGGATTTTTACTTGGATCCACATTCAACGCCCATGGAAGCAGCAGTTGAGAAATAAAATGATGCATTGCATTGGGCAAAACTGTTGCAAAAGACCTCTTTAAAGTGTTAAAAAGCAAAAATATCACTTTAAAAACTAAGTTGCACCTGACCCAAGCCATGGTGTTTCCAGTCGCCTCATATGCATGCAAAAGCTGGATAATGAATAAAGAAGACCGAAGAAGAATTGATGCCTTTGAATTATGGTGTTGGCAAATAATATTGAATATACCATGGACTGACAGAAGAACTCACAAATCTGTCTTGGAAGAAGTAGTCCCTGAATGATCCTTAGAAGCAAAGATGGGAAGATTTCATCTCACATTCTTTGGACATGTTATCAAGAGGGACCAGTCCCTGGAGAAGGACATCATGCTTGGTAAAGTAGAGGGTCAGTGAATAAGAGGAAGACCTCAACGAGATGGACTGACACCGTGACTGCAACAATGGGCTCAAACATAAGGACGATTGTGAGGATAGTACAGGACCAGGCAGTATTTCCTTCTGTTGTACATAGGGTCACTAAGAGTTGGGCACTTAACAATAACATTATTTAATTTAGGAGCCCTAGTCACACAATGGTTAATTGCTTGGTTGTTAAATGAAAGGTCAGCTCTTCGAACTCACTAGAGGCTTTGCAGTAGAAAAGACCTGGCAGTCTTCTCCCATAAAGATAATAACCTAGGAAACTGTATGAGGCAGTTCCACTCTGTCTTAAACTGTCGAGTCGGATTTATCTCAATCATACACAACAACAATAGCAAACAATTATTTAATTTAATCATGATTTCATATACTTGTTGGTTATCTAAATTGATCTTATATCTGAAATTACTCTTCTGAGAATTGCTAAGTCATACATTTTGCTCACTTTTTTCCATTGTGCTGCTTGTCATTTTCTTATCAATTTATAAAAGCATATTGCATCTTTGAAAAATTTAATCTTATTTGTAATCTGTTAAAAATATTTACCTCAAATACATTGCTTATTTTTTACTATCATTTTTATTCATTTTGCCTTATGCATGATTTTTAATTTAAAAAATTTTAATTTTAATAATTTACTTTAAAATTACTCATTTTTTAAAAAGTATTTAATGTTTTTTAACATCGTGGTTAAGAAAGACATTTTTTTTTCCCTAGATTGCACAGGTAGTGTTCTCTAGTATTCCTTGAAAGGTCCAGGGTCCACCAGACAGTAAACAGGAGAACTGAAATCAAATCATATATTTATGTGCCTTTTTCATTTTATCATATTTCTGTTACTCACGCAAATAATCAGCAGCTAGTAATTAATATAGACTGTCAATTCCTGAGGAAGGAAGGAAGAAAAAAAAGAAGGAAGGAAGGGAGAGGGGAGAGATGGGGGGGAAAAAGCAACTACAAACATCAGACACCTTTAGACCATAGATTTTTATTTTAACATTCAAAACATATGTTCCTATTCCATCTCGATTATTTTGACAAATTATGCTGTTAACTGTCATTCTAGCCGACTCATCAAATGAGATTCAACACGTCAGAAAGTTTTGCTTTATCTATCAAATTTTCTAAGCCAGCTGGTAATAGCTTTACTTGAGAATGGAATTTGAGTGTGTATTTTAGTACATACCAAACCAAAAAAACCAAACACATTGCCATGGAATTGATTCTGACTCATAGCAACCCTATAGGACAGACTAGAACTGCCTCATGGGGTTTCCAAGGAGCAGCTGGTGGATTTGAACCGCTGACCTTTTGGTTAGCAGCCGCGCTCTTAACCACTGTGCTACCAGGACTCCCATAGTACATATACTACTGGTAAAAGTAAATATAGAGTACATAGTTTGAAATGTCATAAACATTTTTTCTATTTAAGATTTCATGGGTAATACAAGACGGTACCAAATTCATACACAACCAGTTCTGTGACCATGAACTGCAGACTAGTTCACTTTCAACTGAATGAGAGCATGCACTTCAAAAATGAAGTTTATAACCATAGTTCTTTTGCATTTCTAACTAAGCAGTCATGCACTAGTTGATAAGAAGGCCTTGTCTTTTATTTTAATTCTAATATGAAAAGATTTGAAATTTAAATTGTTCATTTTACTTTACTGTGCTTTTGTAGCTGTTCAAATTTCACTGAATAACATTCTTTTCTTTCCATCATAAAGAATCTGATGAAGAAACTGGACATCCAATTAACTGCTTACCTGACACCACAGCTTTCTCTTCAGAACAATACATTGGCTTTGAGATACACTGAAGCTTGGCTTTTTCATGACATTAAAATGTCAAAATCAAACATTCAGTTGGATTGCATTAAGGACATTAATTTCTCTACCAATCTCTCAGAGCAGTGCTTCAGAAATGTCCAGTAATACAGCAAATACTGTAAGAGAACCTGGAACCAGTGTCATAACATATAAATGTTGTTATTCAGGCTACCTATACTGTCTTATCCTGCAGCCCTATATAGTGTAACATTTATATGTGATATCTCTTTGTAAAGTCACCACATCTATCCCACATAAAAATAAAAGAAGGAAAAAAAATATGTAAGTGCAGTTAAAAACTACATAAAACAATTAGTGTTTTCAGAGTTCACCAAGTGAAATATTTTAGCTAAGATAAATACTATAGAGTTTAATATGTTGTTTATAAAAAATAAATAAATCATAGACTTTTTTTTACAAATGTGCTTATCACTGCATAGAACCCTGCAATGTCTGTCCTTATTATTCCAACATCATTAACAGTCACAACCATCTTGTCAGTTTAATCTTATTTGTTTATATACACTATACATTCCTCAAGGGGTTACCTTGTGATTTTTATTTCATGTCCCCCATGACTTGCCTACTGTTACATATATAGTAGACACTCAACAACACTTACTGAATTTTTTATTCAACAATTTACAAAAATATACATTCAGAAGTCTCCAAGTGATGTAAATTTCAGTAAAATAAATTAATGCTTATTACCTATCCTTAAAGAACATATATTTAATAAGGAGGATAAGCAAGACACATATACCCTGCATCCCTCCCACCACACGCACACACGCACAAACAGAATATAAATCAGAAAGACCAAACTCGGAAAAAAAAAAAGATAAATATATATATATATATATATATATATATATATATATATACACACACATATATATATATATATACAATAAATATTTGCTGATTTAATGAATAATGTATAAGTGTTGATGACTAGGGTAAATGATATTTTTACAGACTTAGTCCAGTTTATTACTTTATCATAGATCCAAGCACTGCATGCAGTGTACTTCTTACCTGCAAGCTTTTGTAATTTGAATCACAGTGAAATATGTATATATACTCGTACCTGTTGCCGTCAAGTTGATTCCAACTCACAGTGACCCTATAGGACAGAATAGAATTGCCTCATCGAGTTTCCAAGAAGTGGCTGGTGGATTCAAACTGCCAACATCTGGCTAGCAGTCAAGCTCTTAATCACTGCCACCAGGGCTCCACGTATATATATATATATGTGTGTATATATATATATGCTCAGAAACAGAATGGATTCCATATGTCCCAGAAACAAGTCATGAGAAATAATAGTTTACACTTAATTTTATTTAATAAGAAAATACATTTTAAAATGAATTGGGGGATTATCAAATTATTATTATTATTATTATATTTGGTAATCCAAACCTGCATTATGGGCTTGTCCATAGTTCAGGAACAAAATATTGTGTCAAATTATTAATATCATAACACATTCTTTTAAAGAGATAAACAGCTCTGTTTCTTCTGGGAAGTGGTATTTACAGTCAAGAAGGTAAAATTGGGATGAAGAAGGTTAATCTGGCTCATCATTAAATGTATATAATAATACCTACCTGTCAGGATTGTATATGATTAACAAGCCTAATGCAATATTTGGCATTTACTACATTACTATTAAAATTTATAGAAAGTCTTTAGAAATGGTTGCAAATTTTGTATGCATATGGATAATAATTCAAAATCACATTTTGAAAAATGTACATGTAACTAGAAAATTTATTATTAACCAGTGTTTTGGTGACTAATTTCTATGTTGTAGGCCCATATATGGAGACTGGATTTTCTAGTATGCTCAAAATGCATTTTCCCCTTTTAGTCATTACAATTCTTGATAATTGTATTCTATCATTTTCTTCAACTCTTCCTCTTTTCAGTCTTCAATTATAAATGAAATTCAATGATCACTTTAATTAGTTCTGCCTCTTTATCTTTTTATAGCAAGCATTTTCCTTGAAATGATGTCAAATTGCATAGCAGGCAGCCTTCCTGGGCTTCTATAGTGGATGTACCTGTGACTTGAAAAGTAAGAAACCTAGGATTTTTTTTTTTTTTTTTTTTGGAATTTATTCAAAATTCAAAAAATCACATTTTATTGGCAATTATTAGAGTTTTTGATCTTCAAATTTATGCTGAAATGCAAAACTTCAGACATTAAGGTATCATCATTTGATCCAAGCAAATACAGAGAATGTATTCTACAGTACCAGGAAGTTGCTTAGGCAATTGATTATTGCATATTCTAGTAACAAAGGCTATTAAAAGAAATTAGGAAGAACTACATTTATATTTAATATTTATATGAAGACAAATATATTCTGAAAAAAATAATTCAATGTTCATTTACTTCTTCATTAACTTAACATATATCTGTTCATTAACTACAGTGTACCAGTCAATCTTAGAGACACTGGAATCCTTGTAAATACAACGACAGCAGTATCATTGCCCTTACACAGACAACATTCTAGTGCAAACATGTGCTTATGTAAAAGATGGATATCATCACTTGACATTAAAACTATACACATGAAAGACTTTATTATCTTGTGAAATATCTTTTCAAAAGAAATATTTTAATAGGTAAAGAGAAGCTGTCTTATATATACTTCTCTAGATATTTAATTAAAAAATTCTCCAATAGGGACTTTTGGCAAAATGGCACACTAGGCAGAAGCACCATGCCGTCCATCCACAGCAAAGAACTGAAAAACTAAACTAAACAGAGAAAACAGCAATCCTGAAACAGTAAAACATCAAATGAAGAGATAAAGAACTCAGCAAAGCACCAAATGGAGTGAGAAAACTGAAAGAGACTGGAGATCGAGGAGAGATTCATGCAGAGGACCCCTATCAGCTAATGCAGCATGGATCCCCCATCTTGGACTCCAATCAGAGACCAGCAAATAGGGGGTATGAGAAAGCAGCTTCACCGAGCTTCCAGCAGGGGACAAAACAACTGTCTCTCATTTCTCCACTCCAATGGCAAGCTCCCCTAGCACTCTCTTTTATTTGTATATTTTTGGCTCCTGTTCCTCTCTCCTCTCTCCCAAATACATCTTAGCTCCCCACTTAACAATCTCCCCCCTCCATCCTGCCTACCTGCACTGTGCGCTTAACATCACACCACCAAGTGGCACAGGCATGGCCTAACGGAACCTGCCCTGCACTGATTACCAACCTGCCCTGGTGGCTGTAGTAAATGCCACAAACAACCCATCCCAGCAACTCCTCTTCAGCTAGACCTGCGCTGCTGCACCATATCTGAGCAACTGACCCTGCCAATTGGAGAAGGAGGTGAAAAGTATCGTGACCACAAACGAGCAAACAACAAACAACACACAGTTCACCTGCTCAGACATAGACAAATAAAAAAAAAAAAAAGGACAAAACAAACAAATCTACAATCAATAAATGAGAAAAATAACTACTGAATGCCCCAAAGACAGCAGACAATCTCAAAACATTTACAAAAACAGGACAGGATGGTTCCAGTTGGCATCAAAACTAATACACCAGATGACTTTCCAGTGGAAGAAAAGGCACTAGAACTACCTGATAGGGAATTCAGACCTCTGATACTTGGAATTATCCAAGAGTTGAAGCAAAAAGCAGACAAAAATGAGGAAGAAATAGACAAAATTCATGAAAAAGGCAGACAAATTAATGGAAAATACAGACCAAAAATTGGAAATATTCAGGAAAATAATGTAGGAACAAAATTCCAAAATAAATTCACAACTAGAAATTATACAAAAACAGCTATTAGAAATCCAACAGATAAACAACAAGATTTCAGAAATGGACAGTGTCATAGAAGGGCTGAGGAGCAGATTTGAAATGGTGGAAGACAGGATAAGTGGAATGGAAGACAAACACTTGGATACAACTCTGTAGGAGGAAAACTCAGAAAAAAGAACAAAAAAAAATGAACCCCGAGAGTTATGTGGGATACAACCAAAAGCAAAAATTTGCGATGATCCAAGTTCCAGAACAGGGGGAGAAAAAAGAAAACACAGAGAGGATCATTAAACAACTGCTGACAGAAAACTTCCCAAATATCATGAAAGATGAAAGGTTGGCCATCCAAGAAGCTCAACGAACCCCATATAGGATAAACCCCAAAAGAAAATCACCAAGGCATACCATAATCACACTCACCAAAACCAAAGACAAACAAAGAATCCTGACAGCAGCTCGTGAAAAACAAGAAGTCACATACAGAGGAGAAACAGTACAACTGCGCGCACATTATTCGTAAGAAACCATGAAGGCAAGAAGGCAATGGGATGACATATATAAAATCTTGAAAGAAAAAAATTGCCAGCCAAGAATAATATATACTTCAAAACTCTCATTCAAATATGATGGTGAAATTAGGACATTTCCAGATAAACAGAAATTGAGGGAGTATGTAAAAACCAAACCAAATTTACAAGAATTATTAAAGGAAGTTCTTCGATCTGAGAACAAACAACCTCAGCTCACAGGCAAAATCTAGGAGGCAGGATCGTACCAGCCAGATACCAATCTAGGAAATGTACTCCCAAGGACTATCCAAAACCAAAAGAAATACAACAGGGAATCAGAGCAGTTAATCTGTAAATGACACCAACATCAGAACAATAAAAGATGGAATAAATGGTGTAGGTATAGAACCATCTAATGGAGAGGAAGGCAAGGTGATACCAAGTAATGGTAGACTGCTTCAAACTTAGAAAGATAAGGGTAAAATTCATGGTAACCACAAAGAAAGTTAACAAACATACTCATAAGAAAAGAGGAAAAACATAAAGTCTCAGCAAAAACAAAACCTACAAAAACAAAAGAAATGAAAAAAAAATCCACAAACAAGAGTAATTCAGCACAGGAGAGTAAGAAGAACAAAGAAAACATCAGCACCACAAAAAGAAAGCACTACAAAATGACAGCAACAAACTCACATCTATCAATAATTACACTGAATGTAAATGGACTCAATGCACCCATAAAGAGACAGAGAGTGACAGAATGGATAAGAAAACAGGATGCATCAATATGCTGTCTACAAGAGACACACCTTAGAAACAAAGATGTGAATTTATTAAAAGTAAAAGGTTGGAAAACAATATATCAAGCTAACAACAACCAAAAAAGAGCAGGAGTGGCAATACTAATCTCAGATAAAATAGACTTTAAAACAACATCCACCATAAAAGACAAAGGAAACTATATAATGACTAAGGGGATGATCTATCATGAAGACATAACCATAATAAACATCTACATACCCAATGACAGGGCTCCAAAATAAAAAACAAAAAATTCTAACAACACTGAAAAGAGAAATTGACAGTTCCAAAATAATAGTAGGAGACTTCAACACACCACTCTCAGTAAAGGAGAGAACAACTAAAAAGAAGCTCAGCAAAGATACAGAAGACCTAAAGGGCACAATCAGCCAAGTTGACCTCATAGACATATATGGAACACTCCATCCAACAGATGCAAAGCACACATTCTTTTCCAATGCACATGGCATGTTCTCCAGAATAGACCACTTCTTAGGCCACAGAGCAATCCTCAACAAGATCCAAAACACTAAGATAATTCCAAGTATCTTCTCTGACCACAATGTTAGCAAGGTCGAAATTAACAACTGAAAGAGCAAGGAAAAAAAATCAATCATATGGAAACTGAATAATACCCTGCTTACACATCACCGGGTAACAGAAGCAATCAGAGATGGAATAAAAAATTTCCTAGAATCAAATGAGAATGAATACATATCTTACCAAAACCTTTGGGACAATTTATAGCAACAGATGCACACATCAAAAAAGAAGAAAGGGACAAAATCAAAACATTAACTACACAACTCAAACAAATAGAAAGAGAACAGCAAAAAAACCCCACAGCAACCGGAAGAAATAATAAAGATCAAAGCAGAAATAAATGAAATAGAGAACAGAAAAACAATAGAAAGAATCAACAAAACCAAATGTTGGTTCTTTGAAAGAATCAAGAAAATCGACAAACCACTGGCCAGAATGAAAAAAGAAAAATAGGATAGGACATGAACGACCGAAATAAGAAATGAAATGAGCGACATTATAACAGACCCAACTGAAATAAAAATGATCATAACAGAATATTATGAAAAACTATACTCCAATGAATTTGAAAACCTAGAGGAAGTGGATAAGTATCTAGAAACACACTACTGACACAAAGTACAACAAAGTGATGTTGAAAATAAGAACAGACCCATAACAAGAGAAGACATTGAAAAGGTAATAAAAAAAACTCCCAACGAAAAAATGCCCTGGCCCAGATGGCTTCACTGGAGAATTCTACAAAACATTCAGAGATGAGCTTGTACCAGTACTAGTCAAGCTATTTCAGAGCATACAAAAGGAAGCAACACTTCTGAATTCATTCTATGAAGCCAATATAACGCTGATACCAAAACCAGGCAAAGACACCACAAAAAAAGAAAACTACAGACCAATATATCTTATGAATGTAGATGCAAAAATTATCAACAAAATTCTAGCCAATAGAATTCAGCATCATACCAAAAAAAAAAAAAAAAAAAAAACACCACGACCAAGTAGGATTCATACCCGGTATGCAAAGATGGTTCAACATTAGAAAATCAATCAAAGTAATCCACCACATAAATAAAAGGAAAGAAAGGATCACATGATCATCTCAATTGATGCAGAAAAGGCATTCGACAAAGTCCAACACTCATTACTGACAAAAACTCAATAAAATAGGTATAGAAGGGAAATTTCTCAACATAATAAAGGGCATCTATGCAAAACCAATGGCCAACATCATTCTTAATGGAGAGAGGCTGAAAACATTCCCCTTGAGAACAGGAACAAGACAAGGATGCCCTTTATCACCACTCCTATTTAACATTGTGCTGCAAGTTCTAGCTAGAGTAATAAGGCAAGAAAAAGAAATAAAGGGTATTCAAACTGGTAATGAAGAAGTTGAACTGTCCCTGTTTGCAGATGATATGACACTATACATAGAAAACCCTGAAGACTCCACCAGAAATCTACTGGAACTAATAGAAGGATTCAGCAGAGTAGCTGGATACAAGATAAACATTCAAAAATCAGTTGGATTCCTATACACCAACAAGGAGAACGATGAAAAGGAAATCAGGAAAACAATACCATTTTCAATAGCCCCTAAAAAGATAAAATACTTAGGAATAAATCTGACCAGGCATGTAAAAGACCTATACAAAGAAAACTAGAAAACACTACTGCATAAAACCCAAAGGGATCTACATAAATGGAAAAACATACCATGCTCATGGATAGGCAGACTTAACATTGTGAAAATGACAATTCTACCCAAAGCAATTTACAAATACAATGCAATCTTGATCCAAATACCAACAACATTCTTCAAAGAGATGGAAAAACTAATCATTAACTTTATATGGAAAGGGAAGTAGTCCTGAATAAGTAAAGCACTACTGAAGAAGAATAATAAAGTTGGAGGACTCACACTACCTGACCTCAGAACCTACTATACAGCTACGGTAGTAAGAACAGCCTGGTACTGGTACAACGACAGACACAGTGACCAATGGAACAGAATTGAGAACCCAGATGTTAATCCATCCACCTACGGTCACCTGATCTTTGACAAGGGCCCAAAGTCCATCAAATGGGGAAAAGACAGTCTTTTTAACAAACAGTGCTGGCAAAACTGCACATCCATCTGCAAAAGCTGAAACAGGGACCATACCTCACACCATATACAAGAACTAATTCAAAATGGATCAAAGACCTAGATATAAAGCCAAAAAGTATAAAGTTCATAGAAGAAAAAAAAGGACCAATGCTACAGGCCCTAATACACGGCATTAACAGGATACAAACCATAACCATCAACACGCAAACCCCAGAAGATAAGCTAGATAACTGGGATCTTCTAAAAATCAATCATCTATGCTCTTCAAAAGACATCACCAAAAGAGTAAAAAAAGAACCTACAGACTGGGAAAAAATTTTTGGACAGTACAAGTCAGACAAAGTCTAATCTTCATAATCCACAACAAAATCCAACACCTCTACAAGGAAAAGACAAACAATCCTATTAAAAAATGGGCAAAGGAAATGAACAGAAACTTCACCAAAGAGGAAATTTAAGCGGCCAACAGACACATGAGTAAATGCTCGCGATCACTAGCTATTAGAGAAATGCAAATTAAAACCACAATGAGATACCGTCTCACCCCGGCATTACTGGCATGAATCAAAAACACTGGAAATAGCAAATGTTGGAGGGGCCACGGGGAGATCGGAACTCTTATGCACTGCTGGTGGGAATGCAAAATAATAAAACCGTTTTGGAAAATGATATGGCACTTCCTTAGAAAGCTAGAAATAGACATAACATACAATCCAGCAATCCCACTCCTAGGAATATATCCTAGAGAAATAATACTTGTCACTCGAATACACATATGCACAACCATGTTTATGGCAGCATTGTTCACAATTGCAAAAAGAAGGAAACAACCTAGATCCCCATCAACAGATAAATGGATAAACAAACTATGGAACATACACACGATGTAGTAATATGCAACGAGAAAGAACCATGATGAATCTGTGAAACATCTCACAACATGGATGAAACAGGAGGACATTATGCTGAGTGAAATAAGTCAATCACAAAAGGACAAATATTGTATGAGACCTCTGTTGTAAAAACCCATGAAAAACTTCACACACAAAAAGTAACAATCTTTGTTGGTTACCAGGGATGGGAGGGGTGGGGGGGGAATACTAAATAGATAATAGATAAGTGGTATCTTGGGTGAAGGGTGAGACAGTACACAATACTGGGGAAACCAGCACAACTTGTACAAGGAAACATCATGGAAGCTCCATAGACACATCCAAACTCCCTGAGGGACTGAATGTCTGGGTGGAGTGCTGTGGGGACCATGGTCTCGGGGAACATGTAGCTCAATTGGCGTAACAGTTTATAAAGGCAATGTTCTACATTCTACCTTGGTGAGTAGTGTCTGGGGTCTTAAAAGCCTGTGAGCAGCCATCTAAGATACTCCACTGGTCTCATCTCTTCGGGAGCAAGGGAGAATGAAGAGAACAGGATACAAGGAGAAGATTAGTCCAAAGGACTAATGGACCACAGCTTCCAAGGCCTCCACCAGACTGAGTCCAGTACAGCTAGATGGTGCCCGGCTACCACCACTTACTGCTCTGACTGGGATCACAACAGAGGGTTCTGGACAGAGCTGGAGAAGGATGTAGAACAAAATTCTAACACACACACACACACAAGGACCAGATTTACTGTCCTAAAGGAGACTGGAGAAACCCCGAGAGAATGGCCCCAGACACCCTTTTAGCTCAGTGGTGAAGTCACTTCCGAGATTCCCCGTTCAGCCAGGGAGTGGACAGCCCCATAAAACAAAAAGGCACTAATGAGGCACAGCAGTCCAGGGACAAGGGCTAGAAGGCAGAAGGGGACAGGAAAGCTGGTGATAGCGAACCCAAGCATGATTAAGAACAGTGTTGATGTGTAGTGAGGTTGTTAAGCTTTGTCATAGGGCAACATGTGTACTAACTGTTTCATGAGAAACTATTTTGTTTTGTAAGCCTTCATCTAAAGTGAGAATAGCAGCACAATTGGAAGAGGATAGTTGATGTCACTGAGTTGTGCATGTAGAAATTTTAGAAATGGTGTTTTTTTGGCTATATATTTTCACCAAAAAAAAAAAGTCGAGGAGGGAGAGGGTTGACATGTCGTGGGGTTGTTAACCAATGTCATAAAACAGTATGGGTACTACTGTTTAATGAGAAACTATTTATTCTGTAAACCTTCACCGAAGTACAATTTAAAAAAAAAATTCTCCACCAAATTTTAAGATGTTTTACTAATTAATTTTTACAAAGTGTCTGTCAGTCTAAATAGTCTTTTGTGAGCCTCTGCCCTTGCTTTGGTACTCTGGTGACACCATGGTTAAGAGCTCGGCTGCTAACCAAAAGGTTGGCAGTTCTAATCCAATAGGAAAACCTATGGGGCAATTCTTCGCTGTCCTGTAGGTTCGTTATGAGTTGGACTCAAGGCAACATTATTTTTTTTCTCCCCACGGGCCTTTGCTTTTGCCTTTGCCTAAAACAATCTTCCCACATATTTTAATGGCCAAATCTCTCATTTCACTCAAGTCTGTTCAAATGTCATTCCCTCAGAGAGAATGTATCTCATCACTCTTTCTAATATAACACCTCTGTACTCTCTATTCCTTACCTGTCTTATTTTTTATATACTCATCACCACATAATCTGTTATGTATGTTTTTTACTGAACGTCTCTCTTACCATGTGGAATGAATGCTTCATAAAAATTGTGACTTTATTTTTTCACTGCTATATCACCAGAATCTATAACAGTGATGGAAACATAGTAGGCTTTTAATAAATATTTGTATGAAAGTTATAAAATAATGAATACAAATGAAATCTCAAACTAATAATGTATACAGAGAAATTGTATCAAACAGTTATCTGAATCGAAGAAGAGTATATTCTTCTGTTCTTCATGAGATAACAATGGTCTCTTTTCTATAAAAGAAGATCATGTAATTTTTCCATTATAATTTTTAGTATAAATACTAAGCCTAGTTTCTTTTACTCATTTCACATACTGGCTTCTGTTTAAACCTTTTGAATACTAAACACAAAAACTTTTCAGAATAATCAGTATAATTTGAAAACAAGTTAAAAAAAATTAGTTTCCCTTCACCATATGATTTTACCCAGAATTTAATCAAATTTAGGATACAATAGTGTACTTTAAAAAATGGTTCTTATGGTACTATAAAACCAATTACTGGAACAATTTATGTATATATATATATATTTTTTTATTGTACATCATGTGAAGATTTACAGAACAAATAGTTTCTCATTAAACAGTAGTACACATATTGTTTTATGACATTGGTTAACAACCCCACGACATGTCAACCCTCTCGCTACTTGACCTTTTTTTTTTTTTTTTGGGTGAAAATATACATAGCCAAAGATACACCATTTCAAAAATTTCTACATGCACAGTTCAGTGACTCAACTATCCTCTTCCAATTGTGCTACTATTCTCACTTTAGATAAAGGTTTACAGAACAAAATAGTTTCTCATTGAACAGTACACGTGTTGTCCTATGACAATGGTTAACAACCTCACAACACATACACACTGTCCTTGCTCATGCTTGGGTTCCCTATCACCAGCTTTCCTATCCCCTTCTGCCTTCTAGCCCTTGTCCCTGGACTGCTGTGCCTCATTAGTGCCTTTTTGTTTTATGGGGCTGTCCACTCCCCAGCTGAACGGGAACCTCGGAAGTTACTTCACCATTGAGCTAAAAGGGTGTCTGGGGCCATACTCGGGTTTCTCCAGTCTCCTTTAGGCCAGTAAATCTGGTCCTTGTGTGTGTGTGTGTTAGAATTTTGTTCTACATCCTTCTCCAGCTCTGTCCAGAACCCTCTGTTGTGATCCCGGTCAGAGCAGTAAGTGGTGGTAGCCGGGCACCATCTAGCTGTACTGGACTCAGTCTGGTGGAGGCCTTGGAAGCTGTGGTCCATTAGTCCTTTGGACTAATCTCCTTGTATCCTGTTCTCTTCATTCTCCCTTGCTCCCTAAGAGATGAGACCAGTGGAGTATCTTAGATGGCTGCTCACAGGCTTTTAAGACCCCAGATGCTACTCACCGAGGTAGAATGTAGAACATTCTTTATAAACTGTGTTATGACAATTGAGCTAGATGTTCCCTGAGACCGTGGTCGCCACAGCCCAGCAATTCAGTCCCTCAGGGAGTTTGGATGTGTCTGTGGAGCTTCCATGACGTTTCCTTGTACAAGTTGTGCTGGTTTCCCCAGTATTGTGTACTGTCTCACCCTTCACCCAAGATGCCACTTATCTATTGCCTATTTAGTAGTTCCCTCCCACCTCTCCCATCCCTGGTAACCAACAAAGATTGTTACTTTTTTTGTGTGAAGTTTTTCATGGGTTTTTACAACAGAGGTCTCATACAATATTTGTCCTTTTGTGATTGACTTATTTCACTCAGCATAATGTCCTCCAGTTTCATCCAAGTTATGAGATGCTTCACTGATTCATCATTGTTCTTTCTTGTTGCGTAGTACTCCATCGTGTGTATGTACCATAGTTTGTTTATCCGTTCATCTGTTAACGGGCATCTAGGTTGTTTCCTTCTTTTTGCAATTGTGAACAATGTTGCCATAAACATGGTTGTGCATATGTGTATTCGAGTGACAAGTCTTATTTCTCTAGGATATATTCCTAGGAGTGGGATTGCTGGATTGTATGTTATGTCTATTTCTCACTTTCTAAGGAAGCGCCATATCATTTTCCAAAATGGTTTTATCATTTTGCATTCCCAGCAGCAGTGCATAAGAGTTCTGATCTCCTGGAAGCCCCTCCAACATTTGTTATTTACAGTGTTTTTGATTCGTGCCAGTAATGCCGGGGTGAGATGGTATCTCATTGTGGTTTTAATTTGCATTTCTCTAATAGCTAGTGACCGCAAGCATTTCCTCATTTATCTGTTGGATGCTGAGTGTCTTCTTTGGTGAAGTTTCTGTTCATTTCCTTGCCCATTTTTTAATAGGATTATTTGTCTTCTCATTGTAGAGGTGTTGGATTTTCTTGTAGATTATGGAGATTAGACCTTTGTCTGACTTGTATTGTCCAAAAATTTTTTCCCAGTCTGTAGGTTCTCTTTTTACTCTTTTGGTGATGTCTTCTGAAGAGCAGAGGTGTTTGATTATTAAAAGATCCCAGTTATCTAGCTCATCTTCTGGGGTTTGCGTGTTGAGGTTTATGGTTTGTATCCTGTTAATGCCGTGTATTAGGGCCTGTAGCATTGGTCCTTTTTTTCTTCTATGAACTTTATACTTTTTGGCTTTATATCTAGGTCTTTGATCCATTTTGAATTAGTTCTTGTATATGGTGTGAGGTATGGGTCCTGTTTCAGCTTTTACAGATGGATGTGCAGTTTTGCCAGCACCATTTGTTAAAAAGACTGTCTTTTCCCCATTTGATGGACTTTGGGCCCTTGTCAAAGATCAGGTGACCGTAGGTGGATGGATTAACATCTGGGTTCTCAATTCTGTTCCATTGGTCACTGTGTCTGTCGTTGTACCAGTACCAGGCTGTTCTTACTACCGTAGCTGTATAGTAGGTTCTAAAGTCAGGTAGTATGAGTCCTCCAACTTTATTCTTCTTTTTCAGTAGTGCTTTACTTATTCGGGACTTCTTCCCTTTCCATATAAAGTCAATGATTAGTTTTTCCATCTCTTTGAAGAATGTTGTTGGTATTTGGATCGGGATTGCGTTGTATGTGTAAATTGCTTTGGGCAGAATATTCATTTTCACAATGTTAAGTCTACCTATCCATGAGCATGGTATGTTTTTCCATTTATGTAGATCCCTTTGGGTTTCTTGCAGTAGTGTTTTCTAGTTTTCTTTGTATAGGTCCTTTACATCCCCGGTTAGATCTATTCCTAAGTATTTTATTTTTTTAGGGGCTATTATAAATGGTATTGTTTTCCTGATTTCCTTTTCATCATTCTCTTTATTGGTGTATAGGAATCCAGTGATTTTTGAATGTTTATCTTGTATCCTGCTACTCTGCTGAATCTTTATATTAGTTCCAGTAGATTTCTGGTGGAGTGTTTAGGGTTTTCTATAGTATCATATCATCTGCAAACAGGGTCAGTTTAACTTCTTCGTTACCATTTTGGTTGCCCTTTCTTTCTTTTTCTTGCCTTACTACTCTAGCTAGAACTTCCAGCACAATGTAAAATAGGAGTGGTGTTAAAGGGTATCCTTGTCTTGTTCCTGTTCTCAAGGGAAATGTTTTCAGCCTCTCTCCATTAAGAATGGTGTTGGCTATTTGTTTTGCATAGATGCCCCTTATTATGTTGAGAAATTTCCCTTCTATTCGTATTTCTTTGAGAGTTTTTATCAGGAATGGGTGTTGGACTTTGTTGAATGCCTTTTGCACATCAATTGAGATGATCATGTGATTCGTTTCTTTCCTTTTATTTATGTGGTGGATTACTTTGATTGATTTTCTAATGTTGAAGTATCCTTGCATACCTGGTGTGAATCCTGCTTGGTCGTGGTGTATTTTTCTTTTTTTATATGATGCTGTATTATATTGGCTAGAATTTTGTTGAGAATTTTTGCATCTATATTTATGACAGGTATTGGTATGTGATTTGCTTTTTTTGTGGTGTCTTTGCCTGATTTTGGTATCAGCATTATGCTGGTTTCATAGAATGAATTCAGAAGTGTTGCTTCGTTTTGTATGCTCTGAAACAGCTTGAGTAGTACTGGTACAAGCTCTTCTCTGAATGTTTTGTAAAATTCTCCAGTGAAGCCATCTGGACCAGGGCTTTTTTTTGTTGGGAGTTTCTTTATTACCTTGTCAAAGTCTTCTCTTGTTATGGGTGTTCTTATTTTCAACATCACTTTGTTGTAGCTTGTGTAGGTAGTGAGTTTCTAAAATTTGTCACTTTCCTCTAGGTCTTCAAATTTGTTGGAATATAGTTTTTCATAATATTCTGTTATGATACTTTTTATTTCAGTTGGGTTTGTTGTAATGTCACCCATTTCATTTCTTATTTGGGTTGTTCATTTCCTCTCCTGTTTTTGTTTTGTTAGTCTGGCCAGTGGTTTGTCGATTTTCTTGATTCTTTGAAATAACCAACATTTGGTTATGTTGATTCTTTCTATTGTTTTTGTGTTCTGTACTTCATTTTTCTGATTTGATCTTTTTTATTTCCTTTCTTCTGGTGGTTGTGGGCTTTTTTTGATGTTCTCTATTTGTTTGAGTTGTGTAGTTAATGTTTTGATTTTGTCCCTTTCTTCTTTTTTGATGTGTGCATCTATTGCTCTAAATTGTCCTCTTAGGACTGCCTTTGCTGTGTCCCAAAGGTTTTGGTATGATGTGTTTTTATTCTCATTTGATTGTAGGGATTTTTTGATTCCATCTCTGATTTCTTGTATTAGCCAGTGACGTGTAAGCAGGGTATTATTCAGTTTCCATGTGATTGATTTTTTTTCTTTGCTCTTTCTGTTGTTAATTTCTACCTTGCTAACATTGTAGTCAGAGAAGATACTTGGAATTATCTTAGAGTTTTGGATCTTGTTGAGGATTGCTCTGTGGCCTAAGATATGGTCTATTCTGGAGAACGTGCCATGTGCATTGGAAAAGAATGTGTACTTTGCAGCAGTTGGATGGAGTGTTCTGTATGTCTGTAAGGTCAAGTTGGCTGATTGTGCCCTTAGAACTTCTGTATCTTTGCTGAGTTTCTTTTTAGTTGTTCTATCCTTTACTGAGAGTGGTGTGTTGAAGTCCCCTACTATTATTGCCGAACTGTCAATTTCTCTTTTCAGTGTTGTTAGAGTTTGTTTTTTGTATTTTGGAGCCCTGTCATTGGGTGCGTGGATGTTTATTATGGTTATGTCTTCATGACGGATCATTGCCTGAGTCATTATGTAGTGTCCTTTTTGTCTTTTATGGTGGATTTTGTTTTAAAGTCTATTTTATCTGAGATTAGTATTGCCACTCCTGCTCTTTTTAGTCCTTGTTAGCTTGATATATTGTTTTCCAACCTTTTACTTTTAATAAATTCACATCTTTGTTTCTAAGGTGTGTCTCTTATAGACAGCATATTGATGCATCCTGTTTTCTTATCCATTCTGTCACTTTCCATCTCTTTATGGGTGCATTGAGTCCATTTACATTCAGTATAATTATTGATAGATGTGAGTTTGTTGCTGTCATTTTGTAGTGCTTTCTTTTTGTGGTGCTGACTTTTTCTTTGTTGTTCTTACCCTCCTGTGCTGAATTACTCGTTTGTGGATTTTTTTTTCATTTCTTTTGTTTTTGTAGGTTTTATTTTTGCTGAGACTTTATGTTTTTCCTCTTTATTTTTCTGAGTATGTTTGTTTACTTTCTTTGTGGGCACCATGAAATTTACCCTTATCTTTCTAAGTTTGAAGCAGTCTATTATTACTTGGTATTGTCTTGCCTTCCTCTCCATTAGATGGTTCTATACCTACACCATTTATTCCCTCTTTTATTGTTCTGATGTTGTTGTCATTTACAGATTAACTGCTCTGATTCCCTGTTGTATTTCTTTTGGTTTTGGATAGTCCTTGGGAGTACATTTCCTAGATTGGTATCTGGCTGGTACGATCCTGCCTCCTAGATTTTGCCTGTGAGCTGAAGTATTTTGCTCTCAGATCGAGGAACTCTCTTTAATAATTCTTGTAAGTTTGGTTTGGTTTTTACATATTCCCTCAATTTCTGTTAATCTGGAAATGTCCTAATTTCACCATCATATTTGAATGAGAGTTTTGCAGGATATATTATTCTTGGATGGCAATTTTTTTCTTTCAAGGTTTTATATATGTCATCCCATTGCCTTCTTGCCTTCATGGTTTCTGACGAATAATGCGTGCGTAGTTGTACTTTTTCTCCTCTGTATGTGACTTCTTGTTTTTCACGAGCTGCTGTCAGGATTCTTTGTTTGTCTTTGGTTTTGGTGAGCGTGATTATGGTATGCCTTGGTGATTTTCTTTTGGGGTTTATCCTATATGGGGTTCGTTGGGCTTCTTGGATGGCCAACTCTTCATCTTTCATGATATTAGCGAATTTTTCTCTCAGCAGTTCTTCAATGATCCTCTCTGTGTTTTCTTTTTTCTCCCCCTGTTCTGGAACTTGGATCATAGCAAATTTTTACTTTTGATTGTATCCCACATAACTCTCAGGGTCTCTTCATTTCTCTTTGTTCCTTTTTCTGAGTTTTCCTCCTACAGAGTTGTATCCAAGTGTTTGTCTTCCATTCCACTTATCCTGTCTTCCACCATTTCAAATCTGCTCCTCAGCCCTTCTATGACACTGTCCATTTCTGAAATCTTGTTGTTTGTCTGTTGGATTTCTAATCGCTGTTTTTGTATAATTTCTAGTTGTGAATTTATTTTGGAATTTTGTTCCTACATTATTTTCCTGAATAATTCCAATTTTTGGTCTGTATTTTCCATGAATTTGTCTGCCTTTTTCATGAATTTTGTCTATTTCTTCCTCATTTTTGTCTGCTTTTTGCTTCAACTCTTGGATAATTATGAGTATTCGAGATCTGAATTCCCTGTCAAGTAGTTCTAGTGCCTTTTCTTCCCCTGGAAAGTCATCTGTTGTTTTAGTTTTGATGCCAACTGGAACAATCCTGTCCTGTTTTTGTAAATGTTTTGATATTTTCTGCTGTCTTCAGGAATTCAGTAGTTATTTTTCTCGTTTATTGATTTTAGATTTCTTTTGTGCTTTTTTTTTTATTTGGCTATGTCTGAGCAGGCAGGCTCTGTGTTCTTTGTTGTGTGCTCATCTGTGGGCACTATATTTTTCACCTCCTTCTCCAATTGGCAGGGTCAGTCACTCAGTTATGATATAGCAGGGCAGTTCTAGCTGAAGAGGAGTTACTGGGATAGGTATTTTGTGGCACTTACTACATCCACCAGGGAGGGTCACTAATCAGTGCAGGGCAGGTTCCAGTAGGCCATGCCTGTGCTGCTTGGTGGTGAGATGTGAAGAGCACAGTGCAGGTAGGCAGGATGGAGGGGGGAGATTGTTATGTATGGAGCTAAGATTTATATGGAGAGAGGAGAGAGGAACAGGAGCCAAAAACATTCAAACAAACAAAAAAGAGTGCTAGGGTGGCTTGCCGTTTGAGTGGAGATATGAGAGACTATGAAATGGAGCAAAGAAAAAGGGGAAGAAGAGGAAATAAAAAACAAGAAAAGATTGAATAAATAAAAATCAGAAAGGAAAAAGAACAGCAAAGCTCCCAGTGATCCCACCAGTGCTGCTATGAGTTTTGAGGAAGTTGTTCTCAGGTGTTGCAGTACAGGCTTGCTAGAAGGCATAGAGTTATTCAGCTCTAGGTATTCAAGAACAGGAAGGGAAGGAAGGTATATAGAGATAAGAAACTGAGTAATGAAGAAAGAGAAAAAGGTGAAAAGAGGGAAAAGAAAACAAATTAAAAAAAAAAAAAGAACAAGGAAAGCACCCAAAATACAGGGTGGGGAGGGGGAACCCACAAAAAAAAGAAATGGCCCAAGGGATCTCTCTGCGAGTCTGTGTAAGCCGAGGGGGTAGGTCCCAAATCGCATAGCACCTGCCCAGAATGGGCTCCTAACTGAAGAAAAGGAAAAGAAAACAAACAAACAATTCAAAACAAACAAAATCTCCGGGATCCCACCAGTGTGGCAGCCCAGATCAGGAAGCAGTGCTACACTTGAATGGAGCCCTGCACCCCCAAGGAAGAAGCAAAGATGGCGCACGGAGCTAGGTATTTGAGTGAAAGTAGTGGGAGGTGGTGAGAGGTAAGGAATAAATCAAAAGAATTGGACAAAAGCAACACCAGCAGCTAACAAATGGCACTTAGAGAGCCAGCCAGTGTGGGAGGGTGTAATCCAAGCAGCTTGTGCTTCCCAGACAAGAGACTGTGGCAGCGGGAAGCATCGGAGGCCGAGTTGGGGTGAAGAAGGGTTGGGGGTGGGAAAGAGTATATCCCAAATCACCAGTGGTTTTGTCTCCCTCTGTGGAGCTGCTTTTCATACCCCCTATTTGCTGGTCTTTGTTAGGAGTCCAAGATGGTGGATCTGTGCTGCGTTAGCTGATAGGGGACCTCTGCATGAATCTCTCCTTGCTCTCCATTCTGTCAGTTTTCTCCCTCTATTTGGTGCTTGGCTGAGTTCTTTATATCTTCATCTGATATTTTAGGATTTCAGGATTGCTGTTTTCTATGTTTGGCTTAGTTTTTGGGATCTTTGCTGTGGAGGGATGGCTTGGTGCTTCTGCTTAGAATGCCATTATGCCGGAAGTCCTACTGGAACAATTTTTAAGAATGCATTCCTTTTAGGGAGGATAAATTATCTTGAATCTTTAATTCTCAGGTTTTCCTTAAATAATAATTCACGCAGAAAGCTTCATTTGACCACAGGAATTATATAAGGACTATGGTTTGATCAAAATGTTCCCTCAACCATTAATTTTTGTTTTCCCATGTGTGTCCACTTCAGGATGGCCAAACAAGTGCAGGCAACAGTAATTATTAGGTAAATATTGAAAGAAAAATTCATGGAAAGTTACATGCGGACACTGAGCTGTGTGTGGTTTTGGATAGTACTTCATTCACGGTTTTGAGCCCAATGCACTATGTGTAGGTAGTGGTTACTCAATGAACATATTTTTTAATGAATTAAAAATATTTCCTAATTGATACATAATAGCGTCTTAGGCTTAGTTAGGCAAACAAATCTTAAAATATAAGTTTTTAGTAAAAAAAAAAAGTTTTTGTTTTACTTTCTGATGTTTTATAGTCATGAAGATTCAGATAATTGAATTCTATGAGAGACGTTATGTAACAGTCTGAGACCAGAGAACTGAGTTATATTATTTTATAGCTGAGAAACCACACGTATAGTGAGAAGCATTCAATGGGGGTAAAAAAAATAACACTGTTTGGTATTTTACAACCCTATTATTCAGTGGTTATTCTTAACTAGATTTACATTTCATGAGAAAGCAAAGTGTTATTTGCATGCTGCAATAATTTAAACTAAGTCTCACCAAAACTATTAATTCATGTTTCAACATAGAGGAGGCATCAGTATTAAAGTGTAAAAATTAATTACTATAAATTAATTAAGAAACATCTGAATCTCATTTGTGCTACTGATAATCTAAACTTACTAGCCTACTCTTAAAATACTGTTGGTAAAGATAATTATTGGTCTCCTCTTTGCTATTATTTCCCAAATATGTCTTTCTACTTTTTTTTTTTTAACTTTAGTTTATAGATTTCTAAAGATAGGCCTATTGACAATATCAGTCTTTTCATATTTATTGTCAAGCATTATGACACTTGTCTGTGTGCAATTTCCAGTAATAAAGTGCTTTCCCATTATAATGAATGCTTAAAAGAAGTGCTCCTATAACTAAGTGAAATGCTGATTCAGTGGACGTGAAACTCAAGTCCCAAAGTGACATATCTGTCACATTAGCACAAGTATTGGCTAATAGAAGCCAAGGAGTGGTTTATAGAAAGAATTGTTTCCAAGTTATTTAATTATTTTGTGCCATCAATTTACTACTACTAGAAAAAAATTAACTAGGAGTGCTCAGTTAATGAAAATGCTATAAAAAGATAAAAAAGAAGAAGAAAATCAAGTTTTAATTGGTTTGTGGAGCAAAATCTTTTTTTTTTTGAAAACTGTCAAATAAAAAAAAAATTGCCACACTGACAGATTTTATTATAGTACACGACTATGTCAATCACATATAATAGGGAATAATATTGTGCATCTGCTAAAATATGATGGTTAGTAGTTTATCTCCTTGAAAACTTTAGTTAAAATATATTTTCCGAAAACCAGACTGAAAACGAGTATTTTCTTCAAAATTTTATGTTTACAAACAAGTCTTAAGTTTCCATTACAAGAAAGGGCTTGGAATATTCCAAATGAGTTTTAAAATATTATACAATTTTATCTGTAGTAGTTTATAATTACTCAAGGGAAGGAAGACATACATTTTGATTTTAGGCACATGATTAAACAAGGATTATCCTTAAATGTTGCCCAACTATTTCTAGACAGTAATTAATACCTTTAACTTAGAGAACAATTATTGAAGTACACCTACTCCTCACTTATCAACTGTCTTGGTATCGGACATTTTGCATTTACGACAATAGTAAAAATCTACTATCCAACTATTTTATGCATTAACGACATACATCTGGTAGTAACATTTCATGATCAGTGGGACATATAGCACTCTCCTACATTTTCCACCTCTCAGGTCCAGAGGGACATATGTCTCCCACATAATATTTTGTGATCTGATTTGGTCATCCTCCATTTTCACATAACACTGATTTTCGTAAGACAACCTCATCTTTGGAACCTAACCACGTCGATAAGTGAGTAGTGGGTGTAGAGTAATGTGTTGCAAACAATAGTGGATTTGAGTTAGAAGATTAGAGTTCTAATCTATCATCTATGTGGCTAAGAGAAATAATTTACATGGGCACCTAAAATGGAGTTAAGTGCTCATATGAATTATTTGTATTTAGTAACTTAGCTAAGCAAGTTACTAAAGATCTTTATGTCTTTAAAAATGCATGATTCTCAAAAAAATTAAACCATACATAGAAAATACATAGAAAACCTATAAGATCATATGTTTCCTCAGATTAATCTTTCAGACTATTGGAGTTCACAAAAATATTTTTCATTTATTGTAGATTAAAAGTTACATCTCTAATTCTAATAAGAATAGCAAGAAACTATTTTCTTTTTCTTTTTGATTATTAAAGTTTCCATAACCTGTAATTTTTCGTTTTGTTCTCCCTTTATTCCAGCTTCTTCATATCTACTCTCACCCTAAAGTAACTTAACCCTTCCCTCCCTCTTTCTCCCTTTCTTCCTTTTTTCTTCCTTCTTCCCTCCCTCCCCCCTTGCTCCACTTATCCCTAAGGCCTCTTATGTCTTATCCCTCTCTCTCTTACGTCCTTTCCTTCATTTTTTTGTTCTCTCTGTCCTCCCTCTCTTTCTTCCTCATATACCCTTCTGTTCTTTATTCTATTTTTTCCCTCAAAATATTTACTGGATGGGTATGATGTACTAGACACTATGCTGGACATCAAGAATATACACAAAAGGAACACAGTCATGTCTCCAGGGGAATTCCACTGTGGGAGAAGGCCAGCGAGCAGACAGCCAACATTACACTGAACTAAGTGGGGGTTAAAAACATTGACAATGGGGTGAGAAATTTTGTGTTCCCTTTTGTTTAAATATGATTGAAAATAATCATTTACACAACTTCATGCTGTTGCTTTAAGGATGAAATGACATAATGTGTGTGAAGCATGTAAAATATTACCTGACTAAAATAAAATTTATGTAAATACTACTATTATAAATTTTGGTGTTAGCACTAATGGTATTAGTAACAGTAATAGAAGAAATAAGAAAGCATGATTTAACTATACAACACCCTATTTCTGAACATATAGCTTCTTTCCAAACATTTTGCTAAAATAATTACGTGTTGAAATTCTTGAAGCTACATCTTTTCACCCCATTCCATTACATTCTTAGAACCATAATTTGTGAAAGCAGAATTCAAAAGTTACAAACTTTAAAGATTTTTAATATGTTTCACCAACTTGATAGCCAAAAACATTATTTATATGGTCAAAAACATTTATTATAGTCCCGTGATAAATTTTTAAGACTTCTGACACATATTGGTAAATTACTTTCCGCTTAGTTTATGATAATTTATACTCTAATCCGCTGAATGTAAGAATGTATATCACCCCATTCACTCACCCAAAGGCATAGCTTCTTCTCAGTATACACTCTGAAAGTTAGCTATAAAAATGGCATCACATTGGTGTTTTAATTTGGATGTATTTAATTACTTGTGAAATTAAACATGTCTTCTATTTATTGGCATTTTTGGTGTTTTCTACCATAACAAAAAGCATTGTTTTCCTACACATTTCAGGCTTCTCCTATCTTCTCAATTCTATCCCTCCTGTCCTACTTATGTTTTTTAGAAATATTATGAATGCATTTACTTATTTATTCAATTAAATATATACTCTGTCATTTCTCAGAAATAAAGTTGATGGGAAGAAGATATTTCCACATGTGCTTAGCCTTACTTTTTACTTGCATTAGATAACTCACATATTTTATTCCATTTCTTTTAATGGTTAAAACTTCCAGAAGAGTTAATATTAGTGATGGAGAGCATTCTAGTCATATACTTGATTTAGATGGAAAGGACTCTATAGTTGTAATGTTCTGTGAAATGTTTTAAGATATACATTAATTATACAACAAAAATACCTTGCTATGCTCAAAAAATAAGTTTTTATTTAGTTTTTTAATTGGTGATCATTAAAATCTCTTTTCCAAGTGATTTTTGTCCATCATTAAATGATATTTTAGGCTCTTTCAACAAATTGCAGAGGCAAATAAGTTCAATTTTTTTTTAATATTAAGTCATCTTTTCACTTATGAAATAAAACATCTGGAAATTATATATTGCTAGTAACTTTATTGCTATAATTGACTTGCCAGTTAATCAAAATATTTTTATATTTTAATAACCCCATTTACTCTTTTTGTATTATGTATTTCTCATTGTACCAAGTTTCAGTAGTTTGCTCTTTAATATATTTCTTATATTATTACTTAATCACTATTTTTCATTGAAACAGGTCATTTTATTATACTATTGCTTATACTATTACGATTATACAATTATACTATTAATTGAGAACTGATTTTCATTAAAACAACTCAGTTTTTAAATACAAATATATGTACCTAAGAAGGGAATTTTATTTATTTTATTGTAGTTACCATACAATTACTTAGCATTACTTTCCCAAATACAATGTTAATGATAAAAATAAATGCCATGAAAACAAAATGTTATTAAATTTAGAACAATAAAATATCAATAATATATCTTAATATATAAAAATTCAAACTGAAAATTAGTTACTCTAGAGAAAATAGAACTATTTTTAAAGGAATATTTGATTCAGTATTGTGTAGTTGAAGAATAAGACAAGGTTCAACATCAATACATTGATTTTAGTTTAACCTGGTGATTATGTAAAGAATTATTGAGAATTCCCAATTGAAAAGAACAAATTATGTTTAAAAGTTTCTTAGGCAAAGTGATGTAAGTTGACTTTTGTTATTAGATAAATGTGTGTGTATTTTAAGAACTTATCTGAAGTTATCTCCAGAATCTGTTGTTTAGAATTTTACAAAATATTAGGTAATATCTACAAAGCGATGTTTATCCTTCTGTTGCTTTATTCTGTAATTCTTGCCATTCGGTAGTTATATATGACGACCTCTTACAAAGTCTTTCAAGTATTTTTTATGAGGTTTAAATAGTTTAGAGGATTTTTTTTCCAGCTGAATTCATAAAAGGAATTTGAACATAAATTCAATATTTGTTTGTTAGTTGAAAAAGTTAGTGAGGTCGTTGGAATCCTGCCCAGAGCCCTGGATGCATTGTGTTGGATTTATATAGCTTATTGAGAGCTTATTATGTTCCAGACACTGTACTAAATGCTTTACATGTATTATCTCATTTCTTCTCACAATTGTTGTAGTAAGCAGGTATGACTATGGTTAGTATTTTATTATATATCTTTTATAGTGGAGGAAATAGAGGCTCCGAGGGGTTAAGAGATACCAGTACTGATAATAATGATCAGTGTAGTTAAGCCTAGGACCAAGGTCTGCATTATCTAGATCCATGTTGTTGAGTGCTGTCCTCCACTGTTTCAATGGGAGTGCAAGTGGAATTATGAGCTATAGAACAGTGTCTGTCTGCCCAGAGCACTGAACTCTGCACCAGGTCTGTATTGTTGGCCTGGCCTTCCTCTGTCTGAGTCTGAGTACGTTTCTGGCACCCAGATGCCTATGCTTCCTTGTCCCATTGAAGCACTTGGTGCTCACTATCACACTTTGGGGAACATTGATATAAATGCATATTATTTTGTTTGGTGCATAAATGTTCCTTGTGGTGAATACAAATATTTATCAATTTATTGTGAAAAAATAATTTGACTGTGACCCTGTTTTTCCTTTAAAAATAAATGCTTTTCTACTTTCTCTGATATTATATTTGCTCTTTGATAAAAGATCAAGAAGCAATGATTTGATATGATTAATATTGCAAAGCTTTGTGCCACGTTTTCTTTGTTTGGTGGAGAACATGAATTACAAATACTATTAAGATAATAATTATATTGGAAAATATCCCTATTAGTCAGAAAAAAAGAAAACTGCACAGAATATAAATTTTGTTTAAAATTCTGTATATTCAATTACGACTCATAGCGACCTTATAGGACAGAGTAGAAATGGCCAATGGGGTTTCCAAGGAGCAGCTGGTGGATTTGAACTGGCAACCTTTCAGTTAGCAGCCAAACACTTAACTACTGTGCCACCAGGACCCCATTTATGAACATACACATAGAAAAATTTTGCAAGTCTGTAAAATATTAACATGGTAATTGCTAAAGGATAAAAATAAGAAACTATCAGATTTTCTTATTGTCCTTTACATTTTTCTTGCCATCAATTAATACTGCTTAATGAGGGAAAAAGGTTCCCTGGGTAGTGCAAAGGGTTTGTACTCAACTGCTAACCTAAAGGCTGGCAGTTTGAACACACCCAGAGGTGCCACAGAAGAAAGGTCTGGTAATCTGCCTTCATAAAGATTATAGCCAAGAAACCCTATGGAGTAGTTCTACTTTATAACATAGGTGTCACCATGAGTCAGAATTGACTCAACAGTAAATATTTGGTTTGGAAGTAATGAAAAAAAAAATTTCTTCTAAAGTGTTTTGGTCTTCTTTATTTCTTTAAATGTATATTACAGAAAGCCAAGTGTTCTGATTCTACAGATTTCTCCTTTGTTTTGAACTACTGTAACTTTTCATATCTGGGGAAATTCTTAATTCTGTTTTCCTTGCAGAGGGAAATCTATGCTTTTGCATTTGGGGGAGTAGAAATTACATAAGACCTTATCTAAATATTTCATCTGAGATAAAATAAAAAAGAAAAAAAATAACTCCACTGTAGCTTTACTTTTTAATTGAGATAAATCTAGCTAGGAAAGAAAGAAGGAAATTTTAGCTAGGGGCATTTTTGGAAGAAGCTAGTTCATGTGGGGAAATATTCCTTCTACTTTATCACATTATCTCAAGGCAGAAGGTATGTTAATTTCATTGGTCAGATTCTAGGACATTAATTGAACTGTTGTTGCTGTTAGTGCCATTGAGTCAGTTCTGACTTGTAGCGACCCTACATACAACAGAATGAAACACTACCAGGTCCTGCATCATCCTCATAATCATTGTTATGCTTGAGCCCACTGTTGCAGTCACTGTGTCAATACATCTTGTTGAAGGTCTTCGTCTTTTTCACTGACCCTCTATTTTACTAAGCATGACATCCTTCTCCAGGGACCGATTCCTCCTGATAACATGTCCAAAGTATGTGAGACATAGTCTCGCCATCCTTGCTTCTAAGGAGCATTCTGGTTGTATTTCTTCCAAGACAGATTTGTTCGTTCTTTTGGCAGTCCGTGGTATATTCAATATTTTTCACCAACACCACAATTCAAAGGTGTCAATTCATCTCTGGTCTTCCTTATTCATTGTCCAGCTTTCACATGTATATGAAGTGATTGAAAACACCATGGCTTGGATCAGGCACACCTTAGTCTTCATGGTGACATCTTTGCTTTTCAACACTTTAAAGAGGTCTTTTGCAACAGTTTTGCCCAATGCAATGTGTTATTTGATTTCTTGACTGCTGTTTCCATGGGTGTTGATTGTGGATCCAAATACAATGAAACCCTTGACAACTTCAATCTTTTCTTCGTTTATCATGATGTTACCTATTAGTCCAGTTTTGAGAATTTTTGTTTTCTTTATGTTGAGGTGTAATCCATACTGAAGACTGTGGTTTCTGATCTTCATCAGTAAGTGCTTCAAGTCCTCTTCACTTTCAGCAAGCAAGGTTGTGTCACCTGCATAAAGCTGGTTGTTAATAAGTCTTTCTCCAATCCTGATGCCCCCTTCTTCTTCATATAGTCCTGCGTCTCAGATTATATGCCCAGCATACAGATTGAATAAGTATGGTGAAAGAATATAATCCTGACACCTTTCCTGATTTTAAACTATGCAGTATCTCCTTATTCTGTTCAAATGACTGTCTCTTGATCCATGCACAGGTTCCTCATGAGCACAATTAAGTGTTCTGAAATTCTCATTCTTCGCAATGTTATCCCTAATTTGTTATGATCCACACAATTGAATGCCTTTGCATAGTCAATAAAACATAGGTAAACATCTTTCTGGTATTCTCTGCTTTCAGCCAGGATCCTTCTGACGTCAGCTATAATATCCCTGGAAGGATATTTCATGTCCTCTTCTGAATCTGGCTTGAAATTTCTGGCAGTTTCCTGTTAACATATTGCTGCAGCCACTTTTGAATAATCTTCAGCAAATTTTACTTGCATGTGATATTAATGATATTGTTTGACAATTTCCGCATTCTGTGGGATCACCTTTCTTTGGAATAGGTACAAATATGGATCTCTTCCAGTTGGTTGGCCAGGTAGCTGTCTTCCAAATTTCTTGACATAGAGGAGTGAGCACTTCTGGCACTGCATCCATTTGTTGAAACATCTCAATTTATATTCTGTCAATTCCCAGAGCCTTGTTTTTTGCCAATGCCTTCAGTGCAGCTTGGACCTATTCCTTAAATACCATCAGTTCCTAATCATATGCTACCTCCTGAAATGGCTGAATGTCAACCAATTCTTTTTTGTGCAGTGACTCTGTGCATTCCTTCCATCTTCTTTTGTTGTTTCCTGCATCATTTAATGTTTTCCCTGTAGAATCTTTTGATATTGCAAATCGAGGTTATTAAAAAGACAGGTCATTAACTGAACTAAGTTTGCAGATTAAGATGCCATTGTGCATCCAAATGACAGTACACATGTGTATTGGCTCTTTTATTTTTATATCTTCCATGTGGTAAACATCTTTCGCAAGTTCAGTGCTAGCCATTACAGGAAAATGTGTCTGTCTTGCTATATGACTCTTCCTCTAGTTTTCTTCTTTCTGATGGAGGTATATGTTGGTTCATACTTTTCAGCTTGTAGTGCTACATACTAAGATTCAAATGTGGGTGTTGAAGAGTAAGAAAAGACAGAAAGCCTGATTAAATACTTTCTCTGAAATTATTTAGGCCTTATGTGAATTACAATTTGTTGAGTCTAAACTCCATATTCATCTCTCATTGTTTTGTCTGTGAAGAAGAAGACAAATCCATTTTTGTTGAGTCAACTCTGACTCACAGTGACCTTATAAGACAGGGTAGAACTGCCCTAATACATTTCCAAGGCTGAAATCTTTATGGAAGCAGGCTGCTACTTCTTTCTCCTGTGAAGCGACTGGTGGGTTCCAACCTCTGGTCTTTAGTTAGCAGCCCTGCGCTTAACCATTGCACAACCAGGCTTCTTTGAAGAAGGAATGCCTTTAAATACTTCTCCTTTGCCATTGGAGCTTTGGTGGCACAGTGGTTAAGAGCTATGGTGAGCTACAGCTGATAACCAAAAGATTGGCAGTTCAAATCCACCAGCCACTCCTTGGAAACTCTGTGGGGCAGTTCCACTCTATCCTATAGGGTTGCTATGAATCAGCTATGAGTTGGAACTGACTTGATGACAATGAGTTGTGTTTTGTTTTTTCCTTTGCCAGCTGGTAAAACATCACGCTTTGTTGGTGGAGGGTGCTGGAGGACACTAGTGAAGAAAGCTTTCTTTCTGAGTTCAGAGTGCTTTTCTCATGGACTCCTGTAATTCATGTTTTCTTCAGTTTTGGGTTCCTAGAGTGAACATCTTCTCCAGGGCCTAACTCCTACAATACCCAGCAATCAACACTTCCCTCTGATGGCCTCACAGTGCCACCTGAAGCACTTCCCTGTGAAAACTTCCCCTGTGAACTGCTTTTGTGGCATACCCTTGGGTGGCTTTATAGTGCATTCCGAGTTGCCTCACTTGTCTCTGGCTGGCTTCCCCTGAGAACCCATAGGGCAGATTTCCAGCAAGTTCCACTGGCCAAATACCACAACAGTTCCTCTGCAGTCCATTAAGCCACAGTTGCTCCCTCTCCAACAAAGTCAACATTTCAGTGCTAGTAAGAGGTGGGTGCTCTCTTTCTTGTGCTCCCTGCATCTATTACTTATATATTCTTTAGGGTTCTCTTTACTTTTTTAATAGCTAATACCTTGCTATTAGAAGAAGTACAGCTACAATGCTCCTTAGAAGCAAAGATGGCAAGAGTTCATCTCATGTACTTTGGACATGTTATTGGGGGGACAAGTCCCTGGTGAAGGTCATGCTAGGTAAAGTAGAAGGTCAGCTAAAGAGAGAAAGATCCTCAATGAGATGGACTGACACAGTGGCTGCAACGATGGGCTCAAGCATAACAACGATTGTGTAGATGGCACAGGACTGGGCAGAGTTTTGTTCTGTTCAACATAGGGTCACTATGAGTTGGAACTGACTCAAGAACACCTAACAACAACAACAATACCTTACTATTCCAATTCCCAGGTATTGTTGATAATTTTTATATTAATTTTTCCTGTTCAAATTTCTGTGTGTTTTCTGTCTCCTCCTGGGATCCTGACTGATATAGACGTTATTGGTTTAAGAAAGATTAATGTAGTCCAGAATAGTTTATTAACATTTTCTGCATTGCTCTATACAGCAAAAGGAATAGGTATTTGTAAAGTGTTTATCATTTATCACTGTTCAATCTTTCTCCAGGCATCTTGAAAGAGAAATGTGAGACAGAGACTACTAGTTGCCACCTGCAGGAAGAACTGCCATAGTGGCACCATTCGGAGTGCCTTAGGAAGGAGGTATTATTAGAATTCATATGTGTTTCCACTGTCTCTACGCATAACTGCATTATTTTATGCTCTTATTTTCAGCCATCTACTTTTTAATTTCTCTTCATTTAAACATAGCATCCAAAATAGAGTAAAAATATACGAAAAATGCAACAAACTTGCCACATAATTAAGATAAAGGGAGGGAAGGAAGGGAGGAAGGAAGGAAGGAAAGAAAAGAAGAAAAGAAAGAAGGAAACTAAAGGGAAAAAAACTAGAAATTTGGGGAAATTCCTTGCCTTTTTCACCTTTTGTAACCCATGGCTCCATGGCAATCTTCACATGGCATCTATCTTCCCCCCTTTTGTGCTTGCCTGTCTATGCTGCTTTATATAAGTCAAAAGTGATTAGAGTTAGGATGCATCCTACACTGTTATGACTTCATTGAAATAACAAAGAAAATCCTATTCCCAAACAGGATTACATCCACAATTACAGGGGTTAAGATTCCAACACATATTTTGAGGAGAACACAATTCAATCCATTACAATTATTGAAGCATCAGTGATCTCTGGGACAGTATCAAGAGGTACATAAATGTAATTGAAGTCGCAGAAGAAGAGGAGGAGGAAGAAATGGAACATAAAAAAAAAAAATGAAGATATAATGCCTTCATATGTTTTAAATTTGAAGAAAAATATAAATCCCTAAATTTAAGAAGATCAGTAAATTTCAAGTAGAATGTTACATAGGAAACCAAATATAGTACAACAGACATACTACTGAAAGAAAAAAGTGAATAGACAATCTCAATAGTAGTCAGAGAAAAAGATTCATCTCCTACAGAAAAAAAAAAAAAAAGATAAAAGAATGTTGGCAATTTCTCATCAGAATAAATAGAGAACAGAGACAATGGAATGTTACCTTACAATGCTGAAAGGAAAAAAAAAAAGAGGGGTGGGAGAAAGTCACTCTAGAATTCTATACCCACCAAACAATTAACATTTAGCAGCTGGTATTATTTTGGTAATAATTGGTCACGATATTTAAAACATTTTATTTGTATTCCACATTTTATTTATATTTGTATTTATACAGTGAGAAGAAATCTTTATAAGTAGTTTTTTCTTTTCTTTTCTACATGTATCTCTCTTAAGAGAGAGAAGACTAACCCTATTAAGTCTGATTTTATGACATAAACTGGCTGAAGCTGACTCTGGGCGGGATTGCACATGGTTGTTCTCTGCCACTTCCCTTCATTTATAAGACTAGAAGGTCTCTTCTCTTTAGCTTCTTTCCTAATTATATTCAAGCAAGCTGGGCTATTGTGTTCATGTGCTCTCTTTTTTTCTTTTTCTTGCTTACTTATTTGAGGAGGCGGAGGGTCTCCCTAGGGCTGGTACTGGAGTTGGCCTCATTTATGGAAAGGTATTAAACAATATGTTCACAGTCAGTTTTCCAGAAAGCTGTGGAGGGTGTTCTAACCCAGTTAATAATAAAGTGATCCTTGCCTCCTTTGGGGATCTCATGGAGATGTCAGTGACATTGTCAAGGCAGAATCTCACCATTCTTGAGTGCTTTCACCCAAGAAGCGTACCATATTGCCAATGGTGGACAAACATTTTAATAATAGCACCAGAAATCCACAATTACATGTAAAAATCTGTTGAATGATAATTGTGTTCCTAAGTACTGAGTGAATGGAGCCCTGGTGACACAGTGGTTAAGTGCTCAGATGCTACTGAAATGTCAGTGGTTCGAACCCACAAGCAGCTACACAGCAGAAAGATGTGGCAGTCTGCTTTCATAAAGATTATAGCTTTGGAAACCCTTTGGGGAAGTTCTACCCTGTCCTATAGGGCGTCTATGAGTTGGAATCAACTTGACAGCACATAGCAACAACAAGTACTAAGTACTGATATTGTTAGTTGCTGTCCAGTTGATTATGACTCATGACAACCTCATACATGCAGAGTAGAATTGCTCCGTAAGGTTTTCAAAGCTGTAACCTTTTGGAAGCAATTGCCAAGCCTGTCCACCCTGGTGCCTTGGGTAGATTTCAACCACCAGTCTTTTGGCTAGTAGCCAAGGGCTTAACTATTTGCACCACCTAGGGATCTTTTACTGAGTACTAGTTTCTGAGTTGGCATCAACTTGACAGCAAGGGTAGTTTAATAAAATAAACTTACATTAAAATCACTTTATACAATGTTGTCATTAGCATTATTTTAAGTTGGATTTTTAGCTCATACATGGTCTCCTCTTCACCATTATCCTAGTTAATCAGCTTGTAATTGGCATTTTAATACATCCATAATAAAATATTAAGAATAATGACCTTAAGGTGTTACAAAGCCCTGAAGTGTTTTATGAATTTTTCTAAGAAAGATTAAGTCGCATTTGGCATAGTTTTAGTGGTATTAAAAGGTATTACACATATAATAACATTTATTTAAAAAGGAAATTATATTATACACATCTGTTATTATATTATTTTATTAACTACCCTTAATTCCCTAATTCTTTTAAAAAGAAAATTAACTCTATTACAGATTTAGGAGAAAAAAATGCAAACATTAGAGCGGTAACAGGTACTACCTTAAATCCATAACCAAAATCATGAAATTTCATTGCAATATAGCATCTTAAATGCAAAAAATGAGATAATTAGGGGATTAAAGAGAGAAAAATCAAATTTCCAATAAACTTTCTTACTGATAAACCTAGAGGCACTGCATACTATCCATTTGTAGGTCAAGTAGCTCAGATTATTTTCCAAACCTAATACCCATAAAAGGCTCAATGAAATTAATAGACTTATTCATTTCAGTGGGAATATATTATACTGAGAATGACTCAATGAAATCATTATGGATGAAATGCCAACATCTCATTTTGTTCACATCTTCTACTTTGAATAATGAAACAGATATTTGGTGCCCACTGAGTAGCTTGTAAGAAATGAAAAAAAAAAAAAGGTATAAAATATGTCTATTTTTTAAAAAAGTTCTTATAAGTGGATATAACTTCCTTCAGTTTTGATTTCTATGAGTATGTTATAATTGCAATATAAATAGGTTATTTTGGTTACTTCTAGGATAGTATACTCAGGGTAATGTTTCAGAATTATTTGGTGTTCATAAACACATTAGCCAGCAAACCAGTTGCTACTGACTCAATTCTGACTCATAGTGACCCTGTGTGTGTCAGAGTGGAATGGTATTCCTAGGATTTTCAATGGCTATTTTTTGTAGGTAGATCGCCAGGCCTTTCCCTAGCCTTAGTGTGGAAGCACTGCTGAAACTTCTCTACTATGGGTGATCCTGCTTGTATTTGAAATACCAGTGGCACAACTTTCAGCATCACAGCAACATGGAAGCCACCACAATATGACAAACTGACAGACAGGTGGTGGATATCATAGACAAGACAGCATAAAATCTGATAATATAAATACTATTGAGTTAAAGATTAGTGTATCAAATCAAATATGTTTCTTGTCTTCCATGGATCTTGTAAGCAGACATGTATAAAAGCAACCCACCCTACATACTGCATTCTAGATAGGGTGGTTGAGGCTATACAATTTTCTAAAAGTTCAGAATAAATTTATAGTGAGTACTATTTTTCTTATGTCTCAGATTCCCATTAGGACTTGTAAATGTTTTACAAACTGTGTTAGAAAAGAAGGAAAATGTACAAGCTAAAAAGCCACTTGAAAGTACACAAACTAGATACTTTACAGTATGGAGAAAGGAATTTGATATTAAACTTCCCAGAAAAAATAAAGACTGATAATAAGTATGAAATATGTTATCTTGGCTTAAATCCTGGCAATACAGACTTATATCAGCCTATCCAGGACTTTGTTCTTTTATGAAAATTTTCAAGCTTGAATGATACAATGAGGATATAAATAATTGACATTATTAGTATAATATAGTAGCGTTATATGAATTGTTGCCCAAAAATTTCAACTGATAATAGGATGTTACGTTTCTTCCCATCATTTACTTTCCCAATAGGATAATGTTTCAGAGCAGTTCATCAGTAATGAATATTTCTAGTTTATCTATGTCTCCCTGAAAATATATTCAGAGGAGACAGGAAAACTCACACAGAGTAATCATGCAAAGTGATAGCTCAAATGTACAAAACTACTCATTTTTGTATTTTAATGACATACATAAAACATTAACAATAATATCATAGGCTTCAGAAGACTTTTCTTTTTAAGCATTCAAAAGACATGGCCCTAAGGATTCTTCATTTTATGCATGTTGCTATGTTTCTAAAGAGTAAATGATGATCAATAAATACACTAGGTTAGTCCATTTTCCATGTGTGTATGTCTGTATGTGTATGCTGAATTTTAAAAAAATACTGAAGTATATAATAAAGGAATGACTTATCTCTCTATATAAAAATATACATTTAGATTTCCAAATATTATATTTGAGAAAAAGAAATATAAAACACCTTTTGGAGATGAAATATTAAAACAACGAGAAAATCACTTTAAAAATTTCATAGTAACAGAAGAGCCATGAATTAATGAACACGCATTTTGAGGTTCATCTGGAATCTTCATCATGTCTTCAGCTTGTTTAGACAGTGTTCTTTCTTTGGTTTCAGCTTTATACTCTGTGCTACACTTCTTTTCAGAAGGCTAACGGTTAAATAAGAATTCCCAAATCATTAAAAGAAAATGTTATGACTCCCTCCGTTAAAAGAAGAAGGTGCTCCTTCAGCCAAAGATTAGACAGGCTCATAAAACTAACAATAATACACGTATCTCAACCATGTATACAGGACTAAATGGGCACACCAGCCCAGGGGCAAAGATGAGAAGGCAGGACGGGACAGGAAAGCTGGACGAATGGAAATGGGGAGCCCGAGATCCAGAAGAGGAGAGTGTTGACACATCATGGGGTTGGCAACCAATGTCACAAACAATGTGTTCATTAACTGTTTAATGAGAAACTAATTTGCTCTGTAAACATTCATCTAACCACAACAAAAAATTAAAAAATGCAGAAGATTTAAAAAAAAAAAAGGTACTTAACCTATGGGAAGGTACTTTTACCCTTTTCAGAACAGAATGGATGTTAAGAATTGTGTGATATTTTAACGTCTGCTATGTAAACCCCCTGAACAAATTGTGAATGTGATATTTGCTGTTGTTGTTATAGTTGATGCTATTGTGGTTTATTTGCTTAAGGATACTGATGCCCCGTCTTGGTCTCCTAGTTTTCTGCCGCAGATGCCTACAGAACTAAATGACATAATTCTGACTGAGGAACATCACATACAAAGCACAAGTGCCTGGAAGTCATAGTCCTATGATAGGCTCCAAGGTGTATAACGACCTCTAGCCAGCCCCATGCTTATATAGCTACCAACCAGATCATATAGGCTCATCAGCAGCAGAGACTCTGAGAATTTCCTAATATGAGACAAAGACAGCCAGCAGTCCTTTGCCTTTAAAAGATAGATCTCATTTCTCTTCTCTCAAACCCAATTCCTGAGAGCCTAACTGAAATTGTGTTGATAGGGTTCCCTACTGGCCAGTAAACCATCTTCACAAAAGTCTTCATTTTTAGTGTCTAAGCAGAGACAAAGAGAAACAGCTATAAAGACCTCAAGGGAAGAAAAAGATAACTCATTAGAGATGGAAATCCATAGCTGAAAGTGACCAGGAGAACTATTGGCCTGGAAATTTGCAGGTGCATGTGGTTCTTGGTGTTTTCTCACTGGCTGTAAAAAACCAAAACCAAACCCATTGTTGTTGAGTTAATTCTGACTCATAGTGACCTTATAGGACAGAGCAGAACTATTCCGTTGGGCTTCCAAGCAGTGGATGATAGATTTTAATTGCCAACATTTTGGTTAGCTCCCGAATGCTTAACTACTGCTCCATCACTGGCTATATAGAGTGGGGGAAAAAGGAACTTGGGTGCCTCAAGAGGTTTGCTATTGATTGCTAACCCAAAGGTTAGCAGTTCAAACCCACCCAGAAGCTCTGTAGAAGAGAGGCCTGGCAAACTGTTTCTGTAAAGTTTACAGCCACGAAAACCCTGTGGAGAATTTCTACTCTGTAACACATGAGGTCTTCATGGGAAGGAATCAACTCAAGGGCAACTGGTTTGGTTTGGTTTCATAGGGTGGGGGGTGGCTCCCATCTTCTCTGTCTCTGAGATGCAGTGTTACTCTGGCTGACATCTAAATAAAAATGAGCAATTATTTGCAAAAATAGGAAAATTTGCCTTTTTCAGTCTGGCGTTTACTGAAATTTGTTTCATATCATTTGGAAAATAGAATTGACAGGGAAGAGGAAGACAAGCTTCTGCAAGAAAGAAATGTCTCGCTGAAAAATATGTGAAATATCTCACAAGAGCAGAAGCCCCTCCTGGCACTCCCACTCTCCACTTTATTTAAGGATTTATGGAAATACTGGGTGATTGATGTGTTTACCACATCATGTAAGTAAATAACCAGAAGAAAGTTAGGAAATATGGCACTTTATAGAAAAGCTCAGGCTTTTAAAATTCAACTTTAGTGATCTCACTAACACCATTAATTTAAGTTATTCTGGGAGACCTGAAATTCATGATGAGTTTGTGACAGGCCATTCTTGCCAACAATGTGTGGCTATTAGGATTCTGTCAGGGTGATGTAGGGGAAAGCTTTCTAGAGTTGCTCTGTTTTTACACCAGTGGCCGTCTTCCCTGTGCTATTTCTCTTTCATTGAGGGCACCTAGATAAGGATCAACTACAAAGAAGAATCGGATCATGAATTTTGAGCTGACTGAACGATGATATCCCAGCAACACAGATGCTCTTTATAAAGCATCTGGGCACAATGTGGAGCTCATACTCTCCCTCTGGTTTAAAGCCAGAAGCAATAAATCTATTGAATATCTTTGAATTTTATGGATTTCTCCTCAAGAATCTTCCATAAATAAATGATGCTCTGAATGTGTACTACGTTTACTCACCTCAGACTCATTTAAACTGTAGATTTCAATAGTGACCATCTTTTATTACCCAACAGTGGATGAAAGCAAAAGCCGAGAATGTGTTTTGTGGAAATATAGTTTTCGTACTGAGAACTGGCTAACAGTTTTCTCTTTCATAACCGGTCCTAGCAGATAGTATTCCACATTTCTGCTTAGCTGGCATCAGAATTCAGAACGCTGCCCATTTTCTCATTCAAATGCTGATTTAGAAGAACTGAAGGCAGTTTTCCAGAGCATGCATCCTTTAGAAACACCAGTGACATACCTGCACCTGGAATAGAGGCCTATAACCAAACCCTTCCCCAAAATTTATAAATGATTTTAATATTCCTGTCTAATGCCCAATGACAAATTTTTCTAAAATTTCAGTGCCTCTCCAATTTCTAGAAAAAACAAGAATATTCCTTTTTAGAAGTAATCCCCAAGTCACTTTTGGGAAAATCGAAAGGGCATCTGAGTATGTTCGAAGTTTTAGTCTTGTGGGGGAAAAAATTTTTATACTACTAGGTTTTCAATAATGTAGACGTAAAATTACCTTCTAAGGAGAAGGGATTAGTTCTGAGCAATCTATACAGAAAATAGGAATTGGACTATTGATGGCCTCCATCTCAGAGCTGGGTAAATCTGACAAATCACCTAATTGCTAGAGCTCTGGCATATCTTGGAATAATTTAGATTGTTGGCCAGAGCAGGAGGAAGACTCAGCTTTGTCTGTAAATATCCAGAAAGTCCAGAGAAATTTACCTTATGTGACTGACAGTGGGGAGTGACTAGCACTCTGATTCTCAGTCTTTTAAACTGTGAAGGACACTTGTTAACGTGAAAACAATTTGGTAGTCCTCATAAACCATCATGCTTAGTATCTACAGATAAGGAAATATTGAATGGAAATATGTGACTATAAATTCAATAATGCTCCTATTTTTAAAATAGTTTTTTTAATTCATCACAGTAACATTGGTACACATTCAGAAAGTAGTTGTTGTTAGGTGCCATCGAGTTGGTTCTGACCCATTAGGGCCCTATGTACAACAAACAAAACAATGTCATGTCCAGTGCTATCCTCACAATCATTGCTATGTTTGAGCCCATTGTTGCAGCAACGGTGTTAATCCCTCTCGTCAAGTCTTCCTCTTTTTCCCTGACTCTCTACTTTACCAATCATGATGTCCTTCTCTAGGGACTGGTCCCTACTGAAAACATGTCCAAAGTATGTGAGATGAAATCTTGCCATCTTTGCTTCTAAGGATCATTCAGGGAGTACTTCTTCCAAGACAGATTTGTGAGTTCTTCTGTCAGTCCATGGTATATTCAATATTATTTGCCAACACCATAATTCAAAGGCATTAATTCTTCTTCGGTCTTCTTTATTCATTATCCAGCTTTTGCATGCATATGAGGTGACTGAAAACACCATGGCTTGGGTCAGGTGCAACTTAGTCTTTAAAGTGATATCTTTGCTTTTTAACACTTTAAAGAGGTCTTTTGCAACAGTTTTGCCCAATGCAATACGTCATTTTATTTCTCGACTGCTGCTTCCATGGGCATTGAATGTGGATCCAAGTAAAATGAAATCCTTGACAACTTCAATCTTTTCTCTGTTTATCATGACATTGCTTATTGGTCCAGTTGTGAGGATTTTTGTTTTCTTTATGTTGAGGTGTAATCCATACTGAAGGCTGTGGTCTTTGATCTTCACCAATAAGTGCTTCAAGTCCTCTTCACTTTCAGCAAGCAAGGCTGTGTGACAAGCCTATCACAGGTTGTTAATGAGTCTTCCTCCAATCCTGATGCTGCATTCTTCTTCATTATAGTCCAGCTTCTCTGATTATCTGCTCAGCATACAGGTTGACTAAGGATGGTGAAAGGATGCAACACTGATGAACACTTTTCCTGACTTTAAACCACCCAGTATCCCCTTGTTCTGTTTAAATGACTGCCTTTCGGTCTACATACAGGTTCCCCACAAGCACAGTTAAGTGTTCTGGAATTCCCATTCTTCATAATGTTGTCCATAATCTGTTATGATCTACACAGTTGAATGCCTTTGCATAGTCAATAAAACACAGGTAAACATCTTTCTGGTATTATCTGCTTTCAGTCAAGATCCATCTGATATCAGCCATGATATCCCTCTTTCCACATCCTCCTCTGATTCCCACTTGAATTTCTGGCAGTTCCCTGTCAATGTACTGCTCCAACCACTTTTAAGGATCTTTAGTAAAGTTTTACTTGTGTGTGATATTAATGATATTGTTTGATAATTTCCACATTCTGTTGGATCACCTTTCTTTGGAATGGACACAAATATGGATCTCTTCCAGTTGGTTGGCCAGACAGCTGTCTTCCAAATTTCTTGGCATAGACAAGTGGGCGCTTCCAGAGCTGCATCCTTTTGTTGAAACATCTTATTTGGTATTCCATCAATTCTTGGAGCCTTATTTTTTGCCAATACCTTCAGTGCAGCTTGGACTTCTTTCTGCAGTACCATTAGTTCTTGATCATATGCTACCTCCTGCAATGGTTGAATGGCAACCAATTCTTCTTGGTATAGTGACTCTGTGTATTCCATCTTCTTTTAATGCTTCCTCCATAATTTAATATTTTGCCCATAGAATTCTTCAATATTGCAACTTGAGGCTTGAATTTTACCTTCAGTTCTTTCACCTTGAGAAATGCTGAGCATACTCTTCCCTTTCCACTTTCCAAGTCTAGGACCTTGCACATTTCATTATAATACATTACTTTGTCTTCTTGAGCCACCCTTTGAAATAGTCTCTTCAGCTATTTTTACTTCATCATTTCTTCCTTTCACTTTAGCTACTCAACATTCAAGAGCAAGATTCAGAGTCTCTTCTGACACCCATTTTGGTTTTTCTTTCTTTCCTGTCTTTTGAATGACCTCTTGCTTTCTTCATGTATGATGTTCTTGGTATCATTCCACAACTTGTCTGGTCTTTGGTCATTAGTGTTTAATGCGTCAAATCTATTCTTGAGCTGGTCTCTAAATTCAGGTGGGATATACTCAAGGTTGTACTTTGGCTCTTGTGGACTTGTTCTAATTTTCTTCAGCTTCAACTTGAACTTGCATATGAGCAATTGATGGTCTATTTCCCAGTCAGCCCCTGGCCTTGTTCTGACTGACGATATTGAGGTTTTCCATCATCTCTTTCCAAGATGTAGTCAATTTGATTCCTGTGTCTTCCATCTGGTAGGGTCCACATGTATAGTTACCATTAACATTGGTGAAAAAATGTATTTCCAATGAAGAAGTCGTTGGTCTTGCAGAATTCTATCATGTGATCTCCGATGTTGTCTCTACCACCAAGGCCACATTTTCCAACTACCAATCCTTCTTCTTTGTTTCCAACTTTCCGATGCCAATCACCAGACATTATCAAAGCAGCTTGATTGCATGTTTGATCAATTTCAGACTGCAGAAGTTGGTAAAAATCTTCAATTTCTTTATCTTTGGCCTTAGTGGTTGGTGCACAAATTTGAATAATAGTTGTATTAACTCGTTTTCCTCGTAGATGTATGGATATTTATCCTATCACTTGACAGCATTGTACTCCATGATACAGCTTGAAATGTTCTTTTTGATGATGAATGCAACGTCATTCCTCTTCAATTTGTCATTCTTAGCATAATATACTGTATGACTGTCTGATTTAAAATGGCCAATACCAGTCCATTTCAGCTGACTAATGCCTAGGATATCGATGTTTATGTGCTCCATCTCATTTTTGACAATTTCTAATTTTCCTAGATTCATACTTTGTACATTCCACGTTCTGATTAACAGATGTTTGCAGCTGTTTCTTCTCATTTTGAGTCGTGCCACATCAATAAATGAAGGTTCTGAAAGCTTCACCCCTTCACATAATGGTTAACTCTACTGTGAGGACTCAGCTCTCCCCCAGTTGTATTCTGAGTGCCTTCCAATCTGAGGGGCTCATCTGCTGGCACTATGTCAGACAATATTTCGTTGCTATTCATAAGGTTTTCACTGGATAATTCTTTTCAGAAATAGTCCACTAGGTCCTTCTTCCTAGTCTGTCTTAATCTGGAAGCTCAGCTGAAACCTGTCCACCATGAGTGACCCTGCTGGTATTTGAATACTGGTGACATAGCTTCCAGAAACACAGTTAACATCAAGCCACCACAGTATGACAAACTGACAGACCCGTCTGTCAGTTTTTCAAAAAGTAGTAGTGTGTGACCTTATAACCAAAGTTTCCCCGAGTCTCAGCAAACCATAGTTACAAATGAGGTCATAGTAAGAGTAAAAACAGTATGGTTCTTTGACTTATTCCCTAGCTGCATAACTTTTCCTCTCTCATTCCATCAGTCTCTTTTGAGCCCAGGTATTTCTGAGAATATCTGTGTATTTCTTACATGCAGCAACAAACAACCCTCCCATGTTCTTCCACTCTAGGATCCGTCACTAATATCTGCTTCTTTTAAAGAAGCTACTTGGTGGTGAGTCTGCCTGGTGCAAGCTCTGCAATAACTTCCAGACCCATAGTGATCAATAGCTTATCAACTGGAGATCACCAGAAGATGATGCAAGTGCTCACCACAGTGCAGCTGAGAGGATGGATTGTCAGTGGATAGCTCCAGGAGACAGCACCACCTAGAGTTCCTTAGTCTTAGTTATCTAGTACTGCCAGAACAGAAATACCACACGTGGATGGCTTTAAAAAAGAGAAATTGACTCTTTCACAGTCTAGGAGGCTAGAATTTCGAACTCAGGGTGCCAGCTCCAGGGGAAGGCTTTCTCTCCGTCAGCTCTGGAGGAACGCCCTTGTCATCAATCTTACCCTAGTCTAGGAGCCTCTCAGTGCAGCAACCCTGGGTCCAAAGGACGTGCTCCTCTCTCAGTGCTTCTTTCTTGGTGGCATGAGGTCTCTCTCTCTCTGCATGCTTCTCTCTCCTTTTATCTCTTGTAAGATAAAAGGTGATGCAGGCCACACCCCAGGGAAACACCCTTTACATCAGATCATTAACATCATAAAGGTAGGATGAGAGGCATTTATGTTAACAAGGCAGGACTCAATCTACAAGATTAAGTTGTACCTTGAATCTATCTCTTTAGAGATATAAAAGAGAGAAGTGAGCAGAGAGACAGAGGGGATCTCCTACCACTAAGAATGAAGAACCTGGAGTGGAGGAGGTCCTTTGGACCTAGGTTCCCTGCACTGAGAAGCTCCTGGACCAGGGAAAGATTGATGACAAGGACTTTCCCCAGAGCTGACAGAGACAGAAAGCCTTCCCCTGGAGCTGGCATCCTGAATTTGGACTTCCAGCCTCCTAGACTGAGAGAGAATAAATTTCTCTTCCTTAAAGCCATCCACTTGTGGTATTTCTGTTATAGCAGCACTAGATCACTAAGACAGAATTTTGTACCAGAACAGTGGGGTATTGATCTAACAGATACCTAAAATGTGGAAGTGGTTTTGAAATTGTAAATAGATATTGGCTGGAATAGTTTTAAAGTACCTAATAATAGAAGCCCAGATTGCCTTGAAAAGACTGTTGGTGGAATTGTGGACATCAAAGACAATTCTGGTGAGGACTTAGAAGGAAGTGAAGAGAACTGTAATACTGGAGACAGTGCTGATGGTGAGAAGCAGCAACAGAGAAACCACAGCAGCAGAACCAGGAGAACAGTACAACAAGATGGCATGGAAGCTGACCCACGGAGCAAGAGAGCTAGTGGAGTAGGGTGCCTCTGTGTGCTTATTGGTGAAGCTAGACTTGCCAACCCACGGAGCAAGGGAGCTGAATGACTTCCAGCCGAGGTTTACTGTTGGAGTGGAGTGCCTCTAGGCATTTACTGGTAGAGCTAAAGAACTTTGGAACACTTGCCTGAGCAGGGCAGATGCTGGGCTTGCCCAAGAGGCCTGAGGGGCTGAGAGGCCAAGTAAAGATGAAGCAGAAACTGAAGAGACAAAGAAAATAGAAAGCAGAGCTGCCTCAGTCTCAAGGGTAGGGTCACAACCTCTGGGGTCCCAAAGGGTAAAGCCATGGCCTTTCAAAGGGTGGGGCCACGGCATCCTAGGTTTCAGAAAGTCAGATCTTCACCAACCTGGTACCAGAGTATGGGGCTGCCTTTCACAAGTGCAGGTGGGATGGGGCCAGATCTGCTGCCCAAAGCTGAGGGAGAAGAGCTGCCATGCCCAAGAGCAGAAAAATGGGGCCTGCTAAATCAAAGGGGGTAGAGTTGCTACCCAGATGGACATGGCTGCCCAAATGCCAGGGAGCAGAGTTGCTATTCCAGTTGGCCTGGAAGGCGGAGCTGAAGCCCAGAGCCGAGGGGGCTCCACTCCGAATTCAGAAAGTGTGGCTAACACCAACAGTCTGGAGAGCAAGGCCATTGCCTAAATAGTCTCAGAGAACAGAGGATTATTTTCAAGCTTTGAGAGCTAATGTAAGGTGTTCTGCTGACTTGCTTGGTGTCTGTTATTCCTTCTTTCCTTTAGATTTCTCTCATTTGTAATGGAAATATCTAGCTTGTGACTGTTCCACCATGGTATTTTGGAAGCATATAACTTGTCTGCTGATTCAAAGATGAAGAGGAATTTTGCAGAAGATGATATTTTGGAGTTGGAGTTAATTTAAGACTTTTGCGATGACATGAGGGGGTGAGTGTGTTTTACATGTGGCAAGGACATGAATTTTAGAGGGGCAAAGGATAGAATGTTATGGATGGAATTGTGTACCCAAAAAATGTGTGTTGAGTTGGCTAGGCCATGATTCCGAGTATTGTGTGGCTGTCCACCATTTTTGATCTGATACGATTATCCTATGTGTTATTAATTCTAACATCCTGGTGGCATAGTGGTTAAGAGCTCATCTGCTAACCAAAATGTCGGCAGTTTGAATCCACCAGCCACTCCTTGGAAGCCCTAGTTGTTTGAGCATTGTTTGCTTCAGATCTCATTCGTTCACTACCTGTGTGCATCCTTCGTTTCTGTGAAAAAATGGCTCCTAAAAACCAATAAGTGGTCAAAGCAATCCCTCAAAGGCTAAGTGTGAGGGATTTGTGAAGAGTGAGAGGAAGGAGTTTAAGGCTAGTAAGGGATGTCTGGCTAGCTAAGTAAAGCACTACAGCCTCAAGAATTTAAAGATCACGGGAGTATCAGCATTCTCAGAAAAGCTCAAGAAACTCATAGAAGAGAAAGACTACCTCTCAGAGTAAGTCTTCAACTGTGATGAAACAATAATTCACACATCATTTACATTTTATTAGGTATTATAAGTAATCTAGAGATGATTTAAATTATACAGGAGGACGTGTGTACGTTATATGCAAATACTATGCCATTTTATATAAGGGACCTAAGCATCCTCGGATTTTGGTATCTATGGGGGGTCCTGGAACCAATGCCCAATGGATACTGAGGGATGACTGTATTAATGAGGGTATCTGTCAAGAAAGGCTAGGTTATGCTTAGTAGCAAACAATCCCAAAATCTCTGTGACTTAATACAGCAAAGTTTATTTCTTGCTTATACTACATGTCCATTGTTGAGCAGATGGTCAGCTCGTCATAGACCCTATGAGTCCTTAGGCTGATAAACATCCACCATTTCTAATTATGTTGTTCTCTATTCTAGAGGAAAAGAGAGTCTTGATGGCAAAGGCTTCCATTCAGAAGTGGTACATATCATTGCTTCTCCTATGATTAGTCATCTATCTAACCAAAAGGGAAGAACACGCATGGCATTTCTCAAGTTGAAGAACTAAAGAAAAAATTCAAGCTTCAAGTTACAATAGTGAAAGATTCTGTGGGGAAAATATTAAATGATGCAGGAAGTATCAAAAGAAGATGGAAGGAATACACAGAGTCACTATACCAAAAAGAATTGGTCAGCGTTCAACCATTTCAACAGGTAGCGTATGATCAGGAACCAATGGTACTGAAAGAAGAAATTCAAGCTGCACTAAAGGCATTGGCAAAAAACAAGGTTCCAGGAGCTGACAGAATACCAACTGAGATGTTTCAACAAATGGATGCAGCGCTGGAAGTGCTCACTCATCTATACCAAGAAATTTGGAAGACAGGTACCTGGCCAACCAACAGGAAGAGATCCATATTTATGCCTATTCACAAGAAAGGTGATCCAAATGAATGCAGAAATTATCCAACAATATCATTAATATCACATATAAGTAAAACTTTGCTGAAGATAATTCAAAAGTGGCGGAAGCAGTGTATTAACAGGGAACTGCCAGAAATTCAGGCAGGATTCAGATGAGGATGTGGAACCAGGGATATCATTGTTGATGTCAGATGGATCTTGGCTGAAGGCAGAGAATACCAGAGAGATGTTTACCTGTGTTTTATTAATCATGCAAAGACATTCGACTGTGTGGATCATAACAAATTATGGATTACATTGTGAAGAATGAGAATTTCAGAACACTTAATTGTGCTCATGAGGAACCTGACATAGACCAAGAGGCAGTTGTTCAAACAGAACAAGGGGATACTGTGTGGTTTAAAGTCAGGAAAGGAGTTCGTCAGGATTGTATCCTTTCACCATACCTATTCAATCTGTATGCTGAGCAAGTAATCTGAGAAGCTGGACTATATGAAGAAGAATGGGGCAGCAGGATTGGAGGAAGACTCATTAATAACCTGCTTTAGGCAGGTGACTCAACCTTGCTTGCTGAAAGTGAAGAGGACTTGAAGCACTTACTGATGAAGATCAAAGACCACAGCCTTCAGTATGGATTACATCTCAATATAAAGAAAACAAAAATCCTCACAACTAAACCACTAAGCAACATCATGATAAACGGAGAAAAGATCGAAGCTGTCAAGGATTTCGTTTTACTTGGAACCACAGTCAACACCCATGGAAGCAGCAGTCAAGTAATCAAAAGACGCATTGCATTGGGCAAATCTGCTGCAAAAGACCTCTTTAAGGTATTGAAAAGCAAAGATGTCACCTTGAAGACTAATGTGTGCCTGATCCAAGCCATGGTATTTTCAATTGCATCATACACATGTGAAAGCTGGACAGTGAATAAGGAAGACTGAAGAAGAATTGATGCCTTTGAACTGTGGTGTTGGTGAAGAATACTGAATATACCATGGACTGCCAAAAGAAAGAACAAATCTGTCTTGGAAGAGGGACAACCACAGTGCTCCTTAGAAGCAACGATGGCGAGACTACATCTTACATACTTTGGACATGTTATCAGGAGGGATCAGTCCCATGAGAAGGACATCATGCTTGGTAAGGTAGAGGGTCAGTGAAAAAGAGGAAGACCCTCAACGAGATGGACTGACACAGTGGCTGCAAAAATGGGCTCAAGCATAACAACGATCGTGAGCATGGTGCAGGACCAGGCAACGTTTCGTTCTGTAGTACATAGGGTCTCTATGAGTTGGAACTGACTTAACGGCACCAAACAACAACAACAACAACTCATATAATGGAGCCCTGGTGGTGCAGTTTTTAAGAGCTACAGCTGCTAACCAAAAGGTTGGCAGTTCAAATCCACCAGGTGCTCCTTGGAGATCCTATGGGGTAGTTTTACTCTGTCCCACAGGGTCCTATGAGTTGGAATCAACTTGACAACAATGGATTTGGTTTGATTTTGCTCATATAATTCCACCCAACCTCAGGGAGAACAGGAAGCACAATATTACCTCATGTGAAGAGGTTAAAGAACTAGAAATAATGTCAAATAGTACTAATGGCTTTCACAATGAGCAAGCATAATCTCCTATGTTGTCCATATAACGTATTACATAAAACTACTTGTCCTCTTACACTTTTTTCTTAAAATTCCTCTTCTTTGGGATTCCTGCCTGTACTCTCAACTGTTAAGTTTCTCAAACTTTATTCAAGTAATATCTTTGAGAGTTGTAGACCACACACTTGATTGGGCAAATATGATAACAATAGATAAAAGGAACACCAAGAATTGGAACATTGAACAAAAACTACAACCACCAAAACACTCTCCTGTTATCTCATTAGTCTATTCAGTTGGTCACCTTATTTAGCATGATGTCTCTACTCAAGTAGGAAGAATTGTTTACTGCCCTGACTTCACTGTCATATAAACTGTTCACATCTTTCAGAAATAAGTAATTTCTCTTGGTGCTAGGTGGATATTGTATTATACCACTTAAAGTATCTTATACTTCAATCTCAGCTCAGTATTTATCTGATACAAAATCACTGTACAAATATGTGTTCTCAGTTGAAGCAGAAGTAAAATTCATACCTTATACTTTGTTAGTACACCAGGGAAAGTCACATTCCATTTATCTGTATTATTTTCCTTTGCTTTCATGCAAGATTTGGGGACTTGGCACACAGTATTGGCCTATATCAAAGTTACTGTACAACTGGGTTGAGGACCCATACATCTGCTTAGTATAACACATTTTTGCCTTTTAAATTAGTTTGCCCTTTACTTCAACTTTCCCTCAGCCACTACTCCCATAACCTCAGCTGGATCTTGTCATCATCAAAAAATGACACCATCATCTTTGTTTGAAGCACTTAAAAGTCTCCTCTCTGGTTTCCCATCCTATATAGTCTTTCCTCTTTCCAAAACATTCCTACCATTGTGGAGATCTACTCAAATGCAAATCTGATCAGCTCATTCTACTCTTTAAAAACTATCAATGGCAGTTCTGATAAAGTCCAAACTCTTGAGCAAGCCATGTAGGAACTTCGCGAATTCTCTTACTCCTCACTTTTAAACTTCATCTTTTCTACTCTCACTCACTTTCTTAACTCAATTTCAGTTCCATCAATATGTTTTCTGTTCTCTTGTCCCAGGTCCTTTTTACATGTTGCTGTCTCTGCTAGGAAGATCCCCCTCTCTCCTGACTTCAGCCACTTAATTTCTATTCATCCATCACTTCTCATTTCCTCGAGAAAGTCTTTCCTGATCTACCAAGATCCTTCTTTCTGGCTTTCGTAGTGCTTTGTGCTTATTTTAATCCTGAGAATTTAGCTGTAGTCTTTGTAAGCTTAGCCAAAAACAGATGTTCAACAAATAATTGTTTAATTAAATTAGTGAATTCCAGTTGAAGAGTCATATCAGCAGAGAGTATTGCAGCTGGCTAAGGGAGGAGGCTATGAAGAATTTTCATCTGAATAGGGACTGAAATTAATATGGGGGATTATTTATCATGAGATATTCAGAGGCTGGGATATTTTTAAACAACAGATTCTGTATAATTTAACTGATGTAGAAAACATTAATTTTTCAATAAGAAATATCCTTATAATAAACTAGGGCTTGAATGCAAAATGTTGGTGCTGGATTGGGAGTTGAGTTCAGTTGTGTCCAGCAGACAGATTTTCTTAGAGGCTAGACCAAATATAAATACACTGAAGCAAAACTTAACTTTTTTCACATATGTCTCTGGTATGATGGAAACACCAGAACAAGTTCAAAGTAGTGTGGTAGAAAAAACACTGAATTCAGACTGAGAAAAACTGAAATCTGTTATTAGCTTTCAAATTTGCCAGCAATGGATTTTGGGTAATCTCTCAGAATTTCTGAATTTTTAGCTTCCTAATTTTCTAAAATAGAGATAATAAACTATATCTCACAAGATATTATTATGATCCAATTAGATCAAATATGTGAAAGTGCTTATGATCCCATAAAGGTATATACAAATATGAGAGAGTATATATATGCATGTAGAATTACCTGTATATTATCATAAAATGAAAATAGAAATTTAAAATATCTCCTCCAATGACTACTGAGGTTCTATATGTTTCTGTTGGGAATCTCATACAAAGCCCCAACATGAGATTAACACAAAAACATTCTAGTTTCATTATGTATAGCAGCAAGTAATTTTTCTACATTTGAGATAGTGGAATTAGACACTGAAGAATGTATTTATGATTTTCTACATACTGTATTTAAGAGTGGAAAAGTTAAAAGAAAAAGAAAAAGCTATTGATTTGGTGAAATAAAAAAATGTAAAGGCTAAAAATCAAAATGGAAGCAATACCTCATTAGGCCTTGTTTTATGACTGTGTGTCTATTTGTGTGTGTGTCTGTGCATGTATACACACACATCCATGCCTATGTCTATAATCATAAGGTTTAATTTACAGATCTCTTGAGTCCTTATGTCTTTTAATATACTCATAACTAATTTAAAAATAGGAGTAATTTCATAACCTTCAGCAAAATGTTTCTAATCTCTTCTTTACTCCTGAATTTTTCTCAGCTTGCAGCTTCTCATATGCCTCAGACTTAACAAAATCTTCCCAAATCTTCAGCCAACAGCACCGTTGGGTTCCCTCCTCTGTTCTTAGGTAGATTTATTAATCTTCTCTGGTTAAGTCCCACCAGCTTCATCTTGCAGTTGAATGATTCCCATTCCCCATCACAGATAACTGGTTGCCAAAGAGGAAAAATGATACAGTGAAGAGAAGAAACATTCATAAGTTTAATTGTGTCTCTACTTAAAATAATAAATAACATAAAGTGATAATGATTAGGAAGAAAATCCAAGAAAAATACAGATAATTACATTAATTAACTGTGCTAATTAGGGCTCTTATTTAAAAGTATCAGAAATTCAATTCAACTGCCTTCCATGACCAAGTTGGTTTCTCTTTCTCTCACTCTGTTCTCTCTACCTCTTTCTCTCCCTCTCCCTCTCCCTCTCCCTTTCCTCCTTAATCCCACCAACTGCCATCTATGCTTTTCTCTGTGTGTGCATATGTTGGCTACATTTTCCTGCTGCAGAATGGATTCTTCAAACTGGCAGAGGATATAGTTATCAAGAGCCTCCATGTTTCAATTTTTTTTTTTTTTAATTGTACTTCAGGTGAAGGCTTACAGAACAAACAGTTTCTCATGAAACAGTAGTACACATGTTGTTTTCTGACATTGGTCCCCACAACGTATCAACCTTCTGACTTCTCAACCTTTTTTTGTGGTGAACATACACATAGCCAAAGATACACCATTTCAAAAATTTCTACATGCACAGTTCAGTGACATTGACTACGCTCTTCCAATTGTGCTGTTATTCTCACTTAAGATGAAGGCTTACAGAACAAAATAGTTTCTCATTTAACAGTTACTACAAATGTTGCCCTATGACAATGGTTAACAATCTCACAACACATCAACAATATCCTTACTCAACCTTGGGTTCCCTATCACCAGCTTCCTTGTCCCCTTCTGCTTTCTGGCCCTTGTCACTGGACTCCTGTACCTCGTTAGTCTCATTTGGTTTTACGGGGCTGTCCACTCCCAGGCTGAACAGTGAACCTCGGAGGTAACTTCACCACTGAGCTAAAAGGGTGTCAGGGGGCCATACTCTCTGGGTTTCTCCAGTCTCCTTTAGGCCAGTAAATCTGGTCTTTTTTTTGTGCGTTAGAATTACCATGTTTCAATTTTTGTAATTCCTCATACCAAATAGGAACTTACTGGTGTGTGTGTAAGTGTGTGTGTGTGTGTGTGTGTGTGTTTCAAGTGTCTAAGATTAAAAAAAAAAAAAAAGTAGAGAGGAATTCTGATTAGTCTGCTTCGATCAGCTCCAAATCCCTTGGTAAATCGATGGTGACAAGATGGGCAAAGGACAAAAAAAATCACAGCATTTCTGTTGCAAAGCTCATGGATAGGGTGAAAAGAGAAGTAATTCTCAAGTAAAGGAAGAATATTTTTATCATGATATTAAAAAATAAAACAAAATGAAAAAACACATAAATACCACAATGTGATTTTTTAGTTGCCATTTTATATTTCCAGAAATGTCATTTATATAAATAGCCTGTTTTATTCTTAGGATATAATTAGTATTTGGAATTCTCATTCCTCCAAGGTACTGAAAGAAGTCAAGTCAGATTAAAGAAAAATATAATGGCCAATTATTTGTTTGCTAATTGTACTTCAGGGCACGAATTTTCTTAGAGGTTTCAGTACAGTGATTATTCCTCAGAAAATAAAAGCACACTAAGGATAATTTCCTTGGAAAAAAATGTTACCGGATATTTTCTATCTCATTTTTGTTTAAATCACTTAATTAAGGATTTTTTTTCAATGAAAAGATAATACTATATTGACATATAAAAATACAGCAGATTCTATTTTAAGATATTTTGGGTTAAGATTGTTTTATTACAGTTATTTCTGAGTTTATAGTATAGACATACTGAAAGTTTCATATAGGATAAATATCATATAAACATAAAGAAATTATTTCCCCATTAGCTTAATTATAAAATTGATACTTTACTATAGGGAAATTTTTCCTAAATATTAAAAACATTTTTGAAGTTAGGACAAATCAAGCAATGTCATGGGGAAAAGATGTCACTGCAATATTTTGAAAGTATCCCCTTTAGTAACAACAAAGAAACACATGTAGTTCTAGCGGTCCTCCAATGATTTATCCAATGATTACATTTACCTCATTATGCACTTTGTATGGAGAATATTTTGGCTGATGACAGGTTAGGCCTGCCTGATGTTGCTGTGCCTGCCCATATTGATGTTCTTTCCTGCCTCCCATCACCTCCAAGGCCAGCTGTGCAGCTTCTGGGACCTCCTACTCCACAAAGGCAAAGCCCTTGTGCTTCATGATGGCCAAGTCCCAGGACATGTCAATGCTCTTCATGGGCCCAAAGGGCACAAAAGCCTGACAGATGGTGTCCTCCCCCAGTTCTTAGTAGATTGAGCCCATGTAGAACTGGCACATGATGGCCAGCACCCACTATCGCTGAGCTGCCATTAATAGCAAAAGTGAGAGAGGATCTCCAAAGCCCATTGTCACTGCTGCCATCTGCAGGCTGGTAAGCTGCTGCTGCTGTTGAGCAAGGATCTGCTTCACAGGGAAACTCTTGATGCTCTGGTCCATGGTGTACTTCTTAGCCTTCTGGAGAATACCAGGAAAAAGATCAGCAGAAAATATCAGAAAGGTGTTTATCTGTGTTTTACTGACTATACGAAGACATTCAACTGTGTGCATCATAACAAATTATGAATAACATTGGGAAGAATGAGAATTCTTGTGCTCATGTGGAATCTGTACATAGACCAAGGGGCAGTCATTAAAAAAGAACAAGTGGATACTGCGTGGTTTAAAATCAGAAAAGGTGTGCATCAAGGTTGCGTCCTTTCATCATACTTATTCAGTCTGTAAGCTGAGCAAATAATTGGAGAATCTGGACTATGTAAAGAAGAATGTGGCATCAGGATTGGAGGAAGTCTTATTAACAACCTGCGATATACAGATGACACAACCTCGCTTGCTCAAAGCGAAGAGGACCTGAAGCACTTAATGATGAAGATCAAAGACCACAGCCTTCAGTATGGACTACACCTCAACATAAAGAAAACAAAAATCCTCACAACTGGACCAATAAGCAACATCATGATAAACGGAGAAAAGACTGAAGTTATCAAAGATTTCATTTTATTTGGATCCATAATCAACATCCATGGAAGCAGCAGTAAAGAAATCAAAGGACAACTTATTGCATTGGGCAAATCTGCTGCAAAAGAAGTCATTAAACTATTAAAAAAGCAAACATGTTGCTTTGAAGACTAAGGTGCGCCTGACCCAAGCCATGGTACTTTCAATCGTGTTGTCCACATGCAAAAGCTGGACAATGAATATGGAAGATCAAAGAAGAATTGATGTCTTTGAATTATGGTGTTGGCAAAGAATACTGAATATAGCATGGACTGCCAGAAGAACAAACAAATCTGTCTCGGAAGAAGTACTGTGAGGATGCTCCTTAGAAGAGAAAATGGTAAGGCTTTGTCTCATGTACTTTGGACATGTTATCAGGAGGAACTAGTCCCTGGAGAAGGACATCATGCTTGGTAGAGGATCAGAGAAAAAGGAAGACCCTCAAGAGACGAGGTGACACAGTGGCTGCAACAGTGGACTCAAACATAGCAACAAGTGTGAGGATAGTGCAGGACTGCGTAGTGTTTTGCTCCGTTGTACATAGGGTCACTACGAGTCAGAACTACCTCTACGGCACCTTACAATAATAATAATAGAGAATAAACCATTATAATGCCAAATAACTTATAATTGTAACTGTTCAAGTATGCTTTCATAAATTTGTTTCCTCTCTTAAGTTAGTGGTTTTTGACATCTTGAGGGAAAACTCTGTTGTTCTTAGGCACTGCTGAGTCAGTTCCGACTAATAGTGACCCTATCTATGTATAACAGAACAGAAACACTGCCCAGTCCTGTGTGATCCTCACAATCATTGCTATGTTTGAGTCCACTGTTGCAGCCACTGTGTCAATCCATTTTGTTGAGGGTCTTCCTCTTTTTCGCTGATGCTTTATTTTACTGTTTTTAAAGATAAATACTTAGGCATTCCCATTCATAGTCTAATATCATTATCAATAGACTGTATTTTACAGTATCAACCACTGTCTTTAAAAAAATAAACTAATTTTAGTAAACTCTGACCTGATTATAATTTTGTCAATTGTGTTTACCAAAACTTGTGAACGTCTACAGTACAATAACTGCTTTTCAAAATCATGATACTCCTGCACTCCAGGAATCTGAAGTGCAATTTTAATTGTCAAAAATTAAGGTATATTTAATATGGAAGTAGAATAAAATGTATTTTATTAATTTTCTGGTTGTCTTTTCCATAGTTTCCTTTTTCCTCTCCCGGCTCCTCCCTCTCTCCCTCCCTCCCTCCCTCCTTCCTTCTTTCCTTCATACTTTCCTTTCTTCCTTCCTTCTTTCCACCCTTTCTATTTTTTGTCAAGCATATATAGGTGATAGCCTTTAATAACGGCAATATTAAATCAGAAGGCCTTTTGTTGGAATCAGAAGATTTGAAGTTTATTGCAATACAACACCATTCAACTCCTCATTATCTGTAAATGAAAATCTTGCAGTTTCTTATAAACACGTAAGATGCAGATTTGACTAGAGAAGGAGAGACAGCAGAGGGAAAAAACTGTCATACATCTTGGGTTACAGAGACTGGAATATTTTTACTTTTCTAAAGATGGAGAGAAGCAAACATGAACTGTGTTTAACTTGACATGGAGCAGATTTCCAGAAAGATTCATAAAAGCCTCTGGATACTGCAGATATATGTAAAAACTGCTCCATTATCTTTACCAACATTATCAGCACTACCAATTCTCATGTCAAAATGTATTTACTGCTCTCTTTTTTCTCATATTACTAAACTCAGAAAATTAAACAACTTTCAGTAGCAATATAAACCAAGTTATAAATGAAAGCAGATCCCCCAAAAACAGTCATAACAAACACACCAAACTCAAGAAATTAAAATAAGCATATTAAGAAATTCTTAGATATTTCCTTAACATTTTAATCATAACTATATGTGAAGATTTAGGAATATTGGTAAATTAGCACATTTACTTAAAATCCTTTGGTAAAATAACCCCAAAGAACAGATCAGACCATAATTACTTCTGAAAATAAGGCTATAACTTTGAGAATCTTCTGAATGATGAAAGCTGTGGTGATTGAAAAGCATGCAAACTGCTTTGAGGCATTTTAATTAAAGCACCCTACCAAACAAAGTACATTAACACAATTTCAACAATAACAAAAAAATGCTGGCAAACTCTCTGATATGGTATCAGCTAAAGAAGGAAAATATGAGAACGTTAAGAAAATGAATGCATTATAAAAAAATAATGTACTGGATATTGAAAAATGGTGCTCTATGCAGAAGCACCACGCCGTCCCTCCACAGCAAAGATCTGAAAAACTATGCCATACAGAGAATACAACAATCCTGAAACCCTAAAACATCAAATGAAGAGATAAAGAACTCAGCCAAGCACCAAATGGAGTGAAAAAACTGACAGAGAATGGAGAGCGAGAAGAGATTCATGCAGAGGTCCCCTACCAGATAACGCAGCATGGATCCACCATCTTGGACTCCTATCGGAGACCAGCAAACAGGGGGTATGAGAAAGCAGCCTCTCGGAGCATCCAGCGGGATACATAACAACCGTTTCTCGTCTCTCTATATCTTCCTTCTCTTTCTGTTCCCTGAATACCTGGCGTCGTATACCTCTATGCCTTCTAGCCAGGCTGTACTGCAACACCTGAGAGCGACTTCCCCAGACCTCATAGCTGCACTGGTGGGATCCCTGGGGTCTTTGCAGTTTTTCAACCTTTCTGATTTTTATTTATTCATTCTTTTCTCTTCTTTTGTTCCTCTTCCCCTTTCTGTTTTTTGCCATTTCTTAGTCTCTCATCTCTCCACTCCAATGGCAAGCTCCCCTAGCATTTTTTTTGTTTGTTTGTATGTTTTTGGCTCCTGTTCCTCTCTCCTCTCTCCCATATCCATCTTAGCTCTACACATAACAATCTCCCTGCTGCATCCTGCCTACCTGCACCATGTGCTTGACATCACACCACCAAGCAGCACAGGCATGGCCTACTGGAACCTGCCCTGCACTGATTACCGACCCTCTCTGGTGGCTGTATTAAGTGACACAAACAACCTGTCCCAGTAACTCCTCCTCAGCTAGACCTGCCCTGCCGAACCATATCTGAGTAACTGACCCTGACAATTGGAGAAGAAGGCAAAAAGAACTGTGCCCACAGACGAGCAAACAACAAAGAACACACACTCTGCCTGTTCAGACATAGTCAAATTTAAAAAAAAAAAAAAAAGGGACAAAACAAACAAATCTACAATCAATAAACAAGAAAAATAACTACTGAATGCCCCGAAGACAGTAGACAATATCAAAACATTTACAAAAACAGAACAGGATAGTTCCAGTAGGTTTCCAAAATAAAACAACAGATGACTCTCCAGTGAAAGAAAATGCACTAGAAATACCTGATAGGGAATTCAAATCTCTAATACTCAGAATTTTCCAAGAGCTAAGGCAAAAAGCTGACAAACATGAGGAAAAAATAGACAAATTCATGGAAAATACAGACAAAAAATTGGAAGAATTCAGGAAAATAATGCAGGAACAAAATGCCAAGATAAATTCACAACTAGAAATTACACAAAGACAACACTTAGAAATCCAAAAGATAAACAACAAGATTTCAGGAATGGATGATGTCATAGAAGGGCTGAGCAGCAGATTTGAAATAGTGGAAGACAGGAACGGTGGAATTGAAGACAAACACTTGGATACAACACTGAGGAAAACTCAGAAAAAAGAACAAAGAAAAATGAAGAGCCCCTGAGAGTTATGTGGGCTACAATCAAAAGCAAAAATTTTCAAGTGATTGGAATTCCAGAACAGGGGGAGAAAACAGAAAACACAGAGATGATCATTGAAGAACTGCTGACAGAAAACTTCCCTAATATCATAAAAGATGAAAAGCTGGCCATCCAAGAAGCTCAATGAACCCGATATAGAAGAGACTCCAAACAAAAATCACCAAGGCATATCATAATCACACTAGCCAAAACCAAAGACAAACAAAGAATCCTGAGAGCAGCTTGTGAAACACAAGTCACATACAGAGAAGAAACAGTAACACTAAGCTCAGATTATTCGGCAGAAACCATGCAGGCAAGAAGGCAATGGGATGACATATATAAAATCTTGAAAGAAAAAAATTGCCAGCCAAGAAAAATACAACCTGCATAACTCTCATTCAAATTTGACGGTGAAATTAGGTCATTTCCAGATAAACAGAAATTAAGGGAATATGTAAAAGTCAAACCAAACTTACAAGAATTATTAAAGGGAGTTCTTCAATCTGAGGACAAACAGCTTCAGCTCACAGGCAGAACCTAGGACGCAGGATCGTACGAGCCAGATACCAATCTAGGCAATGACCTCTCGAGGACTAACCAAAACCAAAAGAAATACAACAGGGCATCAGAGCAGTTATCAGTAAATGACAATGACATCAAAACAATAAAAGAGGGAATAAACACCATAGGTATAGAACCTTGTAATGGAGAGGAAGGCAAGGCAATACCAAGTAATGGAAGACTTCTTCAAACTTAGAAAGATAAGGGTAAAATTAATGGTAACCACAAAGAAAGTTAACAAACATAATCATACAGAAAAAGAGGAAAAACATAAAGTCTCAGCAAAAACAAAAACTACAAAAACAAAATAGATGGGGGAAAAAAAAAAAAACAACAAACAAAATTAACTCAGCACAAGAGAGTAAGTAGAACAGAGAAAACTTCCGGACCACAAAGAAAACTTCAGCACCACAAAAAAAGCACTACAAAATGACAGCAATAAACTAACATCTATCAATAATTACACTGAATGTAAATGGACTCAATGAACCCATAAAGAGATGGAGAGTGACAGAATGGATAAGAAAACAGGATCCATCAATATGCTGTCTACAAGAGGCACACCTTAGAAATAAAGATGTGAATTTATTAAAACAAAGGTTGGAAAACAATATATCAAGCTAACAACTACCAAAACAGAGCAGGAGTGGCAATCCTAATCTCAGATAAAATAGACTTTAAAACAATATCCACCATAAAAGACAAAGAAGGACACTATATAATGATTAAGGGGACGATCCATCATGATAACCATAACCATAATAAACATCTACGCACCCAATAACAGGGCTCCAAAATACATAAAACAAACTAACAACAGTGAAAAGAGAAATTGACAGTTCCACAATAATAGTAGGAGACTTCAACACACCACTCTCAGTAAAAGACAGAACAACTAAAGAGAAGCTCAGCAAAGATACAGAAGACCTAAAGGGCACAATCAGCCAACTTGACCTCATAGACATACATAGAACACTCCATTCAACTGCTGAAAAGTACACATTCTTTTCCAATGCACATGGAACGTTCTCCAGAATAGACCACATCTTAGGCCACAGAGCAATCCTCAACAAGATCCAAAACGCTGAGATAATTCAAAGTATCTTCTCTGACCACAATGCCATCATAGTAGAAATTAACAACAGAACGAGAAAGGAAAAAAAATCAATTACACTGAAACTGAATAATACCCTGCTTACACATCACTGGGTAATAGAAGAAATCGGAGATGGAATCAAAAAATTCCTAGAATCAAATGAGAATGAAAACACATCATACCAAAACCTTTGGGACAAAGCAAAGGCAGTCCTCAGAGGACAATTTACAGCAATGGATGCACACATCAAAAAAGAAGAAAGGGACACAATCAAAACATTAACTACACAACTCAAACAAATAGAAAGAGAACAGCAAAAAAAGCCCACAACCACTGGAAAAAAGGAAATAGTAAAGATCAGAGCAGAAATAAATGAAATAGAGAACTGAAAAATAATAGAAAGAATCAACAAAACCTAAAGTTGGTTCTTTGAAAGAATCAACAAAATCGACAAACCACTGGCCAGACTGACAAAAGAAAAACAGCAGAGGACACAAATAACCCAAATAAGAAATGAAATGGGGGACATTACAGCAGACCCAACTGAAATAAAAAGGATTATAACAGAATATTATGAAAAACTATACTCCAACAAATTTGAAAACCTAGAGGAAATGGATAAATTTCTAAAGCACACGGCCTACCCAAACTACAACAAAGTGATGTTGAAAATCTGAACAGACCCATAACAAGAGAAGAGATTGAAAAGGTAATCAAAAAACTCCCAACCGAAAAAAGCCCTGGCCCAGATGGCTTCACTGGAGAATTCTACAAAACATTTACAGAACAGCTTGTACCAGTACTACTGAAGCTATTTCAGAGCATAGAAGAGGAAGCAACACTTCCAAATTAATTCTATGAAGCCAGCATAACACTGATACCAAAACCAGGCAAAGATTCCACAAAAAAAGAAAATTATAGACCAATATCTCTCATGCATATAGATGCAAAAATTCTTAACAAAATTCTAGCCAAGAGAATTCAGCCAAAATAATACACCACGACCAAGTAGGATTCATACTCGCTATGCAAGGATGGTTCCACACTAGAAAATCAAACAACATAATCCATCACATAAATAAAAGGAAAGAAAAGAATCACAGGATCATCTCAATTGATGCAGGAAAAGGCATTTGACAAAGTCAAACACCCATTCCTGATAAAAACTCTCAAATAGGTATAGAAGGGAAATTTCTCAACATAATAAAGGGCATCTATGCAAAACCAACAGCCAACATTGTTCTTAATGGAGAGAGGCTGAAAACATTCCCCTTGAAAACAGAAACAAGACAAGGATGCACTTTATCACCACTCCTATTTAACACTGTGCTGCAAGTTCTAGCTATAGTAACAAGGCAAGAAAAAGAAATAAAGGGCATTCAAACTGGTAATGAAGAAGTTGAACTGTCCCTGTTTGCAGATGATATACTATACATAGAAAACCCTGAAGACTCCGTGAGAAATCTACTGGAACTAATAGAAAGATTCAGCAGAGTAGCTGGATACAAGATAAACATTCAAAAATCAGTTTGATTCCTATACACCAACAAGGAGAACGATGAAAAGGAGATCAGGAAAACAATACCATTTTCAATAGCCCCTAAAAAGATAAAATACTTAGGAATAAATCTGACCAGGCATGTAAAAGACCTATACAAAGAAAACTACAAAACACTACTGCATGAAATCCAAAGGGATCTACATAAATGGAAAAACATATCATGCTCATGGATAGGCAGACTCAACATTGTGAAAATGACAATTCTACCCAAAGCAATTTCCAAATACAATGCAATCCCGATCCAAATACCAACAACATTCTTCAAAGAGATGGAAAAACTAATCATTCACTTTATGGAAAGGGAAGAAGCCCCGAATAAATAAAGCACTACTGAAGAAGAAAAACAAAGTTGGAGGACTCACAGTACCTGACTTCAGACCCCACTATACAGCTACAGTAGTCAAAACAGCCTGGTACTGGTACAACGACAGATACATTGACCAATGGAACAGAATTGAGAACCCAGATGTAAATCTATCCACCTATGGTCCCCTGATCTTCGACAAGGGCCCAAAGTCCATCAAATGGGGAAAAGACAGTCTTTTTAACAAATGGTACTGGCAAAAATGGATATTCATTTGCAAAAAAATGAAACAGGACCCATACCTCATACCGTATACAAAAACTACTTCCAAATGGATCAAAGACCTGAATATAAAGCCTAAAACTATAAAGTTCACAGAAGAAAAAATAGGACCAACACTTCAGGCCTTAATACATGGCATTAACAGGACACAAACCATAACCATCAACCCACAAAACCCAACAGATAAGCTAGATAACTGGGATCTTCTAAAAATAGAACACCTATGCTCTTCAAAAGATTTCACCAGAAGAGTAAAAAGAGAATCTACAGACTGGAAAAAATTTTTGGACAGTACAAGTCAGACAAATTTCTAATCACCATAATCTATAAGAAAATCCAACACCTCTACAACAAAAAGACAAATAATTCTATTAAAAAATGGGCAAAGGAAATGAACACACTTCACCAAAGAAGACATTCAAATGGCCAACAGACACATGAGGAAATGCTCATGATCACTAGTCATTAGAGAAATGCAAATTAAAACCACAATGAGATACCATCTCACCTCAGCATTACTGGCACGAATCAAAAACACTGGAAATAACAAATGTTAGAGGGGCTGCGGGGAGATCAGAACACTTATGCACTGCTGTTGGGAATGCAAAATGATACAACTATTTTGGAAAATGATATGGTGCTTCCTCAGAAAGCTAGAAATAGACATACCATTGGATCCAGCAATCCCACTCCTAGGAGTATATTCTAGAGAAATAAGAGTCGTCACTCAAATAGACATATGCACACCTATGTTCATGGCAGCATTGTTCACAATAGCAAAATCATGGAAACAACCTAGATGCCCATTAACTGATGAATGGATAAACAAACTATGGTACATACACACAATGGAGTACTATGCAACGAGAAAGAACAACAATGAATCTGTGAACCATCTCATAACATGGATGAAACTGGAGGACATTATGCTGAGTGAAATAAAGTCAGTCACAAAGGGACAAATATTGTATGAGACCTCTATTGTAAAAACCCATGAAAAAGTTCACACACAAAATGTAACAATCTTTATTGGTTACCAGGGATGGGAGGGGTGGGGGGGGGAATACTCAACAGGCAATAGATAAGTGGTATCTTGGGTGAAGGGTGAGACGGTACACAATACAGGGGAAACTAGCACAACTTGTACAAAGAATGGTCCTGGAAGTCCCATAGACACAACCAAACTCCCTGAGGGACTGAATTGCTGGGCAGAGGGCTGTGGGGACCATGGTCTCGGGGAACATCTAGCTCAATTGGCATGACACAGCTTATAAAGACAATGCTCTACATTCTACCTCGGTGAGTAGTGTCTGGGGTTTTAAAAGCCTGTGAGCAGCCATCTAAGATTCTCCACTGGTCTCATCCCTTCGGGAGCAAGGGAGAATGAAGAGAACAAGATACAAGGAAAAGATTAGTCCGAAGGACTAATTGTCCACAGCTACTAAGGCCTCCACCATACTGAGTCCAGTACAGCTACCACCACTGACGGCTCTGACCAGGATCACAAAAGAGGGTTCTGGGCAGAGCTGGAGAAGTATATAGAACATAATTGTAACTCACCAAAAAAAAAAAGACCAGATTTACTGGCCTAAAGGAGACTGGAGAAACTCAGAGAGTATGGCCCCCAGACACCCTTTTAGCTCAGTGGTGAAATTATCTCCAAGGTTCACCATTCAGCCTGGGAGTCAACAGCCCCGTTAAACCAAATGAGACTAATGAGGTACAGGAGTCCAGTGACAAGGGCCAGAAGGCAGAAGGGGACAAGGAAGCTGGTGATAGGGAACCAAGGTTGAGTAAGGATATTGTTGATGTGTTGTGAGATTGTTAACCATTGTCATAGGGCAACATGTGTACTACATGTTAAATGAGAAACTATTTTGTTCTGTAAGCCTTCATCTTAAGTGAGAATAACAGCACAATTGGAAGAGCGTAGTTAATATCACTGTAACTGTGTGTGTAGAAATTTTTGAAATGGTGTATGTTTGGCTATGTGTATTTTCACCAAAAATAAAGGTTGAGAAGTTAGAGGGTTGACATGTTGTGGGGTTGTTAACCAATGTCATAAAACAACATGTGTACTACTGTTGCATGAGAAACTATTTGTTCTGTAAGCCTTCATGTGAAGTACAATTAAAAATAAAAGAATGTATTGACAGGATCTATATTTTTTGGGGGGTGAGTCAGGTGGGGTTATTGTTGCAGATACTTAAACACACACACACACTAACATGCATGTACAATCGCCATTTTATACTTCATACTCTATGTGATAAAGTCTGTATAGGGTTTACTAAGAGTTAATACATGAAGTTTTTATCTCTATAATCTGGACCCTTTCACTCTATCTCTAAAATATTTGTATTATTAAGTCCTTTCATGTTTAGTTTACTTGTTTATTCTTTCCATGCATTGTTTTTGCCTTATACTGTCTATAAACATATGTTTTAAATTTTAAAAAATGCTGATTCTCCAACTAGCAATATCACAAACTTCATCATGAGAAAGTAGTTGCAAATTCTCTAGAGATTGTGCAAATACAATTGGGAATAAATTTCAAAATTGTACCATAAATTGGTTTATGATACTTTTATATAGTTCATATGAAATATAGTTAGCCAATTTAAATTAATATTTTATGGTCACATTCAAAGAATGTGACAAACATGCATAAATACTAAAAGTCATCAACAGTATGTAAGCAAGTAAGAAAAGTGACATTAAATTAGGACTTAAAAAGTGTCCAGAATTTATATTTGCTAGCATTTTACTAAGTAGCCCTGGTGGTGCAGTTGTTAAAATGCTTGGCTGCTAACCAAAAGATTGGCGTTTGAACCCATCAGCCACTCTGAGGGAAAAAGATATAGCAGTCTGCTTTCCTAAAGATTTATAGCCTTGGATACCCTATGGGGGCAGTTCTGTTTTGCCCTGTAGGGTCTCTATGAGTCAGAATCTACCTGACGGCAGTGGGGTAGCATTTTACTAACTTAGTATTTACAGTAAATTTGTGAAGAAAATATTATTATTCCTACTTTCCAGGCAGCTTTATAAGCTGGAACTTCAGGATATATATTTATCGACTAAATAAAAATCAACTAATGTCCTCCTTAGCAATTATATGATCTTATAAAACATTACTATATTTTTACATAAATAACGCACACCTACTACATTTGTCAACTACTTATCCCCCGGGAAGTATTTTCATAAGTGCTGTTATGCCAAATATTTTTTACATGTTGCTGTAAAAAATGAACATAGTGCATCTACAAAATACAGTAATTATAAATTTTAGATTTTTAAATTAAATAATAAGAAAAATTAAAAATAATGATTATGGTTTCTCAATATCAAGATTTTGGAAGATTTCACTGAGGGTCAAAAAATTACTCCAAATTATTTTCATTAACTAAAAGTTTCCCTTATGGGCACACTTTCTATTTAAACATAGTTGGGAACTCCCTTCCAAAAAGAGAATTTCCAAATTATTTCTCACTGTTGTTTATTAAAATAGATAACCTTTAAAATAGACAAAGCTCCTCTCAATTTGTCAGCCTTAGGGGAGTTACACTGTTCGGAAGGAAATAAGATGGCTATTCTAAATAGAACGTTTTTGGATGCCTTTCATGAGACATCAATGGATCTTTAGAGAGTTTATTGATTCTTCAGACAGCACCCGAGGCAGCCCAAGATCTATTGCTCTGTCACTTTAAAAGTGGCCGCAGATGTGCCATTTCTCCTAGGAGATCCTTCTCTTAAGTCCTGAAATTTCTACAAACCAATTGTATCTGTCATCTCCGGCTTGATCCACTGAATCCCAGAGGCCATGTCTGAAGGGTTAAAAGCTATATTTTTGCTCAAAATGCTTGTTGGAACAAATGCATTTTTAGGGCAGAGACTCTGTAAATGAAAACTAAGCATCCAAACCTGCAAATATCAATGAAAGGCCATATGACCAGTAAGGAGGCAGGCTTACTGAGATCAGATAAAAGACAACCCAGAATTAATGCTCTAGATCACCTAGTATAGCATATCAGGGATCCTTCTAAAGCCAGCCTCTTTGTGAATACTTCCAGGGAAGGAAAGCTCATTAATTCTCAAATACATAAATTTCATTTTAGACAGATATATTTTAAAAACTGATCTGTATGTTATTCCAGAATCCAGCCTCTAAACCTAATTCATTAACATTAGTTCAATACCTTGAAGGCTGCTATTAGACTGATGTTGACCAGACATATTCTTCATATTCGCATTTACAACACAGTCATTCACTGTCCTTGTCACTCTCCTTAAGAAGCACTAGATTTTGCAGTGTTCCTTAAAGTGTCCAATTAAAAAGATTACAAAATTTTAAGTACGAAGAAAGAGTAAATAAAGTTTTTTTTTTTTTTTTAAGTACTTCTGGATCAATGTCCAAAATAACCAGAACTCACAATTTTCTTCCAGGCTTTGTCTTGAATTTGGACTGGTTGATGTATTATGGATTTCTGATAAAATGGAATTGTGATTTTCCCCAAGAGGAATACTTAGTAAATATGTTTAAGTATACTGTATTTTATGCAAATAATGTACACCTTTTATGTTTGTTTGCCAATCACTCCTTCCCCTCCCTCCTGTGGTATTTTTGTAAACATGCAATACTATTTTTTTTACAACATGTGAACAAAACTTGGCATAGCTGGAGGAGGGAGCATTTGGCACGCAAACATAGAAGGTGCCCATTATTTGCATAAAAGATATGGAAGATGCTAAATGCATTATGGATTAGAATACAATTTTTGAATATATATTAGAGATAAGCTTGTGCTTTTTAGCAGATGATAATCTTAAGAAATACTGCATATTAGTGTTATTTTAGAGTTGTCTTTACTAACTAATGTAGCTTCATGAGTCAAATATGAACAATTTGCTTTTAATGACTAGGTGTTAGAATGAATACACCAATTAGGAAACTCATAAATTCCATTTCTGAAGTGGCAATTTTGGAGAATTGCAGTGCAGTGCTAAGAGCGTGAGCTCCAGAATCAAATTGTTTGATTTGCTTCCTTCTTTATCAATTGAACTCAGATGAATACGCTTTTCTTTCAAGAGTCTGACATTAGACTTGCATAATGTAATTTGTTCATATGCTTGGATTATGGAGGATAGACAACTAAATTGTCTCTACCGGTGAGATAAGTTTTTCTGTGAGCCTGGTGCCAAATGTAAATTTACTAATGTACTGCAGGGAAACCAAACAAACAGAGTGAACAGAGAACCCAGTGATACTGAACATTCAATATTAGTGCATAAATCTTAGTGCTTTGGTTGGCTCTGTATCTTAGACTGTGGCATGCAAAAAGACATTCTGTGTACCTATTATGGTGTGACCTCAACGTCTTACGAGGTACAGCACCGATACTTTGATTCAGCTCCACCAATCTCATACTGAGAACTACATCTCAGTTCACCAGTTAAATAATTATACTTAAAGCATAAAAGGTAATACGGTATGTCCTGAAATTTTCTTGGTACAAAACCACCTAAAATACTAGGAACTATTTAATCTTTCATTAGCCTGATAGTAAGGGAAGTCTTCAGGAGCCAAAAATAATCTGAAAGTTTAAATCTAGAAAAGCCAGCAAGCATTGAAAGTGAGCTTTTCCCTGGGGGCTCTGCTGAGGACTTGTGTAGTGCCAGAGTTTCATATTTAAGGGTCACATGACAAATATTAGGACATGAATAGTGGAAAGACTGATTAAAGATTCAGCATCAAGCAGAGCCCTCATAGGGTGACACACTCGGTAGCTGAAATGGGAAATAAACTTATCTTTTGGTGGGAAATGTTAAAGAACCTTTGTCTCTGGATGACTTGAGGGAATAAACAAACAAACAAATAAATAAATAAATCCAAAAAACTTTCCTGAGAACTCATAGCTACCCTTTCTGGGTTTGAGGCTAGAAATAGCACCGATTGTTTGGCCCTGAAACCACAATCAGTACATTTACTTTAAATTGGTCCTAAAGTGTCCAGTAGAAACATGCAACTTTTTGCTGGAGGAAAACATGTTCCACACAAGCCTCAAAGTAATCCCACAATAAACTTCCAAGGAAAGTGATTTATTAAAACAAAAAACAATTTCACAAGACACATGAGAAAAGAAATAAGCCTCTGTGAGACTCAACAGAAACACAACCTACGTACAAAATGAAACCAGATACTAGAATTGTCATCACAGAGAAGTAAGTACGTGTCTTAGGCAGGATTCTCTAGAGAAGCAAAAAAGAGAAGTGTGTGTATATATATTTATACACACTCACAGAGAGAGAGAGACTGAATCTACTTCAAGGAAATGACTCACGTAGTTGTGGAGGCTGGCAAGTCCCAAAGTCTGTGGGTCAGCTATTGGTTGGAGTCTTCTCCTGACTCACGTGGTTGCAGGGGCTAACGAGCCCAGTATTGCAGGTTAGACGTCAGGCTGCTGGCTCACAGGGCTGTGGAAGTGGGCAAATTCCAAAGTAGGAAGGTCAAATGACAGGCTAACGAATTGTGGAGCTGGCAAATCCCAAAGTTGGCAGGTCAGATGACAGGCTGCTTGCTCAAGTCCCAAGAACTAGAAATCAGATGACAATGGGCTATATGGAAACAGTATCCAGAGCAAGCAAACGAGCTTTGTCAGAATGTCCGTATATATACTGGGTGCAGGCCACACTGTAGAGAGAACTCCCCTTACAACTGATTGGCTGATCACATGAGATCACATCATGGAGGTAATTACATTTTATAACTTACAGGAGATCACAAAATGGAGAATAATTACATCAGATCACAAAATGGAGGATAAATACATCAGATTACAAAATGAAGGATAATTGAGAAATACTGAGAATCATGGCCTAGCCAAGGTGACACATAACATTAACCATCACAATCTCCCCCTTGTCAACTTGGCACCTGTACACATCTCCTTAAACCATGCATAATCTCTAAATAAAGACAATTGTAAAGTCATACTTGCAGTTAACTTGATACAACTAACATGCATACAACTGAAAAAGCGCTAGCCCCATTTATATTTTATACTTTTTAAGTGATGAGATGAGAGAGGGAAGAAAACAAAAAAAATTTGCTGTATAAATATAAATATATATATGTACTCATACATATATAATAAAATAAAAAAAGGAACACACATAACAATTTCAGTCCTAGTTTCTGCAACTGGTCACGTGGTTGTAACTGGTATTTAGAACTACCTTCTTCCACCATCCATTCTGTATTCTCTTTACCCTCAGTAAGTACCTCAGCTGGTCATGGTTCTTTGCCCAGGGGGAGTGACCCAAACCTACATTCCTGAAGGGTCTGGGCCATTAGTAGTCATGTCAGAACTGGGTTGCTGAAGTTTTCCATTGACTTTAATCATGGGCACAGTAGCACTAAGAGACATCCTAAGAGATCTTCAGGAATCCAGATATACTCTTCTTTACCTCCATTATGTACTATTAGTCCAATTTCCCCTTGGTAATCAGGATCAATTACACCAGCCAATAGAATAATTTCCTAATTTACCTGTTAATCCAGAGGCATGAGAAGCCCAAAGTGACTGGGTGGCATACTTAACTTCCAGTTCAATGGAATCAATGTTGTGTCTCCAGGTGGGAGCATTTCTCCCTTTGGAACTAAGACCTTTAAATCCACAGAGCATAGGGTCACGGGGACAGGAAGCAAAAATCTTGTGAATGGGTCACTGGGGATAATAGTAAGTGGTGCCACTCCCATTTGCACCCCTTGATTCCTAGACCTGTGAATACTGGCTATGGGAGAAACAATACCATATACTGAACTCTGGTTCAGAGCACATACAGCCTCCTGAAGAACACCACCCCAAACTTGAAAAGTACCGCCACCTCGCTAGAGCTGTAATTTTGTCTTTAGGATGCCATTCCATTGCTGTATCAAGCCAGCTGGATCAAGATGATGGGGAATATGGTAGGACCAGTGAATTCTCTGAGCATGGACCCATTGCCACACTTCATTTGCTGTGAACTGAGTCCCTTGATCTGAGGCAATGCTGTGTGGGATACCATGACGGTGGATTAGGCATTCTGTGAGTCCACAGATGGTCAATACGGCAGAAGCATTGTGTGCAGGGAAGGCAAATCCATATCCAGAGTAAGTGGCTATCCCAGTAAGAACAAAATGCTGACCTTTCCATGATGGAAATGGTCCAATGTAATCAACCTGCCACCAGGTTGCTGGCCGATCGCCTCAAGGAATGGTGCCATATGGGGGACTCAGGGTTGGTCTCTGCTGCTGGCAGATAGGGCACTCAGCAATGGCTGTGGCCAAGTCAGCCTTGGTGACTGCAAGTCTATGTTCTGGAGCCCATGCATAACCTTCACCTCTGTCACTTTTTTTTCATGGGCCCATTAGGCAATGACAGGAGGGGCGGGGAAAGAGGATGACTGGTTTCCACAGAACACGTCATCGTATCCACTTGATTGTTAAAATCTTTCTCTGCTGAGGTTACCCTTTGGCAGGCATTCACATGAGAAAAATATCTTCACTTCTTTGGCACACTTAGAGAGGTCTATTCACATACTTCTTCCCCATACCTCCTTGTCACCAATTTTCCAGTCATGTTCCTTCCAAGTCCCTAACCATCCAGCCAAACCATTGGCCACAGCCCAGGCATCAGTATATAATCACACATCTGATCATTTCTCCTTCCAAGAAAAGTGAACATACAGATACACTGCTTGAAGTTGTGCCCATTGGGAGGATTTTCCTTCACCATTTTCCTTCAGAGAGGTCCCAGAAAGGGCTGCACTGCTGCCTCTGTCCACTTCCAAGTCGTGCCTGTATATCGCACAGAACCATCTGTAAATCAGGCATGAGTTGTATCTTCCACAGTCAACTGATCATAAGGAACTCCCCATGAGGCCATAGGTGCAGAGTGGGAGGGGAAAGGTAATATTATAGGAGTGGAGACCATGGGAATTTGAGCCATTTCCTCATGCAACATACTTGTGCCTTCAGGTCCTGTTCTAGTCCGATACAACTTCCATTTAATGATGAAGTGAGGTTGTGCACATCTTACTTTATGACTCTGTGGGTTAGACAACATTCAGTTCATGGTAGGCAGCTCAGGCCACATGGTGATTTTGTGGGCCATGGTTAGGCATTCAATCTCTACTAAGGCCCAGTAACAAGTCAAAAGCTGTTCCTCAAAAGGAGAGTAGTTACCTACAGAGGATGGCAGAGCTTTGCTCCAAAATCCTAAAGGTCTGCACTGTGATTCACCAATAGGGGCCTGCCAAAGACTTCAAACAGCATCTCTATCTGCCACTGCCACTTCAAGCACCATTGTATCAACCAGATCATATTGCCCATATGGCAAAGCAGCTTGCATGGCATCCTGAACCTGTTGCAGAGCCTTCTCTTATTCTTGGGCCCACTCAAAACTAGCAGCTTTTTGAGTCACTTTATAAATAAGCCATAGTAGCACACCCAAATGAGGGATATGTTGCCTCCAAAATCCAAAGAGACCCACTAGGCATTGTGCCTCCTTTTTGACTGTAGGAGGGGACAGATGCAATAACTTATCTTACCCTTTATATATAAATAATCCAAGATGCTGGATTATATGAATAAGAATGCAGCATCAGGATTGGAGAAAGACTCACTAACAACCTGCAATATGCAGATGACACAACCTTGCTTGCTGAAAGTGAAGAGGACTTGAAGCACTTACTGTTGAAGATCAAAGACCACAGCCTTCAGTATGGATTACACCTCCACATAAAGAAAACAAAAATCCTCACAACTGGACCAATAAGCAACATCACTGTAAATGGAGAAAAAGATTGAAGTTGTCAAAGATTTCATTTTAATTAGGTGTACAATCAATGTCCATGGAAGCAACAGTCAAGAAATCAAATGACCTGCTGCAAACGACCTCTTACAGTGTTAAAAAGCAAAGATGTAACTTTAAGGGCTAAGGTGCTTCTAACTCAAGCCATGCTGTTTTCAATCCCCTCATATTCATGTGAAAGCTGGACAATGAATAAGGAAGACCAAAGAAGAATTGATGCCTTTGAATTATGGTGTTGGCAAAGAATGTTAAATATACCAGGGACTGTCAGAAGAATGAACAAATCTGTCTTGGAAGAACCACAACCAGAATGCTCATTAGAAGCAAAGATGGTGACACTTCATCTCACATACTTTGGACATGTTATCAGGAGGGACCAGTCCCTGGAGAAGGATATCATCCTTGGTAGAATAGAGGGTCAACGAAAAAGAGGAGGACCCTCAACAAGATGGACGGACACAGTAGCTGCAATAATGGGCTCAAGCATAACAATGATTGCAAGGATGGTGCAGGTCCAGGCAGTGTTTTGTTCTGTTGTACATAGGGTCCCTATGTGTCCGAACCAACTCAACAGCACCCAACAACCACAACAACAACACACTTTAGAAGGAATATCTTGACATGCCCCACACTACTGAACCCCTAAAAATTTCACTGAGCTGGAAGGTGCCTGAAGTTTTGTGAGATTAGTTTCCCACCCTCTAGCATGCAACTGTCTGACCAATAAGTCTAGAGTCATTGACTTACTAGTTCCAATCAGCATAATGTCATCATTGCAATGGACCAGTGTGACATCTTGTGGAAGGGAAAGCTGATCAAGATCCCTGTGGACTGAAATACGACATAGGCCTAGAGTGTTGATATATCACTGCGATAGGACAGTGACGGTGTATTGCTGGCCTTGCCAGCTGAGGACAAACTGCTTCTGGTGATCCTTAGAAACTGGAATCGAGAAAAGGACATTGGCCAGATCAAGAGCTATGTACCATGTACCAGGAGATGTATTAATTTGCTCAAGCAATGAAATCACACCTGGAACAGAAGCTGCAATTAGAGTCAACACTTGGTTAAATTTATGATAATCCACTGTCATTCTCCAAGATCGATCTGTTTTTTGCACAGGCCAAATAGTCGAGTTAAATGGGGATGTGGTGGGAAACATCACCCCTGCATCCTTCAAGTCCTTGATGGTGGCAGTAATCTCTGCAATCCTTTCCGGAATATGGTGTTGCTTTCTGTTTACTATTTTCCTAGGTAAAGGTGGTTCTAAGGGCTTCCACTTGGCTTTTCCTACCATAATAGCCCTTACTCCACACTTCAGGGATCCAATGTTGCAGTTCTGCAAGTTGCTGAGCATGTCAATTCCAATTCTGCATTCTGGAACTGGGGAAACACTACAGGATGGGTTAAGGAACACACTGGTCCCATTGTGAGACAAGTCTGAACTAAGACTCCATTAATAACCTGACCTCCATACACCTCCACTCTGACAGGTGGGCCACAGTGATATTTTGGGCCTCTTGGAATTAGGGTCAGTTCAGAACCATTTTCTAGTAATCTCTGAAGAGTCTGATTATTTCCTTTTCCCCAGTGAACAGTCATACTCATAAAAGGCCATAGACTCCTTTAGGGAAGACTGGGAGTCAGATCAACAATATAAATTTTTGGCGGTGTCGTGGAGTCCTTCCTCTAGAGTACCCAGCTTCCTTTCATTCAAGGGGATATTGGTGTGAAAACTGGCTCAAGTCTGGGAATTGACTCAGGTGCCATAACTCTATTCTGGTGATTTAAGTTAGACTTCCATTCATTTGACCTAGAATTCTTCTCTTGTATAGATCAAGTAAATATTTAGTAGATTTCCCTCTTAGGAGCACAATGGCTAAGTATGCAACTCCATAAGTCCATACAAGTCAGACTATTCTGATACGTGCTTTGACTCTTCTGTTATAGTAATCATGCCCACCTTGTCTTTGGCAATTAAATGCCACCACTTGGCCCCTACTGTCTAATAAGCCTCTTTATTTCTAAAATACTGATTGCCATGAAGTCAATTCTGACCATAGTGACCCTATAGGACAGAGTAGAACTGCCCCATAGGGTTTCCAAGGTTGTAACCTTTACAGAAGCAGACTGCCACATCTTTCTCCCAAGGAGTGACTAGTCTGTTCGAACCATGAATCTTTTGGTTGGCAGTCAAGTACTTAACCATTTAGCCATCAGGGCTCCTTCCCATTGTAATTAAGTGTCTTAATTCAGTTAGGGAAGTTCCTTGACTTCCCTAATCTGACTTACACAAAATAGTAATCACAGCAGTCTTCAAGGATGCTGGGGCTCCCTTCACAAATTGTTCCCCACAGTTGTGGTAAAAGGTGTGTCCTCTGGGCACTCCATGGGTGGGTCTGTGGGTCTAAGCTGATAAATCCACTGTAGTATGCCAATTTCCCTAAGCCTTTGGATACCTTTTTCTACCATATACCACAACAGGTCTGGCATTTCAACTTGATTTAGTGTAAGCTACCACTTAATCCATGCTTCAGTGAACCTACAAAATAAATTGTTAGATCCTTTTCTAACCTCTCAAGCTGAAACACTGAATGAAGGATCTGTGCTTAGTGGGCTCATATCAATAAACTCAGATTGATCCAACTTTATGTTGCTTGCACCATTATCTCACACATATTCCCCAGGTTTTTCTTTGTATGTATTAGAAAAGTCAAGCTGTTCTTTTGGAGTGTAGTGTAGCTCCTCTTGAGTCACATTTTGTACTTCACCTTTTGGGGATCTCTGAGACTCAAGTCTAGTTATAGGTCTAGAAGCAAAAATGAGGGGTGGGTCCTGGGAATATTCAGCAATGTCTTGTAAGGCATCTGCCTCAGGCAATGCCCCAGATGCTGCCTCAGGCACAGCTGGGTCAATCTCATCAACTGGGGGTGGAAGGGATAATGGTTTCCTGTGGAGGGTGGCTTAACAGACAAAGCTGGAGTAATCTCTTCAGATGGGAGCAGCAGTGCTGTTGACAGGAGTGATTCAACAGAATTTAGGAGCCCAGTGCCACCAGATTCCTGATTATCTGTCCCTATGTCCCCATCCCAAGTTTCAGGGTCTGATTTCTTTCTAATCAATGCCCTTACTTTAACTTCAGACATCATTCGAGGTTGGGAATTCAATTGGTGCTGCAATTCAGTCACTCTTATAATAAAACTCTGGGTTTGATATTTGCCAGTATCAGCTCTGTTATTACAAGAAATCAAGAAATAAGGCTTTCTTTCAGGACACAATTAGCCACTTTCAGATCTTTTATGTGATACTTGAGCTGTGACTCTGAATCCCTGAGTTTATCTCTTTCTTTCACTACTTTGTCTAGTGAAGGTAGGACCAACAAACCAGCTTCCTTGTACTTTTCATTTTGACAAAAATGTAGAAAATATCAAGCATGCTATCACCCAGAGTCTCACCTCTCACCAATATGTGACCTATTAATGGTGATAGTTGCATATTAATATGCTGCCTCATTCCATGGATTAGCAGTGCCCTCTTTATTACTGGAGGTCGAGTCATCAGTACCTTCAAGGCTAGTCAAACTTGAGAAACAATTTTAAAAATTCATCCTTACAATTTTGTTTCTCTGGAACCACTCTCAGTGCAAATGTCTTAGGCTGGTTCTCTAGAGAAGCAAAACTAGTGAAGTATTTATATTTATAGATAGAGAGATTTATCTCAAGGAAATGGTTCACATGGTTGTGGAGGCTGGAAAATCCTGAAGTGTGTGAGTCAGGCATTGTCTAGAGGCTTTTCCTAACTCATATGATTGCAGGGGCCGATGAATCCAGGATTGGCAGGTCAGATGGCAGGCTGCTGGCTCACAGGGCTACAGAAGCGGGTGAATCCAAATGTTGGCAGATTAGACAACAAGCTGCTGGCTCAAGTCCCAGGAATCAGAGGTCAGATGATAATGACCTGGAAAAACAGGATCCAGAGCAGGCAAATGAGCTTTGTCAGAATGTCTGTATGTGTATTGACTACAGGCCAAACTCCAGATAAAATTGCCCTTACAACTGATTGGTTGATCATATCAGATCACATCACGGAGGTGATTACATTATGTAACTTATAGGAAATCACAAAATGGAGAATAATAAAATCAGATAACAAAATGTAGGATGATTACATCAGATCACAAAATGGAGGATAATTACATAAGACTGAGAATTATGGACTAGCCAAGGTGATGCATAACCTTAATCATCACAGTATGTTAAATGATGTTTAAAGAAATGAGAAGATACTGTTCCATGATTCTCAGTGGTTTGGCAGATATTATGTAATCATTCTCCATTTTATGATCTGATGTGAGTAGCCAATCTGTTGAAAGGCCAATTAGTTGAAAGCCAATCAACTGAAAGCCAATCATGTGAAAGCTGGACAATGAATAAGGAAGACCAAAGAAGAATCGATGCCTTTGAATTATGGTGTTGGCAAAGAATGTTAAATATACCATGGACTGCCAGAAGAATGAACAAGTCTGTCTTGGAAGAAGCACAACCAGAATGCTCATTAGAAGCAAAGATAGTGACACTTCATCTTACAAACTTTGGACATGTTATCAGGAGGGAGGGACCAGTCCCTGGAGAAGAACATCATGCTGCTGAAGCAGTTCAGTGAAAAAAAAGAAGACTCTTGACAAGATAGATTGACGCCATGGCTGCAACAATGGGCTGAAGCATAACAATGATTACGAGGTTGGCACAGGACTGGGCAGTGTTTCATTCTGTTGTACATAGGGTTGCTATTAGTGGCAACCAACTTGATGACACCTAATAACAACAGCACAAGGATTTTTACTAACTTCTGCAGTCTGAAATTGATCAAACATGCAACCAAGATGCAGCGATAATTACTGGTAATTGGAATGTGAAAGTTGGAAACAATGAAGAAGGATCAGTAGTTTGAAAATATGGTGTTGGTGGTAGAAACTGTGCCAGAGATCTTATAATAAAAATTTTGCAAGACCAATGACTTATTCATTGCAAATGCATTTTTTCAACTACATAAATGGCTACTATACACGTGGACCTCACCAGATTTGATTTGATTTCACAGGAATCAAATCAACTACATCTGTGGAAAGAGATGATGGAGAAGCTCAATATCATCAGTCAAAACAGGGCAAGGGCCCCGACTGCCTAACAGACCACCAATTGCTCAGATGCAAGTTCAAGTTTAAGCTGAAGAAAATTAGAGCAAGTTCACAAGAACCAAAATACTACCTGACCAAAGCTAGGGTATTTTCAATCATCTCGTATGCATGTGAAAGCTAGACAATGAATAAGGAAGACCGAAGTAAAATTGACTTCTTTGAATTATGGTGTTGGAGAAGAATATTGAATATATCATGGACTACCAGAAGAATGAACAAATCTGTCTTGAAAGAAGTACAGCCAGAATGCTCCTGAGAAGCAAGATGGCAAGACTTTGTCTCACATTCTTTGGACATGTTATCAGGAGGGACCAGTCCCTGGAGAAGGACATCACATTTGGTAAAGTAGAGGGTCAGTGAAGAAGAGGAAGATTCTTAATGAGACAGATTGACACAGTAGCTGCAACAATGGGCTCAAGAATAGCAATGATTGTGAGGATGGCCCAGGACCAGGCAGTGTTCCATTCTGTTGCACATAGTGTCGCTGTGAGTTGGAACCAATTTGATGGCACCTAACAACACAATAACAATAGTAAAATCCTAAATTGCCTTGACTGTAGAATTACGGCTCAGAAAGAAGACAGTAGAATTACGGCTCAGAAGGAAGTGAGGAGAGCCACAGAGAAAGTCTCTATCATCTTAGAGAATACGTATGGCACCATGGACAGAAGGTGGACATTAAATGTGTACATTAAATATGCTTCTGGTGAGGTTTTCAAGGAAATGATGAACATGTGATTGGACAATGGAGGAAGGGTGATACTTTTTACACAGTGGTAAAGAACTTTCCTGAATTGTGTTCAAATGTTTGATGGAAGATGAAACTTGTAAATGATGAACTTAGGTATTTAGCTGAGCAGACTTCTAAGCAAGATCTTAAAGGGGTCATATAGTTTCTCCTTGCCACTTACAGTAAAATGCAAGAGAGAAGCAATGGACTTAAAAAATGAATTGTGCAAAAGAAAACAAAATGTAAAGACTTGGAAAATTCTGTTGTACAAGCTCAGGACATGTGTTCTAGAATCTTCACCAAGGACACAGCTACACAAGCTTTTGTTAAAGAGATTAAGCCTTTGACAGATGGATCTAACCAACTACAACAGCAGAAGACCCATCAGCTTAGACTGAAGAGTATAGATGAATTCTATAAGCAAGAAACAGGTTGAAGTAGCTACATTTGTTGTCCCTCAAGAAAAGAAAAGGACTATCCCTGGAGAAGATTGGAAATCAGCAGAACTGTTCAAAGGAGCATGGGAAGCAGGGCTGTCTGGTTTCATAGGGTGAGCCATAGTCTCCTAGATCTCAAAGAGTGGAACCACAGCCTCCTAGGTTTCAAAAGGTGAAGCCACAATTCCTAGGTTTCGAAGAGTCAGATCTTCACAAACTTGGCTCTGGAGTGTGGGGCTGCTATTCAGATCCGTCAAGAGGTTGGGGCCGCAGCCTAAAGCTGAGGTGGGGGGGTGGGGGCTCCTGTCATGCTAAAGGAGCAGAAGAACAGGGCCTGCAGAGGTCACGGGGTGTTGTTGCTACTCAGATGGAGTAGGAGAATGGGGTCACTCGAGGCCTAGGGAGCAGATTTGCCATCCCAGTGGACTTGGAAGGTCGCTGAAGCCCAGGGCTGAGTGGCCTCCACCCAGAATCTAGAGAGATTGCCAACACCAAGAGTCTGAAAACCAAGTCCATTGCCCAGATGGTCCTGGAAAACAGAGGATTATTTTCAAACCCTGAGATCTAATGTAATTTGTTCTGCTGGGTTTTGGACTTGCTTGGTGCCTGTTATTCCTTCTTTCCCTCCAATTTCTCCCATTTGTAATGGAAATGTCTACTTTGTGCCTGTTCCACCACTGTACTTTGGAAGCAGATAACTTGCATTCTAGATTTTATAGGTTCACAGATGAAGAGGAATATTGCCCCAGGATTAAATACACCTAAAGTTTCATCCATATTTGATTTAGATGATTCTGATGACACTTTGGACTTCGGAGATCATGTGATGAGGTGAATGTGTTTTGCATGTGGGCAGAACATAAATTTTCAGGGGTCAAAGGGTGGGATGTTATGGATTAAACTGTGTCCCCCCCCAAATATGTGTTGTAAATCCTAACCCCTATATCTGTGGTTATAATCTTATTTGAGAATGAGTTTTCTTTGCTATGTTTAATGAGGCAGTGTTAGTGTAGGGTGTGTTTTGAGTCAATCTCTTTTTAGGTATAAAAAGAGTAGATTAAGCAAGCAGCGTTGGGGGAGGATAGCTGCCATACTCATGAAGATCACAAAAGAGCCAAGGAACAGAAGGTGAAAAGAGACAAGGACGATCCTCCAGAGACAACAGAGAGAAAACCTCTGCCATCACCCTGAATTTGTAATTCTAGCTTCCTAAAGCCTTGGTGGAGCCCTGGTGGCAAAGTGGTTAAGAGCTTGGCTGCTAATCGAAAGGTCAGCAGTTCAAACCTACCAGCTGCTCCTTGGAAACCCTATGGGGCAGTTCTACCCTGTCCTATAGGGTGCTCTGAGTCATAATTGACTCGACGGTAAAGAGATCTAAAAAAAAATAAAAGCCCCGGTGGTGCAGTGGTTATGTAATCAGCTGCTAACCAAAAGTTTGGCAGTTCAAACCCACCAGCCACTCCACAGAAGAAAAATGTGGCAGTCAGCTTCCATAAGCTTTACAGTCTTGGAAACCCTATGGAGCAGTTCTATCTGTCCTGTGGAGTCACTATGAGTCAGAATCGACACAACGGCAAGGGGTTTAAACAGTGAGAAAATAAATTTCTGTTTATTTATGCCACTCACTTCTGGTATTTCTATTATAGCAGCTCTGGATAACTAAGACATCATCTAAAAAAATACTGATTAATGGTTGTCATGGATTGAATTGTGTTCCCCCATAATATGTTAACTTGCTAGGAACCTCCATTTTGTGAGCTGATGTAATTATCCCATTATCCTCCACTTTGTGTGTTGTAAATCCTGACCTCTATGTGTTAGTGAGGCAGGATTAGGGTGGGATGTATTTTGAGTCACCACCATTCACCATCTTTACTCAAGCCACACCCTTGCTTGAGTCACACCTTCTATGTTGCAAGAGATAAAAGGAGAGTGAAGCAAGCAGTGAGAGGGACCTCAATACCACCAAGAAGAAGAAACAGAAGCAGAGCATGTCCTTTGGATACAGGGTTCCTGTGCTGAGAACCTCCTAGAACCAGGAGACACAGAGAGAGAGCTGTAACACCAGAGACAGTGCAAGATGGCAAGAAGCAGCAGCAGAGAAACGGTGGCAGCAGAATCGGGAGACAGGCATAAGATAGCGTGGGAGCTGACTGAAGGAGGGATACAGAGCTAAGTGCCTTTGGGCAGGAGGCTTCCTGGTGGAGTAGGGTGCCTCTGGGCACTTACAGGCAAAGCTAAAGAACTTTGTAACACTTGCCTGAGCCATGGGCAGAGGCTGAGGCGAGGGGTCAAGAAGGTGAGGGGCCAAGGGCCAGACAGAGAGACCTGCTTGTGGACACAGGTGAGAAGAAGCTGTCCTAATCGACATGGATCTTTCTCCAGAGCAGACAGAGAGGGGATGCTTTCCCCAAGAGCTGGCACTCTGAACTTGGAATTCTAACCTCCTAAATTGCGAGAAAATAAATTTCTGCTTGTTAAAGCCATTCGCTTGTGGTATTTCTGTTATAGCAGCACTAGATAACTATGACAACAGTTAATGTTTATGCCAACATAATTGGATCCTCAACACATGGAGTAAATATATAAAGGTGTGTCTATATCAGTTTGACATTCATTCTGACCCACTATATGCAAGGCTCAATTATCTTGCCAAACAAGTGAAATATTTAGGGAAATAAAATCACTTCTGGCATTTTATCAATAGTATAGTCCTACTTTAATTGATTTTAGCACCAAGCTAATTTTATGCTTGAGAAATAGATAAATTCAGGTTAAAAATTTACCAATTCTCAATTAATATTTGATTTATTACATTAGTAGTGGAAGTAGTGGGATAGAAAAAGGAACATTGTTAATGGTTAGGAGTTGTTTATAGAACATAAGGCCAGAAACTGTGTGACATGAATGCTGAGAGAGGCTCAAAGGTTCAGGGACTTGATTTTAGAGATGTTACTGCACCTAGGAAATACTATATGTGGTACTTAGAGAAGAAAAATTAAAATGATTAAATACAGAGTTTAGTGGGGAAAAAAGAAAAAAATTACAATTAACATCTAGTGTTTAAAAATGCAGAGAGCTAACAGTTTATATTGGAGCCCCGGTGGTATAGTGGTTAAAGCTAGGCTGCTTATTAAAATGTTGGCAGTACAAATCCACGAGCTGCTCTTATGGGGCAGTTCTACTCTGTCTTATAGGATAGCTATCAGTTGGAATGGACTTGATGGCACCTAACAACAGTGATAGTTTATATTATATATGTCAATAAGTATCCACATTGAGGTTAATATTACCAAATCACAAATGCTGAAACTATATCTTGTTGCTGTTATTGTAAGACGCTGTCGAGTCAGGTCCGACTCATAGCAACCCTATGTAGGACAGAATGAAACACCACCCAGTTTTGTACCATGCTCACAATCGTTGTTATGCTTAAGCCCGTTGTTGCAGCTACTGTATCAGTCCATCTGGTTGAGGGTCTTCCTCTTTTTGACTGACCTTGTACTTTACCAAGCATGATGTCCTTCTCTAGGGACTGATCCCTCCTGACAACATGTCCATAGTACCTAAGATGTAGTCTCACCATCCTTGCTTCTAAGGAGCATTCTGGTTGTACTTCTTCCAAGACAGATTTGTTTGTTCTTTTGGCAGTCCATGGTATATTCAGTATTCTTCACCAACACCACAATTCAAAGGCGTCAACTCTTCTTTGATCTTCCTTATTCACTGTCCAGCTTTCACATGCATATGATGCGACTGAAAATACCATAGCTTGGGTCACGTGGAACTTAGCCTTCAAGGTGATATCTTTGCTTTTCAATACTTTAAAGAAGTCTTTTGAAGTAGATTTGCCCAATGCAATGCATCTTTTGATTTCTTGACTGTTGCTTCCATAGGTGTTGATCGTGGATCCAAGTAAAATAAAATCCTTGACAACTTCAATCTTTTTTCTGTTTATCATGACATAGCTTATTGGTCCAGTTGTGAGGACTTTTGTTTTCTCTATGTTGAGGTGTAATCCCTATAGAAGGCTGTGGTCTTTGAACTTCATCGGTAAGTGCTTCAAGTCCTCTTTACATTCAGCAAGTAAGGTTGTGTCATCTGCATAATGCAAGTTGTTAATGAGTCTTCCTCCAATCCTGATGCCCCTTTCTTCTTCATATAGTCCAGCTTCTCAGATTATTTGCTTAGCATACAGATTGACTAGGTATGGTGAAAGTATACAACCCTGAGGCACACCTTTCCTGACTTTAAACCACACAGTATCCGCTCGTTCTGTCCGAACAATTGCCTCTTGATCTATGTACAGGTTCCTCATGAGCACAAGTAAGTGTTCAGGAATTCCCATTCTTCACAATGTTATCCATAACTTGTTATGATCCACACAGCCGAATGCCTTTGCATAGTCAATAAAACATAAGCAAACATCTTTCTGGCATTCTCTGCTTTGGCCAGGATCCATCTGACATCAGCAATCATATTCCTGGTTCCACGTCCTCTTCTGAATCCAGCCCGAATTTCTGGCGGTTCCCTGTTGACATGCTGCTGCAGCATCTTTTGAATGATCTTCAGCAAAATTTTGTTTGCATATGATATTGTTTGATAATTTTCACATTTTGCTGGATCACCTTTCTTGGGAATAGGCACAAACACCAGTCGGTTGGCCAGGTAGATGTTTCCAAATTTCTTGGCATAGATGAGTAGGCACTTCCAGTGCTGCATGTATTTGTTGAAACATCTCAGATATTCCATCAATTCCTGGACCCTTGTTTTTTGCCAATGCCTTCAGTGCAGCTTGGACTTCTTCGTTCAGTATCATCAGTTCCTGATCATATGCTACCTCTTGAAATGGTTGAAAGTCGCCCAGTTCTTTTTGGTATGATGACTTTGTGTATTCCTTCCATCTTCTTTTGATGCTTCCTGGGTCGTTTAATATTTTCCCTATAGAATCCTTCATTATTGTAACTCGAGGCTTGAATTTTTTCTTCAGTTCTTTCATCTTGAGAAATGGTGAGCATGTATCCTAGAGATGTTATTAACTGGAAAGTGGCACAGCTAGGACTAATATCATATTTGATGCAGATTCATATCAACTAATGATAGGTTAGAAGCTAGGAGTTGAAATCAACTCTATGGCAACTGGTTTGGTTTGTTTTTTTTAATTTATTTATTTATTTATTTATTTATTTATTTTTATTTTATTTAAACACCATTTCAAAACTTTTTACTTACACATTTAAGTGATATTGACTATGCTCTTCCAATTGTGCTGCCATTCTCGCCCAAGATGAAGGCTTACAGTACAAAACAGCCTCCCATTTAATAGTTACTACAAATGTTGCCCTATAGCAGTGGTCAACAATCTCACAATACATCGACAGTGTCCTTATTCAATTTGTGTTCCTTATCATCAGTTTCCTACTCTCCCTCTGCCTTCTGGCCCTTGTCACTGGACTCCTGTACATCGTTAGTCCCATTTAGTTTTACTGGGGTGTCCATTCCCAGGCTTAACATCGAACCTTGAAGGTAACTTCCCCTCTGAGCTGAAAGGGTGTCTGGGGGCCACACTCTCGAGGTTTCTCTAGTATTCTTTAGGCCAGTATATCTGGTCTTCTTTTTTTTTTTTTTTTTTTTGGGAGTTAAAATTATACTCTACTTCCTACTCCAGCTCTGCCCAGAACCCTCTGTTGTGATCCTGGTCAGAGGAGTCATTGGTGGTAGCCGGGCACCATCCAGCTGTACTGGGCTCAGTCCCGTGGAGGCCTTGGTAGCTGTGGACCATTAGTCCTTCGGACTAATCTTTTCCTTGTATCCTGTTCTCTTCGTTCTCCCTTGTTCCCGAAGGGATGAGATCAGTGGAGTATCTTAGATGGCCGCTCATAGGCTTTTAAGACCCCAGACACTACTCACCAAGGTAGAATGTAGAGCATTATCTTTATAAGTAGTGTCATGCCAATTGAGCTAGATGTTCCCCGAGATCATGGTCCCCAGAGCCCTCCGTCCAACAACTCAGTCCCTCGGGGGGTTTCGATGTGTCTATAGGGCCTCCATGACCTTTCCTTGTGCAGGTTGTGTTAGTTTCCCCTGTACTATGTACTATCTCATCTCTCACCCAAGTTACCACTTACCTATTACCTATTTAGTATTTCCCCCCACCCCTCCCATCCCTGGTAACCAACAAGGATTGTTACATTTTGCATGTGAATTTTTTCATGGGTTTTTACAATAGAGGTCTCATACAATATTTGTCCTTTTGTGATTGACTTATTTCACTCAGCATGATGTCCTCCAGTTTCATCCATGTTATGAGATGGTTCACCGATTCATTGATCTTTCTCGTTGCATAGTACTCCATTGTGTGTATGTACCATAGTTTGTGTATCCATTCGTCTGTTGATGGACATCGAGGTTGTTTCCATCGTTTTGCTATTGTGAATAATGCTGCCATGAACATAGGTGTGCATATGTCTATTCGAGTGATGACTCTTGTTTCTCTAGGATATATTCCTAGGAGTGGGATTGCTGGATCGAATGGTACGTCTATTTCTCGCTTTCTGAGGAAACGCCATATCATTTTCCAAAATGGCTGTATCATTTTGCATTCCCACCAGCAGTGTATAAGAGTTCCCGTCTCCCCGCAGCCCCTCCAACATTTGTTATTTCCAGTGTCTTTGATTCGTGCCAGTAATGCCGGGGTGAGATGGTATCTCATTGTGGTTTTAATTTGCATTTCTCTAATGGCTAGTGATCGCGAGCATTTCCTCATGTGTCTGTTGGCCATTTGAATGTCTTCCTTGGTGAAGTGTCTGTTCATTTCCTTTGCCCATTTTTTGATAGGATTGGTTGTCTTTTTGTTGTAGAGGTGTTGGATTTTCTTGTAGATTATGGAGATTAGACCTTTGTCTGACTTGTACTGTCCAAAAATTTTTTCCCAGTCTGTAGGTTCTCTTTTAACTCTTTTGGTGAAATCTTTTGAAGAGCATAGATGTTTGATTTTTAGAAGATCCCAATTATCTAGTTTATCTGTTGGGTTTTTTGTGTTGATGTTTATGGTTTGTATCCTGTTAATGCCATGTATTAAGGTCTGAAGTGTTGGTCCTATTTTTTCTTCTATGAATTTTATAGTTTGAGGCTTTATATTCAGGTCTTTGATCCATTTTGAAGTAGTTTTTGTATATGGTGTGAGGTATGGGTCCTGTTTCATTTTTCTACAAATGGATATCCAGTTTTGCCAGCACCATTTGTTAAAAAGACTGTCTTTTCCCCATTTGATGTATTTTGGGCCCTTGTCAAAAATCAGGTGACCGTAGGTGTATGGATTTACATCTGAGTTCTCAATTCTGTTCCATTGGTCAATGTTTCTGTTGTTGTACCAGTACCAGGCTGTTTTGAGTACTGTAGCTGTATAGTAGGTTCTCAAGTCAGGTAGTGTGAGTCCTCCAACTTTATTCTTCTTCTTCAGTAGTGCTTTACTTATTCGGGGTTTCTTCCCTTTCCATATAAAGTTAATAATTAGTTTTTCCATCTCTTTGAAGAATGTTGTTGGTATTTGTATCGGAATTGCATTGTATTTGTAAATTGCTTTAGGTAGAGTTGCCATTTTCACAATGTTGAGTCTGCCTATCCATGAGCATGGTATGTTTTTCCATTTATGTAGATCCCTTTGGGTTTCATGCAGCAGTGTTTTGTAGTTTTCTTTGTATAGGTCTTTTATATTCCTGGTCAGATTTATTCCTAAGTATTTTATCTTTTTAGGGGCTATTGAAAATGGTATTGATTTCCTGATCTCCTTTTCATCGTTCTCTTTACTGGTGTATAGGAATCCAACTGATTTTTGAATGTTTATCTTGTATCCTGCTACCCTGCTGAATCTTTCTATTAGTTCCAGTAAATTTCTCGTGGAGTCTTTAGGGTTTTCTATGTATAGTATCATATCATCTGCAAACAGGGAGAGTTTAACTTCTTCATTACCAATTTGGATGCCCTTTATTTCTTTCTCTTGCCTTACTGCTCTAGCGAGAACTTCCAGCACAATGTTAAATAGGAGTGGTGATAAAGGGCATCCTTGTCTTGTTCCTGTTTTCAGGGGGAATGTTTTCAGCCTTTCTCCATTAAGAATGATGTTGGCTGTTGGTTTTGCATAGATTCCCTTTATGATGTTGAGAAATTTCCCTTCTATACCTATTTTATTGAGAGCTTTTATCAGGAATGGGTGTTGGACTTTGTCAAATGCCTTTTCTGCATCAATTGAGATAATCATGTGATTTTTTTCTTTCCTTTTATTTATGTGGTGGATTACGTTGATGGATTTTCTAATGTTAAACCATCCTTGCATACCTGGTATGAATCCTACTTGGTCGTGGTGTATTATTTTTTTGATATGATACTGAATTCTATTGGCTAAAATTTTGTTCAGAATTTTTGCATCTATATTCATGAGAGATATTGGTCTGTAATTTTCTTTTTTTGTGATGTCTTTGCCTGGTTTTGGTATCAGCGTTATGCTGGCTTCATAGAATGAATTTGGAAGTGTTGCTTCCTCTTCTATGCTCTGAAATAACTTGAGTAGAACTGGTACGAGCTCTTCTGTAAATGTTTTGTAGAATTCTCCAGTGAAGCCATCTGGGCCAGGGCTTTTTTTGGTTGGGAGTTTTTTTATTACCTTTTCAATCTCTTCTCTTGTTATGGGTCTGTTCAGATTTTCAATATCACTTTGTTGTAGTTTGGGTAGGCCGTATGTTTCTAGAAATTTATCCATTTCCTCTAGGTTTTCAAATTTGTTGGAATATAGTTTTTCATAATATTCTGTTATAATCCTTTTTATTTCAGTTGGGTCTGTTGTAATGTCCCCCATTTCATTTCTTATTTGGGTTATTTGTGCCCTCTGCTGTTTTTCTTTTGTCAGTCTGGCCAGTGGTTTGTCGATTTTGTTGATTCTTTCAAAGAACCAACTTTTGGTTTTGTTGATTCTTTCTATTGTTTTTCTGTTCTCTATTTCATTGATTTCTGCTCTGATCTTTACTATTTCCTTTCTTCCGGTGGTTGTAGGCTTTTTTTGTTGTTCTCTTTCTATTTGTTTGAGTTCTGTAGTTAATGTTTTGATTTTGTCCCTTTCTTCTTTTTTGATATGTGCATCTATTGCTATAAATTGTCCTCTGAGGACTGCCTTTGCTGTGTCCCAAAGGTTTTGGTATGATGTGTTTTCATTTTCATTTGATTCTAGGAATTTTTTAATTCCATCTCTGATTTCTTCTACTACCCATTGATGTGTAAGCAGGGTATTATTCAGTTTCCATGTAGTTAATTTTTTTTTCCTTGCTCTTTCTAGTGTTAATTTCTACCTTGATGGCATTGTGGTCAGAGAAGATACTGTGAATTATCTCAGCATTTTGGATCTTGTTGAGGATTGCTCTGTGGCCTAAGATGTGGTCTATTCTGGAGAACGTTCCATGTGCATTGGAAAAGAATGTGTACTTTGCAGCGGTTGGATGGAGTGTTCTATATATGTCTATGAGGTCCAGTTGGCTGATTGTGTCCTTTAGGTCTTCTGTATCTTTGCTAAGTTTCTTTTTAGTTGTTCTGTCCTTTACTGAGAGTGGTGTGTTGAAGTCTCCTACTATTATTGTGGAACTGTCAATTTCTCTTTTCAGTGCTGTTAGAGTTTTTTTTATGTATTTTGGAGCCCTGTCATTGGGTGCATAGATATTTATTATGGTTATGTCTTCATGATGGATCATCCCCTTAATCATTATATAGTGTCCTTCTTTGTCTTTTATGGTAGATTTTGTTTTAAAGTCTATTTTATCTGAGATTAGAATTGCCACTCCTGCTCTTTTTTGATAGTTGTTAGCTTGATATATTTTTTTCCAACCTTTGATTTTTAATAAATTGACATCTTTGTTTCTAAGATGTGTCTCTTGTAGACAGCAAATAGATGGATCCTGTTTTCTTATCCATTCTGCCACTCTCCGTCGTGGTTTGTTTTTTTAAAGAAGTTAGGATGAAACAATTTTTTTTTATTGTTGTATTTTAAATGAAGTTTACATTTCAAGTTAGTCTCCCATACAAAAATTTATACATACATTGTTATGTGACCCTAATTGCTCACCACATACTGCGACAGCATACTCCTCCTTTCTACCCGATTCCCCATGTCCATTGAACCAGCTCCTGACCCTCTCTGCCTTCCCATCTCACCTCCTGACAGAAACTGCCCCTTTGGTCTCTTGTATATACTTGAGCTAAGAGGCACACTCCTCACGAGTATCACCTTATGTCCCGCAGTGCAATCCCTGTCTGAAGAATTGGTCTCAGAAATTGTTTTAGTTCTGGGCTGATAGAGAATCTGGAGGCCATGCTTTTGAGGGTTCCTCCAATCTCAGTCAGACCATTAAGTCTTGTCTTCTTACTAGAATTTGAGTTTTGCACCCCACCTTTCTGCTGCTCCATAAGGGACCCTCTGTTATGTTCCCTGTCAGGGCATTCATTGGTGGTAGCCGGGCACCATCTAGTTCTTCTGGTCTCAGGCTGATGAAGTCTCTGGTTTATGTGGCCCATTCTGTCTCTTGAGCTAATACTTTCCTTGGGTCTTTGGTGTTCTTCATTCTCCTTTACTCCAGGTGGTTGGAACCAATTGATGCATCTTAGACAGCTACTTGCAAGCTTTTAAGACCCCAGACACCATTCACCAAAGTAGGATGCAGAACATTTTCTTAATAAGCTTTGTTATGCCAATTGACATAGATGTCCCCTGGAAGCATGGTCCCCAGACCCCTACCCTGCTACTCTGTCTCTCAAAGTGTTTGATTGTATTCAGGAAACGTCTTAGCTTCTGTTTAGTCTAGTTGTGCTGACTTCCCCTGTAGTCTGTGCTGTCCTTCCCTTCACCTAAGATGGTTCTTATCTACTACCTAGTTAGTGAATAACCTCACCCGCCCTCCCCACCCCTGTAACCATAAAAGAATGTTTTCTTCTGTGTTTAAACCTTTTCTTGAGTTCTTATAATAGTGGTCTTATACAGTATTTGTCCTTCTGTGACTGACTAAATTCACTCAGCATAATAAATTCCAGTTTCCTCCACGTTAAAAGATGTTTCACTGCTACATGATTGTTCTGTATTGTTGCGTGGTATTCCATTGTGTGGATACACCATAATTTTTTTATCCATTCATCCATTGATTGGCATCTAGGTTGCAACAAAATTTTTTTAAAAAGATTCTCTTTGTTTAATTAAGCATATATGCTTCTATTTTCCACCAATATTTGAAGGGCTTTTACATTGTTAAGTTAAAATGAAATTGAAAAAATAAATAAATATATCCGAGCCAGGGCAAATACAAATAGAATATGAAGATAAGGCCAAGGAAAAAGTTGGGAAGGCAGTAATGATCTCCTTGAGAAAGTGCTGCTTACCAACAAAGTGCATTCTCTCCCATTTTTTGGTCTAGTTTAAACAAAAATTAAAACAGAATATCTATTGGATTGAAACTATTCCAAAAATTCTCAGTAAATATCATTCTCTTGGGACTCATGATTCTACGTATGACCTGTGAGTCAAAGTTGTAACTAAGGCCTGACTTATACTACATCTCCATAGACAGATTTATCTTACTAATGCAACAGTAAAAGAGAACAGAAAATGTACACATATATGTATATATATTTTTTTCTTTCTAACTTAGGCTATATATAGGGCATGAGAATTTAGGAGAAGCTCTTTTAGAACATGGTTAGAGCAGCTATACTTCTTGTTGGCCATTTACAGTATAAAAGCATAGTTATTATATTTAATACTAAACAGGTAGTCAGAACAAGCTAATGGTGGGCAAAACATTCGTGTCCATAATGAGGGCTCAGTTGTGTCCAAAATACACACTGGTGTGACATGCAGACATTTGGCTTGGTGGGTGTTACAGGCTCCCTCTTCCCTCATATCTTCTTCCTTGGCCAAAACTAAGTAACTGGCATTTAAAGAAACTTGCATTTTTTTTTTTTTTTTTTTTGGTAATGAGCTTTGGGGATCAAAGTTTGGGTTAAACTATGTGTGGACCAAAGACAGTTTATAAAGAAACAAAGATTTGTAGATGCCTCGGCCATATAGGAAACGTGAAGTATGCATTGATGAGGAGAAAAATAAGGAAGTAATTTTTTTTTTTAAATAATATCAGGTGTTAAGAAGGAAAAGAAGAGAGAAAAAAAAAAAAAAAGCAGATGTCCTAGTATACAAAAATGTATGTTCCACAGAGGATGACGATGATTCCAAATTCTGTATCTGAATAGAAAACTATTGTTGAGGCTTTGGATGTATAAAATCAGAAGCTTGGACAAGACTAGTATCAGGCTGTAAACACAGGTAAGGAAAGATCCAGTGAAGTGCTTACCCTAAATGAGGTAGAAAAAGTGGACCTATTTTATAAACATGTTTAATTGTTAAAAAAAAGGAAATAAGCTGAACCTATTTGAAAGATGTAAGGAAAACTGATGGAAATGAAAAGAGGAAGAGGGTGAAAATCAAATTTGGTTTTACATCTATTTACAGAAGAAGAGAACAAACTGGGATGTTTGGGTAATAACAAATGACTTGAGACGTGAAGAATTCAAAAAGTATGGAAAGGTCAGATTTTGGAAATGAAAAAGAAAACAAGACAAAAGACCTATGGCTTTCAGTAGTTCTTTAGGCACCCAGTTCTGGAAAATGACCCCAACTAATTATGAACTATATCTTCTTCCTATTGACAGAGAACATTTCACTTGGAAAAAAAAAAAATAGGAGCAAGGGGAAGTATCTTTCTCAAGTAAGAGTTAGAAGTCTAAAAAAATTAAAAAACATGAGTCTTAGGAATTACCACTAAGCAGCAGAAGGGAAAAACAACAAGCAAACCAAAACCAATCCAAAATAAAACAAAACCCCAAAATCTTGGCATCTTGCTGAGGATGGTGAAATATACAGAGATGAGTACTATGAGTAAGGCAAAGCCATGAATGTTTTATCAGGAATAAAATATTCTAAACGTGGGAGTACCTCACTTCTCCAAGAAAATACTGCTTCCCTGAAGAGCTCATATCAATGCAGAACTAAATGCAAAGATCACAAGGGTAAAGGAAGTCTTGCAAAAGGAAAGTAAGAGACTTTAGAGATATTTGGAAGGCATAATAAAAGGGAATAAGGTAGACTCAGAGAAGTCCTGGGAAATGGAAGTGTGGTAATTTTGTGTTTCAGATGCCACTTGTCAAGAGAAGGGGAGGTCTTCTGCACAGGCGACAGATTTTCATCCTCCACTTCTATCTACAGGTTATGGAAATCTTAGTGTCACATAAAAGGTTAGCTCTCTGAAGGCAGGGGCTTTTGTTTTGTTGACTGTCCTGTGTCCAGTGGCTAAAGGAATGCCTGGTATTTTAGTAGGTACTCAATGAATCTCTAAAGAGCCTTGGTGGCACAGTGGTTAAGTGCTCAGTTGCTAGCCAAAAGATCAGTGGTTCGAACACACCTGCTCCATGGGAGAAAGATGTGGCAGACTGCTTCCATAAAGATTACGGCCTTGGAAATCCTATGGGCAATTCTACTCTGTCCTACAGTCTCTCTGAGTCAGAATAGACTTGACAGCAACGGGTTGGTTTTTCAGTGAATCTCTGTTGAGTAATGATTGAATATACTACTACTAAACTCTACCAATTTCCAGTATTGTGCTTGATAAATGCAAATAATACACTCATAAAATAATGTGTTTTTAAGTAAATAGTTTTTCCAGTGAAATTCCAAAATTAAATTAAATGTGTTTTTAAGTATCTGAAATCATTCTCTAGAATTGTTGAACACAAATCAACGACTTTGGTTGGGATGGGGATTTGCTGGCAAGAGACAACTGGATAGATTGAAGCTTTAAGCTACTATCTAGGATTGTGCATTCTAGTTGCTGACTTTTTGAAGGACAAATTAATTCATGAAAATATAATATTTCATTACAGTTACCTATTTTCATTACAATTACCTATTTTTCTAACCTACACTGCCATATGGTAAAAAAAACAAGGTATCCAAATTAGCTTTAACTTATTTAACTTGTTTGGATGGAAGAGAAAAATAAAGATGAAAATAAGAACTTCTCAAAATTATCACTTTAATTCCAAAAGATCATTCCTATTAATCCTGTTTTTCATGATGATCAGCCTTCAGGATAAAAAAAATATTAAGAGTCTGTAGTGGTTTCGTGTAGCTGAGCTCATAGCGTAAGCCATAAGAAAAATATTGATGGATAGTTCACCAAAAATTTTTAATCTAATGTTTCCCTTCATTTTTTATCTATAAAGTGACAAAGATTGTAAGAATAGACTGTATCAGATGGCCTAAGGACTATACACTGGGCTAATTTAACTAAAAAGTTAATAGGATTAAAATATTAAACAAGAATCAAAGCTGTCTTTCAGAACAAACCTTGGATAGATCATTGTAATCTGCTGAAATACAATGCAGCAGAAATTTTTCTATTAGAAGAATTCTAATACACAAACCAAAATACATTCACAATGAAATGTAAACAAACCCTCAGTGTATGTAATTAAGTTATAATTAAAATAACAACATAAAGTAGTATGACTTCTCAGCAGAGATATTGTGGGCTGAATCAGTGACCACAGCATGGAGCTCTTGGAGATGCTGACGACAAAGACTAAAAGGCACAGAATGGAAGTGACCATTGAACCCCACCTTCCAGCTGGGTCATTTCTAACAGGAGACAATATAAACAGAACTTCACTCCTTTGAGTTGCACTGTATAACGTGCGTGTGTGTGTGTGTTTGTATGTGTGTTTTCTTTCTGTCTTTTTCAAATTCAAAATATAAAAGTGGAGGGATCAAAGACATTGACAAGATTAAACTTACAGGGAAAAGAGGACATTAGGGGAAAATCAATAAAAACAGATGTGCATCTACACATATTTATTTTAGCAGCTCTAACCAAAACCTAACTCACTGCCATTTAGTCTTAGAAAGTGTTAATTTCCACTGATGACCACAGTCCTTGATGTCACAAATCTGCTGCAACTCCTAATCCTTTTCTTGAATTACAGTCTTTAGTTGTCCAGAAGCCCATGATCTGTTCAGGCAGTTTTTCTCACTAGCTTTAGGCATTTTCTAGACCAGTCCTTATTGATTTTAAATTGTATACCTTTTACACGTTTTATTTTTGACAGTCTCAGCAAAAAGCTTGTGCAACCACCCAGTCTCAAAGGTAGTTATCAAGATGTCTTAGTTATCCAGTGCTGCTATAACAGAAATACCACAAGTGGATGGCTTTAACAAAAATAAATTTATTCTCTCACAGTCTAGGAGGCTAGAAGTCCAAATTCAGGGCTTCAGTGCCAGGGGGAGGCTTTCTCTCTCTGTTGGCTCTGGAGAAAGGTCCTTGTCATCAACCTTCCCCCTGTCTAGGAGCTTCTCTGCACAGGAACCTTGGGTCCAAAGGACGCATTCTGCTTCCAGCTCTGCTTTCTTGGTGGTATGAGGTCCCCCTGTGTCTCTGCTCACTTCTCTCTTTAATATTTCAAAAAAGATTGGCTTAAGACACAATCTAATTTTGTAGACTGAGTCCTGCCTCATTAATGTAACTTCCACTAATCCCATCTCATTAACATCATAGAGATAGGATTTACAACACATACGAAAATCACATCAGATGACAAAATGGTGGACAATCACATAATACTGGGAATCATGGCCTAGTCAAATTGATACACATATTTTTTGGGGACACAATTCAATCCATGATGCATGGTTAATTGAAACGTGAGTCTATTTCATATTTTACTGCAGAAGTCCAAAGCTGTTATTTCAAATCAAAATCACATTATTTTTACAGAATCAGATTTAGTGGTTCAACAACATTCTATTACATGTTGTTGTTAGTTGCCATGGAATCAATACTGAGTCATAGTGGCCTCATGTGTACAGAGTAGAAATACTCCATAGGGTTTTCAAGGCTGTGATCTTTTGGAAGCAAACCTGTAGCTCTGTCTTCTGAGGCATCTTTGGGGCGTTTAAACTGTCAACCCTTGGCTACTGTTCAAGTGCTTAAACATTTGCACCACCCAGGGAACCGTCCATTACACAGATGACAAACTCATATTGTATCCTGTATACTATTCCTACTTGTATATTGATAATCACACAAAGGCTAGTATTTTATAGTACATTTTATTGTTTTCATGAATTTTTATTAGGGAACAATCTAGAAATATTGTAGAAAATATAGAATCGAATTACTGAAAAAAGTTACGTACATTTTCATTTTCTGGATAAAGCTTTAGTAGTTTGCATCTTTTTTACATTATTTGCAACTATGTATTAATTTCCTCTTATATCCATTAGTTTTAGATATCATTTAAAAAAACAAGGCAAACAACCTGATCCTCCAAAAAAATCTGTTATTGTGCAGATGAAATTGCATTTTGTTAATTAAATTTGTATTTATTTGAGAATAATAGAAGTTGAATTAATTTGTCAGGTATTTATTACTGTTCATAATTTATAAATATTCTACCTACATCCTTTGACTCTATTTTTATAGTGAAGCAACCATTTTTTTAAACTGATTTGTAAGATTTTTTTTAATAATGACTACATTAACCCTTTATCATGTGTTTTTTTGTGCATGTGTTCGTTTGTTTTCTTTTCAAAGTTATTTACATTTTAAGTACGGAAGTATATTTATGAGATTAATCAAAGGGTTTTTGAATGGTATCTTCCTATAGATTAATGCGCTTTCCTATATATAACATTATGTAAATATCCACTTGAATTTTATTCTATTCTATGGTTGCTTTATTTTTCTTTCTTTTAGTATTTCGAATTTTAAAAAGCAAATTCTTAATTCAAAATTCTAATTTAAACATAAATTTTATAAATATTCCTGACTTGTCTTCATTCAAGAAATTGATAAACATGTCAAAGATAAATGGTCAAGAACAGTCCATTACAGTAAGCACATGGAGTGAGACCTTATTTCCAAATTTCTAATGGGCAGTGTTATATCTGGGAAACTGGATTGGAAGTTTCACTCTTAAAGTAAGGACTCAGGAGTGTTTGGGGTTGTTACTAATTATTTTCACCTTTTGGGCAGAAAGCTATGTTCCTATTTTCAGAGTATTCAGATATTAAAAAATAGTATGAATGGCAAGGGACCTTTTCAAGGTACTGATTGGATTCTTATCCTGATCTGGGGCACCACTGGATACGTTAGACAAGAGGCCACTACCCAAACCTGGGGAAAAAAGTCTAAATTTATATTATGCTAAGGAATGGAAGCTCCCAGTCACTTTAGGGAGGCAATGTATTATAATTTTATGGGAAACGTGGAGTTATGGATTTTTAGAAGCTTTAGTGTTTAAGAATTGGTTTATCTTAGGGGTACAGAATAAAAATTAAAAAAAAAAAAAAAAAAAACCATTGCCATCAAGTCAATTCCGACTCATAGAGACCCTATAGGAGAAAGTAGAACTGTCGCATGGGGTTTCCACGGAGCACTTGGTGGATTTGAACTGCTGACCTTCAGGTTATCAGTGGAGCTCTTAACCACTGTGCCACCAGGGGTCCAGGGTAGAGAATAGAAACTTTTTATTCTCAGGCGTCTTTTAGTGACTTTCCAGGAAAACTTGCTGCTCTGTTGTGAATGCTGCTAAATTTATTCTGTATAACTGTAACATTTACTTATATTAAACATTTTCCTTTTTTTTTTTTTTTTAATGTATCTTTCTGTCAATCGTTGTCACAATACCTATCATGGAACAAAAAAAAAAGAAAGATTGCCATTAAAAAGACTTTCCAGAACCATGGAGGCTGGATGAACCCTTGATACCACTGCCCTGATAACCTTTAAACCTTAAACCAAAAATATCCTCTGAAGTCTTGTTAAAACCAAAAAATAATTTAGCTTAACTAGTGAAAAATGTCTGCCTTGAATATTATAAAAAGCCCTGGTGGTGCATTGGTTAAGCACTTAGCTGCCAACCAAAAGGTCAGCAGTACAAACCTACCAGCCACTCTGAGGGAGAAAGATGTGGCAAGTCTTTGGTAAAGATTTACTGCCTTGGAATTTCTATGGGGCAGTTCTACTCAGTCCTATAGAGTCGCTATGTGTCAGAATAAACTCCACGAGAATGAATTTGAGTTTTGGGTTTCAGCATTATGCTCTTTTAAGAACTATCTAGATGGGATCAAATTGACAGCAGCAACTCAAAAGATTAGATAGGAACCTTAGGGGGCAGTGAGTTTATGTTCATGGGGAAGAAACAACTAGAAAAGGAGGGTGAGAATGGCTGCACAACACAAAGAATGTAATCAATGTCACTGAGTTGTACATGTAGAAATGGTTGAATTGATGTATGATTTGCTGTGTATATTCTCAAAAACAATAGCAACAAAATAAAATAAAACAAAGAAACAAAATACACTGTTTTACTGAGTTCTGGGAGGTGCATTTGTAGTCCCAGCTACTGTGGAGGCTGAGGCAGTAAAATCGTGGCCCAGGAGTTCTGGGCTGTAGTGTCCTATACCTATCCAGTTTATGCACTAAGTTTGGCATCAATATGGTGACCATCCTGGTGAGGACAACCACCAAGTTGGCTAAGGAGGGGTGAACTGGCCAGGTTGGAAACAGAGGTCAAAAATAGACAGTTTCAAGGAGTATCTGCATGTTATAGTATATATATTTGCCCATAACTTCTTACGTGTGAAAGGGACGTGCACCTGGAGAGTAAGTACATGGGATTCCCAGAACGGGTTTTAAAAACATCCAAGTTTAGAGCTGTCTGACAATTACCACAAAGCTGAAATCAAAGCTGGTGGAGCAGTGGTTAAGTGCTCAGCTTCTAACTGAAAGATTGGCAGTTTAAACCTACCAACAGCTCCACAAGATAAAGATGTGGTAGTCTGTTTCTGTAAAGATTTACAGCCTTGGAAATCCATGGGACAATTCTACTCTATCCTACAGGGTCACTATGAGTGGGAATCAACTCGATGGCAACAGGTTTGGTTTGGTTAGTTGGTACTCCTGAGCTCAAATCCTCACCATTTTATGACCACAAAGGAAAAAGACTTCTTTTTTTCAGTTTCAGAATGAAAAATCCTGGGACAGATGGCTGTGGAGTTAAAACTGTGTTATGTCCTTGCTTCTGCCTCTTCAGGCTGTGTGACCTGGGGGGAATGACTGAACTTCCCTCTAAGTGTTCTCACCACACAAGGAGGGTAATAATAAGGGCTGACTTCAACAGGTGTTGAAAGGAGTCAATAAGAAAATGCATATTAATAGTGCTGTGCTTGCCAAATTTAATCCTAAAAAAAAGTTATTTTTATTATTATTATTATACATATAATATGAAATACCATATTAATGCCAATATGGAAATAAGTTCTCACTCCATATGCTTCCTGTAATGAATTGTTCTTGACCATTTACCTTTTGAAATGTTTATCAATTCCTTAAATGAAGACAAGTCAGAAATATTTATTAAATATACATATATATATTAAAAAGTTGGGAAGAGAAGAAGTTGTATGTAAAAATCTAGCTAAATGATAGAGTTAGCAGAAATCTAAAATGTCTTCATTTTAGTCTAGCATTAAAACTTAAAATGAATTTGTATAAATTTAGATAGGGAGACAATTAAGATAACAACAGCTATTTCATATGAAAAGGAAATACCCTGAGTTGTAACTGATTACAAATTCATAGTGAGTCTACAGTAGCTACAGTGATTTGGATGCCAAAAAACAATTCTAATGCCAAGTTAGAACAGAATAAATGAGTATGACGGTTAAGATTGTGTGTCAACTTGGCTGGGCCATGATTTTAAGTGTTTTGGCAGTTGTATAATGTTGTGATCACTTCCCAGTTGAAATTTGATGTGATCACCTCCACGATGGAATATGCTGAGTGGTACCAGCGGAAGTGGGGCCTGTGGCAGCTCACTGCCCCCTCAGCCTTCATCTCTCTGCCCTCTACCGCTTCCTTCCTTCCTGCTCACCTTGCCAAGACTTCTGGCTTGTTCTGGACACAGCAGCTACCTCTTTTGTTGTCTGACCTCTGGTTCTTGGAACTTGAGCTAACGGCTTACCTATCGATCTTGGGGTTTGTCAATCTTCACAGCCTTCTAGCAAGAGTCCTGCTCCCTGACCTGCTGATCTTGGGTTCACCAGCCCCTGCAGCTGCATGAATCAGGAGAAACTATGTGGTCTTGCCTACCTATCTTGGGATTTTTCAACCTTCACAGCCTGTGAGTAGGAGCCTTGCTCTCCGACCTGCCAATCTTGGGTTTGCCAGCTTCTCCGGCTCATGAATTGGGAGTGGCCTCTATCCTGATCCATAGACTTGGGATGCTCCAGCCTCTACAATCATGTGAGCTGTTTCCTTGATATAAATATCTCTGTGTATATATTTATATGCTTTACTGGTTTTGCTTCTCTAGAGAACCCAGCCTAAGACATTTGGTACCAAGAGTGGTTCAAGAGAAACAAAACTGTAAGGATGAGTTTTTTAAAATTGGTCTCAAGTCTGGTTAGTTTTAAAGATGTTGCTGACTCTGCTTCCAGTAGTAAAGAGGGCACTACTAATCCATGGCATGAGGAGAAAAATCAAATATGCAAAATATCACCACCAATAAATCAGGTATTGGTGAAAGGCGAGGCTCTGGGTGACTGCATATATGATACTTTTCTGCAATTTTGTCATAATGAGAAGTATAAGGAAGCTGATTGGTTGGTCCTACTTTCACTAGACAAACTGGTGAAAGAAAGAGATGCACTCAGGACTTCAGAGTCAAAGTTCAAGTGTCGCATAAGTGACCTCAAAGCTTCCACCTGTGCTTTGAAAGAAAGCCTTATTTATCGTAGCAACAGAGCTGATATTGCTGAAAACCAAACCCAGACTCTTATTGTGAGAGTGGCTGAATTACGCTAGCTCAACTGTCAACCTTGAGAGGTGTCTGAAGTTAAAGAGAGGACACTGATTGGGAAGAAATGGGATCCCAAAACTTGGGATGGGGGCATATGGGCAGATAACCAGGAAGCTGGAGACACTGAGCCCCTAAATTCCATTGAATCACTCGTGCCAACAGAACCACTCCCATCTGAAGAGATTACTTCATGTTTGTCTGCTACACTATACCTCCCTGAAAAACCATTAGCCCCTCCACTCCCATTTAATGAGATTAGCCCTAGCCCAGCTGCCTCTAAAGAGCCCTTGCCTGAGTCATTGCCTGGGGCATTGCCTGAGGTAGATGCTTTACTAGACAATGCTGAATGTTCTCAAAACAATTCCACACTACCCATTCTGGCTTCTAGACCTATAACTAGACTTAAATCCCAGCCCCCAAAGTGAAGTACAAAGTGTGACCCAGGAGGAGGTACGCTAAACTTCAAAAGAATTACTCGACTTTTCTAATATGTACAAATAGAAACCTGGGGAATACATATGGGAATGGCTATTAAGGGTGTGGGATAATGGTGAAAGGAACATAGAGATGAATCAGTCTGAGTTTATTGATATGGGTTCACTAAAAACAGATTCTTCATTCAAAGTTTCAGCTTGAAAAGTTAGGAAAGGATCAAATAGTTTATTTGGTTGGGCTGCTGAAGCATGGACTACAAGGTGGCCCACACTAAATCAAGTTGAAGCACCAGACCTGCCTCGGTATACTGTAGGAGAAGGTATCCAAAGGCTTAGGAAAATTTGGATGCTAGAACGGATTTATCAGGTTAGACCCACAGACCTACACATGGAATGCCCAGAGGACAAAACTTTTACCAAAACTGTGAGGAGCAGATTTGTGAAGGGAGCTCCAGCATCCTTGAAGACTGCTGTGATTGCTATTTTATGTAAATGAGATTTGACAGTGGGAACTGCCCAAACTGAATTAAGACACCTAACTGCAATGGGGCTGTTTGGTCCCTGTGGTAGTAGGTGCCACGTGGTGGCATTTAGTTGACAAAGACAAGGTGGGTGTGGTTACAGTAATGGACAGCAGAGTCAAAGCAGTAATCAGAATAGTCTGACTCGTATGAATTTATGGCATTGGCTACTTAGTTATGGTATTCCTAGGAGTGAAATACATGGGAAATGTACTATTTAGTTGATCTATACAAACGGATGAATTCTAGGTCAGGTGAACAATAGTCTAACATGAATCGCCAGAATAGAGAGTCACGGTCCCTCAATCAATTCCCAGACTACAGCGAGTTTAAAGACCCACAACCCCTTGAATGAAGGGGATTCCAGGTCCCCTTGAGGAAGGACTCCAATACACTGCCAAAAATTTATACTGTTAATCTCTCTCCCAGCCTTCCCCAAAGGAATCTACGGCCTTTTATGAGAGCTACCGTTCACTGGGGAAAAGGAAATAATCAGACTTTTTGGGGTGTACTGGATACTGGCTTTGAACTGACACTAATTCCAGGAGACCCAAAACATCACTGTGGCCCACCAGTCAGGGTGGGGGCGTATGCAGCTCAGGTTATTAATGAAGTCTTGACTCATGTCCATCTCACAGTAGTTCCAGTGGGTCCCCAAACCCATCCTGTAGTGATTTCCCCAGTTCCAGAATGCATAATTATAATAGATATACTCAGCAACTGGCAGAACCCACACATTGGATCCCTGACAAGTTGAGTAAAGGCTATTATGATAGGAAAAGCCAAGTGGAAGCCATTAGAACTACCTCTACCTGGGAAAATAGTAAACAAAAAGCAATACCACATTCCTGGAGGGATTACTACCACCATCAAGGACTTGAAGGATTCAAGGCTGGTGATTCCCACCACATCTTCATTGAGCTCACCTATTTGGCCCATGCAAAAAACAGATGGATCTTGGAGAATGACAGTAGATTACCGAAAACTTAACCAGGTGGTGACTCTGATTTCAGCTGCTGTTCCAGAAGTAGTTTCATTGCCTGAGAAAATTAATACATCTCCTGGTACCTGGTATGCCTCTGCTGATCTGGCTAATGCCTTTTTCTCCATACCTGTTTTAAAGGACCACCAGAAGCAGTTTGCTTTCAGCTGGCAGGGCCAGCAATACTCCTTCACTTGCCTACCGCAGGGCTACATCAACTCTCTAGCCCTGTCATAATCCAGTCCGCAAGTACTTGATCACCTTTCCCTTCCACAAGATGTCACATTGGTCCATTACGTTGATGACATTATGCTGATTGGACCTAGTAAGGAAGAAGTGTCAATGACTCTGGACTTACTGGTAAAACATTTGCATGCTAGAGGGTGGGAAATTAATCGCACAAAAATTCAGGCACTGTCCACCTCAGTGAAATTTCTAGGGGTCCAGTGGTGTGGGGCATGTCAAGATACTCCTTCTAAAGTGAAGGATAAGTTATTGCATCTTGTTGTTCCCACAACTGAAAAGGAGGCACAGTGCCTAGTGGGCCTCTTTGGATTTTGGAGGCAACATATTCCTCATTTGGGTGTGCTATTCCAGCCTATTAAGTGACTTGAAAAGCTGCTAGTTTTGAGTGGCACCCAGAACAAGAGAAGGATCTGCAACAGGTTCAGGCTGCTGTGCAAGCTGCTCTGCCACTTGGACCATATGATCCAGCTGATCCAATGGTGCTTGAGTGTCTATGGCAGATAGAGATGCTGTTTGGAGTATTTGGCAGGCCCCTATCGGTGAATCACAGTGCAGACCCTTAGGATTTTGGAGCAAAGCCCTGCCATCCTCTGCAGATAACTACTCTCCTTTTGGGAAACAGATTTTGGCTTGTTATTGGGCCTTAGTAGAGACTGAATGTGTAACCACGGGAGGGCAATTCACCATGTGGCCTGAGCTGCCCATCATGAACTGGGTGTTGTCTGGCTCACAGAACCATAAAGTTGGACATGCACAGCAGTACTCCTTCATTAAATGGAAGTGGTATGTACAAGATCGGGCCCAAGCAGGACCTGAAGGCACAAGTAAGTTGCATGAGGAAGTGGCCCAAATGCCCATGGTCTCCACTCCTGTCACATTATCTTATATCTTCCAATCTGCACCTATGGCCTCATGAGGAGTTCCTTATGACCAGCTGACTGAAGAAGAGAAAACTCATGCCTAGTTTATAGATGGTTCTGTGTGATATGCAGGCACCACTCGAAAATGGACAGTTGCAGCATGACAGCCCCTTTCTGGGAACTCCCTGAAGGGCAGTGTGAAGGGAAATCCTCCCAATGGGCAGAACTTCAAGCAGTGCACCTGGTTGTTCAGTGTGCTTGGAAGGAGAAATGGCCAGATGTGTGACTGTATACTGATTCATGGGCTGTGGCCAATGGTTTGGCTGGATGGTCAGGGACTTGGCAAGAAGACAATTGGAAAATTGGAGACAAGGGTTTATGGGGAAGAGGTATCTGGATAGACCTCTCTGAATGGGCCAAAGAAGTGAAGATATTTGTGTCTCATGTGAATGCTCACCAAAGGGTGACCTCAGCAGAGGAGGATTTTAACAATCAAGTGGATTGTTAAACCAATCATCCTCTTTCCCCAGCTACTCCCATCATTGCTCAATGGGCTCATGAAAAAAGTGGCCAGGGTGTCAAGGATGGAGGTTATGTATGGGCCCAGCAACATGGACTTCCACTTACCAAGGCTGACTTGGCTACAGCCAATGCTGAGTGCCCAATCTGCCAGCAGCACAGACCAATACTGAGTCCCTAATGTGGCACCATCCCTTGAGATGATCAGCCAGCAAACCGGTGGCAAGCTGATTACATTGGACCACTTCTATCATGGAAAGGGCAGCATTTAGTCCTTACTGGAATAGACACTTACTCTGCATATGAATTTGCCTTCCCTGCATGCCATGCTTCTGCCAAAACTACCATCCATGGACTTACAGAATGCTTTATCCACCATCATGATACCCCACACAGCATTGCCTCTGATCAAGGGACTCACTTCACAGCAAATGAAATGCAGCAGTGGGCCCACACTCACGGAATTCACTGGTCTTACCATGTTTCCCATCACCCTGAAGCAGCTGGCTTGATAGAACAACGGAATAGCCTCCTAAAGACACAACTATGGTGCCAGCTAGTGGCAATACCTTGCAGGTTTGGGGCAATGTTCTCTAGGAGGCTGTACATGCTCTAAACCAGCATCCAATATATGGTACTGTTTCTCCCACAGCCAGGATTCATGGGTCTGGGAATCAAAGAGTGGAAATGGGAGTGGCATCACTCACTATTACCTCTAGTGACCTACTCACAAGATTTTTGCTTCCTGTCCCCACAACCATATGCTCTGAAGGTCTAAAGGTCTTAGTTCCAAAAGGAAGAATAGTCCCACCTGGAAACACATCATTGATTCCACTGAATTGGAAGTTAAGAATGCCACCTGGCCACTTTGGGCTCCTTAGGCCTCTGGATCAACAGGCAAAGAAGGGAGTTACCGTACTGGCTGGTGTGATTAATCCTGATTACCAAGAGGAAATCAGATTGATATTACATAATGGAGATAAAGAAGACTATGTCTGGAATGCAGGATATCCCTTAGGGCATCTCTTAGTACTACCATTCCCTGTGATTAAAGTCAATGGAAAACTACAGCAACCCAATTCCAGCATGACTACTAATGGCCCAGACCCTTCAAAAATGAAAGTTTGGGTCACCCCATCAGGCAAAGAACCACGACCAGCTGAGGTGCTTGTTGAGGGCAAAGGGAATACGAAATGGTTGATGGAAGAAGGTAGTTCAAAATACCAGTTATGGCCACGTGACCAGTTGCAGAAATGAGGACTGTAATTGTTATGAGTATTTCTGCTTTGTACGTGTGCATCAGATATTTTTGTTTTCTTCAGTTATATAAGATGTAAACGGAGCTAATGTGGTTTTGGTTGTACGTGTGTTAGTTTTATCATGTTACATGTAAGTATGACTTTGTAGTTGTTCTTCTTCAGAGATTATGTATGGTTTGGGGAGATGTGTACAGGTGCCACGTTGACAAGGGATGGACTGCGTTGAAAGGGATGACAAGGGTTAAAGGGATGACAAGGGTTAAAACTGTGTGTTAACCTGGCTGATCCATGATTTTCAGGGTTTTGGCAGTTTTATAATGTGATCACTTCCCTATTGAAATTTGATATGCAATCGCCCCCATGATGGAGTCTGCCGAGTGGTACTAGTGGGGACAGGGCCTGTGGTGGCTCACCGCCCCTTCGGCATTCACCTCTCCACCCTCCACCACTTCCTTCCTTCCTGCTCACCTTGCCAAGGCTTTTGGCTTATTCTGGATCCAGCAGCTGCCTCTCTTGTTGTCTGACCTCTGGTTCTTGGTACTTGAGCTAACAGCTTACCTGTTGATAGTGGGATTCACTGACTTTCACAGCCTGTGAGCGGAAGTCCTTCTCTCTGACCTGCCGATCTTGGGTTTGCCAGCTTCTGCGGCTGTGTGAATTGGAAGAGGCCTCTATCCTGATCCACGGACTTGGAACGTTCCAGCCTTTACAATCGCGAGAGTTGTTTCCTTGATATAAATATCTCTCTAGATGTATTTATACGCTTCACTGGCTTTGCTACTTTAGAGAACCCAGCCTACGACAAGAGTGTCCCTTTCTATTTTATATTAGGCCATATCTTAAAGTCTGATATTTACTTCTAGTAGTTTTCAAGTTGATATTGGAAAATTTCTGTGTCAACAGGCATTCAGCCTTGACTATAAGTCAATTAAAAAGCCTGTCATTTACAACAGAGTAAATATCTCTGGAATACATAGCTTAGTATCATCTTAGAGAGAATAAAAGAGTTAAAATCACAAGATTCGGGTTCAGAAACATTTGGTTTGAAGTCTAGCTTGGTCAGTTACTATCTGTATAACTTTGCCCAAGTTGCTAAATCTCACTAAGACTTAATTTTCTCCTCTGAAACCTGGATGTATTAGTATCCACCACCTCGGTTTTTTGGACGGAGTAAGTAACACGTATATCAGATGTCTATTATACTCCTGGCAATGAACAAACACAGATAAAGAGAGAGCTATTTATTTTTATTGGAGCCTTTAGGGAAGATAATAAGTAAAGGGCAACCTTGTCCTGAAGCCTTCCTTTACAGCCAAGCTGACTCTGTCTTTCCTTCTCACCTTTCACATAAATTTTCTTATTTGTAAATATTTGAAAAACTGCCAGGTGAAAAGTACCAGACATTTTCATAATTTAAAAGACTGAAATAAAATCATGGTGTGAATTTATTAGGAATACCCTTTTCTCTGACTAGAAAGGAAATTATCAAATAACTAAAAATTTCAAAGAAAAAAGATGAAAATCTATGATCCTCCCTTGTGAACTAATGAATTTCTCATCAGTAGAGATGGATGATCATGTGCGTGCTGTTCTCTACCTATTAGGCTGACATTTGTCTGGAAGAAGTCTGGAGTCCCTTTCCGTTTGGGAGTCTATATTTCGATAAACTGCAAAGTGTGGGAATACATGCAATGAGAACACCATGCTTTTTTTTTAATCAGTGATACTATTAGGGTCACCCACAAAGCTTCACCATCATTTTCACTGAACACTTATTAGTCTTTCATTTGGAGCAGCATCATTTTACTTTCACTAGAATTTATCTACCTATATGCTTCCAAAAGGTAATAACCTTGAAAACCCTATGGAGAAGTTCAACTCTGCATATATGGGGTAGCCATGAGTCAGAATCAACTTGAGGGCAACTAACAACCACAACAAAATATATGGCAAACATTTTTTTTTTCCTTTTTTTTTTAATTGTACTTTAGGCGAATGTTTACAGAACAAATAGTTTCTCATTAAATAGTCAGTACACATATTCTTTTATGACGTTGGTTAACAACCCCACGACATGTCAACACTCTCCCTTCTTGACCTTTTTTTTTTTGGTGAAAATATACATAGCCAAAGATACACCATTTCAAAAATGTCTACATGCACAATTCAGTGACATTGATTACGTTCTTCCAGTTGTGATGCTATTCTCACTTTAGATGAAGGTTTACAGAACAAAATAGTTTCTCATTAAACAGTTAGTACACATGTTGCCCTATGACAATGATTAACAACCCCACTACATGTCAATACTGTCCTTACTCAACTTGGGTTCCCTATCACCAGCCTTCCTGTCCCCTTTGGCCTTCTAGTCCTTGTCCCTGGACTGCTGGGCCTCATTAGTCCCATTTTGTTTTAATAAAATTTTGATTGAATGATCAAGTTCTTCACAATAACAATACCTTGTTCATTCAATATCATCTATACACCTTATGGAGAAACATCTCTAAGTAGTATTGTTCTTTATGATAAACTGCCATGAGGTTTATGCTTTCTTTAACTAAAGTAATAACTTTGAATATCAGATGCAAAACTTGTGTTGTTGTTTATTTTGTTTTTTAAACCTATATTACAAAATAATCCTCTTATTCTTCCAAAGATGGATCCATTGACTGAAGAAAAAAATTAGACATTCTGGCATAATATAAATATGACACGACTTAGTCAAAGCTTTGAAATACACCCACTCCTCACTTACCGACATGTTTAGGTTCCAAACACCAGGTCATTATGTGAAAATCAGCTTTATGCAAAACACTCGCAATTTCCTGCTCCAACCTCCCCTATTCCCCAGCTCAAACTCTCCCAGCTGGGCAGCCGCAGCCCCTCTGTACCTGTGGAAGTCAGGGGCTTGCCCTCGCTCTGCTCGCCAGAATCTGAATCCACATTGTGGGTTGCTGACCAGCGTTCTCTGCCACCTGGCTTCCCAGCTCAGGCTCCAAGGCACGCTGCGTGCAAGAAGTGCTGGGAGAGAGCCAAGAAGAGTGAGAGAAGAGGGAGGGAAGGCACCAGCCGGCAGGAGCCGGAGCGTTGGACTCCCCACGGGTTTCAGACTGGAGCTAGACATCCGGGTTGGGGGAGGGGTGGGCAAGGTGCTGTTTTTCCCTCCACGAGGCCTGGATGGGCTGCTCCCAGCAAGGTTTTGTGGGTTGGAGGGAGTGTTAATGCAGAAAATAGTTAGATAGTACATTTTTTACTATTGTTATAAATGTGAAATATCGGATAATGAGATAGTCAATCAGTGAGAAGTAGGTATAGTATAAAAGAGTGGCAATGAATAAGGCTAATGCCTTAAAAAAAAATTGGTTATTTTCAAGTAACGTGGCACCACTAGTGTTATTTTCCTCTTCCTTCCCCCTAAAAGGACTTCCACTAATTGATTATCTGAAAGTAAATCCTTAGTGGCTACTACTTGACATGCTTAAGTAGAGACTAGGAAGACAGATGAAGTCCCATTGCTATTGCTGTGGAGTCAATTCTGACTGATAGCGGCTCTACAGGACAGAGTAGAACTGCCTCACAAGGTTTCCAAGGGTGTGATCTTTACGGAAGCCAACTGCCACATATTTCTCCCATGGAGTGGTTGGTGATTTCCAACCGCCGACATTCGACACTGTGGTTAGCAGCCAAGTACGTAACCACTATGTCACCAAGGCTCCTTCATAGATGAGCTCATGGAATATAAATATAATTTTTTTATGAAATGTATGTATGCAATTTGTAATAATTCTAAATATTTCAAAGATTATTAATCATTATTCTTCTAAAATTTGAAATGCCATACAATGCCTCAAATTACATTATTTGGTAGGTCTATTTAAGCATTTCCACATTTCAAGAAATTTAAGAGATACCATTCAATATGTCCTAAAATGAATAATTACTGTATAAAATGTTCTGACAGATGTATCAATAAAAAAACATATTATGTCCAGAACCTACGAAGCATGTGATTTTTGGCCAAGTAGTTCTTCTAATGATTTTGGCAATTTTCCTTTTTTTGATATGTGACTATTCCGTGTTATTACTTTTAATAGTCTGCATTTATAGGACTATAAAATGAGTTTTCTTTGGAAACATTGGCATTTCATCACTATTTTTATTTTGCCAATATTTCAAGACAATCTAGCATTCTACCTTTTTTTCCCCCTATCAGACTTGCTTTAATTAAAATTGGTAACTTAAAATTATTTTTCTAACTGTAATTTTACCTTTTTTGTTTAAAATTGTATTTATCACATATTAGTATAGCTTAAAATCTTAAGTATATGTCAAATTATAGGCAAAATAAATTATTGTTACCTTTCTGCATGCTATAAAATGCGTGCTTTTGGTATAGAAATGTAAGCAGAAGTTTGAAACTTTGGAGAAATTGTTCCTTCCTTTTTATTCTCCCAGAAGAGCTGTCTATAGTGGAATTTGTAGAGCCTGGAGTGGGCTTATGTAATTAGCTTGGTTGCAAGCCATACTTCCCATAGGTCCAGCCAATTAAAGGATAACTAAGGGAGACATGGCTCCAAACAGTGGCATATGGCACAGAGGCACTAATGGTCACTAGAGAGGGAAAACAAAGTCACATGGATTATAACTTTGAAATGAAAAGAAATTGGATGTTGAACACTTTGAACTCAAAGTCCCCCTCCCTTTTGTTTTCTTTTTGTGTGCTTGTGGCCTTTTTCTGTACTGACTTGTTACGTTCAGTGTATCTTGTGAAAGGTGGGAAGGAGGAGAGAGAGGTTTGAATGCTGTGGTTTTAGGCCCCTCTGTGATTTTCCACTTGGGGATCTATATCTTCCTTATTTTTGGATTTGTTGTTAGTTCTCCCAAAGGATCCAACATTGATGAAGTTTCACACGGTCAGTTTACTAAGAAGCCTACTTCCTACTTCAGAAGTCTGGTAGTTAGGGCTTAGGTTACAGACATGCATTCAGTAGAGATACTCTGAAAATTAGACAAAAGCTTTAAATAAAGTATAAAAATAATACATAAAAAAGGAATTTGAATGAAAAATCTTAGGTTGTATTCGAAAGTGGCAATAAATAAAAAGACCATCATCACCCATTTCCTATGCAAATGTAGGGTAAAAGGAGAGAATTTTAACAAAAAGAAAAATAGAGGTATAGAGTTGCTTATAATGTAACCAAACCCCTAGATTGTGTCAGTTAATGGTTTTCAAGTTAGAGTATCAGGAGTATAAAGTGACAGACCCACAAATGTATAGATGTTTGTTGGTTTAATTAAAAGTCTATCAAGTACCACTTCAGGATTAAGTTAAGACTGCAAAACAATTTGCATCAACTGTGATGGGATTTAAATTCATTCTGCAGTTATATTTGTTGTTTTGACTATATTCCTTTGCCCGTTTCAAGACTCAAGTTATGGAAACTTAACCTAAAAAACCCAGAAAGCTAAGCCTTTTTAAAGCTTTTTTTTTAAAAAATTAAAGGGTTATGTATTGCAGCCAAAGTAGCTAAAAGACCAAATCAGTTGCCGCTGAGTTGATGCCGACTCATAGTGACCCTACAGGACTGAGTAGAACCACCCATCAGGTTTCCAAGGAGTAGATGGTGGATTTGAACTGCCAAACTTTTCATTAGCAACTAGGCTCTTTTCCACTGTGCCACCAGGGCTCCAGTATCTGGATAGTTGAAAAACTATGGATAGAATACTGGAGACCTCCTTTACTTCTGACTCTACTACTGCCATGCTGTGTGATTTTATACAAACCTGATTTTGTGTCTCAGCTTAGGAGCCCTGGTGGCGCAGCAGTTAAGTGCTCAGCTGCTAATCCAAAGGTCCATGATTTGAACCCACCAGCCGCTCTAGGGAGAAAGATGTGGTAGTCTGCTGCTGTAAAGGTTTACAGCCTTGGAAACCCTATGAGGCAGTTCTACTCTCTCCTATAGGGTTGCTATGAGTCAGAATCAACTTGATGGCAATGGGTGTCTCAGTTTACTTATTTACAAAGTGATGGGGAATAGACTAGATTTCTGAAATTCCCTTCTAGCTTGAAAATTCTGAGTGTAATGTATCTATTTTTATTAATCAGACTTTGCAAAAAAAGAAAATAAACCATCAAAGTTGATAGTAATAAATAGAAATTACACAATAAAGGATAGATAAGTGAGTTTTTTTCTTTTAATTTTTTTTATTGTACTTTAGATGAAGGTTTACAGAACAAATAGTTTCTCATTAAACAGTACACATATTGTTTTATGACATTGATTAACAACCCCATGACATGTCAACACTCTCCCTTCTCAAACTTGGAGGAACTTTTTTTTGGTGAAAATATACATAGCCAAAGTTACATCATTTCAAAAATTTCTACATGTATGATTCAGTGACCTCAATTACATTCTTCCTGTTCTGCTGCTATTCTCACTATTCTTTTCCAAATTATTCCATCACTATTACCTTCAACTCACTGACCCCTAGGCTTCCCATCAACCCTTTCGAGTTGCTGTTGTCAATCTGATCTCACATAGAGAATTCTTTTTTTTTTTGTACCTTAGATGAAGGGTTGCAGAACGAATAGTTTCTCATTAAACAGTACACATACTGCCCTATGACAATGGTTAACAACCCCACAACATGTCGACACTGTCACTTCTCAAACTTGGGTTCCCTATCACCAGCTTTCCTGTCCCCTCCTGCCTTCTAGTCCTTGTCCCTGGACTGCTGTGCCTCATTAGCCCTGTCTCGTTTTATGAGGCTGTCCAGTCCCTGGCTGAACGGTGAACTTCGGGAGTGACTTCACCACTGAGCTAAAAGGGTATCCAGGGGCCATATTCTTGGGTTTCTCCAGTCTGTCAGGCCAGTAAATCTGGTCTTTTTTTTTTTTTTTTTGTGTGAGTTAGAATTTTGATCTACATCAGTTTCCAGCTCTGTCCAGGACCCTCTATTGTGATCCCGGTCAGAGCAGTCAGTGGTGGTAGCCGAACACCATCTAGCTGTACTGGACTTAGTCTGGTGTAGGCCATGGTAGCTGTGGTCCATTAGTCCTTTGAACTAATCATTTCTTTGTATCTTTTCTCTTCATTCTCCCTTGCTCCCAAAGGGGTGAGACCACTGAAGTGTCTTAGATGGCTGCTCACAGTCTTTTAAGGTCCCAGATGCTACTCACCAAGGTAGAATGTAGAACATTTTCTTTATAAACTGTGTTATACCAATTGAGCTACATGTTTCCCGGGACCATGGTCCCCACAGCCCTCCGCCCAGCAATTCAGTCCCTCAGGGAGTTTGGAAGTGTCTACGGAGCTTTCATGACCTTTCTTTGTACAAGTTGTGCTGGTTTCCCCAGTATTGTGTACTGTCGTATCCTTCACCAAAGTTACCACTTATCTATTGTCTGTTTAGTTTCCCCCCACCCCTCCTATCTCTCGTGACCAACAAAGATTGTTTCTTTTTGTGTGTAAACTTTTACATGAGCTTTTACAGTAGAGGTCTCATACAGTATTTGTTCTTTACTAATTGACTTATTTCACCCAGCATAATGTCCTCCAGTTTCATCCATGTTATGAGATACTTCACAGATTCATCATTGTTCTTTGTCTTTGCATAATACTCCATTGTGTGTATGTACCATAGTTTGTTTATCCCTTCATGTGTTGATGGGCATCTAGGTTGTTTCCATCTTTTTGCTATTGTGAACAGTGCTTCAATGAATATAGGTGTGCATATATGTCTATTAGTGTGATGGCTCTTATTTCTCTAGGACGTATTCCTACGAGTGGGATTGCATTTTGTAGTGCTTTTTTTTTTGTGGTGCTGACGTTTTCTTTGTTCCTTTTACTCTCTTGTGCTGAGTTCCTTTTGTTTGTTTGTGGAATTTTTTTCATTTCTTTTGTTTTTGTAGGTTTTGTTTTTACTGAGACTTTACGTTTTTCTTCTTTATTTTCATGAGTAGGTTTGTTAACTTTCTTTGTGGTTACCTTGGAATTTACCCTTATCTTTCAACCAGTGTATTATTACTTGGTATCACCTTGCCTCCCTCTCAATTAGAAGGTTCTATACCTACACCATTTATTCCCTCTTTTATTGTTCTGATGCTGTTGTCATTTACAGATTAACCTCTCTGGTTCCCTGTTGTAATTCTTTTGGTTTTGCATAGTTCTTAAGAGTTCATTTCCTAGGTTTGTATCTGGCTAGCACAATCCTGTGTCCTAGATTCAGCCTGTGGTCTGATGTTGTTTGTTCTCAGATCAAAGGACTCCCTTTAATAAGTCTTGTAAGTTTGGTTTGGTTTTTACATAGTCCCTTACTTTCTGTTTATCTGGAAATGACCTAATTTCACCATCATATTTGAATGAGAGTTTTGCAGGATATATTATTCTTGGCTGGCATTTTTTTCTTTCAAGGTTTTATATATGTCATTCCATTGCCTTCTTGCCTGCATGGTTTCTGCCAAGTAATCCAAATTTAGTCTTATTGTTTCTCCTCTGTATGTGACTTTTTGTTTTACTTAAGCTGCATTCAGGATTCTTTGTTTGTCTTTAGATTTAGCAAGTGTGATTATGATATACCTTGATGATTTTCTTTTGGGGTCTATCCAGGGTTCGTTGAGGTTCTTGAATGGTCAGCTTTTCATCTTTCATGATATTGGGGAAGTTTTCTGTTAACAGTTCTTCAATGATCCTCTGTGTGTTTTCTGTTTTCTTCCCCTGTTCTGGAACTCTGATCACTCGGGGATTTTTGCTTTTGATTGTATCTCACATAATTCTCAGGGTCTCTTCATTTTTCTTCTTTCTTTTTTCTGATTTTTCCTCAGAGTTGTATCCAAGTGTTTGTCTTCAATTTCACTGATCTTATCTTCTATTGTTTCAAACCTCCTCAGCCCTTCTATGACACTGTCCATTTCTGAAATCTTGTTGTTTATCTTTTGGATTTATAATTTTTGTTTTTGTATGGTTTCTAGTTGTGAATTTATTTTAGCATTTTGTTCCAGTATTATTTTCTTGACTTCTTCCATTTTTTGTCTGTGTTTTCCGTGAATTTGTCTATTTTTCCTCATTTTTGTCTGCTTTTTGCTTCAACTCTTGGATAATTCTGAGTATTAGGGATTTGAATTCTCTATCAGTTAGATCTAGCGCCATTTCTTCTACCAGAAGGTCATCTGGAGTTTTATTTTAGACACCTACTGGAAGCATCCTGTCTTGCTTTTGTAAATGTTTTGATATTGTCTGCTGTCTTCAGGGAATTCTGTGGTTATTTTCCTCATTTATTGATTGTAGATTTGTTTGTTTCATCTTGCTTTTTTGTTTTATTTGGTTATGTCTGAGCAGGTGGGCTGTGCATTCTTTGTTGTTTGCCCATCTGTGGGCATGATACTTTTCACTTCCTTCTCCAAAGGGCAAGGTCAGTCACTCAGGTATGGTACAGCAGGGCAGCTCCAGCTGAAGGGGAGTTGCTGGGATGGGTTGTTTATGGTGGCATGTTCCAGGGCTGACAGAGCGGACTGGGAATCCGTGCAGTACAGGTTCCAGTAGGCCGTGTCTGTGCTGCTTGGGAGTGTGCTGTTCAGTGCACACTGCAGGTAGGCAGGAAGGAGGGGGTAGATTGTGATATGTGGAGCTAAGATGGGTGTGGGAAAGAGGAGAGAGAGGAAAGAGGAGCAGGAGCCAAAGACATACACACAAACAAAAAAGAGTGCTAAGGGAGCTTGCTATTGGAGTGGAGAGATGAAAGACTGAGAAATGAGGAAAAACAAAAGTTAAAAAAAGGGTAAAAAAATGAATAAGTCAATAAACTTGAAATGAAGAAAGACAAAAAGGAAATAAGAGAGAAGAAAACAAATCAAAGAAACAAAAAAAAAAAAAAAAAAACAGAGGGAAAAAGAAAAAAGAAATGTCCCCAGGGACATCAGTGTGCATCTGTGCAGAGTAAGGGAGTAGCTTCCAAGCCACACAGTACTGCCCAGCAAGAAGGGGCTCCCAAGCCGAGAAAAGAAAAAGAAAACAAACAAATAAATCAGAGCAAACAAACGAACAAAAAAGCCTCGAGCGTCCCACCAGCGTGGGGGCAAGGGCCGGGAAGCAGTTTCACAGTCGAGCGGTGTTTTGCAGCCTTTCAGGAAGAAGCAAAGACAGCACATGGAGCCAGGTATTTGAGAGAAAGGAGGGGGAGGTGGTGAGAGGTAAGGAAGAAATCTGAAGAAGCGGGAAAAAAAGCAACACTAGCAGTTAGCAAAAGGCACTCAGGGAGCTGCCCAGTGCAGGTGGGTGGAATCCAAGTGACACCAGGTTCTTCCCATCCAAGAAACTGTAGCTGCAGGAAGCAGAAGAGGCTAAGTGGGGGTGAAGAAGTGTGGGGGGGTGGGAAAGCCTATATCGCTGGTTACCGGTTGTTCTGTCTCCTACTGGAAACTCCGTGAAGCTGCTTTCTCATACTCCCTGTTTGCTGATTTCCGATAGGAGTCCAAGATGGTGGATCTGCTGCGGTAGCTAATAGGGGACCTCTCCATGTATCACTCCTCATTCTCTGTTCTTGGCCAGTTTATTCCATTTGGTGCTTGGCTGAGTTCTTTATCTCTTCATTTGATGCTTAGGGTTTCGGGATTGATGTGTGACTCTGTTAGATTTTCTGATCTTTTTCAATAAAAGTTTTTTAAACCACAAATGGCTGCTCTTTTGAACAGGTAGAGTTGACTGCTGTATGTTATGGCATGTGATGCACTGCCCCTTTACATAAATGTTCCTCTTCAAATCCAGACATCACCATTCCATCTATCTTCTAGGGCCTTTGTTTTCTTATTTGTCAGAGCTTGAATTATTTGCATCATATCACTGTTGTTCTTTAGGGACTAAGATTCAAAAGTTTGTTCTTTGTGGAATCACATTTGATTTCATCCTTGATATTTATTAATGCCCAATAGTATCAGTTTCTGCAAAAGATACTTCATTTAAGTACTGCTTTTCTGTGCTAATAGGCTAAGTGCTACTAAGAAATACAGTCTTTCTGCAATGAAAGATGCATAGAAATATTAAAATAATTTCAAGACATCTTTCATATTGCAGCTATGCCTTGGCTGAATTTATAAATACTTCAAGTAAAATATACATTTTACTATTCTAATTTATTGATATTTTGTAAATTTTTGGTATAAAGTTTATGCTCTGGATATTTTATCCCCTTCTAAAAATCCATAAGCAAGAACATGTTCTTCATGAGTCCAGCAAGAGAATGAACAGAACGTTTTACATTGTCCATCAGTCCTTTGTACAGAGACTGAATGATATCCCTACACTTATTTCCTTTAAAATCCTACAAGTTAAACTAGGACTGGTAACAGAGATATTGTAGCAGAATTATCATACCGTTTTAAAAAATAATGGTGGGTGTATGAGGCTTCTGTCACGTCTGTCTATATTTACTGTAAAAAGTCAATTTTAGGCAGTTTGTGTTGGAAATGACAGCATTTCTATCAAGCTACACATCAGCTGCTGCTAGCTGGAGTCAGATTTATCATCCTTCACTGGGCTGTCTTGCTTTATGGTATCAATCAGCAAACAATCTGTTTTGTTGGCACATGATACAATTAGGATGCAAAACAGAGTGACTGTGAAGCAAAACGATTTTCAGGGAGAAAGCTGTTTTGTCTAAGCAAAAACTCATTCTTTTGAGTGTCAGTCTTTCTTTAGTTTGCCATTGATGTTGGTTTATTGACACTAATAAAATGCAGTAGTATTTTGGCTGTTGTTTCTATTTTGTCCTAATAATGTTAATATTTGATTTAAAAATTTAAAGATATTAAAGTTATTTTTTCTTTTTTATTTTTAAGTTGCTTTAGAATTATTTATGTTTAAACCTTTATTCATACTGTTGAAAAATAAAAAAATAAAAATTCACAGTACACACAAAGCAGGAGAGAATGTACACTAGAGGGCACTAGTAAGCTATACTTTTATTTATTTATTTATTTATTTTCATTTACCAATATGATTTGCTTATCTTTAGGGATGCCTTGACTGCTTAATCTGATCTGTTTGATAATGCTTATTTTTCTTATTTTGTTGGACTTTTTTTTTTTTTTAAGAGACTAGTAAGTTCATTTGGTATTTTTCACTAGCCAGGAAAGTTCCAGACCTATGGGTTCATTATTTTGCTAATCTTTATCCCACATGGATTGTCTGGATAGCCTTTATACCTTTATTGAAACCCTCATGATCTTTCCTATGACATTTCGGATATTTTTTGAACTAGCATCTCCATAGCTGCAAGTGATTGCTACTTAAGCCCAATTGTATGGGCTTCGAAATGTACACGAATCATTCCTGGGTATTTCTTTTAAGCCACATTTAAACTCCAGTCTCCAGAGGTGAAAGGCTAGATATTTAAGTAATCTGCCATCTGGCTCTTTTTAATGTGATTGGTACAGAAGACAAATTTATCTTCTGAAGAATATACAAGAACATTTTTTCTTAAAAGGTCAAATGAAATTTATGCTTCATGCTCAAAACTTTGGCATTTCAATTAACTTTTTAAAGTCAGAAACAATATAGTGTGCTCTAAAATGTACTTAAAGGGGAAATACATTATATTTATTAAACATAATAAGCTGAATGTAATGCCTTCCTCAGAATATATTGCTCTTGTCCCTTTATTTAATAAGGTTAAAAAAAATAAAAACATCTCTAAGTTCTACAATAGTAGGAATACTCTTTCTTTCCTCTAAACTCTGTTGTTATTGGGTAGCTTTTATTCTTTGACTTTCTTTTTCTATTTTGGAATATAATTTACTCAAATCATGAGTAAAAAGATGAAAGAGTTACTTCTCAAAAAATACACGGGATGTAAAGACTGTAGAAAATTCATAACAACAGTGATTACAGTGTTTGTGAAAATTGTTATAGTAATATTTATTCAATAGAAGGCAACTAAAATCTTTATAAGCTGTATCATGGTTCAAATCTTATCTCTCAAAACCTAACATTTTATAGTAAAATATTCCTTGGGAATATTTCAAAGCTCAGTCTCATTTCTCAACTACAAAAATACAAACATTTCTAGTGTATAGGTCATATAGGAGTGTGTAAGAGCTATGTCTGCTAACCAAAAGGTAGGTAGTTCGAATCCACCAGCCGCTCCTTGGAAACCCTATGGGGCAGCTCTACTCTGTTCTGTAGGGTCTCTATGAGTCAGAACTGACTTCACGACACCTAACAACAATAACAGCTCATGTAATAAGGAGGCACAAATGGTTAAGCACTTGACTTCTAGCCTAAAGATTGGTTCAAACCCACCCAGAGATACCTCGGAAGATAGGACCGATGATCTGCTTCTGAAAGGCCATAGCCTTGAAAACTCTATGCAGCAGTTCTGCTCTGCACACATGGGGTCTCCATGAGTCAGAATTGGCAACTAGCAATAACATCTTTCTCAAGTGGGCATGGAGTTTCCTGGGTAGAATTCTCGCCTTCCATGTAGCCAACCTGGGTTTCACTTCTGGCCAATGCACCTCATGCTCACCCACCGCTCGCCTGTCTGTGGAGGCTTGCATGTTGGTATGATGCCAGACAGGTTTCAGAGGAGCTTCCAGACTAAGACAGACTAGGAAGAAACACCTGGAAATCTAATTCTAAAAAAATCACCTAATGAAAACCCTAGGGATCACAAGGGCCTGATCTGCAATTGATCATGGGGATGATGCAGGATCATTCAGAGTTCCTTTTCACTGAACCTGGGGTAGCCATGAATCAGGGGCCCACCGGACAGCAGCTAACAACAGCAAGAACAATATTTCTCAAAATATAACACACATGGGGGCCGTCTCAAAATAGGAATAAAGAATTCTTCTTGATTCTAGGGTCATTATCCTGAAAAGCTGTATTGTAAAATATTAAATTGATCTTCTTAAAGTTTACTTCAGATCTTACATTCCACTTCAGATCCCTCTTTCCCCCACTCCCACTTCCTCCCACATCCCACAAAATATATACTATTACCATAACCATCTTGTCTGTTGTTAAAGTTATTTTAAAGGTTTAATTGGGAGAAATTTCCCAGTTTGAGTTTGGGAAGCTGCAGTGGGGGAAACTCATAAATTTCAGCGGATAGCACTGCAGGATGGCATTGTTTTCCCTCCTTGCTAAGCTAGCAGTTACTTCGTGTCGTGTCTGCTATCTCTATGGCCTTCAAGTTAAAAAGTCATTAAAAAATAGATTCTTCATCTATTAGATTATGTCGCATAAAAATGAATAACTAATTTGATCAAGTTAACGCTGGCAGGCAAGTAAAGGAGCCAGCCCGGAACTGAAAGCCAAATCTGATGTGGCTTCAAGACTAAGGCCCTTTCTGCTTCATAAACCTTCTGCTGTGTAGGCAAAGTCAAAATTGCCACCCAGATGCATACCCACAGATGTTTATTAATTTCCTGTATGTAATTTTGAATAACTATTGTACTGATTTCTTTAAGATTATTAAAGGAAGTCAGCTTTTTCAATGAAAGAGATACCTAAAATTACTTTTCAAATAAAAATTTACAAAGAAGTTTTAGCAGCATCCTCTGAGTAAGAAAATAGCTATTTAAACATGAATATTGTAATAGGATTTCTCCCCCACCCGGCCCCCTTTTCCTGTGTGCCTTTTGAAGGTTATCAACAAAATGGAAAGAGTTGAGTTTTACATTTTCAAATACAAACAAAACACCCTTGATTGCTGGAAGTACTTGAAGCCCTGAGATGTTTTGTTTTCCTAGTAGGAGGGCTTTTATTTAAAACATTGCATGGGGTCGTATGTTTGCTTTAAAATTAATTTGTGACACTTCCAACTAAAGGGAAAATGCTACACTTAAGAGTAAGAAAACATGGATTTCACAAATCTGTTTTTTTATAATTGCAAAGAAGTTGTTTAGCAATTTGAGCATACTGTCATGATCAGTTCTAGTTACATGGAAGAGACTCAAAATTAATATTAAATGCATACATTTGTTTAAGTCATTTTAATCATTTGTTTTCCCCACTACAACCATACTTCCTTCTGATTCACTTGAAAAATGGTTAGATTTTAATTTTTTAGTAAGATATAATTTATAGAGAGACTTTATCACTACTACACTATAGAAAATCCAATTAGAAATAATGCAGAAATATTTTTAGTCTTCATGTGAATATGCTCAAGAAGGTTTTCGGGAGTTACCAATTATATTGACATTGTAGGCACAGATTTAGAAGCGAAGATCATATTTAGAAAGCTATAATAACTCAACCCATGGAAGATCTTGGGTTCATGATATTTTTAAACTATAAACTAAAACAAATTTCCATAGGACACTCTTTAGTTTAGGGTGCGTGTTTCTTAAACATCTTGTTTCAAGTAACACATTGCTAAATTTTTATAGAAAAAATCATGCAAAATTACAATCAGTAAACCTTATATAATTATTAATACATGAGGAAATAAGTGTTTATATTGTTGTCATGTAAATAATCTGTCAGTTTGGAAATTATATGCATCATCCATTTAATTTAGTTTCACTTCTACAGACTGGCCTGAAGTCACTGTGGGGGTATGCTGCTGTGCTTCGAGAAAGAAGGAAGTTGAATTCTGCATTATCTCTTAAAGTCTCCAAGAGCGTATCACCATGATATTATGCCACCAATTCAGTAGATTAAAAATTCAGAAATATTATTATGTTAGACACAGTTTTCAGAGATTGTAACAGAGGAATATATGGGAAGAAATTTCCCCTAATCTCAACATAGAAAGAAGAGATGAAGGAAAGAAGGGAAGAAGGAAGAGAGAAAGAAAGGAACCTTAATGAGGGCTCCTCTGATATGAATCACGACAGTCCTTTTCACATTTTTACATATTGGCTCATTTTCAATCAAATTATTTGAAGGGAGATAATACAGATATATATCACCTACCAGTGCACCAAAGAAAGAGATAGAAACACTTGTCTATGAAATGTTCTAACAGAGTAGGCTGCATGTGGTTGGCTAGATTTATTGTTCATCAGGGAAAAAACATAGTAATTGTAGAATAATAGTCTTCAAGGAATTACAATGTGTGTGTGTATTTGTGTGTGTGTACACCTACAAATGCAATTGTGTGTGTGTGTGTGTTTGTATAGGAAAGGGCAAGTTGGGATTAGAGATGAAATTAGTTAATCATAGAATCCTAAAAATAATTTACTGAGTTTATGAATAACTGATTTTATTCAGCTGTCAGATTATTTAAGCTTTAGAAAAAGGGCTATTACTTTGTGTTTGGGGTTCCCAAGACTACCCTCAGGTTCAATGATTCACTAGAAAGACTCTTAGAATTCAGAAAAGCTGTTATAGTCATGGTTATGGTTTATTACAGTGAAAGCATACAGATTAAAATGAGCAAAGAGGCACACAAGGGAGAGTCCAGGAGGGACCAGGAAGAGGCTTTCAGTTGTCCTCTTACAGTGGAGTCACATACATCATATACATCAATGATGTATGAAAACACATGCAAAGTGTTGTCAACCAGTGAAGCGCACCCAAGCCTTGGTGTCCAGGGTTTTTATTGTGGATCAGTCTCGTAGGCACAGTGTACTCACATGACTGACCTCAGCTATTCAGTCTCCCACCCCCAGAGGTCAAAATGATACAGCATGATCCAGGGACACAGGTGGACAAAAACAGGTGTTAACCATAAATTACACTGTTACCCTAAACTACCTGGTATGTGCAAGACTCAAGGTATACAAAGACACTCTCATCAGGCAGGATATTCCAGGAGTTTAGAGTTTATCTCCCAGGAGCCAGTTAAGAATCAATCCTGAAAAACTTTGGAATGTACAGGGTGGGTAGTCCAGGTCTGTCCAACCTAAAGGCTACAGATATTTTCCGATTTTTGCCACCTATCACAGGAAAGTTAATATAGTTCATTCTTTATATTTTAGATGTTGAAAGCAAACTTTTTTTTTAATTTAAAAGCAAGCAATATCAAAATTGACAATGATTTTCCTTATATTACATCTAACACGTCAGCGGTTCATAATCAAGAAAATTTTGTGCTTAGATCATTGAGTTTCTTTGTTAATCATCTGTCATCTCGTCTTTAGCCTTCTGCCTTCCACTTTCCGTTATAAGGACCCTTGTGATTACATGAGACTCTCTAAGATAATCCAGGATAATTTTAACAACTCATAATCCTAACCTAATCATATCTGAAAAGTTCCTTTTGCCATGTAAGGTAACATATTCACAGGTTCCTGGGATTAGGACATATACACCTTTGAGGGTCATTGTTCTGTCTACTACAGCAGTAGACAAAGCATCAACAGGAGCAACTAGGTTTTAAGGAAATTTATAACAAATGCTACTTTTCAATGATGAGGATCCCAATCAACTCCTAAAAAAAGGTGGCTGCACCTTTATTCACTGAGGAGAGTACCATAAATCAATGGGTGGAATATTACCCTCAAAGGGCCATCAATATTTATCAAAGATTTGTTTTTAGTTTTGTAGGCCCAGAGAATCAATAGTCATAATTCAAGAGATAATCATTATGCTAAGGACTCACTCAAACTAATCAAAGTTAAAAAGGATTCATTTAATAATAAATGTCATTTATTTTGCATTTACAATATGTCTAATTTGTCAAACCAGGCACTTATATTATTTCATGCAGTTCTCAAAATAGGTTTTGCTAATTATCTATGAGGAAAATGATGCCAAGTGCTTGTTAATCTGCCTAAGGTGGCTCAGGAAGCAACCTGGCAGAGATAGTATTTGTGTCTGAATGATTTCACATATCAGGGTTTTTCTACCACCAAATGACAATATATTAATTTAATATGTGAGATACCTCTGTATAGTTTCCAAAATTTTCATATTTTTAACTCAGAGTATCTCCTTTTCCAATTGCCAGATCAAGCATAAGGTTAATAAATGAGATTTCCTTGTCGAGGATGGAATTTAATCAATGGACCGAAAACAATTGAATTTATCAAAAAAGCTAAAATGCGGCTGATAAAGCATTTCTTTCCCGTAAGAGAAAATTCTCCTTAAGTGTTAGAAATCCTTTTGGGAAGACACGGTCTTTTTTGGAAATGCTAACACCGTTGGTGCTGTGGTGATCAATTTGGATAGAAATAATTAACTCATGCCCACCTTCAAAGCTATTTGAAAACTTGAAATTAATTAAAGAAAACTAGCAATAAGTCAAACCAATGGCAATTTTAGGAAATAAATTAATTTACATTTGAAACAGTCTTCATATTCCTTGGATTTTCTGGTATCAAGTGTTTCTACAAGTGTGTCTCCTTTGTGCTGAGGCACACAGAGCAATTTGAAAACCAACATTTTGGACATCTACTTTTCATAGTGGAAGTAGAGAAAACAAAATCTTCACAAGTGTATAAACAAGCAATTATGTCAAAATATGGTTTTAAAAAAAGGAACAATGATTGACTTATGGGGAAAAGGGAAATATTACCTCCAAATTTCTCCAAAGAAATTTCCTCCATAATTCGGTAACCTGATCTGCCTTGAATTCCAAACATTTGTCCTGAATATGTTGTAGCAAAGATGGGATACCAGGAAGAGAGTTTCCTCACAAGTCTCCAGGTGAGGTTTTTAGACATCACATCTGAAATCTATCACATAAATTCATCCTGCGGAAAAAAATTGATGTGATTTCAAATATTTCCTTGAAATAATTTCAGTGAATCTTTCCTCTGTGTGCACCACTAAGTCAAAAATTGAAGAGACATTTTTAGTAGCAGTTCACTCTACTCATAACTGTATTTTAGCTCTAAGTTCTTGAGGTATGATATAATAAAAGTTTTGATGCTCTTGGTCCTTGAAGTTTCAGATTCATTGTATTCAAAGTTTTAACTGTATTTGCCAAATATGCCAAGAACTCCTGAAATTTATTTTTTCTTAAAGTCTGAAGCAGTTGGTCTTTTCACTGGTGTTCCAAAAACAGAGCAACAACATCTTTCAGCTCATAAATCTGTAGATGCATATTTCTGACAATGAGTAAACCACAGTGTGTAATAAAAGACTGTGTAATAATCATTAGAAGAGTCACAAAATAATGCAAATACTTTTATTTTGGCTTGTGTTTTACATCATTGATAATCTTATAATTGAAATTGACATCTTCTATGAGGTCACAGGCAGTTATTTAAAAGCCAGTGCTTAGCAGTGAATAAGGCAGAGTATCTCAATAAAGTTGCAGTTTTTGTTTTATAATCAAAAGTGGTGATTTTGAATCAGAATTATGAGAACACAATTTTTATTCTAATATGTGGACGCATGCATGTATATGCATATGTGTGTAGTTATTTTCTGCAAACATGGGTATGCCACAACTTCCAAGAATTGTCAGTGGTTTGGAGACTAGTGGTGGTCTCCAGACTTTGAGACATAGTATTTCTTCCACATAAGAATACACATTGTTGGGTATAATTCCTTTTTCATAAGACTAATACCAAAAAAGGGCAATAATTTAATAGTTTGAAAACCATAATAGTTTTAATAAATCATTAGTCCAGTGCTTGACTGTAGAATCAGAAAATAGATACATCTTGGTAATTTTTCATCATAATGTTTTAATAGTATCCAGGAGAAATGGCTTCATAAAAGTTTCCCCAGTAGTGTGAAATTTATTTTGTTGTTGTTTTTATTAATTAAAGGAGAACGTCCATACAAAACTCTAATAGTCTTTGCGGTTCCTGTTCAAATTTTCCAATAATGACAAGTTGCATGTGCTATGCAATACTGTACTACCAGAACACATGATATTTAAAAATTTTTTAAAAATAATATTTACTTGAATTTTAACTGAAATATTCAGGTTGTGAGGGTTCCATTATGCCATTGCTCAGACTTTTTAAACATTATCAATATGATTGGACATCTCGACAGAGAATGCTGGTTGATCATTAATTCTATCAGCTCTTCTACCTGGAAACAAAGGTAACTAAATTTCCAAGCGTCCTTTTAGACTTGATTTTGTGACTAAGTTCTAGCCCATGATGTGGCCCACTTCCACACTTAGCCTACATAAACCTCCCACATATAATCCTTTATACTCTTTTCCAGCTGACTAGAATGGGAAGGACTTCAGAGTAAACTTGAATACTAAGTGTTGAAGATGTAGAGCCACAAAATAGAGACAGTCCAATTCCTAGATCACTTCTTGGAGAACTACCACCCAGAACTAGATTGGAAAACAGCACCTATTGCTGAGCTGACTAACCTAGCTCATGAACTCTTTCATACTTCAGAGACTAACCAAACCTCAAAATCTAATAATCTGATGACCAATTACAGAAGTTACCATATCCTAGCCAAAAAAGAGAAAACAATTTACTAAACCCTCCAATGGAAACAAACCAGGCATTTTTCACTATAGTAAAACACCTGGTCACTTAGAGAAATTAATGTTACCAGTTAAAGAATAAGAGAAAGATTTCCCAACTAGGCTTGAATGCCCCTCAACCTGATATGGAATGAAGGGGCTCCAGGAAAACAAGAACTTTTCCGATGGTGGCCCTTAACTCACAGAGAGAAACTACCCTATATATTATTGGAGAAACTTACAAGTTTTTAATTAATACTGGAGTCACTCTATCTGCAATTAAACCCACTTATTTGCAAAAGTCCCTATCCCAGAGTACAAAAACTTCTAAGGCAGTGGGGATTACAAACCAAGAACAAACTTTAACTCATTTTCAGCCAGTCCCTATATCCTTAGATCCCATTGAGGACCTACACCCTTTTTTGCTTAGCCCTGATACACCAGTTAACTTGTTAGGAAGAGATTTCTTATCTAAATGGAATTTCCATGTGCCATTCCATCAAAAAAAGAAATTTTATTGAGCCTGCCTGACAGTTATAAGAAAACAGACCCTGAATTAGACAACATTCAAGAAAAAGAAGAAGTCATTTTCTATATGCAGGTACCTGTTCGGCATCTTCAAGACTCAGTCTGGCCTACTCCTCTCCCCTTAGAGGGCCTTTCTTCAGCTCCTGAAATTTTGGGTCACACATCTATTGATGTAAGGCAAGGCTTGTCCCCAGAACCAATTAAAATCTAAATAGAAGTATCCGAGCTTTTGATGAAAATTCTCCAGTATCCTTTCAAATGAGAAGCCAAGGACTTATTCCAATAATACAAAACTTTCTTACAGTACTGCATTAAGGATTGGCAATATCTCAGTAACTCAGCGTGCTGCCAACATGAGGGAGTCAAACCTTGGGTCCACCTGTCTCAACTCAAGAAAGCTAAACCTCCTCTCTGGACTTCTTGACCCTCCAGGGACACAAAGGTAATCTCTAAATGTCCTAGTGGCCAGAAGCAGACAACTTCAGAAGTAGACAACTAATCCCAAGACCGTGGAACAAGACCCTGTGCAGATATTGAACTTTTTATTGTCACACTCAATAGCGGAAGTTATTCTCACACTAATTACATTTTATTGTGTTCTCATTCTTTGACTAACTTCTTGCTTTTATGCAGGTGACTGAAGGAACTTACTTTATTGTGGCTATTATTTTCTTGCTATTTGCTTTGTTGTATTATTTTTGGATAGTCTTCCTTCATTATTTAAGAAGCTTTTCTTAAATATTCTCTTGCTGTTTTTACTAACCCCCACTAAGTGTTGGAAAGAAAATGGTCTTGTCAAACTAACCCAATCAGTAGCCGGTGCCGGGAACTTAACTGACTGTTGGATATGCCACTCTTTCTCTCAATCTGTACAGGACCATTCTGATCCTCTTGCCATTCTAGTATTAGATTATACATTAATATCTAATTTTACTGTTGATTTTTGAAATATCATTTAAATGGGTCATTCATGTTAAACTATGGCACCTCCTAGGGTTACAGACTTATCCATTAGTACCATGTATCAACCTTACTCATGTATGGGTGGATTCTAACAGGCGCTGATTTCATGCCACCTTAATAGACACCTGTCTCACTGATGATGACCAGAGTTCCCCAGTCTGGAGCCAGGTTAAGGATCACTTGGAACTTGGAGGCTTATTCATTTGTAATAACTCCCTGACTGAAAGCTGGCTTGAGAAAGCCAACCAAACCATTCTATTTCCTAATAAACAAACAGGAAAAAGCATGTTATGCACCCCATATGGATACAGCTTCTTATGTGGAGGATCCACCTATTTAAGAAAGTAGTCTAATGTTGAACCCTATATGCGGGCCTTACCATGCTTAGATAGATGGAGGATATGGAGTCAGCGTACATTAGGTATCTTTGGAATTCCCCTAAATATCCATTAATGTAATGAGAGTTTGAATTGGACATGTGAATTAAAACTGATAACACTATATAAGAGAGAATTGACACTTCCCAGCAATCTTATCACTGACAGATAGGGATGATGTTGGTCATTTCTTCTAGCATTTGTTCCCACTTACTGTATATTATAATTAGAAAAATCCATTCACAATTTATTTGCCACAATGGAGCCCTGGTGGCTTAGTGGCTAAGAGCTTGTCTGCTAACCAAATGTTGGCAGTTCGAATCCACTAGCTGCTCCTTGGAAACCCTAGGCAGCGTCCTTTAGGGTCACTATGAGTCAGAATCTATTTGAGGGCAACAGTTTTGGTTTTTAGTTTATGATGGTGTACTGGTTAAAAGCTCAGCTGCTGGAAAACCCCAAGGAATCCACAAGAAAACTACTGCAACTAATAGAAGATTTCAGCAAAGTTTCAGGACACAAGATAAACATACAAAAATCAATTGGATTCCTTTACACCAACAAAGAGAACCTCGAAGAGGAAATCACCAAATCAATACCATTTACAATAGCCCCCCAAAAGATAAAAAACTTAGGAATGAATCTAACTGGAGATGTAAAAGAAATTTACATAGAAAACTACAAGACACTACTGCAAGAAACTAAAAGAGACCTGCATAAGTGGAAAAATATACCTTGCTCATGGATGGGTAGACTCAACATAGTGAAAACATCAATTCTACCCAAAGCAATCTACAGATACAATGCAATCCTGATCCAAATTCCAGCAACATTTCTTAATGAGGTGGAGAAACAAATCACCAACTTCATATGGAAAGGGAAGAGGCCCCAGATAAATAAAGCACTACTCAAGAAGAAGAACAAAGTGGGAGGCCTTACACTACCTGATTTTAGGACCTATTATACTGCCACGGTAGTCAAGACAAGCTGGTACTGGTACAATAAAAGACACATAGACAAATGGAACAGAGATGAGAATCCAGATATAAGCTCATCCACCTATGAGCAGCTAATATTTAACAAAGGCCCCAAGTCCATTAATTAGGGAAAAGACAGTCTCTTCAACAAATGGTGCTGGCATAATTGGATATCTATATGCAAAAAACTGGAACAAGACCCATATCTCACACCATGTACAAAAACTAACTCAAACTGGATCAGAGACTTAAACATAAAATCGAAAATTATAAAGATCATGGAAGAAAAGCTAGGGACAACACTAGGAGCCCTAATACATGGTGTAAACACAATACAAACCATAAGTAACAATACACAAGCACCAGAAGAAAGACTAGATAAATGGGAGCTCCTAAAAATCAAACACTTACGCTCATCCAAAGACTTCACCAAAAGAGTGAAAAGACAACCTACAGATTGGGAAAAAATGTTTGGCTATGACAAATGAGATCAGTGTTTAATCTCTAAAATCTATAAGAGACTCCAAAACCTCAACAGCAAAAAGACAAATAACCCAATTAAAAAAATGGGCAAAGGATATGAACAGCCACTTCACCAAAGAAGATATTCAGGCAGCTAACAGACACATGAAAAAATGCTCACAATCATTAGCCATCAGAGAAATGCAGATCAAAACTACAATGAGATATCATCTCACCCCAACAAAGCTAACATTAATCCATAAAACACAAAAAAACAAATGCTGGAGAGGTTGTGGAGAGACTGGAACACTTATACACTGTTGGTGGGAATGTAAAATGGTACAACAACTTTGGAAATTGATTTGGCACTTCCTTAAAAAGCTAGAAATAGAAGTACCATACAATCCAGCTATCCCGCTACTTGGAATATATCCTAGAGGAGAAAGAGCCGTCACACGAATAGATATCTGCACACCCATGTTCATTGCAGCACAGTTCACAATAGCCAAAGGATGGAAGCAACCTAAGTGCCCGTCGATGGACGAATGGATAAACAAACTATGGTATAGCCACACAATGGAATATTATGCAACGATAAAGAACAATGATGAAGCTGTGAAACATTGTATAACTTGGTGGAAGCTAGAAATTATTATGCTGAGTGAATTTAGTCAGGCACAGAAGGACAAATACTGTATAAGACCACTATTATAATAATTCAAGAAAAGGTTTAAACACAGAAGAAAACATTCTTTTATGGTTACGGGGGTGGGGAGGGCGGGTGAGGTTATTCACTAACTAGGTAGTAGATAAGAACGATCTTAGGTGAAGGGAAGGACAGCACAGACTACAGGGGAAGTCAGTACAACTAGACTAAACGGAAGCTAAGAAGTTTCCTGAATACAATCAAACACTTTGAGAGACAGAGTAGCAGGGTAGGGGTCTGGGGACCATGCTTCCAGGGGACATGTATGTCAATTGGCATAACAAAGCTTATTAAGAAAATGGTCTGCATCCTACTTTGGTGAATGGTGTCTGGGGTCTTAAAAGCTTGCGAGTGGCCGTCTAAGATGCATCAATTGGTTCCAACCACCTGGAGTAAAGGAGAATGAAGAACACCAAAGACCCAAGGAAAGTATTAGCTCAAGAGACAGAATGGGCCACATAAACCAGAGACTTAATCAGCCTGAGACCAGAAGAACTAGATGGTGCCCGGCTACCACCAATGAACTTCCTGACAGGGAACACAACAGAGGGTCCCTGATGGAGCAGTAGAATGATGGGATGCAGAACTCAAATACTAATAAGAAGACCAGACTTAATGGTCTGACTAAGACTGGAGGTGCCCCGGAAAGCATGGCCCCTGGTCTCTCCATCACCCCAGAACTAAAACAATTTCTGAGGCCAACTCTTCAGACAGGGATTGGACTGGACTGTGGGACATAAAGTGATACTCGTGATGAATGTGGCTCTTAGACAAGTAGATATAAGAGACCAAAGGGGCGGCTTCTGTCCAGAGGTGAGAGGGGAAGGCAGAGAGAGTTAGGAGCTTGTTGGATGTTCATGGGGAATCAGGGGCGGAGGGGAGGAGTGTGCTGTCACAGAATGGGGTGAGAGGTTGGGGTCTTATAACAATGTATGTTAAAAAAAAAAATTCTGTATGGGAGAAAAAAAAAGAGCTCACCTGCTAACGAAAAGGCTGGCAGTCCAAATCCACCAGTTCAGGTTCACCAAAATTGACTTGACTGAGAATTCATCTTTAGAATAGTTCAAAGTTAATTATATATTATCTTAAAAATTGATAAGCTAAAGTTCTCCTCATATGTCAGATGGACAAACTACAGTAACTCACCTCTCTTCATCTTTGGAAAAAATACATATTCCTGCCATGCAAATCCTTAGAGATGCATTTATCATAACTTTGAGATCTCAAAAGAAAAGAGCTTTCGTAAGAGGTATGGCACAATGTGTGTTTAGCACAATGTTTTGTGCACCAGGCTAGGAAAGGTAAATTTCTGTAAGCTTGTAGATGTGGGGTAGTGTGGTTGCCTCCAATGTATTTTCTAAACCTATTTCCTTTTCAGTAAGTGCTAATTTCTCCAATAATCCCTTCTCTTTCATGTTTCCTCCTCAAGCAATACATTTTGATGATTAATATTATGCGGATAACATGTCTGTGTGTCTTGCCTCATTCAAAACGCTGAAGATATTATTTCTGTTTTAGAGAGTTTGGAGAAATTTATATCTAGGAGTTTTGGAATACTCAGTTATCAGAGATGTATTGCTGCATGTTGAGCCCTGGCAGTTTGCCCACATTCCTAGCAGGTCAATAATAAAGACTACAGTTGCACCTACATTTAGATTTGGTTCTACATCGACTTAACAGTCACAGCTGCCGTCTTACATCGTCATGGAGGATTAAGAAGTTTCACCTGGCATACTTTTTACAGATGGTCTATTCCTTTTTAAGTTAGAGGTGTTTTTCTACCCTAACTCACTTACTTTTGAAGCTAGATTTTTTTTTTTTTAATAGCTATCTGGGGAAAAAGTTTTAATAAACAGCTCAGATTCCAGTAACTAATGATTTCAACTTCATTTCCTTTGTGACTTAAAAATCAAGTGTTTATTCAGAAAATGCCTTTAGCAAGAGTACAGTTTGGGATTTATTTCATGTCACAGATTAAATTATTGCTTGCTTACTTCCTTCACTTGAAATACATAATTAATATTTCACAGCAAGTTTAGATTAGTTGTTACATTTTCTTCTTTATTTAATTTTCAAAGTCACTTAAAGCCATCTGAGCCCTAGTATTTTTACAAACCATAAATCAAGTTAAATGTTGGAGTCAGGGAACTCTAATGCTACATTTAAATCTAAAGCACTGGTAAAACTACCGTTTATCTAGCTGCATTACAGGCTGTCACACAACAATAAATAACCTCAAAAGTTTCATAGCTTTTTTTTATTACAACAGCCATAATTGAAGAATTCGAAAATACTACAACAAATTAATGATAAAATTATAAATTATATGACAGCTAGGCTCTTGTTACTTCCATTGTAAGATGTTGTGGTTTGGTGCTTTCTAGCAGAATTTTAAGACCATAAATTCTATAAAATTATCTTATAAGCATCACCCTGAAGATACATTCATTTTAAAGAGTTTTTAAAAATCATGATAATGTCTGTTGGTGGGGAAGGAAAGTTATAACGTTTCTATCCAAGACTAAGGAAAGCACACAATCTAAAAACCATACATTTGTCACCTTATGGATGATTGATGTAGGAAAAAGGAAAGTCTAATACTGAAACAGAGTCCTTTTCAGGATACTTTGCACCATTGTAGTCACAAATAAGTAGCAAAATTTAAATAATTGCATCTTAAGCAAATCCTGTTACCACTTTTTTTTTTACACTTAAAAGTAGCAAAATCAAGCAAGAACAAGTAAACAAAATAACATAATAAAAATTGTTGTTATCATTGTTAGGTGCCACCGACCCTGTTCAAACTCACAGTAACCCTATGTACAACAGAACAAAACACTGTTGGGTCCTATGCCATACTCACAATCGTTGCTATGTTTGAGGCCATTGTTGCAGCCACTGTGTCAATCCTTCTCATTGAGGGTCTTCCTCTTTTTTGCTGACCCTCTACTTTACCAAGCATGATGTCCTTCTTCAGAGACTGGTCCCTCCTGATAACATGTCTAAAGTAAGTGAGAAGAAGTCTCACCATCCTTGCTTCTAAGGAGCATTCTGGCTGTACTTCTTCCAGGACAAATTTTTTTGTTCTTCTGGCAGTTTGTGGTTTATTCAGTGTCCTTCATCAACACCATAATTCATCAATTCTTCTTCAGTCTGCCTTATTCACTGCCCAGCTTTTGAATGCATATGAGACGATTGAAAATACCATGGGCTTTGATCTGGCCAACCTTACTCCTCAAAGTGACATCTTTGCTTTTTAACACTTTTGCAGCCAATACAATGAGTTGTTTGATTTCTTGATTGCTGCTTAAATGGGCGTTGATTGTAGATCCAAGTAAATGAAATAAATCCTTTACAACTTCAATATTTTCTTTATCATGATTGATGTTGCTTGTTAGTACAGTTGTGAGGATTTTTGTTTTCCTTATGTTGAGGTGTAACCCATGCTAAAAGCTGTATTCTTTGATCATCTTCAGTAACTGCTTCAAGTCCTCCTCACTTTCAGCAAGCAAGGTTGTGTCTTCTGCATATCACAGGTTGTTAATGAGACTTCCTCCTATCCTGATGCCAAGTTCTTTTTCATATAGTCCAGTTTCTTGGAATATTTTTCTCAGTAAACCAACTGAATAAGTATGGTGAAAGGATACAACCCGATCCACACCTTTCCTGACTTTAAATCATGCAGTATCACCTGTTTGTTCAAACAACTGTCTCTTGTTCTATGTACAAGGTCCACATGAGCACTTTGAAGTATTCTGGAATTTCCATTCTTCGCTATATTATCCATAATTTGTTACGATCCACACAGTCAAATGTCTTTGCATAGTCAATAAAACACAGGTAAATATATTTCTGGTATTCTCTGCTTTCAGTCAAGATCCTTCTAGCATCAGCAATGATATCCCTCATTCCATGTCCTCTTCTGAATCCAGCTAGAATTTCTGGCAGTTCCCTGTCGATGTCCTGCTGCAACTGTTTCTAAATTATCTTCAGCAAAATTTTACTTGAATGTGATACTAATGATACTATTCTATAATTTCAGCATTCTGCTGAATCACCTTTCTTTGAAATAGGCATGAATATGGATCTCTTCCAGTCAGTTGGTTAGGCAGCTGTCTTCCATATTTCTCGGCATAGATGAGTAAGCACTTCCATTGTTACATCCTTGTGTTTAAACATCTCAGTTGGTATTCTGAGAATTCCTAGAACCTTGTTTCTCACCAATGCCTTCAGTGCAGCTTTGACCTCTTCCTTCAGTACCATTGGTTCTTGATCGTATGCTACCTCCTGAAATGATTCAACATTGACCAATTCTTTTTGGTACAGTGACTCTGTGTATTTCTTCCATCTTCTTTTGATGCTTCCTGCATTGTTCAATATTTTACCCCTTTATATATAAATTATATATATATATATTTGAACAGGGCTGGTATGCAGCACATGCTCTAAAAACTCTTAAATAGGGAGTGTGTGATTAAGGCATCCCTATAATGTATTGAGTCAGTGATGGTCCCAATTTCCAGCTATTACTCTATTTACCAACAAAGAGAAAATTCAGAAAAGAGTCTCATGTAAAGTTGCAAATTTAGCAAATAAAAATGTAAGCTTCTCAATTACATTTTAAATTCAGTTAGGCAGCAGGTGTTTTTGTTTTTGTTTTTTGACTATAATTTGTCCCAAATAGTACATGGTACGTACTTATAGTAAAAATTATAAGATTTTTTTATCTGAAAGTAAAATTTAACTGGGTATCCTGTATTTTTTATGGCAACCCTGGCATGAAGAGAAAGATGGTAAAAACTCTCAGTTGTTAAGGATGAAACTACTTACAGATAATAATGATGATAAACGAAAACCTCATTCAGTATGTTTTTCCCCCAGATCTTTGTACTCCAACCATGGGGATCTTGTTTCAGTTTCTAGAAATTACCAATTTGTTTGTTCGTTTTTTCTCATAATAGGATTTCATCTATCTGAAAGGAACCTCCTCCCCGAACAAAACAGAACAAAACAAAAACTTATCTACTCATCTTTAGAGTCAGCTCAAGCATGTCAGTGTCCTGGACAACTTCTCTTACCCAACGCCCTTTCCCTACCTCCCACCCCAGATTAATCCTTATATTCTCTCAAACAGTGGTGTTTGTTTTATTCAGAGCACTTATCTCATTTTGCAATTATGAATTAATGAATGCAATTATTTGATCAATATACTTCTTCCCTACTATGTTGTAAACTCTGTGCAGTTCTTTTTGGCTCAAAATTGTCATTGTAGTATTTAGCATCTGGGGTTACATTTTTAATATGAAACTGTAATTCATTTCAGATGAAGGATGCTCAGTCTCTTGGTTAAAGGCACTGTCCTGGGTGCCAGCCACTTCTAGAATCTAACTGACCCCCCCCCCTCACATGACATTCTAATTTTGTATCTTCAGTACATGTATTTAAATGCTCTGAGCCTCTTTTCTCCTCATTTTGAATTATGTATAACACTACTTCAGCCTAGTGTTGTTTGGGGAGTAAACAAAAATGTTTATGAGGGATTTAGTGCTGTCCCTCAATCTAGCAAATTTCCATGAAAAGGTAAGCAGATCAATGGAACAACAATAATAACTGAGCTGGAAGGACAGTGATGGTCACAATCTAAAAGAGAATTTACTTCTAAGTCTGTCAGTCATGGAAGGCTTTATGCAGAAGGTGGAACTTCAGCTAGGCCTTAAAACAGAGGTGGGGCTTTTTAAAGACAAGGGGTGGGTATTGAGGCATTGTCCTAGAAGTTCAAAGGTAACACCTGAGTGTTCAGTCTCTATGGCTTGGCAACACCAAATATGGTCCATTTATATCACCCAGGAGCTTGTCAGAAATGCAAAATCTCAGGCCCCACTCTCAAACTATTGGATCAAAATCTGAACTTTAACTAGGTCCCTGAGTGACTTGTATTTGCATTAACATTTGAGACATGGCTTTATAGATAGTGGTTCTCAAAGTATGGTTGCCAACCAGATAACATCCCTTGGAAACTTGTAAGGAATGTAAATTCCCACCCCACCCCCCAACCACTTATTCAGAAGCACTGAAATCTGTGAGTAAAATCCAGTAATCTGTGTTTTAACAATCACCTTCAAGTGATTCTAATGCACACTCAAGATTGAATCACTGCCTGAATATGGGAATCATCTAGGAGCTGATGCCAAGCTTTGCTTGCAGTCTGGAGTCTTTAAAGTGCAGCCAAGTTTGAGAACCACTAGTCAGAGACATTTCTTCCAAAATATATAAAACGTGGTCCAAACTATCCCACAGATTGATCCTGGGGCAATAGTAAAAGATTTTCTAGATAGTAACAAAGAGAAGCCAATTCTCAAGTATTGATTGTGCAGGCACTATGTATCCTGTGTAAGTAAAATCTGCAAACAGCCACGTCACCATGTCACCTGCTGAGAGGAGAAACTCAAATATTTAGGAGTCTCTACATATATAGCATTCATGTTGCATAATTAGTTTTTTATGATTTAGTGAGAAATTCTATCATCCTTGTATTTGAGAGACTTGTTTTGACCTGTATTGTAATTAATTCCTCTCAAAAGCCATGCATTTGAAAAGTGAATCTAGCTGAGTTTAAAGAAAAAATGCTCCTGGGATAACCAATTGCCTGAAGTAATCTCTATTTTGGGATTTACTTTCACTCAGTGTTCTAAAGGGTATACAAATAAGAATATCAAAAACAGACCACTATACTTTCTTTTTCTTTTTGAGTTTTGATACTTTGTTTTTTTTTATTGTACTTCAGGTGAAGGCTTACAGAACAAATAGTTTCTCATGAAACAGAAGTACACATGCTGTTTTATGACATTGGTTAACAACCCCACAACATATCAACCCTCTAACTTCTCAACCTCTTTTTTTTTCTGGTGAAAATACACATAGCCAAAGATATACCATTTCAAAAATTTCTATATGCACAGTTCAGTGACATTGACTACTCTCTTCCAATTGTGCTGTTATTCTCACTTAAGATGAAGGCTTACAGAACAAAATAGTTTCTCATTTAACAGTTACTACAAATGTTGCCCTATGACAATGGTTAACAATCTCACAACACATCAACAATATCTTTACTCAACCTTGGGTTCCCTATCACCAGCTTCCTTGTCCCCTTCTGCTTTCTGGCCCTTGTCACTGGACTCCTGTACCTCGTTAGTCTCATTTGGTTTTACGGGGCTGTCCAGTCCCAGGCTGAACAGTGAACCTCGGAGGTAACTTCACCACTGAGCTAAAAGGGTGTCTGTGTGCCGTATTCTTGGGGTTTCTCCAGTCTCCTTTAGGCCAAGAAATCAGGTCTTTTTTTTGTGAGTTAGAATTATGCTCTACATCCTTCTCCAGCTCTGTCCAGAACCCTCTGTTGTGATCCTGGTCAGAGCCATCAGTGGTGGTAGCCGGGCACCATCTAGCTGTACTGGACTCAGTCCGGTGGAGGCCTTGGTAGCTGTGGACAATTAATCCTCCAGACTAATCTTTTCCTTGTATCCTGTTCACTTCATTCTCCCTTGCTCCTGAAGGGATGAGACCAGTGGAGTATCTTAGATGGCCGCTCACAGGCTTTTAAGACTCCAGACACTACTCACCAAGGTAGAATGTAGAGCATTGTCTTTATAAGCTGTGTCATGCCAATTGAGCTAGATGTTCCCTGAGACCATGGTCCCCAGAGCCCTCTGCCCAGCAATTCTGTCCCTCAGGGAGTTTGGATGTGTCTGTGGGGCTTCCAAGACCTTTCCTAATACAAGTTGTGCTAGTTTCCATTGTGTACTGTCTCACCCTTCACCCAAGATACCACTTATCTATTATCTATTTAGTATTTCCCCCCAACCCCTCCCATCCCTGGTAACCAACAAAGATTGTTACATTTTGTGTGTGAACTTTTTCATGGGTTTTTACAATAGAGGTCTCATACAATATTTGTCCTTTTGTGATTGACTTATTTCACTCAGCATATTGTCCTCCAGTTTCATCCATGTTATAAGATGCTTCACAGATTTATTGTTGTTCTTTCTCATTGCATAGTACTCCACTGTGTGTTTGTACCATAGTTTGTTTATCCATTCATCTGTTGATGGGCATCTAGGTTGTTTCCATCGTTTTGCTATTGTGAACAATGCTGCCATGAACATAGGTGTGCATATGTCTAAAATCACTTCTTTGTTTCTAAGGGGTGTCTCCTGTAGACAGCATATTGATGGATCCTGTTTTCTTATCCATTCTGTCACTCTCCGTCTCTTTATGGGTGCATTGAGTCCATTTACATTCAGTGTAATTATTGATAGATGTGGTTTTGTTGTTGTGATTTTGAAGTGTTTTTTTTTTTGTGGTGCTGACGTTTTCTTTGTTCTTCTCACTCTCTTGTGCTGAGTTACTTTTGTTTGTGGATCTTTTTTTCATTTCTTTTGTTTTTGTAGGTTTTGTTTTTGCTGAGACTTTATGTTTTTCATCTTTATTTTTATGAGTTGGTTTGTTAACTTTCTTTGTGGTTACCATGAATTTTACCCTTATCTTTCTATGTTTGAAGCAGTCTACCATTACTTGGTATCACCTTGCCTTCCTCTCCATTACAAGGTTGTATACCTATGCTGTTTATTCCCTCTTTTATTGTCTTGATGTTTTTGTCATTTACTGATTAACTGCTCTGGTTCCCTGTTGTATTTCTTTTGGTTTTGGATAGTCCTCGAGAGTTCATTTCCTAGATTGGTATCTGGCTCGTACGATCCTGCGTCCTAGGTTCTGCCTGTGAGCTGAAGCTGTTTGTCCTCTGATCGAAGAACTCCCTTTAATAATTCTTGTAAGTTTGGTTTGACTTTTACATATTCCTTTAATTTCTGTTTATCTGGAAATGACCTAATTTCACTATGAAATTTGAACAAGAGTTTTGCAGGATATATTATTCTTGGCTGGCAATTTTTTTCTTTCAAGATTTTATATATGTCATCCCATTGCCTTCTTGCCTGCATGGTTTCTGCCGAATAATCTGAACATAGTCTTATTGTTTCTCCTCTGTATGTGACTTCTTGTTTTTCACAAGATGCTCTCAGGATTCTTTGTTTGTCTTTGGTTTTGGCAACTGTGATTATGATATGCCTTGGTGATTTTCTTTTGGGTCTGTCCTATATGGGGTTCATTGAGCTTCTTGGATGGCCAACTTTTCATCTTTCATGATATTGGGGAAGTTTTCTGTCAGCAGTTCTTCAATGACCCTCTCTGTGTTTTCTGTTTTCTCCCCGTGTTCTGGAATTCCAACAACTCACAAATTTTTGCTTTTGATTGTATCCCACATAACTCTCAGGGTCTCTCTATTTTTCTTTGTTCTTTTTTCTAAGTTTTCCTCCAGCAGAGATGTATCCAAGTGTTTGTCTTCAATTGCACTGATCCTGTCTTCCCCCATTTCAAATCTGCTTCTCAGCCCTTCTATGACACCATCCATTTCTGAAATCTTGTTGTTTATCTTTTGGATTTATAATTGTTGTCTTTGTTTAATTTCTAGTTGTGAATTTATTCTGGCATTTTGTTCTTGCATTATTTTCCTGAATTCTTCCAATTTTTTGTCCGTATTTTCCATGAATTTCTCTATTTTTTTCTCATGTTTGTCAGCTTTTTGCCTCAGCTCTTGGAGAATCCTGAGTATTAGAGATCTGAATTCCCTATCAGGTAGTTCTAGTGCATTTTCTTCCACTGGAAAGTCATCTGGTGTTTTATTTTGGATGCCTACTGGAACCATTCTGTCCTGTTTTTGTAAATGTTTTGATATTGTCTGCTGTCTTCGGGGCATTCAGTAGTTATTTTTCTTGTTTATTGATTGTAGATTTGTTTGTTTTGTCCCTTTTTAAAAAAAAAAAATTTGACTATGTCTGAACAGGCAGACTGTGTGTTCTTTGTTGTTTGCTCGTCTTTGGGCACAATACTTTTCGCCTCCTTCTTCAACTGGCAGGGTCAGTCACTCAGATATGGCAGAGCAGGGCAGGTCTAGCTGAAGAGGAGTTACTGGGATCAGTTGTTTGTGGCACTTACTACAGCCACCAGAGCTGGTCGGTAATCAGTGCAGGGCAGGTTCCAGCAGGCTGTGCCTGTGCTGCTTGGTTGTGTGATGTCAAGCTCACGGTGCAGATAGGCAGGATGCAGCACGGAGGTTGTTATGTGTGGAGCTAAGATGGATATGGGAGAGAGGAGAGAGGAACAGGAGCCAAAAACATACAAACAAACAAAAAAGAATGCTAGGGGAGCTTGCCGTTGGAGTGGAGAGATGAGAGACTATGAAATGGAGAAAAACAGAAGGGAGAGCAGAAGAAAAGAAAAGAATGAATAAATAAGAATCAGAAACGTTAAATAAAGTACCACAAAGTTCCCACCAGTGCAGCTATGAGGTCTGGGGAAGTCTCTCTCAGGTGTTGCAGTACAGCCTGGCTATAAGGCATAGAGGTATACAATGTCAGGTATTCAGGGAACAGAAAGAGAAGGAAGATATAACGAGATGAGAAACTGATCAATGAAGAAAGACAAAAAGGGAAAAAGAGGAAAAAGAAAAGAAAACAAATAAAAAAAAAAAAACATGAAAGGCCCCCAAAGAAATAGAAAAAAATAAAAACCAACGTAAAGAGAAATGCTCTCAGGGATCCCTCTCCACATCTGTGGAAGCTGAAGGGGCGTCTCCCTGTCACGCAGCTCAGTCTGGCCAGTAAGGGCTCCCAACTCAAGAAAAGGAAAAGAAAACAACAAACAATTCAAAACAAACAAATGAACAAAAGCCCCAGGATCCCAACAGCACAGTAGCCCAAACCAGGAAGCGGCTCCACACTCGAACGGAGCACCGCAGCCCCTCAGGAAGAAGCAAAGATGGCGCATGGAGCCAGGTACTTGAGTGAAGGGAGGGGGAGGTGGCGAGAGGCAAGTAAGAAGTCAAAAGAAGCAGGAAAAAAAAAGCAACACTAGCAGCCAACAAATGACACTCAGAGAGCCAGCTAGTGCAGGCTGGTGTTTCTGAACAAGAGACTGTGTCCATGGGAAGCAGAGGGGGCCGAGTGTGGGTGAAGAAGGGTAGAGAGTGGGAAAGCGTATATCACAAATTACCGGAGCTCTGCAGCCTCTCAGGAAGAAGCAAAGATGGCGCATGGAGTGAGGTGCTTGAGCTAAAGGAGGGGTAGGTGGGGAGAGGAAAGGAAGAAATAAAAAGAAGTGGAAAAAAAACAACACCAGCAGCCAACAAATGGCACTCAGACAGCCACCCATTCGGGTGTGTGGAATCCAAGCAGCTGCTGTTTACCGGTCAAGAGACTGTGGCCGCTGGAAGCAGAGGAGGCCAAGTCGGGGTGAAGAAGGGTGGGGGGTGGGAAAATGTATATCACCAATTACCAGTTGTTTTGTCTCCCGCTGGAAGCTCCATGAGGCTGCTTTCTCATACCCTCTATTTGCTGGTCTCTGATAGGAGTCCAAGATGGCATATCCATGCTGCGTTAGCTGGTAGGGGACCTCTGCATGAATCTCTCCTCGCTCTCCATTTTCTGTCAGTTTTCTCACTCCATTTGGTGCTTGGCTGAGTTCTTTATCTTTTCATTTGATGTTTTAGGGTTTCAGGATTGTTATATTCTCTGTTCGGCTTAGTTTTTCAGATCTTTGCTGTGGAGGGACGGCGTGGTGCTTCTGCCTAGAGCTCCATTTTGCTGGAACTCCCCCCTATACTTTCTTAATTGAAAATAAATAAGCTTCCAGCAGCAGACTTCCTTGTATGCTGGGGCTGTTTGAGCAGCATTCATCTTTCTAAAGTCAGCATTTAAAACCACAAAATCACATAGGTGTCTTTGATATGTGCACAAAAAAACAGCTGAAGTGTTAAAAGCGGAAGATAAGTGGTCTATAGTCTGTATGTTTTTGTATATTGCTTGTCATTTTTCAGAAAAAAGTGAAGAAATATCTATCTGTCCCTCTTTATTGATAATAGAGAAAGGAAAATAAAACATGATTAACATCACAGAAATCTTCATGTTATGAAGATACTCCTGCTTTAAGAACCAGAGACTTTGTAAGGATCTGTATTAGGGACAGCCTTCTCCTCCCTCCTCTCTCATTCCTTCCTTTGACTTGAGAGCTATTGTCATGTGTGATAGATAGCTGTAGTGTAAAGTGTTTTCAGGGATTCTGCTTGATATAGGCCAATGTCATATAACCAATATGAACCCTGCTGTGAGTGAATTGTTTGTCTGAGAAGACCTCTTACTTTGTGGTTCTCATTTCATTTTGGATTTCTACTTGTGTTTGTTTAAAACTGCTGCCACCTCTGTGATTGTGTATACATCTCATCCAGTCAGCTGTAGTCCAGCTGAAAGAAATACAGTGTCATCCTAGTACTTTAGTGAAGACATATGCTCTTACCAATAGGTCCAATAGATTTCTAACCGAAAAAAATATATATACGTTGAAGCTATTTTTTACCTTTTAACTTGGAATGTTTATTATGCCATGAATAGCAACATGAGAACAAGGAGTTCTAAGACTTGTACATTATCTCTTGGTGAAAGGATTCCAGATTAGTCCACTTATAATAATATCATCACCCAAGATAAGGAAAGGTGTAGGATAGTTTTTCCTGAAGAAGAAAGTCAGTTTACTACATTGAGTACTGATTTCTCTACCATTTTTCTGTAGAAATATTGACTTACTGTATGGAACTTCCAATGTCTACCTATAACTGATTAGAATGGTCAAAGCAAGGTGTATTCTACTTATTTCCAGGTGGATTCTTCACATTTCCTGGATTTTGAAAGTTGTTCCACAAATCTTCTATCACTATGTTTCCTCACAAACTCCAGTCGTATATTTCCCTGCTGATCTGGGCAAAGTGATGGCTTGTTGTGAATAATAGATAAAGGCAGCTAATCCCGTGAAACCAGGTAACTATACTATCTTCTTTATTTCTGAACCTCTAGTGAAAAGGAGTCCAACATGGCCAGAAAAGCTAACACCAAGTTAGTAATAACACCTCTTTCTTCCCTCTTCTAAGGAAGAAATTCTAATCTGATTGTTTAGAGTCTAGAGTATGGTTCTGGCCATCTTTATTTCCTGGAGTAGAGAATGGAGCGTTGTGTTAAAATGTCATGACAGACCTCTTTTTGACGTTCTCCTTGCTGTGGTGAGCAGGTTCTGAGCTGTTAAGACAGTCTTACTATTCCTATGACTTGTCTTCTACTTTTCTGTTGCCACACTGCTTGAGAGGTTAGCTCAGTTGATTTGAACCAGGGATGTTATCACCTTCCTAGGTGGTGTTTGGAAATGTAGGGGAGTGATTTAAGGGAGGTATTGAATAGGGATGATAGGCACTCCAATGAGTGATGCTTGTGACAATCCCACACAATGAAAGAACTGTCTTGTTCCAAATGTTGATAGCGCCTTCTTCGAAAAATAACAAGCAGTTGTATCAACTTCCTTACCTCATCTTTCCTATGAATTTCCTGGCATTTTTCAGGATTTGCTGCCCACTGATGTTGTTATGGTTTGAATTATGTTCCCCAAAAATATGTGTTGTAAATCCTAACCTCTATGTCTGTGGTTATAATCTCATTTGGGAATGGATTGTCTTTGTTATATTAGTGAGACTGGACTAGTGTAGGGTGTATTTTAAGTCATTCTCTTCTGAGATATAAAAGAGATTAAACAAGCAAGCTAAGAAGCAGAGATGGTAGATGAGAGATGCCAAATCACACTAAGAATTCTCAGGAGCAGAAGCTCAGAAGAGACAAAGACATTCCTCCAGAGCCGACAGAGAAAGAAAGCCTTCCTCTAGAGCCGTTACCCTGAATTCAAACTTCTAGCCTCCTAAACTGTGAGAAAATAAATTTATGTTTGTTAAAGTCATCCACTTGTGGTATTTCTGTTATAGCAGCACTAGATAACTAAGGCAGATGGTAAGATTTGATCTGGACTTAATGGAGCTACAGAGGCTTCATGTCTGCCTCAAGCGGAGTACACATGCTCCTGCCCAGCTTCACGAAGTTTTAATAGTGGGATCTTGTCCACTAATAATAATGCATCATCTTATGTCTTATTTTTCTATTTTTCTTATATGTTCAACTTCCTAGTTTATGGTTTAAAAACAATTGGCAGATTAAGATTCAGACAAATATTCTTGTGCCTGCTACACAAATATTTCCATTCAATATCAATATTTTCTACTTACCAAACATATTGCCTCATATGCATGTGAAAATTGGACAATGAGTAAGGAAGACTGAAAAAGAATTGACGCCTTTGAATTGTGGTGTTGGCAAAGAATATTGAGTATACCATAAACTGCCAGAAGAACTAACAAATCTGTCTTGGAAGAAGTACAGCCAGAATGCTCCTTAGAAGAGGAGATGGCGAGACTTCATCTCACATGCTTTGGACAGGTTGTCATGAAGCATCAGTCCCTGGAGAAGGACATCATGCTTGGTAAAGTAGAGGGTTAGTGAAAAAGAGGAAGACCCTCAAAGAGATGGATTGACACAGTGGCAACAATGGGCTCAAGCATAACAATGATTATGAGGATGGCATAGGACCTGGCAGTGTTTCGTTCTGTAGTATCTAGGGTTGCTGTGAGTCACAACTGACTGACGGCACCTAGCATCAACAGAAACAACAAAAGTATGTTAAATAAGTGAATGAATAAAAGGATAGAGAAGATACTTTTGGATTAGGGAAAATCAGGAAACGTATAACCAAAAATCACACCTTTTGCCATTGAGTTTATTCTGCTTCATGACAACTCCTTGCATTACAGAATAGAACTGCTCCATAGGGTTTTCTCAGCTATAATCTTTATAGAAGCAGATTGTCAGGTCTTTTTCCTCAGCACCACAAAGCGAGTTTGAACAGCCAACCTTTAGGTCATCAGTTGACTGCAAACCATCTGTGTCACTCAGAGACCTTAGGAAACGCATAGCTAAAAGTTAAGTTCTCTAAAGATTTTCATTAGTTATGAAATACCATTAAATGTTGGCTGAGTGGTCTACCGCAACAAAACAAAGTATTTACAAAACATTAACTGCATCATATTTTTCTGATTATTTCACCCCCATGTAGCTGCTAGTATTTTAGGACATATCCAACAAGAAAAATATCTCTGTATGAGATGTGGGTACATATAACTTACGTCCCATCCTGCCATCATCCAACTGTGAAGTTTTGAGAATTCAGTTTCTCCAGACTTTATATTTCTCTATTCTTTTTTTTCTACATGAGATATACATTAATTCATTTATTAATTGTCTTCTTACTAGTGCCAACATTTCATGGCTTCTAGGCATGTATAATTTGTAACCAAAGCTCTAGAATTGTAATTTTTGTCAAGTAAGTACACCTTCAAAAATGTTTATTGGTTTAAGATATAGATACTTATGCTGATATAGATATAAAATCTTGCAATCTTGGAAAGCAGTGAAAGTTGACAATGTCTTGTTTTAAAGGAAACTTCAACCCTTAATTGTAAAAGAAAACGTATTAAGGGAAGGGAAAACATCACATTTTACAACAACAAAAAACAGATATTAAGACTTCAATTTCAAGTAGATTTCAGAATAAGGTCAGTCATTTTTGGTTTAGCTAAGAGAATTGATAAACTACTATTACACTCTATATGAAGATTCTACAATATATATAGTGCATAAGGATGTTCTACAGCAGCCTTTTTAATATGACTGTCTTTAAACAGGAAGCATCTAGATGTCTATAATCTAACATAAAAGCCTAAACAAGCAAAACTAATCCAAGTAGACCTTACCTGATTATAGAGAGAGTAGGGAATGAGAATCTGCACTAAATCCACATAGTTTGATAATTCTTTGACAATTCCATGAAACAACCAAGGCTTTTAGGAATATAGTTTGGAAGTATACATGTATGTGTGTGTATCTGTGGGCAGGAGGGCAAACCCAGTCCTTGTTACTCCATCTATTTTCAATAGTTTGCTTTTACAAATAATTCCACAATGCATACATTGTTTTGTATTAGCAGAACATAGCTTCAGTGTAAATTTTTAGATGTAGGATTACTGGGTAAATGCCTATATAATTTTGTTTTATATTACCAAATTTTCCTCCCTAAGGTTGTACCAAGCTGTACTCATATAAGTAATGGGTGAGAGTGTTAGCTTGTGTTCCTACAGCTTCACTAACAAAGTGCATTGTTAAGGTTTTGAAAGTTGGCCAATATGAGAGGTAAAGTATTACATCTCTGGGTAGTTTTAGCTTGTATTTCTCTAATATGAGTGAAGTTGAACACCTAATCATGTATTTAAGAATCATTTGTAAATCATTCTCTGGCTATGTCGTCATTGTTCTTCTTTTGTTTTTCTAGCCATTCCAGTCTTTATATTTCCATATATGGACTTTAAAATCAACTTGTCTGTCTCCAGAATAAAACAAAAACAAGAAGAGTCCTCTTATTGGGGTTTATTGCCTGCTCTTTGAGTAGCTGGATACTTCTGTAAAGAAAGCACTATGTTGAGAAGTATGTAAGAAATGTGTTTACTGGAAATAAAAAAAAAAGTTTACCCTCATTAATATTAGTGGAACACTTAGGCATAAAAAAAATTTTCTATTTCCATGCTATAAAACTGTTGTTTGTTTGTTTTTTTTGACGTTTTGCATTTTTGAAGTTGTATTGATAGTTAAATTATCAAAAGAAACTTGACATTCTCAAGATGGATGAATAAATTCTAATGTAGTTGTTATTACTTGCACTTGTGAGAATTAAGCCAAAGCTTTTCTCCCTTTTACCTTGACATTATACTATCTGATGAATGAGATATAAATGAGGTCCAAATTGAGAGCAAAAGTTGTAAAAACAGTTTTGCTGTGTTGCTATGCATAACTGCAGAACACCAGAAGAAAAACAGGATTCAGAGTGGGAAGATTTGTTTTCAAACTTTAACCATGATATTGCTTAAGAAAACAGCATGTGCTTATAGGGACAAATCATGCCCTTTGAGTTAGTTTTTCCTTTTAAAAATCTTTTATAATTAATGGGATTTTTGACTCAAAAAATATATCTCATCAGTTCACAAAAACATTTACAGAGCACTTTCAAAATGTCGGGCATCGATTGAACTGGCATTTCAATGAGTTCTGACAGTGAGAAGACAGAACATGACAAAATTTAAATGCATGATTACACCCCAGTAAAAAATACACAGACAGACTGAAATAGCCAGGTAAGTAAGGTAAAGGCTTTTTTTCCTTATTTAAAACAAACACCAACAACAAAAATCCTATTCCTTTCAGCTGTTTATCAAATCCTTAAAGGTAAACCAGATTCACATAACAATCAAGAAAGCAAAACAGTGCCATTCTAAAATTATCTTGAATTTAAAAATAATTGGAGGTAAGATTTCTGTTCTTTATAATCACTGTTAGCTGTCAGTCGTGGGTTATACTGACTGCCATATAGCATGCTGGGATAAAAGGAAGAATGCATCTAAGGAAAAGAGGAAATGGAGGGAATAGAGGAGCAATTGGTTCATTGTAGAGAAAAACTTAAATGCCATTTCAGGTTAAAACAAAGAGGTTTATTAAGGGTTTAAAACAATTGCAATTGGGGAACTAAGTAGCCCATTGAAAATGGAGTGATGTAGTCCTGGAGCAGTTATATTATACAACTATTCTTACGGTGTAAAAAGAGGAACCAAACCATAGTGAGGACAATTACAGGAAATTCAGTGAATATTGTAATAATCACACTCCGACTGGTTATTGACTATTAATAGTATAATTTGTGACTGCAGATAGTTTCACAAGATGCTTACGTGTAGTTTGTCTATCTTGCAAAAAGAAAAAAATACCTTGCTGGCAACAGCGCTCTTCCAGAGTATGTGTACTTTGAGGAGGACAGATGGCCACTTGGTTAAGACTCCTCAGAGCATATGGTTTCCCATCCTGGTTTTGACCACTGAGGAAAAACATGTTTTTTCTCGAAATTATAACTGTTAGTCTAGAATCCAGATCAAAATTAGCACGGTCAGCATAGTATGCTTTTGTCTCACTGATTGCATTGAAAGCTATCTTTCTTCACATGGGCCAAATTCAGGACAAAAATTACCATCCTGGAGAGGAGGTTAACCAACAAATCAAACCCAGACAGGAGCCTATAGAATCAATATATTTTTGGAATGAGTTTTAAGAGCTAAAAGGGGTCCACCACAAAGAAAACAGTGCAGGGATCCAGTTTTGGAAGCACAGTTTGGAAATGGTGGCAGATCAGATGAACAGCCAATTATTTCCAATATCACATGTAAAATATAATAATAAGAACAAGAGTTTAGCCACCAAGAAGCAAATCTGAAAAGAAAAAGAGAAAAGAGGCCCCTGGGTTACAAAGCAAGTTGTTGCCCTGTGGAGCATACAGATGCCAATAGCACAGGTCATCTGAGCAGAAATGGACCAGGTAAGCAGATTTACTGTCTCACAGGAGTATTTGGGGACCTGTCTGCAGCCCATGTCTCAGGGGTACTGGGACCTTCCAGAGTTAGTCTTAGTGCAGTAAAGATCATTTCAAATTCCTTTTGCTAAATATAACTCCTGAACGGCCTCTCAGTGAAACTGCGATAAAGAGAAAGATTCCAGAAGACAAAAATGGATGATAATTTTGACGAATGGGGATGGCATTGGAACAAATATACACATGGATAAAATAATACACTATTTTTCAAGAAGTAGTAATATTTTAAATAGCAGAACTAGTCCTTTTAAGTTATATCTTAATTAGCATTTTTAAAAGCTCCCCAGGTTGTAAACACTGAGTAATAATTATGAGGATAATGTAGAAAAATGCGAACATCACACCATAGGACATCTTTATATATACTCTAATTTTATTTATATATGTGTGTGAGTGTGTGTGTTTATATTGTAAAAAGTGAATAATATTTAAGGATATTTAGAGAACATATCTAGTTCTATACAAGTATTTGTACTTGAAAAATCCTGAGCATATCAAATATTATATTCTTAGAACATTTTTTAATAAAATATTGCAAAAACTATTCGGAAATGTCTTTCACTTTAATCAGGAGAAACAGACATCTGTTCCTCATGGCCCTCTCAGTACTGGGTGAAAAAGAAAAAAAAAAATTGTACATACAGTTCAGTTACTATACTTTAAGGGTCCAGTAAACTAAAAAAAAAAAAGGATTCTGACCATCTGTCACCAGATATGTTTTAATTGGGAGGCCATATTCTTTTTTTAGTACATTAGTGGTATTGTTAGAGATGATGCCTCTATCAGTTTACTCAGGATTAATCAGGTATTTCAAAAGAAAACTATTATTTCCAGGGCATTTGAAGAATCACTCTTTTGTTCTCATTTTGGTTTACAATTTTAAGACTTATCAGCAGCTTGCTCTGCTTTGAATAAACTCATTAAGAACTGTTTTACAGGGCATGGGAATTAATCTAGCTTATAGATATTTTAAAAATAAAAGGCTTTTTTAGTTTGAATTCCATCACAAGTGATATTATTCATTTATGTTAACTATTTATAGCCTGGATCTATTCAGAGTATAAGAAAACCTTGCTGTTGTTAGGTGCCATCAAGTCGGTTCTGACTCATAGCGACCCTACATGCAACAGAAGGAGACACCGCCAGTTCCTGTGCCACCCTCACAATCTTTGTTATGCTTAAGTGCATTGTTGCAGCATTTTATAAAACTCTAGTAGTTTATAATTTAGTCTTCTTCCCATACAAAGATAATCTATGTTAATCGATTCAATGTGGTTCATTTATTTGATTAATTCAACTAAATAAGCATGTTGCACACTTATTCTGTGCACATTATGCTGAAAATCAAATAGCTAATTGTATTCAAACGATTGTAGTCATATTTATAATTAAGACAATCAGCTACTTTTTTAGGAATTTTGGGAAGTTAGTCAACCTACATACACTCTAGGTGGATGTGTTTGTAATTTATTTTAAAAACTTAAAAAAAAAGTTGAGACCCTTTAAAGCTTTCATATGCTTTGATTTAGAAACATCTTTCTTCATACACATAACTTATTTCTTCATTCAGTGTTCAACATGTATTCCTGAAGACCTACTCTTATCTAGAAGCAGTATCAGACACTGCATTTCTAAGTTACAGTGCATTCCCTTAAGTAGCTCGACCTACAAATAAACACAAACACATAAAATATCAATGAGAGTTCCCCTCTTGTAGTGTTGAAGATAGAGATCAGGACAAGCTTCCTAGAAGAAGGGAGGTCTAAGTGAAGGCCTGAATAATAATGATTTGAAAGACTAATTGAGGTACCACCAAACGTATTGTCCTCTTTTAAGAAAGTTTGAAAGTGAGTGATATCTATGCTTATCATCTCCCTCTTGTGACTCTTTAGACATAAGTTGGATGCTTATATTATATGATCTCATTATTTTGGTCACTGATTGTTAGACTAGAAATGGATGACTGAACCAAAAACAGCCATCTATAAACTGGACAGCAGCCCGTGGAATGGCCTCACCAGAACTCTCTGCCCAAATGTACAGTCTACTGGATTATGCCTTGCCAAAAAATCAGAATCTGTATCTCAAGATGTTTCATTCCTTCCTTCCTTCCTTCACTTATCCTTTTAACAAATAATAATTTATCATATGTACTAATAGCTGGCATATAAGACAAACAGATATGGTCTCTGACTTTTAGGAAATTGTAATCACATCAGACAAATAACAAAGCAAGTGACAATATGGGGAATATATACTATGGTGAATCTATTGCAGAGTGCATTCCCAGGGTACATAAGACCAGTGCCTTAATGCACTAATGGAGACTTAAGTTTCAGGGATGTATTGTAATGGACATAGTACAAAATCCAATGGTAAGAAGGAGGTAATCAAGTGAATATGTTAGAAATATTATGTAAGGAAACTTTGGAAGCAGGGGTGGGGGTTGCTATATCATATTTTTCACAAATAATGTGCCAACGTCAATAATGCACCCATACATATAAAGCCAGAAATGATGAAATTAAGTAAGATAGTTCAGGCATAATATACCCATGCATATACAACTCATGTCCCATGACATTTCCAGAAGTGAATTTTGGCCTCATTCACCCGGTCTCCCATATTATAGCTAGATAGTATTGTTATGTTCATTTTCTTTAATCTCCTGCTTATGTGTATAAAAATAGTCTGAAAATGTTAACTTTTGATCATAATTACATAATAAAGGTATAAACCATGATCAAGAAGTCATGGATTGATTTTGGTAGTCTCCCAGTAATTGGACAATAAACAACTGAAATTGTGTGTTTGTTTTTATTAATTTAACTTGATGATTGTACTGCATTAGCTCAACAGTTGAATGCGAAAAACTTATTAGATCATTGTAAGTGAAACAGTTATGTTAGGTCTGCTTGTTTTATAGTTTAATTATGTCTTCTTAGTGTCAGTTGAAGTCAGCAACACTTAAAAAATATGCATAGCATGTTTACAAAAATAACATGCAGTGGGCTGCAAGGCTGGCAAAAAGAAACATGCAATGTGCATGTTATTTGTGAAAAAATATGGTAATCTGAGAAAAGAATATAGTGGATTCTTGCTTAGACACAGCATAACAATACAGTGACAGACAGGAAGATAAAGCATAATTTTGAAATGATGGGAAGTGCCTGTTTAAAGAAAGGGTATGAATTTGGGCAATATCCAGAAGACAATGGAGAGCAATTAAACATTAAGAGTGATGGGATTAGATTTTCACTTGTAAAATACTATTTTGGTTGAGGTTCAGGGAGTAGATTGGAGGGAGTATCAGTTAAGAGTGTAGCAGTCTGATGTAGTTGCCTGCCAGTAATCTTGGAAAGAAATAATGGTGACCTAAACCAAGGTTATTGGCACATAAAGAAGTGAGTTCAATTGATATTCAGGAGATGGTAGAACCAATGGTGATTGATTAGATGTGGATTAGGGATGAGAAAGGAAAGTCAAAGATGAGGATCACGTTTTAAGACTGAACAATTTGGTAGATAGTAACAATTACAGAAAGGTTCCTGGGTGGAACAAAATGGTTTCCAACTGACTGCTAACCTTAACTTTGGTGATCCAAACCCATTCAGTTGTACTGCGGAGGAGAAGTCTTGGCAATCTGCTTCTGTTAAGATTACGGCCCAGAAAATCCTATGGAGTGGTTGTACTTTGTAACACATTGGGTCACCATAAGTCAGAATCAACTTGACGGCAGCTAACAACAATTATAGAAATTGGAGGAAAGATGGCAAAGGAGATGTTCAGTTTTGAATACTACAGAGCACTCATTTTAGACTGGAAAAGCTCTTAATCAGCTCTTAAATAATTCTTGAAATGTAGTAGTCAATAAGGAGGCAAAAATGTGTGGACTTCTGTTTTCTCTGTAGAGTGGGAAGCAAGGCAAAATACTGAAACTGTGGATAAAAATTGTCCAAATCACACTTTTCAGGATAGGAAAATGCCTTATGGTACATAGGAGAGAGTGCTGAGTAGGGAAGCTCAGAGAGACTGCTATTGAGGCTAAAAACAATGAATTTTTAGTGGCTTAAATCTATATGGTGTGATTTTTCTGGCAACAGATACTTGAATTGATTCTGGTTTAAGATGTTTCTGACCTGGAACAACAGAGGGCGACAGGTAACCAACTTGGCTTTCGCAAAGAGCATGCTGAAGGAATGGGTTGCACAATCGAACTGGGTATGAAAGGAAGTGAAGCCAGCAAATACTGTGTGGATTAAAGAGAACCGGAAGGATTAATGCCTTGAATTTTAGGATTTAGAAGGACAGATATAGTGACAAAACTGTGTGAAAATTGCATTATGTTGAGAGAGTAGGATATGTGAATTGAATACTTCAGAAGTAAAGCAGTCCTGGATTTTAATGTAATTTTGTTGTAGCAATGTGAGTGGATGGTTGAAGTGGACTAGAGATTAAGTTTGTTAGATACCACGGAGATTAGGAGAGCAAGAATGCAAGAAGAATGATGAAGAGATGGGTTATTTCCATAGTCATTGGAGTCTTTCAGAGTTTATTGTAGATACTGAGGCGAAAAGAAAGAAAAACTGTGTTACTGCTCTGTAAATATTCATTAAGAGAGGGGCCAGATGGTATGGTACAGTTGAATAGCAAGTTCTAAGGATCAGTTGTTTTTGTATGAAAGCGGAGGTTTCACGGCAGAAGACAGCAGTGAAAAAAAAAAAGGAATGCTAAATCTTACCTCATAATGCTGAAAATGGAAGGCTACAGGAGAATAATCAGTTTCTGTTCTAATGCCATCTACAAGCCAGGTTCAGTAGGGGCATGGTGGAGAAAAAAATATTTGGTGAAGACTGTGTAAGTAAGAGAGTTTGTTGTTGTTGTTTTTTTTTAAATAGACTTTAATTTTTTCGAGCAGTTTTAGTTTTACAGAAAAATTGTGCAGAAAGTACACAGAGTTCCTATATACTGCCTCTACCACCTGCACACTGTTTCTTCTATTATTAACATCTTGAATTTTTGTGGTACATTTGTTACATTTGATAAACCAATATTGATTATGATGGTTAAAGTTGTGTGTCAAGTTGGTGGTCCATGATTCTCAGTGGTTTGGCAGTTATGATGTAGTTTGGCAGTTGTCTAATGATGTGATCACCTCCATGGATGGGATCTGCTGTGAGCAGCCAATCAGTTGAAAGGGAGTTTCCTTGTGGGTTTGGCCTGCAGCCAATATAGGCAGACTTTCTGGCGAGGTTCCCTGGCTTTTGCTCACTCTGGATCCTGCAGCTGGCTCCTGTTCATCTGACTTCAGGTTCTTGGGACTTGAGCTAGTAGCTTGCCTGCTGATCTTGGAATTCATCAGCCTCCACGCTCTGGATCTTGGGTTTGTCAGTCCCTGCAGTTACATGAGTCGGGAGAAGCCTCCAGCCTGACGCACAAGACTTGGGACTTTCCGGCTTCTACAGTCGTGTGATCCATTTCCTTGATATATGTATTTCTCTTTCTCTCCATGTGTATGTGTATATATATATGTATATATAGAGAGAGATGCTTCACTGGTTTTGCTTCTCTAAAAGAACCCAGCCTAAGACATAGATACATTGTGATTAACTGAGGTTCATTGTTTACACTAAGGTTTACTCTTTGTGTTGCACAGTCCTATGGGTTTTGACAGATGCATAATGTCATGTGTCCACTATTATAGCATACAGAATAGTTTCACTGCCCTAAACATTTTCTCTTCTCCACCTTTTCAGCCCCCATCCCTCACCCTGAATACCTGGCAACCAATGATCTTTTTACTATCTCCACAGTTTTGCCTTTTCCAGAATGTCATATAGTTGGCATTATACATTATGTAGCTTTTTTAGACTGCTTCTTTTACTTAGCAATATTCATTTAAGGTTCCTTTATGTTTTTTTGTACCTTTATTCTTTTTATTGCTTAATAATAATTCATTTTATGGTTGTATCACAGTTTACTTTTGCATTCACCAACTGAAGGGCATCTTGGTTGATTCCAATTTTTGGCAGTTATGAATAGTGCTGCTATAAACATTCACGTGCAGGTTTTTTATGTGGACATTTGAGTAAATAACTAGGAGTGCAGTTGCTGGATTAAACGGTGAGCCTGTTTTTAGCTTTCTAAGAAACTGCCAGACTGTCTTCTAAAGTGCTGGTGCTGTTTTTTATTCCACATCTTTGCCAGCATTTGAGGTTGTCAGGGTTTTGGAATTATAGTCCATTCTAATAGGTGTATAGTGGTATCTGTAAGAGACTTTTCAAATCATGACATAAAATTTGAAGAAGAGCTAGAAGAACATGTGGGGAATAAAAAAAGCTGTTTGTTAAGAGAATAGGAAGAAGAGAGTGGCATGTGTATGATGATGACAGAGAAAAGAGATGATCAGAATTGTTTATCTTCTGGTGCTGACAAATAATAGGAGTAGAGGTGGGCAGCATGGAGTGTTTTGCTGGTCAGAAAGTTTCAAGAGAATTAATACAGCTACTGCCAAAGGAGGATTAAGGGACACTTAATCTTACAAATTGGCTATGGCTTTAGTTGATGAGCCTGTTGAGTGATTTCTCATCTCAAGTGGGTGAGGTAATTACAGTCTTTCTGAAAAGTGTATGTATAATTAGAACCCCTGGCAGCTGGAAGAGTGTAGATGCAGCTCTGTTTGTGCTGAGCCAGTAGCAGAGCTTACGTGTAGAGAGACCTGGGTTTGGGTAAGACGGTCATGTACTGGGACATATGGGACAAGTGTGCACTTCTGGTGAGTGATTTTGATGGACTTGGAGGCTATGAGCTTCTTAACTGTTAGGACAGAGTAGAACTGCCCCAAAGGGTTTCCAAGGAGCAGTGGATTCAAACTGCCGACCTTTTTAGTTAGCAGCCATAGCATGCAGTAGCTCTTAACCACTGTACCACCGGCACTCCTTAAAATGCAGAATCTGGGTAAAAGCAGAGTTTTTCTGTCTAAATGTTCTTACCACTTACCTTATGATGCTTTCATAAGGATTTGAGTCAGGAAAAAAAAAAAAAAACCCAAACCTGTTGCTGCGGAATCGATTCTGACTCATAGCGACCCTACAGGACAGAGTAGAACTGTCCCATAGGGTTTCCATGGCACACCTGGTGGATTCGAACTGCCAACCTTTGGTTAGCAGCCATAGCTCCTAACGATTACACCAGGGTTTCCTTGAGTCATAGAGACAACATTTAATCTTCCCAAGTTCTTTATATGTTGTATACAAACTGATGAATCTTTCATCAGTTATTATAAATGTTAATAGTAAGAATCTTTTTCATTTTATTCAATCACCAAGTGGTACTTAGCCAGGTTTGGAGCCACTGGAAACAATTTACATAATAAATATTATAACTAAATCCATTTAGTGATGTGCAAGGGAGCTCTGAACATGTGACCATTGGAGGAATTTTCTGTGGATCTTTAGAAACTCTTTATCTTGTCTACTATCACTTCCAGTTGCTGGTTATTATTTAGGGTTTTCTTTTTCTTGTGTTTCTAGCCTCACTGGGGCTTCAGACTTTCTCTGCACCTTGCAATAGTCAAAGCTATTATGATAACTCAAGACTCTGCTGTGACAAAATAATGCTTAACCAATAAATACTTCTCCAAAATACTAACTCTCTGGGAGGAAATCTCTTGTATATTCTTTCAGGACTTGCTTATCATAGTTTTTAATATATTTTACTTTTTTGAAACAATTAATTTGGAATAACCTGGTATTAATTAGGAATTCTAATTCTGTCAATGTGTCTACAAAGTTCTGACACTTTCGCTCTTATTTCTCAGCGTTTCCTACCACCTAGAAATAGGTTATGCTTCAGGGTGGCCTGAATTATATTTGAGTTAATCATTTTAGAAGGCAGCTGAAAACACTTACTATTCCTTGGTCTAGTTTGTCTTTGTCCAATCAGAAATCAAAATCATATTTTAATCAAAGGCCACTTTGTTGTGCGGGATGGGGGAGGGAAAGCAGCACCACATTTGTCTCTTTTTTAAAAAAAAATATTTAGTGTACAGAAAGGGTAAACTTATTATCATTAATACATTAAGCTCTGGAACCACTGGGTTGAAGTCCTGATTGACTCTTTAGTCTATTGTCTTTGCTATGCTCTTTTGTATGATTTTGTAAATATCCGGTTTTCAGTAATCATGTGTAATGATTATATATATAATATGTAAATAATATATATGGGAGCATCCCCTTATGAAAACATATTCAAGTTAAATACAACATTTAATCTTACCAAGTTCTTGACATGTTGTATACAAATGGAAGAATCTGTTATACACTATTATAAATGTTAATAGCAAGAATCTTTTTCATAAATAGCTTGAGATTTGGAGATAAAAATAAATGCATTTTTTTAAGAACAAAGAAATTATCTTCTAATTTTTTGGATTTTGTTTTAGTATAATAAAAAATGTTTTTGTTATAATTTTCCTTTTTCTTAATTAAATTTAATTCCCTCCTCAGTGTTAAGTTTTGATGTAATGCAACATTAAACAGTATTGAAGAGAAGACTGAGCAATTTTTCAAGTAAAAAAAATACATAATTTTACTATGGTTGTAGTTAACCATTGGCAGAACTCCTGTTCAAAGTCTTTACATTTTGCACATTTGTATTTGCCTGATTTGTAACTTGATCACCAAAATAGCATGGAATTGACCAAATATGTGTTTTCTCAAATGCCAATAAAACCCATAATTTTTGGCCCTATTTATTATAGGTTATAAGAGGATTAAATAGTTTAAAGTAAAAAATATAAGTGCATCATTTTACTAAAATCAATTTGTTTTTGTAATTCATTTTAAAGATTTTTACAAACCTGTGTGTTCAAATGAGCATCATATTCTTTTTCTGTCTTTCCATCTTTCATTGGTAATATTAAATTTCCTGTGCCTAACGCTGAACTTTTTACTCAAAATAAGGCTAGGATTAAAGCATGGTAAAGGAGAAGCCTTCCATACTCAGTTAATAATATTTATGTTCATTTGGGGAGTGATGTAAATCCTGCATATAAAATACCTCATATATAAATATACGCTCAGAAATTATTCCTGTATTCAAAATGTGTATTACTGAAACACTGGTTGTTATTGTTATTTAAATTTTACTTTAAAAATACACTAAAAAATGTCTTGTATTCCCACTGTTCAAATAACATATAAACAGTCTCTGCTCCAGCCCATCCAGTCCCCTCAACAACCACCCATACCACCAGAGTAAAAACAGTTACAAGTTGTAAGTGTATCATAAACTGAAACTTTTGTTGGAACTTTTTGTTGGAAATGATAAGTGAGGTCCAAAGAGCATTGAAAGTAGCAGTTGCTGGGATCATGCTGTCACGTTTATGGTGCATAGATGAGTGACTAAACTAAATTTAGAGTCAAATATTTTGGAAATGATGGCACTGAATGCATTAAAAAGCCCAAAATATATAGATAAGAGAAGTAAGCAGATGGAGTCCAATTTTGGGAGAGTCAGACCGATTAGCCCTCAGCCTGTAGTGCTTATTTCCATCTTTTTTTTTTTCTTCTTTTTTTTTCAGTTGACACTTGATTCCTTAACTTCATTCTTCCATCTGTTCTACCCTACAGCTCCTTCAGTATGACAAGCTCATTTATTGGCTGCTCTAGTTGTCAGATCCTTTCTCTTTTCACCATATTAACTTTCTTAATTGGACCTCTCCCCCAGTGTACTGGACAGAATACCTGCCACTGTCTTAGGCCATGTTTCTTTTCTAACAGCTCCCACCCAGAGTCCTCTTTAAGGAATTTCTTTCACATGAGTGGCCACATACTACTATCTCCTACTTTTGGATCCAAGATTGTCATTTGTTCCCAGGTGACCTACCTATTGGACAGTGCTTTGTGAGGTGGTCTTTCCAGGCATTGCCTAAAATGGAGTGATGTTGATTCATTAGAACATCAGATTCTCTATGCTATAAGGCTGACCTGGAGCAACAAGGTGAGAGTGTTATAAATGAGACAGCAGCAAGGAGAAAAACAAACCTTCCAAAATAGCTGACATATATAAAGATAGAACTATAGAGTGAAGTTCAACAGACTGCTGCTGGGGAAGGAAAACAAGGTAACCTCGTTGTCAGACCTTTGAGTTTGATGTTCTGTTAGACCACCTTAGCTGTATGGGGTTTCCCACCCTTCAGTTTTGGCTTGATTTTTCGACTTTTCCTGACTTTCATGAGAAGTGGCTGAGTTATGTCCGTCTGTAACTTTATATTAAATGTCCATTAATTGATGTAATCTAGAAGAGTTATCTCCCTTATAACCAAAAAAACACAAACCTGAAAACCAAACCCATTGCCATCAAGTCAATTTCAACTCATAGCGACCCTATAAGACAGCATAGAACTGTTCCATAGTGTTTGCAAGGAGCAGCTGGTGGATTCAAACTGCTGAACTTTCCGCAAGCAGTCAAGCTCTTTAACCACTGCTCCACCAAGGCTTTGAAAAAAGGGCAGACTACTCCTAAATCACCTAGTAATTGACTGTTTTGACTTGGTTCCTGGATATCCTTCTATATGGGGTAGAAAAAGTTTGTAAATAAACTCTACAATTCCACACTCTGATCTGCACCCCTCCTAATTGCCCCTTCTTAGGATCTAATCAAAGGGAAAGGAGCCAGAACAGTAACACATCATATTATATATAAAGTTACACTATATTTATTTTATCAGTAAATACCTGTAATATGGTATAAACTCCATAGTCTGCATTCTAAAGTTCTCCATATTACATTGACTCTTCCCAAGGTGTGAAGAGAAAGACTGGCAAGTTCACCTGTCTACAGCATTCTGATTTGTGGTTTGTATTTTTATTTCTTAATTTCAGTTTTATTTAAAAATTATGCTTGGGGATAAGAAAGCTAATGAAGTGTTATAAAGATGTCAGCTAAATAGAAAATGTGAAGCAAAATTCTGGCTGTCAGATGAGCAATCTAAAATCTCTAGCTACAGAGCGATTTCAGATTCTGGGCTATTTGCCTAAACAAGGGTAATTACAGAAAGTGAATGTTACTTTTCTAATGTTACATTTGAAGCCTGATAAGTAAAAATGATTATTATTTATTCAGATACAAATAATATACCATTTTAAGTGATACACTCCACCAAGAGACATGGTTTCTCACCCATGTATCTGACTTTCTAATGGATATTTCTGCTTGTATAATCTGTAGACATCTTAGACTCAATTCCAAAACTGAAAACTTTCACTTTAGTTATCTGAACCAGTTTCTCCTCCTCTTTGTGCTGTCTCGTTCCCAATTTTCATTTTATCAAGTCTTATAGATGTTAGCTGCTTATTATTGTTGAAGTTCCTTTCATTCTCTCTAGCTCATTATTACTATCAAACTGCGAGCCATCTCTTGCCTGGATTCTCCAAGGCCTACTATTTTTCCTGAGTGCACCATCTCCTCCAAAATATTCTCTACACCGTATCCTGATTTTTTTTTTCTAAAATAAATACTTGATTTCCATTTTCTAGATAAAAACTTTTAAGACTCTTCATTGATCTTAAAATAAAATCCTAAACTTGTAAATTGGTTAAAAGTTTTGGAATAAACTTGGGCAAACCAATGTAACCTACATTACCTCTTGAAATCTCCATTTAAAGAACTTATCTTCCTTCCACTCCTTCTCATGTAACCCAAAAACACTGTTAGTGTCTGACTGGTCTAGGGATGAGTCACTGACTGAAGCTGGCCAAGTATAGCACTTCCTCAAGAATACAGGCAAGAAATTGGACCAGCATGGTGGGCAAAGCTGTGGAACTTGAGATATAGAATTCAAGTCTTACAGAAGAAGCTAACCTGAAAGAAGCAAGCAAGCATTCAGAAGAAATCAGATGAAATATGAAAGACTGAGTCCTGATGGCATTTGAATTCCTAGTGCTCTTGTCCCTGTGGCTTGGCAACGCCTGTCTTACTATGGTTTGATTTCATGGGTTGATCCATAATCCTTTCCTTAAGATAATTTAAATTGGTCTTGTGTTACCTCCAAGAAATTTGACTAATGCAAATGTCAAAATTAAAGAGATTATTCACCTAAATAACACAATTCTGCTTGCTGAAAATGAGTATGAACTGAAACACTTACTGATGAAGATCAAAGATCACAGACTTCAGTATGGATTACACCTTAACATAAAAAAAGATAAATCCTCACAACTGAACCCATAAACAACATCATGATAAATAGAGAAAAAATTGAAGTTGTCAATGATTTCATTCTTCTTGGCTTAGCAATCAATGTCCATAGAAGCAGCAGGCAAGAAATCAAACAGCACATTGCATTGGACAAATTTATTGCAAAAGACCTCTTTCAGTTTTAAAAATCAAAGATTTCACTTTGATAACTAAGGTGCAGCTGACTCAAGCCATGGTCTTTTCAATAGCCTCATATGCATATGAAAGCTGGACAATGAAAAGATACGAGAAGAATGGATGCATTTAAATTGTGATGTTGGCTAAGAATATTGAATATACCATTGACTGCCAGGAGAACATGCAAATCACTCTTAGAAAAAATAACCAGAACACTCCTTAGAAATGAAGGTAGCGAGATTTCGGCTGGCTTTCTCTGGATGCATCATCAGGAAAGATGAATTACAAGTAAAGAACATCATGGTTTGCAAAGTAGAGGATCAGTGAAAACCAGGGAAACACTCAGTGAGGTAGATTGACACAACGGGCCTAACAATGGAATCAAAAGTATCAAGCATCATGAAGGATGGGGCAATATTTCTTTTTGTTATACGTAAGGTTGCTATGAGTCCGAGCCAACTTGACTGCAACTACAAACAGCAACAAACATTAAAATTATGGGAGAAGCTTTAAAATAATTGTCTGGCTCACCCACAGGGGTTTAGGACTACCCAAAATGGGAGGAAATGAGGTAAATAAGTCAAAAACCCAAAATCACTACCATCGAGTCAATTCCGACTCAAAGTGACTCTATAGGACGAGGTAGAACTGCCCCATCTGGTTTCCAAGGATGTAAATCTTTACAGAAGCAAACTGTCAAATCTTTCTCCCATGGAGGGGCTGGTGGATTCCAAATACCAACTTTTCAGTTAGTAGTGAGCACTTTAACCACTGTGCCCCCAAGACTCCTTGAGGTAGACATAGGAGCTAAAAAAAAAAAAAAAGAAACTTGTAAATTTTGTTGAGGCTTTTTATTAAGGTTGATTAAAATAAACATGACAAGGAAGAAACTGTCATCTCTATACTGAGCCAGAGAAGTGATTTGAAACATTGATACTCTCACAGTACTTCCCAAGCCTAAACCATAGCAAGTTAAAATTTGAGAATCGTGGTGAGGGTTTGATTGCACTAATATAGTATTGTACCATGCTTTGCTTTCATCTCTCTAGGATTCTGTGTGGTTACTGGGGGTGTCTACTCACAAAGAAGAAAGACAAATTGAAAGTTGAAATGGCCATTCTCTTACTGTGTAGCTAGGCTAGTTCCCAAACTCTATTATGAGTCTCTGGTAAGCAGAATCTCTCCATTCCTTGGATCCAAATAAAAACTGTAGTACGACTGACCCAGCAATGCTACAGGGGTGAGTCACTGGGTTGTGCTTTTATAAGCATTATATAAATGCCTTGTATATCTTATATACCTTCACTGCATCTGGGCCATTCTCAATACGGCGGCTTGAGACAATCTTTTTTAAAATACAAATGTGATACTATTAATCCTCAAGACAAAGAACAAACCTTTAACAGACTCACAAAGTTTCTGGCTTCCAGTGTGATATGGCTTTCTTTAGGAGGTTTTACGTGGCTCCCAATACTAGACCAGGTATGGATATTGTGAGACTATATCTCCATGTAGATACTCTGATTGCCACACTTGCTACACTCAATTATAATTATCTAATACTTCTCTGTAACCCTCATAGCACGGAAATCTATTACACTAGAGACGTGTTGTTCTTTTTTTCACTACTGTATTCACTGTGTATGCAGAATAATGCCTGAAACGTATTGATACACACAAAAATAGTTTTTTAATAAATAGAGATTTAAGAATCATGTTTTTAACTTAAATACGGAAAGCTTCATTAGATTTCCTAATGACATATCCCCTTTTTTCCTTTGTCAAGTCTAAAGATATCTAGTTAATATTACTCTTCTACAGTTTATAAGACATTGATAGTCATCTGGTGAAAACTATCAGAAAATCAGTCAGAGGAATTAAAATTCTCCATGTACCTTTTCTTGCAATTCTAATCTCTTCTGAAGTGATGTAACTGTTATATTGCCAGTGAATTAAAGAAAAGAGATCATTTCTTAATCTTAAGGTTGCAGCCTAACGCGTAAAGTTTAATTTTTTTACTTTCCTAGGTGAGGGTGAAATGATGTGATCGCATTTCATTTGAAATCTAAAATTAGCTGAAACCAACATCTTCTCTTTCAAAGGGTAAAAGGAAAATGATGTAATGTTTTGTATGTCACATTTAATTCTGCTAGTAGTCTTTGTAATGAAATGCTTTGTGATTTTGTGTTTGAACTTCTACAGAGGAAATGGAGCATTGAATGGGCTATACCCAGGTAATTTTGTTAATCAAATGAGTGGGAAAAAAAGTTTTAACCTTAGAGAAAAATATATTCTTCATCTTTTACTATGAAACGGGATCATGAAATTTCAAAATTATGCATGATTGTCTCTGGTGAATTGAAATGATGTGTGAAATAACTTGATTTTTGCTGTGACGTTGCACCTGAAATAATAAGTGCAAACCAATGTGAATAATAAGATATTCAAGTGTTTATACCCAGTTTGGGGAACTGGTATCCATTCCCAACACTAATATGTCCATTGAAATATACTGAAGATCTGCTAGTAACAGAATTTTTTGAAAGTGCAGTATAGACTCAAGTCAAATAATAAATTAGATTTTTTCTTTTCTTTTAATCATTAAATTTGAATCAAATTAAGAATAATACGGTATTTTAATATTCTCCAATTTTACAACAGAAATATATAATACCATATCTATATCTTATTTAGCAGTTTTTGATTCTGAATAACTTGGATTCAATGTAAAGTATTACTATAATCAGACATACAATATGAAGTACAGAGAAGGGGATTTTTGTCCTGAGGTAGCTAGTATTTTCTAAGTATCCATGGGGCTAAGAGGACTGGCAGGGGAATGGAAAGAGTTAAATCTATAAAAATGTGGCAGCATGGTTCTGGATCCAGAAGACCAATAACCTAATTGGGGAAATAGGACCACTATATGCAAAATAATAAGAGAATAGATATATAGTAAAATATTCGCTGCAGGAAAGTGTTAAATGTAAACATGAACTTTTAACAGATTTTCTTGGGTGATTTTTTTTTTTTTTAAATATTTTATTGTACTTCAGGTGAAGGCTTACAGAACAAACAGTTTCTCATGTAACAGTAGTACACATGCTGTTTTATGACTTTGGTTAACAACCCCACAACATTTTAACCCTCTGAATTCTCAGCTTTTTTTTTGGTGAAAATACTCATAGCCAAAGATACACCATTTCAAAACTTTTTACTTACACATTTAAGTGACGTTGACTATGCTCTTCCAATTGTGCTGCCATTCTCGCCCAAGATGAAGGCTTACAGGACAAAATAGCCTCCCATTTAACAGTTACTACAAATGTTGCCCTATAACGGTGGTCATTAATCTCACAACACATCAACAGTATCCTTACTCAACTTGTGTTCCTTATCATCAGCTTCCTACTCCCCCTCTGCCTTCTGGCCCTCGTCACCGGACTCCTGTACCTCGTTAGTCTCATTTAGTTTTACTGGGCTGTCCACTCCCAGGCTGAACCTCGAACCTCGAAGGTAACTTCACCTCTGAGCTGAAAGGGTGTCTGGGGGCCACACTCTTGAGGCTTCTCCAGTATCCTTTAGGCCAGTAAATCTGGTCTTTTTTTTTGGGAGTTAGAATTATGCTCTACATCCTTCTCCAGCTCTGTCCAGAACCCTCTGTTGTGATCCTGGTCAGAGCAGTCAGCGGTGGTAGCCGGGCACCATCTAGCTGTACTGGACTCAGTCCGGTGGAGGTCTTGGTAGCTGTGGACAATTAGTCCTTTGGACTAATCTTTTCGTTGTATCCTGTTCTCTTCATTCGCCCTTGCTCCTGAAGGGACGAGACCAGTGCAGTATCTTAGATGGCCGCTCACAGGCTTTTAAGACCCCAGACACTACTCACCAAGGTAGAATGTAGAGCATTATCTTTATAAGTAGTGTCATACCAATTGAACTAGATGTTCCCCGAGACCATGGTCCCTAGAGCCCTCCATCCAACAACTCAGTCCCTCGGGGAGTTTGGATGTGTCCATGGGGCCTCCATGACCTTTCCTTGTGCAGGTTGTGTTAGTTTCCCTTGTACTGTGTACTGTCTCACCTCTCACCCAAGGTAGCACTTACCTACTGCCTATTTAGTATTTCCCCCCCCTTCCCTCCCATCCCTGGTAACCAACAAGGATTGTTACATTTTGCATGTGAATTTTTTCATGGGTTTTTACAATAGAGGTCTCATACAATATTTGTCCTTTTGTGATTGACTTATTTCACTCAGCATAATGTCCTCCAGTTTCATCCGTGTTATGAGATGCTTCACAGATTCATTGTTGTTCTTTCTGGTTGCATAGTACTCCATTGTGTGTATGTACCATAGTTTGTTTATCCATTCATCTGTTGATGGGCACCTACGTTGTTTCCATCGTTCTGCTATTGTGAACAATGCTGCCATGAACATAGGTGTGCATATGTCTATTCGAGTGATGACTCTTATTTCTCTAGGATATATTCCTAGGAGTGGGATTGCTGGATCGAATGGTATGTCTATTTCTAGCTTTCTGAGGAAACGCCATATCATTTTCAAAATGGTTGTATCATTTTGCATTCCCACCAGCAGTGTATAGGAGTTCCCATCTCCCCGCAGCTGCTCCAACATTTGTGATTTCCAGTATTTTTGATTCATGCCAGTAATGCCGGGGTGAGATGGTATCTCCACGTGGTTTTAATTTGCATTTCTCTAATGGCTAGTGAACGTGAGCATTTCCTCATGTGTCTGTTGGCCATTTGAATGTCTTCTTTGGTGAAGCGTCTGTTCATTTCATTTGCTCATTTTTTGATAGGATTGTTTGCCTTTTTGTTGTAGACGTGTTGGATTTTTTTGTAGATTATGGAGATTAGACCTTTGTCTGAACTGTACTGCCCAAAAATTTTTTCCCAGCCTGTAGGTTCTCTTTTGACTCTTCTGGTGAAGTATTTTGAAGAGCATAGGTGTTTGATTTTTAGAAGATCCCAGTTATCTAGTTTATCTGTTGGGTTTTTTGTGTTGATGTTTATGGTTTGTATGAATGCCATGTATTAAGGCCTGAAGTGTTGGCCCTATTTTTTCTTCTATGAACTTTATATTTTCAGGCTTTATATTTAGGTCTTTGATCCATTTTGAAGTAGTTTTTGTATACGGTGTGAGATATGGGTCCTGTTTCATTTTTCTGCAAATGGATATGTAGTTTTGCCAACACCATTTGCTAAAAAGACTGTCTTTTCCCCATTTGATGGACTTTGGGCCCTTGTCTAAAATCAGGTGACTGTAGGTGGATGGATTTACATAGGGGTTCTCAATTCTGTTCCATTGGTCAATGTATCTGTTGTTGTACCAGTACCAGGCTGTTTTGACTACTGTAGCTGTATAGTAGGTTCTCAAGTCAGGTAGGGTGAGTCCTCCAACTTTATTCTTCTTCTTCAGTAGTGCTTTACTTATTCGGGGCTTCTTCCCTTTCCATATAAAGTTAATAATTAGTTTTTCCATCTCTTTGAAGAATGTTGCTGGTATTTGGATCGGGATTGCATTGTATTTGTAAATTCCTTTGGGTAGAATTGCAATTTTCACAATGTTGAGTCTGCCTATCCATGAGCATGGTATGTTTTTCCATTTATGTAGATCCCTTTGGGTTTCATGCAGCAGTGTTTTGTAGTTTTCTTTCTATAGGTCTTTTACATTCCTGGTCAGATTTATTCCTAAGTATTTTATCTTTTTAGGGGCTATTGAAAATAGTATTGATTTCCTGATCTCCTTTTCATCGTTCTCTTTACTGGTGTATAGGAATCCAACTGATTTTTGAATGTTTATCTTGTATCCTGCTACTCTGCTGAATCTTTCTATTAGTTCCAGTAGATTTCTCGTGGAGTCTTTAGGGTTTTCTATATATAGTATCATATCATCTGCAAACAAGGACAGTTCAACTTCTTCATTACCAATTTGGATGCCCTTTATTTCTTTCTCTTGCCTTATTGCTCTAGCTAGAACTTCCAGCACAATGTTAAATAGGAGTGGTGACGAAGGGCATCCTTGTCTTGTTCCTGTTTTCAAGGGGAATGTTTTCAGCCTCTATCCATTAAGAATGATGTTGGCCGTTGGTTTTGCATAGATGTCCTTTATTATGTTGAGAAATTTCCTTTCTATACCTATTTTATTGAGAGCTTTTATCAGGAATGGGTGTTGGACTTTGTCAAATGCCTTTTCTGCGTCAATTGAGATGATCATGTGATTTTTTTCTTTGCTTTTATTTATGTGGTGAATTACGTTGATGGATTTTCTAATGTTAAACCATCCTTGCATACCGGGTATGAATCCTACTTGGTCGTGGTGTATTATTTTTTTGATATGATACTGAATTCTATTCACTAGAATTTTGTTCAGAATTTTTGCATCTATATTCATGAATGATATTGGTTTGTAGTTTTCTTTTTTTGTGATGTCTTTGCCTGGTTTTGGTATCAGCGTTATGCTGGCTTCGTAGAATGAATTTGGAAGTGTTGCTTCCTCTTCTATGCTCTGAAATAGCTTGAGTAGAACTGGTACAAGCTCTTCTGTAAATGTTTTGTAGAATTCTCCAGTGAAGCCATCTGGGCCAGGGCTTTTTTTGGTTTGGAGTTTTTTTATTACCTTTTCAATCTCTTCTCCTGTCATGGGTCTGTTCAGATTTTCAATATCACTTTGTTGTAGTTTGGGTAGGCAGTGTGTTTCTAGAAATTTATCCATTTCCTCTAGGTTTTCAAATTTTTTGGAATATAGTTTTTCATAATATTCTGTTACAATCCTTTTCATTTCGGTTGGGTCTGTTGTAATGTCCCCCATTTCATTTCTTATTTGGGTTATTTGTGTCCTCTCCTGTTTTTCTTTTGTCAGTCTGGCCAGTGATTTGTCGATTTTGTTGATTCTTTCAAAGAACCAACTTTTGGATTTATTGATTCTTTCTATTGTTTTTGTGTTCTCTATTTCATTTATTTCTTCTCTGATCTTTACTATCTCCTTTCTTCCGGTGGTTGTAGGCTTTTTTTGCTGTTCTCTTTCTATTTGTTTGAGTTCTATAGTTAATGTTTTGATTTTGCCTGTTTGTTCTTTTTTGATATGTGCATCTGTTGCTATAAATTGTCCTCTGAGGACTGCCTTTGCTGTGTCCCAAAGGTTTTGGTAGGATGTGTTTTCATTCTCATTTGATTCTAGGAATTTTTTGATTTTTATTACCCACTGCTGTGTAAGCAGGATATTATTCACTTTCCATGTAGTTGATTTTTTTTCCTTCTTCTTTCTATTGTTAATTTCTACCTTGATGGCATTGTGGTCAGAGAAGATACTTTGAATTATGTCAAAGTTTTGGATCTTGTTGAGGATTGCTCTGTGGCCTAAGACGTGGTCTATTCTGGAGAATTTTCCATGTGCATTAGAAAAGAATGTGTACTTTGCAGCTGTTGGATTGACTGTTCTATACATGTCTATGAGGTCAATTTGGCTGATTGTCTTTTAGGTCTTCTGTATCTTTGCTGAGTTTTCTTTTAGTTCTTCTGTCCTTTACTGAGAGTGGTGTTTTGAAGTCTCCTACTATTATTGTTGAACTGTCAATTTCTCTTTTCAGTGTTGTTAGAGTTTGTTTTATGTATTTTGGAGCCCTGTCATTGGGTGTGTAGATGTTTATTATGGTTATCTCTTCATGATGGATCATCCCCATAATCATTATATAGTGTCCTTCTTTGTCTTTTATGGTAGATTTTGCTTTAAAGTCTATTTTATCTGAGATTAGAATTGCTACTCCTCCTCTTTTTTGGTAGTTGCTAGCTTGATATATTTTTTTCCAACCTATGACTTTTAATAAATTCACATCTTTGTTTCTTAGGTGTGTCTCCTGTATTCAGCATATTGATGGATCCTGTTTTCTTATTCATTCTGTCACTTTCCGTCTCTTTATGGGTGCATCTTGAGTCCATTTACATTCAGTGTAATTATTGATAGATGTGAGTTTGTTGCTGTCATTTTGTGGTGCTTTTTATTGTGGTGCTGAAGTTTTCTTTGTTCTTCTCACTCTCTTGTGCTGAGTTACTTTTGTTTGTGGATCTTTTTTTCATTTCTTTTGTTTTTGTAGGTTTTGTTTTTGCTGAGACTTTATGTTTTTCATCTTTATTTTTATGAGTTGGTTTGTTAACTTTCTTTGTGGTTACCATGAATTTTACCCTTATCTTTCTAAGTTTGAAGCAGTCTACCATTACTTGGTATTGCCTTGCCTTCCTCTCCATTACAAGGTTCTATACTTATGCTGTTTATCCTCTCTTTTATTGTCTTGATGTTTTTGTCATTTACTGATTAACTTCTCTGGTTCCCTGTTGTATTTCTTTTGGTTTTGGATAGTCCTCGAGAGTTCATTTCCTAGATTGGTATCTGGCTCGTACAATCCTGCGTCCTAGGTTCTGCCTGAGCTGAAGCTGTTTGTCCTCAGATAGAAGAACTCCCTTTAATAATTCTTGTAAGTTTGGTTTGACTTTTACATATTCCCTTAATTTCTGTTTATCTGGAAATGACCTAAATTCACCATCAAATTTGAACAGGAGTTTTGCAGGATATATTATTCTTGGCTGGCAATTTTTTTCTTTCAAGATTTTATAAATGTCTTCCTATTTCCTTCTTGCCTTCATGGTTTCTGCTGAATAATCTCAGCTTAGTCTTGTTGTTTCTCCTCTATATGTGACTTCTTGTTTTTCACGAGCTGCTTTCAGGATCTTTTCTCTGTTTTTGGTTTTGGCAAGTGTGATTATGATATGCCTTGGTGATTTTCGTTTGGGGTCTTTCCTACATGGGGTTCGTTGAGCTTCTTAGATGGCCAGCTTTTCATCTTTCATGATATTGGGGAATTTTTCTGTCAGTAGTTCCTCAATGATCCTCTCTGTGTTTTCTGTTTTCTTCCCCTGTTCTGGAATTCCAATCACTCGCAAGTTTTTGCTTTTGATTGTCTCCCACATAACTCTCAGGGTCTCTTCATTTTTCTTTGTTCTTTTTTCTGAGTTTTCCTCCAACAGATTTGTATGCAAATGTTTGTCTTCGATTCCTCTGATCCTGTCTTCCACGGTTTCAAATCTGCTTCTCAGCCCTTCTCTGACACCGTCCATTTCTGAAATCTTGTTGTTTATCTTTTGGATTCCAAATTGTTGTCTTTGTATCATTTCTAGTTGTGAATTTATTTTGGCATTTTTTTCCTGCATTATCTTCCTGAATTCTTCCATTTTTTTGTCTGTATTTTCCATGAATTTGTCTATTTTTTTCTCATGTTTGTCAGCTTTTTGCCTCAGTTCTTGGAGAATTCTGAGTATTAGAGATTTGAATTCCCTATCAGGTAGTTCTAGTGCATTTTCTTCCAAAGGAGAGTCATCTGGTATTTTATTTTGGATGCCTACTGGAAGCATCCTGTCCTGTTTTTGTAAATGCTTTGATATTGTCTGCTGTTTTAGGGGCATTCAGTAGTTATTTTTCTTATTTATTGATTGTAGGTTTGTTTGTTTCACCCTTTTTAAAAAAAAAAATTGACTACTTCTGAGCAGGTGCAGTGTGTGTTCTTTGTTGTTTTCTCGTCTGTGGGCACAATACTTTTCACCTCCTTCCCCAACTGGCAGGGTCAGTCACTCAGATATGATATGGCAAGGCAGTTCTAGCTGACGAGGAGTTACTGGTACAGGTTGTTTGTGGCACTTACTACAGCCGCCAGAGCAGGTCGGTAATCAGTGCAGGGCAGGTTCCAGTAGGCCATGCCTGTGCTGCTTGGTGGTGTGATGTCAAGCGGATGGTGCAGGTAGGTAGGATGTGGCAGGGAGATTGTTATGTGTGGAGCTAAGATGGATATGGGAGAGAGGAGAGAGGAACAGGAGCCAAAAACATACAAACAAACAAAAAAGAATGCTAGGGGAGCTTGCTGTTGGAGTGGAGAGATGAGAGACTAAGAAATGGCAAAACACAGAAAGGGGAAGAGGAAGAAAAGAATAGAATGAATAAATAGAACTCAGAAAGGTTAAGGAACTGCAAATTTCCAAGGGATCCCATTGGTGCAGCTATGAGGTCTGGGGAAGTCGCTCTCAGTTGTTGAAGTACAGCCTGGCTAGAAGGCATAGAGGTATACAATGCCTGGTATTCAGGTATCAGAAAGAAAAGGAAGATATAGAGAGACAAGAAACTGAGCAATGAAGAAAGACAAAAATGGAAAAAGAGGGAAAAGAAAACAAAACAAATTAAAAAAAAAAAGAACAAGAAAGGCCCCCCAAAAAAACAGAAAAAAAAAAAAGAAAACCAGTGAAGGAAGTAATGCTCTCAGGGATCCCTCTGCACGTTTGTGGAACCTGAAGGGGGTCCCCTTGCCACACAGTTCCACCTGGCCAGAAAGGGCTCCCAACTCAAGAAAAGGAAAAGAAAACAAACGAACAATTCAAAATAAACAAATGAAGAAAAGCCTCAGGATCCCACCAGCACGGTAGCCCAGACCAGGAAGGAGCTCCCCACTCGAATGGAGCTTCGCAGCTGTTCAGGAGGAAGTAAGGATGGCACAGGGAGCCAGGCACTCAAGCAAAAGGAGGGGGAGGCGGCGAGAGGCAAGCAAGAAATCAAAAGATGCAGAAAAAGAAAAAAAAAAAAAGCAACACCAGCAGCCAACAAATGGCACTCAGAGAGCCAGCTAGTGCAGGCTGGTGTTTCTGGACAAGAGACTGTGTCTGCGGGAAGCAGAGGGGGCCGAGTATGGGTGAAGAAGGGTAGAGAGTCGGAAAGCGTATATCACAAATTATCAGTGCTCTGCAGCCCCTCAGGAAGAAGCAAAGATGGCACACAGAGCGAGGCTCTCGAGTGAAAGGAGGGGGAGATGGTGAGAGGCAAGGAATAAATCAAAAGAAGCGGAAAAAAGCAACAACAGCAGCCAACAAATGACACCCAGATAGCTGCCCGCTCAGGTGTGTGGAATCCAAGCAGTTGGAACTTCCTGGTCAAGAGACCATGACCATGGGAAGCAGAGGAGGCCAAGCCAAGGAAAAGAGGGGTGGGTGTTGGGAAAGCGCACACCACAAATTACCGGTTGTTTTGTCTCCTGCTGGATGCTCCGTGAGGCTGCTTTCTCGTAACCCCTGTTTGTTGGTCTCCGATAGAAGTCCAAGATGGTGTATCCACACTGCGTTAGCTGGTAGGGGACCTCTGCATGAATTTCTCCTCACTTTCCATTCTCTGTCAGTTTTCTCACTCCATTTGGTGCTTGGCTGAGTTCTTTATCACTTCATTTGATGTTTTAGGGTTTCAGGATTGTTGTATTCTCTGTTCGGCTTAGTTTTTCGGATCTTTGCTGTGGAGGGACGGCGTGGTGCTTCTGCCTAGAGCGCCATTTTGCCAGAACTCCGCTTCTCTCTCTTTTTATCTCTCATAAGATAAAAGGTGATGCAGGCCATATCCCAAGGAAACTCCCCTTACACATGTTCAGGGCTGTGACCCTAATTAGAATGTTGTATCCCACCCTAAGCCTCTTAAACATAACCTAATCTTGCCTCATTAACATCAGGCAAAAATTAGAGTTTACAATACATAGGAAAATTACATCAATCACAAAATGGAGGACAATAACACAATATTGGAAATCACAGCCTAGCGAACTTAACACACATTTTTGGGGAATGCAATTCAGTTCATAACAGGCACAAACCCAAAAACCAACACCTGTTGCAGCTGAGTGATTCCAACTCAAAGTGTCCCGATAGGATGGAGGAGAACTTCCCCATAGCATTTCCAAGAGCAGTTGGTAGATTCGAACTGCCGACCTTTTGGTTAGCAGCTGAGTTCTCAACCACTGTGTCAGAAGGATTCCAAGACACCAAAGAATCTATTTCATTCCAAATTGCTTGTTGATCATTTTTTTATTGAGGCAATTGCAGATTCACATGCAGTTGTAGGAAATAATAGAGTTCCCTTGTACACTTTTCCCAGTTTCCCCCAACAGTAACATTTTGCAAAATTATAGTGCAATAGCATAACCAAGATTTTGACATTTATACCAGCCTTTGAATTTTTATAAAAATCTATAGAGTATAGTTATTTGGCAATTTGTTTTCCTATCCGTATAGATGGCTGCTGTGGCAACTTTTGTGGGACTAAGGTAACAAGTAGTTAGAAATAGTGTCTATAAAAATCAATGATAACGTCCAACTGTGTTACCCATTTGTTGTTGTTAGGTGCCGTTGAATAAGTTCCAACGCATAATGACCCTATAGGACAGAGTAGAACTGCCCTGTAGGGTTTCCAAGGAGCGGCTGGTGGATTTGAACTTCTGAGCTTTTGGTTAGCAGCCAAGCTCTTTAACCACTACACCACCAGGGCCCCTGTGTTACCCATTTTGGAGACGTTTATTACCAACTACATACAAACCAAAAAAAGGTTCTGTGTGTGTATGTATGCATGTATGTATGTATCTACCTACCTACTTACCTACTTACCTGTCTGTCTATTTACCTATCTGTGTGATTATTTTCTAATGTTGTATGATAATTAAACATCCAGAATGGAGGGCAATAGGGCATATCACTCAAGATGGCACACAAACATACATAGTGTAGTGCTTGAGAAATAGAGAAGGGAATATTTGACTGAGATCATAACCTACTGATCTTGTCCTCCAGACATGAGTCACAACCTCTGTATAGCTAGACTCAAGATTTATGATGGAGATAAATGAACTTAAGGGGCTCTGTTTTTAATACATTTAATGTTATATTTAACACATTTAATACACTAGTTTAGCTCTTGAGAAATTTCTTCATATTTATAAAGACCATTTTGGACTTTGAGATTCCAGCCAGTCACCTTGTGCTTGTGAAATTAGAATCTATTTTATTCCTATCAAGAGTCTTCCTCGCTTAACAGTGTGTCAGTCTTTTTTATTATTTAACATTTTTCATTCATTTTTTTTATTTTTTTTGCATTAGAACTGCACATATGTAAACTTTAAGTATCGTATATATGCTTTATTGTTTTCTATTGCAATAATTGTATACTATTCATTCCAATGATAATTGCATTTCAACTTTGATAGTTCTTATGAGGGTTTTCTTCTGCAATTAATTACTCTGTCAGGAGTATATTTAAAGGTTTAAAAACAAAACAAACAAGAAAAACCCTAACAACTTTGCCAATGAGTCAGTGGGTTTGCATAACTTACCCAGAAGAATTTCCACCTGAATCTAGCACAACTTTCCGTTTACTCATGTCTGCTCCCTATGACCTTCATGTTTTACTCACTTAGGTAAGAAAGGAGCCAGGAACATTACACATGTTTTTTGAAGAGCTGTCAATCTTGTGATATTATTCATCTTTAAGCAACATGGTCATTATTGAATATAGAAAGTTCCTAGAATCCTTTCCAGCTTTGCTGCATTTTATTACAAGAAGTAGGAAAAAATCATGTATAATTATAGGTTTTACATTCTCCAAGTATAGAGTTGAAGCCAAGAAAACTATCAAAACATTTTTTGTGCTTCATTTCTTTTGCACAAAATGATGCCAAGTAGCAAATTGTTACAGAGATATTTTTGGGATAACACTCATTTAGAATGCAATATTAATATACTTTAAGTGTTTCTTAAAGATACTTAGAGGATTCTCAGTTTTGATCTAAGAATACATTATAATATCTAAGATCCTGAACATCCCTGAAAATGGAAAGCAGATTGAAACAGGATAAAAGAAAAGCTAAGGAACAAAATGTGGAATAGTGCTATTGCTAACTCTTATTGCGTAGACCTCAGCAATAAGAGTTGGTGGTCCTGGAAGGAGTTATGGAGGCCTGGAAGCACACAACAGGGTGATGGGTTGGAAGTACTTCAGAATAATCAGCCAGACTGGTGGAAACTTCCATACTGCTCATCCTTCCCCACACACACAACTTGGACCAGGCAGAGGCAACTGTTTGTTTGTTTGTTTGTTTGTTTTTCTTTTTGCTTTTTCTGCAGGATGTACAGGGGCCAGTATCTGTCAGACCAGTAAGTTGGAATGAGACTATGAGTTGGAATCAACTCAACAGCATTTTTTTTGGTGGTGGGGGGGGGGAGCACAGTTGTAGGGCAGAATCCTTGGTAACTGGAAATATCCTGGAGCAACATTAACTTTAGACCCCATCAGGTACAGTAACCATCCAACAAGAAATAGTAAATACAAAGATAAACTCAACATAAAATTGGCAAAAATTTGAAGAAATCCAATACTATGAAAGAAGCATGGAAAACTAAACTTAAAACAGTGGGAACCATAGTTAATGAAGAAAATAAAAAAGAGAAATTTAGAATAAGCATTGTCAATACCATTATTCATGTAGGACTGTATTGTTGTTGTTGTTAGGTGCTGTCAAGTCGATTCCTACTCATAGTGACCCTATGTACAACAGAAGGAAACACTGCCTGGTCCTGCACCATCCTCATAATCCTCGCTATGTTGGAGCCCATTGTTGCAGCCACTGTATCAGTCTCCCTTGTTAAGGGTCTTCCTCTTTTTCTGTGACCCTCTCCTTAACCAAACATGATTTCCTTTCCCTCCTGATAACATGTCCGAAGTATGTCAGATGAATTCTCACCATCCTTGCCTCTATGGAACGTTCTGGCTGTACTACTTCCAGGATAGATTTGTTCCTTTTTATGGCAGTCCATGGTACACTCAAAATTCTTCATCAACACCATAATTCAAAGGCATCAATTCTTCAGTATTTCTTATTCATTGTCCAGCTTTCACATGCATGAGGTGATTGAAAATACCATGGCTTGGGTCAGGCACACTTTAGTCCACAATGTGACATCTTTGTTTTTTTTTAACACTTTAAAGAGTTCTTTTGCAGCACCCACAAAAATATAGCTCCTCAGATAATGCAAATAAAACACTAGGTCAAGGAGATGAGAGAGAGAGAGAGACCTCACAATCAGACTCAAGAATTTTTCCAGAATGCAGAAACTGCATTTCAATGTATAGAGGGACGAAGTGTGGATGATGTATACAGAATCTGTCTAATGGAGAAGAAAAAGAATATGAGTATAAAACACACACATCTGTACACATACACACACAGTTACTAACACAATATGAATGAAATTTCAAAACCCCAAAAACATAGAGAAAGCCCAAAAACTTTCAGTGGAAGAAATATGAAATTCTCCACAAAGGCATCAGCATCACCACAATGTCAAACATTTTTTGACAGTACTATCTTGAAGGCAGCAGTAGAAAATTATATGCAATTTCTGACTTATAATGTAGAAACTTAGATTCTATACTCAGCCTAATTTTATCCACTGTCTAGAAAAAATAGACCTGTTTTTGTATGTGAAAGTCTATATATAAATATGTTGAGAAAATTTATTTTCTACAAAACCTCTGAAATAATTCCAAGAGGAAATGTACACTAGAAAGAAGACAATATGAATCTTAGAAGAATAATTGGAAATAATAATTACTGGTAAAATATGAATAAGCTAATCATGAGGATAAAATGGTGAGATTTACTAAATTATAACAATAAAGAGCATGGACACTGAGCCAGACTGATAATTGGAATTCCAGCTTTACCGCTAATTACTTGTGAGACCTTGGACATGTGTCTTCACTTCTTCCTGGCTCTGACTTGTGAAATGGAGAAAACGATTGTATTCACTGCGTAAAATACTGTATTTAATAAATTACTACGTGTAAAGTGCTAAGAAAAGTGCATGGAAAATGATAATCTCAAAAATGTTAAATATGATTATGTTAAATGTAATAATAGTAATATTGAACTAAACTTATAGGTATTAACAGTTAGAATTTAGTTGGGACACAGAGAATAAGTTTGACATTTTGCTAATTTTTTTTTTTCTATAATAAAGGACGTTGAAGCTTCTTAACTTTTGCCATTGCATGAAATATACCATTTAGGATTGTGTTTTTAAAAAATAGTCAGTCAGTTTCTATTTCTTGCAACTAAAGAAACCTACTTGGTGAAATTTCCTTTTATCCATGTTCAGAATTATCCTTCTCCTTATTCTCCATTCCTTAGTCAAGCATTTGTAAAACTTCTGTTGTTAGTCGCCTTGAGTAGGTTCTGACTCATAGCGACCCTATTCAAAGCAGAAGGAAACACTGCCTGGTCCTGCGCCATCCTCACAATCTTTGCTTTGTTTAAATCCATTGTTGCAGCCACTGAGTCGATCCATCTCATTGAGGGCCTTCCTTTTTCCCTGACCCTCTACTTTACCAAGCATGATGTCCTTCTCCAGAGATATTTAGATAATATATCCAAACTACATAAGAGGAAGTTTCCTCACCCTCCCTTTTAAGGAGCATTGCATGCATACCAGGCAATTGAAAATATCTTGGCTTGGGTCAGGCACGCCTTAGTCCTTAAGGGGACATCTTTGCTTTTTAACACTTTAAAGAGTTCTGCTGCAACAGATTTGCCCAGTGCAATGCATCATTTGATTTATTGATTGCTGCTTCCACAGGCGTTGACTGTGGATCCAGGCAAAATGAAATCCTTGACAACTTCAGTATTTTCTCTGTTTGTCATTTTGCTTACTGGTCTTGTTGTGAGGATTTTTGTTTTCTTTATGCTGAAGTATAAGCCATACTGAATGCTGTGGTCTTTGAACTTCATCAGTAAGTGCTTCAAGTCTTCTTCACTTTCAGCAAGTAAAGTTGTGTCAGCTGCATAAAGCAGGTTGTTAATGAGTCTTCCTCCAATCCTGATGCTGCGTTCTTCTTCATATAGTCCAGATTCTCAGATTATTTGATCAGCATACAGATTGGGTGAAAGGATACAATTCTGATGCACATCTTTCCTGATTTTAAACCACACAGTATCTCCTTGTTCTGTTCGAACAACTGCCTCTTGGTCTATATACAGATTCCTCATGAGCACAGTTAAGTATTCTGGAATTCCTATTCTTCGAAATGTTATCCATGATTTGTTATGACCTAGATAGTCGAATGCCTTGGCATAGTCAATAAAGCTAAGGTTAACTTCTTTCTAATATTCTCTGCTTTCAGCCAAGATCCATTTGACATCAACAATGACATCCCTTGTTAGACATCCTCTTCTAAATCTGGCTTGAATTTCTGGTAGTTCCTTGTGGATATACTGCTGCAACCACTTTTGAGTGATCTTTAGCAAAATTTTATTTGTGTGTGATATTAATTATATTGTTTGATAATTTCTGCATTCTTTTGGTTCACCTTTCTTTGGAATAGGCATGAATAAAGATCTCTTCCAGTCAGTTGGCCAAGAAGCTGCCTTCGAATTTTCATGGCATAGATGAGTGAGCACCTCCAGCACTGCATCCATTTGTTGAAATATCTCAGTTAGTATTCCATCAATTCCTGGAGCTTAATTTTTTTGCCAGTTCCTTCACTGCAGCTGGGGCTTGTTCCTTCAGTACCATAGGTGATTGATCATATGCTACCTCCTGAAATAGTTCAACATTGACCAGTTCTTTTTGGTACAGTGACTCTGTATTCCTTCCATCTTCTTTTGATGCTTCCTGCATTGTTCAATGTTTTGCCCATAGAATCCTTCAAAATTGCAGCTTGAGGCTTGAATTTTTACTTCGGTTCTTTAAGCTTGAGAAATGCCAAGTGTGTTCTTCCCTTTTGGTTTTCTAATGCCAAATCTTTGCACATTTCATTATACTTTATCTGCTGTTCAACTCTTTTACTTCATTATTTATTCCATTCACTTTAGCTACTAAATGTTCAAGAGCAAGCTTCAGAGTATCTTCTGAAATACATTTTGGTCTTTTCTTTCTTTCCTGTCTTTTTTTTTTTTTTATATTTTATTGTACTTCAGGTGAAGGCTTACAGAACAAATAGTTTCTCATGAAACAGTAGTACACATGTTGTTTTATGACATTGGTTAACAACCCCACAACATATTAAGCATCTAAATTCTCAACCTTTTTTTTGGTGAAAATACACATAGCCAAAGATACACCATTTCAAAAATTTCTACATACACAATTCAGTGACATTGACTACTCTCTTCCAATTGTGCTGTTATTCTCACTTAAGATGAAGGCTTACAGAACAAAATAGTTTGTCATTTAAAAGTTACTACAAATGTTGCCCTATGAAAATGGTTAACAATCTCACAACACATCAACAATATCCTTACTCAATCTTGTGTTCCCAATCAACAGCTTCCTTGTCCCCTCTGCCTTCTGGCCCTTGTCACTGGACTCCTGTACCTCGTTAGTCTCATTTGGTTTTACTGGGCTATCCACTACAGGCTGAACAGTGAACCTCGAAGGTAACTTCACCACTGAGCTAAAACGGTGTCTGGGGGCCATACTCTTGAGGTTTCTCCAGTCTCCTTTAGGCCAGTAAATCTGGTCTTTTTTTTTGTGAGCTAGAGTTATGCTCTATATCCTTCTCCACCTCTGTCCAGAACCCTCTGTTGTGATCCTGGTCAGAGCAGTCAGCGGTGGTAGCCGGGCACCATCTAGCTGTACTGGACTCAGTCCAGTAGAGGTCTTGGTAGCTGTGGACAATTAGTCCTTTGGACTAATCTTTTCGTTGTATCCTGTTCTCTTCATTCTCCCTTGCTCCTGAAGGGATGAGACCAGTGTAGTATCTTAGATGGCCGCTCACAGGCTTTTAAGACCCCAGACACTACTCACCAAGGTAGAATGTAGAGCATTATCTTTATAAGTAGTGTCATGCGAATTCAGCTAGATGTTCCCCGAGACCATGGTCCCCAGAGCCCTCCGCCCAGCAACTCAGTCCCTCGGGGAATTTGGATGTGTCCATGGGGCCTCCATGACCTTTCCTTGTGCAGGTTGTGTTAGTTTCCCTTGTATTGTGTACTGTCTCAACTTTCACCCAAGATACCACTTATCTATTGCCTATTTAGTATTTATCTCCCTCCCCTCCCATCCCTGGTAACCAACAATGATTGTTACATTTTGTGCGTGAACTTTTTCATGGGTTTTTACAATAGAGGTCTCATACAATATTTGTCCTTTTGTGATTGACTTATTTCACTCAGCATGATGTCCTCCAGTTTTATCCATGTTATGAGATGCTTCACAGATTCATTGTTGTTCTTTCTGGTTGCATAGTACTCCATTGTGTGTATGTACCATAGTTTGTTTATCCATTCATCTGTTGATGGGCATCTAGCTTGTTTCCATCGTTTTGCTATTGTGAACAATGCTGCCATGAACATAGGTGTGCATATGTCTATTCAAGTGATGACTCTTATTTCTCTAAGATATATTCCTACGAGTGAAATTGCTGGACCGAATGGTATGTCTATTTCTAGCTTTCTGAGGAAACGGTATATCATTTTCCAAAATGGTTGTATCATTTTGCATTCCCACCAGCAGTGTATAAGAGTTCCCATCTCCCCGCAGCCCCTCCAACATTTGTTATTTCCAGTATTTTTGATTCGTGCCAGTAATGCCAGGGTGAGATGGTATCTCATTGTGGTTTTAATTTCCATTTCTCTAATGGCTACTGAACGTGAGCATTTCCTCATGTGTCTGTTGGCCATTTGAATGTCTTTGGTGAAGTATCTGTTCATTTCCTTTACCCATTTTTCGATAGGATTGTTTGTCTTTTTGTTGTAGAGGTGTTGGTTTTTCTTGTAGTGTACTGTCCAAAATTATTTTCCCAGTCTGTAGGTTCTCTTTTCACTCTTTTGGTGAAGTCTTTTGAAGAGCATAGGTGTTTGATTTTTAGAAGATCCCAGTTATCTAGCTTATCTGTTGTGTTTTGTGTGTTGATGGTTATGGTTTGTATCCTGTTAATGCCATGTATTAAGGCCTGAAGTGTTGGTCCTATTTTTTCTTCTATGAACTTTATATTTTTAGGCTTTACATTCAGGTCTTTGATCCATTTTGAAGTAGTTTTTGTATACGGTGTGAGATATGGGTCCTGTTTCATTTTTCTGCAAATGGATATGCAGTTTTGCCAACACCATTTGCTAAAAAGACTGTCTTTTCCCCATTTGATGGACTTTGGGCCCTTGTCGAAAATCAGGTTACCGTAGGTGGATGGATTTACATCTGGGTTCTCAATTCTGTTCCATTGGTCAATGTATCTCTTGTTGTACCAGTACCAGGCTGTTTTGAATACTGTAGCTGTATAGTAGGTTCTCAAGTCAGGTAGTGTGAGTCCTCCAACTTTATTCTTCTTCTTCAGTAGTGCTTTACTTATTCGGGGCTTCTTCCCTTTCCATATAAAGTTAACAATTAGTTTTTCCATCTCTTTGAAGAATGTTGTTGGTATTTGGATCGGTATTGCATTGTATTTGTAAACTGCTTTGGGTAGAATTGCCGTTTTCACAATGTTGAGTCTCCCTATCCATGAGAATGCTGTGTTTTTCCATTTATGTAGATCCTCTTAGGTTTCATGCAGCAGTGTTTTGTAGTTTTCTTTGTATAGGTCTTTTACATTCCTGGTCAGATTTATTCCTAAGTATTTTATCTTTTTAGCAGCTATTGAAAATGGTATTGATTTCCTGATTTCCTTTTCATAGTTCTCTTTACGGGTGTATAGGAATCCAACTGATTTTTGAATGTTTATCTTGTATCCTGCTACTCTGCTGAATCTTTCTATTAGTTCCAGTAGATTTCTCGTGGAGTCTTTAGGGTTTTCTATATATAGTATCATATCATCTGCAAACAAGGACAGTTCAACTTCTTCATTACCAATTTGGATGCCCTTTATTTCTTTCTCTTGCCTTATTGCTCTAGCTAGAACTTCCAGCACAATGTTAAATAGGAGTGGTGATGAAGGGCATCCTTGTCTTGTTCCTGTTTTCAAGGGGAATGTTTTCAGCCTCTATCCATTAAGAATGATGTTGGCCGTTGGTTTTGCATAGATGTCCTTTATTATGTTGAGAAATTTCCCTTCTATACCTATTTTATTGAGAGCTTTTATCAGGAATGGGTGTTGGACTTTGTCAAATGCCTTTTCTGCGTCAATTGAGATGATCATGTGATTTTTTTCTTTGCTTTTATTTATGTGGTGGATTACGTTGATGGATTTTCTAATGTTAAACCATCCTTGCATACCGGGTATGAATCCTACTTGGTCGTGGTGTATTATTTTTTTGATATGATACTGAATTCTATTCACTAGAATTTTGTTCAGAATTTTTGCATCTATATTCATGAATGATATTGGTCTGTAATTTTCTTTTTTTGTGATGTCTTTGCCAGGTTTTGGTGTAAATGTTATGCTGGCTTCATAGAATGAATTTGGAAGTGTTGTTTCCTCTTCTTTTGTCTGAAATAGCTTGAGTAGAACTGGTACAAGCTCTTCTGTAAATATTTTGTAGAATTCTACAGTGAAGCCATCTGGGCCAGGGCTTTTATTGGTTGGGAGTTTTTTTTATTACCTTTTCAATCTCTTCTCCTGTTATGGCTCTGTTCAGATTTTCAATATCACTTTGTTGTGGTTTGGGTAGGCCGTGTGTTTCTAGAAATTTATCCATTTCCTCTAGGTTTTCAAATTTTTTGGAATATAGTTTTTCATAATATTCTGCTATAATCCTTTTTATTTCGATTGAGTCTGTTGTAATGTACCCCATTTCATTTCTTATTTGGGTTATTTGTGTCTTCTGCTGTTTTTCGTTTGTCAGTCTGGCCAGTGGTTTTCGATTTTGTTGATTCTTTACAAGAACGAACTTTTGGTTTTGTTGATTTTTCTATTGTTTTTCTGTTCTCTATTTCATTTATTTCTTCTCTGATCTTTATTATTTCCTTTCTTCCAGTGGTTGTAGGCTTTTTTTTGCTGTTGTTTTTCTATTTGTTTGAGTTCTGTAGTTAATGTTTTGATTTTGTCCCTTTCTTCTTTTTTGATATGTGCATCTATTGCTATAAATTGTCCTCTGAGGACTGCCTTTGCTGTGTCCCAAAGGTTTTGGTATGATGTGTTTTCATTTTCATTTGATTCTAGGAATTTTTTAATTCCATCTCTGATTTCTTCTACTACCCATTGATGTGTAAGCAGGGTATTATTCAGTTTCCATGTAGTTAATTTTTTTTTCCTTGCTCTTTCTAGTGTTAATTTCTACCTTGATGGCATTGTGGTCAGAGAAGATACTGTGAATTATCTCAGCATTTTGGATCTTGTTGAGGATTGCTCTGTGGCCTAAGGTGTGGTCTATTCTGGAGAACGTTCTATGTGCATTGGAAAAGAATGTGTACTTTGTAGCGGTTGGATGGAGTGTCCTATATTTGTCTATGAGGTCCAGTTGGCTGATTGTGTCCTTTAGGTCTTCTGTTTCTTTGCTGAGTTTCTTCTTAGTTGTTCTGTCCTTTACTGAGAGTGGTGTGTTGAAGTCTCCTACTATTATTGTGGAACTGTCAATTTCTCTTTTCAGTGCTGTTAGAGTTTTTTTTTATGTATTTTGGAGCCCTGTCATTGGGTGCCTAGATATTTATTATGGTTATGTCTTCATGATGGATCGTCCCCTTAATCATTAGATAGTGTCCTTCTTTGTCTTTTATGGTAGATTTTGTTTTAAAGTCTATTTCATCTGAGATTAGAATTGCCACTCCTGCTCTTTTTTGGTAGTTGTTAGCTTGATATATATTTTTTCCAACCTTTAATTTTAATAAATTCACGTCTTTGTTTCTAAGTTGTGTCTCTGGTCAACAGCATATCGATGGATCCTGTTTTCTTATCCATTCTGCCACTCTCCGTCTCTTTATGGGTGCATTGAGTCCATTTACATTCAGTGTTATTATTGATAGATGGAAGTTTGTTGCTATCATTTTGTAGTGCTTTTTTTTTGTGGTGCTGAAGTTTTCTTTGTTCTTCTTACTCTCTTGTGCTGAGTTACTTTTGTTTGTGGATTTAGTGTTCATTTCTTTTGTTTTTGTAGGTTTTGTTTTTGCTTAGACTTTATGTTTTTCGTCTTTATTTTTATGAGTTGGTTTGGTAACTTTCTTTGTGGTTACCATGAATTTTACCCTTGTCTTTATAAGTTTGAAGCTGTCTACCCTTACTTGGTATTGCCTTGCCTTCCTCTCCATTAGAATGTTCTATACCTATGCCGTTTATTCCCTCTTTCATTGTTTTGATGTTGTTGTCATCCTTTGATTGATTGCTCTGATTCCCTGTTGTATTTCTTTTGGTTTTGGATAGTCCTCGACAGTTCATTTCCTAGAATGGTATCTGGTTCGTATGATCCTGTGTCCTAGTTCCTGCCTGAGGGTTGAAGCTGTTTGTCCTCAGATCGAAGAACTCCCTTTAATAATTCTTGTAAGTTTGATTTGACTTTTGCATATTCCCTTAGTTTCTGTTTATCTGGAAATGACCTAATTTCACCATCAAATCTGAACGAGAGTTTTGCAGGATATATTATTTTTGGCTGACAATTTTTTTCTTTCAAGATTTTATATATGTCATCCCACTGCCTTCTTGCCTGCATGGTTTCTGCCGAATAATCTGAGCTTAGTCTTACTGTTTCTCCTCTGTATGTGACTTCTTGTTTTTCACGAGCTGCTCTCAGGATTCTTTGTTTGTCTTTGGTTTTGGCGAGTGTGAATATGATATGCCTTGGTGATTTTCTTTTGGGGTCTCTTCTATATGGGGTTCGTTGAGCTTCTTGGATGGCCAGCTTTTCATCTTTCATGATATTGGTAAGGTTTTCTGTCAGCAGTTCCTCAATGATCCTCTCTGTGTTTTCTGTTTTCTCCCCTTGTTCTGGGATGCCAATCACTCGTAAATTTTTGCTTTTAATTGTGTCCCACATAACTCTCAGGGTCTCTTCATTTTTCTTTGTTTTTTTTTCTGAGTTTTCCTGAAACAGAGTTGTATCTAAGTGTTTGTCTTCAGTTCCACTGATCCTGTCTTCCATGGTTTCAAATCTGCTTCTCAGCCTTTCTATGACATCATCCATTTCTGAAATCTTGTTGTTTATCTTTTGGATTTCTAATTGTTGTTTTTGTATAATTTCGAGTTGTGAATTTATTTTGGCATTTTGTTCCTGCATCATCTTCCTGAATTCTTCCAATTTTTTGTCCATATTTTCCATATATTTGTCTATTTTTTCCTCATGTTTGTCAGCTTTTTGCCTCAGTTCTTGGGAAATTCCGAGCATTAGTGATTTGAGTTCCCTATCAGGTACTTCTAGTGCATTTTCTTCCACAGGAGAGTTTTCTGGTGTTTTAATTTGGACGTGTATTGGAGCCATCTTGTCTTGTTTTTGTAAATGTTTTGATATTGTTTGCTGTTTTCAGGGCATTCATTAGATATTTCTCTCATTTATTGATTGTAGATTTTTTTGTTTCATCCTTGTGGTACAGCTGGGCAGGTCTAGCTGAAAAGGAGCCACTGGTACGGGTTGTTTGTGGCACTCACCGCAGCCACCAGGACCGTCGGTAGTTAGTGTTGGGCAGGTTCCAATAGGGCGTGCCTGCACAGCTTGGTGGTGTGATGTCAAGTGCATTGTGCAGGTAGGCAGGATGCAGGGGGAAGATGGTTATGTGTGAAGCTAAGCTGGATATGGGAGAGAGGAGAGAGGAGCAGGAGTGCAAAAACATACAAACATAAAAGAATGCTAGGGGAGCTTGCCATTGGAATGGACAGATGAGAGACTATGGGATGGAGAAAACCAGAAGCGGGAAGAGAAAGAAAAGGAAAGAATGAACAAATAAAAATCAGAAAAGTTAAAGAACTGCAAAGTTCCCAGGGATCCCACCGATGCAGCTATGAGGTCTGGGGAGTCGGTCTCAGGTTTCACAGCATAGCCTGGCCAGAAGGCGCAGAGGCATACAACACCTGGTATTCAGGGATCAGAAAGAGAAGGAAGAGATAGAGAGACGAGAAATTGAGCAATGAAGAAAGACAAAAGGGAAAAAGAGGGAAATGAAAACAAAACTAATCAAAAAATAAAAAAATTAAATTAAATTAAAAAAAAAAAGCAACACCAGCAGTCAACGAATGGCACTCAGAGAGCCAGCCAGTGCGGGCTGGTGTTTCTGGACAAGAGACTGTGTCTGTGGGAAACAGAGTTGGACGAGTGTGAGTGAAGAAGGGTGGAGAGTGGGAAACCATATATCACAAATTGCCTGCGCTCTGGGGACCCTCAGAAAGGAGCAAAGAGGTTGCACGGAGCCAGGCACCCAAGTGAAAGGAGGGGGAGGTGGCGAGAGGCAAGCAAGAAACCAAAAGGAGCAGGAGAAAAAGAAAAAAAAAAAGCAGCACCAGCAGCCAACATATGACACCCAGAGAGCCGCCCACCTGGGCACGCGGAATCCAAGCAGCCGGCAGACCCTGGTGAAGAGACTGCGGCTACAGGAAGCAGAGGAGCAAACGAACAAAAGCCCCGGGATTTCACCAGCGCAGCAGCCCAGACCTGGCTGCAGCCACACACCCGAACGAAGCCCCACAGTCCCGCAGGAAAGGGCAAAGATGGCGATCAGAGTCAGGCACCCGAGCAAAAGGAGGGGGAGGCAGCGAGAGGCAAGCGAGAAACCAAAAGAAGCAGAAAAAGAAAAAGGAAAAAAAAAAAAAGGAGAGAAAAAAAAAAAGCAACACCAGCAGCCAACAAATGGCAACCAGAGAGCCGCCAGCTGGGCTGCGTGGAATCCAAGCAACCGGCGCCCCCCGGCCCAGGGACCTTGGCCACGAGAAGCAGGGGAGCCCCAGACGGGGCGAAGAGGGGTGGGGGGTGGGAAAGCACACACCGCAAATTACCGGCTGTTTTGTCTCCCACTGGATGCTCCACGAGGCTGCTCTCCCATTCTCCCGTTTGCTGGTCTCCGATAGGAGTCCAAGATGGTGGATCCACAGTGCGTTAGCTCGTAGGGGACCTCTGCATGAATCTCTCTTCGCTCTCCATTCTCTTTCAGTATGCTCACTCCATTTGGTGCTTGGCTGAGTTCTTTATCTCTTCACTTGATGTTCTAGGGTTTCAGGATTGTTGATTCTCTGTTTGGCTTAGTTTTTCGGATCTTTGCTGTGGAGGGACGGCGTGGTGCTTCTCCCTAGAGCGCCATCTTGCCGGACTCGCTGAGTTACTTTTGTTTGTGGATTTTTTTTCATTTCTTTTGTTTTTGTAGGTTTTGTTTTTGCTGAGACTTTATGTTTTTTGTCTTTATTTTTATGAGTTGGTTTGTTAACTTTCTTTATGGTTACCATGAATTTTACCCTTATCTTTCTAAGTTTAAAGCACTCTACCCTTACTTGTTATCGCCTTGTCTTCCTCTCCATTAGAAGGTTCTATACCTATGCCATTTATTGCCTCTTTCATTGTTTTGATGTTGTTGTCATCCATCGATTGACTGCCCTGATTCCCTGTTGTATTTCTTTTGGTTTTGGATAGTCCTCGAGAGTTCATTTCCTAGATTGGTATCTGGCTCATACGATCCTGTGTCCTAGGTCCTGCCTGAGGGCTAAAGCTGTTTGTCCTCAGATCGAAGAACTCCCTTTAATAATTCTTGTAAGTTTGGTTTGACTTTTGCATATTCCCTTAGTTTCTGTTTATCTGGAAATGACCTAATTTCACCATCGAATTTGAACGAGTTTTGCAGGATATATTATTCTTGGCTGACAATTTTTTTCTTTCAAGATTTTATATATGTCATCCCACTGCCTTTTCGCCTGCATGGTTTCTGCCGAATAATCTGAGCTTAGTCTTATTGTTTCTCCTCTGTATGTGACTTCTTGTTTTTCACGAGCTGCTCTCAGGATTCTTTGTTTGTCTTTGGTTTTGGTGAGTGTGAATATGATATGCCTTGGTGATTTTCTTTTGGGGTCTCTTCTATATGGGGTTCGTTGAGCTTCTTGGATGGCCAGCTTTTCATCTTTCATGATATCGGGGAAGTTTTCTGTCAGCAGTTCCTCAATGATCCTCTCTGTGTTTTCTGTTTTCTCCCCCTGTTCTGGAGTTCCAATCACTCGAAAATTTTTGCTTTTAATTGTGTCCCACATAACTCTCAGGGGCTCTTCATTTTTCTTTGTTCTTTTTTCTGAGTTTTCCTGAAAAATTGTTGTATCCAAGTGTTTGTCTTCAGTTCCACTGATCCTGTCTTCCACGGTTTCAAATCTGCTTCTCAGCCCTTCTATGACATCATCCATTTCTGAAATCTTGTTGTTTATCTTTTTGATTTCTAATTGTTGTCTTTGTATAATTTCTAGTTGTGAATTTATTTTGGCATTTTGTTCCTGCATCATCTTCCTGAATTCTTCCAATTTTTTGTCCATATTTTCCATGAATTTCTCTATTTTTTTCTCATGTTTGTCAGCTTTTTGCCTCATTTCTTGGAAAATTCTGAGTATTAGAGATTTAAATTCCCTATCAGCTACTTCTAGTGCATTTTCTTCCACAGGAGAGTCATCTGGTGTTTTATTTTGGAAACCTACTGGAACCATCTTGTCCTGTTTTTGTAAATGTTTTGATATTGTTTGCTGTTTTCAGGGTATTCAGTAGATATTTCTCTCATTTATTGATTGTAGATTTGTTTGTTTCGTCCCAGCTCTTCTGTCTTCCACTGGACACTCCATGAGGCTGCTTTCTCGTACCCCCATTTGCTGGTCTCCGATAGGAGTCCAAGATGGCAGATCCGTGCTGTTTTAGCTGGTAGGGGACCTCTGCATGAATCTCTCCTCGCTCTCCTTTCTCTTTCAGTATTCTCACTCCGTTTTCTGTTTGGCTGAGTTCTTTATCTCTTCATTTGATGTTCTAGGGTTTCAGGCTTGTTGCATTCTCTGTTTCGCTTAGTTTTTCAGATCTTTGCTGTGGAGGCATGGCGTGGTGCTTCTGCCTAGAGTGCCATCTTGCTGGAGTCTTTCCTGTCTTTTTAATGACAATTTACTTTCTTCAAGTATGATGTCCTTGATGTCATCCTACAGCTCATCTGATGTTTAGTCATTAGTGTTCAATGCATCAAATTTGTTCTTGAAATGGTCCCCCAATTCAAGTGGGATACACTCGAGTTTGTATTTTAGCTCTCTCAGACTTGTTTTAATTTTCTTCAGCTTCAACTTGTATTTGCATATGAGCAATTGATGGGCTGTTCCACAGTCGGTCCTTGGCCTTGTTCTAACTGATGATTTTTAGCTTTTCCATGTCTCTTTCCACAGATGTAGTCTATTTGACTTCCTATATTTTCCTTCTGGTGAGGTCTACTTGTATAGACACCATTTATGTTGTGGAAAAAAGGTACTGACAATGAAGAAGTCATTGATCTTGCAAAATTCTATCATGTGATCTCTTGTGTGTTTCAATCACCAAGGCCAAATTTTCTAACTTCTTTGTTTCCAACTTTCACATTCAAATTACCGGTAATTATCAATGCATCTTGATTGCATGTTTGATCGATTTCAGACTGTGGAAGTTGGTAAAAACCTTCAGTTTCCTCATCTTTCACATTAGTGGTTGGTGCATAATTTTGAATAATAGTCTTATTATGTGAACTTCCTCATAGGTGTGTGGATGCTATTTTATCACTGTCAGCTTTGTACATCAGGATAGATTTTGAAATGTTCTTTTTGAGTATGAATGTGAAGCCATTCCTCTTCAATTTGTCATTCCTGTCATTCCTGGTGTGGCACACTTTATAATTGCCTGATTCAAAATGGCCAATACTAGTCCATTTCAGCTCACTAATTCCTAGGACATGATCTTTATGTGTAACATCTAATTTTTGAAGACTTCCAATTTTCCCAGATTCTTACTTCGAACCTTCCACATTCAGATTATTACTGGATATTTGCAGCTGTTTCTTCTCATTTTACATCATGCCTTATCAGCAAATGAAGGTCCCTAAAGCTTGACTTTGTCCATGTTGTTAAGGTAAGGTTGACTCTACTTTGAGGAGACAGGTCTTCCCCTGTCATCTTTTGAATGCCTTCCAACCTGAGGAGCTCATCTTATGTCACTATATCAATGTTCTGCTATTCATAGGGTTTTCATTGGTCAGTTTTTTCAGAAGTGAGTCACCATTTACTCCTTCCTAGTCTGGAAGCTCCACTGCAACTTGTCCATCATGGATGACACTGCTGGTATTTGAAATACTGGTGGCATAGCTTCCAGCATCACAACAACACACAAGCCACCACAGTACTGACAAACTGATAGACGAGTGGTGGTTCTGAAAGTTACTTGGGGGAAATAAATGTCTTGCTAGGAAGCATATTAGATTAGCATGTGTTTGTGTGAGAAGATATTGCATTTGTTGGGCAGAGTTAATTAGTATTGATTTCTTTCCTAAATCACAATATTCAATTTCTTTAAAAAATAAAAGTGATATTGAGAGATGTGATATACTTATTTTTAAAAAGATAATATTGTTTTATAAAACTGAGAGTATTAGAATTTTGCTTTAAAATTCTTTAAAAATTGATTTTCTTATAAGCTAAGTTGTAAAGTCCTCAGCATAGCACAGAAAATCCTTCTTTTGCATCTTAACTTTCTAGCATCCTCTATTGTCACATTCTTGTAAACTTCATTAACAAACGATATTAACCTGCCATGTCATTTTGCCCCGTGCCTTTAGTGAAGGCATTTATTCTATATAAAAAGTCTGCAACCTTCCAAATAAAAAAAAAAAAGTGTGTGTGTATACACTTATAAAAAGTTAAGCTATCATGAATGAATCAGCTCAATTACCATTTTTTCTAACAAGAGTTATCAGATTCTCTGCCATAATAAATGAAATAAACTCTACGGAGGTTTTGTTTTGGGGGGAGGGTTCAAGATTTATAAATTGGGCATTTTGCACCTCCTTTAGCTAACTTGTACTTGCACACTATGTATGAGTTCAAGACTCTACTGGCCAGACCAGTGTGGTATCTGTCATATAGAAATTCTCTTGGAGGCTGAAGATCATACCAGAAGTCTATTCTTCTTGTTACTCTTATTCCCCTTTATCACAGTGTGTTTGACCTTTGGCCCTTTTTCTTTCCTTACCTGCTCGGTGTCCACTTCGCCTCTGTTCAGATGAAGGCTCTTTCTACAGCAATTAATAGTTGCCAAGCCTACTCTTAGCACTTGAAAATGTTTATGGACTTAAGTATGGATTTTGAGTATAGTGATTTTCTCCCTTTCAAGTTTCACTTTCAGTTTATTCCCTTCAGTCTTAAAAATAACGTATCTAACGTTACATAAGTTAATCTCCTTTAATGGTCCATTTCAGGACTACATATAAAGTTAATATTCACTCTGTATGTATAAGATCTAGTACTTCAAATTAAATATATATATATGTGTATATATCTTTCTCACATGGAGTGGCTGGCGGATTTGAACTGCTGACTTTTCAGTTAGCAACTGAGTTCTTAACCACTGCATCATCAGTGTCCTTTATATATATATATATATATATATAGTTTTCTTAAATTTGAGTATCATTATAAATTTTTTTGTGATACATTTATAGTTGAGAAATGCTATGTTTAATCATGCCTTCCTTCCTTTTTCCCAGGTTTCACGCTTATTAGTTTTTCTTCAAAATTGGATGTTGTCTTTTTTTTTTCCACCTAAGTTATTTATTTCCTTTGTTTCCTCTTTGCATTTTTTTCTTTAATTTATATTAATTTTCCATTCAACTTATTTATATTATGTATTTAAATTCTGTATTTCATTTCAATTCATTGGGTTACCTTTTAAAAATGTGTGCTCAATTTGCTACATTGGCTTGGAAGCCTGTTTATTGCATGTTTAATATTTCTATAATAGCTTCTATTTATTGATTTAATGACAAAAAAAAGAGTTGATGTTAACTTCGTCTTATAACCTGAGAAGGCAAAACAATATGCCTTTTGATACTGCACACCAATGATTTCTCTGGAGAACTGGGAGGGAGAAGAGGTCATACCATCTGCTTCTGTGATTGCACACATCCTCAGAGAATCACTAGGCTGTGCCACAGCTGTTCTCTGGTCTGAATGACAGTTAAGAAATATTTTTCTATGACTCCAATCCATCACATAGGAAAATCAGGCCCAAGATTAAGTGGTTCAAGGGCAGATCAGGAGCACCATGCTACCCAACTCTGTCTCTCCTTGGCTTTTCGTGGCTGAGCTACATTTCCAGGGTGGATGTCAGGGAGCAACTATCTCATGTGACAGGCAAAATATGTTTTCTGAGACAGTAAACATATCAAAGAGGTTTAGATTATTGGAATGAACATTCACATTGAAGACAGATTTAGAAAATGATGCCTACTTAATGCAAGACATTCTGGTGGTTATTTCTTCCTCAATAAAAATAAAAGCCAAGCTCAGGAGATAAGACCATAATTGAAAATCTAATGCATCAGTTAAAAGTGGAAACACCAGCTGACTCATGAAGTGATTATTTTATGTTGGCAGTGGATCTGAAGTCTTTGTATGCATTTCAGGCATTTGTCATGGTCTTCAGTTATTATTCCATCAATGTACTCAGCACACTGTAAACAAACAGTAAAAGGAAAGCAATTAGAAATTTAGTACATATTATTTTTTACTGTGATTTATTTTTGTTTTTCTTTTAGTTTGTTTATATGATAAAGTAGGTGCACAGTCTCTCTAATGCCATTCTGCTCCACAAATGATGGTGAGTGGTAGATTTTTCTCTGAAGTAGTACAATTGTTGTTTTAGTTTAGCACGTATTTTCTAATCCACTTAGAACTAGTGGATATGTCTTCTGATCAAGTACCCACACTTCCTTACTCATTGACAGAGCAAATCAAGATGGAGATTTTACATTACGATCTTGAAAAGGGAAAAAGGAAAAAGACCACTTATTAATTGGGAAAAAGGACACAGAAGGATAAACTGAAATAAAATGGCACGAACTATCTTTTTCCATTTCTTTATTCCTTATCCTTGGATTTAAGGCAGGATAATTTTGAGTCTAGGTACTTCTCTCAAAGTGGATATGCTTAGGGATTTTTAAAGTCTATGTATTAGTCTCCTAATTGCAGGTGCTGAGATTAAGTTGGAGTTGATGTGTGTGCAGGGGGACACTGCACAGACTGGTTTCCAATCATCATTGACCAAGTAAAGTGTCCACTGAAGCCATCCAATCAAAAGCAAAATGTGGGTCTCAGTGAGTTTAGATGACCAAAAGGTTTTCAATAGGGGATTCTCAGTAGTCTTTGCTCCTGGAGGACTGGGGAAGTGGTTTTATCCTCTGCAGCTCAGACTTAGGCTAAGGTAATCAGCTGCCCAAATACTTTTGCAATCATTATTAGAGATATATGGAAATTGAACAAATTTTTAAGGAATTTAAAAGCAGTCATTTACTTCTCAATAATGAAGAAAGTTCAGCTAATCTGAACAAAAAGATGAAAGTTATAAAACAAATTGAAACATTTATTTTTTTTGTTATTTAACTATTTAATTATTGGCTCACACCCCACTTTTAACTCCTTAGATAGAAATCTATGACAAAATTCAATCATCCCTCTTTCAGAGTTGAGAGGAATAGTTAAACAAATTAAATTGGAATGAACTTTCACTTACCTGATATGTAAAAAATGTCAGTGGGTGAGAGGCATTTATTATATAAATGAATTTTCTGACTAATTCCTTGCTAATTAAAAAAAAAGTAAAAATATTGAGAGATAGTTACTATGCTTATTTTCCCCATTTGTACATATTGATTACAATTGCTCTTACAATTAAGAAAATAGATTTTTTATTAATATATTAGCTTCACAAAAAGCATATTTAAAAAATTTTTCTTCTGTAAAAATGAGTTCATTCTTATTTTTATAATTATTAATTTCTCACCTCCTAAATTAAGAGCATTGCTTTTTAATACCACAAAAAGACTACCCTGAGGCAGAGCCAAGATGGTGGAGTAGTCAGACACATCCGGTGGTCCCTCTTACAACAAAGACTGGAAAAAACAAGTGAATCAATTATATATGACAATCTAGCTGCCCTGAACATCAAAGGCAAAGTTGAGGAGTCCACCTGAGGGGCAGGAGGAGGGAGAGATGGTTTGGAAGCAGCGACGAGTTGTCAGACCTGACAAGGCAAGAGCCAGAGCCCTTCCACCTGGATCCGCTCGGGAGTGAGCAGTGAGGCAGGCAGACAGTGATGCTAGGGAGGTATTTTCCACACCGGGAGAGACCCACTGGAACAGAGTCTACTTGGCCATCCAGAACAAGTGAGAAGCAGCCCTCGATCGGTGAAAGATAAGTATTTACATCTGGCCTTCCATGCGGATCAAAAATACCCGCCTTAGGGAAAAACCTCTCTCCCATTTACCTCCCTGATCCCCGCTCTGCACTGGGCTCAAGACAGTGTCAGTGATTGCTGTGTCCCCTGGGCTGGAAGTAAGATCTTTCACATGCCCTGAGCCATTCTCCCAGCCTTGGAGGGAGAACAGATTAACAAACAGGGGGAAAAATAATCTGCTGGCTGCCCTAAGCCAAGAATTCAGGGTAGGCACAGCTCCCTTGCCTAGGCACAGGCATAAGAGATCCATGGACTTTGAGTGACTTTCCCCCTGCATAGACTTGTGTGGGCCCACTTCAACAATGTAGGCCCTCATTACCACAGTACAACAGGGTATATACCTGAAGTTTAACTTCAACTCTTTCAGCTGTGAAGTGGCAGGTTCATGACATTTAACACTGCTCTGCCCATTAAGCAGGGTCTTCACCTAACTGCATCAGGGGCCTGAGGACTGGTGGGTCCACTCACGCCACCTAGCCCAAAAATAAGAGGTGCCCTCCAGTCCTTACAGCCAACACCCACCCACATGCTCTAGGAACCAGGGACATGCTTTCCTCCCAGACCCTTGGGGGTGGCAGTCAGCCCCCTTCCTTGCTCAGTGTGTGTCTCCCTGCTGCAGCCAGATGCCTGTGCTTACACAAATCACCCAAGTCTGTCTAGGACTGTAGGTGAGAGCCTGCACCACACCCTTGCTGGCCGACTACCTGGCCACCTGAGTTGAATCCATACAGGGTGAGTGGACAGACTCATGGGCTCACATACTTAGTGGCAGTTCTGGCCACCTGGTGGCAGGATATTGGAGCTTCAGGCGCACCAGTGAGTGGGCTAGACAACATAAGCAGCCTATTTGGGCATATCAAAAGAAAACAAGAAGCTAAGACACAGTAAGCAAACATAAAATAAATAAATATAATAACTTATTGATGGCTCAGAGACAACAGTCAATATCAAATCACATAAAGAGGCAGACCATGATGGCTTCAGAAAGCTCACAAAATAAAGAATCTAGACATTTTCTGGAGGAAGAAAATTTCTTGGAATTATCAGAGGCAGACTACAAAACATTAATATACAGAACTCTTCAAGAGATCAGGAAGGAGATTATTCCAAAAGCAGAACATGCAATAGAGGAACTTAAAAAGATTACAGATGAGCATGATGACAAATTTAACAGGCTGCAAGAATCCATAGAGAGACAGCAATCAGAAATACAGAAGATTAACAATCAAATTTCAGAATTAGACAACTCAAAAGAAAGTCACAGGAGAAGAATTGAGGCAATGGAAGTCAAAATTAGTGAGATTGAAGATAAAGCACTTGACACCAAGTCATTTGAGGAAAAATCAGAAAAAACGATTAAAAAAAATGAAGAAACCCTAAGAATTATGTGGGATTCTATCAAGAGGAATAACCTACTAGTGACTGGAGTACCGGTGGTGGTGGCGGTGGTGGGCACAGATAACAGAAAATACAGAGAGAATTGTTGAACATTTGTTGGCAAAAAATTTCCCTGATACCAGGAAAGATGAAAAGGTATCTATCTAAGATACTCATCGATCCCCACATATGGTAGATCCCAAAAGAAAGTCACCTAGACATATTATAATCAAACTTGCCAAAACCAAAGATAAAAAAAGAATTTTAAGAGCAGCTAGGGATAAACAAAAAGTCATCTACAAAGGAGAGTCAATAAGAGTAAGCTCGGACTACTCAACAGAAACCATGCAGGCAAGAAGGCAATGGGAAGACATTCACAAAGCTTTGAAGGAAAAAAATTGCCAGCCAAGAATTATATACCCAACAAAACTGTCTCTCAAATATGATGGTGAAATTAGGGCATTTCCAGACAAACAGAAGTTCAGGGAATGTGCAAAAACCAAACCAAAATTACAAGAAATACTAAAGGGAGTCCTGTGGTTAGAAAACAGGTAACATCAGATGACAACCCAAGACTAGAACACAGGATAGAGCAACCTGATATAAAACCAGATAGGGAAGTCACAAAAGGAAATCAAAGCTAAAACACTGAAAATAAGGGTACAGAGACATTGATATGTAAAAGATGACAAGATTAAAACAAAAAAGAGGGACTTAAAAAAAGTAGACATAGATTTTGCCTATAGAGAGGAAGTCAAAGCAATACAAAGAAATAAAAGACTGGTATAAACTTAGAAAAATAGGGGTAAATATCAAGGTAACCACAAAAGAAACTAATAATCCTACACATCAAAATAAAAAATAAGAAAAATGTAAAGACTGAGCAAGTACAAAATCAACAACAATGAAAAGGATGAAAAGAAAATACATGAAGAAAAATGACTCAGAACAGAAAATTAAGTGGAAAAAAGAAGCTGTGAACAACACACACACAAAAAAAAGACATCAAAATGACAGCACTAAACTATCAATAAGTACGCTGAATGTAAATACACTAAATGCACCAGTAAAGAGACAGAGTGGCAGATTGGAAAAAAAAGAACACAAGCTGTCTATACCCTGCCTGCATGAGACACACCATAGACTTAAAGACACAAACAAACTAAAACTAAAGGATGGGAAAATATATATAAAGCAAACAGCACTCAGAAAAAAGCAGGAGTGGCAATATTAATCTCTGACAAAATAGACTTTAAAGTAAAATCCACCAAAAGGATAAAAAAGGGCACTATATAATGATTAAAGGGTCAATACATCAGGAAGACATAACTATAATAAATATTTACACACTCAACAACAGGGCTCCAAAATACATAAAACAAACTCTAACAGCATTGAAGGGTGGGATGGACAACTCCACAATAGTGATGGGAGACTGCAGCACACCACTTTCAGTGAAGGACAGAACATCCAGAAAGAGGCTCAGAGAAGACATGGAAGATCTAAATGCTACAGTCAACTGACTTGGTTTCATGGACATGTGCCAGACACTCCACCCAACAGCAGCCAAGTATACTTTCTTTTCCAACACACATGGAACATTCTCCAGAACAGACCACACGTTGGGCTATAAAGCAAGCCTTAAAAAAAGCATCAAAATATAACAAAGCATCTTTTCTGATGATAAAGCCATAAAAGTGGGAATCAATAACAGAAAAAGCAAGGAAAAAAGATCAGGCACATGGAAACTGAACAACACCTTGGGCAAAAACTACTGGGTTATGGAATAAATTGAGGATGGAATAAAGAAATTCATAGGATCAAATAAGAATGAAAACACATCCTACCAGAACCTTTGGGACACAGCAAAAGCAGTACTCAGGGGTCAGCTTATAGCAATAAATGCACACATCCCAAAAGAAGAAAGGGTCATAATCAAAGCATTAACCCTATAACTGGAACAAGTACAAAGAGAGCAGCAAAAGAAGCCATTGGGCATCAGAAGAAATGAAATAATAAGAATTAGAGCAGAATTAAATGAAACAGAGCACAGGAAAACAACTGAAAGAGTTATCAAGACCCAAAGCTGGTTCTTTGAAAAGATCAACAATATCGATAAACTACTGGCCAAACTGGCAAAAGAAAACAGGAGAGGAAGCTGATAACCCGTATGAGAAATGAGATGGGAGATATTATAACAGACCCAACTGAAATTAAAAGAATCATAACAGAATACTATGAAAAATTATCCTCTAACAAATTTGAAAATCTAGAGGAAATGGACAAGTTTCTAGAAATTCACTACCTACCTAAACTAACACAAACAGAGGTAGAAAAACTAAATAAACCCATAACAATAGAAGAGATTGAAAAGGTAATTAAAAAACTCCCAATAACAACAACAAAAAACCCCTGGTCCAGACAGTTTCACTGGAGAATTCTACCAAACTTTCAGAGAAGAGTTAACACCACTACTACTAAAGGTATTTCAGAGCATAGAAAAGGATGGAATACTCCCAAACTCATTCTTTGAAGCCAGCATAACCCTGATACCAAAACCAGGTAAAGACACCACAAAAAAAGAAAATTACAGACCAATATCCCTCATGAACATTGATGTTAAAATCCTCAACAAAATTCTAGCCAATAGATTTCAGCAACATATCAAAAAAATAATCCACCATGATCAAGTGGGGTTTATACAAAGTATGCAGAGATGGTTCAACATTAGAAAAAAAATCAATGGAATCCATCATATTAATAAAACAAAAGACAAGAACCACATGATCTTATCAATCAATCCAGTAAAGGCATTTGACAAAGTCCAACACCCTTTCATGATAAAAACTCTCAACAAAATAGGAATAGAAGGGAAATTCCTCAACATAATTAAGAGCATTTATACAAAGCTAACAACCAACATCATCCTAAATGGAGAGAGTCTGAAAGCATTCCCCTTGAGAACGGGAACCAGACAAGGATGCCCTTTATCACCACTCTTATTCAACATTGTGCTGGAAATCCTAGACAGAACAATTTGGCTAGAAAAAGAAATAAAGGGCATCTACATTGGTAGGGAAGAAGTCAAAGTATCTCTATTTGCAGATGATATGATCTGATACACAGAAAACTCCAAACAACACACAAGAACACTACTTGAACTAATAGAAGATTTCAGCAAAGTTTCAGGATACAAGATAAACATTACAAAAATCAGATGGATTCCTTTACACCAAAAAAGGGAACTTCGTAGAGGAAATCACCAAATCAATACCATTTACAATAACCCTCAAGAAGATAAAATACTTAGGAATAAATCTAATCAGAGACATAAAAGACCTAGACAATGCAAACTACAAGACACTACTGCAAGAAAACAAAAGAGACCCACATAAGTGGAAAAACATACCTTTCTCATAGATAGGAAGACTCAACATTGTGAAAATGCCAGTTCTACCCAAAGCGATCTACAGATACAATGCAATCCTGATACAAATTCCAATTAAATTTTTTAATGAGATGGGGAAACAAATCACCAACTTCATATGGAAAGGGAAGAGGCCCCTGATAAGTAAAGCATTACTTGAGAAGAAGAAAGTGGGAGGCCTCATACTACCTGATTTTAGAACCTGGTGTATTGCCACGGTAGTCAAAACAGCCTGGTACTTGTACAACAACAGATGCATAGACCAATGGAACAGAATTGAGAATTCAGACATAAATTCATCCACCTATGAGCAGCTGATGTTTGACAAAGGTCCAAAGTCTGTTAATTGGGGAAAAGACATCTTTAACAAATGGTGCTGGCGTAACTGGATATCCATCTGCAAAAAACTGAAACAAGACCCATACCTCACACCATGCACAAAAACTACCTCAAAATAGATCAAAGACCTAAATATCAAATTGAAAATGATAAAGATCATGGAAGAAAAAATAGAGACAATGCTAGGAGCCATAATACATGGCATAAACAGAAGTAGCAATGAATAAGCACCAGAAGAGAGACTAGGTAACTGGGAGCTCCTAGAAATCAAACACTTATGCTCATCAAAAGACTTCACCAAAAGAGTCAAAAGACAACCTACAGACTGGGAAAAAAATTTTGGCTATGACAAATCCCATCAGCATCTAATCTGTAAAATCTGTAAGATACACTGTTGTTAGGAATGTAAAATGGTACAATCACTTTGTGGAATTTTTTTTTTTTTTCATTTCTTTTGTTTTGGTAGGTTTTGTTTTTACTGAGGCTTTATGTTTATCCTCTTTATTTTTAAGAGTAGGTTTGTTAACATTCTTTGTGTTTACTGTGTAATTTACCCTTATCTTTCTAAGTCTGAAGCAGTCTATTATTACTTGGTATCACCTTGCCTTCCTCTCCATTAGAAAGTTCTATACCTACACTGTTTATTCCTTCTTTTATTGTTCTGATGTTGTCATTTACAGATTGACTACTCTGATTCTCTGTTGTATTTCTTTTGGTTTTGGATAGTCCTTGAGAGTTCATTTCTTAGATTGGTAACTGGCTGGTACGATCCTGCATCCTAGATTCTGCCTGTGAGCTGAAGTTGTTTTTTCTCAGATCAAAGGATTACTTTTAATAATTCTTGTAAGTTTGGTTTGGTTTTTACATATTCCCTTACTTTCTGTTTATCTGGAAATGTCCTAATTTCACCATCATATTTGAATAAGAGTTTTGCAGGATATATTATTCTTGGCTGGCAATTGTTTTCTTTCAAGATTTTATATATGTCATCCCATTGCCTTCTTGCCTGCATGGTTTCTGCTGAATAATCTGGGCTTAGTTGTATTGTTTCTCTTTTGTATGTGACTTCTTGTTTTTCACGAGCTGCTCTCAGGATTCTTTGTCTTTGGTTTTGGCAAGTGTGATTATGATATATCTTTGTGATTTTCTTTTGGGGTCTATCTCATATGGGGTTTTTTGAGCTTCTTGGATGGCCAGCTTTTCATTTTTCAAGATATTGGGGAAGTTTTCTGTCAGCAGTTCTTCAATGATCCTCTCTGTGTTTCTTGTTTTCTCCCCCTGTTCTGGAACTCTGATCGCTAGAAAATTTTTGCTTTTGATTGTATCCCACATAATTCTCAGGGTCTCTTCATTTTTCTTCATTCTTTTTTTTGAGTTTTCCTCAGAGTTGTATCCAAGTTTTTGTCTTCGATTCTGCTGATCCTGTCTTCTACTGTTTCAGATCTGCTCCTCAGCCCTTCTATGATACTGTCCATTTCTGAAATCTTGTAGTTTATCTTTTGGATTTCTAATTGTTGTTTTTGTATAATTTCTAGTTGTGAATTTATTTTGGCATTTGGTTCCTGCATATTTTCCTGAATTCTATCATTTTTTTGTCTGTATTTTCCATGAATTTGTCTGCCTTTTCCATGAATTTGTCTGGTTTTTCCTCATTTTTGTCTGCTTTTTGCTTCAACTCTTGGATAATTCTGAGTATTAGAGATTTGAATTCCCTATTAGGTAGTTCTAGTGCCTTTCTTCTACTGGAAAGTCATCTGGTGTTTTATTTTGGACGCCTAGTGGAACCACCATGTCCTGTTTTTGTAAATGTTTTGATATTGTCTGCTATCTTCAGGGCATTCAGTAGTTATTTTTCTAGTTTATTGATTGTAGATTTGTTTCTTTCATCCTTTTTTTTTAGTTTGGCTATGTCTGAGCATGTGGGCTGTGTGTTCTTTGTTGTTTGCTCATCTGTGGTCACGATACTTTTCGCCTCCTTCTCCATTTGGCAGGGTCAGTTTCTCAGATATGGTACAGCAGAGCAGGTCTACCTGAAGAGATGTTTCTGGGATGGGTTGTTTGTGGAACTTACTACAGTCGCCAGGGTGGGCCAATAATCAGTGCAGGGTAGGTTTCAGTATGCCTTGTCTGTGCTGCTTGGTGGTGTGATGTTAAGGGCATGGTGCAGGTAGGCAGGATGGAGAAGCGAGATTGTGATGTGTGGAGCTAAGATGGGTATGGGAAAGAGGAGAGAGAAACAGAAGCCAAAAACATACAAACAAACAAAAAAGAGTGCTAGGGGATTTTGCTGTTGGAGTGGAGAGATGAGAGACTATGAAATGGAGAAAAACAAAAAGGGGAAGAAGAAGAAAAAAAGAAAAGAATGAATAAATAAAAACTAGAAAGAAAAAAGAAAAGAAAGGCTCCCAGGGACCCCACTGGTGCAGCTACGAAGTCTGGGGAAGTTGTTCTCAGACGTTGAAGTACAGCCTGGCTAGAAGGTGTAGAGGTGTCACTCAGCACCAGGTATTCAGGGGACAGGAAGAGAAGGAAGGTATAGAGAGATGAGGAACTGAGTAATGAAGAAAGAAAAAGGGAAAAGAGGGAAAACAAAACAAAACAAAACAAAAAAGAACAAGAAAAACCCCCAAAAAACAGAAAAGAAAAAAAAAAAACCACAAAAAAAGAAATGCCCTCAGTACTGCCTGGCTAGAATGGATGCCCAATTTGAGAAAAGAAAAAGAAACAAACAAGCAATTCAAAACAAAGAAACAAAAAAAAAAAAAAAATCCCTGGGATCCCACCAGCGTGGCAGCAGGGACTGGGAAGCAGTTTCACATTCGAGCGAAGTTTCACAGTCTTTCAGGAAGAAGCCGATGGCACGGAGCCAGGTATTTGAGTAAAAGGAGGGGGAGGTGGTGAGAGGTAAGGATGAAATCAAAAGAAATGAAAAAATGCAACACCAGCAGCCTACATGGCACTCAGGGAGTCGGCCAGTGTGGGTGGGTGGAATCCAAGCAGTCAGTGCTTCTCGGCCAAGAGACTGTGGCCGTGGGAAGCAGAGGAGACCGAGTGGGGGTGACGGAGGGTGTGGGATGGGAAAGCATATATTGTTGGTTACCTGTTATTCTGTCTCCTGCTGGAAGATCCGTGAAGCTGTTTTCTCGTACCCCAGTTTGCTTGTTTCTGATAGGAGTCCAAGATGGCAGATCTGCACTTTTTTAACTGTTAGGGTACCTCTGCATGTATATCTCCTTCTTCTCTGTTCTCTGTTAGTTTCTGATTCCATTTGGTGCTTGGCTGAGTTTTTTATCTTTTCATTTGATGCTTAGGGTTTCAGGACTGCTGTTTTCTCTGCTTGGCTTAGTTTTTCAGATCTTTGCTGTGGGTGGATGGCGTGGTGCTTCTGCCTAGAGCTCCATGTTGCCAGAAATTCCCAGTACAACCACGTTGGAAATCGATTTGGCTCTTCCTTAAAAAGCTAGAAATAGAAGTACCATACAATCTGGCCATCCCCCTCCTTGGAATTTATCCTAAAGAAATAAGAGCCGTCACACAAATATATATGTGCACACTGATGTTCATTGCAGCACTGTTCACAATAGCAAAAAGATGGAAATAACCTAGGTGCCTATCGACAGATGAATGGATAAACAAATTATGGTATATTCACACAATGGAATACTAGGCAATGATAAAGAACAACAATGAAGCTGTAAAACATAACATGCAGGAATCTAGAGGGCACTATGCTGAGTAAATTTAGTCAGTCACGGAAGGACAAATATTTTATAATATCACTATTATAAAAACTCAAGAAAAGGTTTAAACACAGGAGAAAACATTCTTTGATGGTTACTAGGGTGGGAAGGGAGGGTGAGGGTTATTTACTAACTAGATAGTAGTCAGGAATTATCTTATGTGAAGGGAAGGACAGCACACACTACAGGGGAAGTCAGCACAGTGTGACTAAACCAAAGCTAAGAAGTTTCCTGAATACAATCAAACAGTTCCAGGTACAGAGTATCAGGGGCAGGGTTCTGGGGACTATGGTTTCAGGGGACGTCTAGGTGATTTGGCATAAGAAAGTTTATTAAGAAAATGTTCTGCATCCTACTTTGGTGAGTGGCATCTGGGGTCTTAAAAGCTAGCAAGCAGCTATCTAAGATCCATCAATTGGTCCCAACCACCTGGAGTAAGGGAGAATGAAGAACACCAAAGACACAAGGAAAGTATGAGACTAGGAGACAGAAAGGGCCACATAGACCAGAGACTTCATCAGCCTGAGACCAGAAGAACTGTATGGTGCTGGCTACCACCAATGACTGCCCTGACAGGGAACATAAGAGAGAGTTCCTGATGGAGTGGGGGAAGGGTGGGATGCAGAACTCAAATTCTAGCAAAAAGACCAGACTTAATGGTCTGACTGAAACTGGAGGAACCCCAGAAAGCATGGCCCAAGGAATCTCTGTCAACCAAGAACTGAAACAATTCCTGAGCCAACTCTTCAGACAAAGATTGGACTGAACTGTGGGACATAAAATGATACTCGTGAAGAGTGTGCTTCTTAGCTCAAGTAGATACATGAGACTAAACGGGCAGCTTCTGTCTGGAGGTGAGATGAGAAGGCAGAGAGGGTTAGGAGGTGATTGAATGGATACGGGAAATCAGGGGTGGAATGGAGGAGTGTGCTGTCACAGTATAGGGAGAGCAATTAGGATCACATAACAATGTATCTATAAATTTTTGTATGAGAGACTAACTTGAATTGTAAACTTTCTCTTAAGCTATAACAATAAAAAAAAAATGTGTAAGAAAAAAAAAAAAAAAGACTAGCCTGTCATGTGTTCCGACTCCTTTGTGTCTTATACAATCCAATGGGAGCATGGAGTAGAGGAGGCTGCTTAATAATTTAAATATTAGAAAATATACCGTTTTCTCACAGCGTTCTTACATGGCTAGTCCATTTGTGTCTTTTGCAGGTTGTCTGTTTTGTATATCTTCATATCATGAGCAAAGCTAGAATAAACCCTATACTGAAATTTGGTCAGGTGTTTTTATTTCCCCATATCCTCTCTCTTATAATTATATATAATATATATTAGTTTCAGAATTTGAGATTTTTTTTTAAAGTATCCATGTGATCTAATTACCGTATTTTTATGCAAATAGTGCGCACCTTCTGCATTTGTTTTGCCAACCATGCCCTTCCCCTGTGAGGTATTTTCATATGTTGCTATGCCAATTTTTATAATTATTGTTAATGCCTTGCAATTTCCATCATTAGTAACTATAACTCTAACTTGTCAGTTACAGAATTTGATGCTGTGTTTTGTTGTTTACTGTGTCTTCCTGGGAATTTTCAAGTGAGGTTGAGGTCTGCTTGCCAAAAACCATTTGAAGTCCATCCCCTGCTCTTAACGTGTATTGAAAAAATACATCATATGCTTTCTAAAATATGTTTTCACTGCTAAATCTTTAACTAAAACGTGCTTTTTCTTTATATTGAATGTATTATTTCCCTATTTTGTTTTTCAAGATTTATTCATGGACCCCGTGCTGTTTTTCTCTGTTTACTCATCTTTTAATGAGGAGAGGTCAGCCCAAGCCTCATGCTTCCCTGGTAGCAGTGTCTCTGTGTTCTCCTCCTGCCCCTCACTCTTTACCTGAATCCTTTAGAGTCCTTTTCTCAGATCTTATGCTGCAGTCTACTGATGTGCATGGAGAATCTACAAAGCTGAGGATGATGTTTCTGTTCTTGTTGCCAAGTCTCTGATTATGCCAAGGTGAATGTCTCCTCAGAAATTCAGATGCAAACTGCAGTTTCTGTTGACAGAAGGTGTAAAATAATTCTTGAGTCACAGCACCTAATGTCCTTCTATTCTCTAGCCCTTTCTAATTATTTAATTCACTTTTCAATACGCAAGGTGTATTTTTTTCTGACTGATGCACCTCTTAATCTGTGACACTACTGAGAAATACAATCCTGGAATAGTCATAAATGAAAAGGTAACTAAATAGAGAGAGGCTCTTGAAACAACTCTGATCAATCCACCAAGCTGCTCCTCTGTGTAGCAAATCTAACATGAACCTGAGTTCTGAAGTACTAATGGGGAAGATAGAAATGATGTATAGTTTTCACCATGGCTAGTGCTCATTCTTCTGCTTCCTAACCCATTCATAAGCACTGGTATCTATGGAAAAACATTGGTATCTCAAGGTATATTGAATTTTTACTTTTTTTTCCATATATTCACTAGACTTTCAATCAAAAAATGAGGTGATGCCTTGTGGTTTAAAGTCAGGAAAGGTGTGCATCAAGGTTATATAATTTTACCATACTTATTCAATCTGTATGTTGAGCAAATAATGTAAGAAGCTGTACTATACGAAGACAAACAAGGAATCTGGATTGGAGGAAGACTCATTAAACAACCTGTGTTATGCAGATGACAACCTTGCTTACTGAAAGTAAAGAGGACTCGAAGCACTTACTGATGAAGATCAAAGACCACAGCCTTCAGTATGGCTTACACCTCAACATAAAGAAAACAAACATCCTCACAACTAGACCAATGAGCAACATCATGATAAATGGAGAAAAGATTGAAGTTGTTAAGGATTTCTTTTCCTTGGTTCCAAAATCAACACCCATGGAAGCAGCAATCAAGAAATCAAAAGATGCATTGCATTGGGCAAATCTGCTGCAAAAGGCTTCGATAAAGTGTTGAGAAGCAAAGATGTCACCTTGAAAATAAGGTGTGACTTGCTCAAGCCATGGTGTTTCAATCGCCTCATATGCATGCAAAAGCTGGACAGTGAATAAGGAAGACAGAAGAAGAATTGAGGCCTTTGAATTGTGGTGCTGGTGAAGAATATAGAATATATCACGAACTGCCAAAAGAATGAACAAATCTGTCTTTGAAGAAGTACAGCCAGAATGCCTCTTAGAAGCAAGGATGGTGAGACTACGATTCACAAACTTTGGACATGTTATCAGGAGGGCTCAGTCCCTGGACAAGGACATTATGCTTGGTAAAGCAGAGGGTCAGTGAAAAAGAGAAAGACCTTCAACGAGATGGATTGACACAGTGGCTGCAACAATGGGCCCAAGCATAACAACAATTGTGAGGATGGCACAGGACAGGGTAGTGTTTCATTCTGTTGTACATAGGGTCACTCTGAGATGGAACCAACTGGATGGCACCTAACAACAGCAATAACATTCATTAGACTTCCAATAAAAAAGTGAAAGTGGAGGGAAGGGACAAGTCAGGCAGTTTAGGTATCACTATCTTTACCTGAACATAGTCTCAAACAAGTTTCACTGAATTTTCTTTATTTGAAGTCAATGTACAAAAATAATAAAGTTGACAATTTCAGATTTAACTGCTGGTAATCTCAGCCACCCTTACTATTCTGATATTTACTAAGAATTAACTCCCATAAATATATATTCAAGACTTTTTATTTGAAGTTTTCTAGCCGGAGACTACCTCTGTGATCCTGGGCAACGGTGGTTAAAAAAATGCTTTCAAGACCCAATTATTTTCTCTTCGAATTTGTTGTTAATAGAATGTGTTTTCACTAATGAAGGCATGATGATTAAAGAACCAATTCAGAATTTTCGTTATGAGTTATGGATTTTGATATCCATGATCTAGGATAACATGTGTCCCAGAGGCCTCTGGATGACATAAATCTTGCTGATATAAGTCAATGATAAAATCTTTTTTTTTTTAATTTCTTAATTTGTTTGTTTTATTTCTTGAAAATTTGTAAAACTTGAAGGCACCTCAAAATGATTGCACATACATTTTATTCTAGTCTCTTTCTTCGTAGCTTTTTTATTATTTTTCAAGAAACCTTTCAAAACATGGTACAATGCCTTCTTCGTTACTGCAGAGGAAGTATTTACAGCCAAAATTTAAAAAAGCAAGGAATTTTTATCTCAGGAAAGTTACCACTACAATGCTTTCTTCTTTAGCAGCTGAGCTCTTAACCACTGTGCCACCAGGGTTCTGAAAAAGCAGTACTTAGAGTCAAAAGAAATAAAACTAAAGGAATTTGAATCTCAGGAAAATTACCACTACTATGTATTCTTCATCATAACCAAAGCAGTACTAACAGCTAAGAAGCAGAAACAGCTGCCCTGGAATACTGCAGAACTGCCCACAATGGTGCATTCCACCTGCTACAAGTGGATGCAATGATTGGGCCCTAAGATTGAATGCTGGGTAAGAATAACTCACAGGAGTTCCAATCTCTTGAAAAATATCACTGCAATGCATTATTCCATATTGTAAAGGGATTATTTACTGTTCAGAAGCTAAAAAAGAAGGGAGCCAGTAACAATGAATGTCATAAAGGAGAAAATGGCCACTATGACTGAATGAAGACTGACAATAGTTTACTTTCATGATAAGTACATTCTCATGAGAACATAGTAACTGGGAAACAGAGTGAGGAGGTTTATTTCATAGAAATAAAGGCAAACCTGTCAAAAGTTTAGAAAATTCACACATCTGAGAGGCATCACCTAAGACTGCTCGATTTACACAAAAATGAGATTCCCACTCAGGATTTTTGAGTTCCACACATATCAAAAGGCTACCATCTTGAGCTAAACATGTTAAAATCAGCCTACCCCCTTTCCAAAGATCTCTAGATATATAAAAAGTGGGTGGGATATTGTGTGCCCCATAGGTCTTGAAATGATTTTAAGGGTGACTCTGGTATCTACATGTCCTGTGTGCCAATTCTGTGCTTCTAGAGTGTGTCTATATAAGAGATTCTGTATCACTCTGTTCGCACATTCACCTTAAGTAATTCAACTAAACTTTATGTACTTCAGAGTTTTTTTCCCCCCATTTATATGATGGGGATGATGATGGAACCTTCTGATAAGCTTGTTGCAATGCTTAAATACGTTAAATTTGTGAATTGCATTACACTTAGCAAGCTTGCAATAAATGTCACCTTCTATTAGTTAGTATGCTGCCCAAACGTCTGATCTGTTTAATTACATATCAGATTATTTTCCTTAAAATATACTAAGCAGGTACTTTGACTGCATTTTTTACTGGGTAAACATTTGTAAGATGATGTGATAACATATACACAATTATAAGTGTTTATGACATTAGGTGATAATCAAGTAGATCTATTTTAAAAATTATCAATTGATTTCTTCATGATTACATTCTACCAGTTATTGTGCATTTTACATACATTTTAACACTAAAGTTTACTTGTGGTATTTCTGAGTTATTTTACGTCACTATAGGAGCCATGTAAACTACAGATAAATAGGTGCAAATGGTTTGCCTCTTACTTCTAACCCTACTAACATAAGCCAACAACTGTTACATACTCTTACTTGAGTGCCATGAAACTCTGAGAAAAAAAAAAATTACTTTCTCAAGTTCACAAAAATATCAAGTAATAAAGCTGGAATTTGGATCCAGATTTGTTTCTAATACTAATAAATTCTATTATGCCATGATGTCTCTCCTCAGATTTAAAAAATAAAAGCCACCGTTTAGTGCTCGGGAATATTGACAGTGAATAAATGTCACAGTTCCCTCCTGTTGCTATATATTCAAAATGACATGGAATGATAAATATATTTCTTGGTTGTTAATTTTGAGATGTTATGAAATATAAATATACACTGTACCCAAGTTACTTGTAAAGACATTTTCTATTTCCTATTTAGCTCATGGCAATTAGTTTCTGTTTATGGGGAAGAAAATAGGTTTACATGTATTATCAGTTTATATAATATAATTTATATAAATTGGCTGAGGATCACTTTCAATGGCCTGGCCACCTCAGGAGATACATTGTTATTGTTCTTTTGCAAAGACATTCACCTTCCCATAGTAGTCTTGGGAGGATCAGAAAGCACAGGAAACATTCAGGAAACTGTAATAGACCAGCAACTGTTACTCCATGTTCCATATCAGCACAGAATAAAATTAAAGGAGAAAACTATATCACATGCCCAGGAAACACTTTTTTTTTTTAACAGAAAAAATAATACATTTTCAATTCTGAATTTGATTATGTCTGTTCTTAAAATAGTATTTAAGTGTCACCTATGGGTCAGTCTTTTGAAAGAAGTCCCTCAATTCAGCAATTTGGTAACATCAGTGGCACAAGTTACTGAAAGAGTTAACATTCGCAGGATAAGCAAGAAACTTTAAGATTCTGTTCTTGTAATATCTGGGTGTTAGAAAGTGAGAAGTGAAGTTCTCTGGAAGATGTGGATATGTCCTGTGGTGAAAGGAGGCAGACTTCGAGGTCAAACAATTTACTCTGGTGAAGAGAAGGTAGTAAGTTTATGACAGGAACTACTTCAGAACTGTCATAAGTGCAATCATTTATTGAGCTTGTACTATGTTGCTTTCACTGTTCTAGGTGCTTCCTATACATGATCTTTAATATTTTATCCTCAAAAACAGTGCCATAAGTAGATACAGGCATCTATGACCCATTAGCTAACTGGCTGCACTTACTGAACAAATGCAAATGTTTGATTCAAACCTCAAGATACCTACCTCTCTTTCACCTTGAGAATTTGGTTCCTATTGTATCAGTTTAGATTTTAAAATAGCATCGCAAGATCACTTTTGTTTGTTGATTCCATACACAGAATAAATCGATAATACCAACTACTACCAAACAGCCAAGTTTTATGGTGAGCCAGGTATGCACTAAATGTTTCACATTCTGTATATCATTAAATGCTCATAATGATACTATAAAACCGAGTTTACAGAAATTAAGAAATTAACTTGCCTAAAATCATAGTCCTAATAGGTGTTTCTATTTGTACTTTACTTTTCACATACAAAATTGTTGTTGGGTGTCCTTGAGTTGATTCTGACTCATAACGACCCCATGGGACAGAGTAGAGCTGCCCCATGGGGTTTGCTTGGCTATAATCTTTACCAAAGCAGATGACCAGGTCTTTCTCCCATGGAGCAGCTGGTGGGTTTCAACCACCAACCTTCGCTTGGTAGCTGAATGCTTAACCACTGTTCTACTAGGAATCCTACTGCAATTATTTATATCATAATAACTGTGATCATTCAAAAAATTGATTCTGATATTCTATTACAAGTTAAGCTACCATTTGCTTTGAACAGAATACTTTATTCCATTCCATCTCTTTTTAATACACACGCACATATATACATATTTGTTTCCCACTGTTCAAGTACCAATCTGTTATTTCATTCTCTGATCTCTCTTCTCACAACTCCTCCTGCATGGACGTATTCACTTGGATTTAGACACTGTCTTCTGTTCTCACAGTATCACAGGTCTGGAGAGCTCATCTGTGATTACGTTTTTAACTGCCACACCTAAAAGACTCTCACCTCTGTCTCTGCTTCTCTGCTCTTATGTCTTGTTTTGGAGCTTCTATAAATTTGCTTTTTCTGGACATTTCATATCAATGCAATTATATAACGTGGTTTCTTGTGACTGGTTTCTCTCGCTTAGCATTTTGTTTTTGAGGTTTATCCATGATGTAGCATGTATCAGTAGCCCATTCTTTTTTATTGCTGAATAGAATTCCATGTGGCAAAGTCTAGCCAATAAAATATGATGTAAGAAGACAATGTCATAAGCAGAAATAGTAAGTTTCACTTCCATGCCAGAGAATTTGTCTATCAGAGATTTTCCAGAAATCTGCTCCCACTCTCCACTCCCCACCTCCTGCACAGCAAATAGTAAAGTGTAAGATGGTGGCCGCTCCAAGCGCCAGGGCTGCTGAATGGCTTTGATGACCTGTAATGATTATATAGCTAAGCAAGATATGAGCCCTTCTTGTTCTCAGCTATCGAGACTTGGTATTATTTGTTACAAACTTAGCCTACCCTAACTCTCTTTTCTAATTGGTCAATGTCCATATTGTTAACGTTTTGTATGTCAACCCTGGCAGGAAACTCTGGTGGCGCAGTGGTTAAAGCACTTGCCTGCTAACCAAAATACCAGCAGTTCGAACCCACAGCTGCTCTGCAGAGAAAAGACTTGGCAACCTGTTCTTGTAAAGATTACAGCCTAGGAAACCCTATGAGGCAAGTCTACTCTGTCATATAGGGTTGCAAGGAGTTGGAATCCACTCCAGCGCACAGAATGGCAACAAGAATCTCTTAAACTCATCACTGAATGACGTCAATCCTTACCTTAGCATAAAAAATTCTTAAATATTGAAAAGTTAGTTCAAATCCGACATGAACTAACATTCTAAATATTTAAGTTGAATGTCTACTTTTGCATTTTTGTGTGTATTTTCAGTATATTGGGCCCTGTATTCGTTCTCTGTCATTGTAAGTTGTGAAGGCTACTGTAATATATAAATTGTATAATTGAAGAGCTTTTAAAAATATAAACCTTTGTACATTTTGAACAATTATAATAGCTTGTGGAAGGGTTTTACAATGCAAATATAAAAATATGTTCATTGAGCTCCTGTCATACTTACTGATTGTATTTTACCCTAAACATGTGAGTTGACATATGCAATCGCAAACCGAGGAGGAGTTCATAGGGAAGTGCTTGACATTCAGAGCCTCAAACTCTAGTGTTTGAATGTAATAAGCTTATTTTCTTATTAATATGTAAGCATAAATTGTGCAATTATGGCACAGAAGACAAAACTTGAAAAGTTGCTTTCTTGTTTCATGTTTTTTTAACAAGAATATAGTTGAATTTTCCACCATCTTTTTGCTACACTGTTCTGTTTTTAAGAGTATCCCCTACCAAGCAGTACAGAGGAGTTAGAAACTGACTCAAACTTCCATTAAGCACTTAGTGTGATGGATAACAGCTTACCTTTTTTTTTCCCTTCAAAATGTATATGCTTATAATATTGTGAAATCTTCCTCCTAATAGGAAATATTTTAACCTTTGTTTTTCTTTCTGTGATCTCTATCTGCACTTTTTTCTTATAATGCTCAGTGTGCACGTATTTTAATTTTCTTTTCTTTTTTTTGTAAGGTAATGAAAATAAAACACCAGATGTGGCTTATAAAAGTAGCCTTAATGTATTAAATACAGCATAAATTAAAATTGTTCTTAGCACTGAATATCAGATACAGATAATTTGGTATTGCATAATGTGCTAAAAGATGAATTTAGGCTGATATATTGTTACTTTAATATTTTTATTTCTTTCTAATAAAACTATATGGGATACTACTAAAGCGAAATAGAAGAGCACCAAGAGCATCAAAGTAGAAGCCAGGTATGATATACACAATGTGTTACAACTACCGTTCTCAGAACAAAAGACTATGCCTATGAAAATGGAGAATTAGTCCTTGACTTTTTTTACAGCAACTCCTTCATTTTAGTACTGGGACCAAAACTCTTGGAGTCATCCTTGATTCTCTTCTCTTTTGAATTCCGTATCAATCCACCAGGAAATCCTGTAAGCTTTACCACTTTGGATTATTCTTTACACTTCTGGTCCAAATCACCATAGACTACTGCAATAGCTTCTTACTTGTTCTTTCTTCACAACTTTGGGAAAATTGCAAAACAGTAGCCAGAGTGATTCTAATGAGACACATTATATCTCTGTTTTGCTTAAAACCCACCAGTAACTCCCCATCTTATTGTAGGTAAATTAAAAAACCTTTAGAATGGAATACAAAACCCTACAAGATTTCCCCCTCCTATCAGAATAAGAATTCTCTGACTTCATCTACTGCTCTTGCCACTGACTGTTTCCACACTGACTACTCTGGCCTCCTTCCTATTTTTTGAACACCAAACACAACAATCATAGTCCAGCCTCAAGGCCTTTACAATTGTCTTCCTCTTTCTGGAATGTTCTTCCTCCAAAAATCTAAATGATTTGCTCCACCTTGTGCTTCAGGTCTTTGTGGAAATATCATCCTCTAGGTAGGAGCTTCCTTGACCACCCATATTTAAAATTGATTCCCTATCCCTACCCTGCCAATCTCTATCATCCATTTTTGCTTTATTTTACTCCAGATAATTTGTGTCACCTAACATGCTTTAGTCACTGTAACATTTACTCAGCTCTACCAGCATCAATGGTCTTGGACTTAGATTGATAATCATGGAAGAAGCTGCATAGGTCCGGCTCACTATTTTTACTCCCCATTGCTAACCCCTGCATTGTCTCATAATCATTTTTTACCCCTCCTGTTCCAGTCTCTATAAAAAGTTTAAGATTAGCCTATGTTCCTCCTTGGAGGGTGGAAAAACAAGTGATAATGATCTAGGAATGAAAAACTGAACAAAGCACCTATCTTGTGACAAGAAAACCAGGATAGCTCCAGATAACCCTCAAGAATACCAGTAAAAGGTTAAGTCGTCTGGGACATGACCACCGTGACCACCGTGACCACCTCAAGGAGGAATAAACACAAACTTCTAAGACTCATAATCCTGTCCCTATAAAGCTTTCAGCCAGTCTCCAGTTTGAGGAGATGGGTTTTAGGAGTAATCTATTCCCATCTGTCTCCTATATATCTATATATCTATATATCTATATATATATATTGCTGCTCACCTCACCCCTATCTCAGAATTGGCTACTGGGGCAGGTGGCTCCAATCCACACTATTGCAATAACAATCAAACTCATAAGAGAACAGGCTTCACTGGCACCAAGATTGTTTAGCTTTAAGAAAGCATCAAGGGTAGAGAATAACATGGGATACACAACAATAGCATAGCAGATGTCTCATGATTCCCAGGCACAGTTTCCCATAACCACATTCAGAACATGTGCATTCACGGGAAGTGAGGCTGAGTGAGTGCAGGCCATAGAAGCAATTAGCTTCAGGATCCATTCACCTTTTGTACCTAGCTAGTCACTCCATGGAAGTCCCTGGGTGGTATAAACAATTAACATGCTCGGCTTCTAACTAAAAGGTTGGAGGTTCCAGTCAACCCAGAGGCACCTTGGAAGAAAGTTGTGGCAGTTTACTTCTGAAAAAATAGCTATTGAAAACCCTTTGGAGTACAGTCCTACTCTGATGCACATGAGGTCTTCCTGAGTGGAAATTGACTTCAGGAAAACTGGTTTAGTCACACGATGCCTTCAGGGGTACATGACTACTTTCCATTTTCCATTGTTGTATGTCTCGAAAGAATGGGTGACCATTTCTCCACAACCAGTCTCAATAATAAAGCACAAGTACATGTTCTTATGCATAGTCTTTGGATGAATTCTCATTTATCTTGTATCCCATATTGTATCAACCTATGAATTATTTGAGTTATATTGCAAGAAAAATTAATGAACTATCAAATCCTCGAACACCCTTGAGGCTAAAAGAAAGGCCATAGAAACAGTAGTTAAACCTTTCCTTGAACTTTTCATAGGTCTATTTTTATTTTTGTTTATTTTCTCTCTTCCCTGACTCTTTCAAACTATCAATATATGACACTATATGACAGTAGCAGTGTACGACATTTATACAAGCATTACTGACACAGAGAACTTTGAACTCGAAACGTGAGTACAAACCTTAAGATGAATTTTAAATTTAAGCATTATCTTAAATATAGACACTAACTTCTGTTTTTTTTGTTTTTTACTTTTTTTCCAATATAAGAGATATGACATTTATAATATTCTTTTTTTTTTTTTTTTTTTACTGGATGTCAGGAGGCTCATAGTTTTCTTGGAACTCTGTTTAAAACCTAGGTTAACTCTTATGGTAAGCAATATTTTCTTAACTTTTTTCTTTAGTATTGATTTTCTACTGCAAACAAAAAAAACCTCATTTTTATGTCTTTCATTTTAAGCTATCTCAAATTATTTGGTAATGTGCCAAAATACAAATATAAACTAAAAATAAGCATGATTTGTGGATTTGATTCTTCTTCTTAAAAACTATTTTTTTTATTTTATTTTATTTTTTTGAATTTTTATTGAACTTCAGGTGAAGGCTTATAGAACAAATAGTTTCTCATGAAACAGTAGTACACATATTGTTTTATAACGTTGGTTAACAACCCCACAACATGTCAACCCTCTAACTTCTCAACCTTTTATTTTTTGGTGAAAATACACTTAGCCAAAGATACACCATTTCAAAATTTCTACATGCACAGTTCAGTGACATTGACTACGCTATTCCAATTGTGCTGTTATTCTCACTTAAGATGAAGGCTCACAGAACAAAATAGTTTCTCATTTAAAAGTTACTACACATGTTGCCTAATGACAATAGTTAACAATCTCACAACACATCTACAATATCCTTACTCAACCTTGGGTTCCCTATCACCAGCTTCCTTGTTCCATTCTGCCTTCTGACACTTGTCACTGTACTACTGTATCTCATTAGTCCCATTTCGTTTTACGGAGCTGTCCACTCCCAGGCTGAATGGTGAACCTCGGAGATAAATTCAACACTGAGGTAAAAGGGTGTCTGGGGACCATACTCTCAAGGTTTCTCCAGTCTCCTTTAGGCCAGTAAATCTGGTCTTTTTTTTTTGTAAGTTAGAATTATGTTCTACATCCTTGTCCAGCTCTGTCCAGAACCCTCTGTTGTGATCCAGGTCAGAGAAGTCAGTGGTGGTAGCCAGGCACCATCTAGCTGTACTGGACTCAGTCCAGTGGAGGCACTGGTAGCTGTGGTCAATTAGTCCTTCGGACTAATCTTTTCCTTGTATCCTGTTCTCTTCATTCCCTCTTGCTCCTGAAGGGATGAGACCAGTGGAGTATCTTAGATGGCCGCTCACAGGCTTTTAAGACCCCAGACACTACTCACCAAGGTAGACTGTAGAACATTGTTTTTATAAACTGTGTTAGGCCAATTGAGCTAGATGTTCCCCGAGACCATGGTCCCCAGAGCCCTCTGCCCAGCACTTCAGTCCCTCAGGGAGTTTGGATGTGTCTGTGGGGCTTCCATGACCTTTCCTTCTACAAGTTGTGCTAGTTTCCCCTGTATTGTGTACTGTCTCACCCTTCACCCAAGATACCACTTATCTGTTGCCTATTTAGTATTTCCACCCCACCTCTCCCATCCCTGGTAACCAACAAAGATTGTTACATTTTGTGTGTGAACTTTTTCATGGGTTTTTACAATAGAGGTCTCATACAATATTTGTCCCTCTGTGATTGACTTATTTCACTCAGCATAATGTCCCCCAGTTTCATCCACGTTATGAAATGCTTCACAGATTCATTGTTGTTCTTTCTCGTTGCATAGTACTCCATTGTGTGTATGTACCATAGTTTGTTTATCCATTCATCTGTTGATGGGCATCTAGGTTGTTTCCATCGTTTTGTTCTTGTGAACAATGCTGCCATGAACATAGGTGTACATATGTTTATTCGAGTGACGAGTCTTATTTCTCTAGGATATATTCCTAAGAGTGGCATTGCTCGATCATATGGTATATCCATTTCTAGCTTTCTAACGAAGTGCCATAACATTTTCCAAAATGGTTGTATCATTTTGCGTTCCCACCAGCAGTGCATAAGAGTTCCAATATCCCCGCTGCCCCTCCAACATTTGTTATTTCCAGTGTTTTTGATTCGAGCCAGTAATGCCCTGGTGAGATGGTATCTCATTGTGGTTTTAATTTGCATTTCTCTAATGGCTAGTGATCACGAGCATTTTCTGATGTGTCTGTTGGCCATTTGAATGTCTTCTTTGGTGAAGTGTCTGTTCACTTCCGTTGCCCATTTTTTAATAGGATTATTTGTCTTTTTGTTCTAGAGGTGTTGGATTTTCTTGTAGATTATGGAGATTAGATCTTTGTCTGACTTGTACTGTCCAAAAAATTTTCCCAGTCTGTAGGTTTGCTTTTGACTCTTTTGGTGAAGTCTTTTGAAGAGCATAGGTGTTTGGTTTTTAGAAGATCCCAGTTATCTAGCTTATCTGTTGGGGTTTGTGCATTGATGGTTATGGTTTGTATCCTGCTAATGCTGTGTAATAGGGCCTGAATTGTTGGTCCTATTTTTTCTTCTATGAACTTTATAGTTTTAGGCTTTATATTCAGGTCTTTGATCCATTTAGAAGTAGTTTTTGTATACGGTGTGAGGTATGGGTCCTGTTTCATTCTTTTTTGCAAATGGATAGCCAGTTTTGCCAGCACCGTTTGTTAAAAAGACTGTCTTTTCCCCATTTGATGGACTTTTGGCCCTTGTCGAAGATCAGGTGAGCGTAGGTGGATGGATTTACATCTGGGTTCTCAATTCTGTTCCATTGGTCAATGTATATGTCATTGTACCAGCACCAGGCTGTTTTGACTACTGTAGCTTTTATAGTAGGTTCTGAAGTCAGGTAGTGGGAGTCCTCCAACTATATTCTTCTTCAGTAAAGGTTTACTTATTCGGGGCTTCTTCCCTTTTCTTATAAAGTGAATGATTAGTTTTTCCATCTCTTTGAAGAATGTTGTTGGTATTTGGATCGGGATAGCATTGTATTTGTAAATTGCTTTGGGTAGAATTGTCATTTTCACAATGTTGAGTCTGCCTATCCATGAGAATGCTGTGTTTTTCCATTTATGTAGATCCCTTTGGGTTTCATGCAGTAGTGTTTTGTAGTTTTCTTTGTATAGATCTTTTACATCCCTGGTCAGATTTATTCCTAAGTAATTTATCCTTTTAGGGGCTATTGAAAATGGTACTTTTTCCTGATTTCCTTTTCATCATTCTCCATATTGGAGTATAGGAATCCAACTGATTTGTGAATGTTTATCTTGTATCCTGCTACTCTGCTGAATCTTTCTATTACTTCCAGTAGATTTCTCGTGGAGTCTTTAGTGTTTTCTATGTATAGTATCATATTATCTGCAAACAGGGACAGTTTAACTTCTTCATTACCGATTTGGATGCCCTTTATTTCTTTTTCTTGGCTTATTGCTCTAGCTAGAGCTTCCAGCACAATGTTAAATAGGAGTGGTGATAAAGGACATCCTTGTGTTGTTCCTGATTTCAAGGGGAATGTTTTCATTCTCTCTCCATTAAGAAAGATGTTGGCCATTGGTTTTGCATAGATGCTCTTTATTATGTTAAGAAATTTCCCTTCTATACCTATTTGATTGAGAGCTTTTATCAGGAATGGGTGTTAGACTTTGTCAAATGCCTTTTCTGTGTCAATTGAGATGATCAGATGATTCTTTTCTTTCCTTTTATTTATGTGGTGAATTACGTTGATTGATTTTCTAATATTGAACCATGCTTGCATACCTGGTATGAATCCTACTTGGTCGTGGTGTATAATTTTTTTGATATGATGCTGAATTCTATTGGCTAGAATTTTCTTCAGAATTTTTGCATCCATATTCATGAAATATATTGGCCTGTAATTTTCTTTTTTTGTGACATCTTTGCCTGGTTTTGGTATCAGCCTTATGCCGGCTTCATAGAATGAATTTGGAAGTGTTGCTTCCTCTTCTATGCTCTGAAACAGCTTGAGTAGTACTGGTACAAGCTCTTCTGTAAATGTTTTGTAGAATTCTCCAGTGAAGCCATCTGGGCCAGGGCTTTTTTTGGTTGGGAGTTTTTTTTATTACCTTTTCAATCTCTTCTCTTGTTATGGGTCTGTTCAGATTTTCAACAACACTTTGTAGTAGTTTGGGTAGGCCGTGTGTTTCTAGAAATTTATCCATTTCCTCTAGGTTTTCAAATTTGTTGGAGTATAGTTTTTCATAATATTCTGTTATAATCCTTTTTATTTAGGTTGGGTCTGTTGTAATGTCTCCCATTTCTTTTCTTATTTGGGTTATTTGTGTCTTCTCATGTTTTCTTTTGTCAGTCTGGCCAGTGGTTTGTCAATTTTGTTGATTCTTTCAAAGAACCAACTTTTGGTTTTGTTGATTCTTTCTACTGTTTTTCTGGTCTCTGTTTTATTTGTTTCTGCTCTGATCTTTACTATTTCCTTTCTTCCGGTGGTTGTGGGCGCTCTTTGCTTTTATCTTTCTATTTGTTTGAGTCCTGTAGTTAATGGTTTGATTTTGTCCCTTTCTTTTTTTTTTTTGATATGTACGTCTATTGCTATAAATTGTCCTCTGAGGACTGCCTTTGCTGTGTCCCAAAGGTTTTGGTATGTTGTGTTTTCATTCTCATTTGATTCTAGGAATTTTTGGATTCCATCTCTGATTTCTTCTATTACCCACTGATATGTAAGCAGGGTATTATTCAGTTTCCATGTAGTTGATTTTTTTTCCTTGCTCTTTCTAGTGTTAATTTCTACCTTGATGGCATTGTGGTCAGAGAAGATACTTTGAATTATCTCAACGTTTTGGATCTTGTTGAGGATTGCTCTGTGGCCTAAGATGTGGTCTATTCTGGAGAACATTCAATGTGCATTGGAAAAGAATGTGTACTTTGCAGCGGTTGGATGGAGTGTTCTATATATGTCTATGAGGTCAATTTGGCTGATTGTGCCCTTTAGGTCTTCTGTATCTTTGCTGAGTTTCTTCTTAGTTGTTCTGTCTTTTAATGAGAGTGGTGTGTTGAGGTCTCCTACTATTATTGTGGAACTGTCAATTTCTCTTTTCAATGTTGTTAGAGTTTGTTTTATGTATTTTGGAGCCCTGTCATTGGGTACGTAGATGTTTATTATGGTTATGTCTTCATGATGGATCGTCCCCTTAATCATTAGATAGTGCCCTTCTTTGTCTTTTATGGTAGATTTTGTTTTAAAGTCTATTTTATCTGAAATTAGAATTGCCAGTCCTGCTCTTTTTTGGTAGTTGTTAGCTTGATGTATTTTTTTCCAGCCTTTGACTTTTAATAAATTCACATCTTTGTTTCTATGGTGTGTCTCCTGTAGACAGCATATTGATGGATCCTGTTTTCTTATCCATTCTGTCACTCCCCATCTCTCTATATGGTGCACTAAGTCCATTACATTCAGTGTAATTATTGATAGATGTGAGTTTGTTGCTGTCATTTTGTAAGGCTTTTTTTTTGTGGTGCTGAAGTTTTCTTCGTTCTTCTTACTCTCTTGTGCTGAGTTACTTTTGTTTGTGGATTTTTTTTCATTTCTTTTGTTTTTGTAGGTTTTGGTTTTGCTGAGACTTTATGTTTTTCTTCTTTATTTTTATGAGTATGTTTGTTAACTTTCTTTGTGGTTACATGAATTTTACCCTTATCTTTCTACGTTTGAAGCAGTCTACCATTACTTGGTATCACCTTGCCTTCCTCTCCATTAGAAGGTTGTATACCTATGCCGTTTATTCCCTCTTTCATTGTTTTGATGTTGTTGTCATCAATCGACTGCTCTGATTCCCTGTTGTATTTCTTTTTGTTTTGGATAGTCCTCGAGAGGTCATTTCCTTGATTGGTATCTGAGTGGTATGATCCTGTGTCCTAGATTCTGCCTGTGAGCTTAAGTTGTTTGTTCTCAGATCAAAGAACTCCCTTTAATAATTCTTATAAGTTTGGTTTGACTTTTACATATTCCCTTAATTTCTGTTTATCTAGAAATTCCCTAATTTCACCGTCAAATCTGAAAGAGAGTTTTGCAGGATATATTATTCTTGGCTGGCAATTTTTTTCTTTCAAGATTTTATAAATGTCATCCCATTGCCTTCTTGCCTGCATGGTTTCTGCCGAATAATCTGAGCTTCGTCTTATTTTTTCTCCTCTGTATGTGACTTCTTGTTTTTCATGAGCTGCTCTCAGGATTCTTTGTTTGTCTTTGGTTTTGGCGACTGTGATTATGATATGCCTTGGTGATTTTCTTTTGGGGTCTCTCCTATACGGGGTTCGTTGAGCTTCTTGGATGGTCAGCTTTTCATCTTTCATGATATTGGGGATGTTTTCTGTCAGCAGTTCTTCAATGACCCTCTCTGTGTTTTCTGTTTTCTCTCCCTATTCTGGAATGCCAATCACTCGAAAATTTTTGCTTTTGATTGTAGCCCACATAACTCTTAGGGTCTCTTCATTTTTCTTTGTTCTTTTTTCTGAGTTTTCCTCAAAAAGGTTTGTTCCAAGTGTTTGTGTCTAATTCCACTGTTCTTGTCTTCCACTATTTCAAATCCGCTTCTCAGCCCTTCTATGACACCATCTATTTCTGAAATCTTGTTGTTTATCTTTTGGATATCTAATTGTTGTCTTTGTATAATTTCTGGTTGTGAATTTATTTTGGCACTTTGTTCCTGCATTATTTTTCTGAATTCTTCCAATTTTTTGTCTGTATTTTCCATGAATTTGCCTATTTTTTCCTCATGTTATTCAGCTTTTTTCCTCAGCTCCTGGAGAATTCTGAGTACTGGAGATTTGAATTCCCTATCAGGTAGTTCTGGTGCTTTTTTTTCCACTGGAAATTCATCTGGTGTTTTATTTAGACACCTACTGGAACCATCCTGTCCTGTTTTTGTAAATGTTTTGATATTGTGTTCTGTCTTCGGGGCATTCAATAGTTATTTTTCTCATTTATTAATTGTATATTTGTTTGTTTTGTCCCTTTCTTTTTTTTTTTTATTTTAATTTGACTATTTCTGAGCAGGCGGACTGTGAGTTCTTTGCTGTTTGCTCATCTGTGAGCACAATACCTTTCACCTCCTTCTCCAATTGTCAGGTTCAGTCACTCTGATATGGTAAGGCAGGGCAGGTCTAGCTGAAGAGGAGTTACTGGGACGGGTTGTTTGTGGCACTTACTACAGCCACCAGTGCGGGTGGGTAATCAGTGCAGGGCAGGTTCCAGTAGGCCGTGCCTATGCTGCTTGTTGATGTGATGTTAAGCACACGGTGCAGGTAGGCAGGTTGTAGCTGGGAGATTGTTATGTGTGGAGCTAAGATGAATATGGGAGAGAGGAGAGAGGACCCGGAGCCAAAAACATACAAACAAACAAAAAAGAATGCTAGGGGAGCTTGCCGTTGGAGTGGAGAGATGAGAGACTATGAAATGGAGAAAAACATAAAGTGGAAGAGGAAAAAAAGAATGAATAAATAAAAAATCAAAAAGGTTAAAGAGCCACAGAGTTCCCAGGGATCCCTCCAGTGCAGCTTTGAGGTCTGGGGAAGTCACTCTCACGTGTTGCAGTACAGCCTGGCTAGAAGGGGTAGAGGTATACAATGTCAGGTATTCAGGGAACAGAAAGAGAAGGAAGATATAGAGAGATGAGAAACAGTTGTTTTGTCTCCTGCTCGACGCTCCATGAAGCTGCTTTCTTGTATCCCCTGTTTGCTGGTCTCCAACAGGAGTCCGAGATGGTGGATCCATGCTGCGTTAGCTGGTAGGGGACCTATGCGTGAATCTCTCCTTGCTCTCCGTTCTCTGTCAGTTTTCTCATTCCATTTGGTGCTTGGCTGAATTCTTTATCTCTTCATTTGATGTTTTAGGGTTTCAGGATTGTTGTTTTCTCTGTTCGGCTTAGTTTTTCAGATCTTTGCTGTGGAGGGACGGCGTGGTGCTTCTGTGTAGAGTGCCATTTTTCCAGAATTCCCTTAAAAACTATTTTTAATCCGTCTTCTACTTGATTAGAAGTTTTCAAGACTTCATCAATAAAAGCATTTGTGGTGAGTGTCTGTTTTAAATGTATGCATGTATAAACATTTAAAATAACACTGAATCTTTTGTATTCAGATGTGTGAATAAGTGAAAAGAATCAGTCCTTTTGACAAAACATTAAGGCAAGATGGTCTTAGAATAGTAGCAAGCCATTAATTACAAGCTGTTATAGATTATTTTAAATAAAATGTGAAATATTTAATTTTTAAAAAATCTATGCTCAGTTTTACATTTTCAGTAAAATAAATATATCATTTAGTTCAGGCTAAGAATAATAATATTGTTTTAACTCAAATGATAATCACAGTGGAGATCTAGCTGGATAGGTTTAGATATGAAATATAATGAATATTAAATCACTTACAATTAACACAAGTGAATTATAGCAAATACAAAACTCCAAACAACCATAAAATCAGCTTTTGTTTATCTAAAAAAATGTTGATGATAAATTTTGAGATGATTTTAGTTCCCTCAAGCATATTTTTTGGGGGTATTAAGTGAAGGCATAGAAAATCCATGTTAAATAGCCTGGGATTAAATTTACTGTAGGTTCACTGGGCCCATAATTTGTATGTAGATAATCTAGACATGGCTGGAATTGGCAATCTTTATTACTTAATCCACCACACTTGAAATATGAAATACAAAGTTGAAATAAAAATTGTTTAGTGTTTCTTCTGAGACAACTTAGGGAGATGAAATTATTTCAAGTAAATATGATAAAGAATATCCTAATGTAAAAGAGACAGGAAACAGGGCCAATGCTTGCCATTTCTGATGTTGAAACTTCCTATTGGATTCACTGATATGCACTCATTAAAATAAATAATTACAACCCTGTAGGAAATGTCCTCAATCAGTTTCACATATAATCATCTAGGTAAATTTGTAAAGGTTGCCAGAACATTAGCTAATGCCAGAGAAATCTTGTTTATACTGGAGGCTCCAGGAAAAAGAGAGATTGAGGAGAAGTGCTTTCACCATGTTAATTAAACATAAAAGTAAAGGGTTTGTTATAGAGCTTGATCAGAGACAATGAGAAAGTAGGAGTCTCTGCCTAACTTCAGGTAATTTATATTTGTCAGGCATTAAAAAGAATTGGAAGAAAAAACTCAGATTTAAGTGAAACAATTTGGTCTCAGCATCATTAAAAATAAGCTTCCACCTGCTTCTAATTTTCTTGTTGATTACAAAGGTCATTGGCGGTTTGAACAGTGAAGAAAAAAGAGCTTTTAGAAGAGCATGCAAATGAAAGCTCAAGCAAGGAGTCTTGTATGTTAATGAGCGAGGGGCGTTGATCAATATGCAGTTGCAGGCTCTGACTGATAAACATGCTTGAATATCTTTCAATTCACAAGGGCACTCATTTATGTGTGCAAGACAGCAGCATAAATCCATTATTTCAAATTGTACTAAGACCTTCAATTACCTTTGTGAAAATAGGTGGCATTTTTGTATTTTATAGGATTTGGTCTAATGGTCTTAAAAGTAGAGCTTAAAAATTCTACCAGAATTATAGATCTCATTAAAATATATTAAAACACATTATCTATGATCCCTTATAAATATACCAATTCCTCTTTTATATATTTTTTGAGCCTTCTATAAGAACAGAAAATGATTACAACCATCAGTCATAGAGTGCTCACAATGATCTAGGTATTCTCTAGATATTATCTCCATTAATTGTCACAACAACTGCCTTTAAGGGATCATTATCCTAATTTTAAGGAAGAGAAACTAAAACTCAATTCTCTGCCCCATGTGAGGAACTTACAATTATTTCCTTCTAGCTGCAATGCTCCTTCAATATTCCTATTACAGGGTTTCTTAAAAAACGAGTGCTTATCAATATTACCTAGGAAACTTTTGAACTTACATAGACCTGAATCTGATGCCTAAAAATCTTCTCCAGTAGGTTATGATGATGCCCAAATCTCTGCGTTTTGTTTATAGTTTTACTGAAATGAATATAATGCTGATGTGCATCCCCAATTGAAAATCAGTGGCATTTCTATTTGCTATTACAGGGTACAGTTACTGAAATTCTGCTTCTAGTCATCACTAATGTTCGAATATGGATTGATCATCCTTGACTCCAGCTCCTAGAGAAATGGCTTCTACGCTATTATCAGTGGATCACATTTATTGACCTCTTATTATGTACCTGATATTGTACCACCAGGACTCCATTATTCTAAGTGGTTTATGTCTAATAACTATTCAATCCCCACAATAACATTACTGGATTAACACTTTTATCAAACTTATTTAATACGTGAGGAACTGAGGCATTGAGTATTAAGGAATTTGCCCAGGATAACAGAATTTGAATGGATGTTGTGTGATTCCAGAGCTTGCATTCTTAAAATACTCCTTGGATATTTAATAGCCTCTGTATGGCACTCAAAAACCCTATTTTTTATGTTGTGAAACATTTAATATACCCCTCAAAAAGCCATAACATTAACGATAGATATATGGGATAATAATAAGAATCAACAACTGCATATTTATTTATTTTAATATTTTATTGTACTTCAGATGAAGGCTTACAGAACAAAGAGTTTCTCATGAAACAGTAGTACACTTGTTGTTTTATGACATTGGTTGACAACCCCACAACATATTAACCCTCTAAATTCTCAACCTCTTTTTTTTTTTGTGAAAATACACATAGCCAAAGATACATGGTTTCAAAAATTTCTACATACACAGTTCAGTGACACTGACTACGCTCTTCCAATTGTGCTGTTATTCTCATTTAAGATGAAGGCTTACAGAACAAAACAGTTTCTCATTTAACAGTTACTACAAATGTTGCCCTATGACAATGGTTAACAATCTCACAACACATCAACAGTATCCTTAATCAACCTTGGGTTCCCTATCACCAGCTTCCCTGTCCCCTTCTGCCTTCCGGCCCTTGTCACTGGACTCCTATACCTCGTTAGTCTCATTTGGTTTTACGTTAGTCTCATTTGGTTAGTCTCATTTGATTACCTCGGAGGTAACTTCACCACTGAAGTAAAAGGGTGTCTGGAGGCCATACTCTCAAGGTTTCTCCAGCCTCCTTTAGGCCAGTAAATCTGGTCTTTTCTTTTTGTGAGTTAGAATTATGCTCTACATCCTTCTCCAGCTCTGACCAGAACCCTCTGTTGTGATCCTGGTCAGAGAAGTCAGTGGTGGTAGCTGGGCACCATCTAGCCATACTGGACTCAGTCTGGTGGAGGCCTTGGTAGCTGTGGACAATTAGTCCTTTGGACTAATCTTTTCCTTGTATCCTATTCTCTTCATTCTCCCTTGCTCCCAAGGGGATGAGACCAGTGGAGTATCCTAGATAGCCGCTCACAGGCTTTTAAGACCCCAGACACTACTCACCAAGGTAGAATGTAGAGCATTGTCTTTATAAGCTGTGTCATGCCAATTGAGCTAGATGTTCCCTGAAACCATGGTCCCCAGAGCCCTCCACCCAGCAATTCAGTCCCTCAGGGAGTTTGGATGTGTCTATGGGGCTTCCATGACCTTTGCTTGTACAGGTTGTGCTAGTTTGCCCTATATTGTGTACTGTTTCACCCTTCACCCAAGATACCACTTATCTATTGCCTATTTAGTATTTCCCCCCCAACCCTCCCATCCCTGGTAACCAACAAAGACTGTTACATTTTGTGTGTGAACTTTTTCATGGGATTTTACAATAGAGGTCTCATACAATATTTGTCCTTTTGTGATTGACTTATTTCACTCAGCGTAATGTCCTCCAGTTTCATCCATGTTATGAGATGCTTCACAGATTCATTATTGTTCTTTCTCGTTGCATAGTACTCCATTGTGTGTATGTGCCATAGTTTGTTTATCCATTCATCTGTTGATGGGCATCTAGGTTGTTTCCATCGTTTTGCTCTTGTGAACAATGCTGCCATGAACATAGGTGTGCATATGTCTATTCGAGTGATGACTCTTATTTCTCTAGGGTATATTCCTAGAAGTGGGATTGCTGGATCGAATGGTATGTCTATTTCTAGCTTTCTGAGGAAGCACCATATCATTTTCCAAAATGGTTGTATCATTTTGCATTCCCACCAGCAGTGCATAAGTGTTCCGATCTCCCCGCAGCCCCTCCAACATTTGTTATTTCTAGTGTTTTTCATTCGAGCCAGTAATGCCCTGGTGAGATGGTATCTCATTGTGGTTTTAATTTGCATTTCTCTAATGGCTAGTGATTGCGAGCATTTCCTCATGTGTCTGTTGGCCATTTGAATGTCTTGTTTGGTGAAGTGTCTGTTCATTTCCTTTGCCCATTTTTTAATAAGATTATTTGTCTTTTTGTGGTAGAGGTGTTGGATTTTCTTGTAGATTATGGAGATTAGACCTTTGTCTGACTTGGAATGTCCAAAAATTTTTTCCCAGTCTGTAAGTTCTGTTTTTACTGTTTTGGTGAAGTCTTTTGAAGAGCATAGGTGTTTGATTTATAGAAGATCCCAGTTATCTAGCTTATCTGTCGGGTTTTGTGCGTTGATGTTTATGGTTTGTATCCTGTTAATGCCATGTATTAAGGTCTGAAGTGTTGGTCCTATTTTTTCTTCTAAGAACTTTATAGTTTTAGGCTTTATATTCAGGTCTTTGATCCATTTTGAAGTAGTTTTTGTATACAGTGTAAGGTATGGGTCCTGTTTCATTTTTTTGCAAATGGATATCCAGTTTTTCCAGCACCATTTGTTAAAAAGACTGTCTTTTCCCCATTTGATGGACTTTGGGCCCTTGTCAAAGATCAGGTGACCGTAGGCGGATGGATTTACATCTGGGTTCTCAATTCTGTTCCATTGGTCAATGTATCTGTCGTTGTACCAGTACCAGGCTGTTTTGACTACTATAGCTGTATAGTAGGTTCTGAAGTCAGGTAGTGTGAGTCCTCCAACTTTATTCTTCTTCTTCAGTAGTGCTTTACTTATTTGGGGCTTCTTCCCTTTCCATATAAAGTTAATGATTATTTTTTCCACCTGTTTGCAGAATGTTGTTGGTATTTGGGTCAGGATTGCGTTCAACAACTGCATATTTTGCAGTCAACTTAAGATATAGAACATAATGAAAATTTCACAACTCATCTTTGAGTATTCTGCAAAGGGATACCAGTTTTCTTCAAAAGTCACCCTAACACATCTTACTGCTTCCATACCTAGGAAAGATTGAAAACCTGGATGCCCCAGGGAGAAATGTGGAAAGGCTAGTATGAGAGAAGTTAAATGCACACAAAAAGAATTTCAATAATATGTCCTTTTTTATCAGGAAAAAAAAGGATTCTAAGTATAGTAAAACACAGAGTATGGAATGAAATATTGAAATAGACTGAATCTATAAACTTGAGGGCACTTGCCAGACATTCTAAATTCAATGTTTTAGTTTGAGCTGATTAATAAACATCTAATAGTTTATTGGTTGACTAAAACCCGAATTGAAGATTGGTCTACATTAAATGATGTTGGGATACCAGGATTTCCAAGGAATATTTCAGTAGAAAGAAGCCAAAAATTTAGGGAGTTTGGAATGTTGGAGAGAGTGTAATTTATGTAACCCTTCATTCACCCCCCATCTAGATCCCTGGAGGGGAGTAGGGGTGGCTAGAGGAAATTCCCTTTACCAAAGCTTTTAGAAATACATTGGTAAGAAAAACCTAGAATCCTTTAAAAGTTATGTAATTAGTATTCTCTACAATTCAAAGATAAGAATGGGGAATGAAGACATTAAAATGTAACATGACCTCTACTTTGAATTGGAATCTGGTGGAACAGAAATCAAGGAGCAGCACTCAATTGCCAAAGACATGAGGGGGATATGGTTACCAAAATGAGCAGCAGAGATAGTTCAGTGATCAGAATGGATTGACAGAGGGAACTTTAAGGTGACCAATTTATCATGGAGTGTCAAGTATGAAATCTTACCTGAAGTCTTATTTGAGCTTAGTATGTGAAAAAATTACAACTGCTCTTTATCTGTGGGACAATGTTCTGTTGTTGTCCATAAAGTGTTCCATAAGACTTTGAAGCACTTACTGAAGAAAGCCAAAGACTACAGCGTTCAGTACTGATTACACGTGAACATGAAAAAAGAAAATGAAAATCCTTACAACAGAATCAATTAACAACATTGTGATAAAAGGAGAAAAGATTGAAGCTGTCAATGATTTTCTTCTACTTGGATCAACAATCAATGTCCCTGGATGCAGCAGGCAAGAAATCAAAGTACATATTGCATGGGGAAAATCTTCTCCAAAATACCTCTTTAAAGTTTTAAAAAGCAAACATGTCACGTTGATGACTAAGGAAGGTACTCCTGACCGAAGCCATTTTCTTTTCCATTGCCTCATATGCATGTGAAAGTTGGGCAATGGAAAAGGAAAACAGAAGAATTGATGGATTCAAACTGTGGGTGGAGAAGAATGTTCACTATCCCTTGCACTGTCAGAAGAACAAACAAATCAGTCTTAAGAAGAAATACAATCGGAATACTCCTTAGAAGCGAGGATAGTCAGACTTGTCTTGTTTATTTTTGACATATCATAGGAAAAGACAGATCTCTAGAAAAGAACATTATGTTTGGTAAAGTAGAGGGTCAGCAAAAGCAAGGGAAGCTCTCAATGAGATAGATCGACATAATAACAAAAACATTGGACTAAAACATACCAGTGATCATGAAGATGGCACAAAACCAGGCAATGTTTCATTCTGTTTTACATAAGGTCACCATGAGTAGGAACTGACTCAATGGCAACTAACTACAACATCTGAGGGGCAGATAACTGGCTTATGTCACCATGATGTTGTTGTTGTTGTTGGGTGCCATCGAGTAGGTTCGGACTCATAGTGACCCTATGTACCACAGAATGAAACACTGTCCGGTCCTGTGCCATGCTCACAATCATTGTTATGCTTGAGCCCATTGTTGCAGCCAATGTGTCAATCCACCTCGTTGAGGGTCTTCCTCTTTTTCACTGACCCTCTACTTTACCAAGCATGATGTCATTCTCCAGGGATTGATCTCTTCTGACAACATGTCCAAAGTATGTAAGACGTAGTCTTGCAATCCTTGCTTCTAAGGAATATTCTGGTTGTACATTTTCCAAGATAGATTTGCTCGTTCTTCTGGCAGTCCATGGTGTATTCAATATTCTTTGCCAACACCACAATTCAAAGACGTCAATTCTTCTTCGGTCTTCCTTATTCATTGTCCAGCTTTCTCATGCATATGATGAGATTGAAAATACTATGGCTTGGGTCAGGCACACCTTAGTCTTCAAGGTGATATCTTTGCTTTTCAACACTTTAAAGAGGTCTTTTGCAGCAGATTTGCCCAGTGAAATGCATCTTTTGATTTCTTAACTGCTGCTTTTATGGTAATTGATTGTGGATCCAAGGAAAATGAAACCCTTGACGAATTCAATCGTTTCTCCATTTATCATGATGTTGCTTATTGGTCCAGTTGCGAGGATTTTTGTTTTCTTTATGTTGAGGTGTAATCGATACTGAGGACTGTGGTCTTTGATCTTCATCAGTAAGTGCTTCAAGTCCTCTTCACTTTCAGCAAGCAAGGTTGTGTCATCTGCAGAACACAGGTTGTTAGTGAGTCTTCCTTCAATCCTTCATATAGTCCAGCTTCTCATATTATCTGCTCAGCATACAGATTGAATAGATACGGTGAAAGAATGAAACCCTGATGCACACCTTTCATGACTTTAAACCATGCAGTATCCCCTTATTCTGTCTGAACAACTGCCTCTTGATATATGTACGGTTCCTCATGAGCACAATAATGTGTTCTGGAATTCCCATTCTTCGCAATGTTATCCATAATTTGTTATGATCCACACAGTCGAACACCTTAGCATAGTCAATAAAACAGGTAAACATCTTTCTGGTATTCTCTACTTTCAGCCAGGATCCATCTGACATCAGCAATGATATCCCTGGTTCCACGTCCTGTTTTGAATCTGGCCTGAATTTCTGGCAGTTTCCTGTCGACATACTGCTGCAACCGCTTTTGAATAATCTTCAGCAGAATTTTAGTTGCGTGTGATATTAATGATATTGTTCGATAATTTCCATATTTGGTTGGATTGCCTTTCTTGGGAATAGGCATAAATATGGATCTCTTCCAGTCGGTTAGCCAGGTAGCTGTCTTCTAAATTTCCTGGCATAGATGAGTGAGCACTTACAGTGTTGCTTCCGTTTGTTGAAACATCTCAATTTACATAACATCAATTCCTGGAGGCTTGTTTTTCGCCAATGCTTTCAGCACCACTTGGACTTCTTCCTTCAGTACCATCGGCTCCTGATCATACGCTATGCTACCTCTTGAAATGGTTGAACATCGACCAATTCTTTTTGGTATAATGACTCTGTGTATTCCTTCCATCTTCTTTTGATGCTTCCTGCGTCGTTTAATATTTTCCCCATAGAATCCTTCACTATTGCAACTCAAGGCTTAAATTTTTTCTTCAGTTCTTTTGGCTTGAGAAATGCTGAATGTGTTCTTCTGTTTTGCTTTTCTATCTCTAGGTCTTTGCACACGTCATTATAATACTTTACTTTGTCTTCTTGAGCCACCGTTTGAAATCTTCTGTTCATTTCTTTTACTTCATCATTCTTCCTTTTGCTTTAGCTATTCGATGTTCAAGAGCAAGTTTCAGAGTCTCTTCTGACATCCATTTTGGTCTTTTCTTTATTTCCTGTCTTTTTAATGACCTCTTGCTTTCTTCATGTATGATGTCCTTGATGTCATTCCACAACTTGTCTGGTCTTCAGTCATTAGTGTTCAACTAGTCAAATCCGTCCATCAATTGCTCATATAGAAGTTCAAGTTGAAACTGAAGAAAATTAGAACAAGTTCAGGAGAGCCAAAGTACAATCTTGAGTATATTCCACCTGAATTTAGAGACCTTCTCAAGAATAGATGTCACCATGATGAAGAATCATAATTCCTCACCTAATTCCCAAATATGAGTCAGTTTATGGACATGGAGATCCTTGAAGAGCAGGCCGGATCCAATTAAGAAGAGATCTTGTGATACTGTCACAACTATGTACTGTAACTCTTTCTCTTAGTTTTTACAAGTGCAACTTAAGACATTTACAAGGGTGAGTGTATGGTGGAAAAAAAGAAAATATCCAATTTATTGAATATAGAACATTAACCCTGACCTGATGCTAATCCCTGGAGATCTAAAATACTACTGTGGTCCCCTAGTCAGAGTGGAGTTTTTCTTGTCAAGAAATAAATGGACTGTTGTCTCAAGTCCATCTCACATAAGTCTACAGGTCTCTGAAATTAATTAGTGATTATTTCCCCAGTTCGTGAAAGCAAAATTGAAATAGACATGCTCGGCATTTGGCAGGAACATCACATTTGTTTCACACTCTATAAAATACAGCCTAACGGTTGAAAGAGCCAAATGAAGGGTCCTGGAGGTACTATTACAATCACTGCCATCGTCAAATATTTGCAAGATTTGAAAGAGTTGGTGGTAGTGATTCCTATGGGGCCCCATCCATTTTGTCTGCTTGGCTTGAGCAAAACATAGATGGAGCTTGGAAAGTAACTGCAGAATACTGTAAACTTAATCACACGATGACTCAAATTACAACTTCTGGTTCATATGTTGTCTCATTAGTGAAATAAATCAACACAACTTTTGATAGTAGCTGTGAAGCTGCTGATCTGGCATTTTTTTCTGCCAGACACACAGCTGATTTCTTTTGGAAGGGACGACAGTTTATTCTCACTGTTTAAACTTATGGTTATTTCAACTCTCTTTTTCTCCGTTATAATTTATCCTTGATTATCTTGATTGTATCATCAGTCTATGATACATCCCAGTAGTTCACTTGTTGATTTGATGGCATTATGCTGATTAGACATGGCAAGAGGAAGCAGAAGATGTGTTAAACAGTAGGAGATAAACCTCACAAAAAATTGGGAGTTCAGAGATCTGGAACATTCTGAGTTATCTTCTATAAAGAACATATATATTCATGACAGTTGATGTACTTTGTACCCCTACCATTAAGATATTTACAATGCTTGGTGGCTTATTTGGCAGAAGGCTATATCACATTTAAGTGGATTACTGTTATCCATTTCAGAGGCCATCGGTTTTGCATTGGCTGTCATTCAAAAAAGTCTCTCCCACAGGCCAAGTTACAGGACAAGCTCTTCTGTAATTTGACCTTTAGAACCAAGCAGATTCATTGTTGCTTGGCTTATCCATAGCTGAATGGAGTTTCTGCAATCCCCTCTTTTGGGATAGCTGTCCTTTTTTTGAGAAACAGCTCCTGGCTTGCTTCTGGGGCCTGGCAAAGACTCAGCAAAAGGCCATGGGAGTACAAGGTTTTAAGTAACTAGTGTTATCCATCATTAACTGGATATTATGTGACACAGCAAGCCAGAAATTTAGGTGTGCATAACAGCAACAGCAAGTTGTCCTCAAATGAAGTGGTATATATGAAACTAGGCTTGAGCAGATCCTGAAGGCAAACACTGTTTGTATGCACAGCTGAGTTAGACTCCTTTACCACCTACTCCTTCTTTATCACTTCTAGTTCCTCAATTTATATTTTAGCACCTTGTGAAATAACCTTTGAAAATAAATTGAGATAGAAAAACTTGAGCCTGCCTTACAAATGATTCAGCTGATTTTCTTCAATTATCTGAAAGTGTTTTGCTGCAGTCTTACTCTCAAAGGTTGTAAAGGAAGACAAATTCTCTGAATGGGCAAAATTTCAAGCTATAAATGATTTTTTACTTTGTTTTAATGAAGGGATTTCCGGAAGTATGGGTTTGCACTGATTCATGGGCAGTGCTAATGGTTTGGCCAAATGATCAAGGACTTGAATGAAACAGGACTACAAGGTTGGGTAAGGGTAGAGGGTTTCTCCACTTCAAGTTATCATATTTTCCTTCATAATTCATAAGTAATGTCTATGGAGATAGTTCATAATTAGATAATTATGTTCTCCATGAAATATAAAAACAAAACAAACAAAAAAATCCACCAGTGTCGAGTTGATTCCAACTCACAGCAACCCTACAAGACAGAGTAGAACTGCCCCACATGGTTTCCAAGACTATAAGTCTTTACTGAAGCAGACTGCCGTATCTTTCTCCTATGGAGCAACTGGTGGGTTAGAACTGCCAACCTTTCGTTTAGGAGCCAAATGCTTCAAACACTGTGTCACCAGGGCTCCATGAAATATAAGCCCTACTTTTTTAGAAGCCATTGAAGATTTGCATGGAGATATGTTTTTATTGTAGTGATAGAAAAATGGTGACATTTCTTTTTTACAATTATTTGTTTGCATTTTCCTATAAAGACAACCTCTTGCTTCTCCCCTTATATTAATTATTTACTTATTTATTTATTCACTTGTTAACAATAAAGTATGGATAATGTATTTTATTTTATTCAATGGGTTATAATCCATTACTGTTTCTATATATTTTGTTTCCTTATTATTGCTATTATTATTACAGACTTGGTCCTTCCCTCTTGGCTTCTATGTATTTCAATATGTCTCCATTTTTTTTTCACCACTTTCTAATATCTTGCACAAGGTATTCTGAGTTTTTCTTATACTTTTTCTGCTCTGTTTGCTCATTGGGGTATCATTGCTTCTAGGCCTTTTCATGAACAGAATGTGTGTGTGTGTGCGTGTGTGTGTAAGCATAGGTTCATACCAATACTTCTAATTCCAATCCCTAACCAACGGGATTCTCTTGGCCTCCCCCATGTCATACTCATATTAGTATTTTCCTTCTCTTATAATAATAACCTTAGCTCGTGATAATGTATGTATCTGTACTTATAATCTATTTGTTTAATTCTAAAATTGTTCTGAAGTTGTTACACATATACCATTAAAAAATTACTAAGGAGAGTTTATGAAAGAGTATATATACAAAACTACCATGTTAAGAAATTACTTGGGTTATTCCCTGCGCCCTTACTTTCTCTGTGGTTTTGGTATATATTTGAAATAAAGTTCTGTTCATTTATGTCTATTTATATTACATTTTGGATATTTCAAAAATTTCACTTTTGTTGATTTGTTTATCTTTCATTTTTATGGTGTTGTTTTTGTTGTTAGGTACCACTGAGTCAGTTTCTACTCATAGCAACTCTACGTACAACAGAACGAAACACTGCCTGGTCCTGGGCCATCTTCATGATCATTGCTATGTTTGAGCCCATTGTTTCAACCACTATGTCGATCCATCTCGTTGAGGGCCTTCCTCTTTTTCACTGATCCTCTACTTTACCAAGCATAATGCCCTTTTCCAGAGACTGTTCCCTCCTGATAACAAGTCCAAAGTGTGTGAGTCAAAGTCTCGTCATCCTCACTTCTAAGGAGTATTCTGGCTATACTTCTTCCAAGACTGATTTGTGTTCTTTTGGAGCCATGGTGGCACAGTGGTTAAGAACTCGGCTGCTAACCAAAAAGTCAGCAGTTTGAATCCACCAGCCGCTCCTTGGAAACTCTATGGGGCAGTTCTACTCTGTCCTATAGGGTTGCTATGAGTTGTAATCTACTTGAGGGCAATGGGGTTGGTTTTTACGGAGGTGTGACAGTCCATGGCATATTCAATATTCTTCACCAACACCACAATTCAAAGGCGCGAATTTTTCTTTGGTCTTCATTATTCATTGTCTAGCTTTCATATGCATATTAGGTGACTGAAAACCCCAAGGCTTGGGTCAGGTGCCCATTAGTCCTCAGAGTGACATCTTTGCTTTTTAACAGCTGAAAAAGGTCTTTTGCAGCAGATTTGCCCAATGCAATGCATCGTTTGATTTCTTGACTGCTTCCTCCATGGATGTTGATTGTGGATCCAAGCAAAATGAAATCCTTGACTACTTCAATCTTTTCTCTGTTTATCATGATGTTGCTTATTGGTCCAGTTGTGTGGATTTTTGCTTCCTTTATGTTGAGGTGTAATCCATACTGAAGGCTGTGATCTTTGATCTTCATCAGTAAGTGCTTCAAGTCCTCTTCACTTTCAGCAAGCAAGGTTGTCATCTGCATAAAACAGGTTGTTAACGAGTCTTCCTCCAATCCTGAGGCTGTATTCTTCTTCATATAGTCCAGCTTCTCAGATTATTTGCTCAGCATACAGATTGAATAAATATGGTAGGTGTGTATACATTATATATCCATAATATTTGTTTCAAATATTTTCCCATTTTATCATTTATCTTTTGGCATTTTCTTATGATATCATTCCAAGGACTTTGAGAAATATGTAATTGAACTTATTTATTTTTTATTCCATCTATATTTTTGAGTCATAATTACCATCTAATGTTCTTTAGTGTTAAAATGTATCTAAGAAGAATGCCATTTGCTACCCTGGCCTGCACAAAGCTGGAGACAAATTACCTTGTGATTGCCACTGTGGAAGTGGCTTTACTCGTGGTTCATCCTTCAGAGGTCACAGTCTTCTGTGTGAGTCCTGAGTCAACCCTTACCACGGGGCTTCTCAACTCAAAACTCCACAATATATATATTGCTAGATTGTCAACTTCTTCTAAAACTAATTACCTTTTCTTTTTACTGCTCTTATCTCTTTCTCTCTCTCTCTCTTTCTGTCTCTCCCTCCACTCCACTTTAAGGGATTTCTCTAAATTTCTTGCCATTTTCATGGATCATTTAAAACAGACTTATTTTAACATATGCTTTTTTCTGCGTATTTTAAATATTAGGTGGATTATTTTTTGGTAGTTTTTCAGGACATATAATTTATCAATCATTTTAAAACAGATTTATTTTAACATATCTTTTTTTTTTTTCAGCTTGTTTTAAGCTTTAGGTGTGTTTTATCTTTGAAAGTTTTTAAGGAGATCCAGTCTAACATATTGCTGTATTACAGAAAACAGAAGCACCAAACATTATTTATCAGTATTATGGAAGACATCAGCCAATAACATGATATATCTTAAAGAAAAATCTATCTGAAACATTGCTTTAGCCTTATTCTTCTTTTCCCTTATATGATGACATATAAAAGAAAATATGTAAAAATATTATTTTATACACTAAATATTTGCTCTCAAACATAAGTAGATAGCATGAAAAATCATAAGGAAAAGAAAGCATAGGTCAGAAGACAAAAAATAGAAAACCTCAGGAGAGAAATTTTCATTGTGAAGTTATTACCACAAGGCAGATTGAAATGATTTTTTATTCTTGAGTATTTGTTTTTATTTAGGGATTTTCTCCTTGTAACTCTTTTTAATGATTTATTATTTAATATTTTAACCTATTGCCATCAAGTCAATTCTGACTCATTTTAGTTTTTATAAACAATGGATACAACTTATATAAATTTAATCTGATGAAATAGAGTTGGTTTGGGCAGTGGTTTCCAGCATCCATTTATGGACCAAACTCATGTTAGCTGCATAGGAGATGCTCAAAAGTTTATTTAAAAAACACAGATTGCTGGGACTCATCCTTAGTTAATATAGATAAACATTAATACATCAACTTTACAGAGAAGAAAAGTGAGGGTTAAAAAAAGTCATAAATCACCTAAGAGTCTATAAATTTTATATGACACACAAGTCAGTTGACAAATACTTATGTCTAAGTATGCCAATGTCAGACATATTCTGTATGACACTGTGTCAGTCTTCCAGGTTTTTCTAATTATCTATTTGTCCATCACAAGGACAATGCAGCCAAACTGTGTGCTATTTGGAAAGAGCCTGAATTTATTACAAAGTAATATCATGCCTTTAGTTGTTGGTTGGAATTTTCTGAGTGAGTAGAAAAGTAAACACTAAGAAGATTTAGTCAGAATCAATAGTTTAATGTGGCATATATTGACTCCTGCAATTGGTGCCATAATATATTTTGTGGTGGAGAAAATAAACTTAGATGTGATAAAATAAACATAAATTGCAAATTTATTTAGAAAACAAAAGCATATAAACAATTTACTTATGATTGATATTAGACAATTCTGTTGGTAACCACATATTTATCAGAGTAAATATGAATGAAAGTAAACAACATTTCCTAAATCTTTTTACTCTGAAGGTCATCCTTAAACCAAGCAAAGTAGAACTTTGGTGAAGGTTAAAGGGTACATGACCATCTTTTAGGATATGCAATACACATAAAAAAAGGGGTTTATCTTTATTTCTAACTTTGAAAAGGCAACATGTAAATAACTTCTTCTCAAGTGATGTTACCTCTATGTTCTCAAAGTTTTTAGCTTCTCTTGCCCAAAGCGTCCCCTGCTTTTTTATTTTCTCCAGACTACATCATACAGAAAATATATAGTGAAGATCAGGAATGTTTAAGGGAAGACATATTTTCTCCTGACTCTGCCTCAATTTTGGATTTCTGAGTATATATCATCCTGTGCAACCTTCCAGATAGAGACTGCAGATTCATCATTAACAAACATTTATTTATGTGTTACTGTGAGTAATAAAAGTTGTACTTAATTGACAAGACTCTACTTGTTCAGTAAACCAGATGCCAGGGATCATGTGTTGGTAGAGCTACTCAAATGTAAGAAGCTGAGGAGATCTAATACAGGTAACTCAAAAAAAACCTCGAAGCCTTAGAGCCAATTCTGAGTCATAGCAACCTTACAGAACAGAGTAGAACTTCCCCATAGGGTTTCCAAGGAGCAGCTGGTGGATTCGAACTGCCGATCTTTTGGTTAGCAGATGAGCTCTTAGCCCCTCTGTCACCGGGGCTCCAATACAGTAAAAATGATAAGAATATATACAAGAGAAAAGAAATATGGGAGTAGAAGCCCAAAAGGAAAACGTATATATATATACATAGAAGTTGGCCTAAAACTACCGACAGCTTGTTAGCCTGAAAGGCAGCCAAATTACTACTGACTTGCTGTAGCCAGTATCTCAGACAAATATGACCTGTTACAGTGTTAGAACCATTAGAACTCACACTTCAACATGCTGGGAGACGCAATGAATGTGTTACAAATGATATGTGGTACTTTTTATCATAAAAGTTGTAGAAAATGTATGAGAATTCTGTCAGTCTTCTTTCCAATCTTCTCAAAGTTTTTCTTTTTTATTCCCAAATGACATGAACTATATTGGAAAATTCAGTGTTCTTAAATAAATTGCAGTTGATTTAAATTTGGAAGCCTCTCATAAGCAGGTGCAGTAAATGAGGTGGGGAGATATGTGTGAATCATTTTTGAAAGTTTCATCCAGAAATGTGAAGATAATTTACTTTTGTGTTATACAGAGTACTATTTTTGATGGATGGGAAAGTTTGAAACCTTGACAATTATTAAAGCTGAGAACTTTAGGAGATTTTATCAATGTATCATGGAGAAGCCAGCAAGCTTCAAATCAGCTCTTTCAGGAAATACAAAGATCAATCAGATTGTTTGTTATAGTACTTTACAAAAGTAGCTACAAATAACTGTTTTTTTACTTAATAATGAGAAATACAGACACGAGAGAACTGTTCTGATGAGCAACATCAGACAGGTTGGGTTTATCTTCTTTTGCCAACTGTGAAATTTGTCATCTCATGCCTTACTCTTAAAACTCATTATTTACACTAACACATTGCATTTCTCAATCTCAAAACACCTGTATTAACCAAGCCTGTTAAATTTTGACAGAATAGTTTCCAAATTGATTTAGTAATGCATACCTAACATCTGTGAAAGTTTATGTATAAATTATTTTCCTCATTGTACATTTTAGGAGACACTACTAGAATTGTTGGGAAGAGAAAGGGGATCCTTTAGATCAGTCTTGGTCAGGCATTATTATGGAGATGGAATTTCAGCTAAGTCTTCAAGAAGGCAAGGGATTTTTTGTTGCAGAAAGTAGAGAAAAATTAGGAGAACATTACAGGCAGACAGAACAGAAACCACACATTTCAGTCTGGAATTTCAGAAGAAACTTAGAGCTCATCCTCATTCTTTCTTTGAACATATCTAGTAATTGGGAGAAGCACTATTTTGTTACAGAAAGCAACATTGACCTATTGGCCATAGGTTTGCAATCTGGAAGTATAAGGAACTAATTCTTTAATAAAACTTCCTTCATACTTCTTGGCTATCCCATTCACAAATTCTCTATTTTGTAAGCTAAACCCTCCCAGATGCTCCAATAAGTTTCAAATTCAAATTTTTTCTAAACTTTCACCTTTCTTCTCTGCCATCATTTCCCACAGCATTTATGCCACCTGATGAGTATAATCGGGTGAACTTCTCCAGAGGAATCCAAAATATAATCTTCAAATCATTCAACTCCATTGAATGAGAGACTCCTATATTGGCCAGGTCTTAATTCTCTCTGACCTTCATCCATTGGTAGTAGTATATGAAATATGAGGCTTAGATCGGGAAGATGGAGAAAGTAACTTGGAAAGACAGGGCAATTCCTAAAGTAGGCTAGGAAGGAAGAAACAGGAACAAATACCCCCCAGACTTATCAACCTTGAAAAGAGCACAAGAAGATCATCCAGTATCTTTGAATGTCAGTCCAAAACCCACTGCTGTCGAGTTGATTCTGGCTCATAGCCACCGTGTAGGACAGAGTAGAATTGCCCCAGCGGGTTTCCAAGGAGCAGTTGGTGGATTCAAACTGACAACTTTTTGGCTAGCAGCTGAACTCTTAACTGTTGCTCTACCAGGGCTCCTTGAATGTCAGTAGACCAAGGTAATTGACATAGAGCCATACCTACTTCTATTCCATTTCTTTATGTAGTTCAGAGATTGTCTCAATAGCCGTCTACTATATGTACAGCACTATGAGAGTTGTAGATTGAGATAAACCTATGGTCATGGTTAAAATGAAACAGTAAATTTTAAGTTATTTGCGGATAAGAACAAATATCTAACTATCTAGGAGGTAAATATTAGAACAGAATTATTGCCAAGTATGATTTTCTAAAGTCATCAATCAGCAGATAAATTTAGAGATGATAAATTAGCCTATAATGCCTGAAAGAGATAATCCCAGTTAGTGGGACAAAAATATATTTTATGAATATTTTTGGAGACTTGGCCATGATACAATTATCTTGTTACATATGAAGGGAGAGTTTAATTTTCACATTGACTATTTCTAGGGTAGTACCTGGCTCTTTAGATGAAATGAAATGATGTCAATATTTATAGCCAGTGTGAACCATGATTGCTGTGGGTTTTTTTCTAAGATAATTTTCTGCGGTCCAACTCAAGTTTTTAAACCAGGATCATGTTTCTTTTTTCTTTTTTTTTTTTATATTATATGTCCTTACTGATTTTAAGTTACACAAAGGCCCAAGTCATAAAGGGCTATTTCTTAAATCTAGAGTCAAATTCTCTAGATTGTAAGGTATTGAAGAAGAATTAGAGAAATTGGGCATAGGCATCCTTAATCAAGACATATGCACTAGATCTAAATTAAAATAAGAAAATAATCTAAACTAAGAGTCAGGAAGGTTGCTTTTTCTGAACTTTGTTGTGTTTTATGTCAAAACCTTCTACTCAGTGTTTTGCAGAGCTAGCAAGCATTCTGTGGTTCACTCTTGAGAAACACTGTCATTCTATAGTAATAATTATCTAAACAATTAATTTTTTATTTAATTGCATGCTATCATTAATTGTTCAATGATATGTGCATGTGTTTTGTTAAGGTCAAGGCACATGCAATAAAACTATGTGTACTCTCCACTCAGAATTTCATGGTGCCTAATATACTGGAAACCCTGGTGGCATAGTGGTTAAGAATTATGGCTGCTAAACAAAAGGTTGGCAGTTTGAAACCACCAGGCGCTCCCTGGAAACTCTACGGTGCAGTTCTACTCTGTCCTATAGGGTTGCTGTGAGTCGGAATCAACTTGTTGGCAATGGGTTTGGTTTGGTTTTAATATGATACTGAAGGAGCCCTGGTGGTGCAGCTCAGGGAGAAAGATGTGGCGGTCTGCTCTGGTAAATATTACAGCCTTAGAAACCCTATAGGGCAGTTCTATCTGTCCTACAGGGTCACTATGAGTTGGAATTGACTTGGTGGCAATGGGTATGGGTTCATATGATGCTGAGTAGTGCTCAATACATTTTGGGGAAAAAAAAAATCCCCATATGTTTTCAGTATGTAGAGACCCCCTTGCTAGTTATTCCACACCTTTATCACAGTGTCAACAGGTATGTTTTTGTATACAAGAGTGTGTCTTTTACAGTGGTCCATATGTAACTTGTTCTAACAGCATGTATTTAACACCTATGTCAACTTCCCACACATGAAATATATCATATAATGTTTTAACCCCAGTAAACAATCCTTAGAGTTTCTTTTTTTTTAAAGGAGGGGGAAGAGTCATGATTTGCCAAAAAATAACTCTCTCTATATTTAGTATATCTATATACCGATCTGTCTGCCTAGCTTCTATCTCTTTATCTATGTATCTATTAACCTCATATATTTTTACTTTCTTAGATACCAAAATTGCCTAAAAACAAGATTTCTCTCATTTGAATTCTCTTTTATTGGTAAATTACCTTGTAGCTGCAATAGTAGTTTTATTTTCATAATGAGGAAAAAAAAAAAGCCTCTAATAAACTGGAAGCTTTAGAGTGATACCTAGTGCTAAGTTTTCCTTCTTGTTGAAGGCTATATCCTTCTATCAGCGAGTAACTGTAATTCCCACACAGCAGCTAACTTTTGGTTAGGATCACTTTCCTCACTTTTCTTGCACTGTTAACCCTTTCTTCTTTCTACTTTCCCTAGATTTCAATGGCTAATCTCATTCTAAGAGATAAGCCTCATATGTAGCTCTATGAATGAGCTCTTCCACACTTTTTAAAGTATGAATATTATTCTTATATATGCAATAATTCTGCTGTATAATATGTTTACCCCTTTACAATTTTGTCAGTACATTTCATTTGATCTATAATAAATGTCAGTCTGAAAATTCTTTAAATATGATTTCAGGTTAAGGAACCAAAGTGAGAATTTAGCATGTGGAAAGTATTGTATTATACAAAAATGTGTTTGTTGAAATATATTATCAATATTTTTAAATTGAAATAGTGCTTTAGTTGAACTCTTAAGGTACTTATGAACTGACATTTTAAAACTAAACTTTTATTTCCCATAGAAGTGAAAAACACAATATGTCGCAGACTTACGTAATGATCAATAGCTCCCAATGTAAACTTTTCTGATAGGAGCTATTGTTTACATTATTAAATTTCCCATCCAGGTAGCTGACAATGCAAGGGCAATGTGATTTTTACATAGTTATTCTTTCTAAAATTTAATGAAGAAAAATTGCAAAGTTGACTTTCTTTTTGAAATGACTTATAAGGCATACGTGTAAAATCACCAACTATTCTAATGAGAAAAAATGTGAGGGCATCTCAAGATCATGCATTTTATTGTTATGAAAAATGTTATGTATTATGCTATACCCAGTGTAAGGAATCTTTGGACGTGAATCCAGTTTTGAGCTGGCTATATGACATTGTGCTAAATTCATGGCTACATTTTTGCCTGACCTTCTCCTTTTCTAAACTAAGAAAATTATATCATACTAAATTAGGTGATACAGTTAAGTTTTTAATACAGAAACAAAATTTTGATCTCAGTGATGCACAGCTCTTCATTTGAGAAGTAATGGTGTAACACCAAGATATTCAGTGTTTGAGTCAAAGCCTTGAAACTGGGGATAGATATTGGTAAATTTAAATTACCACAATATGGTGATTTGGGAAAAAAATGGATGCTGTATGATATCTGTCTAAAATAATTTTAATATTTAGTCAAGGATTTGCTCAACCTTAGAATTAAAAAAAACAAACAAAAACTGACACTTTTAAGTTAGTTTCCTCTAAACATGTGGGGGGAGTATCTTGGAGAGGTTTTGTTTGTTTCAGATAGCTGGGTGTTCTGGTATGGTTACAAACCTTAATGAGATTCTATAGTAAACTTCAAAGTGTCGTTCTTATTGTGAGCATGACCTTGTCTAGATCTTCAGTCATTTTTCCTTTTGAGATTGGTTTTTGGGTTAGTTGTGGGCTGTCTATCTGGACTATATGTTTGACATCAATGATAAGTCTGTTCCTGCACTTCTAGGTGCTTTGAGGTTCAATGAATTGGCCAGATTAGGTTATTTTTGAAGGGTATAGCTTTTCTCACTTAATAGAAATGGAAATAAATGGGAATTTTTAGAAGAACTATTTACCAACAGACTCGAATTTTATATAAAAATGGGGGAAAACACTGAAGAAATTTGAAGTAAAAAGCTTGTAAATAAAATGGAGCTTCTACAGGAATTGACTGGAACTCCTAGTTGTGTAAGTAACAGTAATTTTCACCTTCTTTCTTGCTAATATAATTGAGTTTTATTAAGGAATTGATAGGAATGAGCTAAGGTAATGTTGGCCCCATTAAAAACTACAAAGGTTGAACTGTTATTTCCATAAATCAGTCAGGGCAATCCCTCGCTTCTCTATTAGAGATTGTCTTAGAGCTGGATATCTGACCCTATACAGTCTAATGAGAAGTCAGGGAATTCTGCTAGGAACACCATAAAAAGACATTTAAAAAAATTCCTATTCCTTTTTGCTCTTGTCTTGGGTAAATCAATGCTTTGAGCAGTGACATTCGTTTTGCAAATATATGCAGAAGCTAAGAGAAATTCAAGAAGACTGATCTAGATCCTTGGCATCAACAGCTTCTGAAGTAAATAACCCTGGACTTAACCTCTTTCTGTGTTTTTATCTGAATAAACCTAATGGTTAAGCCAATTGTAGTTTAAGAAGTCTGCCTAAAATTGTGTGGTATTATTTGTGTGTATTGGTGTGTGTATCTGGGTAAAGAACTAGAAACTATTAATGTAAAGTTATGTCACCAATGATTCTAAAGGGCCTTTTGAACTACCTAGAAAGACGTAAATGAGTGCCACACCATTTGCTTTCATACTGTCCTCAGTAGAAGCCATGAACTGGTGGCCCACAGGCCCTCAGATGTGCCTCATTGGTCTGCATAGTGTAATATTTTGCTAATTTGTGACACATTCCCTGATGTCATGCACTAGACTACATATCGGCATGATCTATTTGGCTTTTATAGTCATATAAACTGAGACTTCTATTTAAAATTCTTTTTTTTTAATTGTTGTAGTTTAGATGAAGTTTACATTTCAAGTTAGTGTCCCATCCAAAAATGTATACATACATAGTTATGTGACCCTAATTGCTCTCCCCATACTCTGACAGCACACTCCTCCTTTCCACCCCTGATTCCCCATGCTCATTCAACCAGCTCCTAACCCTCTCTGCCTTCCCATCTCACCTCAGGACAGAAGCTGCCAGTTTAGTCTCTTGTATCTACTTGAGCTAAGAGACACACTCCTCATGAGCATCACTTTATGGTCCAAACCCTGTCTGAAGAGTTGGCCTTGGAAATTGTTTTAGTTCTGGGCTGATAGAGAATCTAGGGGCCAAGATTTCTGGGGTTCCTCCGGACTCAGTCAGACCATTAAGTCTGGTCTTCTTACTAGAATTTGAGTTCTGCACCCTACCTTTTTCCAGCTCCATCTGGGACTCTGTTATGGTCCCTGTCAGGACCATCATTGGTAGTAGACGAGCACCATCTAGTTCTTCTGGTCTCAGGCTGATGAAGTCTCTGGTTATGCGGCCCTTTCTGCCTCTTGGTCTAATACTTTCCTTGTGTCTTTGGTGTTCCTCATTCTCCATTACTCCAGGTGGTTGGGACCAACTGATGCATCTCAGATGGCTGCTTTCAAGCTTTTAAGACCCCAGACACCACTCACCAAAGTAGGATGCAGAACATTTTCTTAATAAGCTTTGTTATGCCGATTGACCTAGATGTCCCCTGAAAGCATGGTGCTGAGATCCCTACTTCTGCTAGTCTGTCCCTCAAAGTGTTTGATTGTACTCAGGAAACTTCTTAGCTTTGGTTTAGTCCAGTTGTGCTGACTCCCCTGTAGTGTGTGCTGTCCTTCCCTTCACCTAAGATAATACTTGTCTACTATCTAGCTAGCAAATAACCCTCACCCTCCCTCCCCACCCTCGTAACCATCAAAAAATGTTTTCTTCTGTGTTTAAACCTTTTCTTGAGTTCTTATAATAGTGGTCTTATACAATATTCGTCCTTCCGTGACTGACTAAATTCACTCAGCATAATGCCCTCCAGATTCCTCTACGTTATAAGATGTTTCACTGCTTCATCATTGTTCTGTATTGTTGCGTAGAACTCCATTGTGTGGATATACCATATTTGTTTATCCATTCGTCCGTTGATGGGCACCTAGGTTGTTTCCATCTTTTGGCTATTGTGAACAGTGCTGCAATGAAAATGGGTGTGCATATATCTATTCGTGTGACAGCTCTTATTTATCTAGGATATATTCCAAGGAGCGAGATAGCTGGAACATATGGTACTTCTATTTCTAGCTTTCTAAGGAAGGGCCAAATCAATTTCCAAAACTGTACTATTTTACATTCCCACCAACAGTGTATAAGTGTTCTAGTCCCTCCACAATCTCTCCAGCATTTATTATTTTGTGTTTTTTGGTTAATGCTAGACTTGTTGGGGTGAGATGCTGTCTCATTGTAGTTTTGATCTGCATTTCTCTAATGGCTAATGATCATGAGCATTTCTTCATGTGTCTGTTAGCCACCAGAATATCTTCTTTGGTGAAGTGTCTGTTCATATCCTTTGTCCATTTTTTAATTGGGTTATTTGACTTTTTGTTGTTGAAGTTTTGCAGAATCTTGTAGATTTTAGAGATCAGACACTGATCAGATTTGTCATAGCCAAAAATTTTTTCCTAGTCTGTAGGCTGTCTCTTTACTCTTTTGGTGAAGTCTTTTGAAGAGCATAAGTGTTTCATTTTTAGAAGCTCCCAGTTATCTAGTTTCTCTTCCAGTGCTTGTGCATTGTTACTTAGGGTTTGTATTGTGTTTATGCCATGTATTAGGGCTCCTAGCATTGTCCCTATTTTTTCTTCCATGATCTTTATCGTTTTTGATTTTATATTTAAATCTTTGATCCAGTTTGAGTTGGTTTTTTGTGCATGGTGTGAGGTATGGACCTTGTTTCAGTTTTTTGCAGATGGATATCCAATTATGCCAGCACCATTTATTAAAGAGACTGTCTTTTCCCCAATTAACGAAATTTGAGCCTTTGTCAAACATCAGCTGCTCATAGGTGGATGAATTTATGCCTGGATTCTCAATTCTGTTCCATTGCTGTATGTATCTGTTGTTGTACCAGTACCAGGCTGTTTTGACTACCATGGAAGCATAATAGTTTCTAAAATCAGGTAGTGTGAGGCTTCCCACTTTTTTCTTCTTCTGAAATAATGCTTTACTTATCTGAGGCCTCTTCTCTTTCCATATGAAGTTGGTGATTTGTTTCTCTATCTCATTAAAAAATGCCATTGGAATTTGGATCAGAATTTCATTGTATCTGTAGATTGCTTTGGGTAGAACTGAAATTTTCACAATGTTGAGTCTTCCTATTCATGAGCAATGTATGTTTTTCCGCTTATGCAGGTCTCTTTTGGTTTCTTGCAGTAATGTCTTGTAGTTTTCATTGTATAGGTCTTTTATGTCTCTGGTTAGATTTATTCCTAAGTATTCTAACTTCTTGGGGGCTGTTGTAAAGGGTATTGATTTTGTGATTTCCATTTTGAGTTGTCTTTGTAGTTTTAAAGGAATCCAACTGATTTTTGTATGTGTATCTTGTATCCTGATACTTTGCTGAAATCTTCTATTAGTTCCAGTAATTTTTTTGTGGATTCTTTGGGGTTTTCTGTGTATAAGATCATATCATCTGCAAATAGAGATACTTTGAGTTCTTCCCTACCAATTTGGATGCCCTTTATTTCTTTTTCTAGCCTAATTGCTCTGGCTAGGACCTCAGCACAATGTTGAATAAGAGTGGTGATAAAGTGCATCCTTGTCTGGTTCCCATTCTCAAGGGGAATGCTTTCACAGCCTCTCCATTTAGGGTGATCTAGGCCGTTGGCTTTATATAAACGCCCTTAATTATATTGAGGAATTTCTCTTCTATTCCTATTTTGTTGAGTGTTTTAATCATGAATGCATGCTGGACTATGTCAAATGCCTTTTCTGCATCAATCGATAAGATCATGTGGTTCTTGTCTTTTGTTTTATTTATGTGATGGATTATATTGATTGTTTTTCTAATGTTGAACCATTCCTGCATACCTGGTATAAATCCCACTTGATCTTGATGAATTATTTTTTTGATATGTTGCTGAATTCTATTGGCTAGAATTTTGTTCAGGTTTTTTGTGTCAATGTTCATGAGGGATATTGGTCTCTAATTTTCTTTTTTTGAGGTGTCTTTATCTGGTTTCGGTATCAGGGTTATGCTGGCATCATAGAATGAGTTTGGGAGTATTCCATCCTTTTCTATGCTTTGAAATACCTTTAGTAGTAGTGGTGTTAACTCTTCTCTGAAAGTTTGGTAGAATTCTCCAGTTAAGCCATCTGGGCCAGGGCTTTTTTTTTGTTGGGAGATTTTTAATTACCTTTTCAATCTCTTCTTTTGTTATGGGTTTATTTAGTTGTTCTACCTCTGTTTGGGTTAGTTTAGGTAGATAGTGAGTTTCTAGAAATTAGTCCTTCTACATTTTCAAATTTGTTAGAGTACAAGTTTTCAAAGTATTCTGTTGTGATTCTTTTAATTTCAGTTTGTTCTGTTGTGATATCACCTATTTCATTTCTTATATGGGTTATCTGCTTCCTTTCTTGTTTTTCTTTTGTCAGTTTGGCCAATGGTTTATCAATTTTCTTGATCTTTTCAAAGAACCAGCTTTTGGTCTTGTTAACTCTTTCAATTATGTTTCTATTCTCTATTTCATTTAATTCTGCTCTAATTCTTATTATTCCCTTTCTTTTGGGGCCTAAGGGCTTCTTTTGCTGCTCTCTTTTTACTTGTTCCGGTTGTAGGGTTAATGTTTTGATTATGGCCCTTTCTCTATTTGGATGTGTGCATTTATTGCTATAAACTGACCACAGAGAACTGCTTTTGCTGTGTCCCAAAGGTTTTGGTAGGATGTGTTTTCATTCTCATTTGATTCCATAAATTTCTTTCTTCTATCCTTAATTTCTTCTATAACCCAGTAATTTTTGAGCAAGATGTTGTTCAGTTTCCATGTGTTTGGTTTTTTTTTCTCTGCTTTTTCTGCTGTTGATTTCTACTTTTATGGTTTTATGGTCAGAAAAGATGCTGTGTAATATTTTGATGTGTTGGATTTTGTTAAGAATTGCTTTATGGCCTAATACGTGGTCTATTCTGGAGAATATTCCATGTGCATTGGAAAAGAAAGTATACTTGGCTGCTGTTGGGTGGAGTGTTTGGTATATGTCTATGAGATCAGGTTGGTTGATTATAGCATTTAGCTCTTCCATGTCTTTGTTGAGCTTCTTTCTGGATGTTCTGTCCTTCACCAAAAGTGGTGTGTTGAAGTCTCCTACTATTATTGTGGAGCTGTCTGTCTTTTCAGTGCTGTTAGAGTTTGTTTTATGTACTTTGGAGCCCTGTGGTTGGGTGCATAAATGTTTATTATAGTTATGTCCTCCGGGTGTATTGACACTTTAATCATTATACAGTGTCCTTCCTTATCCCTTGTGGTAGATTTTACTTTAAAGTCTATTTTGTCAGAGATTAATGTTGCCACTCCTGCTCTTCTTTGAGTGTTGTTTGCTTGATATATTTTTTTTCCATCCTTTGCGTTTTAATTTGTTTGCATCTTTAAGTCTAAGTTGTGTCTCTTGTAGGCAGCATATAGATAGATCGTGTTTTTTATCCAGTCTGCCACTCTCTGTCTCTTTATTGGTGCATTTAGTCCATTTACCTTCAGCATAATTATTGATAGGTATGAGTTTAGTGCTGTCATTTTGATGTCTTTTTTTTTGTGTTGTTCACAGTTTCTTTGTTCCACTTAATTTTCTGTTTTGAGTCGTTTTTATGTATTTTCTTTTCATCTTTTTCATTGTTGTTGATTTTGTGTTTGCTGAATCTTTGTATTTTTCTTGCTTTTTATTTTGACTTGTAGGATTGTTAGTTTCCTTTGTGGTTACCTTAATATTTACTCCTATTTTTCTAACTTTATACCAGTCTTTTATTTCTTTATATAACCTTGACTTCCTCTCCATATGAAAAATCTATGTCTACATTTTTTTAAGTTCCTCTCTTTTATTTTAATATTGTCATCTTTTACATATTGACCTCTGTTTCCCAATTTTCAGAGTTTTAGCTTTGACTTGTTTTTATGACTTCCCGATCTGTGTTGATATCTGGTTGCTCTGTCCTGTGTTCTAGTCTTGAGTTGTTATCGGATGTTACTGATTTTCTAACCTGAGGACTCCCTTTAGTATTTCTTGTAATTTTGTTTCTGCAAATTCCCTAAACTTCTGTTTATCTGGAAATGCTCTAATTTCACCATCGTATTTGAGAGACAGTTTTGCTGGATATATATTTCTCGGCTGTCAGTTTTTTTTTCCTTCAAGGCTTTTTACATGTCATCCCATCTCCTTCTTCCCTGCATGGTTTCTGCTGAGTAGTCTGAGCTTATTCTTATTGACTTTCTTTTGTAGATGACTTTTCTTTTATCCCTAGTGACTGTTAAAATTCTCTTTTTATCTTTGGTTTTGGCAAGTTTGATTATAATATGTCTTGGTGACTTTCTTGTGGGATCTACCTTTTGTGGAGTTCTATGAGCATCTTTGATAGATATCTTCTCATCTTTCATGATATCAGGGAAGTTTTCTGCCAACAAACGTTCAACTATTCTCTCTGTATTTTCTTTTATCCCCCCCATTCTGGTACTGCAATTACTCGTAGGTTATTCCTCTTGATAGAGTCCCACATAATTCTTAGGTTTTCTTTATTTTTTAAAATCTTTTTATCTGATTTTTCCCCAAATAAGTTGGTGACAAGTGTTTTATCTTCAATCTCACTAATTCTGATTTCCACTGCCTCAGTTCGGCTCTTATGACTTTATATTGAGTTGTCTAATTCTGAAATTTTATTGTTAATCTGTATTTCTGATTGCTGTCTCTCTATGGATTCTTGCAGCCTGTTAAATTTGTCATTATGCTCTTCTGTAATCTTTTTAATTTCCTCTTTTCATGTTCTGCATTTTGCTTAATCTCCTTCCTGAACTCTTGAAGAGTTCTGTGTATTAATCTTCTGTATTCTGCTTCAGGTATTTCCATGAAATTTTCCTCCTCTGGAAAATTTCTAGATTCTTTATTTTGGGAGCTTGCTGAAGCCATCAATTTTGCCTCTTTATGTGATTTGATATTGACTGTTTTCTCAGAGCCATCAATAAGTTATTATATTTATTTATTTTATGTTTGCTTACTGTCTCCTAGCTTCTTGTTTTGTTTTGATATGCCCAAATAGGCTGCTCATATGAGCTAGTTTGATTATTGGCAGCTTTGAAGCTCTAATGTCCTGTCTCCAGGTGGTTAGATCTGTTACTAGGCATGTGAGCTCAGAAGGCTGTTTACTCCTCCTGTATGGATTCAGCTCAGGTGCCCAGGTAGACAGCCACCAAGTGTGTGGTGTAGGCTCTCAGTTACAGTCCTAGACAGGCATAGGTGATTCTGTAGGCACAGGCATCTGGCTGCAGCAGGGGGACACACTCTGAGCAAGGCAGGGGGCTGACAGCTGCCCCCAAGTGTCCAGAAGGAAAGCGTGTCCCTGTTCCCTAGAGCACGTAGATTGGTGGGTTTTGCAGCCAGACTATGAGCACCCATTTCTGTTGCTGTAAGGACTGGGGGAACCTCTTATTCTTTGACCCGTCTCATAGGTGGCTAGGTGGCGTGGGTGGAGCCACCAGTCCTCATGCCCCTGATGTGGGTAGATGAAGACCCTGCTTAATGGGCAGAGCGGTTTCAAATGTCACTAACCTGCCACTTCACAGCTGAAACAGTTGAAGTTAGACTTTAGATATATACCCTGTTGTACTGAGGTAACAAGAGCCTACGCTGTTGAAATGGGCCCACACAAGTTTCTGCACCGGGAAAGGCACTCAAAGTCCATGAATACCTTATGCCTGTGCCTAGGCAAAGGAGCTGTGTCTACCCTGGTTTACTGGCTTAGGGGAGTTTATTTTTTCCTCTGTTTGTTAATTTGTTCACCCTCCAAGGCTGGGAGAATGGCTTAGGGCATGTGACGGATCCTACTTCTGGCTCAGGAGACTCAGCAATTGCTGAAGCTGGTCTGGGACCCAGTGCAGAGCAGGGAGCTGGGAGGTAAGTGGGGGAGAGGTTTCTCCCTAAGGGGGGTGTTTTTGGTCTGCACAGTAGGCTGTACACAAGTACTTATCTTTTGCCAATCCAGAGCTGCTTCTCACTGGTTCTGGGTGGCCAAGTAGACTATCTGGCGCTGGGTCTCTCCCAGTGTGGAAAACGCGTCTCCCGAGCACCGCTGCTTGCCTGCATCACTGCTCACCCAGAGCTGCTCAGACCTGAAGGGCTCAAGCTCTCACCAGGTCAAGTCTGGCATCTCCAAACTCTCTCTCCCTCCCTCTGCCACGCAGTCTGGTTCCTCAACTTTGCCTTAGATGTTCAGGGCTCCTATATTGTCATATATAATTGATTCAGATATTTTCTCAGGTCTTTGTCTTAAGAGGGTCCATCAGAAGTGTCTGACTACTCTGCCATCTTGGCCCTGCCCCAGCCTTCTGTTTAAAAGCCTACAAAATTAATCCTTGAAACATTATGTAACCACCTTAATGTATTGAAAAGAAACTTCTGAGATTCTCTCAGACATTTTCTGTAGCAGATCCACTGCTCAGAATTTATTCTAAAATAAATGTGACTGTATGCAAAGAGGTATGTGTATTAATATTTATAACAGTGTCAGTTTTATGATGAAATCATAAAAAATCTTAATAATATCATGAAATTTGTTAATTAAAATTATTTTTATTAATTTTTCATATTTGTTCCAGTTTGATTTATTATAATAAATGAAAGATAAAATAATTTACTCAACCCTTGGAAAGGAACTCTATGAATTACGTAAAATGATTTTACATAGATAGAAATAAAATGGATTTTATGACATTCATAATTCCTTTTATGGCCATATTTCATATGGAATAAGCAATAAATACCTGTTTTGATTGCACTTATACAAATATATTTGTGCAAGATTTAAAAGAAAATTTACATATGAAAACTGCAAGCCAAAAAAAGGAAAGAAATATATTGACATGACTAAGAAAGGCAAAGGATATTGTCCACAAAAATTTACAATATGTTTGTGAAACTATCCATCACTGAAGTACTAGGTTAGGTAACTCTCTTTATAAAGTTATTACAGTCACTACTCTTGACTCCACCACTGTGATACATTAGTAAGCAATACAACTTCTCTAGGTTTAAATGACCTATTAATGAGGATTTTATCTGCCTCTACTTACCTTGAAGTCAATGAAAGTAAACGATAATTTATGTAAAAATCTTTGAAGGAAATGGGCTATTAGGTTAAGTACCTTAAGTATTAAAAAACAAAACTACAACAACTGTGCTACTTGGGTCAAATGTTATTGATATTTAGGATATTTGTTGATACAGTGAAGTATGCAAATAAATAAAAATCTTTTGAAATTAAAGTATTAAGTGAATTGGCTTCTAATTTGTGTTTTTGTATTAATTTTGCAGCTTTTACATTTATCTTTAACCTCAGCCAAGTGTCACATTCATTATATATAGTGAGTAAATTTTAATCAACTTCATACATTTTCAATTAGAATTTTTCTTACAGTAAGGAAATAAGCTATTACTTGTAGGATGAAGGGACAAGGACCTACTAAACCTTTTATTTATGCTTTTTCTTAATCTTAGATTATTCCTGAGTTTTGGTTTATCCTAGTCTTTAGTAGACATTGTTACAAGTAATATTATCAGGGACTCTGAAGTTTATTATTTTCAAAATAAAACAATGGAGCAGATAGAATACTAGGCTATGAACATTCTCTTCAGACTATAAAGGCATGGAACAAAATAGTTAAGATTCTATCGTAGATATTTAATGCAAGTTTTCGGGTTTGTATGGTTGACTTTGGATGTGAGGATTGTTTAATGAAGGGGAGAGCTGGATGCCTTGGAGGGAGGACTGAGAAGACATATCAGAAACTTTGGAATCAGGAATAGGAAAAATACAAAAAGAAAAGCTTAGATTGGCTAAAGGAGAGTTTCTATAATGCATAGCACATAAATGAGGTTGTGGTAGATGATTTTGGTTATGCTAAAGTGATCAAAATTGCAGATATTTTACTTTCTACTACTTTTTTCTTGGTGACAAAATGATGGTGTGCCTAAAATCCTGCCCACTGCCAAGCAAGTTTAGAGAGAAGAGTATGAACTATAGAAAAAAAATCTATGTTTAGAACAAATTGCTTAGTCTTCATAGGGCATATGAGATCTCTTATAGCAAAGTAGGAAGAATTCCTGTTATACCTTTAAATTAACATGGACCCAAATTCTGCCTCCACACATATCTGGATAACGTGACCTAGGACAAATTAATTAACTGCACAGCACCTTAGTTCCTTCACTGCTAAAATGGACAGAAGAAGAATATTTATCACAAGGAGAGAATCTATGGATTGTGCTTTGACAACTTGCACAGGGAAGCTGGAAGATACCCAGTATGCTGAAGTGGTAACAGAAGTGGGGAGGAGCAAGAGATGGGGAGGACTGAGGTAGAGAGAGACAGGAGAAAGAAGAAGTATAGGGGCATAGTAGTGGAGGAGGGAAAGAGGTAAACGTGTGATTGTGTTGTGATTATTGTTGTGTAGTCCGTACAACATTATCTAGAATTTAAAAGTGAAGCAGTCATGTGTCCACAGTAAAAAATAAGAAATGTTGGAGCAATGAATAGTACTGAATGTAGGAAATATTAATTCTTATGAAAAAAGAAACATGATTATTAAAAGAAATAGTCATATTGGCAAAATCAAATAAATATCAAGTGTTAAAGATGAAAAAACCTGGGTGGGGAGATAAATTCTACTTGGAGACCTTGGTCAGAGTGCTCCTTATTGCTTCCATTATTGTCTTCATATCTACATTTGGTAATGGATGAGCCATGGGGAGTATATGATGAGGTCAGCAGCAGAACACACATAGGCCTGACATGTGACCCTAGAGTTCCCAAATAAAAAATCTGGAGATTCATTTTTTAAGGAACAATATCTTGCCATTTTGTGTACTTGGAACTGGCTTCAGTGATGTCACAGTTGCTCCCCCAGTCTCCTGAGTTACATCACAGGAAAGTCACAATTATTTCATTTATTTAACAATGTAGAATAAAACCAATGGAGTGGAGTACTTTAAAATGATTTCTTGTGAGAAACTATTAATTTTTATGTTGGCTATATACTATGATTTCCATTAAAAGCACTGAAGCATCCATATTGTCAATGGTCAAATGAAAATAAATCACTAAAATCAACAAACCTCAATATTAATTTCTCCTAGAATTGGGAGGACAAGACTAAATTTCACCTACTTGAAAATTAAATCTGATGACATTAGCATAATATTAAAAAAATTAGAGAAAATAGAAATGCTCTTGCATTACCTTGGAAAAATTCAGAACTACATGTTTTATTCTGAGAGGCACCTGCTGATAAGAAAAAAGATCATATGTGTCCATATAAGAATTCTTTATATTTGGTATATAAGGGCTAAGTTTAAACTGCATTATTTGATGTGATAATAAGATCTGAAATCCTGTATTTTTTAAATAATTTATTTTATTTTATTTTTTGTCATTGAGAAATACACAGCAGAACATACATCAATTTAACAATTTCTACAGTTCAGTGACATTGATTACTTTCTTCGAGTTGTGCAATCATTCGCACCCTCCTTTTCTGTGTCGTTCCTCCCCCATTAAATCAGCACCTTCTAAGTTTGCTATCTAATCTTTCGAGTTGCTGTTGTCAATTTGATTTCATATAGATAGATCTTAAAAGACCATAACACATACATTATTTACTAGCTAAGCTAAACTTTGTTTGGTTTTAAAAAGACTTCAGTGGATATTTTTGGTTTAAGATTTAAAGATTATCTCAGGGCAATATAGTCAGGGGTTCATTAGTTTCCATGACTCCAGAATATCTGGATTCCATGAGAATTTGAATTCTTTTCTCAATTTTTCCCCTTTTGATCAGGATTCTTCTGTAGAATCTTTGATCAAAATGTTCAGTAATGATAGTCACCATCTAGTTCTGATCTCATGGCAAAGGAGGCAGTTGTTCCTAGAGACAATTAGCCACACATTCCATTTCCTCCTACTATTCCTGATTCTCCTTCCTCTGTTGTTCCAGGAGAATAGAGAACAAATGTTTTGCCGTGGATTGCCATTTGCAAGCTTTTAAGATCCCAAGCACTATGAAATGAAGTAAGAGGTAGAACAAAAACACTAAGCATATTATTAGGTCAATTAACTGGGATGTCCCATAAAACTATGATCCTAAACCTACAAATGAAGGAACTGGATTCCATGAGGTATTTGATTGTACACAAGCAGCCTCAGTAGCTTTTTTTTGTCCTTGCTATAAATATATCTATCACACAACAAATCTTATATTTTAAAGATTGAAAGCTGAAATATTTATTATTTTCCTCTTATGTAAAATAGATTCTAAATCTTTAACCCACTGTGTGTATATATATATATTTGTTTTTAATTAATTAATTTATTATATTGTGCTTTATATGAAAGTTTACAGAGCAAATTAGTTTCTCATTAAACTGTTCATACACCTATTGTTTTGTGATATTGGTTGCCAACCCCATGACATTTCAACACTCTCCCCTTCACGACCTTGGGTTCCCCATTACTAGCTTTCTTGTCCCCTCCTGCCTTCTCGTCCTTGCGCATGGGCTGGTGTGTCCTTTTAGTCTCGTTTTGTTTCATGGATCTGTCTAATCTTTGGCTGAAGGGTGAACTTCAGGAGTGACTTCAGTACTGAATTAAAAGGGTTTCCAGTGGCCATACTCTTGGGGTTTCTCCAGTCTCTGTCAGACCAGTAAGTCTGATCTTTTTTTGCAAGTTAGAGTTTTGTTCTACATTTTTCTCCAGCTCCATTTGGGACCTCTATCGTGATCCCTGTTGGAGCAATCAGTTGTGGTAGCCGGGCACCATCTAGTTGTGCTAGACTCAGTCCGGTGGAGGCTGTTGTAGTTGTGTTCTGTTAGCTCTTTAGACCAATCTTTCTCTTGTGTCTTTAGTTTTATTCATTCTCCTTTCTTTGCTCCAGATGAGGTGGGAGCAGCTGAGTATCTTCTTAGATGGACACTCACAAGCATTTTTTTTTTTTTCCCCAGAAGATTCTTTTTTTTTTTTTTAATTGTACTTCAGGTGAAGGTTTACAGAACAAATAGTTTCTCATGAAACGGTAGTACACATATTGTTTTATGACATTGGTTACAACCCCACGACATGTCAACCCTCTCCCTTCTTGACCTGTTTTTTTTTTTGGTGAAAATATATACAGCCAAACATACACCATTTCAGAATTGTCTACATGCACAGTTCAGTGACATCGACTACGTTCTTCCAATTGTGCTGCTATTCTTACTTTAGATGAAGGTTTACAGAACAAAATACTTTCTCATTAAACAGTTAATACACATGTTGCCCTATGATGATGGTTAACAACCTCACAACACATCAACACTACTCTTACTCAATCTTGGGTTCCCTATCACCAGCTTTCGTGTCACCTTCTGCCTTCTAGTCCTTGTCCCTGGACTTCTATGCCTCATTAGTCCCATCTGGTTTTATGGGGCTGTCCACTCCCAGGCTGAACAGTGAACCTCAGAAGTGACTTCACCACTGAGCTAAAAGGGTATCTGGGGGCCATACTCTGGGGGTAGCTCCAGTCTCCTTTAGGCCAGTAAATCTGGTCTTTTTTTTTTGTGAGTTAGAATTTTGTTCTATATCCTTTTCCAGCTCTGTCCAGAACCCTCTGTTGTGATCCTGGTCAGAGAAGTCAGTGGTGGTAGCCGGGAATCATCTAGCTGTACGGGACTCAGTCTGGTAGAGGCCTTGGTAGCTGTGGTCCATTCGTCCTTTGGACTAATCTTTCCCTTGTATCCTGTTCTCTTCACACTCTCTTGCTCCTGAAGGGTGAGACCAGTGGAGTATCTTAGATGGCTGCTCACAAGCTTTTAAGATCCCAGACACTACTCATCAAAGTCATCTATAGATCATTTTCTTTATAAACTATGTTATGCCAATTGAGCTAGATGTCCCCCAAGACCATGGTCCCCAGCCCTCAGCCCAGTAATTCGGTCCCTCAGGGAGTTTGGGATATGTCTATGGAGATTCCAGGACTTTGCCTTGGTCAGGTTGTGCTGACTTCCCCGGTATTGTGTACTGTCTTACCCATGACCAAAGTTACTACTTATCTATTGTCTAGTTAGTGTCAATTGTTCTTTTGGTCACCTTCTGGAGCCATCCTGTCCTGTTTTGTTTTATGTGTTTTGATATTATCTGCTGTGTTTGGGACATTCAGAAATTATTTTCTTCTTTTGTTGATTTTAGATTTGTTTGTTTCATCCTGCTTTTTTGTTTCATTTGATTATGTCTGGGCAGGTGGGCTGGGCATACTTCATTGTTTTCTTGTCTGTGGGCACAATACTTCTCACCGTGTTGTCCAGGTGGACAGGGATGGTCACTCAGCTGTGGTGCAGCAGGGCAGGTCCAACGAGCAGGGATGGTGGGTCCTTTGTGGCATGTACTGGGCCTGATGGGGCAGGGACAGGGGGCATTGCAGTGCAGGGTCGAGTGGTCCACACTGGTGTTGCTCCAGGGCATGGCACTCAGCAAGCAGTGCAGATAGGCAGGAGGAGAGGGAGAGGATGTGACATGTGGAGCTATGTTGGTGAGAGAAAGAAGAGTGAGAAACCGAAGTTAAAAAAAAAAAAAGCAAAAGGCAAAAAAATAAATAAATTAAATGGCTGCACGGCAGGATTCAGCAGGTGGGGGTGAGGCAGACCCAGCAAAGCCCTATGCCAGTAGCTCTCTAGAAGAGTGGTGTGGTTCAACTTGTTCAGAAGGGACATGGGTGGCACAAGGGACTAGGTGGGCAAGAGAAAGGAAAGGAAAGAAGAGAAAGATAAAGAAGAAACAATAACAAAAAACAAATAAACAAAAAATACAAAAACAAACAAAACCAAAAACAGCAACAAAAAATAAATAAATAAATATGAAGTTGGGGGAGCTGACCGTTGGGGGTGAGGTGGAATTGGGGTGGCAGCAAACTGATATCTCTGTCACTGGACAGCATGGCACGGCCCATCAGGAAGTGGCAGATGCAGCACAAGGCCTAGATGGGAGGGAGTAGGTAACGGGAGAAGAGGAAAGACAAAAATTAAAAAAAAAAAAATGGCACTTGAGGGAGCCAGCCTGTGGAGGCGGTGCAGACCCAGGAAGGTCATGTGCCAGAGACTGTCTAGCCAAGTACAGCACAGCCCATTGTGTCGGGGGGGTGGCCCAGGGGGCTAGATGAGCAGAAGAAAGGAGAGGAAAGAAGGGAGAGAGAGAGAAGAAAAATAAATGGTGCTGAGGGAGATTGCTGGTAGGGTGGTGCAGACTCGAGGCTCTCTAGCTGAGCAACGTGGGACAGCCTGTCAAGAAGGGGCAAGGATGGCACACAGGGCTAGCTGGGCAGTGGAAAGGAAGGAAGGGAGAGAGAGAGAAGAAACAAACAAAGAAAGCCAAAAAAACAGTAACGAAAAAAATGGCAAAAAAAGGAGCCTGTCAGTGGGGGCGTGATGGACCTAGGTGGCAGTGATCTGATGTTTCTCTGGCTGAGAGACCATGGCCAGTTGGAAAGTTGGAGGCCACACAGAGGGAAGAAGTATGGGGGGTGGGAAAGCATCTATCCCTGGTTACCAGGTGCTCTGTCTCCTGTTGGGAGCTCCGTGAAGTTGCCTTCCTCTACTCACTGTCTGCCTTTCTTGGTGGCTCAGGTCCAAGATGGTGGATACATGCCACGTTAGCTAGTAGGAGACCTCCACTTCACAGGTCTCTTCATTCTTTGTTCTCTGTCAGTTTCTTATTCCATTCAGTACTTGATCTAGTGCTTTATCCCTTTGTTTGACACTTAGAGTTGAAGGATTGACATTCGTAACTTTTTCTTTTTGTGTCTTTGCTGTAGAAGGACAGCATGGTGCTTCTATCTATAGTGCCATATTGGCTCTGCCTGTAACCCATAGTGTATTTTAAAATAAAACATTAACAGCTATTACTCATCTATTATAAAACCAAAAACCAAACTTGTTGCGGTGGTGTCGATTCCAACTCATAGCAACCCTATAGGACAGAGTAGAACTACCCCATAGAGTTCCCAAGGAGCGCCTGGTGGCTTTGAACTGCTGACTTACTGGTTAGCAGCTGAACTCTTAACCACTACACCACCAGGGTTTCCTCATCTATAATAGACTTATGAAATATTAATATGCGACGCTTCATTAAATTCTATTGGTCAGTGCTTCATTTTCAGGTTACTGACATGATAAGCCAGTTCCAAATTGGCAAAATATTGTTCTCTAATGTTTTATTAGGAGTCCCTGGGTGATGCAAATGGTTAACTGCTCGACCTCTAGCAGAGAAGTTAGCTGTGTGAACCTACTCAGAGGCACCTGGTGATCTGCTTCTGAAATGTGACGGCATAGAAAACCCTATGGAACAGTTCTACTCTCCACACATGGGGTTACCAGAAGTTGGAATCAACTCAGCAACAACTAACAGCAACAACAATATTTGGTTAGTGACTAGAATCTCTTCTTTATGAAAGTATGAAGAGACATATACAGACTATATTTTGAAGTAAACAGATTTTTGAAATGAGTACAATATTTTATAAAACATTAAAAATAATTTAAGGTATGTGTTAAATTCACAAATATCATTTCACTCTGTCATGGATTGAATTGTGTCCCCCAAAAAATGTATGTAGCAACTTGGCTAGGTCATGATTCCCAGTATTGTATGATTGTGTTATTTGTTGTGATTTCCTTATGTGTTGTAAACTCTACCACTATGATATTATATGTGATCTCCTCATGTGTTGTAAATTCTAACACCGTGATGAGATATAGAAGAGAGAAGCCAGCAGAGATGCATGAGAACCTCACACCACCAAGAAAGCAGTGCTGGGAGCAGAGTACTCCCAGACCAAAGGAAGACTGATGACATGGACTTTCCTCCAGAACCGATGGAGAAAGTGTTCCCCTGGAGCTGATGCCCTGAATTTGGACTTGTAGCCTACTGGACTGTGAGAGAATAAATTTCTCTTTGTAAAGCCATCCACTTGTGGTATTTCTGTTGGAGCAGCACTAGGTGACTAAGACACTCTCCTTCTGTAAAACATAGAAAACAGTTAACTTTAGTTTATGCTTAGCATAATTACCTCACCCAAAAGTAACAGCTGGAAAACTTACTTCATAATTTTTTTTGAAGACTTATGAATATCATGACCAAGAGTTTCATGCTAAATCATTTTGTTCCAATGAATGAGAGAACATTTCCAGAAATTTCAGGCTTGTCAGAAACATTAGTCACCTATTTAAAAACCCATCACCATGAAATGTGACTTTTAAGGAAGAAACACATTTGTTGGCATACCCTGTACACATTAAATGTTCACCTGAAAAAAGCTACAGGCTTGTTCCAATAACACAGATAAAAATATTAGCATTGTTTTAAAACACATGAATTATGTTTATGAAGAATTCAGTAAAATTTCTTTACAAATCCTTAAAAAAAGAAAAGGAAACTTTGCATTTTTAGACACAATTCAAACTGTGAAATAAAAGTCCTCTCAAAATTTTTTTAGGAATCAAGAGCAATATAGTAGTATGGGGGAATCACAGAGGTGCCTCAGTCTTCTTCAACTTAGGTGAAATCTAGTTATATTTTTTATAAGTAAAGACTATGGTTCTGAGGAGTAATCCCAACCTAATTGATATTTCTTTAGCAAAACAATCAATGGATAAAAGAGGCATGCTTACCACCTCTCTTTATTCTCTGTAAACAGCAATCATTTGTCTTTACTCTGTGAGTTCTCATGGGTAATTCAGTATTATAGAATACATATGAGTTTTAAAATGTGCTGTCTTGATGGATTTATGCTGGTATATGTTATATCCTTAAGGAATCTTTTCTATACCTCAAAATTACAGAGTTTCAATTAGCATAGTAAATAGCGTAATGAAAATGTGTAATGAAATAGGTCATAAAAGCTTTTTACAGACGTGACAAATAGTTAATGATTGCATTTTCTGTCCTCATCTTAGTTTTAAATCACGTTTATCTCAATAAATATTGAATAATAGATCTCAAACCTGCAGTCCAAATCTAACTTAATGTGAAATTTGAAAAGCTTGTGTATTTTTATGTGTTGAATTTTTTTTAAAGTTCTGTACTGCCAAGAATTTAGTTTGTGTAAGAGCATAGGCTGCTGAGTTTATTAAAAAAAAAAAAGAGGAGAAAGAAGCGGAATAAAATTAGGAAGTATTAAGGATTCACCTGCAGAGTGAGATATGCATCTATTCAGCATATTATCACATTACCAGGGGCAGAGCCCTGGTGGTGCAGTGGTTAAGCGCTGTGCTGCTAACTGAAGGGTTGGCAGTTCGAACCCACAAGCGGCTCCATGGGAGAAAGATGTGGCAGTAAACTTCCATAAAATATTACAGCCTTGGAAACCCTATGGGGAAGTTCTACTGCGTCCTAAAGGGTAACTATGAGTTGGAATCAACTCAGTGGCAATGGGTTTGGTTTTGGCTTTGGCAAGACACCGTTTTTTTTTTTTTTTTCCCTCTATACTATGGATGATATTTATATTTGTTATTTCTTTAGCACCTTGCAGTTTATGAAGGTTTTCTTATCTCCAAATATTGTCTTAACTGATTCTCACAACAATCCATAAAAAAGGCAGGGCACATGAAGAAATTAAGAAAGAGAGAAGCCAAGAGACTTACTCCTAGCCCGTGCCAGAATGGACATGTCCACTCCTGCTTCACTGCTTCCTCATTGTCTTCCTGCTTTTTTGATTTCTGAGGAAAGAGTGGTGATACAATATTCCTAATATAGCCTGTACTGATTTTAAAACAGCAGAAGCATAGAGAGGGTAAGGGAGACACACTAGATATAAAATCTTGAGAATAAAACTATGCATTATTTCTCTATCATGTTTATGGTTCTTGCTTCTAAAGTAATTCAAACAAGGAAGACAAGATCCCAATGGGATCTCTGCATGCTTCTTTGAAGTGTTTAGTAGGTGTTAGAGAAAAGCGTTTATTTTTTATATACATTTTTTAATTAATACTGTGAAGAAATCTATTTGGTCTTTTAATATACATAGTTTCGAAAACTTGTAAATGCATGTATTCTATCCAGGTCAATAGAGTATTAGAGATATTCCACTGTACTAAGAACCCACACTCTAATAATACCTATTCAAAGGAATTTTATGTAAAACACAAGCCAGAAAAATATTAGATAAAATGACAATTTGAGCCAATAATTATTTTAATAAATTTAATTTTCATAAATCAAATTTTGCTTTGAAAAGGCATGTACCATAAGTAAAGGGCATAAGATATTTTGCATTTTAAATATTTTTTGTTTTATACAAACTAAGAAAAAAATCTAGCAGTGCACTGTATTTTCATTAATTGTTTAACTAACATTAAAAACTGGAGGATTGAACACTTTCCCTTCTTTAACGTAACAATGAGGACGGAGGGTAGAGACATATACACTAATGTTTATATATATTCCTGTTCTCAGTGAGCACCACAGTGTTGGGGAGATCTTACATTCACATTTACAAAATTCTGTTGATTTTAAACATTGCTATGATCGTAAAGAAAATGTGGAAGAAAATATTGCATCATGCAATTATCTATGAAATAAAATTTCATGGTAAACTGAATTTAAGTTGAAAGTTCTATAGTGGAATGCATTATCCTTATAAATGTGTCTGTGTGTGTATGGAAAGTCTGTATTTAGGGAAAATATGTATGACATTAAGTTAAACAACGAAGGCAACAATCAACAAAATATCCAAAATTTAATGGCAGGGTTAAGGAGGAGGGGGCTGAAGGGAAGGTAATACTCTTTTCTTCTTTGGTTTATAAAAACACTTTTTAAATTAAAATACATGGCTTGTAATTTGACAAGAATTCTTGTTTACATATATGGTTTCATAAAGAATCTTATAATTCCTGCACTGAAATTGGGTAATTTACTATATGATTTTATTGCTTTCAATGCATATGGTTGATTTTGTTCTAGTTTAGAAGTGGATTACTCTTTGGAGGATGTGTTATATCCAGTAAAAAACCCCAAATCCACTGCTGTCCACTTGATTCTGACTAAGCAACCCTACAGGACAAAGTAGAACTGCCCTGTTACACGGAAGCAGACTGCCACATCTTTCTTCTGAGGAGTGGCCGGTGGGTTTGAACCACCAACATTTTGGTTAGCAGCTGAGTGCTTTAACCACTGTGCCACCAGGGCTCCTATATCCAATAGGTATCCTATTTATTAAAGTTTTTTTTTTTTATTTCCTTGGTTTATTAATGGTACTGAGGGTTATATTACTTTCTTTTTTTTTTCTTTCTTTCAAAGGAATTTTATCAAATCAATAATACTTCCTAAACTCACTTGTTCTTCTAATTATGAATTGAGGCATCACTTTTTAAAGGCTGGTGAAAATATGATATAAAATCTAACACTTTTCAATGGATAGAACTTTAATCACATTTTCAATTTCTTTTATAGATATCAGTCCATTAAGGTTTTCCCCTCTTCTTGGATTAAGTTTGTTCTTTTTGATGTTCCTTGACATTGACATTTTTTTATGAAAATTTTCAGTTTATTGGTATAATTTGTCCATAATATCATTTTAAAAACCCTCTTTACTTACCTCATATTTTTCTATTTGAACATCTCCTTCATTTGGTTTTCAAAAGTTTATCTATTGCATTAATTTTTAAAGAAGCTGAAATAAGTTTCCCAAGAAAAATTTATTTAAGTCTATACCTGAATGCATACATGAGGCAGGAGGAAGACCTATTAAGCCATTGAATACCCTGTGCACTATTGAGGCAGCCAAATATTTTCCCTTGTTTTTTCAAGTATTGTAAATATGACAGTATACCTACGGACTAGATGAGTCTTTCAGTATTAAAACAGCATAAAAACGTGGAAAAAGACATGGAGTATGTAGCTGAAGTCTATTTAGTGCTGTCTTGTCTCTCTGAAGTGTACATTAAAGTTACAACCTGATGAAGATGAAGCCTTAAGCCATGAGAAGTATGAGGTTAATATTGTCCCAAGCAGAAGAAATTACATGTTGAAAACTATTTGCGGTATATGAGGAATTTAAAAGTCAATAGGCAGGAGCAAGGGGTTAACTAGTAAGATATAAGTTTGGAGAGAGTGGCAGAAATCATACCATGTAAATCCATAACAGTACATTGCTAAATCGTCATTAAAAAAAAAACACACACATACACACACAAAAAAGTTGTCATTAAGTCAATTCTGACACATAGTGACCCTATAGGACAGAGTACTGCCCCCTAGGTTTCCAGGGAGTGGCTGGTGGATTCAAACTATCTTTTGGTTAGCAGCTGAGTTCATAATCACTACACCACCAGGGCTCCCAAAATCATCATAACTGGATAATAATTTGAAAATATCTTGTAAAACAATTATCTTCATATTATTAATGCCAATATTTATTATTTTATTTTGTATTTATTAATTTATTATTCAAGATAAAAGGTATTATCTTTTCCAATTCTTAAAAATTAAATTAACAGACTTCTGGCAAAATGGTGCTCTAGGCAGAAGCACCACCCTGTGCCTCCACAGCAAAGATCTGAAAAACTAAGCCGAACAGAGAAAACAAGAATCCTGAAACCCTAAAACATCAAATGAAGAGATGAAGAACTCAGCCAAGCACCAAATGGAGTGAGAAAACTGACAGAGAACAGAGAGCGAGGAGAGATTCAAGAAGAGGTCCCCTACCAGCTAACGTAGCGCGGATCCACCATCTTGGACTCCTATCGGAGACCAGGAAATGGAGTATGAGAAAGCAGTTTCACGGAGCTTCCAGTGGGAGACAAAACAACCAGTAATTTGCGATATATGCTTTCCCACCCCCCACCCTTCCTCACCCCCACGCGGCCTCCTCTGCTTCCCGCAGCCAAAATCTCTTGTCTGGGAAAGACCAGCTGCTTGGATTCCACATATCCAAATGGGCTGGCTCTCTGAGTGCCGTTTGTTGGCTGCTGGTATTGCTTTTTTTCCTGCTTCTTTTGATTTCTTCCTTACCTCTCACAACCTCCCCCTCCTTTCGCTCAAATACCTGGCTCCATGCGCCATCTTTGCTTCTTCCTGAGTGGCTGTGAAGCTCGGTTTGAGTGTGGAGATGCTTCCCGGTCTCGGCTGCAGTGCTAGTGGGATGACGGGGCTTTTGTTCATTTGTTTCTTTTGAATTGCTTGTTTTCTTTTCCTTTTCTTGAGTTAGGAGCACTTTCTGGCCAAGCGGTGCTGCGTGGCAAAGAGACTACAACCTTGGCTTGCACAGACCAGCAGAGGGATCCCTGTGAGCATTTTTTTTTCATTGTTCTTATTTTTCTTTCTTTTTTCTGTTTTTTGGGGAGCTATTCTTGTTCTTTTTTTTTTTTTTTTAATTTGTTTTGTTTTCTCTTCCCTTTTTTTCCCTTACTGTCTTTCTTCATTACTCAGTTTCTAGTCTCTTAATAGCTTCCTTCTTCTTCTGTTCCTTGAATACCTGGTGTTGTATACCTTTATGCCTTCTATCCAGGCTGTACTGCAACACCTGAGAGTGACTTCCCTAGACCTCACAGCTGCACTGGTGGGATCCCTGGGAAATTATGGTTCTAAAACCTTTCAGATTTTTATTTATTCATTCTTTTCTTTTCTTCCTCTTCCCCTTTCTGTTTTTATCCATTTCATAGTCTCTCATCTCTCCATTCCAAAGGAAAGCTCCCCTAGCATTTGTTTTGTTTGTTTGTATGTTTTTGGCTCCTGTTCCTCTCTCCGCTCTCCCATATCCATCTTAGCTCCACACATAACAATCTGCCCACTACATCCTGCCTACCTGCACCATGCACTTAACATAACACTACCAAGCAGCACAGTCACAGCCTACTGTACCTGCCCTGCACTGATTACTGACTCTCCCTGGTGGCTGTAGTAAGTGCCACCAACAACCCGTCCCAGTAACTACTCTTCAGCTAGACCTGCCCAATCGTACCATATCTGAGTGACTGACCCTGCCAATTGGAGAAGGAGGTGAAAAGTATTGTGCCTACAGATGAGCAAACAACAAAGAACACACAGTCCACCTGCTCAGACATAGTCAAATTAGAAAAAAAAAAAAAGGGGGGGGGGACAAAACAAACAAATCTACAATCAATACACAAGAAAAATAACTACTCAATGCCCCGAAGACAACAGAAAATATCAAAACATTTACACAAACAGGACAGGATGGTTTCAGTAAGCGTCAAAAATAAAACACCAGATGACTCTCCAGTAGAAGAAAATGCACTAGAACTACCTGATAGGGAATTCAGATCTCTAATACTCAGATTCTCCAAGAGCTGAGGCAAAAAGCTGACAAACATGAAGAAAAAATAAACAAATTCATGGATAATACAGACAAAAAATTGGAAGAATTCAGGAAAATAACACAGGAACAAAATGCCAAAATAAATTAACAGCCAGAAATTATACAAAGACAGCAATTAGAAATCCAAAAGATAAACAAGATTTCAGAAATGGACGGTGTCATAGAAGGGCTGAGAAGCAGATTTGAAATGGGGGAAGACAGGATCAGTGGAATTGGAGACAAACACTTGGATACAACTCTGTTTCAGAAAACCTCAGAAAAAAGAAAAAAGAAAAATGAAGAGACCCTGAGAGTTATGTGGGATACAATCAAAAGCAAAAATTTTCGAGTGATTGGAATTCCAGAACACGGGGAGAAAACAGAAAACACAGAGAGGGTCATTGAAGAACTTCTGACAGAAAACTTCCCCAATATCATGAAAGATGAAAAGATGGCCATCCAAGAAGCTCAACGAAACCCATATAGGAGAACCCCCAAAAGAAAATCATGAAGGCATATCATAATCACATTCACCAAAACAAAAGACAAACAAAGAATCCTGAGAGCAGCTCGTGAGAAACAAGAAGTCACGTACAGAGGAGAAACAATAAGACTAAGCTCAGATTATTCAGCAGAAACCATGCAGGCAAGAAGGTAATGGGATGACATATATAAAATCTTGAAAGAAAAAAATTGCCAGCCAAGAATAATATATCCCGCAAAACTCTCGTTCAAATTTGATGGTGAAATTAGGTCATTTCCAGATAAACAGAAATTAAGGGAATATGTAAAAGTCAAATCAAACTTACAAGAACTATTAAAGGGAGTTCTTTGATCTGAGGACAAACAGCTTCAGCTCACAGGCAGAATCTAGGATGCAGGATCGTACCACTCAGATACCAATCTAGGAAATGACCACTCGAGGACTATCCAAAACCAAAAGAAATACAACAGGGAATCAGAGAAGTTAATCACTAAATGATAACAACATTAAAACAATAAAAGAGGGAATAAACGCATACGTATAGAACCTTGTAATGGAGAGAAAGGCAAGGCGATACCAAGTAATGGAAGACTGCTGCAAACTTAGAAAGATAAGGGTAAAATTCATGGTAACCGCAAAGAAAGTTAACAAACATACTCATAAAAAAACAGATAAAACATAAAGTGTCAGCAGAAACAAAACCTACAAAAACAAAAGAAATGAAAAAAAATCCACAAACAGAAGTAACTCAGCACAAGAGAGTAAGAAGAACAAAGAAAACTTCAGCACCACAGAAAAAAGCACTACAAAATGACAGCAACACACTCACATCTATCAATAATTACACTGAATGTAAATGGACTCAACGCACCATATAAAGAGACGGACTGTGACAGACTGGATAAGAAAACAGTATCCATCAATATGCTGTCAACAAGAGACATACATTAGAAACAAAGATGTGAATTTATTAAAAGTGAAAGGTTGGAAAAAAATATATCAAGCTAACTACTACCAAAAGAGCAGGAGTGGCAATTCTAATCTCAGATAAACTAGACTTTAAAACAGAATCTACCATAAAAGACAAAGAAGGACACTACATAATGATTAAGGGCAAGATCCATCATGAAGTCATAACCATAATAAACATCTACGCACCCAATGACAAGGCTCCAAAATACATAAAACAAACTCTAACAACACTGAAAAGAGAAATTGACAGTTCCACAATAATAGTAGGAGACTTCAACACACCACTCTCAGTAAAGGACAGAACAACTAAGAAGAAACTCAGCAAAGATATAGAAGAACTAAAGGGCGCAATCAGCCAACATGACCTCATAGACATATATAGAACACTCTACCCAACTGCTGCAAAGTACACATTCTTTTCCAATGCATATGGAACGTTCTCCAGAATAGACAAATCTTAGACCACAGAGCAATCCTCAACAAGATCCATAACGTTGAGATAATTCCAAGTATCTTCTCTGACCACAATGCCATCAAGGTTAAAATTAACACTAGAAAGAGCAAGGAAAAAGATCAACTACATAGAAAGTGAATAATACCCTGCTTACACATCACTGAGTAACAGAAGAAACCAGAGATGGAATCCAAAAATTCCTAGAATCAAATGAGAATGAAAACACATCCTACCAAAACCTTTGGGACACAGCAAAAGCAGTCCTCAACTGACAATTTATAGCAATAGATGCACATATCAAAAAAAAAAAAGAAAAGAAAGGGACAAAATCAAAAAATTAACTACAGAACTCAGACAAATAGAAAGAGAACAGCAAAAAAAGCCCACACTACCGGAAGTAAGGCAACAGTAAAGATCAGAGCAGAAATAAATGAAATAGAGAACACAAAAACAATAGAAAGAATCAAACAAAAAGAAAAACCAAAAGCGGGTTCTTTGAAAGAATCAACAAAATCAACAAACCACTGGCCAGACTGACAAACGAAAAACAGGAGAGGACACAAATAACACAAATAAGAAATGAAATGGGGGACATTACAACAGACCCAACTGAAATAAGAATTATAACAGAATATTATGAAAAAATATACTCTAACAAATTTGAAAACCTAGAGGAAATGGATAAATTTCTAGAAACACACAGACTACCCACACTACAACAAAGCGATGTTGAAAATCTGAACAGACACATAACAATAGTAGAGATTGAAAAGGTAATAAAAAAAACTCCCAAACAAAAAAAGCCCTGGCCCAGATGGCTTCACTGGAGAATTCTACAAAACATTACAGAAGAACTTGTACCAGTGCTACTTACACTTTTTCAGAGCATAGAAGAGGAAGCAACACTTCCAAATTCATTCTACAAAACCAGCATAACGCTGATACCAAAACCAGGCAAAGACATTACAAAAAAAGAAAATTACAAACCAATATCTCTCATGAATATAGATGCAAAAACTCTTAACAAAATTCTAGCCAATATCAAATTCAGCATCATATCAAAAAAATAATACACCACAACCAAGTAGGATTCATACCAGGTATGCAAGAATGCTTCCACATTATAAAATCAATCAACGTAATTTACCACATAAATAAAAGGAAAGAAAAGAATCACATGATCATCTCAATTGACGCAGAAAAGGCATTTGACAAAGTCCAACACCTGTTCCTGATAAAAACACTCAATCAAATAGGTATAGAAGGGAAATTTCTCAACATAATAAAGGGCATCTATGCAAAACCAATGGCCAACATCGTTCTTAATGGAGAGAGGCTGAAAACATTCCCCTTGAAAACAGGAACAAGACAAGGATGCCCTTTATCGCCACTCCTATTTAACATTGTGCTGGAAGTTCTAGCTAGAGCAATAAGGCAAGAAAAAGAAATAAAGAGCATCCAAATTGGTAATGAAGAAGTTAAACTCTCCCTGTTTGCAGATGATATGATACTATACATAGAAAACCCTAAAGACTCCATGGGAAATCTACTGGAACTAATAGAAAGATTCAGCAGAGTAGCAGGATACAAGATAAACATTCAAAAATCAGTTGGATTCCTATACACCAGTAAGGAGAATGATGAAAAGGAAATCAGGAAAACAATACCATTTATAATAGCCCCTAAAAAGATAAAATACTTAGGAATAAATGTGACCAGGGATGTAAAAGACTTATACAAAGAAAGCTACAAAACATTATTGCCAGAAACCCAAAGGGATCTACATAAATGGAAAAACATACCATGCTCATGGATAGGTAGACTCAACATTGTGAAAATGGCAATTTACCCAAAGCAATTTACAAATACAACGTAATCCCGATCAAATACCAACAACATTCTCCAAAGAGATGGAAAAACTAATCATTAACTTTATATGGAATGGGAAGAAGCCCCGAATAAGTAAAGCACTACTGAAGAAGAAGAATAAAGTTGGAGGACTCACACTACCTGACTTCAGAACCTACCATACAGCTAGAGTAGTCAAAACAGCCTGGTACTGGTACAACGACATATACATTGACCAATGGAACAGAATTTAGATCCCAGATGTAAATCCATCCACCTACGGTCACCTGATCTTCGACAAGGGCCCAAAGTCCACCAAATTGGGAAAAAACAGTCTTTTTAACAAATGGTGCTGGCAAAGCTGGATATCCACATGGAAAAAAATGAAACAGGACCCATACCTCACGCAGTATACAAAAACTACTTCAAAATGGATCAAAGACCTGAATATAAAGCCTAAAACTATAAAGTTCATAGAAGAAAAAATAGCACCAACACTTTAGGCCTTAATACATGGCATTAACATGATACAAACCACAACCATCAACGTACAAACCCCAATAGATAAGCTAGATAACTGGGATCTTCTAAAAATCAAACACCTATGCTCTTCAAAAGACTTCACCAAAAGAGTGAAAACAGAACCTACAAACTGGGAAAAAATTTTTGGACATTACAAGTCAGACAAAGGTCTAATCTCCATAATATACAAGGAAATCCAACACCTCTACAACAAAAAGACAAATAATCCTATCAAAAAATGGGAAAAGGAAATGAACAGACACTTCACCAAAGTCATTCAAGCGGCTAATAGATACATGAGGAAATGCTCAGGATCACTAGCCATTAGAGAAATGCAAATTAAAACCACAATGAGATACCATCTCACGCCGGCATTACTGGCACGAATCAAAAACACTGGAAATAACAAATTTTGGAGGGGTTGCAAGGAGATTGGAACTCTAATGCACTGCTGGTGGGAATGCAAAATGATACAACCATTTTGGAAAATGATATGGCACCTCCTCAGAAAGCTAGAAATAGACATACCATTCGATCCAGCAATCCCACTCCTAGGAATATATCCTAGAGAAATAAGAGTCATCACTCAAATAGACATATGCACACCTATGTTCATGGCAGCATTGTTCACAATAGCAAAACGATGGAAACAACCTAGATGCCCATCAACAGATGAATGGATAAACAAACTATGGTGCATACACACAATGGAGTACTATGCAACGAGAAAGAACAACAATGAATCTGAGAAGCATCTCATAACATGGATGAAACTGGAGGACATTATGCTGAGTGAAATAAGTCAATTACAAAGGGACAAATATTGAATGAGACCTCTATTGTAAAAACCCATGAAAAAGTTCACACACTAAATGTAACAATTTTTTTTGGTTACCAGAGATGGGAGGGTTGGAGGTGAAATACTAAATAGGCAATAGATAAGTGGTATCTTGGGTGAAAGGTGAGAAAGTACACAATAAGGGGAAAACTAGCACAACTTGTACAAGGAAAGGTCATGGAAGCCCCATGGACACATCCAAACTCCCTGAGGGACTGAATTGCTGGGCGGAGGGCTCTGGAGACCATGGTCTCGGGTAACATCTAGCTCAATTGGCATAACACAGTTTATAAAGACAATGTTCTACATTCTACCTTGGTGAGTAGCGTCTGGGGTCTTAAAAGCCTGTGAGCGGCCATCTAAGATACTCCACTGGTCTCACCCCTTCAGGAGCAAGGGAGAATGAATAGAGCAGGGTCCAAGGAAAAGATTAGTCCAAAAGACTAATGGTCCACAGCTACCAAGGCCTCCACCGGACTGAATCCAGTACAGCTAGATGGTGCCCGGCTACCACCACTGACTGCTCTGACCAGGATCACAACAGAGGGTTCTGGACAGAGCTGGAAAATGATGTAGAACATAATTCTAACTCACAAAGAAGACCAGATTTACTGGCCTAAAGGAGACTGGAGAAACCCTGAGAGTATGGCCCCCAGACACCCTTTTAGCTCAGTGGTGAAATTATCTCCAAGTTTCACCATTCAGCCTGGGAGTGGACAGCCCCATAAAACCAAATGGGACTAATGAGGTACAGTAGTCCAGAGACAGTGACCAGAAGGCAGAAGGGGACAAGGAAGCTGGTGATAGGGAACCCAAGGTTGAGTAAGGATATAGTTGATGTGTTGTGAGACTGTTAACCATTGTCATAGGGCAACATTTGTAGTAACTCTTAAATGAGAAACTATTTTGTTTTGTAAACCTTCATCTTAACTGAGAATAGCAGCACAATTGGAAGAGCATAGTCAATGTCACTGAACTGTGCATTTAGAAATTTTTGAAATGGTGTATCTTTGGCTATGTGTGTTTTCCTGAAAAAAAAAAAAGGTTGAGAAGTTACAGGGTTGACATGTTGTGGGGCTGTCAACCAATGTCATAAAACAATATGTGTTCTACTGTTACATGAGAAACTATTTGTTCTGTAAGCCTTCACCTGAAGTACAATAAAAAAATAAAATTAAATTAAATTAAAAAAAATTAAATTCTAGGCGTTACTTTTCAACCACATACATTATATTTTAATTTGGGTAAAATGAAATTTTCCATCAAGTCTCCCTGTCTATGAGAATGTCATGCTTCTCCATTCAAAATATTGCTGTTTTATATTTCTTTGTAAATCATCAAATTTCTTTAAATAGTCTAGCAAAATTATTTTCAAGTTTAATCTTACATCTCTTAATGTTTTGATATAATTGTGAATAAAATCTTTTTAAAATTATATTTCCTAAATGTCTATACAATTGCCTAGAAATGTATTGATTCTTTGTGTATTTTCTTTGAATCCAGTCAACAATAGCTACTACTGATTAGTTGCATCCTTCTTTTTTGAACCTTAAGACTTTAAGGAAAACTTTATATCTACAAAAACATAAAAAAGATAAATTGTTCTTCTTTTACAATGTTTATATTGAAACTAGTTTATCAAGTTTTAGTTATTTTTATTTTATTTTTCAGGACTCTCAGAATAATGTTGAATAATAATGGTTCTGAGTGAGCTATTTTAAAATAAAAGAGTACTAATATTTCACCACTTATGGTAATGTTGATCAGTATTTGACACTAATATTCTGCATTATACAAAGACGAAATCTAAAAGTTACCAGTAATCGTTAACTAAAAAGTAATCCCACCTCTCCAGGAATACGGATTGAATTTCATCATTCTTTCAGATGTCTCTTTTTTTTTGATTGAAAATTTTATTTTGCTTAGATGTTTTAACAGAGCCCTGGTGGCGCAATGGTTAAGAGTTCAGGCTGCTAACCGAAAGGTCGCCACTTTGAATCCACCAGCTGCTCCCTAGTAACCCTATGGGGCAGTTTTACTCTGTCCTATAGGGTCGCTGTGAGTCGGAATTGACTCTGGCAATGGGTAACGGGTAGATGTTTTAATAGTTCTCAGTATTAAACTGTTCTTTCACATACAAATACAGTTTTACACATACACATATGTTACATAAATACTTCATTCAACCTACAGGTATTATTGTTAGCAGATTTTACTTACATGATACAGTGTTTTTATGTCTGGTTGGAATATTATTTCTTTGCATATGATTTCTGCAATACTTCTTTTCTTGCCTCTTTCTGAAATATCTATTATACTTTGGTCAGGTCCCAAAATCTCTCCTTTTCTATCATCTGTTTGTTTTTTATTCTACTACTCTGCGTTTACAAGAATATCCTGGGTTTATCTTAGGCTCTTTTGGCACCATGTTCAACCCATTAACTTCACTGCATTTAAAATTTAGTGATCACGTTTTTTCAACTCCGTCCAATCCCTGCTTATCTTTGATTGTTCTATATTCATTGTAGTTTGCTATGGTTATATAAATGTAGTGGTCTCTAGACTATAAATGAATGATGATACATTTTTGCTTGTTTGCTGTTTATTTTATCTTTTAATGATAAGACAGTGTCTATGATAAATGAAGCTTCTGCCACTCACCAGAAAATCTGTCATCTCCTTCTAATTCACTGTATCTTCTTATAGGTTCTGTGTCTTTACTTTGTAAACTCTGCCTCATGAGTGAAAATCCAGTCACATAGGAATTAAAATCAGTCCCATTAACCAAAATTATTCCATACCTAATTACTGTTTTTAGGAATGGTACTCCAAGATCAAACTGAGGGCCAAAAGAGGTATTTAACGATAGCAGTGGCAGCAGCAACAGACTATATCAGACTATGTATGATAAGTGATAAATAAGATTAAAAACAGCTAGAAACACAAGTAGTAACTCAGTACTATAAATACTGACTTGTGCCTTAAGATAAGCTTATTTCACATTGTGTTTGTTAGGTCCCCTTCCTGTAATTGAGAAATGCAAAAACTCAAGGATTTTGGTCATAATGATTTTTAAGTGTGTCTCTACTGATTTTGTCATGTGAAGAGGTCTCATCCTTGTTTTCCTGTACTGGAGAACTTTTTCCCTATTTGATAATGTCTTACACATTTTATTATGAGATTTTTCAGAAAAATGATTATTAGATGCCTTAGTTTACGTTTATCTTCATTAGGCAGCAGGCACCTAAATGGCCTTCCTGCGTCTAGACATTCATCTCTTATGCAGTTACCTGTCTTGCCACATGAGAGCTTTTTCTTGAAAACACACACAAGTTTTTAAGAAAGCAATACATTTATTTAATTTTTTATGGTATTTTTCAAACACTGTTAGAACAAAATTTCCACTTCTTGGGCTGAAAGTTTTTGCCGTTTATTCATTACCTTGAATAATTTTTTTTGTTTCCACGTCTCTAAGCCCCTGTTTGTGCTATTTTCTCTGCCTGGAATGTGCTAGCCTGCTCCCTTCTTCCTCATTATCTGTTATTCATTCTTAATGATTTTGTTCCCGTGTGAGCTCCGTAGAGAAACATTGCTGATCTCCTTATTCATCACCCTTTACCAATTGAGATATATGCATGTCCCACTGTATTCCAGCATCTCTCTCTGACCACTTATTAAACTGTGTCATCGACATTTTTTTCATTATCTACATCTACTAATCTGAGACTATGAAGAATATTACTCATATGTACATCAAACAAAGTGTTTAGAATTCAAGCATTTATTGAAAGAATAATTTTTTTTGTTTGACTCTATAATCTTTGGAAGTATTTATTATTCCTTATCACTGAGCATGTATAAAATCCAGACTCTCTGTACTTAAGGAATCATAGTTATTGAAGAATTTCCTCCTATGATTAAAAGACAGGAAATAACTATCAACCCTTTAAAAAAATCATTAGAATTTTTATTATAACATGAAGTCGTGTCATCCCTGGAAAGGGACCCACCTAGCAACTTCATCAACTTGTGTAAAATGTGATTTTCATGGATTCAGGTCTAAGGTTGGACTCGGGGAAGAAAAGCTTAAATCTGTTCTCTCTGGTCGTTCCTTGAGAGAGATACCTAAGTACCAATACCAGCCACCATTAGTCAGCCACCTGTGCTTTTCCTGTACAAGCTCCTCTGAGTATAGTTCCTCTGAAAAGGATTAATAGAAATCACTAAGTGGAAAAACTAATGTGCTTTGTGATCCTTTGCTTGACTCTATTTTCTTTCTATGTTCTTCTGTTCTGAAGACTTTCTGGTACCTAACTACTTACCTTGGACTTACTCCTGCCTTTTGAGATAAATTAGATTAATGGATTATAAGATTGCATTTCTATATTTCTGTTTTGTACTCTTTATTCAGCACACACAAAATATCTGAATATAAAGTATTTCTAAGAGCCATTCTGAGGCATGTGTCATCAAATGACTATGTTCTTTGCTTTGAGGAATTTCCCTACTTTCAATCACCAATACTCCTTCTCACCCACACATAGTACTCGTTTGGTTGTATAACAACTTTATAGATGAATGACGTGAGGTGGAAAGCAAGCACATAGTTTGCACAGGTGTGCTTGTCTTAGATCTCAAACCTTTTATCAGATGTCTTTGACAGCCAGGTCACTGGATTTGAAATCAAACACAAGAACTTCTGGAAGTGTAGCCAATTAGCAGAGGAAGTAAAAAGTAAAAATATACGAAACAGAACTACAGACATGGGACTGAACTTGACATGTTCTAGATTTACAAGGACAAGTGTAAGTCATTCTGATTAACTCTTATTTCTCCCACCCCCTTTTGTATTCTGTTCTTTCCGTCTCTATCTTCTGTTGTGGAAGCCTATACTTTGTTTACTGAAAGAATGACATTAACCAATTCCCCTATTTGATTTTAAATTGTTCACTAAATGGGCCAATGGATCACCCTGGAACATTGCTTTGTAAGAATAGTACAATAGAGTTCAAACTACAAATATTTACCTAAATATAAATTCCAAGATTTCTAGTATCAAAGTTAAGAAAACTGTCTTCATGTCCCTTTTTTTTTTCTTTTGACAATGGCTGCAAATGAATGTTTTTGTGTGAACATGGGCTTAAAAAAAGTATCCCATTTTGCTTTTAATTAGCAGTGAATTTTGTACTACATGGAATATTTCTTCAACCAAAGAAGTGCCGTAACTATTTAGACAACCTAGATTATAGCATAGTTTACATGTAACTTTTATATACATATATATATATATATATATATATATTTTACAATGAAAGGTATGGAATATTTCCAGAAATCAGAATAAGACAATGGCAATTCCTTCTGCAGCTATGTGAAAATTATACTGAATTTTTTGAATCTTTACCTTGTGAAATTATTTTAGGAAGTCAAGACCCAACCTAAAAGTCATTTTCTTTTTTGGTCAAAATATACATTGCTTTCCAAGGCAAAGTTAACCAAATCCCTCTATGTTTCCATGACACTGGTAGGATAAACTGTCTGTAGTAGTAATTTTTGTTCATTTGTCTCTATCGCACATCAGACAGACAGCTCTTTGAAGGTTGGAATTAGTCTGCATTTTTTTCATCTCCGGAATGTCTAACTCAATATCTGACACATGTCGTTGCTGTTAGATGTCTTCGAGTTGGTTCCAACTCATAGTGACCCTATGTACAACAGAACGAAACACTGCCTGGTCCTGTGCTTTCCTCACAATTATTGTTGTGCTTGAGCCCATTGTTACAGCCATTGTGTGTCCATCTCATTGAGAGTCTTCCTCCTTTCCACTGACCCTCTACTTTATCAAGCATGATGTCCTTCTCCAAGGACTGGTCTCACCTGATAGATAACATGTTCAAAATATGTGAGGCAAAGTCTTGCCATCCTTGCTTCTAAGGAGCATTCTGGCTGTACTTCTGCCAAGACAGATTTGTTCGTTCTTCTGGCAGTCCATGGCATGTTCAATATTCTTCACCAACACTATAATTCAAAGGCGTCAATACTTCTTTGGTCTTCCTTATTCGTTGTTCAAGTTCTGCATGCATATGAGGCAATTGAAAACACCGTGGGTTGGGTCAGGCGCACCTTAGTCTTCAAGGTGATATCTTTGCTTTTTAACACTTTAAAGAGGTCTTTTGCAACTGATTTGCCAAATGCAATGTGTCATCATTTGATTTCCTGACTGCCGCTTCCATGGGTGTTGATTGTGGATCCAAGTAAAATGAAATCCTTGACAACTTCAATCTTTTCTCCATTAATCATGATGTTGCTTATTGGTCCAGATCTGACACATAGTATATATTTAATAAATGTGTGTAAACAAAAGAAGAAATGAATTACTAACACAATTTTGGTGTTGTATTAAACCCATTTTAAAAATGAAACACATTAATTTCTTAAAGAACTATTTATTGAGTTTCTACTAAATGCCAGGTCTTGTTTTAGGCCCTGGGGATAAAGCAGAGAAAAAACAGAACTTATGAGACTGAAAAATATGAAACTGCAGACATTTGACTATGTTATCTATAAAATAACAAGTGTATATAGTTCAAGCTTACATACTTTAGCAGAAAAATAAAGTTAAAAAACTAGACTCTAAGCTTTTTGAAAGCAGTTTCTACACTTCCTTTACCTGATATTTTTCCCATGGTGGTTAACGTAGGAACTCAGCTACTCTCAATAACACCCACCTTATCTGTGAGTCCCCATCCCCTCTCACCTGGGTTACTGAAATGGGCTCCTAAATGGTTTCCCTGCTGCCTGTCCTTTTATCGACTGTTCTTATCAAAGCAGCCTTAGTGACCACTTAATGTCTATCAATAAGATGTCACTCCTCTGCACAAAACTGTACAGTGACTCCTCATTTCAATAAGAGAAAAAACTAATTTTCTGCAATGGCCAGCAAGGGTCTATATGTTTTGGTATCCCACTTTTCTCTCTCGGGCCTCCCTATTTCCTGTTCTGCACACACTTGCTCAAACTATTTCAGCCACAATGGTCTCCTCACTTTTCCATGAATATTGCATGTATGCTTCTGCCTTAGGGTGTTCGCATTAGCTCTTCCTTCTGCCTGGAATGTCTCGCCTTAGATACCTACATGGTTACCTTCTCATCTTCTTCAAATTGTAACTTAAATGTCATTTTCTCAAAAGGCCTATGCTAATCACACTTTCATGCATTTTACCTATCCTTCTTAAGCCCTGCATTCTGAATAAGCTTTCCCTTTCTCTATTTTTTGTTTCCCTTAGTCCTAAAACCAAACCAAACCCATTGCCGTTGAATCAATTCCAACTCATAGTGACCCTATAGGACAGACTAGAGCTGCCCAATAGGGTTTCCAAGGAGTGGCTGGTGGATTGGAACTGCTGACCTTTTGGTTAGCAGCCAAGCTCTTAACCACTGTACTACCAGGGCTCCCCACAGTCCTAGAGGTGCTGTAACATATGATACAATTAACTCATGTAGTATGCCTATTGATTACATGTCTGTCCTGCTAGACTGTAAGTTCCCATGAGAGTGGTGATTTTTTTTTGCTCACCAATGTACCATGACCCTAGAACAGTATCTGGTATATAGTGTGAGTGTGTATCTATCTATCTATACATATGTATATATATATATATATATGCATATGTATTTGTAATGAATGGTTCAATGTTGGCCACTTGGGATTAGATTGAATTGTTCTATATTATTTGAGAAACAGTATATGCTAATGCTACTGCTACCTTAATATTCTGAATTATATGTCAGAAGAATTATATACCAGAGTGAGGAAACTAACATTCATTTAATACATACTATTTAGAAGGCAATATGCTAGCAACCTTATCTTACTAGACTTCATTCAAGTCTAGTAACTCTGTAATGATTATAATTTTACTGAAAAGGATATTGGGAAGAAGAGAATTAACGTGACTTATGTTCTAACCCTGGAAGTGTTGGAACCCGTATTTGAACTTGGATCAGTCTTACTGACACTTCTAACTCATATTTAGCACAATAGTATCTTAGCTCTTGCTCATTCCATTGCATTCCATAGCCTAGTGTATCTATGTCCTAATGACTGGTACGTTTTCCAAAATCCATCACTATTTTACACTGACTTGAAAGGGGAGAAAAATCTATCTGCTTATTGATCAGAAAAGTCACTGCTGCTTTTTCTTACTATTATTACATTACTGCTAATATATTCTTCACAAAAGAGAAAAAGTTTTCTAAAATTTCTATTTGAAAAAATCCTGTTGTGACAGCTAGTTCAATCACACAAGTATTAGAAATGTATACAGTATAGTTTTATTTATTTATTTCTGACTATATTAGAAATAACTAATGTAGAAAATAAGTTTAGATGTCATATTTTCAAATGAGTAAAGACTTTTTCTTTTAACTGTATCTTTGGCAATCTTTACCAAATATTATGATCACAAAAATGCAACTATAGGTCTCAAAAACCTTTCTATCTGTTATTTACTGCAGACTACAAAGATTTTGTGTGTGTGTATCTCTTACTCAGATGAGGAGGTTTTTCTGGCTACTTGAGGATATCCTGATACTGTCTACATCCAGGTATTTGATAAGCAAGTCAGAAATGTTCATAGAAATTTTCTATAACCTTTATAATAACCTCAACATTGATGTTTACATGGATTTGGAAAAATTATTTACCTAGCTACCCAATTTTCTAATTAGAAAAGGACTAGAATTAGGAACCTTTCCTTATTGAAAACAGGGAATTCCACTGCAGAGGAAAGTCAGGTGATTTCTTGATTGATCAAGAATTTTTTTTTTTTTATCTTGCATAATGAGATGACATCCTCAATGATATGTTTGAGTTAATATGCCCATTTAGTCATAAGTAATATTCTTTAGCAGACTTCATAACACACTAGTATTATGGTATGGGATAGTGGACCAGGAATTGAGATAGTTATGACTGTTACATAGGAAAGAAGATTGATGAGTCCCACAATATGTTCCACTACGGTTATTGCTATTGTTCTGTTAATAGTGCTCAGAGTTTCATGAAGAAGAATGTGCATAATGACTGTATATCAGGTAGCAAAAAAAAAGAAAATGATTGAAAATGTTTTGCATTATGGTATGTGAACTCCATTATCATATATCATAGAGGATAATCTTTCACAAATAATATAAAAAAACTTGAGGTAAAAAGATTTGGTGAATCATTAGATTTCAGTTTCTTCATATAAATACCTTGTAAAAAATGTCTTCTAGATTGGGAGTCTTTTTCCGCTAAAGGTTTTCTCAATAATTTTATTGTAGTTTCCTTAATTCTTTCCGTGATATCTCTCTTTGTTACCTAGTGCTGTCTTAACAAAAAATACCACAAGTTTGTGGCTTTAAAGAACAGGACTCTATTTTCTCACAGCTTAGGAGGGAAAAAAGTCTCAATTAAATGTGTGGCTCTAGGAAGAGGTCCTTCTTTATTGGTAACCCTTGGAGTTCCTTGGCATTTCTTGGACTTCCTTGTTGTTCCCTGGTGTCTGTCTCTGTCTATTCTGCTCTTTTTATAACTCAGAAATTATTAAGTTTATGGCCTACCCTATTCTGGTATGATCTCACTAAGATAACAAAAGAAAATCCCTAAATACCAACAGGATCATATTTACAGATACAGGAGTTAGGATTTCAACTTATATTTAATTTCAAATTGGTTGAGGGTTTCTTCATGAGCCAGCAAGGGGTTTTGTTTTGGCAAATGTTCCTACTTGATAGAAATGAATTGTGTTGTTGTTGGAAGTGTTTTACCTCATCTAATTAGGTCTAATTGGCTTACTGTACTGTTCAAACCTCATCGTTACTAACTTTTTCTTGCTATTCTATTAGCTATTCAGAAATATGTGTTAATGTCTGTGGTTTTGATTGATGAAGATCAGTGAAAACCCATTACAGCTGTAGGAATGGAACATTAAAAGAAAAAAAAAAATTCACCCCTCAAGAAGGGCCAACAGTACAAGTTGGACCCAGAACTATAGCTAAAGAAGGGGGAGGAGTACTTTTGAAAACCACACCCTTGAAATCCTTTAACACAAAAAATATACCCGTGCCCCACCCAAAACAGGCTGAAAACTGTTGAGTAAAATTAAACCTGGAATCCTGCTGTGATATCTACAGGGTCTATCTGAGATGCAGTGCAAACTGAAAACTTGAAAGCTGAATGTGGAACTCACATTGAGGATAAGATTTTAGCATACCTACACACAACGTATTGGTAGTAGGGTTTGAGTTTCTAATTTAAGGTATTATAATTGTTCTAGAATTCCCATTTATCTCAATGCTCTGGAAAGTTACCAGTTTTGCTACTTATTTCCTTGAACATATTAGCACAGCTAATGTTCAATTCATGAGTTGTAACTCTTGGGTTTCTTTCTCTTGGCTTTTCTATCATGCCATTTTTTTTTTTTTTACCAGCTCTTTTTTAATGAGTTCTGAACATTGAATATTTAACATTTTGGAAGGGACTTGAGGCCTAGAATGATATTATCATATTTAAAAGTATATTAATTTTATTCTGTCTAAGAGCTAGCAGAGTTAATAAATCCAGAATATCTCAATCTTAACGGAGATTTTAGATTGTTTAAAGTCAGATGTGAGAACTTGTCCATTTCCAATTTACATTTACTCTGAGACTATAACCCTTCATGATTCTGTTTATTTATAAGCCTCTCCTTCTTTGTCAGATCCTGAACACTGTGTTTTCTTCCTGGTTCCATGTGACTGTAGAAAGCTGCATTCAGCTGCTATCCTCTCAGCCAGCTCTTGGAGGATTGGTAGAAGTCTTTGGGAAAATATGGCCCCAAAGAAATCATTCAGACTTTTGAGTCATGATTAGGGTTATCTGACCAAAATCAAAAGCCAAAAGGAAAGAACATGCTCAACATTTCTCAAGCAGAAAGAACTAAAGAAAAAATTAAAACCTTGAGTTGTGATATTGAAGAATTCTATGGTCATAATATTGAATGACCCAAGAAGCAACAAAAGAAGATGGAAGGAATACACATAGCCATAGTACCAAAAAGAATTGGTCAATATTCAGACATTTCAGTAAGTAGCATATGATCAAGAATCAATTGTATTGAAGGAAGAAGTCCAAGCTACACTGAAGGCATTAGCGAAAAACAAGACTCCAGGAACTGACAGAATACTAACTGAGATGTTTCAACAAACAGATGCAATGCTGTAAGCTCTTACTTGTCTATGCCAAGAAATTTGGAAGATAGCTACCTGGTCAACCAACTGGAACAGATCCATATTTGCGCCCATTCCAAAAAAAGGTGATCCAACAGAATGCAAAAATTATAGAAAAATATTAATATCATACACAAGTAAAATTTTGCTGAAGACAATTCAAAAGTGGTTGCAGCATTACATCGACAGGGAACTGCCATAAATTGAAGCTGGATTCAGAAGAGAATGTGGAACAAGGAATATCATTGCTGATGTCAGATGGATCTTGGCTGAAAACAGAGAATACCAGAAAGACGTTTACCTTTGTTTTATTGACTATGCAAAGGCATTCGATTGTATGGATCGTAACAAATTATGGATAGCATGGCGAAGAATGGAAATTCGAGTACATTTAATTGTGTTCATAAGGAACCTGTAGATAGACAAAGAAGCAGTTGTTCAAACAGAAGAAGGGGATACTGCATGGTTAAAGTCATGAAAGGTGTATGTCAGGGTTATATCCTTTCAACATACTTACTCAATCTGTATGCTAAGCAAATAATCCGAGAAGCTGGACTACATAAAGAAGAATGGGACTACATGAAGAAGAATCAGGATTGGAGGAAGTTTCATTAACAACCTATGATACGCAGATGACACAACCTTGCTTGCTGAAATCAAAGAGGAGTTGAAGCACTTACTGAAGAAGCTCAAACACTACAGCCTTCAGTATGGATTATACCTCAACATAAAGAAAACAAAAATCCTCACAAGTGGACCATTAATAATACCGTGGTAAACTGAGAAAATATTGAAGTTGTCAAGGATGTCGTTTTACTTAGATCCACAATTAACACCCATGGAAGCAGCAGTCAAGAAATCAAAAGACGTAATGGATCAAAGATGTAAGTATAAAATTTAAAGCGATAAAGATGATGGAAAAAAAATAGGGACAATGGCATAAATAGTATATAAACCATAACTACACAAACACCAGAAGAGAAACTAGATAACTGGGAGCTCCTAAAAATCAAACACTTATGCTCAGCAAAAGACTTCACCAAAAAAGTAAAAAGACAACTTACAGACTGTGAAAAAAATTTTGGCTACAATATATACAATAAGGATCTAATCTCTAAAATCTACAAGATACTGCAAGACCTCAACAACAAAAACACAAATAGCCCAATTAAAAAATGGGCAAAATATATGAACAGACACTTCATCAAAGAAGACATTCAGGTGGCTAACAGGTACATGAGAGAGTGCTCATGATCATTAGCCATTAGAGAAATGCAAATCAAAACTAAAATGAGATAAAAGCTCACCCCGATAATCCAAAAAACACAAAATAATAAATGTTGGAGAGGTTATGGAGAGACTGGAACACTTATGCACTACTTTTGGGAATGTAAAATGGTACAGCCACTTTGGAAATCAATTTGGTGCTTCCTTAAAAATCAAGAAATAGAAATACTATATGATCCAGCAACCGCACTCCTTGGAATATATCCTAGAGAAATAAAAGCCGACACACTAATAGATACACGCACACCCACGTTCATTGCAGCACTGTTCACAATAGTAAAAAGATGGAGACAACCTAGGTGCCCATCAACAGACAATGGATAAACAAATTATGGTACATTCACACAATGGAATACTACGCAATGATAAAGAACAATGAAGAATCCGTGAAACATCTCACAACATGGATGAATCTAGAGGGCATTATGCTGAGTGAAATAAGTCAGTCTCAAAATGACAAATATTGTCAGAGACCATTATTATAAGAACTCAAGAAAAGGTTTAAACACAGAAGAAAGCATTCTTTGATGGTTACAAGGGTGGGGCGGGAGGGGAAGGGAAATTCACTAAGTAGATAGTAGACAAGAATCATCTTAGGTGAAGGAAAGGACAACACACAGTACAGAGGAATTCAGCACAAATGGACCAAAGCAAAAGCTTCCTGAACACAACCAAACACTTTGAGGGACAGAGTAGATGGGGCTGGTGCCTGGGAAACATCTAGGTCAATTGGCATAACAAAGTTTATTAAAAAACGTGGTGTCTAGGGTCTTAAAAGCTTGTGAGTGGTCGTCTAAGATGCATCAGGTGGTCACTACCCACTTGGAGCAAAGGAGAATGAAGAATACCAGACACAAGGAAAATATTAGCCCAAGAGACAAAAGGTCCACATAAACCAGAGACTCCATCAGCTGAGACCAGAAAAACTAGATGGTGCCCGACTACCACCAATGACCACACTGACAGGGAACACAACAGAGAGTCCTAGACAGAACTGGATAAAAGTGTGGAGCAGAACTCAAAGTAACATAAAAAGACCAGACTTAATGGTCCAACAGAGACTGGAGGAACCCCCAAAGCTGTGGCCCCTGGACACTCTGTTAACTCAGAACTGAAACCATTCCTGAAGCCCACTCTTCAGAGAAAGATTAGACTGGACTATAAAACAAAAAATAATGCTAATGAGGAGTGTGCTTCTTAGTTCAATTAGATACGTGAAACCAAATAGGCAGCTCCTGTCTGGAGGCAGGATGAGATGACAGGAAGGGACAGGAACTGGTTGAATGGACACAAGAAACCTGGGGTGGAAAGGGAGAGTGTGCTGTCACATTGTAGGAATTGCAACTAATGTCACATAACAATATGTGTATAAATTTTTGTATGACTTGAGCTATAAACTTTAACCTAAAGCACAATTAAAAAAAGGAAAAAAGAAATCAAAGGAAATATTGCATTGGGCAAATCTGCTTCAAAAGACCTGTTTAATGTGCTAAAGAACAAAGATGTCGCTTTTAGGACTAAGGTGCACCTGACTCAAGCCAAGGTATTTTCAATCACCTCATACACATGTGAAAGCTGGACAATGAATAAGGAAGACTGAAGAAGAATTGACGCCTTTGAATTATAGTGTTGGTGAAGAATATTGAATATACCATGGACTGCCAGGAGGACCAAACACATCTGTCTTGGAAGAAGTATAGTCAGAATGCTCCTCAAAAGTGAGTATGGTGAGACTGTGTCTCTTATACTTTGGACATGTTATCAGGAGCGACCAGTCCTTGGAGAAGGACCTCATGCTTGGTAAAGTGGAGGGTCAGTGAAAAAGAGGAAGACTCTCAATGAGATGGATTGACACAGTTGCTGCAACAATGAGATCAAACATAGCAATGATTGTGAGAATGGCTCATAACCAGGCACTGTTTTCTTCTATTGTACATAAGGTTGCTATGAGCCTAACAACAACAATCCTAAGGCAAGAAAACATTTTTTCATATTATTAATAGTGTATGTTTTCTTTTTAAGGTTTGGATATCTTGTATTTTTGTAATTTTTTCATGTATATCGAGAAGTACATCTCCAATTTAATATTGGCTATTTAATTTTTCAAACAAAACTTATTAAAAAATTGAATTTTTTTTCCTGAACTGAAATGCCAAACTTAGCACATACTAAATTTCAATTTAAACTTGGATATGTTGCTAGACATTTTTATTCAGTAAATTAAGTCTATTCATATACCTACTTGATTTAATTAAAGAATTGTTACAAAGTATTTTGGTATGGGAGCATTATATCCTCATTCTCATAACTATTCTTTTTCAAAGTTTTCTTGGCTATATTTCCTTATTCCATATAAATCTAAAATCATTTTTTTTATCACCCTGAAATACATTGGTATGTATTTTTTGTAATTGCAGTACTTATAAATTAACTAAGTGGAATTGATATCTTTATAATGTTGTTGATTATATGTTGAGTCTTTCTCTCCAAAACATTATATGTCTTTCCAACTGTTGAAGCATACCTTTCTGTTTTCAGAAGTGCTTCAAAATTTCCTGTATGTTTTTATACTTTTCTTGGTAAATTAATTCCTTAGTATTTTAACTTTTTGGTTTTTTTTTTTTTTTGCTTTTGCAGATGGGGTCTTATTAGTTAAATCTGTTTTTTTTTTTTTTTTTCCTGTGTGTGTGTGTATAGAAGGATATTGGTTTCCTATGCTAATTTTATACCACCCTAATTTGCAAAATTTCTTATTGTTTTGGTAATTCTCCATAAATTCTATTGGAGCTAATTTTGTTTCTTTCTTTCCAGACATTATATCTTTAATCATTTTCTTTATTTTGTTTATTACTGCTAATAAAATGTTAAATGATGGTGACTACAATGTGCATAATATTCTTGCATCTAGCAAGAATGTCTCTGCTGTTTCCCTACTAATTAAATATCCATGAAGAAAAAAAAAAAAAAAGGATTGTATAGATGTAAGAGAATGTTTAATAAAAATAAGAATTTGATTACATCTGGGCTACCAGTAAAAGTAGTAAACAGTTGCAATCGAGTCAATCCCCGCTCATGGTGGCCCCGTGGATGTCAGAGTAGAATTGCTCTCCTTAGGGTTTTCAGTGGTTTGATTTTCTGAAGTAAATTGTTAGGCATTTCTTCTTAGGCCCCTCTGAGTGAACTCAAACTTCTAAAATTTTGATTAGCAACTGAGCACTTTAGCTTTTTGCACCACCTAGGTCTTCCCTTTCCAATCAAACCGTTGGCCTTAACAGCACATAGAAATTATTTACCTTCATCACCTCCCATTTGTTTTCCTTTCCAACTACACTTCTTCCTACTTGATAAGTAAAGCATGCCATTGCAAGTATATGTTTGCTGAGAAGTGTGTGTGTGTGTGTGTGTGTGTGTGTGTAACGGGAGGGAGGTATGTGAGTTGATGTAATATATAGTAAGAGATGGAATATTTTATGTTACTATAGCTAAAACTCCTGACCTTCCCAATCTTATAAAATTTGAAAATAAACTGTGATAAGAATTACAAAGGATTTAATGTATTGCTTGAGTTACTGTTTTAAATTAATGCCTCACAAATAAATTCACTATCATAAACGCAAAAATAATTGAGTTTTTAAACAGTGTCCTGTCTTAGGCTGGGTTCTCTTGAGAAGCAAAACCAGTAAAGCATACAAATAGATATATAGAGAGATTTATATTGTTATAGAGGCTGGAATGTCCCAAGTCCTTGGGTCAGGATAGAGGTTTCTCTTGATTCACATAGCTGCAGAGGCTGGCTAACCCAAGATTGGCAGGTCAGAGAACAGAACTCTTGCTGACGGGCTGTGAAGATTGATGAATCCCAAAATCGGCAGGCAAGACCACAGGTGAGCTGCAAGCTCAAGTTCCAAGAAACAGAGGTCAGAAGAACAGGAGCCAGCTGCAGGGTCCAGAGCAAGCAAAAGCCCACGAGCCTTGCCAGAATGTCCACTTATATTCTATGCAGGCCTCACACCCAAGGAAACTCTGTTTCAACTGATTGTCTACTGAAAGCAGATCTCATCATGAGGTGATCACAACATCACATGACTGCCAAAACACTGAGAATCATGGCCCAGTTGGCACACAATCTTAACCATCACATGTTGTATGGATTGAATTGTATCCCCCCAAACATGTGCTGTAAATCCTAACCCTTAAACCTGTAGATATAATCTCATTTGGGAAGAGGATTGTCTTTGTTATATTAATAACATCATGTCAGTATAGGATGTGTTTCAAGCAAATCACTTTTGAGATGTAAAAGAAGCATATTAGGCACAGAAATAAGAAAGCACAGATGGGGGAAGTTAGATGCCACACCACATGAAGATTGCCGAGGAACTGAGGACCAGAAGCTGAAAAGAGACAAGAACTTTCCCCTAGAACTGACACACAGAGAGAAATCTTTCCCTCAGAGCTGGTGTTCTGATTTTGAACTTATAGCATCCTAAACTGTGAGAAAATAAATTTCTATTTGCTAAAGCCCCCACTTGTTATATTTCTGTTATAGCAGCACTTAGAAACTGAGATAACTGTCATTTCTGTGTTTAATATTTTTAATATTTAAAGGCATTCCTTTAGATAAATTCCATGAAGTTCAAATCAGAGTCAAATTAATTTATCATTGCATTTCTTCAAAAGGTTTTGTTATACCAAGTTCTAAAATAAATACTAATTTTATCAATATTATTTCTATTAATAAATAAAACAGCACACTTACATCACTAATAAATACAGCAGTGCATTTTTATCGAGAGATTTCCTTCCAAATCAGAGCAGAACTTTTGGGACACCAGAAAATGAATTAAGGACAAGTGGATCTGGCCATTTCAGCAATGTTTTTTAGTCATTACTCCCAATTGGCTGCATCTTTCAGGGCACAGTATAGGGAATTCCTCCTCCCAGCACTCCACCCAGCCTTTATACCTCCTTCTTCCAATTAGTTAAACAAAGAAGGCAAAATCCTGCTCCTCTCAAAGCTTTGAAATCTATGACCTGCCTTCTCTGATTCATATTACTGTGGATTTGGCTCTGTTTCTACTGAAAGCAAAGAGCAGGAGCCAAGTCCATCTGGTCACCATGTCACAGATAAAGGCTCTAAGGACAGAAACTGGCTTTGCTGGTTTGACCTGGATGAAATTAAGATGTCCACCATGAACCATAGCTTGGTGCCGCAAAGAAATATGCAATTTTGTAGACGTATTAGCATAGCAGCTGTATCCCCTCACTATAGATGTTCTCTGGGGCTCTTGGTTGTTCTTGAATTTTTTCCCATTATTTATTTATTTATCTTTTTGCATGTTACTGCCTAGCAGTCTGTTGCTAACTTGAATTTTCCAAGTGATCTGATTTTTCAATCTAAATCCTCAAAGCCTTTGTATTTTACAAATGTGATAGGAGTCATGGCCTACGAATTTTTGATTTGATAAAGAGTTTAATTTTAAAAAATAAACAATGCAAATAGTCCTCATGATTAGATAATGCTTGGGCAATCATATTTCACTGTTTTGAGTAGTTTATAAATATATATTATAAAACCAATAGACTTCCAAAATAAATAATGATTAGATGTTTAACATTCTCCATGGCAACATCCTTTGAATTTATATATTAAATAGGTAAGCTATTGCTGCATAAATCCCAGTGGCTTAATAGTAAATGATTAATTGTTATGGTTCATGTAACTGTGGGCCTATTGCTAATGAACTGACCTATGTTGGACCAGGCTAGGAAGCTCTGCTAATTTCTACCAGGCTTGCTGATGCATCTACGATTGGTTGAGGATTGCTGATCTAGAACTAGACTAGACTTGGCTAGATTCCATGTATCTCTTGTCACTTGACAATGGTACAATTAAGATGGAAGGGAAAACACATAAAGTCTCTTAAGGCCTAGGTTCAATATGGGCATCATTTCTGCCTCATTTTATTGACTAAATAAAATTTATATGGCCACACACACAATGAAGGAGCAGGGAAATATACTCTGTCCCTTTAGTGAGAGGTGGCTGGGTGGTGCAAATAGTCAAGTACTCGGTTACTAGTCAAAAAATTGTTGGTTCCAGCCCACCAGAGGCACCTCAGAAGACAGGCCTTCTGAATGGTCATAGTCTTGAAAACTTTATGGAACAGTTCTACTCTGCACACCTGAGGTCTCCATGAGCCAAAATTAACTCAGCGGCAACTAACAATCTTTAGTGAGAAGAACTGTAAAGTCACTTGGCAAAGAGCATGAATACAGGAAAAGATAAATAGGATCAATAATACCACCTGAGATCCCTCTGTGGACTAGTATCATCATTACCACTGAGGAGTGTGTTAGAAATACAGAATCCCAAGACACAGTCCAGTCCTACTGAATCAGAATCTGCACTTTAACAGAAGTTCCAGGTGGCTCATATGTATAATAAAGGCAGAGAAAACTAATATAAATCATATCAGGAATATAACTACCATACTGCTTGGCTCACTGTCTCCTGTGCTTAGGCTCCTTATTTTTTTTTTAATTCTACAGGTAAGCTCTGGGCCCAGGGCCTTTGCTCTCACTATTCTTATTATCTAGAATATTTTCCCTTTATATCCACGTGCTTCACTATGTCTCCTCTTTTAAATCTGTCCTCAGTTGTAACCTTATTAAAGAGACTTTCTCTGGCCTTCTGATTTAAAATAACAGTACAGCTCCAAGCTGTCACTGCCTTTCCTTCTATTATGCTTCATTTTCTTCCATAACATATCACCTCTTAATGTATTATGTGTTTTAATTTTGATTTACTTCCTTGAGAACAAAAGTTCTAGAAAGTAGAGACTGTCTATTTTGTTGACTGTTTAATCCATTGTATCTGGAATAGTCTTGGGCATTTAATATATGCTTATTACATATTAGATAATAAAAAATAAATTGAAAGAGATACGTATGAAGAGTTAATTTTTTAATTAAAAACTTTTATTATACATTTGTAACAAATTATCAAGTATAACTCTGTATCAGGATTATTTTTGGCTATTAGGTACAGAGGTACTCCCTTCTCCCCTACAGTGGCTTAAAAAACATATGAGTTTACATGCTTTTCTTGAAAAAGATGTCCATATTTTAGCAGTCAGCACTACTGTGATGGCTCCATAACATCACCATTGCCTCAGTGCCCTATCTTTGATCTCTACTATCTTTAAATCCTCACTCACATTCTAAGGTTTACAACCTATTTTCTAATGACCAAAGCAGAGGTATCCACCATGTCTGATTTCCAGGCAAGATGAAAGAAAAAGAGAAAAAAAGCACAAAGTTACCCCTCAGTTGAGTCAAGTCATTTTTTCAGCTACTTTCCTAAAGGTCTCATCCTTCAATTTCCACTAATGTCATTGATCAGGACTTATCACTTGGCCATTCCTTACTTTGAAGGAGTCTGAGAAATGCAATGTTTTCATATTTGGACACCTCCAAAATATTAAGGTTCTGTTAATGTAGAAGACCCCCATGTGGGGATATATGCCATTTAAACATGGCTGCACTATTGACAACTGCAGCCTCCACAGGCCTCTATGCTGTATATGACATGTTGGAGACTTGTCAGCGATGAGAAAGAGATTAGGCACGACTTGTTTTCCCAAACCTATTGTCCTGTTACTGATTGGCTTGTTTACCTGAATTCCTTCTCCCTTGCCCAAAACTTATTGTTACTCACCCAAAGCCCATTGTTCTGTTATTTGCTTCACTGCTTGCTGTATTGACTATAAAATAAACTCCTGGGACTGAAGCTGGGGTTCGACTCCTCAGAGTGACCCTCTTGGCCCCACTTCTCTGTAAGAGTTATGGCATTAGTTATTGTCTCCGCCGTCCCGACAACCGTCGCCGCTGCGACAGATGGTGCCCCGTATGAGGGCAGACAGCCATATAGCTGCATAGGCACCCTTGCACTCAGTCTCTTTAGGTGGTGAGTATCAGACGTCCATTTCAGGCTTTTTAAAGACACAGCCCAAGAGCGGTGGGGTTTTTCCATGGGCTGAATTTTCCCGAACGCTCTCAGATCAAGCTGCTTTAGCCCCAGAGCGGCAGGTCTTTCCTGACCGCTCCCAAGGGATTTCAGGCTTCAGGCCAGGAGCTTTCCTATCACTTTCCTTCGTTTTCCTATTCCTCCTCACTGTGGAGAATTCTCTTTCTCCTGAGCAGCGTCAACACAAAAACCAGTTGTTGGGATTGTTAAAGGCCTCTAAGCTTAAGGTGTCAGAAGAAGCCCTTACCCAACTTCTGCTTTTAATTGAATCTGCCATTTCCCAACAGTAGACAATCAACAAGCAGCTGAAGTTCTTTGTCTCCAGCTTGCTTATGAAAATGCTAATGCTGACTATAGGGCTGTTTTAGCTCCCGTAAAGGTACAGAATTTTAACCTAGCTGAAATGATTACAGCATGTCAAAATGTTGGCACAGAAACTCATAAGGCACAAGTATTAGCGGTAGCTCTCCGTCCATCCACTGCCACCTGTTTTGGATGTGGTAAACCTGGAAGTTTTAAAAAGGACTGTCATAGGTTAAAAAACAAAAATGCCATCACTGAACTTCCAACCCAAAAGTGTCCCCACTGTGGTAAAGGCTTTCATTGGGCTAGTCAGTGCAGGTCTCAACTTAACAATCAAGGCAGCCCTATGTCAGGAAATGGGAAGATGGGTGAGAGCCCTCGTGCCCCGAAAACATCCAGGGATCCCCTGAGCGTGGAGTGTGGAGACCACAGCACAGACTCCAAACAACGACGTTTGCGAGTCAATGATTTAAAGTCAGCCACGGAAGGGAGTACAGGTCTAGATTTACCCTTAGCAGAAGGGGCTATAATAGATGAGGCAGGAAAAGTTTTTCTTACAGCAACACAGGTTTGGGGACCCCTGCCTCGTGGATATTTAGGACTCCTAATGGGTAGCTCTAGTATTACATCTCAAGGTCTAACTGTTCATCCTGGTGTAATAGACTCCGATTATGAAGGTCAAATTAAAATTATGGTTTCCAGTCTCTCTTATTGGAACATTACTCCCTCTGATAAGATAGCACAGCTAATTTTACTTCCCTTTGTAGCCCCCTCCTCTCGCACTACCCCAAGACTGGCTGGGGGTTTTAGCAGTACTGACGCTTTTTGGGTTACTAAGTTACAATCTTCCTGACCATATCTTACTGTTCAGGTCAACGATCGCATGTTTAAAGGGCTCGTGGATTCTGGGGCAAATGTAAATATCTTCTCCTCTGATTCCTGGCCCTCTTCTTGGCCCAAGAAGCAAACCGCTAAAACCCTCACAGGAGTTGGAGGAGCACAGTGTCCTTTTCAAAGTACACTTCCTATTGTTTGCTATAGCCCTGATGGACAGCCCACTTCTATCTGTCCCTTTATCCTTCCTTTATCTGCTATATTATGGGGATGAGATTTACTCTCCCAGTGGAATGTTCAAATTGTCACCCCTCAGGATTTTTCATAGGGGCCACTGCTCAAACAGACCCTCTGCTAAAATTAACCTGGATACCTGACCCTGCTGTTTGGGTTGAGCAGTGGCCCATTAAAGAAGAAAAATTAAAACACCTTAAAAATCTTGTCCAGGAGCAGTTAGAGGCCAGACACATCCAGTCTTCCTGCAGCCCTTGGAATGCACCTATTTTCTGTGTTCCCAAAAAATCCAAAAAATGGAGGCTCCTTCATGACTTATGGGCTGTTAATCAACACCTTGTCCCTATGGGACCTCTCCAACCAGGAATTCCCAATCCGGCCTGTATTCCTCAAACATATCATATTATTATTATTGATCTTAAAGATTGTTTTTTACAATCCCTCTCCATCCCGATGACTGTGCTAAATTTACCTTCTCAGTTCCTTCTGTGAATAATTATTGTCCTATGCAGTGTTTTGAGTGGACTGTTCTCTCACAGGGCATGGTCAGTAGTCCAACTATCTGTCAATATTATGTTGATAAAGCTCTTAAGCCAGTCCAAAGAGCCTTTCCCTCATGTCATATATCACTATATGGACGACATTCTCCTAGCCCATCCCAAACCAGAACAACTTGATTCACTTCTTGTCTCTGTTCAACACGCGTTACAAAGTTTTGGCTTACAGGTAGCCCCTGAAAAGATTCAGTTTTCCACCCCGTGGCAGTATCTGGGATACTATCTTGACACCCATATTGTTCACCCTAAAACACCAGAAATTATAATTCCCAAGGCCTTAACTCTAAATGACCTCCAAAAGATCCTTGCTCATATTAATTGGCTGCGACCTTCACTCGGCATAACAACCTCTCAACTGATCCACTTATTTGAGACCCTTAAAGGTGACCCTGCTCTAACTTCTATGAGGACACTCTCTCCCCAAGCAAGCCATGAATTAATACTTATTAACCAAGCCATTAAAGAAAAATTTTTGACTCGTTTACAGATAAATCATCCCCTTTACCTTCTCCTATTAAATACTCCTCATAATCTTACAGGTGTGCTCTGTCAATTTACTCCTGACTTCGGAGCACTTGAGTGGCTTTTTCTTCCTTATCACCCTCCGCAACAGTTGTTTACACGTTTCTCTCAGCACATTAACTTATTAATGCAAGGACGCACCTGCACTCAGCAGCTCTTGGGTTCTGACCCTCATTTTATATACTTTGGGGTAACAAAAACACCTTTTGACCATGCTCTTCTTAATTCTGAAGAGCTCCAAATCGCTTTGGCTAATTTTACTGGGCAAATAATTTATTCTTATCCCACTTCAAGACCACTGTCTACCCTGCAGCTTCTTCCTTTACAATCTCCTACTACGCTCTCTCCTTCCCCTCTTGCTAATGCCCCTACCGCCTTTATAGACAGATCAGGAAAAACTGGAAAGGGAGCGTTCACTTGGCAGACAGACGGTGCCTGGCAGCATTTTATTACACAAAAAGCCTCCACTACACAGTGCGCCGTTGTTGGCATCTGTTGCTGCCTTTGAAATTTTTAGATCTATGCCTTTCAATTTAGTCGGTGATTCTGCTTACGTTGTTCACACTGTTCAACATATTAGTGATATAACTCTTTGATTTAGTCCCGATTATGAGTTATTCACTTTATTTAAAAGGCTCCAAACCCTGCTTAATAGCAGTAATTCTCCCTTTTTTGTGGTACATGTGCGCTCCCATACACCCTTGCCAGGGCCTCCTTCTGACGGCAATTCTCACGCCGATTTACTTGCTGGCTCTGCCTTTTCTGATGCACGAACTTCTCATAATTTCTTTCATCAAAATGCACGGGGACTTCAAAAACAATTTTCTATCTCTCTTACTGAAGCACAACAAATTGTTCACACCTGTCCTGACTGCCAACGCTTTTCTCCCACGTCCTTTGCTGCTGGCATCAACCCACGTGGTCTAGTAGCCAATCAGTTGTGGCAAATGGATGTAACACACTATCCTCCCTTTGGGAAACTTCAATATCTCCATGTGTCCATAGATACATGTTCCGGGTTTCTTTATTCTACAGCCCTTTCTGGGGAACTTTCCATTCATGCCTGTCATCACTTTACCCAAGCCATTGCAATTATGGGATGCCCCCAAGCCTTTAAAACTGATAATGGTCCTACATATACTTCTGCTAAATTTCAACAATTTTGTGCCACTTGGAATATTCTTCATACCACTAGCATTCCTTATAACCCTCAAGGGCAAGCCATAATTGAATGTGCCCATCATACTCTCAAACAGCTCTTAAATAAACAAAAGGGGGGAGATGATGGGTCTAGAGTACGTGACCAGAATGAAAGAGTTGCCAATGCTCTCTTTACCTTTAACTTTTTATCGGTTGCCAAAGATGGTCGTACTGCTGCAGAACAACATTTTATCCCCTCTGACACCCAACCTCGCCCACAGGTCCTCTATAAAGATCTTCAAAATCCCACCATCTGGATACTTTGTGAAGATGGCGCTCTAGGCAGAAACACCACGCCGTCCCTCCACAGCAAAGATCCGAAAAACTAAGCCTAACAGAGAATCAACAATCCTGAAACCCTAGAATACCAAATGAAGAGATAAAGAACTCAGCCAAACACCAAACAGAGTGAGAATACTAAAAGAGAACGGAGAGCGAGGAGAGACTCAGGCAGAGATTCCTTACCAGCTAACGCAGCGCGGATCCACCATCTTGGATTCCTATCGGAGACCAGCAAACGGGAGAGCAGCCTTGCAGAGCATCTGGTCGGAGACAGAACGACCAGTAAACTGCGGTGCGTGCTCTCCCACCACCCACCCCTCTCCACCTCAGCTGGGGATCCCCTGCTTTCCGTGGACAGGGTCCCTGGGCTGGGGGGTGCTGGTGCTTGGATTCCGCGTGCCTGGGCTGGGGGCTTTCTGGGAGCCGTTTGCTGGCCGCTAGCGAGCCTTTTTCTGCCGCCTCCCCCTCCTTTTGCCTGGGTGCCTGGTTCCGAGTGCCGTCTCTGCTCTCTCCTGCGGGGCTGTAGGGCTGCGTTCGGACGTGTGGCTGTTTCCAGGTCTGGGCTCCTGCGCGGGTGGGATCCTGGGGCCTTTGTTCATTGGCCCCTCTGCTTCCCGTGGCCACGGTCACTTAACCCCGAGACTACCGGCTCCTTGGAATTTGCGCCCCTGAGTGGGGGCTCTCTGGGTCCCATTTGTAGGCCCTGACTGCTGGTGTTGCCCTTTTTTTTTTTTTCTCAATTTTATTTTTCTTCCTTTTTTGATTAGTTTTGTCATCTTTTACCTCTTTTTCTCTTTTGTCTTTCTTCATTGCTTAATTTCTTGTCTCTCTATCTCTTCCTTCTCTTTCTGATCCCTGAATACCAGGCGATGTATGCCTCTGTACCTTCTGGCCAGGCTGAGCTGTGAAAATTGAGACCGACTCCCCCAGACCTCATAGCTGCATCGGTGGGATCCCTGGGAACTTTGCAGTTCTTTAACTTTTCTGATTTTTATTTGGTCATTCTTTCCTTTTCTTTCTCTTCCCCCTTCTGGTTTCCTCCATCCCATAGTCTCTCATCTCCACATTCCAACGACAAGCTCCCCTAGCATTCTTTTATGTTTGTACGCTTTTTACTCCTCCTCCACTCTCCTCTCCCCCATATCCAGCTTAGCTTCACACATAACCATCTTCCCGCTGCACCCTACCTACATGCACCGTGCACTAGACATCACATCACCAAGCGGTGCAGGCACGCCCTATTGGAACCTGCCCAGCACTGACTACCGACCGTCCTGGTGGCTGCGGTGAGTGCCACAAGCAACCCATCCCAGTGGCTCCTCCTCAACTAGATCTGCCCAGCTGTACCACAAGAACGAAAAAAAAAAAAAATCTACAATCAATAAACGAGAGAAATATCTACTGAATGCCCCGAAAACAGCAAACAATATCAAAACATTTACAAAAACAAGACAAGATGGCTCCAATAGGCGTCCAAATTAAAACACCAGATAACTCTCCTGTGGAAGAAAATGCACTAGAAGTACCTGATACGGAAATCAAATCACTAATACTCGGAATTTTCCAAGAACTGAGGCAAAAAGCTGACAAACATGAGGAAAAAATAGACAAATTTATGGAAAATACAGACAAAAAACTGGAAGAATTCAGGAAGATGATGCAGGAACAAAATGCCAAAATAAATTCACAACTCGAAATTATACAAAAACAACAATTAGAAATCCAAAAGATAAACAACAAGATTTCAGAAATGGACGGTGTCATAGAAGGGCTGAGAAGTAGATTTGAAACCATGGAAGACAGGATCAGTGGAACTGAAGACAAACACTTGGCTACAACTCTGTTTCAGGAAAACTCAGAAAAAAGAACAAAGAAAAATGAAGAGAGCCTGAGAGTTATGTGGGACACAATTAAAAGCAAAAATCCACGAGTGATTGGCATACCAGAACAGGGGGAGAAAACAGAAAACACAGAGAGGATCATTGAGGAACTGCTGACAGAAAACTTTCCCAATATCATGAAAGATGAAAAGCTGGTCATCCAAGAAGCTCAACGAACCCCATATAGAAGAGACCCCAAAAGAAAATCACCAAGACATATCATATTCACACTCGCTAAAACTAAAGACAAACAAAGAATCCTGAGAGCAGCTCGTGAAAAACAAGAAGTCACATACAGAGGAGAAACAATAAGACTAAGCTCAGATTATTCAGCAGAAACCATGCAGGCAAGAAGGCAATGGGATGACATATATAAAATCTTGAAAGAAAAAAAATTTCAGCCAAGAATAATATACCCTGCAAAACTCTCATTCAGATTTGATGGTGAAATTAAGTCATTTCCAGATAAACAGAAACTAAAGGAATATGCAAAAGTCAAACCAAACTGACAAGAATTATTAAAGGGAGTTCTTCAATCTGAGGACAAACAGCTTCAGCCCTCAGGCAGGACCTAGGACCTAGGACGCAGGTTCACATGAACCAGATACCATTCTAGGAACTGAACTACAGAGGACTTTCCAAAAACAAAAGATATACAACAGGGAATCAGAGAAATCAATCAAAGGATGACAACAACATCAAAACAATGAAAGAGGGAACAAACGGCATAGGTATAGAACCTTCTAAAGGAGAGGAAGGCAAGGCGATACCAAGAAACGGTAGACTGCTTCAAAATTATAAAGATAAGGGTAAAATTCATGGTAACCTCAAAAAAAGTTAACAAAACAACTCATAAAAATAATGACAAAAAACATAAAGTCTCAACAAAAACAAAACCTACAAAAACAAAAGAAATGAAAAAAAAATCCACAAACAAAAATAACTCAGCACAAGAGAGTAAGAAGAACAAAGAAAACTTCAGCATCACAAAAAAAAAGCACTACAAAATGACAGCAACAAACTCACATCTATCAATAATTACACTGAACATAAATGGACTCAATGCACCCATAAAGCGACGGAGAGTGGCAGAATGGATAAGAAAACAGGATCCATCTATTTGCTGTCTACAAGAGACACATCTTAGAAACAAAGATGTGAATTTATTAAAAATCAAAGGTTGGAAAAAAATATATCAAGCTAACAACTATCAAAAAAGAGCAGGAGTGGCAATTCTAATCTCAGATAAAATAGACTTTAAAACAAAATCTACCATAAAAGACAAAGAAGAACACTATCTAATGATTAAGGGGATGATCCATCATGAAGACATAACCATAATAAATATCTATGCACCCAATGACAGGGTTCCAAAATACATAAAAAAATCTCTAACAGCACTGAAAAGAGAAATTGACAGTTCCACAATAATAGTAGGAGACTTCAACACACCACTCTCAGTAAAGGACAGAACAACTAAAAAGTAACTCAGCAAAGATACAGAAGACCTAAAGGACACAATCAGCCAACTGGACCTCATAGACATATATAGAACAATCCATCCAACCGCTGCAAAGTACACATTCTTTTCCAATGCACATGGAACGTTCTCCAGAATAGACCACATCTTAGGCCACACAGCAATCCTCAACAAGATCCAAAATGCTGAGATAATTCACAGTATCTTCTCTGACCACAATGCCATCAAGGTAGAAATTAACACTAGAAAGAGCAAGGAAAAAAAATCAAACACATGGAAACTGAATAATAATCTGCTTACACATCAATGGGTAATAGAAGAAATCAGAGATGGAATTAAAAAATTCCTAGAATCAAATGAAAATGAAAACACATCATACCAAAACCTTTGGGACACAGCAAAGGCAGTCCTCAGAGGACAATTTATAGCAATAGATGCACATATCAAAAAAGAAGAAAGGGACAAAATCAAAACATTAACTACAGAACTCAAAGAAATAGAAAGAGAACAACAAAAAAAGCCTACAACCACCGGAAGAAAGGAAATAGTAAAGATCAGAGCAGAAATCAATGAAATAGAGAACAGAAAAACAATAGAAAGAATCAACAAAACCAAAAGTTGGTTCTTTGAAAGAATCAACAAAATCGACAAACCACTGGCCAGACTGACAAAAGAAAAACAGCAGAGGACACAAATAACCCAAATAAGAAATGAAATGGGGGACATTACAACAGACCCAAATGAAATAAAAAGGATTATAACAGAATATTATGAAAAACTATATTCCAACAAATTTGAAAACCTAGAGGAAATGGATAAATTTCTAGAAACATACGGCCTACCCAAACTACAACAAAGTGATATTGAAAATCTGAACAGACCCATAACAAGAGAAGAGATTGAAAAGGTAATAAAAAAACTCCCAACCAAAAAAAGCCCTGGCCCAGATGGCTTCACTGGAGAATTCTACAAAACATTTACAGAAGAGCTCGTACCAGTTCTACTCAAGTTATTTCAGAGCATAGAAGAGGAAGCAACACTTCCAAATTCATTCTATGAAGCCAGCATAACGCTGATACCAAAACCAGGCAAAGACATCACAAAAAAAGAAAATTACAGACCAATATCTCTCATGAATATAGATGCAAAAATTCTGAACAAAATTCTAGCCAATAGAATTCAGTATCATATCAAAAAAATAATACACCACGACCAAGTAGGATTCATACCAGGTATGCAAGGATGGTTTAACATTAGAAAATCCATCAACGTAATCCACCACATAAATAAAAGGAAAGAAAAAAATCACATGATTATCTCAATTGATGCGGAAAAGGCATTTGACAAAGTCCAACACCCATTCCTGATAAAAGCTCTCAATAAAATAGGTATAGAAGGGAAATTTCTCAACATAATAAAGGGCATCTATGCAAAACCAACAGCCAACATCATTCTTAATGGAGAGAGGCTGAAAACATTCCCCTTGAAAACAGGAACAAGACAAGGATGGCCTTTATCACCACTCCTATTTAACATTGTGCTGGAAGTTCTAGCTAGAGCAGTAAGGCAAGAGAAAGAAATAAAGGGCATCTAAATTGGTAATGAAGAAGTTAAACTCTCCCTGTTTGCAGATGATATGATACTATACATAGAAAACCCTAAAGACTCCACGAGAAATTTACTGGAAGTAATAAAAAGATTCAGCAGAGTAGCAGGATACAAGATAAACATTCAAAAATCAGTTGGATTCCTATACACCGGTAAAGAGAACGATGAAAAGGAGATCAGGAAATCAATACCATTTTCAATAGCCCCTAAAAAGATAAAATACTTAGGAATAAATCTGACCAGGAATATAAAAGACCTATACAAAGAAAACTACAAAACACTGCTGCATGAAACCCAAAGGGATCTACATAAATGGAAAAACATACCATGCTCATGGATAGGCAGACTCAACATTGTGAAAATGGCAATTCTACCTAAAGCAATCTACAAATACAATGCAATCCCGATAGAAATACCAACAACATTCTTCAAAGAGATGGAAAAACTAATTATTAACTTTATATGGAAAGGGAAGAAACCCCGAATAAGTAAAGCACTACTGAAGAAGAAGAATAAAGTTGGAGGACTCACACTACCTGACTTGAGAACCTACTATACAGCTACAGTACTCATAATAGCCTGGTACTGGTACAACAACAGAGACATTGACCAATGGAACAGAATTGAGAACTCAGATGTAAATCCATCCACCTACGGTCACCTGATTTTTGACAAGGGCCCAAAATACATCAAATGGGGAAAAGACAGTCTTTTTAACAAATGGTGCTGGCAAAACTGGATATCCATTTGTAGAAAAATGAAACAGGACCCATACCTCACACCATATACAAAAACTACTTCAAAATGGATCAAAGACCTGAATATAAAGCCTCAAACTATAAAATTCATAGAAGAAAAAATAGGACCAACACTTCAGACCTCAATACATGGCATTAACAGGATACAAACCATAAACATCAACACAAAAAACCCAACAGATAAACTAGATAATTGGGATCTTCTAAAAATCAAACATCTATGCTCTTCAAAAGATTTCACCAAAAGAGTTAAAAGAGAACCTACAGACTGGGAAACAATTTTTGGACAATACAAGTCAGACAAAGGTCTAATCTCCATAATCTACAAGAAAATCCAACACCTCTACAACAAAAAGACAACCAATCCTATCAAAAAATGGGCAAAGGAAATGAACAGACACTTCACCAAGGAAGACATTCAAATGGCCAACAGACACATGAGGAAATGCTCGCGATCACTAGCCATTAGAGAAATGCAAACTAAAACCACAATGAGATACCATCTCACCCCGGCATTACTGGCACGAATCAAAAACACTGGAAATAACAAATGTTGGAGTGGCTGCGGGGAGACGGGAACTCTTATACACTGCTGGTGGGAATGCAAAATGATACAGCCATTTTGGAAAATGATATGGCGTTTCCTCAGAAAGCTAGAAATAGACGTACCATTCGATCCAGCAATCCCACTCCTAGGAATATATCCTAGAGAAATAAGAGTCATCACTCGAATAGGCATATGCACATCTATGTTCATGGCAGCATTATTCACAATAGCAAAATGATGGAAACAACCTCGATGTCCATCAACAGACGAATGGATACACAAACTATGGTACATACACACAATGGAGTACTATGCAACGAGAAAGAACAATGAATTGGTGAACCATCTCATAACATGGATGAAACTGGAGGACATCATGCTGAGTGAAATAAGTCAATCACAAAAGGACAAATATTGTATGAGATCTCTATTGTAAAAACCCATGAAAAAATTCACATGCAAAATGTAACAATCCTTGTTGGTTACCAGGGATGGGAGAGGGGGGGGAATACTAAATAGGTAATAGGTAAGTGGTAACTTGGGTGAGAGATGAGATAGTACATAGTACAGGGGAAACTGACACAACCTGCACAAGGAAAGGTCATGGAGGCCCTATAGACACATCCAAACCCCCCGAGGGACTGAGTTGTTGGACGGAGGGCTCTGGGGACCATGATCTCGGGGAACATCTAGCTCAATTGGCATGACACTACTTATAAAGATAATGCTCTACATTCTACCTTGGTGAGTAGTGTCTGGGGTCTTAAAAGCCTATGAGCGGCCATCTAAGATACTCCACTGATCTCATCCCTTCGGGAACAAGGGAGAACGAAGAGAACAGGATACAAGGAAAAGATTAGTCCGAAGGACTAATGGTCCACAGCTACCAAGGCCTCCACGGGACTGAGCCCAGTACAGCTGGATGGTGCCCGGCTACCACCAATGACTCCTCTGACCAGGATCAAAACAGAGGGTTCTGGGCAGAGCTGGAGTAGGATGTAGAGCATCATTTTAACTCCCAAAAAAAAAAAAAAAAAAAAAAAGAAGACCAGATATACTGGCCTAAAGAATACTAGAGAAACCTCGAGAGTGTGGCCCCCAGACACCCTTTCAGCTCAGAGGTGAAGTTACCTTCAAGGTTCGATGTTAAGCCTGGGAATGGACACCCCAGTAAAACTAAATGGGACTAACGATGTACAGGAGTCTGGTGACAAGGGCCAGAAGGCAGAGGGAGAGTAGGAAACTGATGATAAGGAACACAAATTGAATAAGGACACTGTCGATGTATTGTGAGATTGTTGACCACTGCTATAGGGCAACATTTGTAGTAACTATTAAATGGGAGGCTGTTTTGTCCTGTAAGCCTTCATCTTGGGCGGGAGTGGCAGCACAATTGGAAGAGCATAGTCAATATCACTTAAATGTGTAAGTAAAAAGTTTTGAAATGGTGTTTAAATAAAATAAAAATAAATAAATAAACAAATGAGACTAAAGAGGTACAATAGTCCACTGACAAGGTCCAGAAGACAGAAGGGGACAAGGAAGCCCCCTGGTGATAGGGAACACAAGGTGGAGTAAGGATATTCTTGATGTGCTGTGAGATTGTTAACCATTGTCATAGGGCAACATTTGTAGTAACTGTTAAATGAAAAACTATTTTTGTAAGCCTTCATCTTAAGTGAGAATAACAGCACAGTTGGAAGAGCGTAGTCAATGTCACTGAACTGTGAATGTAGAAATTTTTGAAACGGTGTGTCTTTGGCCATCTGTAATTTTCATCAAAAAAAAAAAAGGTTGAGAATTTAGAGGCTTAATACGTTGTGGGGTTGTTAACCAATGTCAAAAAACAACATGTGTACTACTATTTCATGAGAAACTATTTGCTCTGTAAGCTTTCACCTGAAGTACAATAAAATATATATATAAAAAAAAAAAAAATCCCACCGTCTGGCAAGGACCTGTAGAATTATCAACCTGGGGGTGAGGGTATGTGGCTGTTTTGTCTCCTACAGGCCCACTTTGGATTCCCGCTTGACTAGTAAAACCATATCATGACCCAGCGACAGTCACTGCCCTTCCGCTGGCCAGTCCATCTAATTCCAGAGTGACAACTGACACCATCACCCCCTCACCTGGGGAAGGAGAATGAACAACAGAGCTCTGCAATGTCAGTAACATGGGGAGGTCTGAAAGCCCTCTCCTCCAAAGCTGAATATATCCTCTCAACCGCAGGTGCCCCACTTGCACCTGAAAATCTATTTCTAACTATGGTCTCCTTTGTGACCTTCAGTTCCCAACAGGTATGTGTTTTCTTCCTCCTCCTTTCTCAGGTGCTAACAACCTCTGCCTAAACCACCTATTGGGCTCATGTTCTTAGCCCCGCTGTCTTCCACCCAGTTACTTGGGAAGAACCAGAGCCCCCTCTTTCCTCTAACGGTACTAACGTTACTGGAGGACAATATTTGGCCTATTCCAAACCACTTACTAACTCCCCTGAAGAGGGATGGTTTGTACTGTCCACAAATTGGACACTCTATGCTGATGCCCTTCCTTTGTGTTTCACTACTCAGCCACGCACTGCTTCTGTGTGCGTGCCTATACTAGAACAATGGTATATGAATTACATTTACTACAATGGCACCTATAAGCAACCAGCTTATTCTAAGTAATTTTTCGTTAAAGCCATAGGCATTAATGGCACGTTCAGTGCCTGTATTACTCACTCACCTCCTTCCATCCTTGTAAGTCAACACCCACACCTATCTCTTACAGACCGTATCGATGATACTTGGGTTATTTGTCGAACTACTAACTTTTCTTCATATTGTTTCTCTTTCAACATTTCACTAGAAAATTGGGGCCCTCAAGGTTTAATTTTATTAGCAAATCACTCTACTTGGCAGTGGGCAGCCCCATACCATTATCAAGGACATTCTAAGTCCTGGAACCCTGGCCTAGCTGGACCCATTCTTCGCTTACGTTATTCAACTACTCATTTCTCCCCATTAAAAATCCTTTCTTGGTGATTAGGTCTCCCTTTTTATGAAAGAACTCTTCGTTCAGGAGCCTTTCTGAAGGGGGACAGAGGATGCCAAGAACCCACTCCCCAAATTAAAATGGACTCTCCATGACCTTAACAATTCTGTGCTTATATGCACGTCTCGACCATACATTTTTGCTATAACTTCTAGTCCTCCAGATATTATTAAAGTAAATGCCTCTTTTCAATTAACATTATCCAATGTCTCTACTTGGATTACTCCATGTCTGTCCAGACAAAATGTCTCCACTCTTAACATCAATTCTGTATTTGTTCTTCGACAAAAAGGCCACCTTTGGCTGCTGTTAACCTTACACGCCCTTGGCAAGATAGTTCCCCCCTCACTCAGGTTGTTAATGCATTACAGAAAATATGAACTAAAAGGTTTCTTGGAATTCTCATAGCCTCTATTATCACAGCCACTGCTATTGCTGCTAAGGCAGCTACCGCCACCATAGCTCTCTCCCAATGTATTCAGACTGCCCAGCAGTTTAACACTTATATGCAAAATGTTACTTCTGAAATGCAAACTATGGCACATATTGATCAAGAGATCCTCAAGCGCCTGGGTGCTTTAGAATCCTCAGTGCTTTGGCTTCGAGAGTGACAGGAAGCCCTATGGGAACATTCCCAACTAACCTGTGATGCTGAATATACTCGCTTCTGTGTTACAGCCCTTCCATACAATGAATCCTGGAAGGATGTCAAAAGTAATCTTTTAGCTAGCTTCACTTCTCCATTAAAAAGTGATATTCAAAAATTATAATTTCAATTACAAGAACAGCTCTTGAGATTACAATCAGAGTCTAATAAGGCTACACTTAATACACTTAATGATTTTGTCTTCTGGCTCAATCCCACACATTGGTTCGCTGGACTCAATCTCCATGTCTGGGTCCTTTTTGCTATAGGATGTTTAATAGTCTTGTGCCTCCTTATAGTCATCCGATGTCTCTACTCCCTGAAGATCTCCCATCACCAACAGAAGTCGGCCTTCTATGCCTAGACCATTCGCTACCAGTTACCTAAACAGGAGATGGGAAAAATAAAGACCTCCTCTTAAGAAGGCCTTTCCTATGCTATTATTTTGATAATCAGTAAGTTCCCAATGAAAATTTGTAATGTGTAAACTCCTCTATATTTTCTGCTTCTCCTAGTTAGATGCTTCTGTATAAATAGATTTCTAAGTTAGATGATTCCTTTCCAATTGATAGTGAATTTGTGGAAATCGGTGTTTGTTTGATTGTTAAATCTGTTATGATGTATAAATTGCCCTTCCTAGTGATTCCCTTCTAAGTAATAGTGAAGCTGTGTAAATCATTGCTTGTTTGATTGTTAATGAATCTTTGAGCGTTTATAAGTCTTTAAGCCTTTAAGAATAATAATTTCAGTGGATGTTAAAAGTTAGTGTCTACCTGACAAAATGAGAGTCAGAGGAAACCCATGGGTCCAACAGTCAGTATATTACTAGTGCAGAGGATTATATTATCCTCATAAGATCATCCTCTATTGTCTTACACACCTGAAAGGCACATTGAGTCAGCTCACTCCGGCTATGCAATTGATAAGAGTATCGCTCTTACTTAGTAACCTGGTGAAGAACCAGATGGTATCCAGTGGAAAACCAGCACTGTGAGTTTAAAAAGCCTGCAATGGCTGCCATCTAGGAGCATTAAGCTCAGGCATTAAGTAACAACCTGGTGAAAAACCAGATGGTATCTGGTGGAAAACCAGCACTGTGAGTTTAAAGAGCCTGCTATGGCCGCCATCTAGGCAACTAAGTCCAGGGGTTACTCATAGCTATGCTACTTCTCCTCCTTAAACATATGCAGTGTGCCCCAGCTGAAGCTGGGCTCACAAGGACTCACTAAGATGCCAGGCCCTGAGGTGTGAAGACAGTAGCTGAGATAATCTTGGATTTTATCTCGTAGAGAATATTTTATGTTGTCCTACTGGACACTTGTTGGACCAGTGGAAACCCTCTTGATTCTTATTTCATTAACTAAACAAAAGGGGGGAGATGTGGGGATATATGCCATTTAAACATGGCTGCACTATTGACAACTGCAGCCCCCACAGGCCTCTATGCTCTATATGACATGTTGGAGACTTGTCAGCGATGAGAAAGAGATTAGGCACGACTTGTTTTCCCAAACCTATTGTCCTGTTACTGATTGGCTTGTTTACCTGAATTCCTTCTCCCTTGCCCAAAACTTATTGTTACTCACCCAAAGCCCATTGTTCTGTTATTTGCTTCACTGCTTGCTGTATTGACTATAAAATAAACTCCTGGGACTGAAGCTGGGGTTCGACTCCTCAGAGTGACCCTCTTGGCCCCACTTCTCTGTAAGAGTTGTGGCATTGGTTATTGTCTCTGCCACCCCAACAACCATTGCCGCTGCGACAGATGGTGCCCCGTGTGAGGAGCTGCGAAAACCCCAGGCATCTGTTAGTTTCTCAGACTGTAGGGGCTTGCATGTTTCCATGATCCTGGAAGCTACACCTCTGGTATTCAAACACCAGCAGGGCCACTCATGGCATACAGGTTTCAGCTGAGTTTCTAGACTAAGACAGACTCAGAAGAAGGACCTGGCGGTCTACTTCTGAAAAGAATTAGCCAGTGAAAATCTTATGAATCCAGTGGAACATTGTCTGATATAGCACTGGAAGATGAGCCCCTCAGGTTGGAAGGCACTCAAAAGACAACTTGGGAACACCTGTCTCCTCAAAGGAGAGTCTACCTTAATGAGTTGGATGGAGTCAAGCTTTTGGGACCTTCATTTGCTGATGTGGTACAACTTAAAATGAAAAGAAATGACTGCAAACATCCATAATAACTGGAGCATGGAATCTATGAAGTATGAATCTAGGAAAACTGGTAATCTTCAAAAATGTAATGGAATGCATAAACATTGATATCCTAGGCATTAGTGAGCTGAAATGGACAAATATTGACCATTTTGAATCAGACAATCACATGGTCTACTATGCTGACAATGACAAATTGAAGAGGAATGGCATTGCATTCATCCTCAAAAAGAACATTAGATGATCTATCCTGAAGTACAATGCCGTCAGTGATAGTGTAATATCCATACGCCTACAAGGAAGACCAATTAATGTGACTATTATTCAAATTTATGCACCAACCACTAAGGCCAAAGATGAAGAAATTAAAGATTTTTACCAACTTCTGTAGTCTAAAATAGATCAAACATGAAATCAGGATGCATTGATAATTACTGTTGATTGGAATGTGGAAGTTGGAAACAAAGAAGGACTGGTGGTTGGAAGATATGACCTTGGTGATAGAAATGATGCTGGAGACTGCATGATAGAATTTTGCACAACCAACAACTTCTTCATTGCAAATACCTCTTTTCAGCAACAAAACGGCGACTATACACATGGACCTCGCCAGGTAGAATACACAGGAATCAAATTGACTACATCTGTGGAAAGAGACAATGGAAAAGCTCTACATTATCAGTTAGAACAAGGACAAGGGCCAACTGGGGAACAGACCATCAATTGCTCCTATGCAAGTTCAAGCTGAAGCTGAAGAAAATTAGAACACATCCACGAGAACCAAAGTATGACCTTGAGTATATCTCACCTGAATTTAGAGTTCATCATAAGAGTAGACTCGACGAGTTGAACACTAATGACTGAAGACCAGATAAGTTGTGGAATGACATCAAGGACATAATACATGAAGAAAGTAAGGGGTCATTAAGAAGACAGGAAAGAAAGAAAAGACCAAAATGGATGTCAGAAGAGACTCTGAAACTTGCTCTTGAACATAGAGTAGCTAAAGGAATCTGAAGAAATGATGAAGTAAAAGAGGTGAACAGGAGATTTCAAAGGGCAGTACGAGAAGACAAAGTAATGTATTATAATGAAATGTACAAAGTCCTAGACTTAAAAAACCAGTAGGGAAGAACACACTCCGTATTTCTCAAGCTGAAAGAGCTGAAGGAAAAATTCAAGCCTCGAGTTGAAATATTGAAGGCTTCTAGGGGGAAAATCAAGCATCAAAAGAAGACGGAAGGAATACAGGGTCACTATACCAAAAAGAATTAATTGACACTCAACCATTTCAGGAGGTAGCATATGATCAGGAACTGATGGTACTAAAGGAAGAAGTCCAAGCTGCGCTGAAGACACTGGCAAAAAACAAGGCTCCAGGAATTGACAGAATACCGATTGAGATGTTTCAACAAATGGATGTAGTGCTGTAAGTGCTCACTTGTCTAGGCCAAGAAATTTGGAAGACAGCTACCTGGCCAACTGACAGGAAGAGATCCATATTTATGCCTATTCCAAAGAAAGATCATCCACTGACTGCAGAAATTATCAAACAATATCCTGGTAGTGTGGTGGTTAAGAGCTACAGCTGCTAACCAAACGGTTGGCAGTTCGAATCCACCAGGTACTCCTTGGAAATTCTATGGGGCAGTTCTACTCTGTCCTATAGGGTCGCTCTGAGTCTGAATCAACTCCACAGCAATGAGTTTTGGTTTGTGGTATCATTAATATCAAACACAAGTAAAATTTTGCTGAAGATCATTCAAAAGTGGCTACAGCAGTACATCAATAGGGAACTGCCAGAAATTCAAGCCAGATTCAGATGAGGACGTGGAACCAGGGATATCATTGCTTATGTCATAAGGATCCTGGCTGAAAGCAGAGAATACCAGAAAGATGTTTACTTGTGTTTTATTGACTATGCTAAGGCATTTGACTGTGTGGATCATAGCAAATTATAGATAACACTGAGAAAAATGGGAATTCCAAAACACTTAATTGTGTTCATGAGGTACCTATACATAGATCAAGAGACAGTCGTTCAAACAGAACAAGGGGATACTGCATAGTTCAAAGTCAAGAAAGGTGTGTGTCAGGACTGTATCCTTTCACCATACCTATCCATTTTGTACGCTGAGCAAATAATCTGAGAGGCTGGACTATATGAAGAAGAACAGGGCATCAGGACTGGAGAAAAACTCATTAACATTATGCAGATGACACAACCTTGCTTGCTGAAAGTGAAGAGGACTTGTAGCACTGACTGATGAAGATCAAAGACCACAGCCTCCAGTATGGATTACGCTATAACATAAAGAAAACAAAAATCCTCACAACTGGACCAGTAAGCAAAGTCATGACAAAAGGAGAAAAGATTGAAGTTGTCAAGGATTTTGTTTTACTTGGATCCACAATCAACACCCATACAAGCAACAGTCAAGAAATCATCAGACACATTGCATTTGGCAAATCTGCTGCAAAGGACCTCTTTAAACTCTTAAAAAACAAAGATGTCAAGTTGAAGACTAAGGTGCACCTGACCCAAGCCTTGGTGTTTTTAATCCCCTCATACGTATGCGAAAGCTGGACAATGAATAAGGAAGACCGAAGAATTGACGCCTTTGTATTATGGGTTTGGCGAAGAATATTGAATATACTATGGACTGCCACAGGAAGGAACAAATCTGTCTTGGAAGAAGTACATTCAGAATGCTCCTTAGAAGCAAAGATGGTGAGATTTCGTCTCACATACTTTGGACATGTTATCAGGAGGCACCACTCCTGGAGAAGGACATTGTGATGGTTAAGACTGTGTGTCAACTTGGCTGGGCCATGATTCTCAGTGTTTTAATGTAATCACTCCCATGATTGAATATACTGTGAGTAGCCAATCAAATGAAAGGGAGTCTCCTTGGGGGCGTGGCCCGCATCTGTATATTAGCAGACGTTCTGGCTTTTTGCTCTTTCTGGATCCTGCGGCTGCTTCCTGTCATCTAATCTCCCATTCTTGGGACCTGAGCTGTTAGTTTATCTGCCGAACCTGGGATTCTCAGATCTGCACAGCTTGTGAGTGGTAGCCCTGCTCTCTGACCTGCCGATCTTGGGCTTGCCAGATTCTGCAGCTGTGTGACTTGGGAGAGGCCTCTACCCTGATCCACGGACTTGGGATGTTCTAGCCTGTACAATAGCATGAGCTGTTTCCTTGATATAATCTCTCTGTCTATATGTATATTTATACACTTTATTGGTTTTGCTTCTCTAGAGAACCCCGCCTAAGACAGACATCATGCTTGGTAAAGTAGAGGGTCAGCAAAAAAGAGGAAGACCCTCAATGAGATGGATTGACACAGTGGCTACAACAATGGACTCAAGCACAACAATGATTGTGAAGATGGGGCAGGACTGGGCATGTTTCGTTCTGTTGTATATGTGGTCGCTATGAGTTGAAAGCAACTCGATGGCACCTAACAAAAACAACAATGTAGAAGAAGCCTGGCTATTGTATGTTTGTTTTTATTTCTTATCATTGTGCGTACGATAATTTGGATTTCTGCTCAGATGAGGTTTTACATAAAAATGGATGTATTTTCCTTTTGCTAATAAAATTAATGCGTGGCCAAAACTCAAGAACAAATATTAGGTTCAAAAGTAAGAGCGTTTATAGTCAGGGAAATTGACTAATATTCATAGACCTTATATTCATACATTGTTCTTCAAAGCCTTATGTTGTAAAATTAGTTTTATAAATTGTATTATTTTTCATTGCCTTTAATTGAGAAAGTTTTTGAAAACTGAGAAACATTTGTAAAATGTAAAGGATTTGTGAACACTAATATTGAAAAATGTAATTACTAAAAAGTCATATCTAGTAATTTTAAAGATTCATTTTTTGAAATACTTGTTCAGCAGAAATTTATGTGACTTTCTCACATCTCTGGTTAAATATTGACTCTCTCACCTGAGCTGGATCCTGAATCAAGATATTACTCTAACATTGGAATTGATGTAACAAAAACAAAACAAAATCGCCTGTGTTAATACATATTCAGTTTAATTCATTTTTATTTTTCTAGCATGCTCTTTTGTGCCCTTTCAGAATTGTGAAGTTTAGGAAACTGGCTTTATGCAAGCTTCCCAATTTCTCATGTTAGCAGAGAGCCTCATCTACATGAAAAGAGAAGGCTTTAAATCTTATAAATAATGATGTGATAACAGTTCCTTCCATGGGCCTACATAGTGGCAAAATGAATGTATCACACTTCCTTTGTTTTGCTAAATTTCTACTGGGGACTCTATGGTCATGCTTGTACTCAGAAATATTAGCTCTTCTTCCCCTAAAATATTATATTCCATCCTTCCCTTACTCCCACATATAAGAGCATGAGTTAAGCTGGTCCCTAATAGAGTGGAAATCAGAGCAGATATGAATGTTTTCTTTCAGTGAAAGATTTCCAAAAGTTTTTCAGCAAAGTTCCCCGTGCTTTTGTATCTGCTTGTTAGTGACTGCATAGGAGAAGATAATTGTGAGCCACGAATACCTTAGAATGTAATATTGAGTTCAGATCTTTGCCTAGGAATTTGAGACAGCCCCAAACAAAGTAAAGATACATGTCAGCTGGGCTTCCTCTGCCTTTTTGCCTCTTTGCACTCTGCTTCTCAGCGATAGTATCCCCTTGCTACTACTTTCATTCTCCCAAGCTCTCACACAAGTTTCCTTTGGCTACCCGAATAGCTCAGCTTAATGCCACTCAGTCCTGGCCACTCTGGTCTTTGTCCAGGCTCAAAACTTCCTGTCTTTCCGTTCATTGCTCATCGTGTGTTTGAGTCTTACAGGAGCTTTGTCCTAATAACTTTGAAAAGTTAGAAAGGATACAATCTTAACAGACAGGCTACTGTCATTCTACATGTTGTTGTTATTAGTTGCTGTCAAGTCGGCTCCAAGTCACGGGACCTTATGTGTAATAGAATGAAATGTCACCAGGTTCAGGGTCTTCTTCATGATCTTTGGTATGTTGAACTCCATTGTTGTAGCTCTTGTGTCAGTCCATCTGGTTGAGGGTTTCCTGTGCTTTCACTTGCCGTCTACTTTATCAAACATGATGCCTTTTCTAGTGATTGGTCTTTCCTGATGACTTACCCAAAGTAAGCCAATCAAATGCATTCTTATATTATTAGCAATTTCTAGTGCATTATAAAGATTCCAGTGGATACTTACACTGTCCAAAATAAACCTCAAACCACATCACTTGCTAGTATGGGTCTGATCTATTTGCTGTCGACAGCATGGAATGTCTGATTTTATTCTAAGTCAGTATTTCTGAAACTACTTCTGGTGAAACACCATTTAAAAAACAAATCCAATCCATTGAAAATCAATGCTTTGATAAAATACAATAAAATTTTTGCAAAAATGTCAAATTGCTATGAAAATTTCTGAACTCTTATCTACACTGTCTGTACTTTTCTGCTCCACACTGATATCCAACCATTTGTGAACTGGCATGAGTCCACAGACCATGCTTTGACAGAGACAAACTTTAAACTATCTTCTGTCTCTCTTTGCTCTTCACATATTTTTTAAAGCTTATAGAATTCATCTTAGATAATGACTTTTATTAATTCAAAATTAATCTTTTGTTTCCTTTAAAGGTATATCGTTATATTATACTTCTTTAATGTTAATATGAGCTCTGGTTGTACACTGCTTAAGAGCTTGGCTGCTAATCAAAAGGTCGGCATTTTGAATCCTCCAGCCACTCCTTGGAAACTCTATGGGGCAATTCTACTCTCTCCTACAGAGTTGCTGTAAGTTGGAATTGACTCAATGGCAATGAGTTGATACTAATATTTCCATATATCCTTTAATTTTATTTTCATATGCATAAATTATATCTTCTCCATCTTTCATTTTTAATATTTCTATGTTAATATGATAGTGAATTATCCCTTTTTAATTACTTAAATTTAACATAGCTACCTTAATTGGATAATATGAGGGCTTAGTTTTATTCCTAAATATTATACCTCTGCTTGGAGCCCTGGTGGCACACTGGTTAACAGCTAAGCTGCTAACCAAAAGGTCAGCAGTTTGAATCCACCAGCCACTCCTTGGAAACCCTATGGGGCAATTCTACTCTGTCCTATAGGGTCACTATGAGTCGGAATCAACTCGATGGCAACAGGTTTGGGTTTTTACAGGGCTTGCTTATAATCTTTTCTACAACTATCAGTCTACCGTCTATGATACATCATTGCCTACAGTGTCACTCTTACCGGAACTGCCCAACACTCCATATTTCAATTTCTTTGAATACCTTTCATTCCTCCCAAAACCATGAACTTTATTGTTTCCAGTCCTTGATGATGCAACTCCTGCTCCTCGGATCATTTTTTTTTTTTAATTATTATCCTCCCCGATACATTTAATATGGAATATATGTATATATGTATCTTCCTAGATTTAGCTTAAATGACAATTCAAGATGTGTTTTCTAGCCTCCAGAAAATATAAGGAGTCCCTAATACGTGCTTACATGGCACCCTACTGTTAAACCTTCCTAACACTCATTACCCTTTATTAAAAAATATATGTAATGGAAATTTCAAAGTAGTTTTAAATCTGTGACTCATGGAAAAGGCACCTGGTACCCACTATACCTAAGTTTAGAGAATTGTTTAGGGCCAGTCACCACCCAGACAATCAGCACCCACAAGACTCAGACAATAAGTTCAGAGAACTACCCTACCACCCACACCTATGACTTACTTCCCAGTCAATATGAAGGAAGAACTGGGGAAAGAGGATATTTCAGGAATGTAAGTTTGGGGAGAGAATACATGGAAAGTGGAAAGGAGAAAGGAGTGCCTCCTATTTCTAAAGTCTCAGGTGATGCACAAATGGACAAGCAGACCCTAAAATTCATATGAAATTGTAAGGAAACATGGATGTACAAAGACCTTTTTTAAAATTTAACAATCTTAAAAAAAAAAAAAAAAAGCAAGGTTGGAGGAATTAGACTTCTCAGTTTCAAAATTACTACAAAGCTGAAACCAAAAAATCTATTGCCGTAGAGTGGATTCCAACTCATAGCGACCCTATAGGACAGAGTAGAAGTGCCCTATAGGCTTTCCAAGGAGCTGCTGGAGGATTCAAACTGCCGACCTTTAAGTTACCAGCCAAGCTCGTAACCACTGTGCCACCAGGGCTCAAAAATGTGTAATTTGCATATGACTAGACATATAGATCAATGTAGTAGAATTGACAGTCAAAAAAATACCCATACATCTATAGTCAATTGATTTTGCACAAGAGTCCCAAGAACATTCAATGTGGAAATAACTCTTTTCAACAAATGGTACCGAACATATAGATAACCACATACAAGGTAATGAAGTTGAATCTTTTCCTCAGAACACGAAAAAATAGCTCACAATCAATAAAAACCTGAATGTAACAGATAAAATGATAAAAAAAAAAACTTATAATAAAACATAGGTATAAACTGTCATGACCTTGGAGTTGGCAATAGATTCTTAAATATGACACCAAAAGCACAAGCAGCAAAGAAATTATAGATAAATTAGATGTAATTTAAGTTAAAAACTTTTGTTACTCAAACCACACCAACAATAAAGTGAAAAACAATATAAAGAGGGTGAGAAAATATTTATACATTATATATTTGTTAAGGGTCTACTATACGGAATTTAAAAAAAAAATCCTCTCAGAATTCAACAACAAAAGGGCAAACAACCCAGTTAAAAAATAGGTGAAGTATTTGAATAGACATTTCTTCAAGTAAGATATACAAATGGCTGAAAATCACATGAAAGATGCTCAATATCATTAGCCATAAGAGAAATGCAACTCAAAGCCACAATTAGATACCACTACACACCCAGTAGTATGTTTATATATATACATTTTTTTAAAGGAAAATAACAAGTGTGACAATATTATGGAAAAATTGGAACTCTTGTACATTGCTGATGGAAGTATAAAATGGTGCAGCCAATGTGGAAAATAGTTTGGTGGTGTTGTTAGGTGCCATCAAGTAGGTTCCGACTCATAGCGACCCTATGCACCAGAGAACGAAACACTGCCCAGTCCTGTGAGATGCTCACAATCGTTGTTATGCTTGGGTCCATTGTTGCAGCCACTGTGTCAATCCATCTCATTGAGGGTCTTCCTCTTTTTCACTGACCTTGTACTTCACCAAGCATGGTGTCCTTCTCCAGTGACTCATCCCTCCTGACAACGTGTCCAAAGTATGTGAGAGGTAGTTCTTACTTACATAGTTTGGTAGTACCCCAAAACGTTAAACATAATTATCATATGACCCAACAATTCCACTCCTAAGTATATATTAAAGAGAATTGAAAAGAGGTGTTCAAACAAAACTTGAACATGAATGGTCACAGCAGTATTATTCATCATAGTCAAAAAGTCCATCAATTTTTAATGAATGGATAGACAAAATGTGATGTAGCTATACAATTCAAATACTAGCATGGGCCTGATATATAATTAAGCCATAAAAAGGAACAAAGTACTCATACACGCTACAATATGAAAGAACCTTGAAACCATCATACTAAATGAAATAAACCAGACACAAAAGGCTGCATATTGTCTGATTCTATTTATATAAAATGTCCTGAATAGGCAAATCCATAAAGGCAGAGAGAGAATTAGTGGTTGCTATGGGATAGTGGGATGGGAGAAAAGGGAGTGATTGCTTAATTGGTGTGAGATTTCTTTTTGGTGTTATGAAAATATTGTGGAATTAGTGGTGATGGTCACACAACATCACAAATGTATTAAAGCCACTGAATCATGCACTTTAAAATGTTCAAAATGGTGACTTTTATGTTATGTAAATTTGGATTCTATTAAAAAATATAGAAATAAATGAATAAATCTATGTTCACTGTAAAGTGATATATGAATATTCATTTAATACTGTCATTCTTGCTGCAATGTACTAAAGGAATCATCATGTAGGGAGATTCTGAAATCTAGAGAAGAGAAATTCTCACCTAGGAAAACAGATACAGACAGATATGGAGTGAATGGAGAGATCTAGAAGAGATAGAATCAAATCAACTAAATTTGGTGATTGATTAGACATGGGTTGCCCTATATGTTTCTGACATGCAGTTGAGCGGAATGGACTTTATTAAGATAATGAACACATGGGTAGAAGAAATTCTGGGATGAAATAGTGATGTCAATTTCAGACACATGGGATTGAATATTCCATCAAACAATAAAGTGGAGATAGAAATAGAAATATGGGAAATATAAATTATTATTGGAAGTTGAATCCAAGGGATGGCAGGAAATTTCTTAGGCAACGTGAAAAGAAGTTCTATGACAGAGCCAGAAGATGCCAAAAATTTAGACGTAGGCAGAAAATAAGTGAAAACTATGAGAATGTTTTCATGAAAGCCAAAGAAGATAATATTTCAAGGAGAGTATAGACAAAACTACCAAAAATTGTCCATTTGCTTAAACGAGATATACATTTTGTTGTAAAAGTTTTATATGTATTGATTGGGTTTAGTTCATTTATATCCCTGAAATCTGAGGTCAGCCTAACACTTAAACTAAATGGATTCTCAAATTTTATTTCACTCAAAACTTACTCACTTACCAAATGGTAACCCTAGTATAAACACATGAGGCACACACACATTCATATATAGGTCGACTCAAATTTACAAAAGAACAAATGTAGTAAGTGACTGGAGAAACCTTAGAGAAGCATTAAATTCAATTGTATTTCCTCACTTAACTATTTTAAAGTTGTGGGAAAATTAACATGGGCAGAATTATGACCAAGTGCCAAGAGAATCACTTTTAAAGTACAGATGTGTGTGTGTGTTTACATGCACGTATAGAGTTAGTGAATGGTGGAACCAGAATATGAACCCAGGATATTGATTTCAGAGACTGTGCTAATAACCATTGTACAACACTCCCTATAACCTTCATGAGTGTGTGGTTGCTTGAAGGATTCTGGGTTACAATCAGAATGAGTATGATGAATGAGTATGAATAGGTGGGTATCAAGGTTAGAGACATAAACCACGCATCTGGCTTCACATATCTTACCAACGGGATTTTGTGGAACATTTTTTCAAGCATAAATTTAAGAAATAAAAGTTATTTTCACATGGCAGTTGATGTAGCAGTGTCCGAGTAACTGGTGGGCTAAACTTTTCCAAAGATAGTTTTGAAGAAGTGGAAACTGAGACCTGAGCAGGTACATTAACTAATATCTACTATAGCATAACTCTGCAGGATCAACCATCTTACTTCCCAGATGAGGATGAAAGGTATGGAGAAAATCAGAATCACGGGCAGCCATGCTGGAAGCTTTATTTACCTCTGTCCTCCTTTTTCATGTATAGTATGGCAGCGACAAAACAATCTCTCCTTAGGAGGCTCTTATTGAGAATACAGTGTTTGAAATTATTCTAACATTATTTATTTTATTACTCTAAAATTATATGCTCATACTTTAGAATTTCTTGAACTGCCAGAGACCTGTAATGGTGTGATAAACTTGCTAATGGCAATTGTGTTTTAATCAATTTCTCTTCTCATTTCTAATGGATTTTGCTTTATGAAATTTTCATGAAATGTAATTTGTCAGCAAAAGTTTCATGATTGTTGCAGGTTTTTGTGGATTTGTATCTTTTTATCAATATAAACCAATATAAATTATCCTTGTTTTTTCTTCCATTCTGTTTGATATTAATTTTACCACATCTGTTTTCTTTTTGTTAACATTTGCTTGATAAATCTTTGCTTGTCATCTTACTTTTAGCCTTTCTGTGGGAGAACAAGCAGAATACTATTGGTAGTTGTTATTGTACATTCTATGTTCAATTTGCCTTGAAAAAAAGTGTTTTTTTTTTTCTTCTTGTTTTTGTCATATATTTTATGTTGTCTATTGTTTCTATAATCTTCTATTATGTATTTCAGGCATCTTTGTAGTTTATTTTTAAGTCTGCATTTTTTGTAATGCTTATTTTTTGTTTATAATCATTTTCTGCCATTATTAGACTCTAGAGGTACTGCTATTAATTATTTTCATTTCTATCTTAACATTTAAAAAATGCAGTTTTAAAATTATTGTCACAGTGACAGAAAATTATTTCTTTAAATGTCATTTTTGTAAACATACATGTTTGGGCATGCCTTCACTCTTTAAATCACCTCACCAGATCTTGTTAATCTAGACTGAGGTTAAACATTCAGTACTTACTTCATCAGTTCTTTCTCTTTTTATTTATTTTCTATTGTCTTCCCTCCCTTTCTCCTCTACTCCCTTCTAATACCGTTCAAACTTTCTCACTGTCACAGCTAACATCTCTTTAAAGGTAAAAATAGTTACTTTGCTTAACAATTTTGAATCATGTTTAAGCTTATTTTAAGATCATACGTAGATCATTAACATGAGAGTTCATACTAAAATACTCCTGGTCTAAACTTTTTGGGGAATTTTAGATTTTGCTTTCACTGTTTTGGTGTGAGTCTTCAAATAATTTATTTCAAAAAAGATACGTGCCTCTTTAATCCGTGTTGATCTCAAACTGAATCGCATTCTGTTATTCTCACATTCCAGCAATTACTCTGTCTTGTATGTAATTTCAGATTCTAAATTTTCTTTCAAACCTCTTCAGATGTTTACAATTCTTACAAATATTTTAGATTTGGAGAAGGTTGAGACCAATTGGTTTTTGGCTTTATTATTAATAGCCTTTTTGTTTTTCTTGGATGCTTGTATTTTATTTTTTTTTATTTCACCAAATTATTCATACCTACGATTTAATTTTCAATTATTTTTGATGAAAAACAAAACAAAACACACAAACTCACTGCTGCTGAGTTGATTCCAACTCATAGTGACCCCATAGAGTTTCTAAGGCTGTTAATCTCTACAGAAGCAGACTACCACATATTTCTCCTGAAGAGCCACTGGTGGTGTTGAACCACCAACCTTCTGGTTAGCAGTAACCATTGCACTACCAGGGCTTTGACCACTGTGCCACCAGGGATTCTCTTTGATAAAAAGAATACGCAATTTCACTTTTAAGGTCAATAGAATTTAATACATCAAAATATTTTAAAATATTTGTTTAAACTGATTTGCTTGCTCTCCATCAATATGCATTCTCATTCAGAAATTCCTTTGATTCCTAGGATGGTCATTTGAATAATTCCCCTATGTTTTTAAAAACTATTTTTCCTTTTTATATTATCTAAATATGGTTTTCATCAGGAAACTCATGTCCCTGCAGATATCTAATCTTCTCTCAATGTTTTCATTGAGTTTTCCAATATGGTGATTGAATTTTTCTTCGTCTTGCAGTCCTTCTAAATTTTAAATTATTATTTCTTCATTACTGATGCCGTAATCTAAATTTTATTGAGAACATGGTCTATGTTTTTTATTCTTTGTCTGTATATTTTGTAGATATATTCCAAAAGGAGGCAGCTCCCCTGATTCCTCAGTGTTTTAATTTTAATATTTTTCATTTATGTCATGTTATATTTTCTGAATATATCTTTAAAAGATGACATAGGACTTCCTTCAATGATATTTTAATTGGATAGAAATTTGGAGTATTCTTTCTCAGGGGAAAAAAAAAGACTAAAACTAAGGAGGATGGATAATAAAATCTATTTTAAAAATATTCTAAAACATTTTGAACAAAAGTTCAAAATGAGGCAAAAATGACAGTGAAGCCAAGTAACTATAGAGGATATCAGAGCTGAAGCAGCTCTAACCCTGAAGACATTTGCAAAACCTGGGGAACTTGAGCTTCAGCGTATGTGACCTAAGCGATAGGGAAGAAAGGAGATAAAGTACACGTCCTTTGGGGTAGGAGGTGATCCAGAAATAAACATGATCTTCCCCCTACACATGCAAAGTTAAGTGAAGATAATTGCCTTGGTACTGAGTTATGAAGGAGGTAAAAAATTATTTGAGGAGTTACAACTCTGAGATGATCCTCACATAGATCTGTGGATGTAATTCACATTAGCTGTTGATCAGCAAAGGAGCCCTGGTGATGCAGTTGTTAAGTGCTAGGCTGCCAGTCTAAAGGTCAGCAGGCTGAATTCACCAGGCACTCCACAAGAGAAAGATGTGGCAGTGTGCTTCTGTAAAGAATACAGCCTTGGGGACCCTATGGGGTAGTTACATACATAAAAGCTTATTTTTATATCTCATTTACAATAAGGATTTTGAAGGTAATTTAAATGTTTGAGCTCATACCACTATCTTGAAATAAAAGTCTTCTACCTATTTATAAACTCATAGAATCAATAAATACTCATCAAGGAATAAAACTAGTACCAAATCTATGTAGCAATCTAAACCTATAATTGTACCCAAGATTTATGACATTTATCGCATGAAGAATAATGAGCAGAATGGCATTTCAGAGAGAAAAGTACAGTCTCAATAGCAATTAAAGAGATGAAAATTAAAATAATTTTAAAGTGCAGTTATATTCCTATTAAGCTAGACAAACTAAATAAAAATATATATACCACATATTGGCTTTTTGAAAACATACAATTTATGTCTCTTATGATTCTTAAAATTTATTCTGTTTCCCGTTCTAGAGTTGAATTTCACAATAATAAACACAACCAACAAAACTATCTACATATTTTCAAACTACATTTTTCCTTTAGGAAAATTCTCCAAAAAAATTATACCTCAAGAAAAAATTTTAAAATAATTTACACAAACCCCTTTTTCAGTCTCACTACAAAAATCGGAAGTAAATCAAAAGCCTAAAAATAATATATTTTCTAAGCAAAGTATACAAGGTTAACACAATGGAATGCTGTATATATTTAACATATGTTATGTTATATGTATCCCATGTCAAAAGTTGGGAATGTTTACAAGAAATGATAGTTAAATAATGGGAAACACAAACTACCATGAACCCAGTGATGTTAAACCACGTATATGCATTGTATTTTCAAGATAATCAAAGAATCTATGGTCAATATTCAAGAGACTTACCAGTTTACATAATTTCCTAATTTTAAAGCTTGAAAATATGTTCTACTAGTTTTAATATATATAAGCTTGCATCCAAATAATTGATCTTCTTTTCAAACAAATTTTACTTCAAATGGTCTTGCATACATTCTAAGTAAAATGACATGAAGATTTACCCGCCAGTTGCCTTTTTAAAATTTGTCATTTTGAAATTTTAAAAGATATTTCAGAAAAACATAAGAATAAAAATTGTATAAAATTTTATGAAAAGGGGCAGTAGCAGAGTACATATCTTAAGAATTCATAACAGCAAGCTGCTGCATACGGGAATCACTGCAGTGTTTCACAGACAATAGACTTTCTTTTGCAATTACCATCATTTTCCCAGTTTCTGATTATTTGCAAAACAATAACCATTTGGGCAGTGGTTAATTGTTTCCCTTCAAACATTTGATACATTCTTCATTACTTTTAGTGGATGTGAGACTTTTACTAAACCACAATTATAATTAAGACTGATGAAATCATTAGGCTTGTTGTAAACATTCCGTTTATCCAAATAGAGTTTGGCAATATTTTAAAGGTCTTCTGTCAGGTTCATTCAATGTTTAATTATTTGCTGCTGTTGTTGAATTCCAGCATGATTGTTGTTATTTGTCATTATGCTCTATCGGAGTAAGTCAACTAGTTTTATTTATATTTCTGAGCCACCTACGTATAAAATAATAGCAAATATTACTTTTTAAGAGTGCTAAGTCATCTCTTCTCCAATTATTGATACAGTGAATGGCAAGAAATGTCATGGTTCTATTCATTTATTGATTAAATAAGCAAGTATTCAAAATTTGTTATGGATCAAGCCCTAGCGAAACAAAGACTTAAATAAAACAGCCCTGACCTCAAAGCTCTTAGATTCTAGTACACTACTGTGCCATTAGATCAGATTTTTTTTTTAACACAATGAAACTTTGTTTTGAGGAGGTCCACTTACCCCTTGTCGGATTTCTTTTCCTTGTGAATATTTAAGTAATAAATGTTGAAACTTGCTAAGCAATGTTCCTTCTTTCTTAAATATATAGGTAAGCAAACTGCGGCAGCTTTTACTTCAGAAGACCTTTGTCTTATATACTTCCAGCCAGGCAGACTGGTGGGTTTTACATCCAGTTTTGCGGGATTTATATAATGAAACGCTCCTGTTCAGTTTAGCTTGAAGTTCAAAAAAAAATTATGGTAAATATACTAATAAACATTCTGCTTCAACAAAGCTTAGGCTATTTGATAAACTTGGGTGATTATTGAAGGTTGCACTTCATCCTAGCACCATCAGCCAGTGTTTGGATCTTTAAATGTCACAAAAGAGATTATAGCCTAGGACGACATGCCTTACTTTCATTTCACAGATGTGTGTGATCAGACTTAAAAATGAAATTAAGGACATTGTTTACAATATTTTAGAATCTCTTTGAATAATTAATTCTTCCAAAGGGCCCCTCGATTGAAATAATTTTGCTATTGCTCAAGATTTTTTTTTAAAGGCCTGTCCAGAGAAATCAAATTCTTTTATTACTAAACGTTTAGGGACAAAGGAGCCCTGCTGGTGCAGTGGTTAAGTGCTTGGCTATTAACCAAAAAGTCAGCCAGCAGTTCGAACCCACCAGCTGCTCCTGGAAGAAAAGTTGCAGTCTGATTGCATAAAAATTGCAGCCTTGGAAACCCTATGGAGCAGTTCAACTCTGTCCTATAGGGTCTCTATGAGTTGGAATTGACTCAATGGCAACAAGTTTGGTTTTCTGGTTTATAGCAGTAACTGCTTCATGTTACTTATTAGCAAATACATCTTTTTAAAAATAAGCATATTAATGTGATTTAAAACTTACTGTGGATCAGGAAAGACATTTGTACTCAACTGTGGCTATACATTAGGATCACTTGGAGAAATTCTGAAAAACTACTGATGCCTGGGCACAACCACAGAAAAATTAATTCACATTTCCAGGGATAAGACACAGGCAAGGGTTTTCTGTTTGTTTTTGTTATAATTCCCCAAGTGTTGCCAATGTAAAGCCATGCTTGAAACCTCCTTGGTGTGAGCTAGCACACTAAAGCCTGAATTTTATAGTCTGAATTGGGAGAAGTACAGAGTCTATGAGAGGAAGTGTCATTTTAGGAGTGAATTCGAATCAAAACTATTAAAATTAAGTCCGGAAGTGCACACCATCTGGTATTGTATCATCTTGATGATTCCCCAAGGAGGGCTTCAGTAGTTTTTCAGTAAAGAATTACATAAAGATTGTTTCAACACAATCTCATTAAGAAAATTAAGAAGCTTATTCAATAGGTAAACATTGACCATTGCATAGACTTACCAGACTCCTGAAAATAAGCTATCAGTGGAGACTGTAAAATGCATACTTTACCTGTTTGTGGCCATTTTGTGTACAGCATATGTAGCTCCCTCTTACCTCTCTGACTTGTTACTTTCTACTCATCTTCTTGTCCCTCAACGCCTTCCAAGCTGGTTTAATTGATTGTTCCTCAAACGGTACAAGCACGCAAACCTTCCTTGTAGTTGTTTCTTCTACCCCTCTTTTCCTAGGGCACCACCTAATTAAATCCGTCACCTCCATTTAGGCTTTGCTTTAATATCACCTTCTTGGAACAGGTAAGCAAACCTTTACTGTACTTGTTCTCTCAACCTCTCTTTTCCCAGGACACCACTTAATTAAATTATTCTCCTCCATTAAAACTTTTCTGTAATATTACCTTCTAATTGATGGCTTTGTTTCCAATGGACCATTCCTAGTCTATTCTTCCCTTTTATTTTTTTCATAGCACTTATGGCCTTATAATATATATATTTGATTTATTCCAGAATGTAAGTTTAACAAGGGCAAAAATCTCTGTTTGGTCCCTGGATGTATTTCATGCAATCAGACAAATATAAAAAGCTTGGTATATATTTGTGGGAAAAAAATCCATAAATTTTATATAAAAAGGGGTGTCATGTTTATAGATAGATAGAAAGATTTGTATTTTTATTTATTATATTCTGAAGATTTGGCCATTTTTTTAAATATTCTTTGAGCATTTTAATGGGTATAACATTAATTTAAACATTCTGTGATTATCAGAGTTCAGATTCACACTATTAGAATAATGCATGCATGAAATCCTTTAAATTAGTTTGTGTTTTAGAATAAATCCAATAAGGAAACTTGATGAATCAGAGGGTAGAAACATTTTAAAGTTACAGTTTTTTTTTTCTAAATGTAAAAGTAACTAAGGCTCAATACTAATATCTTTTTCAAAAGTGAAAATTAAATAATAGATAAATAAATAAATGTCGAGTGACTTTGTCTTATTATTTCTTCACCAAATAATAAAACATATATACATATAATATGGATATGTGGGTGGGTATTGGTGTGTATTTACCAACATCAAAATATATACCAACATTTCTACATAACCTTGTATTGCAGGTTTGGGAGCAGAATTTTGATTAAATGCTTCTGATAAGTACATTACACTGTGAACAATAATGTATATTTGCAATTAATAAGTTCTATAATATAGGAGGCTGTGTTATAGTTAGAATTCTGTATCATGGTTATTACATTTATATGAATATATTTCAGAAAAGAAATTGGTCTAGATATTTAAAATTAATAATATTATTTTAGGTAATCTTGAAAAATGTTATATGATAATTTCATAAATTCATCTTTCTCTACAAATTGCATTGGTTACTTTTTTCACAGAATAACTAAATAATATTTTATTTTAGTTAATTAATCAAAATAATAAAATACATACTGCCTAGAAAATAATCCTAACAATCTTGAAAACGTATATTCATAACTTATCATCTTAGATTTTTTTTTTTTTAAATTAGGAGAAAGACACGAAATCACTATAGGACAAATATGAAAAACAAACATTTTCCACAGTTTTTGAGGATGTAAATTTTCAAGGAATTTTTCTTTTTAAATCAAACTGTTTTCCTCATCTTAACCTTTCGCCTAATTTCTGAGGCAATGCTGGAAGGTGTTTATGTAAAATAGCTAATCTTTCCCTGATGTCTTGATTCACATTGATTTGCTCCTTCAAAAGCTCCTTTTGTAACTTTTGTCTGAAATATAAAGTTAGTAACTTATCATATGTTTTCTTGTTCAAGTTTGGCTCTGGGCAAAATTGTGAGTTCGCAAAGGTTGTCCAAGATCCTCCTCACCCCTCCTTTCTGCATGCTTTTCCTTTGTAGGAAGCCTCTGACTCAGACACTCTGCACTTTCCTTTCGTAAATGAATGTGCACATAAAACAATGATTTTTCTGTTCGAATATTGACAGCATTGGCTTTTCTCTGATTTGATAGTATAAGCCTCTGTTGCTTTAAAAACTAGTGGGGAATATTCAGTGATTCTAAAATCATATCACATAGCTAACCTGTCATTCCTTCTCTATAAACCTGTAAATATAGGTAAGTTTCTTCAGATCAGAGTTTCAGTGCTGTCTGCATAAGTCTCTGTAAGTTCTAAAGGAAGAGAATGCCTTTTCTGCCTTTTTATGCCCTATAGCAACATACACAATATACATCTATATCAGGAGCTTAATGGACAAATACCGGTTGCCATCAAATTGACCTGATTAGATTCTAGCTCATGGCGAACCCACGTATTTCAGAGCAGAATTTTGTTCTGTAGAGTTTTCAATGACTGTGATATTCTGGAAGTAGATCACCAGGTCTTTCTCCCAAAGTACTTTTGGTTGGATTCAAGCCACCAACTTTTCAGTTAGTAGCCAGCGCGTAACCATTTGTGTCACCCCAGGACTCCATACAGAGGGACATAAAGGATATTGATGTGTGTGATTTTATTTTGTGGATTAGGCTTATCAGAGGGAGCATATCTTCTTGTTTAGGTAAGCATAATTCTGGACATTTCTTTATGTACATATACCTATAAAAATGCAGATAGATATTTGGTCAGAATATTTTTTATAGAATGGGGTAGTAATACACACGAGAGTTTTTTGTAAGATGAAGCATTACTCTTCATTTTATCCAATTTGAACAGGAAAAAGAATCTGAAGTGAGAAAATTGCTGAACTTCATATATTTTTTCACCAAAACTAATATTACTTAAAAGATATTCTGACACTCTTCCCATTGATTTGTAATGCCTAGGTCCCTTGCCTTGAAACTGGGAGGGCCTGTGACTGCTTCAGTGAATAAAGTATGGCAAATTTAATGCCATGTGGCTTCTGAAGTTAGGTCATAAAAATCCATGCAGATTCTACCTAATTCACTTAGGATTCTCACTCTGCAATATTACAAAGCCCCCTTTTTTCTGAAACTGTGTGCTAGTAGACAGGTTAGACATCTCCAGATATGTGAGTGAAGTCATCCTGGACCCTTCAGACTAGCTGTTCCACCAGCTGAGTACCACCTGACTGGTCTCAGTCACTGCCACAGGAAGAGAAGCATCCCTCTGCTCTACTCTGCCCAAATGCCTGACCTATAGAACCTGGGGGACATATTGGAATGCTTGTTGTTTTAAGCTGTTAAGTCTGTGGTAGTTTTTAACATAGTAGAACATAAATGGAACAGCTTTCAAAACAAGAATAAACCCAATGAACTTAAAGAACTGTAATGCTAAAATCTCTGTGCCAAACATTGGAGGTGTGAAGCTGACTCAGGTAGTACGAAGTCCAAAATAAAAGATAAGCCAAGGACTTCAAGAAAAATAATTTAGAGGACGAAATAAAATATTTTTTTTTACAACAATATGATGGAATTCTGGAAAATTTTAACAAGAATAAGAAGGGGTATTATAAATAATACTATAGATTTATGAAGTTATTTTCTGCAAACTTCCTGATTTTATTCCCTTTATCCTTTAGGTCTATTTCTTTTTTTCGGCCAAATCTCTTAAGGTAACTAAATCAATTTTTTCATAAGACAAAAATATATTATTCTTTTTACAGTTTTCTGAAGTGAATAGTATATATGTATGCACACTATATATATATGTACATATATAAATATTTACTATCTATAAAGTATATATAAATATTTACTATATATATAAAAATAGATATTTGTGTACATGCCTAATTGGAAGGAAGGAGAAGTGCCTTGTAACAACAGGAGAAGGCAGCTTGTGAAAAGTGAGATGAAAAAGAGAAGTAGCTTGATATTTACATGAACGATTGGCGCATTCTCAACCAGATTAGGTCTAGAAAGGAATACATTTGCAAACTGAGAATCTGAAACATTATTTGTTTATAACTGTCCTTGCCCACATATTCCTTTGAAAACTCCAGATGTTAATACAGGTTTACACATCTCTTATTTTAAAGACCACTGATTTAGAAACCACAAATACCTCAGATTTTGAATTGACTCAGTGTAGTACCTAACGGTGGGTATGCTGCCTTATGACTCCAGAGTCCACTGAATCTATTGTTATTTATTACTCATTAGCTCCATCAGTGTGAGGATGAGTCCTGAGTAATGCGGAAGAACCTATAATAAATTCCCAGATCAGAGAAGATCAGCTGGCACCAACTGACCTCTAACTGGACAGAAATCATTGATAACAACTTTCATGCTTCTTCTATATTGTTTAATCTGCTGCAACATGAAGACAATGGAATTTTATTGAAAATAATTCTATGATATTTTGAAATTGTATGATATCAATTCCTTCATAATACATTTTTTATTCCCTTGTAGTCCTATTGAATCCAACTAATGGCAACCTCATGTGTACAGAGTAGAACTGCTCCTTAGGGTTTTCAAGGTTGTGACTTTTCGGAAGCAGACCACCAGGCCTGTCATTCAATGCACTTCTGTGTGCATTCAAATAGACAAACTTTCAGTTGGTAGTTGCATGCTTAATCCTTTGCTGCGCCCAGGGACTTTCTATAACCAGTCTCAAATTCACTACATAGTAAAATCACAGTTTTGTAATGATCATATTTCCACCTTTTGTTTCTATAATTACTCATGTGCATGTGATCATTTGGGCCACCCTCATTATCGCTTTACTCCTGCATTTATTCATGTGGCTTAAGACCATGTCTGTCTTGTTCATCACTACGTTCCCAGCAATTAGCCTAGTGCCCGATTGTTAGACAGTATTAAAAAAAAAAAATTGTTGAATGAAGTAATGAACTAATAGAAGCAGGGCAGATGTTTGTCTTAGCTTAATATTACTAGCCCTGCCATTTATTTTCCACTTCTTTGTTTGATCATGGTTTGGAAGAATATAAATTAGCAGCTCCAAAAAAAATAATCACTTTACTTTGTTCCAAGAGTAAAAGTATAAGATGGCATATTCTATTATTATCTCCCTAACATACATTATTTTAGCTTGAGACAAATGTTTTTTAGGTAGGCTACAGTTAAAGAATTTACTTCAATATTAAAATCATAGAGCATGTAAAGGAATGAATTAATAATAATAAACTTAATAATAATTATAAAACAAACTCCTTAATCAGCACAATGGCTTTTGTGCTTAATCTCTAAAAGATCCAAATGTTTACATTTTCCACAAAGTCACCGTTCTTCATAATTCCAGTCAAAATTATGCAGATTCTTTTTCAGTTTAAGCCTTTGTTCAAAATATGTCATTTTATATTCTAAGAGGTGATATCTTTCAGCGACTTATGTCATAATATTACCTTTAATAATTTTAGTACCAAATGGATCCATGACAATTTAGAAAAAAATCACAAAAATTCCATACAAGTCAGTATTAATTAAATACAATTGAACCTTATTTTTCTCTTGTTGAAGACTTATTGCTCAGATGCTTTCATTATTATTACTGTCATTTGACCATTTTTTTGTTTATAAATTCTGTTTAGCCCTTTGAGTATAAGTTTCTTAACTATTGTTTAAGTATATTCATATGTATTCATATTTTTATCTCACAAGTTTTAAAAAGATCTCATATAGAATTCTTTTTGAATAGTTTCTCTGTTTTAAAAGATTTTATTTCCATTGAAAAATTATATTTACAAGATTCTGTGTCTTTTTGTAACCTGCCTAATTAGAATGATCACTGGGCAACCTTTTAATTGACTAATCAAAATATATTTGAATGTTACTGTAAAATTGCTGACCTGTATTTAATATATTTGAAAAGACTATTCCCTGTTCTTTTGATATAGCTTCTATAATAAATTCTAAAAAGTACTTCTCAGCAAAAACGTATTGATTGCAACATGCTTGGTTAAAAGACCAGTAAACAATTTCTTTTTCATGGTGTTCTCCACAGGCCATCTTTGTCCAGCATCTTGAAAACTTCTCCATCTCCTTTGACATGGGTTGATCCAGACTTCCTTTGCTAATAATGACCTGATAATTTACGACTAGCTGTCTTCAGGCTCTTCAGGCTATAGGACTGTAATTCTATTTCACAAGCATTTCTATAGTTTAAGGAGACCACAATGCCAGGAGGTAGAAAGGAAAGAGCTACTTTTCTGATCCTGTCATCATAAAAGCTACAAAATTCATTGTAGTCTGAGTTTTATATCTGAAAATTGAGATGCACTATTAAAAGTAAAGTGTTCAATGTAGTGCTAGGTTACTGAACTGATTGACTTTTGGTCAAATTTTCCTGTAAAATACATTAGCAACTATTTTCTGCACAGCAATTCAAGTGTATTTCAGTTTATTCAATTCATCTTTATGATAAACTGGAGGCACATGAAGAAGCCAACTTGACTCCAGCACTTTTCCTGAACAAGAAAAGACATGTGATATTTAGACCCCATTTTGCAGTTTGGCGGGAGAGCACTTCTTTTCATACAAATCAGACCCAGAAGAGCAATATTAAAATATATCTCATTATAAGTCAATAAAAATGAAAGAATAATTGCCTAGTCTTCAAGATTAGATTATATTACTTGCTTTCCCTATTATTATGCATTCTAATTTTGGATAAATATACTAAAAAGCAACTAAAAGGAAGAAAATAAAATGTTGACCATTTCCTATTACCTTTTTTAGTTTTGTCTTCTTGAGAACTTTAGGAGAAAAGCTATAATAGTCTATAAACGTTTTCTTCACAATTTACATGGCCATGTTTTGTCTCATGTTAAGATTCAGATATATACATTTATACTGGATAATTTGATCTATGGCTTGCCTTTCACTCCTAAATAGCCAGAATTTTTGTTGTTTGCCTTTCACTTTTCATGAGCAAAAGCCAGTCCTCACCTTCTGAATAAAAGGAGAAGTGCTGATGATCTTTTCAACATTAGTCTCCCTCATACTAATGATTACATCACATCCTTTCCAATTGTTCTGGACTCTCCTGCCTTTCTCTCTGGAAACATAAATGGCCCCACGGTGTGAACCTTCATTCTGAACCTGCAGAGGCGGTGAACATCTCTGGATTTCAAGTTCATTATTCTTTCTGGAAACACTGCACCTTTTTCTGAATGATATTTGGGCAAACTTTCTATTACTCAGGGTTAATTGCTAGTGGAAAAACCAACCTCAATTCTTCTGCTTAAGGCTATCTATAGCAATCAGCCCCATTTATTAATAAAAATTCTATATTCTATTTCAAAGGCACCAAAAGATGCACTGCCTTAAAGTTTATTTAGATTCTTTATGTAAATTCTTTTTAAAAGCTTTCATTAAGTATTATTATGCTAGTAAATGACTTTGCTATTAGAATTATCTTGCAATTGCACTGATTATTATGCAGTGTAAAAGATACTCAAATTATGTTTTCTCCCTCATAAGTATTACTGCACAAAATCTTCGCTTAGCTGAATTTTACCTGGAGTAGCCAACTTAAATCAATTTTTAAAAACCTTATTATAGTGGAAATACTTTACTACAAGCTGATAACCAACTTTTCTTTCACCTTTTAATCCATTACCAACCACAAAATGTTGCTTATTAAATATATTAAGGAGTTGTTAAATATCAATAGCTAATTTGTTTTTCTGAAAATATGTTAATATTAAATTTGTTGCAAAGTATAATGTTACCTATAATTTGTGTTCTGAAAATTGTGTACATGTTTCTTAAAATACAACTCATCTTAATTATAAGTTAACCAGTACATTCTTTGAAACGGCCCATTTATTTATAAAATATATATTGGCCATTACTATATACCATTATTCATATAGTGGTTAATATTGTAGTCTCTGAAAAGAGTGTTGATCACTCCCGCCCTCTTAATTAGTGAAGTAACTATCTTACTGTGGGTATATTACTTAAAAGAGGTACTTCAGTTTCTTAATCAATAAATGGGGAGGATAATATTACTTTCCTCATTGCTTTGTTGTATGGACTAAATGGACTGGAATAATTCCTGGCACATAAGTTTTATTATTATTGTTTTTACTTTTACCAGGAATAGCTGTTGCTTTCAAGTCAATTCTGACTCACAGAGACCTTATCAGACAGAGTAGAACGTCCCCATTGGGTTTCCAAGGATTTGAACTGTCAACATTTTGGTTAGCAGCCGAGCTCTTAACTACTATGCCACAAGGGTTCCTTTGGCAGGAATAGAGAGTTAAAAAAGGTAAATAAGGTTTTATATATTTCAGGACAGAGGTAATAAATTAACTAATAAACTCATCTAATTGCTAATTGTAATGAATGCAGTGAATGAAAATATTAGGGAGTTATGAGGGAAAAAAGAAAAAAAAACAACTTACGTTGGTACATTCAAAAGATGCAGAATTTCCCTAAATGGAACATATCCTTTCAGAAGGAAAAATACAACACCACACACATGACTCTACTCTTGAGCTTTGTGCCATGAAAGAAGACTAAGGAAAGAACACTGGAAGCAGAAAAAGAAAGATCATTTCTACTTACTGGAACCTCGGACAGTTTAGCAGCAATCGAGTTGAATTTTATAGGATTGTCAGGGTTTAGATTTGCTGAGTGAGTCGAAGAAAAGGAACTCCATGTAAAGAGATCAGAGTAAGCAAGGGCATGCCTTTAACATAATGGCGTATACTAGGACGTAAGTTTTCGTGGAACGTGTATGTAAATAAAATCTATAATGAGTCTGTTTTCCATTTATTTAATTATAAAAAAAAGACCCAATTTCTATATAAAATGATCTCCCTCTAAAACATAAAATAAGTTCCGGATCCCCAAAAAATGAGATATAAGTGTCTAACAAGACAAAATACAGCATGGTAATGTTTGGCTTTCTTTCCTTTTTTTTTAATGACTGTGACTATATGGCATTATAGTTCTCTGTTATGCTTTGTGGAAATTATAGTTGCCTCCATAAATATACTTCTCTAGTATCCTTTGTTTGAATACTGCTGTTCATTGTGTTCTCTGAGGACTAGTATTGATCTAAAAATTGCTTTAAGTCTGCAATGAGATAAGTACAGAAATTGAAAGTGAGCATATAGAAAATTATATACATTTTGATGGAGTAATTTTATGTGGCTTTATATTGTGTATATTTTTAGATTTTTCTAATTATTCACTTTTATTGTTTGCTACAGATTGGGAATTTATAAAACAAAACAAAACAAAAATGTCTTTACCAATCAGAGTTTGAAAACATTGCATTTGTATTTTTTTAAAAGTCTTCATGGTATAATGGAGAGCCCAGTTATTTTCATAATTGTTATTTGTATGCTGATCTTACTACAGATTAAGCTGAACTTTGAAATTTGGGGTTTAACTAAAATCACAAAATGGTAACCTAGGAAAATCACAAGTCAGTAGATGCCAAGTTAGTGGCTATTTTTAAACTCATGTTCACATAGAAAGCAATAAAATAGTACTGTCCATGGATGTGTAAGTAAAATTCAAGCAACACATACCAAATTTACTTCAGACAGTCTAAGTATGTATCAATTTCCCTGTTTTAAATTAACCTATAGGGAATAACAATTCTCAAAAACATACAAAATCTTTTCCTAACCATCTCTGGGTGAGTTCTGGTCCTGAAAAGCTGAGAGCCAGATCCTGAACCCATCCCAGTTGCACCAAGTATAAAGATTACTTGATAGCCTTCCTCAAGTCCTTCCAGCTCCTACAGAGTAGGATTTTCTTTTAGAGTATAGCTTGAGGGTAAATTAACCAATCCACCCCTATTGAGAGTTTATAATTATGTACTGGTGTACCTGCGACTTTTCAGGAGACAAAAAAACATTTACATTTCTTTCCAAAAAACAATTTGATGCCAGAATCTTTCTTTTAGAAACTGGTGAGTTGCAACTAGGACTTACTTCTGTGCAACCTTTGAAGTGAAGTGAGACACATATTGGGAGACTCCTGAGAAGGTCTCAGTTGGGGACCTTCTCAATAGAGAATCAATTGAGCTAAAGAATCAAAAGAACTTTAAGACATTAATGATTAATCCTTACACTGTGGATCTCCAAATAAAAGCTTATTAGATGCAACAGAGCTGTTCTAGAAAATGTATATATCTCACCCTATGTACAACAGAACGAAACACTGCCCAGTCCTGTGCCGTTCTCACAATCAGTTTTAAGCTTGAGGCCATTGTTGCAGCCACTGTGTCAATCCGTCTCATTGTGGGTCTTCCTCTTTTTTGCTGACCCTCTACTTCACCAAGCATGACGTTCTTCTCCAGGGACTGGTATTTCCTGATAACATGTCCAAAGTATGTGAGACGAAATCTCGCCATCCTTCCTTCTAAGGAGCATATGGCTGTACTTTTCCAAGACGGATTTGTTCGTTCTTCTGGCAGTCCATGGTACACTCCATATTCTTTGCCAAGACTGTAATTCAAAATCATCATTTTTTCTTTGTTCTTCCTTATTCATCATTAACGTTATGTCGTTGTTGTTGTTAGGTGCCACCAAATGGGTTCCAACTCATAGCGACCCTATGCACCACAGAACAAAACACTGCCCAGTCCTGTGCCGTTCTCACAATCAGTTTTATACTTGAACCCATTGTTGCAGCCACTGTGTCAATCTATCTCGTTAACGGTCTTTCTCTTTTTCACTGACCCTGTACTTTATCAAGCATAACAGCCTTCTCCAGGGACTGATACCTCCTGACAATATGTCCAAAGTATGTAAGACGTAGTCTCGTCATCCTTCCTTTTAAGGAGTATTCTGGTTGTACTTCTTCCAAGACAGATTTGTTCCTTGTTTTGGGAGTCCATGGTATATTCAATATTCTTCATCAACACCACAATTCAAAGGCATCGATTCTTCTTCGGTCTTCCTTATTCATTGTCCAGCTCTCGCATATGTATGATGTGAATGAAAACACCATGGCTTGGGTCAGGCACACCTTAGTCTTCGAGGTGATATCTTTGCTTTTCAACACTTTAAAGAGGTCTTTTGTAGCAGATTTGCCCAGTGTAATGTGTCTTTTGATTTCCTGACTGCTGCTTCCATGGGTGTTGGTTGTGGGGCCAAGTAAAATGAAATACTTGACAACTTCAATCTTTTCTCCATTTAACATGATGGTGCTTATTGGTCCAGTTGTGAGGATTTTTGTTTTCTTTATGTTGAGGTATAATCTATACTGAAGGCTGTGGTCTTTGATCTTCACCAGTAAGTGCTTCAAGTCCTCTTCACTTTCAGCAAGCAAGGTTGTGTCATCTGCATAATGCAAGTTGTTAATGAGTCTTCCTCCAATCCTGATTCCCTGTTCTTCTTCATATAGTCCAGCTTCTTGGATTATTTGCTCAGCATACAAATTGAATATGTATGGTGAAAGGAGACAACCCTGACTCACACCTTTCCTGACTTTAAACCACACAGTATCCCCTTGTTCTGTCTGAAGAACTGCCTCTTGATCTGTGTACAGGTTCCTCATGAGCACAATTAAGTGCTCTTGAATTCCCATTCTTCACAATGTTATCCATAATTTGTTATGATTCACGCAATCGAATGTCTTTGTGTAGTCAATAAAACAGGTAAACATCTTTCTGGTATTCTCTACTTTCAGCCAGGATCATTCTGACATCAACAATGATATCCCTAGTTTCACATCCTCTTATGAATCCAGCCTGAATTTCTGGTGGTTTCCTGTCAGTATACTACTGCAGCCACTTTTGAATGATCTTTAGCAAAATTTTACTTGTGTATGATATTAATGATATTGTTCGATAATTTCCACGTTCAGTGGGATCACCTTACTTGGAATAGGCATAAATATGGATCTCTTCCAGTCAGTTGGCCAGGTAGCTGTCTTCCAAATTTCTTGGCATAGATGAGTGAACTCTTCCGGCACTGCATCCATTTGTTGAAACATCTCAATTGATACTCTATCAATTCCTGCAGCCTTGTTTTATGCCAATGCCTTCAGTGCAGCTTGCACTTCTTCCTTCAGTACCATCGGTTCCTGATAAAATATGCTACCTCTTGAAATGGTTAAATGTTGACCAATTCTTTTTGGTATAATGACTATGTATTCCTTCCATCCTCTTTTGATGCTTTCTGCACTGTTTAATATTTTCCCCATAGAATCCTTCACTATTGCAACTTGAGGCTTGAATTTTTTCTTCAGTTCTTTCAGCTTAAGAAATGCCAAGCGTGTTCTTCCCTTTTGATTTTCTATCACCAGTTCTTTACCCATGTCATTATAATACTTTACTTTGTCTTCTCACGCAGCCCTTTGAAATCTTCTGTTCAGTTCTTTTACTTCATCATTTCTTCCTTTTGCTTTAGCTACTCGACACTCTAGCAAGTTTCAGAGTCTTTTCTTTCTTTCTTGTCTTTTTTAATGACCTCTCGCTTTCTTCATGTATGATGTCCTTGATGTCATTCCACAACTCGTCTGGTCTTCGGTCATTAGGGTTCAATACATCAAATCTATTCTTGAAATGGTCTCTAAATTCAGGTGAGATATACTCAAGATTGTACTTTGGTTCTCATGGACTTGTTCTAATTTTCTTCAGTTTCAACTTGAACTTGGAGACGAGCAACTGATTGTGTGTTCCACAGTCAGCCCCTGGCCTTGTTCTGACTGATGATATTGAGGTTTTCTATCATCTCTTTCCACAGATGTAGTCGATTTCATTCCTGTGTATTCCATCTGGTGAATGCACGTGTCTGTCAGTTTGTCATACTGTGTGGGCTTGTGTGTTGCTGTGATGCTGGAAGCTATACCACCAGTACTCAGATACCAGCAGGGTCACCCATGGCAGACAGGTTTCAGCTGGGCTTCCAGACTAAGACACACTAGGAAGAGAGACCTGGCAGTCTACTTCTGAAAAGAATTAGCCAGTGAAAACCTTAAGAATAGCAGCGGAACATTGTCTGATATAGTGCTGGAAGATGAGTCCCGAAGGTTGGAAGGCACTCAAAAGACAACTGGGGAGTATCTGCCTCCTCAAAGTAGAGTTGACCTTAATGACATGAATGAAATCAAGCTTTCGGGAACTTCATTTGCTGATGTGGCACAACTCAAAATAAGAAGAAACAGCTGCAAACATCCATGAATAATCGGAACATGGAATGTATGAAGTATGAATCTAAGAAAATTGAAAATTGTCAAAAATGAAATGGAAAACATAAACATCAATATCCTAGGCATTAGTGAGCTGAAATGGACTGGTATTGGCCATTTTGAAGTGGACAATCTTATGGTCTACTATGTTGGGAATGACAACTTGAAGAGGAACGGCATTGCATTCATCATCACAAAGAAAATTTCAGGATCTATCCTGAAGTACAACGCTGTCAATGATAGGATAATATCCATATGCATACAAGGAAGATCAGTTAACACGACTATTATTCAAATTTATGCACCAAACGCTAAGGGCAAAGATGAAGACACTGGAGATTTTTACTAACTTCTTCAGTCTGAAATTGATAGAACACGCAATCAGGATGCAATGATTATTACTGGTGATTGGAATGGGAAAGTTGGAAACAAAGAAGAAGCATTGGTAGTTGGAAAATATGGTCTTGGTGATAGAAATGATGCTGGAGATGGCATGATAGAATTTTGCAAGACCAATGATTTTCTCACTGAAAATACCTTTTTTCACCACATAAATGGCAACTATACACATGGACCTCACCAGATGGAACACACAGGAATCAAATAGACTACATCTGTGGAAAGAGACAATGGAAAATCTCAATATCATCAGACAGAACAAGGCCAGGGGCTGACTGGGGAACAGGCCATCAACTGCTCATATGAAAGTTCATTAACTTCATAAAGGTTAGGATTTACAAAACATAGTATAATCACATCCGATCATAAAATGGTGGACAACCACACAATCCTGGGAATCATGGCCTAGGCAAGTTGATACACATTTTTGGGGGGTACAGTTCAATCTATAACACTACCTTTGTAGACGTGGGAAGTAGTGCAGGCAATTTGAATCTGCATTTTATTAAGCCATTTGCCAAAGTCTTACACAATATTCTTGGAGATATGATGAATAATGATAATTCAGGGATTGTTTCTATGTATTCCTAAATGCCTGGCACATTGTATTTATTAATCTCTGATTCCCTGGAGAGAGGTGACTAATAGGTTATTTAGGAATTATGATGGATCAATTATGTTCTATTATTTTTAAATGAAAACTTTATGTAAACACATGGATTTGTGATTGACAACAGCATTCAAAGACCTGCATTTGTTAAAATAATGAGAAATCTAAAAGGTTTTGACAATTTTGAGAAATGGGTAGACACTAGAAGAAATTTAATAAGTGAACTTCTTTTTTTTTTTTTTTTACCTTCTTGTCTCAATTAGAATTTTTTTTTTTAATTGTACTTCAGGTGAAGATTTACAGAACAAATAGTTTCTCATTAAGCAGTCAGTACACATATTGTTTTATGGCATTGGTTAACAACCCCACGACATGTCAACCTTCTCCCTTCTCGAACTTCTTTTTTTTTTTGGTGAAAATATATATAGCCAAAGATACACTACTTCAAAAATTTCTACCCACAGGCGGGGCAAGATGGCGCTCTAGGCAGAAGCACCACGCTGTCCCTTCACAGCAAAGATCCAAAAAACTAAGCCTAACAGAGAATCAACAATCCTGAAACCCTAGAACAGCAAATGAAGAGATAAAGAACTCAGCCAAACACCAAACGGAGTGAGAATACTAAAAGAGAATGGAGAGCGAGGAGAGACTCAGGCAGAGATTCCTTACCAGCTAACGCAGCGCAGATCCACCATCTTGGATTCCTATCGGAGACCAGCGAACGGGAGAGCAGCCTTGCAGAGCATCTGGTGGGAGACAGAACGACCGGTAAACTGTGGTGTGGGCTCTCCCACCCCCTACCCCTCTCCGCCTCAGCTGGGGATCCCCTGCTTTCCGTGGCCAGGGTCCCTGGGCTGGGGGGAGCCAGAGCTTGGATTCCACGTGCCCAGGCTGGCGGCTTTCTGGGGGCTGTTTGCTGGCTGCTGGTGAGGTTTTTTCTGCCGCCTCCCCCTCCTTTTGCCTGGGTGCCTGGTTCCGAGTGCCGTCTCTGCTCTCTCCTGTGGGGCTGTAGGGCTGCGTTCGGGCGTGTGGCTGTTTCCAGGTCTGGGCTCCCGCGCTGGTGGGATCCTGGGGCCTTTGTTCGTTCGCCCCTCTGCTTTCCGTGGCCAGAGTCCCTGGCCGACTCTCCCAGACCTCATAGCTGCATTGGTGGGATCCCTGGGAACTTTGCAGTTCTTTAACTTTTCTGATTTTTATTTGGTCATTCTTTCCTTTTCTTTCTCTTCCCCCTTCTGGTTTCCTCCATCCCATAGTCTCTCATCTGTACATTCCAACTACAAGCTCCCCTAGCATTCTTTTATGTTTGTATGCTTTTTGCTCCTGCTCCTCTCTCCTCACTCCCATATCCAGCTTAGCTTCACACATAACCATCTTCCCGCTGCACCCTACCTACCTGCACCATGCACTAGACATCACACCACCAAGCGGTGCAGGCACGCCCTATTGGAACCTGCCCAGCACTGACTACCGACCGTCCTGGTGGCTGCGGTGAGTGCCACAAGCAACCCGTCCCAGTGGCTCCTCCTCAGCTAGATCTGCCCAGCTGTACCACAAGGACGAAACAAACAAACAAAAAAAATCTACAATCAATAAACGAGAGAAATATCTACTGAATGCCCTGAAAACAGCAAACAATATCAAAACATTTACAAAAACAAGACAAGATGGCTCCAATAGGCGTCCAAATTAAAACACCAGATAACTCTCCTGTGGAAGAAAATGCACTAGAAATACCTGATACGGAACTCAAATCACTAATACTCGGAATTCTCCAAGAACTGAGGCAAAAAGCTGACAAACATGAGGAAAAAATAGACAAATTTATGGAAAATACAGACAAAAAATTGGAAGAATTCAGGAAGATGATGCAGGAACAAAATGCCAAAATAAATTCACAACTCGAAATTATACAAAAACAACAATTAGAAATCCAAAAGATAAACAACAAGATTTCAGAAATGGACGGTGTCATAGAAGGGCTGAGAAGTAGATTTGAAACCATGGAAGACAGGATCAGTGGAACTGAAGACAAACACTTGGATACAACTCTGTTTCAGGAAAACTCAGAAAAAAGAACAAAGAAAAATGAAGAGAGCCTGAGAGTTATGTGGGACACAATTAAAAGCAAAAACTTACGAGTGATTGGCATACCAGAACAGGGGGAGAAAACAGAAAACACAGAGAGGATCATTGAAGAACTGCTGACAGAAAACTTTCCCAACATCATGAAAAATGAAAAGCTGGCCATCCAAGAAGCTCAACGAACCCCATATAGAAGAGACCCCAAAAGAAAATCACCAAGACATATCTTATTCACACTCGCTAAAACTGAAGACAAACAAAGAATCCTGAGAGCAGCTCATGAAAAACAAGAAGTCACATACAGAGGAGAAACAATAAGACTAAGATCAGATTATTCAGCAGAAACCATGCAGGCAAGAAGGCAATGGGATGACATATATAAAATCTTGAAAGAAAAAAATTGTCAGCCAAGATAATATATCCTGCAAAACTCTCATTCAAATTTGATGGTGAAATTAGGTCATTTCCAGATAAACAGAAACTAAAGGAATATGCAAAAGTCAAACCAAACTTACAAAAATTATTAAAGGGAGTTCTTGGATCTTAGGACAAACAGCTTCAGCCCTCAGGCAGGACCTAGGACCTAGGACACAGTTTCACATGAACCAGATACCATTCTAGGAACAGAACTACAGAGGACTTTCCAAAAACAAAATATATACAACAGGGAATCTGAGAAATCAATCAAAGGATGACAACAACATCAAAACAATGAAAGAGGGAACAAACGGCATAGGTATAGAACCTTCTAAAGGAGAGGAAGGCAAGGCGATACCAATTAATGGTAGACTGCTTCAAAATTACAAAGATAAGGGTAAAATTCATGGTAACCACAAAAAAAGTTAACAAACCAACTCATAAAAATAAAGACAAAAAACATAAAGTCTCAACAAAAACAAAACCTACAAAAACAAAAGAAGTGAACACAAAATACACAAACAAAAGTAACTCAGCACAAGAGAGTAAGAAGAACAAAGAAAACTTCCACATCACAAAAAAAAGCACTACAAAATGACAGCAACAAACTTCCATTTATCAATAATTACACTGAACGTAAATGGACTCAATGCACCCATAAAGAGACGGATAGTGGCAGAATGGATAAGAAAACAGGATCCATCAATTTGCTGTCTATAAGAGACACACCTTAGAAACAAAGATATGAATTTACTAAAAATCAAAGGTTGGAAAAAAATATATCAAGCTAACAACTATCAAAAAAGAGCAGGAGTGGCAATTCTAATCTCAGATAAAATAGACTTTAAAACAAAATCTACCATAAAAGACAAAGAAGGACACTATATAATGATTAAGGGGATGATCCACCATAAAGACATAACCATAATAAATATCTATGCACCCAATGACAGGGCTCCAAAATACATAAAAAAACCTCTAACAGCACTGAAAAGAGAAATTGACAGTTCCACAATAATAGTAGGAGACTTCAACACACCACTCTCAGTAAAGGACAGAACAACTAAAAAGAAACTCAGCAAAGATACAGAAGACCTAAAGGACACAATCAGCCAACTGGACCTCATAGACATATATAGAACAATCCATCCAACCGCTGCAAAGTACAGATTCTTTTCCAATGCACATGGAACGTTCTCCAGAATAGACCACATCTTAGGCCACAGAGCAATCCTCAACAAGATCCAAAATGCTGAGATAATTCACAGTATCTTCTCTGACCACAATGCCATCAAGGTAGAAATTAACACTAGAAAGAGCAAGGGAAAAAAATCAAACACATGGAAACTGAATAATAATCTGCTTACACATCAATGGGTAATAGAAGAAATCTGAGATGGAATTAAAAAATTCCTAGAATGAAATGAAAATGAAAACACATCATACCAAAACCTTTGGGACACAGCAAAGGCAGTCCTCAGAGGACAATTTATAGCAATAGATGCACATATCCAAAAAGAAGAAAGGGACACAATCAAAACATTAACTACAGAACTCAAACAAATAGAAAGAGAATAGCAAAAAAAGCCCACAACCACCAGAAGAAAGAAAATAGTAAAGATCAGAGCAGAAATAAATGAAATAGAGAACAGAAAAACAATAGAAAGAATCAACAAAACCAAAAGTTGGTTCTTTGAAAGAATCAACAAAATCGACAAACCACTGGCCAAACTGACAAAAGAAAAACAGCAGAGGGCACAAATAACCCAAATAAGAAATGAAATGGGGGACATTACAACAGACCCAACCGAAATAAAAAGGATTATAACAGAATATTATGAAAAACTATATTCCAACAAATTTGAAAACCTAGAGGAAATGGATAAATATCTAGAAACATACGGCCTACCCAAACTACAACAAAGTGATATTGAAAATCTGAACAGACCCATAAAAAGAGAAGAGATTGAAAAGGTAATAAAAAAACTCCCAACCAAAAAAAGCCCTGGCCCAGATGGCTTTACTGGAGAATCCTACAAAACATTTACAGAAGAGCTCGTACCAGTTCTACTCAAGCTATTTCAGAGCATAGAAGAGGAAGCAACACTTCCAAATTCATTCTATGAAGCTAGCATAACGCTGATACCAAAAACAGGCAAAGACATCACAAAAAAAGAAAATTACAGACCAATATCTCTCATGAATATAGATTCAAAAATTCTGAACAAAATTCAAGCCAATAGAATTCAGTATCGTATCAAAAAAATAATACACCACGACCAGGTAGGATTCATACCAGGTATGCAAGGATGGTTTAACATTAGAAAATCCATCAACGTAATCCACCACATAAATAAAAGGAAAGAAAAAAATCACATGATCATCTCAATTGATGCAGAAAAGGTTTTTGACAAAGTCCAACACCCATTCCTGATAAAAGCTCTCAATAAAATAGGTATAGAAGGGAAATTTCTCAACATAATAAAGGGCATCTATGCAAAACCAACAGCCAACATCATTCTTAATGGAGAGAGGCTGAAAACATTCCCCTTGAAAACAGGAACAAGACAAGGATGCCCTTTATCACCACTCCTATTTAACATTGTGCTGGAAGTTCTAGCTGGAGCAATCAGGCAAGAAAAAGAAATCAAGGGCATCCAAATTGGTAATGAAGAAGTTAAACTGTCCCTGTTTGCAGATGATATGATACTATACATAGAAAACCCTAAAGACTCCACGAGAAATTTACTGGAACTAATAGAAAGATTCAGCAGAGTAGCAGGATACAAGATAAACATTCAAAAATCAGTTGGATTCCTATACACCAGTAAAGAGAACGATGAAAAGGAGATCAGGAAATCAATACCATTTTCAATAGCCCCTAAAAAAATAATAATACTTAGGAATAAATCTCACCAGGAATGTAAAAGACCTATACAAAGAAAACTACAAAACACTGCTGCATGAAATCCAAAGGGATCTACATAAATGGAAAAACATAACATGCTCATGGATAGGCAGACTCAACATTGTGAAAATGGCAATTCTACCTAAAGCAATCTACACATACAATGCAATCCCGATACAAATACCAACAGCATTCTTCAAAGAGATGGAAAAACTAATTATTAACTTTATATGGAAAGGGAAGAAACCCCGAATAAGTAAAGCACTACTGAAGAAGAAGAATAAAGTTGGAGGATTCACACTACCTGACTTGAGAACCTACTATACAGCTACTGTTGTCAGAACAGCCTGGTACTGGTACAACAACAGAGACATTGACCAATGGAACAGAATTGAGAACTCAGATGTAAATCCATCCACCTACGGTCACCTGATCTTTGACAAGGGCTCAAAATACATCAAATGGGGAAAAGACAGTCTTTTTTAACAAATGGTGCTGGCAAAACTGGATATCCATTTGTAGAAAAATGAAACAGGACCCATACCTCACACCATATACAAAAACTACTTCAAAATGGATCAAAGACCTGAATATGAAGCCTCAAACTATAAAATTCATAGAAGAAAAAATAGGACCAACACTTCAGGCCTTAATACATGGCATTAACAGGATACATACCATAAACATCAACACAAAAAACCCAACAGATAAACTAGATAACTGGGATCTTCTAAAAATCAAACAACTATGCTCTTCAAAAGACTTCACCAAAAGAGTCAAAAGAGAACCTACAGACTGGGAAAAAATTTTTGGACAGTACAAGTCAGACAAAGGTCTAATCTCCATAATCTACAAGAAAATCCAACACCTCTACAACAAAAAGACAACCAATCCTATCAAAAAATGGGCAAAGGAAATGAACAGACACTTCACCAAGGAAGACATTCAAATGGCCAACAGACACATGAGGAAATGCTCGCGATCACTAGCCATTAGAGACATGCAAATTAAAACCACAATGAGATACCATCTCACCCCGGCATTACTGGCACGAATCAAAAATACTGGAAATAACAAATGTTGGAGGGGCTGCGGGGAGATGGGAACTCTTATACACTGCTGGTGGGAATGTAAAATGATACAACCATTTTGGAAAATGATATGGCGTTTCCTCAGAAAGCTAGAAATAGACATACCATTCGATCCAGCAATCCCACTCCTAGGAATATATCCTAGAGAAATAAGAGTCATCACTCGAATAGACATATGCACACCTATGTTCATGGCAGCATTGTTCACAATAGCAAAACGATGGAAACAACCTCGATGTCCATCAACAGAGGAATGGATTCACAAACTATGGTACATACACACAATGGAGTACTATGCAATGAGAAAGAACAACAATGAATCTGTGAACCATCTCATAACATAGATGAAACTGGAGGACATTATGCTGAGTGAAATAAGTCAATCACAAAAGGACAAATACTGTATGAGACCTCTATTGTAAAAACCCATGAAAAAATTCACATGCAAAATGTAACAATCCATGTTGGTTACCAGGGATGGGAGGGGAGTGGGGGGAAATACTAAATAGGCAATAGATAAGTGGTACCTTGGGTGAGAGGTGAGATAGTACACAGTACAGGGGAAACTAACACAACCTGCACAAGGAAAGGTCATGGAGGCCCTATAGACACATTCAAACCCCCTGAGGGACTGAGTTGTTGGACGGAGGGCTCTGGGGACCATGGTCTCGGAGAACATCTACCTCAATCGGCATGACACTACTTATAAAGATAATGCTCTACATTCTACCTTGGTGAGTAGTGTCTGGGGTCTTAAAAGCCTATGAGCGGCCATCTAAGATACTCCACTGGTCTCACCCCTTCGGGAACAAGGGAGAATGAAGACAACAGGATTCAATGAAAAGATTAGTCCAAACGACAAATTGTCCACAGCTACCAAGGCCTCCACCGGACTGAGTCCAGTACAGCTAGATGGTGCCCGGCTACCACCACTGACTGCTCTGACCAGGATCACAACAGAGGGTTATGGGGTTCTGGGCAGAGCTGGAGAAGGATGTAGAGCATAATATTAACTCCCAAAAAAAAAAAAAAAAAGACCAGATTTACTGGCCTAAAGAATACTAGAGAAACCTCAAGAGTGTGGCCCCCAGACACCCTTTCAGCTCACAGGTGAAGTTACCTTCGAGGTTCGATGTTAAGCCTGGGAATGGACAGCCCAGTAAAACTAAATGGGACTAACGAGGTACAGGAGTCCGGTGACAAGGGCCAGAAGGCAGAGGGGGAGTAGGAAACTGATGATAAGGAACACAAATTGAATAAGGACACTGTCAATGTATTGTGAGATTGTTGACCACTGCTATAGGGCAACATTTGTAGTAACTATTAAATGGGAGGCTGTTTTGTCCTGTAAGCCTTCATCTTGGGCGAGCATGGCAGCACAATTGGAAGAGCATAGTCAATATCACTTAAATGTGTAAGTAAAAAGTTTTGAAACGGTGTTTAAAAAAAAAAAAACAAATGAGACTAATGAGGTACAGTAGTCCAGTGACAAGGGCCAGAAGACAGAAGGGGACAAGGATGTCCCCTGGTGATAGGGAACACAAGGTGGAGTAAGGATATTCTTGATGTGCTGTGAGATTGTTAACCATTGTCATAGGGCAACATGTGTAGTAACTGTTAAATGAAAAACTATTTTGTTCTGTAAGCCTTCATCTTAAGTGAGAATAACAGCACAACTGGAAGAGCGTAGTCAATGTCACTGAACTGTGAATGTAGAAATTCTTGAAACGGTGTATCTTTGGCCATCTGTAATTTTCATCAAAAAAAAAAAAAGTTTGAGAATTTAGAGGCTTAATACGTTGTGGGGTTGTTAACCAATGTCATAGAACAACATGTGTACTACTATTTCATGAGAAACTATTTGCTCTGTAAGCTTTCACCTGAAGTACAATAAAAAAAAAAAAAAAAATTTCTACCTGCACAGCTCAGTGACATCAGTTATGTTCTTCCACTTGTGCTTCTATTCTCACTTTAGTTGAAGGTTTACAGAACAAAATAGTTTCTCATTTAACAGTTAGTACACGTGTTGCCCTATGACAATGGTTAACAACCCCACTACATGTCAACACTGTCCTTACTCAACCTTGGATTCCCTATCACCAGCTTTCCTGTCCTTTCTGCCTTCTAGTCCTTGTCCTTGGACTGCTGTGCCTCATTAGTCACATTTTGTTCCATGGGGCTGTCCAATCCCCAGCTGAATAGTGAACCTCAGAAGCGACTTCACCACTGAGCTAAAAGGGTGTCTGGGGGCCATACTCTCAGAGTTTCTCCAGTCTCTTTCAGGCCAGTAAATCTGGTCCTTTTTTGTGTGTTAGAATTTTGTTCTACATCCTTCTCCAGCTCTGTCCAGAACCCTCTGTTGTGATCACGGTCAGAGCAGTCAATGGTGGTAGCCAGGCACCATCTAGCTGTACCGGCCTCAGTCTGGTGGAGGCCTTGGTAGCTGTGGTCCATTAGTCCTTCGGACTAATCTTTTCCTTGTATCCTGTTTTCTTCATTCTCCCTGCTCCTGAAGGGATGAGACCAGTGGAGTATCTTAGATGGCTGCTCACAGGCTTTTAAGACCCCAGACGCTACTCACCATACTCTTTATAAACTGTGTTATGCCAGTTGAGCTAGATGTTCCCCAAGACCATGGTGCCCACAGCCCTCTGCCCAGCAATTCAGTCCCTCAGGGATTTTGGATGTGTCTATGGGGCTTCCATGACCTTTTCTTGCACAAGTTGTGCTGGTTACCCCATTATTGTGTACTGTCTCACCCTTCACCGAAGATACTACTTAGCTATTGCCTATTTAGGATTTCCCCCCACCCACCCCTCGCAGCCCTCGTAACCAACAAAGATTACTCTTTGTGTGTAAACTTTTTCATGGGTTTTTACAATAGAGGTCTCATACCATGTTTGTCCTTTTGTGATTGACTTATTTCACTCAGATTAATGTCCTCCAGTCTCATCCATATTATGAGATGATTCACAGATTCATCATTGTTCTTTATCATTGCATGGTACTCCATTGTGTGTAATGTACCATAGTTTGTTTATCCATTCCTCTGTTAATGGGCATGCATTTCTATGTTTAAAAAAATCAAGAATAAAGCCACAAATTAGGAATCTCAACACTAAAGGTGAGTTTTTTTTTTTAATTTTCATTCAAGATTTCAAGGTTAATAGGCTTCATTTTGCACGGTATAAAGTGAAAATAAGACCCATATTTAGTTAAAAATGTATCTTTTTGATAAGATGATTTTTGCATGTGCATGTTTTATAATGTTTTACATTTTATTTAAGCGTAAGACAAAGGTTATAAAGAAATAGAAATTTTAAAAATACTAATTAAGTAATTAAGTTATTTTATTATTTTAAAGAGGATAAATAATAAATATTTTAATACTTGTAATTTTTCTTACAATATTCATAATACCATAAAGATAAGAATAATAAATAAATGCAAAGATATGTGGAAAATTCATATATGTAAAGGAAACTATGAAAAAGAACATAATTATCCTTGTGGGTTGAAAAGATTATCAGATATGCTAAGGTGCTGATACTGCAATAATCATTTAACCAAGATATGTTCTCTTTTTCTTTTATCATAATGAAGCTATCTAACTAGCTGCAGGGCATGTTATAAAGATTAATTACTTCATTTTTGTAAGAGTTCATAAAGTTTAATAATATTAAGTAAAAGGACAAATGAAAGATTGAGGTAAGAACTATTAAGCATTGTTACAAACTCATCCATTATCACTTATCAGGATGAAGGTCAGCATTCTACTTGCAACATTTATTAATATACAGTCAAAACCCATGAGAAAATTTCTATTAAAAAATTCAAGAATACACTGTATACACTGTGTGTATACATATTATGAAGGATCCCTGGTGGCACAGTGGTTAAGCACTCGGCTGCTACCCCAAAAGTTCAGGTTCGAACTCACCAGCTGCTCTGTGGGAGAAAAAAGTTGCAGTCTGCTGCTTTAAACCCTATGGGGCATTTCTACTCTGTCCTGCATGGTCACTATGAGTTGGAATCAACTTTACAATGAGTTCTTTTTGTTTTTTTTAATATATGAAGGTCTTAATTAAACCTCGACAAACCTCCATGCTAACATTTAAAAAAACCAAAAAACCAAACCCATTGCTGTGGAGTTCATTTTGACTTATAGAGACCATATAAGACGGGGTAGAAATGCCCCATAGGATTTCCAAGGTTGTAAATCTTTACAGCAGCAGACTGCCACATCTTTCTCCCTCAGAGCTGCTGGTGGGTTCAAACCCAACCTTTTGGTTAGTAGCCATGCACTTTAATCACTGCTCCACCAGGGCTCCTTTTTTAGCGCTTACCTTCCTTTTTCATTTATGACAATGTACTCTGTATTATTATTATTATATTATTTTCTAGCTTGCTGATCTTTTTTCATATCTCTCCCTCATTGGTATCTCCATAAATGAAGTTATCAGTGGTGTTCTGTCTAAAATCATGCATTTTTCTTAAACCTTATCCTTTCTTTTGAGTATGTCAGTCAGCTATTATCCCTGTTAGAATGACTTCAAAATCTATACTATTAGAACTCAAATATGTTTTGCATTTCAAACACATAATGCCAAATAAATTCTCAACAGTTCCACATGGGTTCACTCTGTGGGCACCTCAAACTCAACATGTTCAAAATGCAACTCCTTATCTTACTTCTAGAGCTTAATTTTTATAAGGATTAAAAAAACAAAACAACCCGTTGCCATCGAGTGGATTCTGACTCATAGCAACCCTATAGTGCAGAGTAGAACTGTCCCATAGAGTTTCCAAGGAGCCACTGGCAGATTCAAACCGCCAACCTTTTGGTTAGCAGCTAAGCTCTTAACCACTTAGCCACCAAGGCTCCTACCTATCTTCTCCAACTGTAACCCATAAAACCCATTGCTGTGAGTCAATTCCTACTCATAGTGACCCTATAGGACAAAGTAGAACTGCCCCATAGGGTTTCTAAGGAGAAGATGGTGGATTTGAACTGCCAAACTTTTGGGTAGCAGCCAAGCTCTTAACCACTATGACACCAGGGTTTCTTCTCCTACCATAGTATGCATAAATTTAAGCAACAAGCTGTGGAGCTAGAATATCTTGGATTGTACTACTTGTTCCCAAATGACTGTTATTAGTCGCCATTGAGTCAATTCTGACTCATGGCAACACCGTGTGTTAGAGTACAACTGTTCCACAGTATTTTCTTGGGTGTAATCTTAACGGAAGCAGATCACTAGGCTTTTTCTTCCCTGGCACAGCTGCATGGATTTCAACCGCCAACCTTTAGGTATGCAGTCAAGCACATTTATGCCACGTAGGGCCCTTTTCCCAATGATTAGCTGTGTGATATTGTGCAAGTTACTTATCTTCTCTGAGTGTTAGCCTCCTCATCTTCATATGGAGGCACAAGATAAGGGATGTTACAAAATTATATGAATTAATAAGTGCGAAATGTTTTGAATGTTGCCTAAACCATAGTAAGCATTCAAAAAATGTTATTTTTTCTCTTACCTTGGTAGGAAATTATTTACTTCTTTCTTAATCACTAAGACTCAGAAACTTCTTAGCATACTTCATTTCTCAATCCAATAAGTTACTTAAAAGAAAAGTCCCTTTGATTTCCATATTATCTCTTAGACATGACAGTGGCAATTAATCTTTAGCTCTTGCTATTATCATGCTATTACTTCTGAAATTCTCTCCTGGCTCTCATTCTATTGGTAAATAGTGGTCATTTTTTAAAATTATGCAACAGGTCACCTGCTCTGTAAAGTCTTCCTTAACCATCTCGCTTACATCTTTGTCAGATAAAATTTATCACTCCCTTTTGTGACTTTTTTACATATATTTGTTAATGCATGATTTATTAATCTATCTACTATAATTGATGATTTTCTCTGGAGGGACATGGGCCAAAACTTATTTAATATTTAGTCTCTAGACCAGTATTTGACATACGATAAATATTTAGGAAATATTTGTTACATTTCAATAATATTGAAACACTTCAGGATGCTATTAGAGACTTTTCATCATATCACCTCCAACATATCATTCCAGTCTTATCTTCCATTACCTCTCTTTACCAAAAATCAAACAAAACAGAAGTATAACCTACTTATTATTTCTATGATATATCTTTGTACATTAACAAAAACAAATACTTAAGATTCATAATTTATTGCATCTTTATTAGAATATTCATCACAATCTCCCTTGTATGTTGTTGTTAATTGCCATTGAGTTGATTCTGACTCAGGGAAACCCCATGTGTTGCAGAATATAATTGCTCCGTAGAGATTTCTTGGCTGTAATCTTAATGGAAGCAGATCGCCTGGTCTTTTCTTCTGTGGTATTGATGGGTGGTTTGAACCACCAACCTTTAGGTTACCAGGTGAACACAAACCTTTGTGACATTTGTCATAATGTCCCTTGTATAAGAGTTGTTAATTTGGAGTAGACAGATACGTACTTTATTATTGGCTTCCTAAGGGCCAAAGCTACTTCATTATTTGTAGCTCAAAAATGTTAGTTGAACTGAACTAAATAAATTAGTGTAAAGGAATAAAAATAGCTTTTTATCTGAGGTTTATATGGAATAAAATTCTATTTAGGTAGCTTTTTATTCAGATAAATAAGCAATCAAAAGATAATGACAACTCTATGCTAGGAGCATGTTGTGTGCTTGTAAAGCGAAAGCTCCACAGTTATAAAAATAGACCTAAAATTTGAATAACTTTCTTATATGATAGGCTCAACAGGGAACATATTTTTGAGGTGTAGACAGTTCCCTTATAGTCAATGAAAACCATGGTATTAACTTTGCAAAATCTGAACTTTTTGAATACAAACTATAGCATGTATTTTCTTCAGTAGGTTCACGTCTAAGATAGGATAGTGATATTTCCTTTATAGGGTTGTTTGAGTCATTAAATTGAATCATGCATGAAATCTAAATGACAAAGCTGCATTAGGAGTTAGATCCTGAAGAAAGAATCAGGTTCATTACCTTACTTTTTTGCCTTCCACTAGACTCTCAGTATATCTGATTTGTGCTGTGTTGTACATAGGGTCTCTGTGAGTTGGAACTGACTCAACAGCACCTAACAACTGAAACATATCTGATTCGAGTTTGTGTTTCAGCAATATAGCAAATTATTCAATTATGTAATAGATGTTATTGAATATGCATTTTATGCAAGGCCAAGAGATGTCTCTGGGAAAATAATGTTGAGCAAGAGAGATATAGCTCCTACTTCCTTGGAGGAAATAGGCATTGAACACATAATCACAAATAACTATATAATTACAACTGTGATAAATGCAATAAAGGAAAATACAGGATGTTATGAGACTCTATAAAATAGGACTGTATATTGAATGAGAAGTGATATTTACAGTGATTAATAAATTATATCTAGGCTCTAAGAACAGAAAAATTAGTCGGAATTGGTCATGTAAAGTGGCTGATATATTCCAAGCAGAAAAATCAGCAAGTTTATGAATATTTGAGAATGCCGCATTAAGTATTGACAGTATACTTAAGTATAATTTAGTTCTATTTTATTATTATGTTTTAATGCATGTAATAGGATCAATTCTCTACTATTTATGAAATTTGTAAGTACGAAAATAAATAAAAATTCTAAGATTTATTTTCAGTGTTCATATGGCTTGCTAGAGTTCAGATAGCAGAATTTATGAAATCTATTGACTCAGATTTATTCAAATGGCATATGATTGTAAGTTCCACATAAAGACTTGTCAATAGAATGGAATATTTGGCTAGTGTTGATTATTTAAAATCTATCAAATGACAGCATATGTAAATTAACAATAATTAGCACACACAAAACTTTCTGGATTGGTAATCAATATCTCTGATTTACTCTTGAAAACTCTCATATTTCTATGAGAGCAATAATAACAGTTGTGATGATTCAGATTCTACCCAGATAGGCAGCGTTCTGAGCCTACTTTTCCTCCCCAGCACATCTCAAAATGTAATTCACAAAAGCAGGAAGTATGTATTGTGGACAAGGACACAGGGAAGAATGTAAAGCTTTCTGAGTTGGACAATTTTAATTAAAATCACATCCTCATTTTTATTTATCTGTTGGGCCCATAAAAAAACTGTTGCCATAGAGTCGATTCCAACTCATAGCAACCCAGTGTTGTAGTGGTTAAGAGTTTGGTGGCTAACCAAAATGTCGGCAGTTCGAATCCACCAGCCCTCCTTGGAAACCCTATGGGGAAGTACCACTCTGTCCTATAGGGTCGCTGTGAGTTAGAATTAACTCAATGGCAACAGGTTTGGTTTTTTGTTTTTTTTTTTTTTTTTGGTTGGGCCCATGAAGAGTTATTTAATAATCCCTGTGTTCTTCATTTCTTCATTTCTTTTCTTTTTAAAATGTAACTAGTAATAACTCTGAGGGCTCCTATGGTTAATACTGCTGTGGTCTTGGACAGGTTATTTACTATTTTGGTTATTAGGACTAATTTTTCCAATGATCATAGTCTGTGGTGTCCTGAAGTAATAAAGAGAACATTGTGCAGGGAGAATGTTATATTTTATTAGTTATAATATGTTACATGATGCAGCACTGGAAGTGCTCACTCATTTTTTATGCCAACAAATTTAGAAGACAGTTACCTGGTCAACCAACTGGAAGAGATCCAAATTTGTGCCCATTCCAAAGAAAGGGGATCCAAAAGAATGCGGGGGTTATCAAACGATATCATTAATATCACACAAAGCAAAGTTTTGCTGAAGATTATTTAAAAGTGGTTGCGGCAATACATCGACAGGGAAACAAAAATTTAAGCAGGATTCAGAAGAAGACATAGAATGAGGGATATCAAGGCTGATGTCAGATGCATCTTGGCTGGAAGCAGAGAAATCCAGAAAGATGTTTACTTGTGTTTTATTGACTGTGCAAAGTCAATACTTTTTTATGCGTGGATCGTAATAAATTATGGACAACATTGGCAAGAATGGGAATTCCAGAACACTTAATTGTGCTCATGAAGAAACTGTACACAGATCAAGAGGCAGTCGTTCGAACAGAACAAGGTGACACTGTGTGGTTTAAAGTCAGGAAAGGCGTGTGTCAGGGTTGTAGCCTTTCACCATACCTATTCAATCTGTATGCTGAGCAAATAAACTGAGAATCTGGACTCTGTGAAGAAGAACAGGATATCAGGATTGAAGGAAAACTTATTAACGACTTGCGGTATACAGATGACACAAACTTCCTTGATGAAAATGAAGAGGACTTGAAGCACTTACTGATGAAGATAAAAGACTACAGCCTTCACTATGGATTACACCTCAACATAAAGAAAACAGTAATCCTTGCAACTGGATCAGTAAGCAACATCATGATAAATAGAGAGAAGATTGAAGTTGTTAAGGATTTCATTTTACTTGGATCCACAATCAACACCCATGGAAGCAGCAGTCAAGAAATCAAAGGATGCATTGCACTGAGCAAATCTGCTGCAAAAGACTTCTTTAAAGTGTTAAAAAGCAAAGATGTCACTTGAAAGACTAAGGTGCGCTGACCCAAGCTATGGTGTTTTCCATCACCTCGTATGCATTTGAAAGCTGGGCAATGAATCAGGAAGCCTGAAAAAGAATTGATGTATTTGAATTTTGGTGTTGGTGAAGAATATTGAATGTACCTTGGACTTCCAGAAGAACGAACAAATCTGTCTTGGAAAAGTATAGCCAGAATGTTCCTTAGAAGCAAGGATGGTGAGACTTTGTTTCACATACTTTGGACATATTATCAGCAGGGACAAGTCTCTGGAGAAGGAAATCATACTTGGTAAAGTAGAGGGTCAGCAAAAAAGAGGAAAATACTCAACAAGATGGATTGACACAGTGGCTGCAACAATGGGCTAAAGCATGGCAACAATTGTGAGGCTGATGCAGGACCGGACAGTGCTTCGTTCTCTTGTTCGTAGGGCTGCTATGAGTTGGAAATGATTCGATGGCAACAAACAACAACAACACGGTCCAAGAGTCAGCTCAGTGCTAGTCATAGCACAACTATGAAAGAGAGGTTTCACAAATCTACTAAAATCTGAAAATTTCCATTTCTCTTTCTATACTCTTCTTCTTCCAACACAAAACTATGATCATCAATATTCTATAATTGGATGAGAGGTATCAGAAACAAAATATCCTTAACTTCATCCTTTCCTTTGTCCTGGGAGATACACTCTTAACAGCATCCTCCTAAATTGCTTGATATATTATTATAGATATCATTTACCTAATAGACACTGAAGAATCCAGAATTTGCTAAATATCTTGATATTTTATTCCCCCATGTCCAGTACTAAATGTTTACACCAAGATCCCAAATTGTTTAGATTCTGCATATCAACTAGAATCTAATAAAAACTGTTGGTTGCATTGCTGAATCTGTTCAATAATGAAAACCAAAAAAAAAAAAAAAAAAAAAAAAACCAAACCCACTCCCATGTAGTTGATTCTGACTATAGCAACCCTATAGAATAGAGTAGAACTGCCCCAAGGCTATGAATATTTACTGGAGCAGACTGCCACATCTTTCTCCCCCAGAGTGGCTGGTAGGCTCTAACTGCTGACCTTTCAGTTAGCAGCCAAGTGCTTAACCCCTGCATTACCAGGGCTCTTGTTCGATAAATAAAGAGCTGCAAAAAATGTATACAATTATATAGAATGAGATGGAATTGAACCATTGCCTAATCCTGGATAAGTTATGTCTTCCAATCCAAAAGTTAAAATTTGAAATGCTGATTACTTTTCCAATTTAACTTTAACTTTTGAGTATCAGTACTCTCATCTGCAATATGTGAGATATTATCTACATCTGTATATCTCTATACCTCTACCTTTAACTGTACTTGTGTATGTACATCTATCTACCTACCTACCTCCCTCTCTCCCTCTCTCCCTCCCTCCCTCCCTATCTATCATCTATCTACCTGTCATCTATCTATGTGTCTCTGTCTAGCTATCATCTCTCTATCTTTCATCACCTATCTATCTCTAATAGGGGCAAGAGGGGTGTGTAAAGACCTAGAAAAATGAGTTAAGTAAAAAAGCAAAGAATTCACTGTTACAAAGAACGAATATCCTCCTTATAAGCCCACCATTACACTCCCAGCCTTTCTTGCTCTCTTAGTCAATTTTAAAGATTGGGATATATTGCCACATACTTTTTAAAAAATTTTCATTATATTTATATTATTCTGGTTGCAAAGTTAAGACATAAGAGAAACACGCTATTGAAAAATAGAGAAATTAAACTTAAATGACCACTAATTTTACTGCCACACATAAACACTACCTTTTTCTATTTTTTTCCAGTCTTAATATTGCATACATTTTTATTTTCTTACACCGGAAAATATCTTTCAAAGCATAGTTTTTAATTCATTTTAATACTCCAAAATGTGGATATAGTACAGTTAATTCAACTGATCTGCTTTGTATGGATATTTACATTGTTTACAATTTTGTTCCAAATTAAATAATTTAAGCAAAATAGCCTTGCATCTGTATTTTTTGTTCTTCTTCCTTATTCTTTAGAATAATTCCTGAATATGAAATTCTAGGACAATGGGTATAAAGATATTTTCTAAAACGCAATGAAGCTTTCCTTTTTGTAGATTAAAGCTTTTCTTTATCTTCAAAAGTGTTCTAAAATATGATTATGTTTCCTGGCATTCATTAAGTTATCATCTTGAAGTTCAAATATCTTTATTTTAGGTCATTCATTATCATATGGGAGTCCCTGAATGGTACAAAGGGTTAACATACTTGGCTGCTAACCAAAAGGCTGAAGTTTTAAGTCCACTCCGAAGCACCTTGGAAGAAAGGCCTAATGATCTACTTCCAAAAAATCAGGCATCGAAACCCTATGCAGCACAGCTCTGCTTTGACACACATGGGATCTCTCTGAATCAGAATCAACTTGACAGAAACTGGTTATATTTGATATATAATGGAGATACTGTTATCAAATCAGATTCCCATGGATCAGAGATTTCAACCAGTGTCAAGCTCTAATAATTAATGTCAAGGTATAGGGAGTCAAAACACTCAGACAAAGCAGAGTTCTGGGGCATCATAGGTGGCTCTTTAAGGCCTGTCTTCCTGGATTGGACATATGCTTCTGGTGCAGAATAATTGACATGATCTACAGGTGAGGTTCACAGGATCACGTCCTTTAGTTTGGGATTTTCCCATTGTGAACTCTTTCCATTTTACCCCCAGAGTTGTAGGCTCCCTAGAAAGCCATGCCTCATGCATCCTGGGTTCCATTCACCATAGGAAATCTTCAGTCAGGGATATCTTGTTACGGGAAATTCAGAAACGAATAGCATTAGTTTATTTTCCTGAAGGTCCAATTGACAAGGATCATATAACTTGCTTATTTTCAGCCCCGGTACATCGGTACAGCAAAAGGAGCTAATGGATCTCAGGACAGCTGTTTTAAATTCTCCTTCCCTGTAGTTTCATTTTTATTTTTTTTAATTTTATTTTTCTCTGAATTTTGTGGGAGTTTCCCATGTGTCTCATGCAGCTTGACATCCTTGTTTGTTGCAATGCTAAATGTGTTTCTACCAAAAAACCAAAACAAAAAACCCGTTGAACTGTTGCTGTCAAGTCGATTTGGACTCATAGTGACTGTATAGGATGGCATAGAACTGCTCCATAGGGTTTCCAAGGACCGGCTGGTGAATTCGCACTGCTGACATTTCAGTAAGCAGCCGAATGCTTAACCACTGTGCCACCAGGTCTCAAATGTGTTTCTCATATGGCTTAAATAGAGTTATTTTAGATTTCCTTTTAAATTATTTTCAGTTTATTATTCTCTCATTACTACGAATGACTCATCTCCCTCGCCACTACCCCAATCTCTCAAAAGGAATGGCAGGGGCAAGAAGGCAGATAGATCAATCATATTTTGTCACCATCTTATTTACTTCTTTTTCTCATAATTTCAAAACACACATACTCTACTCTAGTCAAACATATCTACTTCATACCTGTAATGCTAAGTCAAGTATGACTCCGGGCCCCTGTGTCTGCTATTCCACCACCTAACGTCTCCTTCTTCCTTCTCTAAATTCACCTAAATCCTCTCACAACATCCTGCTTATGTCACATACACTCTGTAAAGCCTTCACTGATTATTCTTATTTACATAGATCTTTCTTTATGATAATAGTTGTCATTTATTTTTCACCCTCTAGATTTTTTTTACTCATTTATGTTTTGCTAAGTATTATGTAACATATTAAATGGATACATGACTGAATAGTCATCTCTAGTGAATATTGTTAGTGTTGAAAAGCAAAGATGTCACCTTGAAGACTAAGGTGTGCCTGACCCAAGCCATGGTGTTTTCAATTGCCTTATATGCACGTGAAAGCTGGACAATGAATAAGGAAGACCAAAGAAGAATTGACGCCTTTGAATTGTGGTGTTGGTGAAGAATACTGAATATACCATGGACTGCCAGAAGAACGAACAAATCCATCTTGGAAGAAGTACAACAAGAACGCTCCTTAGAAGCAAGGATGGTGAGATTATGTCTCACATACTTTGGACTTGTTGTCAGGAGGGATCAGTCCCTGGAGAAGGACATCATGCTTGGTAAAGTAGAGGGTCAGCGAAAAAGAGGAAGACCCTCAACAATATGGATTGACATAGGGCTACAATAATGGGCTGAAACATAAAAATGATTGTGAAGATGGAGCAGTACCAGGCAGTGTTTCATTCTGTTGTACATAAGGTCACTATGAGTCTGAATCAACTCGACGTCACCTAACAACAACAGCACATGACATTTTTTGAATCACTGTAATTTGTGAAAAACTGGACATCAATCTGCCTTAACCTTATTTATTCCCACCCAATCTCTCCATTTTTATTCATCCCTCTACTTATTTTCTCTTCTTTAGATCTTCTACTTTTTTTATAATTTATTTTATTATTGTTGTTATTGATAATATACACAGAAGAACATAACCAATTCAACAATTTCTACATGCACAGTTCAATGACATTGATTACATTCTTCAAGTTGTGAAAACATTCTCACCCTCCTTTTCCAAGTTGTTCCTCTCCTGTTAACATAAACGAACTGCCTCCTAAGTTTCCTATTTAATCTTTCAAGTCACTTTAGTCAGTTTGATTTCAAGTAGATAGATCTTAAACGAGCACAATAATCAAGGCAGACATTCTTTACTAGTTAAGCTAAACTATTGTTTGTTTTTAAGAAGACATCAGGGGATATTTTTGGTTTAAAGTTTAAAGATTATCTAAGGGAAATAGTTTCAGGGGTTCATCCAGTCTCCATGGCTCTAGAAAATCTGAATTCCATGAGAATTTGAAATTCTGTTCTATATTTTCCACCTTTTGATCAGTACTCTTCTGTAAAATCTTTGATCAAAATACTCAGTAATGGTAGCTGGGCACAATCCAGTTCTTCTGGACTTAAAGCAAAGGAGGCAGTTGTTCATGGAGACAATAAGTCACATAATCCATTTCCTACACCTATTCCTGACTTTCCTTCTTCATTTGTTGCTACAGTCAAATACAGACTAACTGTTATACCTCGGATGGCAACTTGCAAGCTTTTAAGGCCCCAGGCACTATGCAATGAACTAGGAGGTAAAACAGATTCATTAAGCACATTATTAAGCCAGTTAACTGGGATGTCCCATGATACTATAACCCTAAACTTCCAAACCAAGAAACCAAATCCCATTAGGTGTTTGGTTGTACATAAGCAGCCTCAGAAGCTGCATTGTTTTGTTTTTGTTTGTTTTTTGTCATTGTTTTACATGTATCTGTCACGTAACTTTTGCCAACTCAACTTTTCACAGGTGTACAACTTCTTGACAGCAGTTACATTAATTAGCTGTGCAACCCTTCCCCTAATCAGTGTGATTTTTCCATGACCATAAACCAAAACTCATTACTCCATAAGAAATAACACCCCTACTTCCTTTCTCCTCTTTCCTACATCTGGTAACTGGTCTCTATACATTTGCCTATTCTTGTCTTTTTATACAGGTGAGGTCATACAATATTTGTCCTTTTGTGACTGACTTATTTCGCTCATATAATGTCTTCAAACTCCATCCATATTGTAGCATGTATCAAAACTTCTTTTCTCTTCCTGGCTGAGTAGAATTCCATTGTATGTATGTACTATATTTTGTTTATCCATCCATCCATTGATGGACATTTAGTTTGTTTATACCTTTTGGCTATTTGAAATAATGCTGCAATGAACATTGGTATGCAAGTATCTGTTTGAATCTGGTTTCAAATCTTTTGGGTATATACCTAAGAGTGAAATTTTGGGGTCATACGGTAGTTTTATTTTTAGTTATTTGAGGAACCACCACACTGTTTTCCACAAAGGCTGTACCATTTCACATTCCCAGCAACAATGGGTAAGGATTTGAATATCCCCACATCCTCACCAACATTTATTATTGTTATTACTATTATTATTATTATTTTTTAATCTTAGCCATCCTAGTAGGAGTGAAATTTTATCTCATTGTGGTTTTGATTTGGTCTCTATACATTTGCCTCTCTGATGGCAAATGACATTGAGCATCTTTTCATGTGTTTGGTGGCCTCTTGAATGTCCTCTTTGGTAAAATTTCTATTCAAGTCCTTTACTCATTTTATGAATGGGTTACTTGTCTTTCTGTTGTTAAGTTGTTGAAGTTATATATATAGATATATGAGTATGTGTGTGTGTACACAGAGGTTATTAGATTCTTAACGGATACATTGTTTCTGAAGATATTCTCCCAGTCTGTAGCTTGTCTTTTCACATCACCAATGGAATAGAATTGGGAGCCCAAGAATAAACCCACACATCTATGGTCAACTTATTTTTGACAAGGGTGCTAAATTCCCATCATTCGATGGGAAAAGAAGAGTCTCTTCAAATCAAAACCACAATGAGATACCATTTTACTCCCACAAGGATGGCTAAACTAAAAAAAAAAAAAAAAGAAGAAGAAGAAAATAACAAATGTTGGCAAGGATGTGGGGAAATTGGAACATTTACCCATTGCTGCTGGGAATGCAAAATGGTACAGCTTTTATGGAAAACAGTGTGGTGGTTCCCCAGATAACTAAAAATAAAACTACCATATGACTCAGCAATTCTACTCCTAGGTATATACCCCAAATACTCAAAAATAGACTCAAGAATTTCTACATGTGGAATAATGAAACAGGATCACATCATGCACAAAAGAATTTCAAAATGGATTGAAGACCTAAATGTGAAAACTAAAGCCATAAAATTCTTACAAGAAAGTGCAGGGGCAATGCTGTTGGGCCTAGCCTTTAACAATGTATTATCTAATATAACAACAAAAGCACAAACAGCAAATGACAAAATAAATAAATGGGACCTCATAAAAATTACAAACTTTTGTTAATCAAAATACTACCAAAAAAGTGAAAAGACAAGCTACTGACATGTCTAGATTTTTATATAAAGTTCAAAACAATTTAAATTTAATTGTGCTCTAATTCTTTTGAGTACGTTAGTTGAATCTTTCTATATTATATGCTCATTAGGAAAAGACAATATCTTTCACATTTTGTCTTTCTTGTACATGATCTAGCACAGTGGCTCTTGACCCTGACTGCACATTCGAATCATCCGGAATGGGTGGAAGTGGAGGTCTTTTGAAAACTACCTACGCCTAGGCATCACTCCAGAGCAGTTAAATTAAAATCTCTTGGGGTGGGGTTCAGGTACAGAAACTGTGTTCCATTTACACTGATTCTAATGTGTATAGACAAGTTTGAGAGCCAGTGCCCTAGCATTAAACTGAGAATTTGACAGTGCTTAGTATATGTGAGATTAATCATGCATCAGAGAACATTAAGGAACATCTAGGGATAAGAAAAGTTTGGAAAGAAGAAAGTTTAAACTTCAACATGAATAAATGAGCTGCAAACTATGAATTATAAGAGGTAGCTGATTGGAGAAAAGGTAGTGGTCTAGAGATATTTGATAGAAGCTGTGTTATAATGGAGAGCCTTCAAGTCTTTTAAGTAAAAGAACAAAAATTAAATTTGATTTTATAAGTATGTGTAAGCAGACACAAATCAATGAAAGTCGAATATAAGTCAGCCTATGTCAATTTGGACTCATCTGAGAAGAGAAAAAGATCTTTGATAATGACTATTTGAAAATAATAAAGTGTAAGTTGTAAAATGAATGGTATATTTAATATAGCTGTAGGCACGTTTCCCCTTGGAAGATGGGTGGGTTATGATGTTGGAAGCAGTTAAATGGAGCTGAAATAATTGTAGCTGAAGGAAGAATTCTCTCCTGATCTTTTTTCCTTTGATGAGTTAACAGGTCTAGCTACTGGTAAGCAATAAGATAAAGAATATTAAAAGCAAACTTGCCTGACAGATGAGGAAGTCAAGAAGTAGACTTGCTCTGTCTTCAAGCATTTAGGATATGAGGCTAATAGTGTAAGATTAATTTCAGACCACTCGAGAAAGAAGCAACAGGGCTTTTTAGTTCCTTCCTGCTTTAATTCAAGAATAGTTTAGGTTCTGCTGGGGTTGTGCTTGGTCTGACTGATCAGGGGTAGAAAAAAAAACACAAGTTCATATTTGTCTGAAGTTATTGGGCTTGCCTGTGTGCAAATCAAAGCATGATGTATGTGAGAGGGCTGAGATACAGCTAAAAGCTAGAGTATATGTCTTAGGCTGGGTTCTCTAGAGAAGCAAAACCAGTAAAGTGTATAAATATATATGTAGAAAGAGAGATTATATCAAGGAAACAGCTCACACGATTGTAGAGGCTAGAATGTCCCAAGTCTGTGGATCAGGGTAGAGGCCTCTCCCAAGTCACACAGCTGCAGAAGCTGGCAAAGCCAAGATCACCAGGTCGTAGAGCAGGGCTCCCGCTCACAGGCTGTGTAGATCGACGAATCCCAGGTTTGGCAGATAAGCTGACAGCTCAAGTCCCAAGAATGCGAGATGAGACGATAGGAAGCAGCCACAGGATCCAGAAAGAGCAAAAAGCCAGAATGTTTGCTTATATTCAGGTGAGGCCATACCCCCAAGGAGACTCCCTTTCATCTGATTGGCTACTCACAGTATATTCAATCATAGGAGTAATTACATTGAAACACTGAGAATCATGGCCCAGCCAATTTGACACACTATCTTAACCATGACAGTATATAAGAGAAATCCTTGGGAAACAACATGGCTAAGTAAGCAAAAAAAAAAAAAATTGCCTTTGATACAGCCAGTTTTGTTTCATGATTTACACGTGTCTCATTTGTAGGCCTGTAGGTGACTAAGTGTGTGCCATTGTGTATGCTGATACACTGAGTATGCACAGATTGAAAAACAGTTAAGCCCGCAGGGACTGAGAAAGATGTGTGATAATGTATGTTGCTATAAAAGTGAGTTTGCATAAGTACTTATATGGGTATACTTGACACTCATACAAGCCTTAAGAGGTTTTAGATAAAGTTGTAGTATCTGATTAGAATAATTGAGAAAAATATCCTCTTCATTTTATACATAAAGATCCGGAGGTACGTTGACTTACAATAAAACAGATGACCTAGGGTTACTTAAAGGAACCTTATAACACTATCTAGTTTTCAGAAGCTTTTCTTTGGTTTAATATACCCTGCAATAAACTTAAGAAGTTGTAAATTTCCATAACACTCTTGTTTCAAACATTTTAAAGAAAATTACAATAGTAGGTGTCTAGTTTTAGAGTAATTTTGTCATCCTTTTACTTCAATGGCAGGTTAGAAGTTGCCAAGTTTTTGAAACTCTGATAGAGAAAAAGCTAAAATATATGAGCTTACTTTTACAGAGCAGCATCCATTTTTGGCAGAATAAAAGGGATTTTTTTCCCCTGTCAGTGTAATCTGCTCTTGTTATTAATTTTCATTACCTTCTGCAACATACTGATTGTTTCCACAGTATTGCTTTAACTAAAGAACAAACCTTAGGGGAGGGAAAATGCATTAAAAATATCTACACATCTGCTTTCAGCCTCTCCATTATTACCAAGATTGTTCTAAATCACCTTGTGTCTGATGACATTAAATCAGAGAGAACAGGCAAAGGAGGCAATGTCAGCACGCTGATAATGCATCCACTGTACTGTCTGGCCCATTTATACTCTGTCACTTCCCATTTAAAGGGCACTAAATAGAACAATTTTGATCTAGGACAAGTTTGTAAAAGTAATTCCACTTTTTGTTTTCTTGTCTGCTACAGCAACTAGTTTATAATAACAGTCGCAGTATCATAAATGTCCAACAGTTTTTGTTGAATTCATTTCATTATGCTTGCTCTATTCTAATTTCATTTTGAGCCTTTTAAAAAAAAAAAAAAACATAAGGCTGGGATGATTAAAAATATCTCCCAACCAAAGATTTTTTTTTAAAATACTTTATGGAGATTTTGGTGAAAGTTTACACAGCAAAATAGTTCCAATTTAACAATTGCTGCACATATTCTTCAGTGACATTGGTTACATTTTCCACATTTTCTCAACATTCTCGTTATATCTGTTCTGGTTGTTTCATTGCCAATATTCTTACTTCCCTGCCCCCTCCCCCTTTCTTCTTAATCTTTACTTTAGAGTAAATGTTGACCATTTGGTCTCAAATAGATGATTGTTTTCTGTTTTTAATACAAAAGGAGAACAGTACTCACTGGTGATATTGTTTATTTTTGTGAGCCAATCTGTTATTTAGTTGAAACATGACCTTCAGAAGTAGTTTCAGTTCAAATCTGAGGGATATCTTAAGTCGATAGCATCAAGGGTTCCCCAGATCTCTGCTGGTCCAGTGAGTCTAGCCTTTTTCTAATATTTTGAGTTTTGTTCTACAATTTTCTCCCATTCCATCCAGGACCATCTGTTGTGGCCCTGGTCAGAACAATAGGTACTGGTAGACAGGCACCATCTAGTTCTTCTGGTATTTGGATAGGTGAGAATGTAGTTGTGTAGGCAACTGGTCTTGTAGACTGACTTCTTCTCTGAGTCTTTGATTTACTTCTTTTGCTTTTGCTCCATATGAGTAGATACAAATAGTTGTATCTTACCAACCAAAGTTTTATACAATTTAGCTCCCAGCATGGTTAAAATATACTGGAGATATATATATACATATATGCATTTTTTTTAAGTTTAGGTCAGTTCATTAATGGCTTCTAAGAATTACTTTTTCAGATTTCAAAATTAGTGCGTGTTTATTACAGAGTTCAGACAATGTAGAAAACATAAAAAGAAAATAAAGTGTCTGTAAACCAAGCATCTAGAAATAATCACTTTCAGTTGTTCAAGTATAAGTTTCAAATCCCACATGTGTGTGCACATGCACATGTTTATGTATCGGTGTGATGGTTAAGATTGTGTGTCAGCTTGGCTGGGCCATGATTCTCAGTGTTTACATGTGATCATTCCCATGATTGGATCTGCTATGAATAGCCAGTCAGTTGAAAGGAAGTTTTCTTAGGTATGTGGCCTGCATCCAAATATAAGCAGAAATTCTGGATTTTTCCTCACTCTGGATCCTGCAGCTGCCTCCTGTTCATCTGACCTCCAGTTCTTGGGACTTGAGGTATCAGCTTATCTGACGGTCTTGGGATTCATCGATCTTCACAGCCTGTGAGTGGGAGCCCTGCTCTCTCACCTACCAATCTTGAGTTCGCCAGCCCCTGCAGCTACATGAATTAGGATAAGACTTGTGGTCTTGCCTGCCAATCTTGGGACTGGTCAACCTTCACAGCCTATGAGCAAAAGCCTTGCTCTCTGACCTGCCAATCTTGGGTTCGCCAGCCCTGCAGCTGTGTGAATCATGAATCAGGAGAAGCCTCTATCTTGATCTACAGACTTGGGATGCTCCAGCCTCTACAGTCACGTGAGCCATTTCCTTGATATAAATCTCTCTCTGTATATATTTATATGCTTTATTGAGTTTGCTTCTCTGGAGAACCCAGCCTAAAACAATCAGTTATGGTCCAGTCAGGATAGAGAAAGCACATAGTGACAGGAATGGGGAAGGTTTAATATAAAGAGTTATTAACTATTTATAGGACATTAGCTACTAAGTGGGAATATAAGAGAACTATAAAAAAAGCCTACACAAGCCTGAGACTGGAAGAACTTGATGGCTCCTGGCTACCACTACCAACTCACAACAGAGGGTCCTGGACAGAGCAGGAGAAAATAGTAGAACAAAAAATCTAGTTCACAAAAAAGATCAGATTTACTGATGTGACAAGGACTGGAGGAACACCCAAGACTATGGCCCTAAGACATCCTTCTGACCTGGAACTGAAGCCATTCTTGGAGACCACCTCATAGCCAAACAATAAACAAGCACATAAGAGAAACAATAACACTGAAGAGGAATGTAGTCCTTAAGACAATCAATTATATGTGATCAAAAGGGCAATATCTGCCCAAAAACAAAGATGAGAAGGAAGGAAGGGGTAGAAAATCAGGATGAAAGGAAATCAGGAACCCAGGGAAGAAATGGGGAGAATGCTGACACATTGTGGGGAATGAAACTAGATCATGAAACTCTTAATGTACAAACTATCAAATGGGAAACTAATTAGCTCTGTAAACTCTCACCTAATGCAAAAAACAAACAAACAAAAAAACCCTACGACTGAGGAAGAGTAACTGAGGAAGAAATAAACTTGGAGATAGAGCTCCTTTCTAAGGCTGGGATTCAGACCACATTGGAGCTTATTCACAACTGGTGGAACAACTAGTGGCCAGGGAACCGTAGGCTGGGTTTACTGGAAGGTGAGCACCCTTAAGTGTCCTGTGAATTGCTGGCTGCTGTGTGCCACAAGAACAAACTGAGAAAAGCACGCTAGAACTACTAAAATAATCCTTCCTCTTGCAATGTCTCTCCAGCACCTCTACTGGCAACAGAGAGATATTTACAAGATCTAGCTCCATTGTCATAAGTAGGACAATGCAATGATGGGTGGATCTGGAACTGAAAGGCAATAAATTGATAATTGGCACACTGTAGCTCTATCACTTTTTTGAAATTTGCTTTTTCTCACCCATTCTTTTTCAAATATTTTTTAGCTTTCTTTTGTAACATAATTTTAGAGTCTACCTAGTACTTCATTACAAGAATGTTCTGTGGAAATTTTGTGTACACTGTTTGTGTAGTATAGAAAGAGTATGCCTTAGTAACTCATTTAAACAATCTCTGTGAAGAAACACTGTCTTGACCCTCCCCCCTTTTTCTTTGTTATTGCTTTGGCATTTTCACTTGGTCTTTTTATCTGATGGGTTTTTTGCCATTGCTAGTCAAGATTGTCCTTGTGCTTGTCCTTTTATTTGTAGGATAAAAATTCACACACTAAAAATTCCTTTTTCTGAGGAAAATAAATCTATGTGCTGGATATTTTCTCATATTTCAGATCACAAATTCCCATGCACCTTGACTATACTTTATTTTATATTTCTCAGTAATTATAATATTCCTGTGATAATAGGGTCATATGCTAAGCACATTGTTCCAGTTGAGAAGTGTTAAGAACTTGAATTGGAAATACTAACAATGTTTTATTTTACATTTTAATTCCCATTTTACATTTCAAAGTTGATTTCCCTACTGGGGCTTTGGTTTCTTACTTATTACTATCAGAAATGAGGAAGAAATTACTTATGTATATATCTTAAAAAGGAAGTAAATGTACCAAATGAGTTCTGTTGCTTTTTTTTAAAAAAAAACTCATTAATAAAACATGAGACATATCTTCAAGCTGTCAACAAGTTAAATCTATAGTTCTTTAAGATGATATACGGAAGCAGAATTTACACTTAATTTAATTTGAGCATTATGAAAGAAGTTAAGCAGTTGTCAAGATAAAAAAAAAAGTTCAAAGATGCCATTTTGTATGTAAGAAAGAGTTGGTCTGAAAAGAAGTAAAAATAGAAGTGCTTCTGGTTTAATTACTAGTTTGTGTGACTGTTTATATAAAATATTATGAGATAAGAGGAATTAATATAAAATTATGATAATCTAAAAGGAAAGTTCACAAATTCCAGATTATGACATATTTGATGATAAAATGAAAAGAAAAAAAATGGGAATTATACAGTAATTCCTAAAGAGTATGAATGAAAGAGAAATGAAAGTACCTGGTTCAGCAACTACTGCCACACAAGGAAACATGAAAGACAAATGCATTGAATACCATGTCAAAAATAAAATCTGATCTTAACAAATAATATTTTTATATATTAAAATATTTTGTTGTTGTTGTTAGATGCTATCAAGTTGATTGCAACTCATGATGACCCCAAGTGTGCAGAGTAGAACTGCTCCATAGGGTTTTCAAGGCTCTGATCTTTAAGAAGCAGATCGCCAGGTTTTATTTCCAAGGTGCTTCCGGGTGAGTCCGAACCCCCCAACCTTTTGGTGAGTAGTCCAGCGCTTAATCATTGTCACTAGCAGTCAGTCCAGCTGAACTCTGCCTGGTTCTCAGCCTAACAGGTTATCTTTCCAGCCAGTTTGTGAAACTATTTAAACAATTCAATCATATCCTTTGTAGGAACTAGGGTATACCTCATGGCATTATGACTGCATAGTCTACCTTCCACAACCCCTTCTTGGTCATGCTACTCTCTAGTGCAACCTGGTGTGGCCCAGCATTGCATATAGTATCCTCCTCCCCTGAACTGCAAGTATATGTGACTGATAAACTGTCATCACTCTCACCTGTCCAGTCTTGAGTGTCATGTTTTCAGCCACCTGATACTATTTGAGATGAGGAATTCTTCCTTCACCAATGAGGTGAATAGGTGGTGCCCAGAACACTGTTGCTTTCAGGATAAAGATAAACTCCCTTAAAAAGGTCTACAAATTTCATACTACTTTGCTAAAGCACATAAGAGGTTGTTTTTATATCTTTTTTCTCATATAACCCCAAGATCATCAAGCTGCCAGAAGGGACAATGAATGAATGATGAATGAACAGTCTGGCCCTGACTACCTCTCTCTTCACATCTTAACCCACCCCCAGCTTCAGTAAAATCAATCAATAAAAATATCTTCTACCCCTACAGCCTGTGGATAAGCTAAATTAACAATTATAACATTTTGAGCTCAAATGGGCCATGAACACCAGTTAATATTCTAGCTATCTGCTCCCCTTTGTGTAAGGAGGAGGAAACTAAACCCTCAGAAAACAAGTTGTGGGCAAGGAATACCTAAATGGCAGCACAGTACCTATAGTCCAGTGGTCCTTCTCCAGATCTGGATGCCTCCAATAATAACTGTAAAATTCTGGAGATAGTGAGAATGAACTGCCTTGAGTATCTAAGGCTCGTGTTCATTCTGGTAGCAGGTAGAGAATTTCTAAGACATCTGAACTTTACTCCTTATGTTGCATCTTTAGTTGTCAACAAGGTAGGTCAAATGACACTATCTCTGACTCTTTTTCTGTTCTTTCTTTCTTTTTTTTTTTTTTTATTAAATATTTTATTGTACTTAAGGTGAAGGCTTACAGAACAGTTTCTCATGTAACAGTAGTACACATGCTGTTTTATGACTTTGGTTAACAACCCCACAACATTTTAACCCTCTGAATTCTCAGCTTTTTTTTTTTTTTTTTTTTTTGATGAAAATACACATAGCCAAAGATACACCATTTTAAAACTTTTTACTTACACATTTAAGTGACATTGACTATGCTCTTCCAATTGTGCTGCCATTCTCACCCAAGATGAAGGCTTACAGGACAAAATAGCCTCCCATTTAACAGTTACTACAAATGTTGCCCTATAACAGTGGTCATCAATCTCACAACACATCAACAGTATCCTTACTCAACTTGTGTTCCTTATCATCAGCTTCCTACTCCCCCTCTGCCTTCTGGCCCTCGTCACCGGACTCTTGTACCTCGTTAGTCTCATTTAGTTTTACTGGGCTGTCCACTCCCAGGCTGAACATCGAACCTCGAAGGTAACTTCACCTCTGAGCTGAAAGGGTGTCTGGGGGCCACACTCTTGAGGCTTCTCCAGTATCCTTTAGGCCAGTAAATCTTGTCTTTTTTTTGGGGGGGGGGAGTTAGAATTATGCTCTACATCCTTCTCCAGCTCTGTCCAGAACCCTCTGTTGTGATCCTGGTCAGAGCAGTCAGCGGTGGTAGCCAGGCACCATCTAGCTGTACTGGACTCAGTCCAGTGGAGGTCTTGGTAGCTGTGGTCAATTAGTCCTTTGGACTAATCTTTTCGTTGTATCCTGTTCTCTTCATTCTTCCTTGCTCCCGAAGGGATGAGACCAGTGGAGTATCTTAGATGGCTGCTCACAGGCTTTTAAGACCCCAGACACTACTCATCTATTCTTTCTTTCTTGTTCGAGGATAGACCAAAATAAAAAACAAATGAAAGTGGAGATAGGAACTCTCCCTATTTTCTGGAACATGCTGTCAAACAAGTCCTGATTCTACTCCATTCTGATGGATTTTGTTATTTTTAATGAAGTGTGAGCTTAATAACTAACAAGCATTTTAAAATACCAATAATAGCTAAGTAAAGAATGGTTTTTGGAAGGAAAGATAGGGAGACTTTGTTTCATTTACTTTGGATGTGTTACCAGGAGGGACTAGTCCTTGGAGAAGGACATCACACTTGGTAAGCAGAGGGTTAGTGAAAACGAAGATGACCCTCAACAAGACGGATTGGCACAGTGGGTGCAGCAATGGGCTCAAACACAGCAACAATTGTGACATGGCTCTGGACCAGGCAACGTTTCGTTCTATTGTACATAGGGCCATTGTGAGTTGGAACTGACTTGATGACACCCAACATTAACAACAAAGAATATTTGTCATAGTATTTTTCTCATTTTTATTTTATTTAAGTCATTGTTGAATGGGAGAGTAAAATCATGGAGGCATCCTACTTTGTACACTAAAGATCTCCAGAGATCCATGTAGACATTCTTAGTTTCTTGAGCTCTATTTGGCAGCAGAAAATGGGCTCCTAATGGGGCAATAACTGATTCATTTTGAAAAAAAAATTGACTTGGACCCACCCAAATTTCAAATAAAATCCATGAAATGAAGACTTCACCAGATGCCAACACTTTGGTGCACTAAGCAAATACCAAGCACCAGGCTAGGCACTCACCATGAGTTAGTTTATTTAATCTTCACAACAATTTATACATTTGGATTTTTCTCATAATAAATTTGAGGTTAAGGTAAAATGAACCTCTTGCCAAAGGTAAATGCCAAAAATGAACTCCATATTGATATTTCTGCAAGAACCGAATGTCAAAAGAAAAATAAGTCAAAAAATGTGAAGATTAAACAATAACCTACTAACACAATTAACATCTGTTGAACAATAAGAACAAACAAATAGTATGATAAGCAAATGGAAGAATTATGGGATTTATTTTCAAGAAGTGGAAATATTGGTGCATCTGAACTAATTTCCATTTAACACCCACAATATCCAGAGAAGAGTTACTGTTTTCTTTACTTTATGATTCAAGAATACTCAAGAAATAGAACATCAGATGTTCTAACTGTGAAGCTTATAAATACCCTGCTTTGTCAACTGAGAATACCTTCACAATGGATTCATACAACTTCATGCATCTGTACTTGGACAATGTTCAACACAGGACTTATGGTTAGGTATTGGGCTACAATTTGCTTATAATTAACTATTATAATCTCTGCCAAAGACTAACTCTCAGGATACATGCGAGTAAAGAATAAACAGAGATTATCATTCAGTGTGCATTTTGTTAGTTGTTTACTGATGAGTTAGTTGCAACCCACCCATACAGTTCTGAGTTTCTGAGTTCTACATTCTCTTCATAACTGGCTTTACTTGTAACCAAAATTTAGTCTTTAGCCTGGGTGGACCCTAGGACTATACTGACTTGAGGTAAGAGAATTTTATGCAGCACAACAACAACATGTCACCTTTAAAATATTTACTATTTCAATATTAAGTGTTACAGCTGTATAATATATTCAGTAAGGAGTTGAATTATCTGTGGAATTATGCGCTGAAATGTAACTTATGGTTTTGCTGGAATGATTTAGCCTTAAGTGAAACAGAGGAAAAAAAAATGAAAGCTTTAATCTGCATATGTTTGAGCCTCAGAGGCTCTTAGGAGTGTAGTGTGATTTTGTTCATGCCCTTTGGTTATTATTTGCTTCAACTTTGAACAAAAGACTTTCAATCCAAATATTAAAACATACTGTGGAATTGAAGAAATTAAAGTAGATAGTTACAGTCATGGGAATTGTCAAACAGATCAGTAAAACAGGAAAGTCTGAACAGATGAAGAACAAATAAGTATCTAATATGTGATAAAAGTTATTAATTAAGTCCACACTTTGTTCAGATTTATTTAGTTTTTATCAATGTCCTTTTTTTCTATTCTAGGATAGCACATTATATGTACTTGTCTTGTTTCTTTAGATTCCTCTTGACAGCACAGTTTCTCAGATTTTATTGTTTTGATTATCTTGACAGCTTTGGAGAGTACTAGTCAGATATTTTGTAGAATGTTCATCAATTGAAATTTGTCTAATGTTTTTCTCATGATTATACTCCCACTCTCACAGTGAGAGACTGTGTGGATCATAACAAATTATGGATAACCTTGAGAAGAATGGGCATTCCAGAACACTTAATTGTGCTCATGAGGAACCTGTACATAGACAGAGGCAGTTCTTGGAACAGAACAAGGGGATACTACATGGTTTAAAATCAGGAAAGATGTGCATCAGGGTTGTATCCTTTCACCATACTTATTCAATCTGTATGCTAAGCAGATAATCTGAGAAGCTGGACTATATGAAGAATAATAGAGCATCGGGATTGGAGGAAGACTCATTAACAACCTGCATTATGCAGATAACACAATCTTGCTTGCTGAAAGTGAAGAGGACTTAAAGCACTTACTGATGAAGATTAAAGACTACAGCTTTCAGTATGGATTACGCCTTCACATAAAGAAAACAAAAATCCTCACAACTAGACCAATAAGCAACATCGTGATAAATGGAGAAAAGATCAAAGTTGTTAAGGATTTCATTTTACTTGGATCCACAATGAGCACCCATGGAAGCAGCAGTCAAGAAATCAAATGATGCATTGCATTGGATAAATCTGCTGCAAAACACCTCTTTAAAGTGTTAAAAAGCAAATACATCATTTTAAGGACTAATGTGCGCCTGACCCAAGACATGGTGTTTTCAATTGCCTCATAAGCATGCAAAGCTGGGCAATAAATAAGGAAGACTGAAGAAGAATTGATGCCTTTGAATGATGGCGTTGGCAAAGAATATTGAATATACCATGGACTGCCAAAAGAAGGAACAAATATGTCTTGGAAGAAGTACAACCAGAATGCTCCTTAGAAACGAGGATGGTGAGACTTTGTCTCACATACTTTGGACATGTTATCAGCAGGGATCAATCCCTGGAGAAGGATATCATGCTTAGTAAAGTAGAGGGTCAGCAAAAAAGAGGAAGACTCTCAACGAGATGGATTGACACAGTGACTCCAACAATGGGCTCAAGCATAACAACGATTGTGAGGATGGCGCAGGACCGGGCAGTGTTTGGTTCTGTTGTACATAGGGTCACTATGACTCGGAACTGTCTCAAGGGCACCTAACAACAACAACAACAACTCACAGTTAGAAACCTAGCTTGCATCATCCACCATACATTTACTTAATTGTTCAATTTCTGTATACATGTATACTGGTTTCAGAATTGTTAACCTGCACTCCCAGGTGAACTACTTTATCAACTAGAGTACAATGTTTATGTACAATTTTTTATCTTTATTCTTACAGGTTCCACTCATTAACAAAGATACTTAGATCTGCAACTTTCCCTCCCCATCCCCTCTCCCAATGAGGTAGTTTCATACATTTGTAATACAGATAGACTCTCTTGTCACAGTCTGCATTCATCCTGTGAATCTGCCAACATTCTATACAGTTTTTTTAATTTACATACATTAGGGATGGCTCTTTGTGTTGTCAAGTGCTATAGGCTTTTGCAAATGCAGTCTCATTCATCCACATTTATAGAATTATACTTAATATTTTACTACCCTGTAAAATATTCTGTGCTTCACCTATTCATTCCCCTATCCTCAAAACTTTGACAGCCACTGATACATTTATTCTATACTTTTGCCTTTCCCAGAACGTCATATAAATGGAATCATACAGTATGTAGCATTTTGAGATTGGCTACTTTCACTTAGTAATATGCAGACAGTATTTTCAGACAAAGGAAAACTAAAAATATTTGTTGCTAGCAGACAAACTCTTAAATCATGGTCAAAGAAAGGTCTTCAAAGAAAAAGCAAATGATAAAAGAAGGAATCTTGGAGCATTAGAAGGAAGAGAAAACAAAGGAAAAAGCAGATATACGAGTCTATACAATCAATTATTCTCCTCATGAGTTTTATATAACATATTTGGTGATTGAAACAAAATTATAATGCCATATGATACTCAAGACAATGATATTTTTAAAAATAGGGAAAGTAAAGTGACATAAAGAACATAAATTGAAGTAAGGTTTTCACAATTCACTCAGACTAGTAAAATGTCGATACCAGGAGATAGTAGAAATCTCACAGAACCAGCATATTAAAAAAAATTTAAAAATATATACTAATTTACACTATAAATAGTCAGTACACTAAAAATAATCATGATATAATCTTAAAAAAAAGATCAAATAGCCCACAGGAGAGCAAGAAAAGGGGAACAGAAGAATGAAAACCAGAGGAAATAAGCAGACAACTAATAAACTAGCAGAATTAGCTCTAACATATTGATACATCCTTAAATGTAAAATGGTATAAATAATCAAAAGACAGAGAGTAACAAAGTAGATTTTTAAAAAATCTAACTATATGTTCTTTACAAGAAACTTACTTCAAAATCAACAACATTAGTAGGTTCAAAATAAAAGGATATAGAAAAAAAATTCAGTTCATGATAAAAGAAGAAGAAGGGAAAAAAAAGGCATCGTTTTAGTAATATCCGATAAGGTAGACTTTAGACCAAGGAATATTATGAAAGACAAAGAAGTTACACAATGATAAAAGGATCAATCTACAAGAAAGAAACAAAACAATCCTGAATGTGTATACACCAAATATTAGAGCCTCAAAATACATGAAGCAAAAATTGATAGAGATGAAAACAGAAACATGTAAACCAAGAATTATAGTTGAGTACTTCAGCATCTCCTCCATCAGCAACTGATAGAACTCCTAGACAGAAAATCAGCAAAGATATAAAAACAATTCAACAACACAGTCAACCAGTAGAATCTAACTGACATTTATGTAACATTCCAGCCAACAAGAGCAGAATACACATGTGCAAACCACATGTTTAACCAAAGACTAATATCTAGATCATATAAAGAACTTTCAAAACTCAGCAACAGAAAACCAATCTATTTAGAAAATGGAAAAAGACATGGAGAGACATTTCAACACAGAAGATATACTCATGGCAAAGAAGCACACGAAAAGATGCTGAACGTATGTAGCTATCAGGGAAAGGTAAATTAAAACTACAATGATACATCTCTACACATGTATCAGAATGGCTAAAATAAAAATGGTAGTGATAATAAAAATGCCAAATGCTGGCAAGGATGCAGAGAAAGTAGATCATTCATACATTACTAGTGGAAAGGTAAAATGGTACAGTCACCCTGGAAAACAGTTTGGCAGTTTCCTATAACACGAAACATAAAATTACCATATGAATCAGCAAATGCCCATTCTTGGGCATTTATCCCTAAAGAAATGAAAACTTATGTTCACATAACAATCTTTACATGAATTTTCATAGCAGTTTTTTATGTGATAGCCCCAAATTGGAAGCAGCCCAAATGTCCTTCAACAGGTGAGTACTTAAACAAATTGTGTTACAAGTGTATCATGGAGTACCACTCAGAAATAACAAGGAATAAAGTATTGATACATGACACACTTTGAAAGAATTTCCAAAGAATTAATCTGAGTTAAAAAAAAAAAAAAGCCAATCCCACATGCTTACATATAATATGATTCCATTTATATAACATTTAACAGATTAGTAGTAGCCAGCAGTTAGGGGATGGTAAAATGGAGGGAGGTGGAAGTAGTTCTAAAAGGGCAACACAAAGGGACCTTGCAATGATGGAACTCTTCAGTATCTTTACTGTGGTGTTGGATACACGAACATACATATGGGATAAATTTATTTTGAACTAAATACATATACACAAATGAGACATCTGTATAAGATTGGTGGATTGAATCAATAATATCCTAGTTGTGATATTGTACAATAGCTTTGCAAGATTTACCGCTGGAGAAAACTGGGTAAAAGGTACAGGGCATCTTTCTGTATTAGTTTTTACAAATGGATATGAATCTGCAATTATGTTAATACAATGTCAGTTAAAAGATAATCATGAGGGTGTGTCAAAAAGACACAGAAACCATCTTGAAGAGGCTCTGACTAGCAAAATCCAGGACAATATGAACATCAAACAGTAATGATAATAATGATCACAACCAACTGAAAAAATAATTTCCCAAGAGCCATATTGATATAAATAGAGATGGAAAACCTCTTCCTTCCAGTAAAATGTCAACTAATAAATACTGAAAGAACGTATGTTAAAACATATAGATGGAATTCTTTATAAGAAATGTGATATTTACATAATTTCCTCCTAAATTACTTACTAATTGCACATGGAAAATAGTAACTTTGTAAAGGAGAAACCTGGAGGATACTAACTAAAAATATTATCAAATCTAAAATCACTAATATTGGGATGAAATGACATCATATGCCTCCTTAAAAGATGCACTTAGAAGTACAGATCACTTCTGTGGTTTTCTTGTTAGCAAGGTATAATCTAAATCTAATCACAAGAAGACTGGCAAATCCAAATTGAGGGACATTCTACAAAGGGAGAAAGGGATAGAATGATAAAGCAAATGTTGCAAAATTGAACAATTTTAAATCTGGGTAAAGAGTATAATGGAATTCCTTATACTATTTTTGCAATTTTTACTGTAAGTTAGAAATTATATTAAAATAGTTCTAAAAGTATGTGGGATATTAGACAATCAGATGATATGAAACTATTAGAAGATCTGTTTCAGAAATATATCTATTGACATGGACATATGCTCAGAATATATTTTAAAACAGAAGTTACAACACCGTGCTCTGGTATAATTCACATCCAAAATTTTGAAACACATATTTGTGGGTAAAATCACATACTTTTTTGTTTTGTTTTTCCTTTTGCTGTCTCTTTGCTTTCATTTGTCGGTTAGAAATATGTATTGTTTTTGAAATAAAAACACTTTAAAATTATCTTGAATAAAAATATCCTTTCAGTAGACACATCCCCGGAAAGAATACAATTTTCTTTTTAGTGTTTCCTTTAAGCTATCGTTTTAAGTGTGAGGCCTACCAAACTTTAGAGTGGAAACCATGTTCATTTGCCTACCAGTAGTAGCTGAAGTGAATTTACTCAACTGGCTGTTATCTAGTTTTCTCTTCTAACAATATTTCATTCTGATAGACCTGACCTATGTCAGTGAGGCACTAGAACAGAACAAAAAGCATATTGTACTAACTCTAACATAAATCTCCATAGAAACTCAACAGTAGAAAACCAGGGTTACACAAAGGCACTTGTGCGTGCACGCACACACACACACACACACACACTTCAATACTAAGTTTAAACTATGCATCCCTGATACATACAATGGGATAACAGTTTCTTAAAATTCCAATCTCTCAAACTAATTCATAAAACAATCAAGACCAGTGTTTATATAAAAACATTTTGGCTTGTTCAAAAAATATCTAGCATATTACATTTACTGTCATGTATACAGATTATACAGTGTTAAATACAATTTCAGCACCCAGTGGGAATTTAATAACCTTTTTTGGTAAATGGAATAGTAATTCACACATTATTTTCTATGAATATGTTAACAAAATTTTAACAGCTGCCAAATCCCCTTTACAATGACATGTTTTAAGTCAGCTGGGTTTAAGATCATATTACTAAAAGATGCTATCCTCTTACCAAAAGGTCACAGTTCATCCGCAGTGTACTACTTGTCCTCATAAATTGATTAAATGTAGTAAGTTATGCAGCTGTCAAGGTACTCAGCAGAGAATTTACATAGGAAAATTTAAGAGGTGAAAATCCACTCCACGATGGCAGAATTCTGCAAAAGATAGTGAATGATTCAAATTGTAGGTTTCTCTCTACAGAATCCCTCTGTAGCTCAGATTTATACAATCAGCATAATGTAACTCCCATAACCGGTTTATATGAAATATGTATACTCTTGAAGCCTTTCACCTTAAATTATACTTGTTTCCACCAGGTAGTTCTTAAACCGCAAATTCCAACTGCATCAACTGATTTAGAAACCCTATACATTCTTCCTTTTGCTGTTGCTGAGAAGAGAAAGCCAGAATTGCTATCAGTTAGCAATATATGACCTCTGTGAGAGTACCCTAATTGTTTTTTCTTTTACTTTCTGAACCAATTGGGCAATGACCTTGTATTTGATTATCTTCAAATTATATAGTATGTGAAATTATATAGAAGACGAGGTATATCTATTCTAGAGTATGCAAAATACACATACTGTCTCTCTCTCTCACACACACATACACACACACACACACACACACAGGCACACACACACACACACACAGGCACACACAAAGATACTCCTCTTCCAAGCAGAGTACATAGTGTATTAATCTTATTGCTATATTCTTTACAGAAAATAAAATTTTGTGGTTTTAATGAAATAAAAGAACTAAAAAAAGAATAAATTATTTTTAATCCAGACAGTAGAAGAGACTGGAAAACTGAAAAATAAATCAAAGTAAATAAAATAGGTCAAAAGAGAAACTTATTTTACAAATAAGCCATGCAGTAAAATCATAATATAGGAGGAGTAGTTGGAATTTAATGTGGTCTCTAAGCTGCCTCAGCTATTAAACTCATTTTTATCTTCGCACAGAAAGAGAAAGAAAATAAATCTAGGTTATAAGAGAACCAGTGAAATTATCATCATCAACTATTTATTGAGCACTGTCTATGTGCAGAGATTCACAATTACAGTCATTGATCAAAAGCAGGTAAAGTAATGCTGACCTTGGAAAATTTCAACATAGTGAAAAAAGTTGCTTAACAAGCAACTAGAAGTTATCTTTTGTGTTCAAAAACACACTTCAGACCAGGCTTATTTGGGGGGTGCAGGGACAAGGAAAGGGACGGATATCTTTGTTTAAATGGCTAGTATAGGATCGATATGTTTGGGGGGTATTGTCCTTTGCTTGGAGTACAGCTTCGTGTTGCACATCAATTTCATCTTCTGTTTCTGAGTCTTATATTATTACCAACATCTTTGCTTAGAAAAGATGACACTATTTCTCTATTCTATTATGATTCATCTCCTACTACTGGTTACTACCTATTCCTATGCCTCACTATTCGAAAAAACTCTTCCACACAGGCACGTCCTTCCCTCAATCTGCTTTTTAATGTGCAAAGCTGTTTCATCAGATAGAAAAAAAAAATTTATTTTCCCAATTAGAATAATCATATCTTAGCATTGGAAGGAGAAGAAAATTCTTACCATATATAGAAATTTCTTTTTTAATCTAATACTACTGTTTAAAATGTTACTCCTGCTAGTTACAATCTCCCTCAATGGTGACAGCTTAGTACAATAACAGTTCTCATTGAGTGATTAAAAAATGATATTCCTCTTCTAAGCTCAGCTTCCCTTAATTAATCAGAATCCTTTATTTTTTGGATAGAAGTGTGAGAAATACTATTAAAGAATCAGACTACATGATCTTAGAAGACACTTCATGTTTTCAATCCAAAATTATAAATGTACTTCTGTAGTTTACCTGTTCCCTATTTTCCTGTTTTTCTATATCTATGATTTACACCAAAGTATCTAATAAACATCACTGACATACTATATCACATGTACACTTACCAAAACTTGAGAAAAATCCCATCCCACATTTCTTAAGATCAGGAATTATCTTTTTTTTTTTTTTATATATATACATAATATAAGGAGTTCCTATAAAAGGTGAAAAAATATGGTTTTGTTCTGGCCAACTCATTGCATTTGCTTATAGAAAGAAGGCTTTTTTGATTTCTTTCTTCTTCTTCTTCTTTTTTTTTTTTTTAAAAACACATTGCTTTTTTCCTTCTCTTTCATTGTTGAAGCAGATAGGCAGTTCTGTTGCTAAATTTCTTTTCAGCCGCCAAAGCATTATAACCCCTAAGGGGTTTCCTACTGTGATTGCCCCAGTTCTGAAAAATCATTCTCCAAAACAATGCATTTTTAGCTATGGCATCATGGAGTAAGATGTTAGAAAGAACCCCAGGGACTATTTAAACAAATCTTCATTTTACAAAGGAAAAAAATCAGGTCCAGAAAAATAAAGTGACTTGCCTAATGTCACACATGCAATAAATCAGTGGCTTTGCCAGGACTAAAATTGAAATGCACTGACTCACATCCTGTTGTTCTTACTAGTATACCAGTATTTTCAAAACATTCCTAGCTAACAATGGAAATAAATAAATTTGGTCTATCTTAGGTTTCCATATTCTAGGTTTACAGAGATGTGCAACACTAGTGGCTTAGAAATACTTTGGAGCCTAGAGAAAGCATGAATCTGAGTCTCTCGCTGTTTATAACTTAGTCTAGCCTGCAGAGTCTTGTCAGTTTTAAAGACTGAATTTTATTCTGAATTAAATGAGAAAGCACTGAAAGTTTTAAGCCGGGTGTCTCAGTCATCTAGTGCTGCTCTAACAGAAAAACCACAAATGGATGGCTTTAACAAAGAGAAGTTTATTTCTTCACAGTCCAGTAGGCTACAAGTCCAAATTCAGGGTGTCAGCTCCAGGGGAACGCTTTCTCTGTTGGCTCTGCAGGAAGGTCCATGTCATCAGTCTTTCTTTGGTCGGGGAGCTTCTCTGCACAGGAACCTCAGGTCCAAAGGACGTGCTCTGCTCCCAGCACTGCTTTCTTGGTGGTATGAGGTTCCCAGGTGTCTCTGCTCGCTTCTGTCTTTTATATCTTAAAAGAGATTGCATTAAGACACTAATCTTATCAACGTCATCAGTATAACCTCATCACAGTGATAGAAGTTATAACACATGAGGAGATCACATATAATCTCATCATTGTGGTAAGAGTTTACAACACATAAGGAAATCACATCCGATAACACAATCATACAATACTAGGAATCGTGACCTAGCCAAGGTGCTACACACATTTTTTGGGGGACACAATTCAATCTGTGACACAGGGGATTAATTTATTCAGCATTAAACTTTGGCAGCATCACTCTGTTTGATATGATGGGGGGAGAGATCTCTTAGCCATACTGCACACTAGATTTATGTCTATGTCTATGACTATATCTGTGTATAAAATCCACTTGGCCTTAGAGTTGATTCCGACTCATGGTGACCACATGTGTGTCAGAGTAGAACTGTGTTTCATAGAGTTTCCAATGGCTTATTTTTCAGAAGTAAATCACCAGGTTTTTCGATGTGCCTCTAGGTGGACTTGAAAAACTACACTTTCAGTTAGAAGCCGAGAGTGTTAATTGTTTGCACCACCCAGGGACTATCTCTATCTCTATTAAAGAAATGAAACCTATTGCTGTTAAGTCCAATTCATAAAGACCCCATGTGTTACAGAGTAGAACTGCTCTATAGGTTTTCCTGGCTGTAATCTTTATGAAAGCAGACTGCCAGGCCTTTCTTTCATGGTGCTGCAAGGTGGGTTTGAACCAGAAACCTTTAGGTTAGTGGTTGAGTACTCTTTAGTCTACCCAGGGACCATTCTATATCTATATCTATCTCTCTATATATAATGCACATATATGATGTGTGTAGATATATATATATACACACACAATACATCTACCTCTCTATATGTAATACACATATCTATCTGTCTATCTATCTATCTATCATGGAGTAGCTGGAATAGATATCTAAATTCCAGAATGTTCTAAGATGGTGCACATCCATTTAACAATGTTCACCTAGAGTGTATGGGAGTGGGGTTACAGAGGAGGGTGGGAGCAGTTTGTGTTGGCAAACTGCACCTACTTCTAGTGTCCATTTACTGAACTTACATGACAGGTAATTACCCACTTTGGCAACCTAAAAATGCCTTATTGACTCTGTAAAAACAACATGTGTATGCACAGGATTATTTTTCCCTTCAACAGTATATGAAAATATCAGCGGCTCTCTGTTTTCACCATGGTAAATACTACAAAAAAGTGGTGTTAACCTGTGTAAATAATTTTATACGTACTTCAAATAAATTATCAATTTTTGAGCAACAATTTCAATATAAAAATCCTATGAATGTAGATGTGTTTACATTATAAAAACTCTATAGGTCTTTGAAGTGGTGGCTGAGAGATTAGGGCTTATAGAGACTATTAAAATAAAATAAAATACACCTAGGCATGCAGAAAAAGAAGAAATGCAACCACCTAATCAAAAGATGCATACAAATTAATAAGAGAATACAATATCAAAATTATTTGCTTCACTTGATATGCTTTACTTTTTTCCCCTCAGTATACTTTAGTCATGCCATAGATACACATTGAACTTTGGTCATGAACCTGACACTGTCCAAGTGCCAATTACAGGGGCAAACTTGCAAAAACTCATTCTCCCAGGAGTTTATTGTAAGGAATCTACCATAGAACAAGATTTAGAAAACCAAAATGATTAGAGGGATACCAATATAATGCCTACTGAGGAGCATTAAATATATAATTACTTGTTGACCTAAAATTAAAAGAGAATTAAAAGGGAGAGACTATTATATACAATGGCTATACAATCTGATAATCAGGGGAAATTGGAAATAGCATATGCAAAAATTTTTTTTTTAATATTTCTAGTTTTGTTGATTATTTATTATTCTGAGATTTGTTTGGCAAATTTGGATAAATAAATTAGTTATGAAATATTTTAGTTTTATTATTCTCTTGTTCTTAAGAATCAAGTTTCTTTGAGTAGAAGAAAGAAGATAGAGCTATAATATATAAGAGGATATTTAAAAACACTGTAGTTCTAAATACGAACTGGAGATAGTATTAACTCCAAACTTCAAGTACTTTAGTTATGTCATTGAAGAGTCTTAAAATTAATTTCTAACCTTGTATCAATGAATATATATCAATGAATATCTCTAGTAACAAGATTGTGGAAGTAACAAGATTGCCTGAAATAACGTTCCCCGGAGCTTTTAATTTTTTTTTTTTTCCAGAGCTTTCTGGAAAAAATGGATGATTGCAGATCTAGGGCATAAAAAACTTGGCATCCCAGATAGTAAGGGCTATGAGAAACAATGAGGGTCATGTCACAAGGCGGCTTCAATGAGAAGAAGATTGCAATAAACTTAATCCATTAAATATAGTTAAACCCATGAGTTCATAATAATGTTACAAAACCAAATCCTAACTGGTCATTTTCTGAGGATTATGAGTAACATATTCATTATAGAAAATACTGGTTAAATTGTAATAGAAAGGATTCAAGCATTTAGTTTTCCTTTCCAATTAACAGTATCACTGTGCTACCAAACAGATGAAGAAAATAATCTACTTATAAAATTATTCCAGCTATTAAAGGAAAACAAAATGATAGAATTTGAATGTTAACATTTTAGAACCCTTGATGATTTAATGTATCTAGGTATTGAGCATCAGTGGATGCGACTATTACAAAAGAGTGAAAGGCAGACATCACTCCTATGGTCTTGCCAAGGGACTCAAACCTGGGTCTGATCAAGCATATGGGTCCAATTGCTAATTTTCAGAAAATGCAGAGACTACACAAATATGGCAAAGTGTGAAAAACTCTATAGATCCAATTTCTATAAATGCATGCATAGGTTCTTCAAGAGATAAATCAGAGTGGAAAGAAATGAAAGGTAAGGGAGTCTGTAGACTAAGAAACTTAAAAGTCATACCAAGTTGAAAATAGCAAGCATATACTCTTGGGTGATAAATTCATCAAGAGAAGCAAGAAAGTGATTATTATAAAAGTCAGGATGATGGTTACTTTTGGAGGGAGAAGAGCAGGTTTAAGATGGGAGGAAAGGAGGCGCATCTGGGATGGCTGCTAAACTTCTTGATCTGGGTGACAGTAATAAGATTAATCACCTTATAATAATTTATTAAGCTCTATATTTGTTTTGTTTAGTCTTCTTTATTTGCATTTTATTTTGCAATAAAATGGCTGAAAAGAGTCTTCATGCAAAAGGCTGCTAAGTAGATAAGGTATATAGTTCTTTCTGGATAAAAATCTGTATATGACAATGTCTGTAATAGTCTTCCCTAAACTGGAAACTGGTTGTCATGGGAGAGGGAAGGTGAAATAGAAGAATTGATCATCAATTTTTTATGTTTAGAATTTTTATTTTTGAATATTTTTATGATTTACTTTTTTTGTTGATGTGAGAATATGCACGGCAGAACACACAGCAATTCAACAATTTCTACATGTACAAATCAGTGACATTGATTATAGTCCTAGAGTTGTGCAATCATTCTCACTTTCCTTTTCGGAGTTGTTCCTCCACTATTAACATAAACTCACTGTCCCCTGAGTTTCTATCTAATCTTTCCAGTTGCTCTTGTCAATTTGATCCCATATAGATAGATCTTAAGTGAACACAATGCTTAAGGCAGACATTCTTTACTTGTTACCCTAAACTACTGTTTGGTTTTAAGAAGACTTCTGGGGCTATTTTTGGACTAAGCTTTAAGGTTTAAAGATTATCTCAGGGCAATAGCTTCAGGGGTTCATCCAGCCTCCATGGCTCCCGTAATTATGGATTCCATGAAAATTTGAAATTCTGTTCTGCATTTTCATCCTTTAGATCAGGATTCTTCAATAGAATTTTTCATCAAAATGTTCAGTAATAATAGCCAGGCACTATCCAGTTCTTCTGGTCTCATGGCAAAGTAGGCGGTTGTTCATAGAGGCGACTAGCCACACATTCCTTTTCCTCCTCCTATTCCTGACACTCCTTCTTCTTTTTTTTTAAATCAAATGCACATATTGTATATCTAAAACTGAAACATTAAAAAGAAGTAAAAAAGGTTACACCACTTGAAACGTTGGTAGTATATGACATGAATATAAATACATTTCTGCAAATTTTCTTAACCAAGGGGTAAAGTGTGTATTTGCAGTGTATTTTTGGGCTATTGTGCTGGTTACTTTATCTCTATTGACTGGTAAAACTGGATTTGACTCCCTGGTCTAAGATTTTCCTTTTAATTTTATGTAGCTTGTAAGAAATAGACTAAGAAAATATAATATTTCATAGCTATAATTTTGGAGATATAATAGACTAGAAGTTAAATAAAATATTGATGGCAGCAATGTGATTTACATAAAATAACACTACATGCTTTGTTCTGTTCAACAGCTCAACTATCATGCTTCTTAATGCTAAGTATCCAGAAAATAATTAACCTGTAGAAGTTGGTAAACTCAGTTCCATGTCAAGAAAATATGAATATAAAAACCATATTACCTAAATTACTTTCAAAGAATACTATTTTAAATGCTCTTTTCACGATGTTGTGTGTGTGTGTGTGTGTGTGTGTGTGTGTGTATACTAGCCATTATTCTTCCAAAAAGAAACATCTTAGATTTTATTTTTTAGTTGTTAAGGGTTGTCAAATGTTAGTCAAAAATACGTAGGTGCTGACCTCCATTTCAAGATGCCATCCTTAAATGACTGATATCTATTTTAAAATAATTTTTTTCTCTGACTTCAACAGTAGCAAATGGAACAAGAACTCTATCGCCTTACTGGATTTTTCTAATATTAAATAGAACTATTAACTTCATTCCAGTGGATAAAATTATGCATGCAACAATGAACTTCATACATTACAACAGACTATTTTTTAAAAAAGAGAAATATCACGGACTAAATCTATAGTGTAAATGGAATAGTTCATAATGAGCCATTTTTTAGTAAAGAAGGAAAATACAGTTTTAATACAGATTCAAAATACAGGAAAATAATTTCTATATTACAATTCAGTTTGGATGCTATTAGGAGAAAAAGAAGCCAATAACTTACAAGCATCCTTCAGAAGCTACTAAGCCAACATTTTCTGACATTTGAATTCAAATGTGGGTGAAATGTATTTTTTTCTACCATTTTTTTTAAGTCTATGAATTTTCTTTTTCTCTGTATAAAACAACAACAACATATATTCAGAGTTCAAAGGGAACTCTAGCCATCTCTACTATTTTTCTGCTTCTCAAACAGAGATTAAGACACATATGCAGTACATACTGAGGTAAATAAAACCTCAGTATAAACATGATTTATTATCCCTTAATGTGATTTGAGGTGTTTACTAGAAACTAATGAATAAATTGCTTTATACTATTTGTTGTGTGCATATTCAGTGGGAGTAATTATGCTACAGACTGGGTATACTCTATAAAAAAAGACAGGAAGAAACATTATCCTTACAGATTTTGCATTCCAGGGGATAACAGAAGTAAGTAAACATATTCATAAAATAAATCCCAGATTGTGGTAAGTGTCATGAATTCAAAGAACAGGGTGCTAATAACAAGACTGGGCATTTAAAGACTGTATCTCTGAGGACCTGACATTAAAGATGACACCTAAAGAGGGAGAAACTAGCCATGCAAAAGACCTGTGCAAAAAGGCTTCTGGGGAGAGGAAATGCCAAGTGCAAAGGCTTTAAAAAACATGATATTGGAAGTTAGGGAGCAGGAGAGAAACTGATAAGGAAGGAGAGGTAGTTGTAGATCAGATCACCTGTGACTTTTTGGCTTGGAAAAATTTTATATCAAGGTCATATGACATGATATTACATTCTCAGGGTGCAGTGAATCATTTCTTTGAGCTGGCAATTAATTAGTAAGTATATATTTGGTACTTCTTAAGTGAGAGGCACTATTCTAGACACTCAAAATATAACAGTGACCAAAAGCAAACCAAAATTCTAATATACATTCTCTCATACGAATTAATAAAATATATTTTCTCACGAAATACATGAAATACATCCACACACACGCGTATTACCAATGAAGAAAAATAACAAGAAAATGGGATAGGTTGGAGCAATGAGTGGAGGAAGAGGACAGGAGTAGGGTCTTTAAGAAAGGCCTCACTAATGACAAGACATTGAGCAAAATTATGGAGAAGGCAAGGTTATGAACCATGGGGATATCTTATGGAAGAGTACTCCAAACAGAGAAGAGCAAGGGCAAAGACCATGAAGTTAGATTACTACTCATGTATGTGAGGAAAAGGAAGTTGTGGAATCAGAAAGTGAGAGAGTAGAAGATGAAGTCGAAGAGGTGACAGGGGTTAAAGGTAAGGGATGTGAGAGAAAGGAATCACAGTAACTATAAATTTCTCAGCCAGAATAACTGTAAAAATGAAGAGGAGCATGTAGTTTGGTGAGGAGAAAGTCAGAATTTGCTTTCATCCATGTAAAATTTTAAATGCCTATTAGATATTCATGTGACGATGTCAAGTTATGCAGTCTGGAGCTCAGAGGACAGGTCCAGGCTGCAAATATAAATTTGAGGCTCATCATCCTGTAGATGGTATTTAAATCCATAAGACTGGATGAGATTGCCAATTGAGTGAGTGAGGATAGCAAAGAGTTCCAACATCTGAGTACTAGGGCACTTTAACATTTATAAATCAGAGTTGCGGAGGTGAAAGCAGCAGAGGAGACTAAGAGGGAAGATGCAATTCAATAGAGAATGCCAAGAAGACAATGTGGTGGAGAAGAGTTGAAAGATCATCAGCTATATTAAATGCTGCTGAAAGGGAAAAAAGATAAGGACCCAGCCTTGATCTTTGAATTTAGCAACTGGAGTTGAAAGATAATGTAAGGAAAATTATCAACCTTCCACGATAAAATGAATTCAGAGACTAAAGATAGCCCTCACGTCCTGGCTCCCCAGAATGGTCATAATGGAAATATTTGTCTACCTATGACAGACTTTTCTACATTTATAACAATACTGGGACTTTAGGTTTTTGTATTGCACTGATTTGCTCTATCTAAGTTCCATGGTGTAGCAGGAATGTTGATGCCTTACCCATATTCATCAGGTGCGAACATTTTAGTGTAAACTGGACTGCTACTGGCTACCAATATCTCCAGCTCTAGATCCAAGGTTTTTTTTTTCTGAAATAGGAAGACCTCTCTACTCACACCAGAAGGGGGGGTGGGCCAGAAGTGCCTGGGGATTAACACCGTCCGGGAGCAGTGGCGAGATAATTCTGAAGAATGGGTTTAACTCCATTTCCCAGTTTCCCTGTGGAATTAAGCTTTATTTGCCCATTCTCATAACTGGCTAATTATGCACCTTTTATTGCCTATATTCCTTTCACTCTATGACTTCCCCAATATCCTGACAAATTCCCTGAGAGAAGACAGTTCTTTGGCTGGCGGGAGGGCTATAATTACTCTTCCTTTCCCCTCCCCTAGCACCTGATTGCATCTTTGGGCTTTGGAACAAACTGTTGCACCTCCCCCCCTCTGAAGCCTAATGGTTTTTCAAGGAAGCAGCAGGACTAAAGAGATACAATTCCAGGCTAGTAATTGCAAACTGGCACCTTCATGTCTGATTACTCCCCTTTCAAATGATCAGGCTGGGAAACTTGCATTGCATTCTGTGTAGTGAAATACACAACCCCTAGAATATAAAACCAGGTAGGGGAAGATCCTCAAGATCCTTCCTGGCTGCAAAGAGAGGGGGCATCCGGGGAAGTTTTCCATCCTGCCTGGACAGCTTTTGAGTCAGGGAGGTACCGCCCGTGATGGACCTTATTACCTATTGTACGCTATCTTTTATCTTTGAGTTATTAAACTGGGTATCACTATTGCCAACACCATGTACTTGTCAGGTATGTGACTTGATCAGGATAAGTGGGTATAACACCCACGGAGTGGTTAGTACTACTGGGTGAAATTCTCATCCCAGTACTCTAGTGGGTACTTGAGATCTGGAGACAGCCTATAAGGCAAGCTGCATGTGCCGCACAATCCCCTTCACGTTTCAAATAAATAGTTGCACTTGAATTCCTTGCATTTTAATCCTCCCAAATGAAAATATTTGTACTCAAGATGTGTTTCTTGGATACCCAAACAAACAACAACAACGAAACTGTCTGCTTTCCTTATTTCAGTAGCAAGACTCATTAAGATGATCTCAACCTTTCCCCCTTATTCTATTTAAACCTAACATAAGGAAATTTTTTCCTAGGATGCCTTTTTCCTCTAATCTATTTATTACTTAAGATTTTTGGAAAGAGTTGTATTAGTTTTCTATTGCTTCTGTAACAAATCACCACAAACCGAGTGACTGTTTCATCTTCTTCAGATTTCACAAGACTAAAATCAATGTGTTGGCAGGGCTGTGTTCCTTTCTGGAGATTCAGGGGATGAATCTTTGTCTAAACTCATTCAGTAGGTTAGCCAAATTTAGTCCTTTGTGACTGCAGACATGAGGATCGTATTTCCTTACTGTTGTTGGCTGGGGTCATTTTCAACTTGTAGAGGCAGCCCCCACACTTGTGGCTCTTTTCATCTTCCACCTCAACAGCAGAGAGCCAGGTCCTCATACGCAAATCTCTCTGCCTTCTTCTTTTCCCTGCATCTTTATGACACCAGCCAGATAAATTTCTCTGCTTTTAAGGGCTCAAGTAAGTAGATTTGTCCCACCTGGATAATTCAAGATAATTGCCCTATTTTAAGGCCTGAAATCTTAATTTCATTTTCAAAGTCCTTTCACAGCAGTTCCTAGGTTACTGTTTGAATAACTGGAGAAGAACCTTGGGGTGACATCTTTAGAATTCTGCCTACCGCAAGAGTCGTACAATTTATTTGTTCCCCACGATCTTTGACCATTTATAGCTGCATTGAAGAGTAACTACAAAATCAAACTTCTCCAAACAGGAGTAACAATCTCTAGGTCCCTTAGGTACACCTAGAGGGTGGTAACCAGTTGTAGGTCTGTAACCTTGTTCAACCTTCCATCAAGGGATAGAGAGTTTCTCATTATCTTTCTTATTTCTACATTGTGATTGTTCCAATAATTACAAAGTCTTACTGATCTTACATTTTTAGTCATTAATTCTGAGTATATAATGTTCACAAAGCAAAACAAAATAAATAGAAAATAGAATTTGCTCTAAAAAAACTGATGAAAAAATCCACTCAAAATTGAGGTGATAATATTTCTGCTAGCTTAAAGAATAGAGGGAGATTAGGTACAGAACTTCGCAAAAACAGGCACAATCTTCTCTGAGAAGAACCTCTTTAGTCACTTGTCATTGGTCAGATACTGGGCTGAAGCAGTTTAGCCTATGTGAGGTGCACAACTTTTGCTTTACTGCCCGTCTTATTCTGAAGAGAACTAGTTTACAACCCAATGTCTCTAAATTGTGAGCATTTGATCCAAGTAAAATATTTTAATGTGTTTAATGATTAATATCTATCTGTCTATCTACCTATCCATCCATGTAGAATTCTGCAAAACTCTGTAAGCTCAGTGAGTCTGAAGCCTCAGATCTCCCTTCTGCTCTACAAAATGTTATTTACTTACAGCTTACTTTTTTTAAAATATTGCTTCAGCTCAATCTGTTTCACCTCCTTGAATTCACTTTTCCTTATATAGTTTCCCATTTTCTGAATTTGTCCTCTAGGTTTCATATTCTATCTTACAAGTCTCTTCTTCTCTCTTTTTTTTTTTTAACCAATTCTGTGGTGCCTGAATGAATATCTCAATTTTATCATCTACTTCATTAATTCACTTTTCTTAAAGACTAATCTGCAACTCACTACTTAATTCATAGTCTTTAACATAGTAGGCTTGATTTTTTTTAAATATTTGTTTATGTTATATAAAATGTGACAAATTCTGTTATTTTTTTTATTGAGAAATAATTACAGATACAGTCAACACTTCTTTTCTACCACTCTACTAATCTATTCTTCTCCCTCCCTGCCTTATAAACAACCATTATTATGGAATCATAACATAGTATCCCTATTTTTTTAATTTTAATTTATGTATATGTATCCATAAATAAAAATAACAAATTGTGCTTATTTCAATATGCACATAGAGTATTATATTATACATATCAATTTAAAGGTGGTATCTTTAACTTAATATTATTTTGATAGCTTTTCATGTTGAAATAAGAATCATTTGTGTTTTCCTTTGAAAATTATATTTAGTGACTATCCATGTTGATACATATAAATCATTTTAACTTTCAGTTATGGAAGCTGGTAAAACCTTTTTTTGTTTAACAGTGTTATCACTGGATAATATGTCATTTAAGTATAATATTAAGAACAACCCAAGTATCTATCACTAAGTGAATCAATACATAAGTTATGATATATTCATATAAGGCCCTATAAAAACCAAAAACCCTTTGCGGTTGAGTCGATTCCCACTTAAAATAGTCATTGTGTTTCTCAACATTCATTAAATGGTCAAACTATACTCATAGTCAATCCTTAACTCAGATATTATCTCCTCCAGGAATTACATGAATGTCTAGAGTAATTTAATTGCCTTTTCAATGTTCTCATTTCCTTTGTTATTAGTAGTTACCGGCTTATTTGAACTGAGCCTGTGCAGGTTCTCTTTAGTTTGCTGTTACAATAGGATTAGTCTTCTACCTACTTTTTCTTTTACTTAAAAAAATAATAATAATCTCTCAATAGATAATCTAAATATACATTGAATTATTCCTGTTTCTAGGTATACAGGAATCTAGATTATTTGTCTGTAATCACTTTCCCTTCACTTCCTGTTTTGTTTCCTTCCAAATTGCCTCCATCTGAAATGAGTTTATTTTACATCCATCCCATTAGAATATAAGCTCCAAGAGGTCAAACACTATTTTTCTAAATTATGGCTGTATCCTCAGTGCCTAGTACAATGACTGTAACTTAGCAAGTACTCAGTAAAAATCTACTAAATAAATCAAAGGGGTAGATGGAGAAAGAGGAGCTCAGGAAAAAAAAGACAATATGAGGGATCCTAAGTTTGGTGTGTCCACAACCCATTCAAGATATTTGGATGAACAGTTGAGAGATGTGTGATAGAAGAATAGACGATAAATTTATGTCCTACAGAGACAGTAAAAGCAAGCATTTTCAAAGGGAAACATCACAACTATTCCTAGGAAATTTACAGATGTTCTACAGCGATGCAACACATTTAGGGAAGAATGACAATTAAGCTATATAAGATAATTAAAGGCAATTTACTCAGCAATTGACACAAGTCATTATAGAGTTCATCTCAATGTAGAGTCCAGTTCTAGTCTATGGGGAGGAGTAAAAGATCAAATAATAAGGGAATACAGAAGATAAAAAAACTAGAGAAATCTTGGTAACTTAGTGTAATCAGCTACAAAGAGGAAATAACACTAGAATCAGATAAGACACAGATAACTAACGTACAAGATCTAAATTGTGGAGGGGTATCCTGGAACTATGAGTCCTGGTGGTGTAGTGGTTAAAAGCCTGGCTGCTTACCAAAAGCCCGGCAGTTTGAATCCACCAGCCGCTTCTTAGCAACCCTATGGGGCAGTTCTACTCTGTCCTATAGGGTCGCAATGTGTCGGAATCAACTCGACAGCACCTAACGACAACAACAACAATCCCGGAACTGGGGCTTTCAAAGATCTATATGAAGAATCCCTACTCCCTTTCCAAAGGGAGCTAAGAATCCTTTAGGACTCTAGTTGCCTGAAGAAAAGGAGCCCAGTGGCTCCAGTAAGCGCCATCTAGTTGTTGCCTCAAGGATGAACATCATACCATACCTTCTGTATTTCTTCAGTCCTAGCCTCTGCTTTCAATACATGTTGCCATCAGACTGGCGTACAAGCCTGCCTACTCCTTGGTTCTGATCCTTACTCTGTATCTTACTGCACAGTTCCACTTTGCCAGTGTTCGTTCTTGAAGCCTGCATGTAATTGCTAGATTCTGCCATCCATGATTGCTTTAATTTCCTTAAAGTTACAGCCACTCTAATAATTTCTCAAATCTGATACCTATGTATATTTAACTGGACTTGTTGTTTAGTACCAGGATGTTTATGTAGCACTAAAGTCTCACTTCCATCACCTGATCACAGCATTTTGCTTTGAAAATACTCTCATTCTTTATCTAGAAGCTATAGAGGAAAAGTCCCATGCTAGGGCATGTTTGGTTTCTAATGATTCAGATTGAGAGCTTGTATTTATTTATTTAGTTTTTAAATACCAGTGGCAGTAAATATTATATTTTTTACTGAATAAATAACTCTAATGCATTTATGCTGGTATGCATGCAACTTGCTGTCTCTTGATTTTTTTATGCAATTACATACCTATGCCATTTGTCTGTAATTTGTAATAGCTTAAAATTACATAAACACATTTACCTTAGTATCTCAAGCAAAAAACAAACAAACAAAAAACTGAATGCTTTGCTCTTGAAATCACTCAGTTTAATTTTTTAATCAAAGCATTGGGTATGTAGCATAACACTGAAATAAAGCTTTAGGACATGTAGCTATTATCACATTATAGCTCAAGATATGTTCTTTGAGAATATTTTTCATGATTCATTCGTAATTAATGCCTTCAAACATTTCTCCTATAATGATGGTTTAACTTCTGAAGATATGGAAACCAGTCGGTATAATTTTATCTCATAATACTCAACTAGTTCTATGAAAATGCAAATTAAAGAGCAAGTATTAGGCAAATCAAATTTGCATGCATATGGTGTATATACATAAAATGATTCAGAATATTGGATATCATTACCCAGTCATTACACTCATAGTCCATAATAAGGAGCAAGAGGAATTTGCCAGATAAAAGACATTAACAAAATGGAAAATTTTACAGGCATACAATTTATATCCTAAGCCCTAACATAGACCTGAATGCCAAACTCTTTTTGTATAGCTTAGAAAATAAAGGTAAAAGCAACATCTCTTTCAGCATTCTAAAGAATATCTCTATAGGGAATAAATTTAATGAGGTTGGATATTATCGAAATCTTTTCAAAAGAACTTCAAAATACACTTTTTTTTCCAATTTAAACTTGGACTAACTCATTAAAGTGAACATGTAGTATAGTAATTCAGAGGTTATGCACACATTTTTAAAATTAAACAGCTGAGATATGAATTGTGGATTTACTATGTACTAGTTATGTTACTTTCCATGCATTTCTTAATTTGTCTCAATCTGTTTTTCTCATAAAATAGAGTATACATTATCTATCTCTCTCATAGAGATGTTGTTAGTATTAAATAGGATAACCATAAAGACATCAATACAGTGTTTGCATATAGTGAGTTTTCAGCTTGTATTGCCTATTATTTTTCCAGTTGAAACAAACAGAAGTTCACATTGTTGTCTCCTTTCAAACAGTTTCTGAAACAAAGGAATTACCACTATAAAAACAAACGGTTAATTTTGCATATAATGGTCTTACCAAGTCATTGATATTAAATGTTAAGGCTTTCCACTTCTGTAATATTTCAATTTAATACGTTTAAATATATATGGTTAACAGGATCCCTGGTGGTGCAGTGGTTAATGTGCTCAGCTGCTAACCAAAACGACAGAAGTTCGAACCCACCAGCTGCTCCATGGGAGAAAGAAGCTGCCGTCTGCTTTCATAAAGATCTACATCCTTGAAAAGCCCATAAACCCTATGGGGCAGTTCTACTCCATCCTACAAGCTTGCTATGAGTTGGAATCAACTCAAAGTCAGTGGGTTTGGTTTTGGTTTTGATTGTATATAATTAAATATATTGTTGCAGCACATATACTACTACTAACTTTTAATGTGTTTGTAGGGGTAGAAGCTAAGGTAGGAAATGAAGACGTCAAGAGGAAGGGAATATGGATTAAGAAAATGAAGATTGTTTTTTGTTAACATTTTTAGGTAGATGTATAATTTTACCTACAGATTAAGCAGTTAGAATAATTTTACTTATGTGAAACCCTGCTGAGGTAGTCTCATGACAACTAGGGAATTGTGTTGAAACCATGGCACACGTTGAAGAAATTAACATTTTTTAAGCTTCAAGGGACTCTACTTATTCCACGGAAATAGACTTGTAGGCTGTGTAAATTGTAACAAAATATTTTGATGAAATTATTTACAACCGTGATCAAGTTCAACGTAATCTGACTTCTTATTTTCACCAAAGCATTTTTGTTAAAGTTTCAATGCAAGATTTCCAAAATTAAACTACTATATTTATAGTCTTTCTATTTGTTACTTCTCATATGTATTAAAAATATTAATTTTCTTATCCACTAACATAAAACAAGTATTTATTGACCGTCTCAATGTTTATCCTTGCAGATAAATATCTTTCTTATAAGGACATCAGTCATATTAGATTAAGGGCCCACCCCACTTTAGTATGACCTCATCTTAACTAATTAAATATGCAACAATCATATTTCCAAATAAATTCACATTGAGGTCCCAGGAAGGACATGAATTTTAGAAGAGACACTATTTGAAACACTCAGTCCTCCCTCTGACTCCCCAGCTTCACATCTGTTCCACATGCAAATTATATTCACCCCATCCCAACATCCCCTGAAATTTTAACCCATTCTAGCATCAACTCTAATTACAAAACCTCTTCTAAATATAATATAAATCAGGTATGGGTAAGAATCTGGGTATTGTCTTTCCAGAGGCAAAATTCTCTATCCACAGACCTGAGAAACAAACAAACAAAATTATCTGCTTCCAAAATACAATGATGGAACAGATGTAAAATAGACATCTCCACTGTGAAAGGTATGAAATGGAAGAAATGAAGTTGTCACTGACCCCAAAGTAAGTTTACAGCTTAGCAGGGAAATTTTTATTAGTTTTCATGGCCTGAGAATAATTGTCTGTAGCTTAATGCCCTAGTCTCTGGGCCTTTAGTGTTGACCCTACACTCTCTGCCCTCTACATTCATGCCCTTGCCTTCAGAGTCATTATTCCTTCATTTTGTACTGTTTCTGTCCAGACTGGCAATATTTCTGCTGGTATAAAATTCTTTTCAGCTTTTCGGTCTTCAGTGAAAGTCCAGGGATCTATGCCATTAGGTATGAGGGTTCTCCACAGAGCCTTCCTGTATAACTCTATCTCTATTCCTGACTTCTGCTGAGATGCTTGATTGTATCCGTAAGTCACATGCCTAATCTCTTTAGCATGTGTTTGTGCTGTGCCTTACCACCACAATCGTGGCCCTATTTCCAGAACTTTCTGGATAAACTGAGAATTTTCCAAACAATCAAGTACGGTTTCTTTTTGCTTGACAATTTTTTCATCAATTTATCTCCTTCTTTTTGCATTTTACTGTAAGCAGTTAAGACAAATCAGGCCACACCTTCCACACATTGCTTGAGAATCTCCTTAGCTAAATATCCCAGTTAATAGCTTACAAGTTTTTACTTTCCACAAAGTGGTAGAACATAATTCAGTTAAGGTCTCTGCCACTTTATCACAAGGATCATGTTTCCTGCAGTGACCAATAACATGCTTCTCATTTCTGTCTGAGACCTCAGTAGGAGCACCGTTCACATTCATGTTTCTACCAAAGGTCTCTTCAAGGCAATATAGGTTTTTCCTATCAAATGCCTCAACATTTTTCCAGTCTCTACCCATTACCCAATTCCAAAACCACTTTCACATTTTTAGGTATTTGTCACATCAGCACCCCGTTTCCTGGTACTAGCATATGTCTTACTTTTCTAGGGCTGTTTTAACAAAGTACCACAAACTGGGTAACTTTAAACAACAGAAATTCATTCTCTCACAGTTCTGGAGGCTAGGAGTCCACTATCGACATGTTGTCAGGGGCTATGCTCTCTCTGAAGCCTGTAGAGGAGAATATTTTCTTGCAGTTCCAGGAAAAACATGATTGCTGTGGGAACAATATTGCTAAAAGAAATTTTCAACAAAACATTATCTTTTGTTTGAACTCATTGGCTTTATTTAGCAGTTCATGAATTGGGAAGCATCTGGGCTGGAAGTTATTTAAGAGTCTGCAGGACAAGTGGAAAACACAAAGATTTTATAGGCAAAGTTGTATAGCAATAAAGAAGTGACACTGGGCAGAAAGTGATGGGTCAGTTCTAAGATACTTTCATTATACGGCGTATTGGAAACTTTCATAGCCAGGTCACATACTATAGCTATGAGTCAGAATTGACTCATAGCTGAGGCAGCAAGCAAGATTTGGGTAACTTAAGCTTTAGTTCTTGGGAAGGTTAGGACATTTACAAGAAACGGAAATTTAGTTAGGTTTTAGTTTGCTGAGGTGGAACTTAGCATAAGGGTTTCCATCTTGGGCCTAATATAGTCAGGTTCACAACTGAAAGATGAATTGGGGGTGGGGGGACATTATCCAAACCAGTACATGGTTTTAATCATGTTAAGTTACTCTTTAGGTAGTAAGCAGCAAAATTTTTGAATGGAATTCTTTCTAATTGTGACATGAGCTAAATGTAAACTAACTCTATATTCTCCCCAAAGCACTTTTTTTTTTTTTTTAAGTTTCTTTAACTATCCAAGTAGAGACATTGGGGAGGTATCTGGATATACTCTCTGGTATTGAAATGAAAAGCCCTGGCTGCAAATAAATTAAAAAAAAAAAAATGGAGCGTTGTCATATGGACATTATTTAAAACCCCAATAGTAACGTAGCAAGTGTTAATATATGGATAATATTTTTTAAACTTCAAACTATGGGAGTGAGGGTTAATAGAAGAAGAAAAAAAAACTAGCACTAAGTTCTGAATCCCTCTCACATTATGAAAGTGGTCATGCTGAGATTAATCAACAAAGGAAACAGAGAATGAGCAACAATGGAGAAAAATCAGGAGGGTGTGTTGTCCTGGAAGTCAAGGGAAAAAGTATGGAAGGAGGCAGTTGTCAATTATGTCTCATGCTGCCCTTAATATCAGAACTGAGAATTAATGATTAGATTTTGCAATGAGGATATTATAGGTTACCCTTAAAAAAGCAGTAATGGAAAAGCAGAAAGAAAAAAAATCTGACTGGAGTGGATTAAGGATAAAATAGATGGGAAGAATTGGATTCAAGTAATATAGGAAACTTTGTCAAGGTGTATGGATACAAAAGTGAATAGAGAAATAGAAGTATAGCTGAAGGAGGATGTGGGAGTTAAGAGAGATTTTATTTTTTCAGTTGACAGAAATGGTCCAGTAGAGAGGGAAAACTTGATTAGGAGTTAGGAGAAAAAAGAATTGGTTGAGCTATGCTTTTGAGTGACCGATAAGATATAGGATCTAAACCTGAAAAGCTGACTTCAGATAGGAGTATGGACAGTTAATCTCTAGTGTAAGAAAGAACACAGAGTATATATTTCTAGATGCAGGCACATGTCTAGATATGATAGACATAGATAATTATTCTTTTTAAGATTGCTTCAATTGTCTAAGTATCAAAGTCATCATCTGAGAGTCAGAATGCGGGAAGAAATTTTGTCTGAGGAGAAAAGAGATTTTACATTATATTCAAGAGAAACAACAAAAAGTTGCAATCCAGTCGATTCCAACTCATATCGACTCTATAGGGCAGAGTAGAACTGCCCCATAGGGTTACATTCTAGAGAAGCAGTCAGTAAACTGCAGTCTATTGACCAAATCCAGAGTGTCACTTGTTTTTGTAAATGACATTTTACTGGAACACAGCCACACCCACTTCATTTACATATTGCCTGTAGCTGAGTTGAGAAGTTGCAACAGAGACCATATGGTCCACAAAGATTAAAATATTTACTATCTTTTTATGGAAAAGTTTGATGATCCCTGGCCTATAAAATTGAAAAGAGAATGGGCCAAGGTAATCAACATCAAGCCCTTTCTTGAATTTAAAGTGAGAACAGTCAGCATGGGTGCAGATATTTCTCCAGCCTTACTTAATTATTCAGGCATGTTTGCAGAGTAGAGGGACAATTAGATTTAACCAGGATCATGGCTGTGTGAAACAAGTACAATGATGAAAGAGAAGGACAAGTTAGTTGTACGTGAAGGAGCAACCAAATGATTAACTATGCTAATTCTGTATGGGTGCTATATGAATGCTGTGCTGCACATGTAGGTTGTCCTAATATCCCAAGCAGCCACAAGATTACTAAGATGATGACCCTAACCAGTGTCATCAACCCCTGTATGGGTGCTATATCCATCTATTATGATCAAATCATACACACAAGACAAGTGTTGGCAAATGAAAGCTGTTTAATTACTCACAGAAAACAGACAGCAAACAACAGGAACAGTTTCATGGTGAGCTGGTCGTCTTTGAATTGGAAAGCTATTCCAGCAATGATGAAAGTTCTTCTAGGTGTGCTCCCACTTCACATTGTAGGTGAGGGACTCCAAAGCCCCTTACTCAGCCAGTTTTATACTCTGAGGTCTATGTGACTCACTGCAGGGAGTGCAGTGTACATTTCCTGGCCCGATGACTTAAGAAGGAGACATCTGGGTCCCAGGGGGATGTTATCTCTTTAGCCCTGCTGCTTATCTTGGTAGACATACTGAGGCCTAGAGATACTAGCATGGGGGAGGACTGGGAGGATCTATAGCCATTAGGCCATCCAGAAGGACTGTCTCCTTCCAAATACTTTCACTTGGTAATAATCCATCAAGCTGTACAGACATGGTATGTATGTTCCATTATGAATGTTGTAGTTCAACAAAAAGTTAAAATTATTAAACACAGAATTTCAGCTGACAAAGGAGAGCAAAGAGGAAATCAGGAAAATGAGGAACTGTATGATCAGTTGATTTAGGTTACTGTAAGATTGAAGAATTGCTACAGATTGTGTGAGAAAATAAATGGGTTAGAAAAATAGGAGGTTGTTGACAGTGTGGCATGATTTAAAATGAGATTGCAGGAAGACTATGTAATAATAAGGTCTAGGGCATGACTATGGAAGAGAGTGGCTGATATAGTGTACAGGGCAAGATCATTGCAAGAAAGGGTTTTAAAGAATAATTATTTTGCTGTAAAAATAAATCACCAATAATTAATACAGGGCCAGTGTTGGAAGTGATAGTAGGTAGGAAGCTAAATATAAGTGGGAATGATTAGAGGGTATAGAAGAGAGCATCAATGAGATTTAGTGACATGAACCAGTGGCATGAAACTCAGTGTTGTTTGCTCTCAGAAGAAAGGAAGAAAAATGGCCTGGAAGCAATAATAGAAAGCAAAGAGGACACTTCCCTCAGCTCCATGGCCATTCGTGCATGAACTGTGATGGAAAAATGATCTGCCATCTGAGAAGGCTACAGTGGGAAAGTCAGGGAAAAGTTATTTACAGCTGCGATGATAGAAGTATTCAGAGAAGTGGTTAAGTATATAATACTGTTGAGACCCGTTGCCGATGAGTCGATGTCAACTCACAGTGACCCTGTAGGAAAGAGTAAATCTGCCCCCTAGGGTTTCCAAGGAGAGGCTGGTGGATTCTAACTGCTGACCTTTTGGTTAGCAGCTGAGATCTTAACCACTGTGCCACCAGGGCTCCAGGGTTATGGAAATACTGTAGTAACACTACAAACACACACACATAGTGAATGTGTATGTGTGAGTCAGAATGGACAGTTCTCCAAAATATCTTACACATAGCTCTACTGTAATTAAATAGCATATCATTACAGAGATTCATATCAGTGATTGTACAGTTTTATAACTCCAGAAACTATTGAGGTGAGTTGGCATATAATGACACTTTCCAAAGAAATCTATTATTACTTTCTTTTTTTTCCTTTTGTTCCTGTTACTTCTCATGGATTTTATACCTCTGTTAATCTGCTGCATTTTTTCTTAAACAACAGGGAAAAAAATGAAGGTTAATAATAGAGAACAGATGACATCCTAGAACAGTCCAAAACCAACCATGTACCTTCTCATAGGATGTGAACAGCAAGAAGATTATGGTAGCATTTTTCATTTTGGCAAAGATTTGACTTTGTTTTCTTTCTCTTCATTACTAATTTTTCAGCTCTTGATTGGTTGTGTTTTCTAACTGACCCCTGGGTACTATTTAAAACAAAATCAATACAATTGACCTTTTCTTGATCATGTTCTGAAAAAAGCAGGAGTGAAGTACTTCCTTTAAAATCAAAGCCAACTATTCTTGATAGAATTCGTATAAGGCACAGAAAAGGATAAATACAGAAAAAAAATGTCAAATTAGAATATTTCAATAACTGCAAAAATTATTGTTCATATTTTTAAAAATTATTCTCATTAAACAATATGAATATCTTGCCTCTTGTTTACCCTCTTCACATGAATCTGCTTGCTCAGTTTTCTGTTTTCATATCTCAGCAAAGAAGCAGGTAGCTCTCCTGATTATTCTTAAATGTTATTCTTAAATGTCCAAACATTTAAGAATAATCAGGGGAGGTACCTGCTTCTCTGCTGAGATGATCTAAGAATAATCATGTCCCAGAGATGTGGAGAATGGAGAATCTCAGTGGACTTGAAACATTTCCTAAAATTGGATTCAAAACTTTTTCAGCACATTTTAGTCCCCTGAAGTGGAAGCTTAAAGGATTGAGAATAAATGCACATGTCTCCTATCTTATTAAAATGTCAGCGGTGATGTTGTGCTAAAATTGATAGCTTGTTTTGTTAAGTGGAAAAACTCATTCTGTTTGTTTTGTTTAAAAGAAAACATAGTCAGGATAGGGAGGTCTACTTTACAGGCTCATTTGGAATTAGTATATTAAATGAGAAAAAATATGAACAATGATTCATGAGTTTTGGTATAAATCCTATCAAATACACTCCATCTATTTTCATTTCTGTTTCTCATACAGAGTCTATCTGTCTCATGTTTACTATTTTTTACTAAATTTTATTTCTTCTTCTTAAATTTGTTTCTAGTTTTAGATGATTTTAGGACTAATCATATTGTATACAGTCTTTTAATTTTGATCAAATTTGTGTTAAATTTTGAAATTCTATATACATCTATGTCCGCAGCTATCCCAAACTCTTTTCCCTACCCTTAAATCATCAGAAAGATACATCTCTAATCCACATATATTTTTGTATATTATTAAAGATTATTAATCTTTTACCTGTTGTGTTATAGAAATCTGCTTTTTCTTTGGAGTTGGCATGCATTTTTTAAGAGTAATACCTTAATGGACCTATAGAGGATAACCACTAAAAAAATTATATACAACAGACGTGCTACATTTTCTCCAGGTAATCAAAACAGATGTGTGGAATGAAGGCTGTGTTTGCATTTACATAAACACCAACAAAAACCCACTGCCTTTGAGTCAATTCCAACTCATAGTGACCCTGAATGACAGAGGAAAATTGCCCCATAGGGTTTCCAAGGCTGTAAATCTTTACAGAAGCAGACTGTCTCCTTTGTCTCTTGTGGAGGGGCTGGTGGGTTCAAACTGCCTACCTTTTCATAGCAGCCAAACACTTAACCACTGTGCCACGAGGGCTCCTTTACATAAACACAGTATGTTTAAATCCTTTGTTCCGCTTCTTCTCTCAGTATGATTTCTACCCAGTTTACATGATAATATGTTGTGTATTTTATGCTGCTTTGTAACTATTTGTTTTTTCAAGGAAATATTTGTTTTTTCAGTTGGTATACATAATAGAAGACTGAGATTCTGTGTTAATTTTTGTACCCTTTGAGCATCCTCAGAAGCATTCAATAAATATGGCTAACTCTATATTTATATTTTTAAATTTGTTTATTGAAATCTCTTATGAGTTATTGATTTCTGCAGATAATAATAATAATACCATCTAAATACTACATTCAAGAGTCAGAAAGAATATAACAGAGATTTTAAATAGTTGTACTCAGGAAAAAGAAAGCTATAAGGTGGAGCCAACATGGTGCTATAGACAGAAGCGCCACACTGTCCCTCTACAGCAAAGACCCAAAAAACTAAGTGAAACAGATATAATTGTAAATCCTGGAACCCTAAGTGTCAAGTGAAGGGATAACTAACTCAACCAAGCACTGAATGGAATAAGAAACTGACAGACAACAGAGAAAGAGGAGCGCTATGGAGTGGAGGTCCCCTACCAGCTAACCTGGCATGGACACACCATCTTGGACCCCTCAGCCACCAAGAATGGTAGATAGGAAGTAGAGGAAGGCAACTTCATGGAGCTCCCAGTAGGAGACAGAGCACTGGGTAACCAGGGATATATGCTTTCCCACCCCCCACCCTTTGTCCCTCCGTGCGGCCTCTGTCGCTTTCCAGTGGTCCATGGTCACTTGGCAGCCCAGCTTGAAAGCCACCGGCACATGGCTTCTCCAAGTCCATGCTGCTCTTCTGGCAGTTTCCCTCAGCACGTTTTTTAAAATTACTTCTTTTTGTTTTAGGCTTCTATTGCTCTCTCTTCCCTCCCACACCCACTTAGCTCCACACATCAAATCCTCCCCCTTCCCTCTTGCGTAACTGTGCTGAATGCCACAACCCAGAGCGACATAGGCCCAGACCACTGGACCCCACTCTGCAGTGCCCTCTAGCTCTGCCCTAAAGGCAACACTGTGCTAAAAATGGCCCCTCCCCAACCCTCTGCCTCTGCTGGACCTGCTCTGCCACACTATAGCTGAATGACTGGCTAATCCCACCTGGACAAGGTGGTGAGAGTACTGTGCTCACAAACAAGCAAAAAACAAAGAACACCCAGCCTATCTGCCCAGATATAACCAAATAAAACAAAAAAGCAGAGCAAAACAAACAAATCTGCTATCAATATATGAAGAAAATAATTTCTGAATGTCCCGAAGACAGTAGACAATAACAAAACATATTAAAAAAAAAAAAAAAAAAAAGGACAGGATAACTCCAAAAAGTGTCTAAAATAAAACATCAGATGAAAAGGCACTGGAACTACGTAAAAGGGAATTCAGAACGCTAATATTCAAGGCTGTCCAAGAGGTAAAGAAAAACGTAGACAAAACTAAGAGAAAAATAGACAAAATCATGGAAAAGACAGACAAAACAATGGAAGAATTCAGGAAAATAATACAGGAACAAAATGTCAAAATAAACAAACAACTAGAAAACATACAAAAACAGTAATTAGAAATCCAAAAGATAAACAACAAGATTTCAGAAATGGACAGTGTCATAGAAGGTTTTAGGAGCAAATTTGAAACAATGGAAGACAGGATCAATGAAATTTAAGACATATTCTTGGATACTACTTTGTTTGAGGAAAAATCAGAGAAAAGAATGAAAAAAAAAAAAAGAAGAAGAAGAAAAAGAAACCCTGAGAGCAATGTGGGATAAAATCTAAAGCAAAAATTTGCATGTGATCAGAGTTCCAGAATGGGGGAAAGTATGGAAAACACAGAGAGGATCATGGAAGATTTGCTGACAGAAAAATCCCCTAATATCATGAAAGATGAAAAGTTGACCATCCAGGAGGCTCAACAAACCCCATAAAGGAGAGACACCAAAAGAAAATCACCAAGACATATCATAATCACACTTGCTAAAACCAGAGACAAAGAAAGAGTTCTGAGAGCAGCTCAAGAAAAATGAAAAGTCATATACAGAGCGGAAACAATAAGACTAAGCTGATTATTCGGCAGAGACCATGCAGGCAAGAAGGCAATGGGATGAATATATAAAACCTTGAAAGAAAAAAATTTCCAACCAAGAACAATATGCCCTACAAAACTCTTGCTCAAATATGATCATGAAATTAGGACATTTTCAGATAAACAGAAATTAAGAAAATATGTAAAAACTAAACCAAATTAACAAGAATTATTAAAGAGAGCCCTTTGGTCAGAGAACCAACAACATCAGACAACAGCCTGAATTTAGGATGCAAGACTACATCAGCTGGATACTAACCTAAGTAAAGAACTCTCAAGGACAAAACAAAACTAAAAAATTTACAACAGTGAACCAGAGAGGTCAATCTGTAAATGACAACAACATCAGAACAATAAAAGAGTGTGAATAAATGATGTAGGGATAGAACTTTCAAATGGAGAGGAAGTCAAGGTGATATCAAGCAATAAAAGACTTGTTCTAATATAGTAAGATGGGGTAAATTTCAAGGCAACCACAAAGAAAGTTAATAAACTTACTCATCAAAATAAAAAAGAAAAACATAAAGTCTCATTAAACACAAAATCTTCAAAAATCAACCAACCAACCAACCAAACAAAAAAGTCCATAAGCAAAAGGAATTCAGCACAGAAGAGTAAGAGGAACAAAGAAAATGTCCACACCACAAAAAAAAAGCACTACAAAATGACAGCAATAAACTCACATCTATCAATAATCATACTGAACATAAATGGCTTAAATGCACCCATAAAGAGACAAGAGAGTGAGAGGATGGATTAAAAAACAGAACCTATCAATATGCTATCTACAAGAGATAGACCTTAGATACAAAGACTTGAATATATTAAAAAATCAAAGGATAGAAAAAATTATATCAAGCAAACAGCAACCAAAAATGAGCAGGAGTGGCAATACTAAATCTTAGACAAAATAGACTTTACAACAAAATCCACCATAAAAGACAAATAAGGACATTATATAATGATTGAAGGGTCAATCCCCCATGAAGACATAACCAATGACAGGGCTCCAAAATACATGAAACAAACTCTAACAGCACTGAAAAGAGAAATTGACAGTTCTAATAGTAGGAAACTTCAACACACCACTCTCAGTTAAGGACAGAATATCTAGAAAGAAACTCAACAAAGATACAGAAGATCTAAAGGCCACAATCAGCCTACTTGACCTCATAGACATATGTAGAACACTCCACCCACCAGCAGCAAAGTACACTTTCATTTCCAATGCAGATGGGACGTTTTCCAGAATAGCCCACATCTTAGGCCACAAAGCAACCTTTGAAAAAATCCAAAACATTGAGATAATACAAGGTATCTTCTCTGATTACAATGCCATAATACTAGAAATCAATAGCAGGGAGAGCAAGTAAAAAAATCAAATACATAGAAACTGAATAACACCCTGCTTAAAAACCACTGGGTAACAGAAGAAATCAAAGATGGAATCAAAAAATTCCTAGAATCAAAAGAGAATGAAAATACATCATATCAAAACCTGAGGACACAGCAAAGGCAGTGCGTAGAGGTCAATTTGTAGCACTAGATGCACACATCAAAAAAGAAGAAAAGGACAAAATCAAAACATTAGCTACACAACTCAAACAAACAGGGAACAGCAAAAGAAGCCCACAGCCACCAGAAGAAAGGAAATAATAAAGATCAGTTGTGTGAATTTTTGTTTTCTTTATAATGAGGTGTAATCCATACTGAGGGCTGTGGTATTTGAGCTTCATCAGTAAGTGCTTCAAGTCTACTTCAATTTCAGCAAGGAAGGTTGTGTCATCTGCATAACGCAGGTTGTTAATTAGTCTTCCTCCAATCCTGATGCCCTGCTTTTCTTCATATAGTCCAGTTTCTTGGGTTACTTGCTCAGCATACAGATTGAATAGGTATAGTGAAAGGATACAACCCAGACACACACCTTTTCTAACTTTAAACCACATAGTATCCCCTTGTTCTATTCAAATGACTGCTTCTTGATCTAGGTACACATTCCTCATGAGCACATTAAGTGTTGTGGAATTCTCATTCTTTGCAAAGTTATCCATAATTTGTTATGATGCATACAGTAGAATGCCTTTGCATAGTCAATAAAACACAACTAAACATCTTTCTGTTATTCTCTGCTTTCCACCAGGATCCATCTGACATCAGCAATGATATCCCTAGTTCCATGTCCTCTTCTGAATCGGCTTGAATTTTTAGCTGTTCCCTGTCTATATACTGCCGCTTTTGAATAATCTTAAGCAAAATTTTACTTGTGTGTGATATGAATGATATTGTTTGATAATTTCTGCACTAGGTTGTATCACCTTTCTTTGGAATGGGCATAAATATGGGCCTGTTCCAGTTGGTTGTCCAGGTAACTGTCTTCCAAATCTCTCAGCATACATAAGTGAGCACTTCCAGGTCTGCATCCATTTGTTGAAATATCTCAACTGGTATTCTATCAAACCCTGCAGGCTTGTTTTTCACCAGTACTTTCAGAGAAGCTTGAACCTCTTCCTTCTGTACCGTCGGTTTCTGATTATATGCTACCACCTGAAATGGCTGAATGTCGACCAATTCTTTGTGGTATACTGATTCTCTGTGTTCCTTCCATCTTCTTTTGATGCTTTTGGTGTCGTTTAATATTTTCTGTGTAGAATCATTCAATATTGCAACTTGAGGCTTGAATTTTTCCTTCAGTTCTTTCAACCTGAAAAATACCCAGCATGTTCTTCCCTTTTGGTTTTCTATCTCCAGCTTTTTACACGTCATTATAATACTTTACTTTGTCTTCTCAAGCCACCCTTTAAAATCTGTTCAACTCTTTTACTTCATCATTTCTTCTTTTTGCTTTAGCTACTCGATGTTCAACAGCAAGTTTGAGTCTCTTCTGACATCCATTTTGGTCTTCTCTTTCTTTCCTGTCTTTTTAATGATCTCTTTCTTTCTTCATGTATTATGTCCTTGATGTCATTCCACAGCTTGCCTGGTCTTCGGTCATTAGTGTTCAATGCATCAAATCTGTTCTTGAGATGGTCTCTGAATTCAGGTGGGATAGACTTAAGGTCATACTTTGGCTCTCGTCTACTTGTTCTAATTTCTTTCAGCTTCAACTTGAACCTGCTTATGAGCAGTTTGCCCCTGGCCTTGTTCTGACTGATGCTGTTGAGATTTTCCATTGTCCCTTTCTACAGATGTAGTCGCTTTGATTCCTGTGTATTCCATCTGGGTGTATAGTCACCATTTATGTTGTTGAAAAAAAGTATTTGCAATGAAGAAATCGTTGGTCTTGCAAAATTCTGTCATGCGATCTCCAGCATCATCTCTGTCACCAAGGCCATATTTTCCAACTACCAATTCTTCTTTGTTTTCAACTTTTGCATTCTAATCAACAGTAATTATTATTGCATCCTGGTTGCATGTTCGATCAATTTCAGACTGCAGAAGCTGGTGAAAATCTTCAATATCTTCATCTTTCACATTAGTGGTTGGTGCGTAAATTTGAATAATAATTGTATTAACTGGTCTTCCTTCTAGATGTACGTATATTGTCCTATCACTGACAGCACTGTACTTCAGGATAGATCTTGAAATGTTGATAAATTGAGAAAACATTGAAGTTGTCAAGGATTTCATTTTACTTGTATCCACAATCAAACCCCATGGAAGCAGCAGTCAGGTAATGAAAAGATGTGTTGCATTGGACAAATCTGCTGCAAAAAACCTCTTTAAAGTGATCAAAAGCAAAGATGTCACCTTGAAGACTGAGAAGCACCTGACCGAAGCCATCGCACTTTCAATCACCTCATATGCATGCAAAAGTTATATGATGAATAAGGAAGACTGAAGAAGAATTGACGCTTTGGAATTTTGGTGTTTACGAAGAATATTGAATACACCATGGACTGCCTAAAGAATCAACAAATCTGTCTTGGGAGAAATACAACTAGAATGTTCCTTATAAGCAAGGGTGGCGAGACTGTGTCTCATATACTTTGGACATTTTATCAGGAGGGATCATTCCCTGGGGAAGGGCAACATACTTGGTAAAGTAAAGGGTCAGCGAAAAAAAGGAAGTCCCTCAATGAGATGGATTAACCCAGTGACTGCAACAAAGGGCTCAAGCATAACAACTATTGTGAACATGGTACCAGACGGGGCAGTGTTCTGTTCTGTGGTATATAGGGTTGCTATAAGTTGGAACTGACTTGATGGCACCTAACAACAACAGCAACATAAAAACCAACAGCCAACATCATTCTTAACTGAGAAAAGCTGAAAGCATTCTCCCTGAAAACAAGAACAAGACAAAGATTCCCTTTATTACCACTCCTATTTAACATTGTGCTGGATGTCCTAGCTAAAGCAATAAAGCAAGTAAAAGAAATAAAGGACATCCAAATTGGTAAGGAAGAAGTAAAGCTGTCCCTATTTGTGGATGCTATGGTAGTATACATAGAAAACCCAAAAGACTCCATGAGAAAACTACGGGAACAAATAGAAAGATTCAGCAGAGTAGCAGGATGAAAGGTAAAAATACAGAAATCAGTTGAATTCCTATATACCAATAAAGAGAACTATGAAAAAGAAATCAGGAAAACAATGCCGTTTACAACAGCCCCTAAAAATTAAAATAGGAATACGTCTACAGGGATGTGAAAGACTTATACAAAGAAAACTACAAAACACTACTGAAAAAGAGACCTACATAAATGGAAAAACGTATCACGCTCATGGATAGGTAGACTCAGCATTGTTAAAATGTCAATTCTATCCAAAGCAACCTACAAATACTATGCAATCCCAATCCAAATACCAACAGCATTCTTTAAACAGATGGAAAAACTAATCACTAACTTTATATTGAAAGTGAACAGGCCCCAGATAAGTAAAGCACTGTTGAAGAAGAAAAATAATATAGGAGGACTTGCACTACCTGACTTCAGAACCAGCTATACAGCTATGATATCAAAACAGCCTGCTGCTGGTACACTGACACACACATTGGCCAATGGAACAGAATTGAGAAACCAGACGTAAATCCATCCACCTAGAGTCACCTGATTTTTGGAAAAGGCCCAAAGTCCATCACATGAGAAAAAGACAGTCTTTTTAACAAATAGTGCTGGCAAAACTGGATGTCCATCTGCAAAAAAAAAAAAAAAAAAATTAAAAAGCACCCATACCTCACATCACACACACAAGAACTAATTCAATATAGATCAAACACCTAAATATAAAACCAAAAACAGTAAAGATCATAGAAGAAGAAATTGGGTCAACACTAGAGGCCCTAATACAGGGCAGAAACAGGATACAAACTGTAACTGACAATACACAAACACTAGAAGATAAGCTAGATAACTGAGATCTTCGAAAAATTAAACACTTACGCTCATCAAAAGACTTCACCAAAAGAGTAATACGAGAACCTACAGACTGGGAAACAATTTTTGGCTATGACAAGTCCGACAAAGTTCTGATCTCTAAAATCTACAGGAAAACCCAACACCTCTAAAACAAAAAGACAAATATTCCAATTAAAAGATGGGCAAAGGATAGGAATAAACACTTCACCAAAGAAGATATTCAGGCGGCTACAGACACATGAGGAAATGCTTACAATCACTAGCCATTAGAAAAATGCAAAGCAAAACTGCAATGAGATATAACCTCACTCTGACATTATTGGCACAAATTGAAAAAAGAAAATAACAAATATTGGAGAGGCTGTGAGGAGATTGGAACTATTACGCACTGCTGGTGAGAATGCAAAATGGTACAATCACTTTGGAAAAAAGATATGGTGTTTCCTTAAAAAGCTAGAAATAGACATACTGCATGATCCAGCAATCCCACTCCTAGGAATATATCCTGGAGAAATAAGATCTATCACACAAAAAGACATATGCACACTCATGTTCATTGGAGCATTATTCATAGTAGCAAAAATGTGGAAACAACCTGAGTGTCCGTCAACAGATGAATGAATAAACAAACTATGGTACATACACACAAGGAATTCTACACAATAATACGGAAGAATAATGAATCTGTGAAACATCTCACAACATGGATAAATCTGGAGGGCATTATACTGAGTGAAATAAGTCAATCACAAAAGAACAAATATTGTATGAGATCACTATTATAAAAACTCATGAAAATGATTACATACAACAAGAAACAATCTTTGATGGTTAGTAGGGAGAGGAGGTGTAGGGAGGGAAAAACACTAAATAGACTATAGATAAGTAGTAACTTTGGTGAAGGATAAGACAGTACATACTTCTACTGAAGCCAGCATAACTTGACCAAGGCAAGGTCCTGGAAGCTCCATAGATACATCCAAACTCCCTGAGGGACCAAATTACTGGGCTGAAGGCTGAGGAACATGGTCTTGGGGAACATAAAGCTCAACTGGCACAACATAGCTTATAAAGAAAATGTTCTACATCCTACTTTGGTAAGTAGCATCTGGGGTGTTAAAAGCTTGCGAGGGGCCATCTAAGATACTTCACTGGTTCCACCCTGACTGGAGCAAGAGAGAATGAAGAAAACCAAAGACACAAGAGAGAGATTCGTCCAAAGGACTAATGGACCACAACCACCACAGCCTCCATCAGAATGAGCCCAGCACAACCAGATGGTGCCTGGCTACCACAACCGACTTCTCCGACAGGGATCACAATAGAGGGTCCTGGACAGAGCTGGAGAAAAGTGTAGAAGAAAATTCTAACTCACACATACAAAAAAAAGCAGACTTACTGGTCTGACAGAGACTAGAGAAACCCCATGAGTATGGCCTCCGGACTCCCTTTTAACTCAGTACTGAAGTCATTCCTGAGATTCGCCCTTCAGCCAAAGATTAGACAGTCTCATAAAACAAAATGAGACTAAATGGGCACACCAGCCCAGGCACAAAGACGAGAAGGCAGGAGAGGACAGGAAAGCTGGTAATGGTGAACCCAAGGTCATGAAGGGGAGAATGCTGACATGTCATGGAGGTGGCAGCCAATGACACAAAACAATATGTGTATTAATTGTTTAATAAGACACTATTGTACTTTGTAAACCTTCATCTAAAATACAACTTAAAAAAAAGAAGAAGAAAGTTACAGCCACCTGAGAGGCAGTCCCTCTCCCCTACTCCCACCAAATGAAAAAGTGTCTCAAGGTATAAACATAAATTTTAGTTGGTTAGAACAGATTTAAATGTCAGGCTTAAGTATTGCTTTAATGTTAGCCATCACTCAAAAACACTGATAGTTAGGGACAGGGAGTGTTGTTCCAGTTTGAAATGAAGTGTGGGGAAACTGACTAGGGTATATTGATGGTAGGGAGGGAAACAGTCAGTAAACAGGCCCTGTTTGTAGCAGGTACTGATACAGCAAAAGTGCAAGAGATGTGGTTTCGCCTAGACATTTTATAAGTTACCTTATAACCAAAATTTAGGCATAGAGTGCAGGCTGGTTTCAGGGTAACAACTTGTTCATAATTGTGGAGAGTTCAAGGAATAAAACTGCTTTTGAAAGTTAGCATGGTATCAGGAATCCAAGGAGGTAATTGGAATTCAGGGCAGAACAATTAAACTTAAAAATTCGAAGAGTAATTAAAAACTAACAAAATAAAACAGGAAAGCAAGTCAGTTATTTCCTGAGTCCCTGAGAGTACTGTTTAAATGGATACAGTTGCTCTCTTACCTTTATAATGAGAGCTGTTAAGGTAGTATGAGTTAAAGGAAATGCTTGGAGCTTCCCTTTGTTCCGAACTTGTAAAACCCAATGCAGTAACACCTGTATGGAAAAAAACACAGAAATAATGCAAATCGTCAAAGATGATGAGGGATGCAGCAGTGGTGATCTGATTGTATTCCCCTTTAAGTCCGTGTTTTCTTCAATTCAGAAGACACATGGGTCCTGGAGAATGACAATGCTTTTTTTTTTTTTTTTTTTAATTAAAGGAACAATATCAGTTAAGCACCTATGTGCAAGTCACAGATTTCTGGAATATATCAATAAAAACAGCAAAGCAAGCAAGAAACAATACTTTAAAACCAAGTAAATTGTATGTAAGAATGAGAAGTGCTATGGAAAAATAAGGTAAATGGTTTAAGAAGGATTGGGAGCATCAGCTCTGGAGAGCAGAGGGAAGGATTGGTTTACAACTTTTTAAGAGTGGATATATTACATAATGATTGTTTTAAATGTATTTTCCATAATATAAATTTGATGTAAAATCCTTATAGAACATGAGAATACACAGGAGGAGTTATAAAAATAAAACTACCATTAAGTGGAATACCTAAAGACAAACTTCCGGTTTTTCTTCTAATATCTTGTTTGCATGCTTGTTTTGGATTATGATTGATTAGAGTATATGATTTACCGTCCGCATATATCAAAACCTCTGCAAACATATTTTATTGACCTTTCAACATTTCAGACTGTATTTTTTTCCATATTTCTTCTCTTAGAGAAACAAGCAACAGTAAAACAAAAGAAGTTGTAATAATGAAACAACCACACAGTTTCTTTATTGTTTCCTTCCCCAGTTTCCTCAAAGGTCTTAACTTACAGTCTTCTGTCCTAAAGGTGGCCTTGATTATCAATTTCATATATTCTTCCAGAAACTTTCTGTGCATACTGAAGCATATAACTGTATGTTGAATATTTTTTAAAACATAGACAGGATCAGGTTATATCTGTCATCATGACACTTTATAAAACATTTTATTTGGGATAGTTTGAACAGCAATAAAAATAGAATAGTATACTGAAACCTAATATAAACATTATTCTGTTGTGACCCTATTCACCTGTCATCTTCCCATATTATTCTGAAGCAGAACTCAGGTATTATGTTATTTATAAATATTTCAATGTGTATCTCTAAAAGACACGGACTCTTTTTTTTTAACATAAGCTTCATACCATTACCGCATCTAAAAATAAATGAAAAACAATTTTCTATTATAATAAAATAAGTGTATGTCAGAGTGCCAATTATACCACAAATCTCATAAATATCTTACAGTTAATTTTTTAAATTGTCACCAATATAAATTATACACCTAATAATTGGTTGATATTATCTATTAAGTCATTTAATAAATCACTCTAATAGGCCCCCTCCATTTCTTACTGTTATTTGTATTTTAGCAAAGAAAAGAAGTCCTCAGAATTATTTGTTAGAAATAGTATTACATGTCAGTTGGAGTCCCCCACAGACTTTACTGCTTGAATCACTGTTATGGAGTTTATTTTCTTTAAATTGATATTTGATTCTAAAAGCTTGATAATGTATAGTGTGATGGTTAAGATTGTGTGTTAGCTTGGCTGGGTCATGATTCTGTGTTCACATGTGATCACTCCCATGATGGAATCTGCTGTGAGTAGCCAATCGGTTGAAAGGGAGTTTCCTTCAGTGTGTGGCCTCCATCTGAATATAAGTGGACATTCTAGCTTTTGCCCTTTCTGGATCCTGCAGCTGCCTCCTGTTCATCTGACCTCTGGTTCTTGGGACTTGAGCTAACAACTTACCTGCCAATCTTGGGATTTGTCAATCTTCACAGCCTGTGAGCAAGAGCCCTGATCTCCGACCTGCTAATTTTGGGTGCACCAGCCCCTGCAGCTACGTGAATCCGGAGAATCCCCTATCCTGATCCATGGACTTGGGATGTTTCAGCCTCTACAATCACGTGAGCTGTTTCCTTGATATACATCTCTCTACATATACATATTTATATGCTTTACAGGTTTTGCTTCTCTAGAGAACCCAGCCTAAGACAGATAGGTTCAATTTTTTGGCAAGAGTACTTCATATGTAGCGGTTTGCTCTTTTCTCATGAGGCACGTGATACCACACTATCCCTCATTTTCTGATATTTACACTGTTGTTATTGTTGTTGTGTGCCATCAAGTCAATTCTGACTCATAGCAAACCTATAGAACAGAGTTGTGCTTCACCATAGGGTTTATCAGGAGAGACCAGTCCCTTGAGAAAGACATCATGCTTAGTAAACTAGAGGTCAGCAAAAAAGTGGAAGACCCTCAATGAGATGCGCTGACACAGTGGCTGCAACAATGGGCTCAAACGTAGCAATGATTGTGAGAATGGTGCAGGACCAGGCTGTGTTTTGTTCTGCTCTATGTAGGGTCACTATGAGTTGGAACTGATTTAATGGTACCTAACAACAACAACAACAATCTTTATGGGAGCAGATAGCCAGGTCTTGTCTCCCATGTAGCCACTGGGTGGGTTCAAACTGCCAGCTTTTCAGATAGCAGCTGAGCTCTTAATGATTGCACCATCATTGATATTTGCACTCACCCAAAAAAAAAATAAAACCTGTTGCCATCGAGTCAATTCCAACTCATAGTGACCCTACAGGACAGAGTAAAACTGCACAATAGGATTTCCAAGGAATGGCTGGTGGATTTGAACTGCTGACCTTTTGGTTACCAGCAGAGCTCTTAACCACTACACCACCAGGGCTCCAGAGTTCCACTTAAAAAAGAAACAAACAAACTTGTTGCTGTCGAGTTGATTTCAACTCATAGTGACCGTATAGTAGTTGATAATAAATGCCTAGATCCATTATTTTATTAGGCACTGAAAATTTGTATTATCCTAATTATATCATTTCTTCTTCTTTTATTTAAATTTATTTTAGTAAAATATATATTTAATGTAAAAATTTCTATTTTAAGTGTAAAATTCAGTGGCATTAATTTCATTGTCAATTTTGTACAGCCATCATCACGATCTATTTCCAAAAAATATTTTATCACCCCCAACAGAAACTGTACCCATTAAGCAATAATTTCCCATTTCTTCCTCTCCAAACCCCTGGTAACCTCTAATCTGATTTTTGTCTCTATGAATTTGCCTCTTTTAGATATTCCAGACTATAATGGACTGAGAAGAAAGGCCTCACAATTTGCTTCTGAAAACTAGCCAATGAAAATCTTATGGCTCACAACAGAATATTGTCCAGTATTTTGCTGAAAGATGAGGCCCTAGGTTGGAAGGCACTATACAGTGGTTGCAAAAAATGAATTCAGACATATCAGTGATCATGAAGATGACACAGGACTGGGCAATCTTTCCTTCTATTATACATAAGGTCATCGTAAGTCAGAGCCAACTTGATGGCATCCTGTTATACCTAAGGTTACCATAAATCAGAGTCAACTGGATGGCAACTAACAACAAATGGATATTTCATACAAGTAGAATCAAAACATAAAATATTTGTCCTTTGGTGCCTGGCTTGTTTTACTTAGCTTGATGTTTTCAAAGTTCATTCACATTTTAATTTTCTTTTTTAAAGTTTCAAATTGCAGTTAAAAATCTTTTTAGTCTTTTTGTTTTGTTTTTTAAATTATAGATTTTAGAATTTTTTCTGTCTGAGTACTTTGGGTTCTTATTTAGAGAATTCTTATATGTATATTGGATCTTCACTGTTTATCTTTTACAATTGCCACTTTCTCTTAAGTCCTTTTTATCACTATGTTTTGCTTTTTCTCTTTTCACTCTTTATTATACATAAAACATTGTCTGCTGTGTTTGTTAACTCTCATGCTCCTCTAAGTTCAGTATTTATTTTCTAAATAAATTTATTTTCCATTATTATTTTCTAATTTCTATTATCATTTCTCAGATTTTTTAAAATTCTGATCGATTTTACTTTTCTGAGTCTTGCAACATTTTGTTAATTTCTTTGAAATTGTTTTGAAATATTAAATTATAGTTATAAGTTGTTTTTTGGGCAGGTCTTTCTGATGATCTGTTTTCATTTTCTCTAGGAATGCTGTCCTATACTTTATTCTTTTTTTTCATTGAAACTTTGTATAGAATTCAACTTCTATCCTTTTATAGTCTTTATTTACATAAGAAATTTGTTTTCTTGTCCATTTAGAAGGGAGGAGTGGGTCAGGATAGCTTTTCTAGTATTATGACTCTAGAATTTTCTCTTCTGTTGTATTTATACAGTGCTAAAAAATGATCCCATATTTTCTGAGCTTTCTCTCTCTTTGCTTTTTTTTTTTGTGTGTGTGTGTGTGTCACTTTCTGGCTCAGTTTCAGATTTTCCTCAGAAATATTTCTTCATGGAGAAGTTTTTCCCGAAAGGCACTTCCACTACTTAGTTTTCCGAGTTGATAGAGATTTAACTGTCTCAGTCCCTTCAGACTTTACATCAGAACCCTTGAAAAACCCTTAACTATGGAAAGTCATTCATAGTAACAATTTCTGTTCTCTGTTTACTTTCCACTGAGGTTTTTTTGTTGTATTTTTTTTGGCATTTTTTTTTTGTGTACTCGTATCTTTTCTTATTTTCTACTTCCTTCTTCACAGCTTCTGGTAACACCTATGTCTTAAAACTTTCAGTCAGTATACATATGTACATATTTTGAGGTTAATGGATAATAGATGTATTCAGATATTGTCAGTGAATTTTTGGTGTAGCTATAGTAATCAGTATCTATTCTTATGAGCTGTTTTAGACAATTTAAAAATAATGTTATGTGATTGTAATTGAATGATCCAGATAATCCTCACTGTGAATAAAACATTTGAAAGAAAGATTTGCAAGAGGTAAGAGAGACAGTGATGCAAATATCTAAGGGAAATACCCTCTAAACAGAAATAATAATTGATGCAAATGTTCTAAACTGAAAAAGTTTTGTTGTTTTTAAAATTAGAAATTTGTTTCTTCTTAATTTGAGATTCCAAATTGGAGTCCCAAAATGATGTTCATAGTCAGTGTTTTGCTTTCTCCTGGCTTTAAACCAGAGGCCTAGGATCTTTCAACCTTGTGGTGCTACCGTTTTAAACACATTGCCTCAAAATCAGTATGTTCTTCTAGACAATATTTTGGGAACCTTTTATAAGCCAAGGCTGAAACTAATTCACCTTATTTCCACCTACAACACCTTGGGTAGAACTCAGTCAAATGGCCACTTCTAACTTCCTAGGCTGGAAAATGTAGTAACGCAGTAGTGAAGAGGACATAATTGATTCAGTCATTAGCCAGTATCTTTCCTAATATTTTTCACCCTTTTGGTCCCTGACTTTACCATTTATTCTTTCTCTCATATTTAACCACACTTACCTCTATCCCATGGGAGACAATGCAAAGTCCTATTCTGTCACTGCAGCTAGGTCCAGGTTCAGTCATGCTAGGGAATAATGCTGAAAAGATAGTCATCAGATTTAGATGTTTCTCTTCAAGTCTGGCAACCTAGAAACTAAAAAGACAAGTTATCTTCCCCCGCAAACTTTATGGAGGTCAGAACCAGGATATGACATCATAAATTCAAGCTATAAGAGGGAGGAATGTGAGGCACGTGGCATTCACTTATTTACAGCAATGCTGAAATCCTGCAGAACAGTGATTTTTAGGTCCTTCTGCCATGGATGTGGGTAGCTTTCTCAGTTAGACATTAATTCTGTTCGCTGGAAAAAGTTTCCTTATATAATAGTATCTATAGTCCATGGATGTGCCCCTTTTAAGAGTTTCCTTGTTTATTTTTCTCCATAGCTGCATTTGACATGCTGCTTGTAGAGCATCTCTCCTGCAGGGTGCAAATATTTCTTAATTTGTTTCTTTCTTGTGCAAATCTGAGATCCAAAGGAATGTTTTAATATCAGAACAAAGTTTCAAAAAATCCCCCCAGCACAGTCTTCTGATTTCTTTGGCAGTTATGCTCCCTTTAAAGATACAAGCTTCTGATCTGCTTGTTTCCAGGAAATTCCATATGCTAATACTTTACTCAAGGTCTTTCTGAGGCATAATTTTTATACCTGACAGATTTATTTGCTTTTCTGGCCCTATGAACCTTGCTTTCCACTTAAATGAGGATTTTTGAGCCATTTTGAAAAGGTAGACTTGAATCGGAAGGCCAGATATTTTATCGGGTCTTTGATATGGGGATGAGACTTAATGAACTTTTGTCTTTCAAGACTCTTCCTAATCTTAATTATTCTTCTTTCAGGTTTAAGAGCAGTCATATTGTAAAGTATTTTAAGGCAGCAGATTTCTGTATTCATCTGTTCCTTTTCATTCCTGATGTAAACATTTTAAATCTTTCATTTATTGTTTAAATCTCTTTATTGCAAAATTTTGCTAAAGTAAAAAGCAATATGTACAGTTTATTTTACTCTTTCCAACTACATTTAGAGCTATAGGTTTAGTACAAGATACCTCATTTTATATATATATGTATTTACAAATATCACTGCTGACAGTTAAATATTTTCCCATTATATCACATATGACATCATGTTCTAGTTTTTAATATTACTTTTCTTGTCACACAGTGACCAGTTGCTATAACAATCTGACACATTTTAGATTTTTGTTTTTGTAATATAACTCCTTTGGGGAATAATTTCTGTACAAATTAAGAAACTGCTGGTTATACCCCAAAAAAGTAGGTCTTCATGATCATAGGGTTTCTCTCCTCCGAGTGCTTGTTTAGGGACAGTGTTACTTAGCTTCTGTCATATGGTAGCATGGCCAGTTTCACCGTTTGAATTCTAAGGTCATCATGCTTATTTGCACCTACAGAGACAGAGAGGTGAAAAGAGAATGGACTTTTTTTTTTTTTTTTTTTTTTTAATGCCAGAGGCTTAGCAAAGGTACAAATCACTTCTAACTAAGCTTAATAAGCCAAGATCACAAGGAGGAGTGGAGAATGTAGAACAGTACAAAAAGGAACAGGATTAGTGAACAGCCAGTTAATTTCAAAAACAAAGTCATTGTAGGGTTCTGAGTATAAGAGTAAAAGAATCTGAGCTCTTTTCTCAATTAAAAATATTAAGTGGATTCAAATATGTTAATTGAGATGTCAACAATTTCATATTTATTAATCAAAAATATAATTTGGAAAAAGAATGGAGACAATTTTTGGGAAAAACTGAAATTCTGCAGCTGTGTTGAATAAGTAGATTCCTCTGAAAAATAGCAAAGCTGTAGTATTAAAGAGAAATATGGCTAAGAAATTATTTAAATATATAAATATGTACAAAAGCAATTATATTGTGTATGCTGTCTTTCTATTAAGAAGCTTTTTATCCCTACAATTATATACTTAGTATATGCTGTATTTTAATAAAAAACATTTAATTTTTCCAAATATATTTATCAAATGCTTATTTTATAAGTGTGCCAATAAAATCAAATGCTTTTAATCAATAAATAAATATGATAAAACTATATAATTTTAATTCTTTTTGGTGAACTCTTTAATCACAACTGTTCTGTTTGGATAATAAATAATAAAAACATTTGCCTTGAACAACTTGAATGATGAATTCATCTAATAGTTATAGGGTGAAGACTATGTTGAGTAGATTTGAGAGGAATGATCAGTTGGTCAATGATAGACATGTCAAGTTTGAAGTGTACATTGAAATCTGTGAAGTGATATTGAAACGGCAGTTATGAGTGTGGAATTTGAGAGAGAGGGAGATATGACTGGACATATAAATCTGGTTGTTATTGTTGTTGGTGGTGGTTGCCATTGACTTGATTCTGACTCATGGCGACCCCATGTGTGCAGAGTAGATCTGATCCACAGGGTTTTCAAGACTGTGACCTTTTGGAAGCAGATCACCAAGCCTGTCTTCTGAGGTGCCTCTGGGTAGGTTTAAACAGCCAACCTTTCAGCTACTAGTTGAGCACTTAACTTTTGTGTCATAAGTTCGGTAGCCATCAGCAATAGATAGTATTTGATATTGTAAGTGTCTTAGTTATCTAGTGCTGCTATAACAGAAATACCACAAGTGGATGGTTTTAACCAAGAGAAATTTATTTCTTCAGAGTAAAGTAGGCTAAAAGTCCAAATTCAGGGTGTCAGGCCCAGGGGAAGACTTTCTCTCTCTTGGCCTTCTCATCAGTGTTCCCCCAGACTAAGAGCTTCTCAGCGAAGGGTCCCCGGTCCAAAGGACACTTTCTGCTCCTGGCACTGCTTTTTTGATGGTATGAGGTCCCCCACTCTCTGCTTGGTTCCCTTTCCTTTTATCTCTTGAGAGATAAAAGGTGGTGCAGGCCACACCCCAGGGAAACTCCCTTTACATTGGATGTGATCTGGGTAAGGGTGGTGTTACAATTCCACCCTAATCCTCTTTAACATATAGTTATAATCACAAAATGGAGGCCAACCACACAATTCTGGGAATCATGGCCCAGCCAAATTGATACACACATTTTTGGGGGGACGTAATTCAAACCATGACAGTGAGTTTAGATGCATTTATCAAAAAATGCAATTTAGATGAAAAATAAATTAAATCAAGACCCAAGCCATGATTAACATTTCAACATTAAGGGAAAGAGTAGAAAAAAATCATCAAAAAAGAGTGAGAAGGAGCAGTTAATGAGTCACGACTGCATTTCTTGGGAACCAAGTGAAAAATATTATCAACAGAGAGGAAACAGTCAATTATACAAAATGATACTCGTATGCCAAGAAGTGCAGATTTGGAATGACCACTGGATATGGACCATGGAGTTCTAAATAGTAGTTTTAGTAAAATGATAGGGCAAAAGCTTGTTTGTTGTAAGTTTGGAGAAAATAAGTAGAGAGATAAAAGGATATTTGCAAGGCGGAGCAAAAAAATAGACGTACTTGTCAGGATAAGTAGAACAAGATAAGTTGGGTTTTTTTTATGAAAGAAATATTATATTACAGTCATGTGTCCCTTAACGCCCAAGATACGTTCTGTGAAATAGGACATTATGTGATTTGGATGTTGTCCTAACACCGTATTACATACAGGCAGTCCCTGGGTAAGGAACGTCCAACTTAAATACAACCTGTAGTTACAAACTTACTCCTGTAAAACCTATGATATTAAAAATTCAAGGTACATACAATAGTTCAAAATAACAAATGGGACCTACTTTGTGACGTGTATTAAAACATTATTATTATTATTACTGTATTATTCTGTTAAAGATGTTTTAGTGTATGTGGAAGTATTTCTTTTTTTTATGAATAGAAAGGTACACTATATACTGTATATTAAAGCAAACATTTAACTAACTGACATTAGATACAAACTGTACCTAACTGCTCAGACTTACATACAAATTCATCTGAAAGACAGACTTATGGGTTCATGGACTTATACGCGACCAGATAGTGCCCGAATGGATGTTATACTGCACATGACTGTACTTTCTGGGGGAGTGAGATTATTGTGTAGTGAACAAAAAATGGATAATGTACAATACATGGGGATACTACTATTGAGTAAGCTAAAATAAGTATGGTCTAATTTAAAAATGGAAGGGTTATCTTCAATTGAAGCATAAATTTTTGTAACAGCTGAGAAAGCAGCTAATGTAGGGGCAGATGCCTAGAAGTGAGAAGAAACGGTGATGGGAGATCGTGTAAATTTTGCTTCGATTGTTTCAAATTTCTTAGTAAATAGAAGGAAGAATTTTATTACCAGAGTGACGATATTTAAGTGTTTGAAATTTGAGATAAGAAGAGAATATGTGAAATGATCTCCTAAGAGAATAGAAAAGTCAATGCATTAGGGAAGAACAGTTAAATTGTAAGGCAGTTAAGGGTCCAGCTGACATTTGTGGTTTTGACTTTAAACCAAAACCAGTTAGTGTGGTTTTGTGTGAGACTTTTTTTTTTAATCATAGACTTACTGAAATGTGTGTTATACATGTTGAATAGACACAGATTTTATTTAACCAGAGTTATGGTTTTTCAGATCAAGTATGAGAAAATATGAAGAAGAAAGGGAGAAGAAAGTATAAGAAGGAGAGTAATTTTAATGATTTACCATACAATTTAAGTTTGGTGAGAAGAAGAGAAAAGCCCTGATGTAGAAGAGAGGTGGTAAAAAATAATAGGATCCTTGGATTAGATGTCATCTTGATAGCAAAGAATTGTTTGAGTTCTAGAGGGAGTGCATTGTTCTCTCATGCTCAAAGTTTGGGGTACTTAGAAATGATATCAGGGAGGGTTTGCAGTTCTTGATAATGACACAGTCTAAAATGTTTACATGGGAATGACAAGTGAGAGAGGAAGACCAGATCTGTGGTGGAGAGAAGGTTAAGGGCCTGAGAGGCTAGTATCATTGAAAAGGCCAAAAACCCGCTGCCGTCGATTCGATTCCGACTCAAAGCGACCTTATAGGACAGAGTAGAACTGCCTCATAGGGCTTCCGAGGAGCGGCTGGTCTTTTAGTTAGCAGCCAAGCTCTTAAACACTACGCCACCAGGGCGCCATTGAAAGGCCATGCATGTGTATTCTGAAAGAAAAAAGAATTCAATTAGGAATTATGTAAAGAGAATTTGGTGAGCAGGAGATAAAATCATTGAGAAATCAGGACTAACATCCTCCCCATTGCCATCTAGTATATTCTGACTCATAGGACAGAGTAGCATTGCCCAAGGGTTTCCAAGGCTGTATATCTTTTACGAAAGCAGACTGTCATGTCTTTCTCCAGCAGAGCGGCTAGTGGGTTCTGACTGCCAACCTTTGGGTTAGCAGCCTAGCTGCTTAAACACTACATGACCAAGGCTCCTTACTAACAACCTAGGGATCTGCATATTACAGCAACAATGAAGTTCAGTCGATGATTTAATTTGATGACATGAGATTTAAAACTGGGGGATGTTAGGGATAAATTTGGGAGAAATGTATGAAAACAGCAATGAGATATAAAGATGACAACTACCATACTATGGACTTATGGAGGCCTGAGAGCTGTGGGAGAAAGACACGGTTACTCCTGCAGAAGAATCAGAGTCCTCAGGGCAGAATCAGATTTTATTTAGAGCAAGATAACATAAGGTGTAGTTAAAGACGAGTTTGAGGACGATGATGCACCATTAATTTGCAGAGTTTTAAGAGGTGAGGAGGGATGAAGTAACATGGTTCATGAGGGGTCAGCTTAAAGTGTTTCAGAAATTGAAGAGAAGTTGAAGGTTTTAGAGTTGGGGAGGGTTGACTCAATGGGGATATAAAGAGCTATATGAACATCAATGTACAGAAGATGAGGATGACCTGGAATTCTGGGTCTTCTGATAGTGAAGTGACTATGTAATCTAAATAGATTAATGGGCTACAGGTTCTATACAAACTGAATTCCTAACCACAATACAACAAATGGCCATGAAACATAAGGTACTTATCATATAATGGGTGTAACATAATTTAATGTTCTCCAACTTGAAGAACACTTTATCCACTTTTGGTGATTATATCTACATTTCTATATTTCTCTCTCTCTATCATCGCTCTATATAAGAGTAGGCATGATGAGATCTTAAAATCATCCCTTGATATTATGTATTGATTTATTTTCTGTCTCTCACATTGGAAAGGAAACTTTGTGAGAGGAAGAACCTTGTCTTTAATTGTTATTTGCCAACAACTAAAAAAAAAAAATTGACACATAGTAATAAATTATATGTATATATATGTATATATGTGTATACATGTTTATGTGTGTACATATTTGATACATATTACATATGTATTAATATATAATACACACATATATATACACACATATACATGCTCACACGTATACATATAGATGGATGATTCAATGAAAAGGGATTTCTTAAAACCGATGTTTTGACTCTAGAAAACCTTTATTCTCCCAGTAACACTTCAGCTTTCTCTGCAAATCTCTCCTCAAAATCCCTTATTGTACAATTATTGCAAATGTGTTTGTTAATAATTTCTATATTCATCCTGCCCTACATGTCTTTTATGATCTATATATTAAACATAGTAATGAGGGAGATTCTGGGGCAGAACTGTAAAAAGAAAGTGAATACCTCTTTCTCCAAAGGAATTTTTCTTTAAGAAACAAAGAACTAGGCTGATTACTACAGTCTACATAAATATTTTCACATTTCTCTCATCTTTATGCAACATAAATGGTTTTATCTAGAATTTCTAATATATACTAATATTTTACAATATAATTACAACTCAGTTTTTAAAATTTTACCCTTTATGAAATTGCCTTAGGTTGCAATTATATGGCTTGTGTTGAGTAATTAATTAAGCAGCTGATTCTAAATCCATATCATATTATTTGACTTCGTAAGCTCCCGTAATAATGACTCTATTAACTACTATGAAAAATCTTTTCCCTTGTCCTAATTTTGCCTTTATTAATATTTACTCTAACCCTTCATTTTTGTATTATATATACTGTAAGATCAAACAGAAGATTGATTTTCACTATATCTTTTACTAACAATGGTAAAGTCTACTTTTTCAAATAAAGTAGTCAAAGACCCATATACAGCATTTATAGTAGAGAAACAACCTCTATGATATCATGTTCAAAAGAGCTCCCAGAATTCCCTTTCACTATGTTCTGAAATACTGGTCTCATGATTCTTTTGAGTTCTGGTGGATTCTCTAAACCACAGAGTATCTTCCTAGGGCATTCATTTCCACGGAACAATATCCAAAGTTGGTTTAAGTTGATAAGAAGGTTTGTCGCATGTCTTGCATTGTTATCCTTGTGTTTCCCTAGCTATATCTATAGTAAAGTAAAATAATAACATTAATATGATAACAAATAGCATTTTTGTGGGCCTATTACAAATGCTGCACTGGGCACTTTACATTTATAATTTTGTTATACTATCTGCTATGAAGTAGATATAAGTATTGCCCACATAGCTTAAAGATCAGGAGCCTGGGATTACAACACTGACAAGTCATATAAATAGCATAAAACCTCTGGAGTGACTCTGTGTCCCATAATTACACCAATCTTTTACAGCCAGGATAAGATCTGGGTGTCCTTAAGATTATTTAATCATATAACTAAACCTAATTCTTAATTGTGACCCTTAAAAATATCATAGGTTTAATGAAAGGAAATGTGTCTAGATAATTTAGCTTTTAAGAACATAATAGTAATGAGGCTGTTGTTGCTCTTTTTATTTTTTTAGCAAATAACTTTTACTAGGCCAGTTATGCATATCGCAGAATACAAATTTGCATCATTGATTAAACATGGGTAAATCACTCTAAATCCATCCTCACAATTGTAAAACACATATTTAATCATTACTGTCAAGCTTAGTCACAGGCTACATGAAATTTTTAAGAGTGCCTAGAAAATGTCTCAGGGCACAAGTTAGTCAGTCCCTTTGGTACTAATATTAGAGATCTTTCAAATCTCTGTTTTTTGACTTGTTATTGTTAGGTGCTGTCCAGTTGGTTCCGACTCATAGCGATCCTATGTACCACAGAACAAAACACTGCTCGGTCCTGCACCATGCTCACGATTGTTGTTGTGCTTGAGCCCACTGTTGGAGCCACTGTGTCAGTCCATCTCCTTGAGGGTCCTCTTTTGCTCTGACCCTGTTCTTTGTCAAGCATGATGTCCTTCTACAGGGACTGATCCCTCCTGATAACATGTCTACAGTATGTGGGATGAAGTCACACCATCCTTCCTTCTAAGGAGCATTCTGGTTGTACTTCTTCCAAGATAGACCTGTTGGTTCTTTTGGCAGTCCATGGTATCGTCAATATTCTTCTTAACACCACAATTCAAAGGCATCAATTCTTCGGTCTTCCTTATTCATTGACCAGATTTCCCATGCATATGATGTGATTGAAAATACCATGGCTTGGGTCAGGCGCCCCTTGGTCTTCAAGGTGACATCTTTGCTTTTCAACGCTTTAAAGAGGTCTTTTGCAGCAAATTTACCCAATGCAATGCGTCTTTGGATTTCTTGACTGCTGCTTCCATGGGTGTTGATTATGTATCCAAGTAAAATGAAATACTTGACAACCTCAATCTTTCTCCATTTATCATGATGTTGTTTATTGGTCCAGTTGTGAGGATTTTTGTTTTCTTTGTGTTGAGACGTAATCCATACTGAAGGCTGTGGTCTTTGATTTTCATCAGTAAGTGCTTCGAGTCCTCTTCACTTTTGGCAAGCACGGTTGGGTCATCTGCATAACCGGGTTGTTAATGACTCTTCCTCCAATCCTGATGTCCCGTTCTTCTTCATATAGTTCAGCTTCTCGGATTATTTGCTCAGCATACAGATTGAATAGGTATGGTGAAATGATACAACCTTGATGCACACCTTTACTGACTTTAAACCATGCAGTATCTCCTTGTTCTATGCAAACAACTGCCTCTTGATCTATGTACAGGTTCATCATGAGGAAAATGAAGTATTCTGGAATTCCCATTCTTCACAAAGTTATCCATTGTTTGTTATTATCCACACAGTTGAATGCCTTTGCATATTCAGTAAAACACAGGTAAACATCTTTCCGGTATTCTCTGCTTTTAGCTAGGATCCATCTGACATCAGCAATGATATCCCTGGTTCTGTGTCCTCTTCTGAATTCGGCCTGAATTTCTGGCAGTTCCCTGTCAATATACTGCTACAGTCACTTTAAGATGATCTTCAGCAAAATTTTACTTATGTGTGATATTAATGATATTATTTGATAATTTCTGCATTTTGTTGGATCACTTTTCTTGGGAATAGGCATAAATATGGATCTCTTCCAGTTGGTTTGCCAGGTATCTATCTTCCAAATTTCTTGGCATAGATGAGTGAACACTTCCAGAGCTGCATTCGTTTGCTGAAACATCTCAATTGATATTTTGTCAATTCCTGGAGCCTTTAGTGCAGCCTGGACTTCTTCCTTCAGTACTGTTGGTTCCTGATCATACACTATCTCTTGAAATGGTTGAATATCGACCAATTCTTTTTGGTATAATGACTCTGTTTATTCCTTCCATCTTCTTTTGATGCTTCCTGTGTCATTTAATATTTTCCCCATAGAATCCTTCACTATTGTAACTCGAGGCTTGAATTTTTTCTTCAGTTCTTTCAGCTTGAGAAATGCTGAGCGTGTTCTTCCTTTTTGGTTTTCTATCTCCAGCTCTTTGCACATATCATTATAATACTTTACTTTGTCTTCTTGAACTGCCCTTTGAAATCTTCTGTTCAGTTCTTTTACTTCATCATTTCTTCCTTTTCCTTAAGGTACTCTATGTTCAAGAGCAAGTTTCAGACTCTCTTCTGACAACTGTTTTGGTCTTTTCTTTCTTTCCCGTCTTTTTAATGACCTCTTGCTTTCTTCATGCATGATGTCTTTGATGTCACTCCACAACTCGTCTGGTCTTCAGTCATTAGTGTTCAACACGTCAAATCAATTTTTGAGATAGTCTCTAAATTCAGGTGGGATATACTCAAAGTCGTACTTTGGCTCTCATCTACTTGTTCTAATTTTCTTCAGTTTCAACTTGAACTTGTATGTTAGCAGTTGATGGTTTGTTCCGCAGTTGGTCTCTGGCCTTGTTCTGACTGATGATATTGAGCTTTTCCATCGTCTCTTTCCACATATGTAGTCGATTTGATTCCTGTTTATTCCATCTGGCAAGGTCCATGTGTATAGTCACTTTTTACGTTGTTGAAAAAAGGTATTTGCAATGAAGAAGTCATTGGTCTTGCAAAATTCTATCACACGATCTCTGGCATCATTTCTATCACCAAGGCCATATTTTCCAGATACCGATCCTTCTTTGTTTCCATCTTTTGCATTCCAATCACCAGTAATTACGAATGCACACTTATTGCATGTTCGATCAACGTCAGACTACAGAAGTTGGTAAAAATCTTCAATTTCTTCATCTTTGGCCTTCGTGGTTGGTGTGTAAATTTGAATAATAGTCATACTAACTGGTCTTCCTTGTAGGCGTATGGATGTTGTCCTATCACTGACAGCGTTGTACTTCAGGATAGATCTTGAAATGTTCTTTTTTGACAATGAATGCAACACCATTCCTCTTCAAGTTGTCATTCGTGGCATAGTAGACTATATGATTGTCCAATTCAAAATGGATAATACCAGTCCATTTCAGCTCACTAATGCCTGAGATTATCAGTGTCTATGGGTTCCATTTCATTTTTGACAATTTCCAATTTTCCTAGATTCATACTTTGTACATTCCACGTTTTGATTATTAACGGATGTTTGCAGCTGTTTCTTCTCATTTTGAGTTGTGCCACATCAGGAAATGAAGGTCTCAAAAGTTTGACTCCATCCACGTCATTAAGGTTGACTCTACTTTGAGGAGGCAGCTCTTCCCCAGTTGTCTTTTGAGTGCCTTCCAATGTGGGGGGCTCATCTTTGGCACTATATCAGACAATGTTCTGCTGCTGTTCATAAGGTTTTCACTGGCTAATTCTTTTCAGAAGTAGACTTCTGGGTCCTTCTTCCTAGTCTGTCTTAGTCTGCAAGCTCAGCTGAAACCTGTCCACCATGGGTGACCCTGTCCGGTATCTGAATAGCAGTGGCATAGCTTCCAGCATCACAGCAACACTGAAGCCCCCACAGTACAACAAACTGACAGACACGTGGGGGATTTTTTGACTAGGATAGTTTTTAGTATATCCTGGTAACTGCAGGCTTCACTTCATTTCCAAAATTCCCACAAGCGAGAAAATACTTAGAATAATCAGATATCATACAATACTCAGAGAGTTCATTGGTTTCAATGACAAAAGAACATTGTTTTTCAAAAAAAATAAACATTTTTAAAAAATAAACATTTGACTGATTAATTTTATAATCTTCATTACTCTAATGCTTGGCCACATCCATAGTCCCAGGGTTGTACAATTGGCTAATGTGCTTGGATGCTAACCAAAAGTTTAGAGGTTCAAGTCCACCCAGAACCTCCTTGGAAAAAAGGACTGGTGAACTTCTTCTGCAATATCAGCCACTGAAAACCCTATGTAGCATAGATCTACTCTGACAAACATGGAGTTGCCACTAGTCAGGATTGACTCAACAGTAACTTGTTTTTTGGCCACCTCCAAAATACAAAGGCCCTCTTACCCTATCTATCTTTTCTGGTATTCTCACTTCTTAGTGATTAAATATTCATACACAAAAATTATATAAATATGCAGATTATCACATGTATATCTGGATAGGAATCTTTCTCTGATTATGTGTCTTTAGTCAGCTCTTTCTCATATTTGTTTATTCAAATTATCTACTGGGTACTGTGAAGACATAACATTAAATCATTAAAAAATACTCCTTCAGTGAAAAATATTTTTTCTACTTCCTTGCTTTAACCAAAGTACCTTTTCTATGTGAACACTGCTTCCCTGAGGGCTGCTCAATGTGCTGACACCATGTAATAAAATGTTTGAATGAAAACAAGGTTTTCTGAGACTACTCCATTGTTGCATCCATGTTATTCAGCTTTCAACATTTGGCTATCTTGTTTGAATCAACTTGACAGTAACATAAGCAACATTTCCCTCCAAAACCTAACCCCTACACCTGTGGAGGAGCACTGGTGGCACAGTGGTTAAGAGCTCAGCTGCTAATTAAAAGTTGGCAGTTCAAATCCACCAATTTTTTTTTGGTATACCTGTGGATGCAATCCTGTTTTGAAATGCATTTCTTCGTTATGTTAATGAGGCTACATCACTTCTGAGTTTTAAAAAGACCAGATTAGACACACACACACACAAAAAATCCCATAATAGGGGAAAGAGATGCCATGTAAAATATCCATGGAACTGAGGAACTCAGGGGCTATAGAACCTGAAAGAGGCAAGAATCTTCCCCTAGAGAAAGAGAGCTTTCCCCTACAGCTGGTGCCCTGAATTCAGACATCTAGTCTCTTGAACTGTGAGAAAATAAATTTATGTTTTTAAAGCCACCAATTTGTGGTATTTTTATTACAGCAGCACTGGGAAACTAGGACACACTCTTGACCATGTCTCATCTTTTTTTTTTTTTTTTTTTAACATTGTGAATTCCAACCATTATTTCCTGGAACTTCAAGTTTATTCAAATGAACTTTCTTCCACCTTTTCATCATAATATGTTGACACTCCCTAAGTTAACGTCATCTCTTATCAAATCTGAGTAAGAATTCTCTGAATATATTCTTTACTATAAGGAAAATGTAGACAATATTTCCCTCACATGATTTGTTACAGAGTCATTTGATAAGCAATGAATTAAGAATAAAAATACTCCCCAGATATCTGATTTGAACTGAGAAAATAAGAAAGGGGAGATAGATATTAAAAATTAATCCTCTTCCTAGCAGTTACTTCATATTATTTTTGGATTTTAGGGCTCAGAATAGCAATTATGAAGCCTCTATTTCATGTACACTTTCATTTTACCAACATAATCCTTTGACTGTATATGCATCTTGTTGTTAGCTGAAGTAATCTACTTTTGAAAGTTTAGACTCTAATACTATGCGTGACGATCAGCATCATATCTTTTCCTCTCTCTTACTCGTTTACTCCAAGTTCACCATATTTTCAAACACATTTTGACAACCAGTTTCTTTAGCTTGTCTTACCACTTGCTTTTTCTAGTGATCTTGGGCAATTAATTCTTCTTGTTTCGGTTACTTCATCATAAAACAAGTTAATAATGATACTTGCATTGTATATTTGTTAAAAGGATTTACTATGAATGATAAGAGGAGTTCCTGGCATATAATAATTACTAAATAATTCTTAGTGCTTCATATTAATCATATCATTATTATTCTACAAATTAGTCATTTCTATTCTATTCTCCAAATTAGTCTTTCCTCATTTGTCTTTCTTATTTACTGAACCAAGAGTCTTCAAAGTTTGCACATTATCTTCCCTCTACCTTTAACTGCCTTGCCCACTTTACCATTTTCTGGATACAAGTAGCAAAATGCATGTAATAAATTAATCCCATAGTCACCTTCTCTGATTCTATATCCAGACTTCTGAGCTATACCAAAGAAAAATTGCACAAAACTAGAGTCTTTACAAATACATGGTTTCCGGTATCAATCGCTTGTTCAACACTGCTTGCCAATCTTATTACAGGTCACTAAAGAGCACCTTTGTTATTTTGTTTGGTAGCTGTTACAAATCCTCACTATGCTCCTCAAGTCCCTTTTCTAATTTTTCACCCTCATTCTCCAGAGAGTATCTCGTTTTCTTCTTCACAATATAAAATAAAAAATAGACATTTATTTCCTGAATTTCTTAAGATCACCTATTTACAAATTCATCAGTACTTTAACTTACTGACATTTGCTATTTTCCCTGAGGTGAAGGAAGAATTTCCCCTCCACCAATGGAGGTTTAAGTCATCTATCCGTTCTGGGAAACTACTCTATCACCTACATTTGTTTCTTTGCACCAAAATAAACATGCTCAAATTTTTCCATTAAGACAAAAAGACTAAAACAACAACAACAACAACAACAAAAACTTTTTAACTAGTTCTCCTTCAAGTTTTTACTCCTTTCTTTTACAACCAAACTTTTAGCAAAGACAGTCTGTGTTCACTGTCTTCGTTTTCTCAGGACCTGTCTATATTTTGGAATTGACTCAATGGCAACGAGTGTCGTTTTTCTAATCTATACTTCATTTCTTAGCAGTCTAGTTTCTACTCACCACCCTCCACGCCCCTACTCACGCATGCACACGCACATGCATCACACACACGTACACACACACTGAAGGTACTTTGTAAATGATGTTTGTTGAAGCATTGTTTAAAATGATGAATAACCTGTGATAAACTGCATGGAATTATATATATATCTGTATCTATCATGGCCTTGAGTCCAGAAGTTACTAAAGTTAAGTGTCCATAGACCAAAAATGCATGGTGCTATATTCTCCAGGGTGTTTCCTCTTACTGCATGAAAGCTCAGGGATACAAAGGAATGGCATGACGTTCTCATCTAAATCAAATGTGGCCCATGGGACTTTCTGTTGCTATTTCATGTTGAAATGCTGAATTAAAAGTGTTAGCAGAAAGTTATACCAAGAAAGAAAACACTAAGTGTTTTGCTTGTCTATGAGAGTTTGGATTATTAGAAAGTTTAGCTTTGGGGTGTAAGAATAATCAATCAACTAGCAATTCATCTTCCTATTATAAGGAAGTCACAATACTATTGGAAAACTGAGTGATCGGTTAGATGAATTAGTGCCATCAAGGTTCAGTGTTTCCATTTTAACTTTTGAAGGAGGTTAACTCAAAGTTCTAAACACTAAGGAGTTCATTTAAACACACACTACCAGTAAATAGGGGGCAGTATTTGTACAATGGTAGAATTCTCGCCTTCCATGTGGGACACCTGGGTTTGATTCCTAGCCAATACACCTCAAGTGCAGCCACTGGTCATCTATCAGTGAAGGCTTATCTGTTGCTATGATGCTGAACAGGGTTGAACAGAGCTTCCAGACTAAGATAGACTAGGAAGAAAGACCTGGTGATCTGCTTTGGAAAATCAACCATTGAAAGCCCTATGGATCACAGTGTACCAATGCCATTGTACAAAGGGGTCACCTTGAGGTGGGGGTTGATTTGATGGCAGCTAACAACAACAACAAAAACATCAGTAAATAGAGCATAGCAGTTCAGAGAGTGAGATATGAATTTAGATAGCCTAAAGATTAAAATCTTTTATCTGGGAAAGGAACTCAAAATCTTGGTACTTCAATTTTCTCACCTATAAAATGGAAATACCAAATATGAGGCTGTTTTATACTTAATTAATATCAGGTTCTTAAAACAATACCTGGCACTGTTTACTAGCAATATTGGTATAAGATATTCTGATTTTATTGTTGGATTCTGCTGCCATTACTTTAATATCTTTCATTTTCACTTTCATGATTATGCTATATACCTTTATAAGAGAAAAGTTGACTTTCTAGTCAATAAAATTGTGTTTCTTTATATTTTCTACTTGTCGTAGCAACTGATACGTTGCATTGCAATGTTCTGGACTTTCTCTGAGACTCACTATATACAGAGATACATATATTGTTCTTTCTTCTTTTCAGCTTACTTTTAAGGTTGTTTTAGCTATTGACTGTATATTCTCTAAAATATATGTCATGTTACTGGAACAAACAGATTTGATCATCTTCCATGTTTCTGTAAAAAAGACACCACTAATTTACTACTCCACCCTTGAATATTTGAATATATGTATATATGTGTATATATATAAACAAAAAAAAGCAAATAATACATAAAAACTTTATTGATAGATGATTTTACCATATGCAAAATACATCACATAAATGGGATTATATTTTTCATTTGGCCACAAGATTTAAAGTAAAATAAACAATGAAGATTTAATGTAGTTTTAGAAGTGATTAAATTTAATTTATATTTTTCTATTTAAATCCCTCAGCATGTTAAGAAACAACTCATTTTGGTTTCTCAATATATACTGTTTGGAGCCCTAGTATTGCAGTAGTTAAGACCTCGATTGCAAACCAAAATGTCAATTCGAATCCAATCCATCAGCCACTTCTTGGAAACGCTATAGGGCAGTTCTACTCTGTCCTACAGGTTCACAATGAGTCAGAATAGACTTGACAACAACGATTTTTTTTTTGTTTGTTTTGTTTTAATATATACTCTTTAATGATTTCTATGCATGTGCTGATTTATGGTAATAAAAATGTTAACCTTCCCTTAAGAAAGGAGTTGTTGCTCCAACGATCATGGGTGAACTTTGGAAATGTGGCAATTGAAGTAAAAAAGAAAGGCTATGCATCATCACAGCAAATGGTGTAATAGGTACATTATGAAAATGAAATTTTCTAGTACTTAGATATATAAAAAACTTATATATTTGTGGTAGGAAATACTCTATATTGAGTATTGAACATTTACAAAGTATCTAGCCAATTCAAAACAGTAGTAGGGCTTTGGAATCAACTTCATTTAATTCCCGATTCCTTTACTGTGTGGAAATTTAGAATAGTGTAAATAATGCGCATTATATTTATATATACTACAAACAGATGGTTATGTGTTTATCAAACACCTCTGCTCTGTTTTGGCATTCCATCACCATCAAGAGCTACTTACTGACTCATATATGCCACTACTCTAAACATTATGCCTTATTTAGAAAATGTATTGTGACAGAAAAAAATAAGAGAGCAGTAGTCAAAGAGTGATTTATAGCTTGCAAGAGCTTTACTATATAATTCATTTGAAAACACATTGACGTATCACATCTATATTAAATAACCAAATGTTGTGAATTTGATTTTTATTTTATCACAAATTATATAAACAGATTTAAGTGTATGTGTGCTCACATTATCAAGCAATATATAATTTTGCAGATTATCTAACATAAGATTTCATTCTTGTAAATATCTATGTGATATTTCTTCCTCTTATGATGATTCAAAAGAGAAAATACTTTAGAGATCATTTTGAGGTTATGAAGGATCTTTGTTATTGAAAAGTTAATTCTATTGTTATTTTATTTTATCATTCATTTTGTATTTCATGATCACAAGCTTTAGCTGTTTTCATATATACAAAGATGCACGGTGAAAATCAGATTTTTAATTCAGACATTCATACGCCTTGTATTTGGTAGGAATCTTGAGAACGTTTCAGTTTGTTGCCTTGAATGACCCATTAGAGCCAGGTTATGAAGGGGAAGATGGGCCATGGGATCTTGCAGTCAACAGAGATCCAGATTTAGGGGCGACACTAAAGCAGCCCCTGCCAAAGGTGGCTCTTCATGGCTAAGAGGGTCTATATGAACAAGATTTTGTAATTTCTTCTCAACAATGGATTCATTTCTACTTGCTAACAAGTATAATTACAAGGATATTATTCCTTCAGCCTGAAATATGACACTTCTGTCCTTAATTATAACATGTTTTTCAGTCTTTGGGGAAGAAATTAATAAATAACAGCTGTTGTAAACAGTCTGTATCTGATCTTTGGTTCACCAAGAATTTTTTTTTTTAGTTCTGGAAAGTAGCAAATACAGAGCATCTTCTTTCCTTAGCTACACTTTTACCTTAAAGATGCACGTAGCCTTCCTTGCATACTATATTTTTAGTGTTGTATTTCTCACATTAAAGCTCACAAACAATTGGTGTTTCCTAAAAGCTGATTAATAACCAACATTTTTGTCATGAAAAGGGAGTTAAGCAATAACACACCTGTGACACATATGAGATATATGATTAGTTATGATTATCAAATACATAGCGTCCATGTTCTAGTTTTCATGTTTTATAACTTATCCCATTACTCTAAACCATGTTCCTTTAAATTATTTAAAAATTATTTAATTTTAGACTTCCAAAAAAGTTGAAAAAAATACTACAGAGCCACATACACCTTTTAGTCAGTTCCCCTAAAATATCTTACATAGAAAGATTGTATGGATTTTTTCAAGGAATGTTCAGTTAATAAAAAAACAATGTGGTTTGCTAATGTGTTCTCATGCAATTGCAAAGAACCTTTCTTTGTGAATATTGTTTTGCATAATTTATCCCCAAATCACACAGATAGATCAATGATTTCAAAATGAACAACTGAAATATAAAATTAGTGATGAAAATAGTAACAAAAACAATCTACAGCCGAGAACTTTGTAAATACTCATAGTAAACAATACTCTCACGCTGATGTGAAATGTGAATTTTATTGGTGCAGAGAAATGTAACAGATGCTACATTTCTCCACCAGTGTACCCTCAGATCTACTTAACCATTTCTGCATCCACCATTCTGACTTCGGTGGTCCACACCTACATCTTGGTTTGAGTGTTGCCCTCAGATTGCCAGAATGTGCATTGCCTACAAACACAGCCTGTTGGAACTGGCTAGGATTTCATGTCTGGTTGATGGCAGCTCTTAACCAATGAACGTCTGATGAATGTAAAACTATTCCAGCTTCCTTGCCCACGATGATTTTGAAGCATGTGCTTTATACCCTTTCCAAGATTTTCCCTGAGAGTTTTAGCTCCACGCAGTGCAATAGCTGGCTTAATAGCTTTCGCCTTACTAAAACAAAAAAAAAAAAAAAAAAACTGTTGCCGTTGGGTCGATTCTGCCTCATAGAGACCCTATAGGACAGAGAAGAACTTCCCCGTAGGGTTTCCGAGGAGCAGTTGGTGGATTTGAATTGCTGACCTTTTGGTTAGCAGCCGAACTCTTAACCAGTGTGCACGAGGGCTCCTTACCGTTATTGGCTGTCTTTAATTTTCTTTATCATTGCCCCCATCCTTCTACTGGAACCTCTTCCTCACCTCCTACATTAACAATATGTGTTTAATTCCTCTCTCAGGGTCAGCTTCTGAGGGCAGGGAGGAAGAAGGGAATCAGTTAGGATAATAAATATTGTTAATAATTATTTTTGAATCTATGATGCAGACTCATGACACTGCTAAGTTAAAACATTCAAGTTTTTTTTTCTTTTCTTTTTGGTGCAATATGTACATCACTTTGCCAAACAACATACATTTCAGTGAGAATTCTCTTCAACTTACCTTATGTTAACTTTTTCCCATACATTCAAAACACTGTGACAAAACTAAGCAACATTGAATCCCGATGACTTACAGCTATTAATATTTTCTATTTTAGTAAAAATTTTAAAAAAATAGAAAGAGGTTGTAATGGATATGAAATCAAACTATAGCTCAAGCTATTCATCCTTGAACCAAAGATCCATAGGTTAGTTTATAAACAATGTAATATCTAAAACAACATGAGACAATTATGGCTACTAATTTTTGTAACATCATGCTTTGCTTTTGTTGTGTAAAAATTGTGATGAACCTTTCTCTTTATAAAGTTACCTGAAATATTTGTTCCACTTGTGAGCTGATGGTCATTAAATGGAGGTCAAGTATCAAAAATATGAGCAAAATACTGTTAGGGTACCAGTGCAATGGTCTCAAACGTAATTGTCAAATAATGGAAATAAAAGTTGTAGCTATGTGGGAATTACATAACCTTTCAAGCAGGAGGGAATCCTAGAAATGAGCCTTAATAGAAACAATGAAAAGGGCATTTGCCTATGTCTTTATTCAACCCTTTACCCAACTCTATAATTTCTTTCCCTTTTGCTTGGAGATATTTTTGTTTGGAGCAACAACATCTCTCAGGGGTAAGTTCATCATCAATATCAACATTAAGGGTAAAGTAATTTTCTTTTCCCACTGTGCCTAATGAATACAAAGATCCCAAATATATGTTGCCATTCCCTTCTTTTTTTTCTTCCCCTTATAGGCTGTCATATATGCATACTTCTCAGGGTGCAAATGTCTTGTTTGACATAAAAACAAGTGTGTAGTGGTTATATCACTATCTATGATCAATCTACACACATCTTATCATCCTTTATATAAGAATTAGACTCTTATTTTCCAGATTAGCACACAGAAACTTTCCCTTGACCTCTTACAATAGCCCAAGTCCCTTCAAAATGATTTATAAATAGGTTAAAGTCACATCAAATAAATCAGAAAAGATTCCATATTTCCTAGTTCTTGTATAATCAAACTGTCAACAGGCAATACAAACTCAATAGCTATCTGATTAGAAAAAGTTCTTATGTATTATCAAAAATGTAAAGAATGATTTTATAAGTTTTTTTTCCACATTCTTTGTTTACTATTTTATCTTTTTAAACAGGATATATTCTTAGTTGTTCATAAATGAGCTACTGTGAATTTTAAAATTCCACTGTCATTCTTTCTTGAGTGGCTATTGCTTAATTTATTGTAACCTTATCTAACAGCTTTGTGTTCAGTGTTTCACTTAATGGACTCCATTTAGCTCAGGAAATTTATGTTCCACATTGTCATGGGCTTTGTTTCCCTGGTAAAATCAGCATCAAAATATCATAAAAGAGAGGAAGAAGAAACAAAATTCAAAGGAAAAATGTACCTGCAGTTCTATAAGAGATTACTGGTTTTATTTTCTATCCCGTAATAAATAAAACGGCTAATATTGTCTTAACTTTGGAGGTGACCTTACTATACTTTAAATAATGAAAGAGAAATGATTTATGGTGATGCATTTTATGCTATTACATTTGGACATGTATAAACGATGTGCAAAATTTCTATAATGCATCAATTTACTCATATTATCTAAAGGTACAGTGCCTTTCTCTTTTTGGCAGACTCTGTACTTCCGCTGTATAAAAAATTAATTTAAGCCATACTCAGAACAAAACAACCTCAATTTACACTGAAATACCAATACAATCTGAAAAATATATATTTAATATTTTTTAATGAAGTAAATCTTCTCGTACGCAACAATACTTTGTATAAATATTTAATAAATACCTTGAAAAAATAAGCTTCTGTTTGTATGAGATTTTTTTATAAATTTATTATTAGCCATATATGTTTTCATATTCATGTTATTCATAATATTTCATATAATTAATTCTTAGGAGTTCAATTCAAAAGTGTACTTTAAAGATGGCTCTGTAATGAACTGGCAGAAATTTTTTTTTATTGTAGTTTAAGTCACAGTTTACATTTCAAGTTAGTCTCTTATACAAAAATTTATGCATACATTGTTATGTGACCCTAATTGCTCTCCCTATACTGTGACAGCACAATCCTACTTACCACCCCTGATTTCCCATGTCTGTTCAACCAGCTCCTGACCCTCTCTGCCTTCTCATCTCACCTCCGGACAGAAGCTGCCCGCTTAGTCTCTTGTATCTACTTGAGCTAGGAAGCACCCTCTTCATGAGTATCATTTTATGTCCCACAGTCCAGTCCAATCTTTGTCTGAAGAGAGGGCTCAGAAATTGTTTTAGTTCTGGGCTGACAGAGAGTCCAGGGGCCATGCTTTCCAGGGTTCCTCCAGTCTCAGCCAGACCATTAAGTCTGGTCTTTTTACCAGAATTTGAGTTCTGCACCCCACCTTTCTCATGCTCCATCAGGGACTCTCTGTTGTGTTCCCTGTCAGGGCGGTCATTGGCGGTAAAATGGCGGGAATATTTTAAAAGTTCAGATTATTGTTTATGTTACTAGGTCAGTAATATGTTACAGTATATATTACAGCAGTTTAAATTACACTAGGAACTTTTGATTTAAATTAGTTAGAAATTAACATGATACGCAGGCAACTGGAAATGCTCATATTGCATCAGCCAGCTTTCTCTTGTAATCGGATGGGATGAAAAGTTTTATTATCCAGGGACACTGTAGGTACAGTGAGGATCACAAAGCCAAGAGGAAGGAATGAGGCTTACGAATGTGTAACAGGTCAGGACTCAATATCATCAAAATATCATTATTGTTTATTGACATTTCTGAGGAGCTAATAAAAATTTGGAAACCCTGGTGGCATAATGGTTAGAGTTGGCTGAATTTATTTCTATATCAACAAACTTGACTGAGCTGGCAGGATTAGAAATATGGTCTTTTGAATATGTAGATCTCCTGTACATTTGTGGATCTGAGTTTATTTATTTATGGGGTGAGTTTCTTTAAGAGTTCTGAAAATATCATTTCACTTTTAAAGTACAGATTTTTTTTTCCTCTAAATATTTGTTTTACTTAATTCTATGCTTTCTGGGTGCTATGTTACGTATTTGGTTACAAGGACACATAGACAGAAAATTAGCAAATTTACTATAATTTTAAACATTGTCAGCTAGTTTTAAGTTTGAATATAACTAGTTTCTATTCAATAGTTCTAAGGAGCTCTGGTGGTGCAGTGGTTAAGTGCTTGCCTGCTAACTGAAAAGGCAGTTGGAGCTCACCAGTTGCTCTGCAGGAGGAAGATACGGTAGTCTGCTTCTGTAAAGTTTTATAGCTTTGGAAACCCTATGGAGCAATTCTGCTCTGTCCTACAGGTTTGCAATGAGTCTGAATCCACTTGATGGCAACAGGTTGTTGTTGTTGTTGTTTTTTTTTCATATTAGCTGATTCTTGTTATGAGAGAAAAACAGATCTTTGCATTCATTATATGATTATTCAAATTAGAATGGCAATGCTATTAAGATCAACTGAAGTAATAGGTCTGACATTTCAGATAACTGAAACAACTCTAAAAAGTCTGAGTGAGCTTTCTACTTAACACATTTCATTTTGGACTATTTTATAACATTATTTTTATGAATTTTAAGATTTTTACATATTTAACAAAATACTTCACAGTATGTGAAGTGACTGTAACCTAAAACAAGATTGGGTCATATAATAAATTTCTCAGAGGAATTAGCTTTAAAAAATGGAATAACAAATACGTGAATGCCCAACTTTTAATTTCTTTGTTTAATGTTTTTTTTTTCTCACTATAATGTTGTATGTTGTTTTTCTTATGAAAACAATTGTTTTACCATTATGCTGTAATTGCAATCAGCACTTCAGGAATGCTAATAATTTCTTATTTATAAATGTTTGGTCTGTACATAAAATGACTAAAAATATATTTTTATTCTGAATTCCACTTAATATGATATTAAATAGTGTCTTCAATATATCCTTAAAATTGTTATTATAATACACTATGTGGAATAAATTTGGACAATCCTCTGAAGCTACCATACTATTTGGGAATTTGTTCTAGCTAGAGATTATTTGGAGATTGAATAAAGGATAATAGTTTACTCAAACTCAAGTACAATAAAATCATAATTAGGTTTACATGATAATATTATGGAATCCAGTTGCAGGAAATACAGCCTGTGCTAAAAATAATTAGAAAATTCAGATGCCTGTGTCGGTTTCATATGTTTATAGCATCTTATAGAGTCGCTGTGAGTCGGAATCGACTCAACAGCAACAGGTTTTGTTTTATTTTCTATGTTAGATTCATGTATTTCTTTTCTTTGCCTTTCTTTGTCCTTTTCTCCATTCTCCTTCCTTCAATAGGACTCTTCCAATTTTAAATTTATGACTCAAGGTATTTACTTACCAGTAATTACAACCTGGAAAAAGTACAGTCAGAATACTCCTTAAATGCACGGATGACGAGACTACATCTCACATACTTTGGACATGTTATCAGGAGATACCACTTCCTGGAGAGAGACATAGTGCTTGGTAAAGTAGAGGGTGTCTTAGTCATCTAGTGCTGCTCTAACAGAAATACCACAAGTGGTTGGCTTTCACAAAGAGAAATTTATTTTCTCACAGTCTAGTAGGCTACAAGTCCAAATTCAGGGTGTTAGCTCCAGGGGAAGGCTTTCTCTCTCTGTCGGCTCTGGAGGAAGGTCCTCCTCATCATCACTCTTCCCCCCGGACTAGGAGCTTCTCTGTGCAGGAACCTTGGGTCCAAGGGGCGCACTCTGCTCCCGGTGCTTCTTGCCTGGTGGTATGAGGTCCCCAATTCTCCGCTTGCTTCCCTTTCCTTTTATCTCTTAAGAGATAAAAGGTGGTGCAGGCCACACCCCAGGGAAACTCCCTTTACATTGGATTGAGGATGTGACCTGGGTAAGGGAGGTTACAATCCCACCTTAATCCTCTTTAACGTAAAATTGCAAACACAAAATAGCAGACAACCACACAACGATGGCAATCATGGCCTAGCCAAATTGATACACATATTTTTGGGGGGACACAATTTAATCCATGACAGAGGGTCAGTGAAAAAGAGAAAGACTCTCAATTAGATGGATTGACGCAGTGGCTACAACAAAGGGCTCAGGCATAACAATGATCATGAAGATGGGGCAAGACCAGGCAGTGTTTTGTTCTGCTGTATATAGGGTCGCCATGAGTCAGAATGGACTGGACGGCACCTAACAACAACAAAGAATCTTTGGGAACTCAGTTACTTCACAGATATCCCAGAGGAGAAAATGGATTATTTCAAGAGTTTTATGGATATGGTATTTGTTCGACAGAGTGGATTATCAACTGGTGCACAGGAAACCTATAACATTTTAAAAAAATTATATAAGTTTGTACTGAAAGGGCTGGCGAGAACATACAATAAAAAGAAGCCTTTACAGACAGAAAGGAAGTTTAGAAAGTCACTTAGTTGTAAACTTGGCCAGTTTATATAGCAAAAAAAAAAAACAAAAAAAAAAGTGTGGAACAAGGAGCCCAGATAACAGAATCACCACACATGGAGAACAACTCAAAAATACAGATAAGCCTTAATTGAAAAACTCGGAACATATTCCTGGGTGAATTCAGAAATTTTGTATACAGTATTTGCTCTGTGCTTCGCTTTTCTCATTTTTATATGTGAGTGTCTATGGTGGCTATTCCATGGCTGTACCACCATTGCATGTTGGGTGTATGAGTGGAAGATGTGTCTTTTTAGTTCACAAGTCTCACATCAAGAAGAGCTACACCTGAGAAGCCTCATCCACCTTTGGATCTGATATGGTTGATCAGTATCTGAACTTTGAGCAAATGTACTTTGAGCTAATACTGTAATGGGGTCAACCTTTGGTGGTCTTAGGCGAAAGAGTAAATTTTGCATAAGAAAGTGAAATGAATTTTTGTGACCAGTGTGCACACTGTGCCAGATTGCATATTTTCTTCCTTTTTTTTTTTTCAGTTGTACTTCAGGTGAAGGTTTACCGAACAAATAGTTTCTCGTGAAACAGTAGTACACATATTGTTTTATGACATTGATTAACATCCCCACGACATGTCAACCCTCTCCCTTCTTGATCTTTTTTTCTTTTTTTTTTTTGGTGAAAATATACATAGCCAAAGATACACCATTTCAAAAATTTCTATACGCACAGCTCAGTGACATCGACTACACTCTTCCAACTGTGCTGCTATTCTCACTTTAGATGAAGGTTTACGGAACAAAATAGTTTCTCATTAAACAGTACACATGTTGCCCTGTGAGAATGGTTGACAACCTCACAACACATCAGCACTATCCTTACTCAACCTTGGGTTCCCTATCACCAGCTTTCCTGTACCCTTCTGCCTTCTAGTCCTTGTCCCTGCACTGCTGTGCCTCATTAGTCCCATTTGGTTTTATGGGGCTGTCCATACCCCGGCTGAATGGTGAACCTCGGAAGTGACTTCACCATTGAGCTAAAAGAGTGTCTGGGGGCAATACTCTTGGGGTTTCTCCAGTCCCCCTTAGCCCAGTAAATCTGGTCTTTTTCTGTGAGTTAGAATTTTGTTCTACATCCTTCTCCAGCTCTGTCCAGAACCCTCTGTTGTGATCCAGGTCAGAGAAGTGAGTGGTGGTAGCCAGGCACCATCTAGCTGTACTGGAATCAGTCCGCCGGAGGCCTTGGTAGCTGTGGTCCATTAGTCCTTCGCACTAATCTTTTCCTTGTATCCTCTTTTCTTCACTCTACCTTGCTCGTGAAGGGATGAGACCAGTGGAGTATCTTAGATGGCTGCTCACAGGCTTTTAAGACCCCAGACACTACTCACCAAGGTAGAATGTAGAACATTGCCTTTGTAAACTGTGTTATGCCAATTGAGATAGATGTTCCCCGAGACCATGGTCCCCAAAGCCCTCTGCCCAGCAATTCAGTCCCTCAGGGAGTTTGGATGTGTCTACCGAGCTTCCATGACCTTTCCCTATACAAGTGGTGCTGATTACCCCAGTATTGTGTACTGTCTCACCCGTCACCCAAGATACCACTTATCTATTGCCTATTTAGTATTTCCCCCCAACCCCTCGCAACACTGGTAACCAACAAAGATTGTTACTTTTTGTGTGTGAACTTTTTCATGGGTTTTTACAATAGAGGTCTCATACACTATTTGTCCTTTTGCGATTGACTTATTTCACTCAGTATAATATCCTCCAGTTTCCTTCATGTTATGAGATGCTTCACAGATTCATCATTATTCTTTCTTGTTGCATAATACTCCACTGTGTGTAAGTACCATAGTTTGTTTATCCATTCATTTGTTGATGGGCATCTAGGTGGTTTCCATCTTTTTGCTATTGGGAACAATGCTGCCATGAACATAGGTGTGCATATGTCTATTCGAGTGATGACTCTTATTTCCCTAGGATATATTCCTAGGAGTGGAATTGCTGGATCGAATGGTATGTCTATTTCAAGCTTTCTGAGGAAGAGCCATATCATTTTCCAAAATGGTTGTATCATTTTGCATTCCCAACAGCAGTGAATAAGAGTTGAGATCTCCCCACAACCCCTCCAACACTTGCTATTTCCAGTGTTTTTGATTCATGACAGTAATGCAGGGGTGAGATGGTATCTCATTGTGGTTTTAATTTGCATTTCCCTAATGGCTAGTGATCACGAGCATTTCCTCATGTGTCTGTTGGCCATTTGAATGTCTTCTTTGGTAAAGTGTCTGTTCATTTCCTTTGTCCATTATTTAATAGGACTATTTGTCTTTTTGTTGTAGACTTGTTGGATTTAATTGTAGATTATGGAGATTAGACCTTTGTCTGACTTGTACTGTCCAAAAATTTTTTCCTAGTCTGTAGGTTCTCTTTTGACTCTTTTGGTGAAGTGTTTTGAAGACCATAAGTGTTTGATTTTTAGAAGATCTCAGTTATCTAGCTTATCTTCTGGGGTTTGTGTGTTGATGGTTATGGTCTGTATCCTGTTAATGCCATGTATTAAGGCCTGAAGTGTTGGTCCTATATTTTCTACTATGAACTTTATAGTTTTTGGCTTTATATTTAGGTCTTCGATCCATTTTGAATTAGTTTTTGTATATGGCGGAGGTATGGGTCCGGTTTCATTTTTTTGCAGATGGATATTCAGTTTGCCAGCACCATTTGTTAAAAAGACTGTCTTTTCCCCATTTGCTGGCATTTGGGCCCTTGTCGAAGATCAGGTGACCGTAGGTGGATGGATTTACATCTAGGTTCTCAATTCTGTTCCATTTATCAATGTACTGTCGTTGTACCAGTACCAGGCTGTTTTGACTACTCTAGCTGTATGGTAGGTTCTGAAGTCAGGTAGTGTGAGTCCTTCAACTTGATTCTTCTTCTTCAGTAGTGCTTTACTTATTTGGGGCCTCTTCCCTTTCCATATAAAGTGAATGATTAGTTTTTCCACCTCTTTGAAGAATGTTGTTGGTATTTGGATCAGGGTTGCATTGTATTTGTAAATTGCTTTGGGTATAATTGTCATTTTCACAATGTTGAGTGTACATATCCATGAGCATTGTATATTTTTCCATTTATGTATATCCCTTTGGGTTTCTTGCAGTAGTGTTTTGTAGTTTTTTTTGTATAGACCTTTTACTTCCGTGGTTAGATTTATTCCTAAGTATTTTATGTTTTTTAGGGGCTATTATAGATGATATTGTTTTCCTGATTTCATTTTCGTCGTTCTCCTTATTGGTGTATAGGAATCTAACTGATTTTTGCATGTTTATGTTGTATCCTGCTACTCTGCTGAATCTTTCTATTAGTTCCAGTAGATTTCTCGTGGAGTCTTTAGGGTTTTCTATGTATAGTATCATATAATCTGCAAACAAGGACAGTTTAACTTCTTCATTACCAATTTGGATGCCCTTTATTTCTTTTTCATGCCTTATTGCTCTAGCTAGCACTTCCAGCACAATGTTAAATAGGAGTGGTGATAAAGGACATCCTTGTCTTGTTCCTGTTCTCAAGAGGAATGTTGTCAGCCTCTCTCCATTAAGAATGATGTTGGCCAGTTGTTTTGCTTAGATGCCCTTTATTATGTTGAGAAATTTCCCTTCTATACCTCTTTTATTGAGAGTTTTTATCAGGAATGGGTGTTGGACTTTGTTGAATGCCTTTTCTGTGTCAATTGAGATGATCATGTGATTGCTTTCTTTCCTTTTATTTATGTGGTGGATTATGTTGATTGATTTTCTACGTTGAACCATCTTTGCATACCTGGTATGAATCCTACTTGGTCGTGGAGTATTATTTTTTTGATATGATGCTGAATTTTATTGGCTAGAATTTTGTTCAGAATTTTTGCATCTATATTCTTGAGAGATATTGGTCTGCAATTTTCTTTTTTTGTGATGTCTTTGCCTGGTTTTGGTATCAGCGTTATGTTGGCTTCATAGAATGAATTTGGAAGTGTTGCTTCCTCTTCTATGCTCTGAAATAGCTTGAGTAGTACTGGTACAAGCTCTTCTGTGAATGTTTTGTAGAATTCTCCAGTGAAGCCATCTGGGCCAGGGCTTTTTTTATTGGGAGTTTTTTTTTATTACCTTTTCAATCTCTTCTCTTGTTATGGATCTGTTCAGATTTTAAACATCACTTTGTTGTAGTTTGGGTAGGTAGGGTATTTCTAGAAATTTATCCATTTCCTCTAGGTTTTCCAATTTGTTGGAGTATAGTTTTTCATAATATTCTGTTATGATCATTTTTATTTCACTTGGGTGTGTTGTAATGTCCCCCATTTCATTTCTTATTTGGGTTATTTTTCTCCTTTAGTGTTTTTCTTTTGTCAGTCTGGCCAGTGGTTTGTTAATTTTGTTGATTCTTTCAAAGAATCAACTTTTGGTTTTGTTGATTCTTTCTATTGTTTTTCTGTTCTCTGTGTCATTTATTTCTGCTCTGATCTTTACTATTTCCTGTCTTCCGGTGGTTGTGGAGATTTTTTGATGTTCTCTTTCTATGTCTTTGAGTTCTGTAATTAATGTTTTGATTTTTTCCCTTTCTTCTTTTTTCATGTGTGCATCTATTGAGATAAATTGTCCTCTGAGGACTGTCTTTGCTGTGTCCCAAAGGTTTTGGTATGATATGTTTTCATTCTCATTTGATTCTAGGAATGTTTTGATTCCATCTCTGATTTCTTCTATTACCCAGTAATGTGTAAGCAAGGTATTATTCAGTTTCCATGTAATTGATATGTTTTTTCCTTGCTCTTTCCGTTGTTAATTTCTACCTTGATGGCATTGTGGTCAGAGAAGATGCTTTGACTTACCTCAGTGTTTTGGATCTTGTTGAGGATTACTCTGTGGCCTAAGATGTGGTCTACTCTGGAAAACGTTCTATGTGCATTGCAAAAGAATGTGTACTTTGCAGCGGTTGGATGGAGTGTTCTATATATGTCTATGAGGTCAAGTTGGCTGATTGTGCCCTTTAGGTCTTTTGTATCTTTGCTGAGTTTCTTCTTAGTTGTTCTGTCCTTTACTGAGAGTGGTGTGTTGAATTCTCCCACTATTATTGTGGAGCTGTCAATTCCTTTTTACAGTATTGTTAGAGTTCTCTTTTATGTATTTTGGAGCCCTGTCATTGGGTGTGTAGATGTTTATTATGGTTATGTCTTCATGATGGATCCCCTTAACCATTATATAGTGTCCTTCTTTGTCTTTTATGGTGGTTTTTGCTTTAAAGTCTATTTTATCTGAGATTAGTATTGCTGCTCCTGCTCTTTTTTGGTAGTTGTTAGCTTTTCCAACCTTTGACTTTTAATAAATTCACATCTTTGTTTCTAAGGTGTGTCTCTTGTAGACAGCATATTGATGGATCCTGTTTTCTTATCCATTCTGTCACTCTCTGTCTCTTTATGGGTGCATTGAGTCCATTTACATTCAGTGTAATTATTGATAAACGTGAGTTTGTTGTTGTCATTTTGTAGTGCTTTTTTTGTGGTGTTGATGTTTTCTTTGTTCTTCTTACTCTCCTGTCCTGAGTTACTTTTGTTTGTGGATTTTTTTTTCATTTCTTTTGTTTTTGTATGCTTTGTTTTGCTGAGACTTTATGTTTTTCCTCTTTATTTTTATGAGTATGTGTATTAACTGTCTTTTTGGTTGCCATGAAATTTACCCTTATCTTTCTAAGTTTGAAGCAGTCTATTATTACTTGGTATCGCCTTGCCTTCCTCTCCACTAGAAGGTTCTATACATACCCCATTTATTCACTCTTTTATTGTTCTGATTTTTTTGTCATTTACTGATTAACTGCTCTGATTCCCTGTTGTATTTATTTTGGTTTTGGATAGTCCTTGAGAGTTCATTTCCTAGATTGGTATCTGGTTGGTACGACCCTATGTCCTAGATTCAGCCTGTGAGCTGAAGTTGTTTGTTCTCAGATCAAAGAACTCCTTTTAATAATTCTTATAATTTTGGTTTGGTTTTTACATATTCCCTTAATTTCTGTTTCTCTGGAAATGTCTTAATTTCACCATCATATCTGAATGAGAGTTTTGCAGGATATATTATTCTTGACTGATAATGTTTTTCTTTCAAGGTTTTATATATGTCATCCCATTGCCTTCTTGCCTGCATGGTTTCTGCTGAATAATCTGAGTTTAGTCTTATTGTTTCTCCTTTGTATGTGACTTCTTGTTTTTCAGAAGCTGCTCTCAGGATTCTTTGATTGTCTTTGGTTTTGGCAAGTGTGATTATGATATGCCTTTGTGATTTTCTTTTGGGGTCTATCCTATATGTGTTTCGTTGAACTTCCTGGATGGCCAGCTTTTCATCTTTCTTGATACTGGGGAAGTTTTCTGTCAGCACTTTTTCAATGATCCTCTCTGTGTTTTGTTTTCTCCCTCTGTTCTGGAATTCCAATCACTGGCAAATTTTCACTTTGATTGTACCCTACATAACTCTCAGGGTCTCTTCATTTTTGTCTTTTTTTCTGAGTTTTCCTCAAACAGCGTTGTATCCAAGTGTTTGTCTTCAATTCCACTGATCTTGTCTTCTACTGTTTCAGCCCTTCTATGACACCATCCATTTCTGAAATCTTGTTGTTTATCTTTTGAGTTTCTAATTGTTGTCTTTGTCTAATTTCTAGTTTTGAATTTATTTTGGCATTTTTTTCCTGCATTATTTTCCTGAAGTCTTCGAATTTTTTTGTCTTTATTTTCCATGAATTTGTCTATTTTTTCCTCATTTTTGTTTGCTTTTTGCTTCGAATCTTGATGAATTCTGAGTAATAGAGATTTGAATTCCTTATCAGGTAGTTCTAGTGCCTTTTCTTCCACTGGAAAGTCATCTGGTGTTTTATTTTGGATGCCTACTTTAACCATCCTGTCTTGCTTTTGTAAATGTTTTGATATTGTCTGCTGTTTTCGGGGCATTCAGTAGTTATTTTTCTCATTTACTGATTGTAGATTTGTTTGTTTTATCCTTCTTTTTAATTTGGCTATGTCTGAGCAGGCGGGCTGTGTGTTCTTTGTTGTTTGCTCATCCGTGGGCACAATACTTTTCACCTCCTTCTCCAATTGGCAGGGTCAGTCACTCAGACATGGTACGGCAGGGCAGGTCTAGCTAAGGAGGAGTTACTGGGACAGGTAGTTTGTGGCATTTACTACAGCTACTGGGGTGGGTCGGTATTCAGTGCAGGGCAAGTTCCAGTAGGCTGTGCCTGTGCTGCTTGGTGGTGTGATGTGAAGAGCACAATGCAGTTAGGCAGGATGGAGGAGGGAGATTTTTATGTGTGGAGGTAAGATGGATATGGGAGACAGGAGAGAGGAACAGGAGCCAAAAGCGTAGAAACAAACAAAAAAGAGTGCTAGGGGAGCTTGCTGTTGGAGTGGAGAGATGAGAGACTATGAAATGGAGAAAAACAAAAAGGGGAAGAAGAAGAAAAAAAAGAAAAGAATGAATAAATAAAAATCAGAAAGGAAAAAGAACAGCCAAGCTCCCAGGGATCACACCGGTGCAGCTATGAGGTCTGGGGAAGTTGTTCTCAGGTATTGCAGTACAGCCTGGCTAGAAGACATAGAGGTATACAATGCCAGGTATTCAGGGAACAGAAATAGAAAGAAGGTATAGAGAGACAAGTAACTGAGTAATGAAGAAAGACAAAAAGGGAAAAAGAGGGAAAAGAAAATAAAGCAAAATAAAAAAAAAAAAAAAGGAACAAGTAAACCCCCTGAAGAAAGAGAGGGAGAAAAAAAAAAAAAAACAGGAAAAATGAAATGCCCTCAGGGATCTCTCTGCACATCTGCGGAAGGTTCTATGCTGTCCAGCACCGCCCAGCCAGAACGGGCTCCCAACTAAGTAAAGGAAAAGAAAACAAACAATTCAAAACAAAGAAAGAAACAGACAAAAACCCTGTGATCCCACCAGCCTGACAGCACAGACCGGGATGCGGTTCCACACTCGAACGGAGTTCCGTAGCCCCTCAGGAAGAAGCAAAGGTGGGGCATGGAGCCAGGTATTTGAGCAAAAAGAGGGGAGGTGGTGAAAGGTAAGGAAGAAATCAAAAGAAGAGGAAAAAAAGCAACAACAAATGGCACTCGGAGAGCCAGCCTGTGTGGGCAGGTGGAATCCAAGTGGCCAGTGTTTCCCAGACTAGAGACTGTGGCTGCAGGAAGCAGAGGAGGCCAAGTGAGGGTGAAGAAGGGTGGGGGGTGGGGAAGCGTATATCACAAATTACCGGAGTTCTGCAGCCCCTCAGGAGGAAATAAAGATGGCACACGGAGCCAGGTGTTTGAGCAAAATGAGGGGGAGGTGGTGAGAGGTAAGGAAGAAATCAAAAGAATAAGAAAAAATGCAACACCAGCAGCCAACAAATGGCACTCAGAGAGTCGGCCAGTGAAGGCGGGTGGAATCCAAGCAGCCGCTGCTTCCCAGACAAGAGACTGTGGCCGTAGGAAGCAGAGGAGTCTGAGTGGGGCTGAAGAAGGTTGGGGGGTGGGAAAGCATATATCACAAATTACCAGTTCTTCTGCCTCCCACTGGAAGCTCCGTTAAACTTCTTTCTCCTACCCCTTATTTGCTGGTCTCTGATAGGAGTCCAAGATGGCGGATCTGTGCTGAGTTAGCTGATAGGGGACCTCTGCATGAATCTCTCCTCGCTCTCCATTCTCTGTCAGTTTTCTCACTCCATTGGTGCTTGGCTGAGTTCTTTATCTTTTCATTTGATGTTTTAGGGTTTCAGGATTGCTGTTTTCTCTGTTTGGCTTAGTTTTTTGTATCTTTGCTGTGGAGGGACGGAATGGTGCTTCTGCCTAGCGCGCCATTTTTCCAGAAGACCAGATTGTATTTTTAATAATTGGTGAGAAGCATATCTGTCATCCCACATGCTTTTCAGCAATGTGACCTTTAGATTTCTACTATCAAGAGTTGGATCTATGTCTTGTCCTCTTAAATCTGGGCAGCCTTGTGACTTATTTGTAACCAAGAGAATGTGACAAAAATCATGCTGTAATTTTTGATGCTAGGTCCTAAAAGGTGATGCAAGTTTTACCTATTTGCAGGGATGCTTACTTTTGGAGCCCTCAGCTGTCACATAAGCCATGCAATTATCCTGGACCCACGCTACAGAAACAAGCCATTCTTTGTCCAAATCCTTTCTCCATAGAATCTGTTAGCATAACAAAATTATTTTCTAAGCCACTGCGCAGCCATTTACTATCAAAGTTAGTGGCTTAAATTATAAGCTGTGTGAAAAGAAATGTATGGATGTACAAGGTATGTAGGTACAATGGAAAAAGTCATATGGTTTTAAGTGTGGATGACTGAGACAAATATTATGAATAGAAATGGAAAAATTAGGAAGGAAAGTGTTTATTTTAGATAATTGAAATTAGATGTAGATTAAGAAATGCAGAGGTCAATGTCTACTTGATAGTTCTATGTTTAGAACTAAAGCATGGAAAAGATGTGAAGACTGAATCTAAAAATTACTAGGTCATTTGTCAGAGTAATTTTAGAAGCCATAGAAGTAGATATGTTTCCTGAGAGAGCAATATATATATGTATATATATGGAGCCCTGGTGGAGCAGTTGTTAAGAGCTTGGCTGCGAACTGAAAGGTCAGCAGTTCGAATCTACTGGCCTCTCCTTGGAAACCCTGTAGGACATTTATATATATACATATAAACATATACTGTAGAAAACTGGAAAACAAGGGAATTTACAGATTCCTTAAAAATAGAAGAAGAAAGAGTTATAAATAAAAGCAGATGACTGTAAAGGTCAAATAATATGTAAAGGGAACTTTTATATATTTTACTGACTTATTCAAGATAGAAACACACAGTGGCAAAATATGTCTTAAAACACAGAAAGGCTACAATAGTGCTAATAGAGCTTAATACTGTCCTTTTTTGTGGTTTCTTGTACTCAGCAAATATGAATAACATTTATGTGTCAGACATCTTGATAACTACTGGTTATACAAAGACAAGGAGTCCCTGGGTGAAGCAAATGGTTAAGGGCTGAGCTACTAACCCAAAGGTTGGCTGTTCAAATCCACCCAGAGGCTTCTGAGAAGTAAGGCCTGGTGATCTGCTTCCAAAAGGTCACAGCCTTGAAACCCTTATGGGTCGCCATGAATAGGAAACCACTGGCGGACAACTAACAGCAATGTACAAAGGCAAAGAGGACTCAGTCTTAACCTGAGTCTGTTAAAGGGATAGTATTCCTGGAAAATTGCCCTTCAAAATTCAGCCAGTCTCACTACTCCCTCAGGGCTACAATAGCCTGCAGCATGATAGTGCAGGCAAGTGTCAGAGTTTCCCAAACATTTCAAATGAACCATGAGCATATAAAAGCACCTTTGGGAGTGGTATAGGGAGATTTTTGAAGACACTGTTGGAACCTTTGCCCCAAGTGAGGCAATTTGTACCTTGGCACCTCCATAGGGATTTGTAGGCCTGGGAAGTTTGCTTTCTGACCCGGTGTACAACCATGCCTCCTAAGTTGCATGGGCACCTGTGCGTGAATGAGTAAAAACTTTTACTTCCATTTCAGAAACTTTGTATGTGTCTGTTGGTGTTTTGCATCTATCACTCACTTTACCCTCTTGAAAATCTTGCAGCTAACAAGGAACAGAATTACTTTTGAACCAGATGTCAAGAAAAGTTTTATCAAAAATGTGACTTGACCTGAATCTTTAAAAAATAAATAGCTGTTTGCCTGATGAGTGGGGGATATGGTAACTTTTCCTGTGCAAAGTGTGAAGTTTGATTTAAAGTTCAGATATGAACTTGACATTTCTATAATCTGAAAAATGTCCAGTATATATGGAGCATAAGCAAAAGGGACAAGAGAAACATATCAAATATCTTTATATAAATGGAATTAAACTCAGGAGAGTTGTACAGTGATGTGATTATGTTTGTTATTGTTATTAGTTGCCATCAAGATGACTCTTACTCATGGCCACATTATGTATAACAAGATAAAACATTGCCCAGTCCTGCACCATCCACAAAACTGTTGGTATGTTTTAGCCCATTGTTGCAGCTATTTTGTTAATACATCTCGTGGAAGGTTTCCTTTTTTTCTCTGAACCTCTACTTTACCAAGCGTGATGCCCTTTTCTAGCGATTGGTTTTTCCTGATGACATGTCCAAAGTAAGCAAGACGAAGTCTCTTCATCTCACTTCTAAGGAGCATTCTGGCTGTACTTCCTCCAAAACTGATTTGTTGGTTCTTCTGGCAGTCCATGGAATATTCACTATTCTTTTCCAACACCACCATTCAAATGTGTCAATTCTTTGTCCATCTTTCACATGCATATAAGGCAATGGAAAAGACCTTGGCTTGGGTCAGGTGCACCTTAGTCCTCAAAGTGACTTCTTTGCTTTTTAACATTTTTAAGAGGTCCTGTGCATTAGATTTTCCCAATTCAATATTTCCCTTGATTTCTTGGCTACTGCTTCCGTGGGTATTGATTGTTGATCCAAGTAGAGTGAAATCTTTGACAACTTCAGTTGATGTACTTTTGCAAGGATCTTGAATTATGCCAGAAATTCCTTAGCAGTCCCTAACACTAAGTACCCACTTCCAAATTCACTATGAACAGAAGAAGAGTTGTGGCTACTGAAGGTTCAGGCTAATCAAACCTGATGATTTAAATATTTTCCCCAGAAATATTTCAGGATAGGTTAGAGAACTATAATTAAGAAAATTAAGTTAGTCTTTTTTAGAGACAGAGTCAGACTAAGAATTTTCTTTAATTCATTCTACCTCACAGATTTTATGATTTCTTTAATTGCATCTAATTATAGGATTAATGCTTTCATAACTCAGTGAAAGTAGTATTTTAATTTTTAAAAGTAATATTCTATATTTTTATTCTTACACATGGTTAAACATGCCTGAATTTTTTTTTTCCTGAAAGTGTACCAAAAAAAAAAAAAATTAAAAAACTCCTGAATGGTGCATAAATGCTAGGTGAAAAATATCTCAGTGAAAATCATATAAAGTATTATTTATGAAAACACACCTACTTAAAAATATAATGAAGGAAAACGTATATTTAAAAATAGCACATTCTCTATCTTATCAACTAAGTTAGGAGATTATATCTTAATAGCCAAATTACCTTCTGTTATAAAATTTAAAATCCTTCCTTTGCATAAGGTTTCCTTTTGCTTATGGCTAGCTTTTCCTTTGCTTTATGTTAATTCACTATTTGTTCACTTGACTGTGAAATCATACAATCTGTGCTGAAATGGGTAATCAAGCTTATTTTATTATTCACCAAAGATGTCTCTAATGTTCCTAGGTTAATGGTATGCAGTATTATGTTTTATTAGTCTCTATGAAACTTTTAAAGAAATTTATTGATACACAATATATAGTGAAGCAAAAGAAAAATGTTTACTAAGAAGCTATTTGTACTGTGAACTAAGAAACAGAAAAATAAAAGGTTGAAACCATCGTTATCCAATATTTCTTCCAATGTAGAAATTTCTTCTGCTTTACATAGTCGACAGTTTTCTTTTTTTTAGGCCTGAATTCTTCTAGTGGTAATAAGCTCTCTGCTGTGTGCATCACTCATTCCTATAGGAAAGGACTGACTTACGTAAGTATTCATCCAAATGAACCCAAATCTGCCTTGCTGTAACTTCGAACCATTGATCCTATTCTCTGGAGACATACAAAATAAGACCACCACCCACCACCCCAGTTATAAAGCATCATGGCATGGAGAAAATATTTTTGATGAATATTTTTGCCCAAGTTCAATTGTATTTTCTTTTTCATAAGGAATTCTGTTCGTGCACACTTGTACAATCTCACATCCATATTTCCTAAGATTGTTTTCATCTTGTTACAGATTGAATTGTACCTGCTAAAAATATGTGTTGGAATCTTATCCACTATACCTGTGGATGTAATCTCCATTGGGAATAGGGTTTTCTTTATGTCAGTGAGGTCATATTAGTGTAGGATATGTCCTAAACGTAATAAATTCTGAGTATAAAAAAAGCAGATTAGACAGAGAAGTATGCACAAATGGGAAGGTAGATGACACCTGAAGATCACCAAGAAAACAAGGAACACCAAGGCTACTGAAACTGACAACTAGCATCTCCCTTCAGAGCCAACCGACAGAGTCTTCCCCTAGGGTCAGTGCCCTGAATTCAAACTGTTAGCCTTCTAAACTGTGAGAAAATAATTTCTGTTCTTTAAAACCACCCACTTGTGGTATTTTTGTTACAGCAGCACTAGCAAACTAAGACACCCCTCCTTTCTCTTTTTAATCTTCTTAAATACAGGTTTTGCATTTTATCATTTATTCTCCTTCCTTTGCTTTAATTACAAGATAGAATAAAAGTTTTTGTATGAATATAAAGTAAAAACAATTTTGCACACATGCAAGTGCATGCACTCATGCCAGTATACACACGATTGTGTATGATATATAAAATCAGGTTATTTTTGTATCTTGGTTAATGCATAATTTGTCCTCTTTTATAATTTTGTTATTTCAGTCATCCTTTCAACCCACTCACAATTTTGATTACCTTCTTGAGGACAAGACCTTTTATGGAAACCAGGTGGTAGGGAGGAATACAGAAGCTGCTAAGAAGGAGAAACCTTTACCATAATTGAATAAAGGATTTTTAAGCTTCATTAGCTCTGTACAATGCATTGATGGTTTTTATTTCAATGCTGTGTAAGTTTTTTTTATACTTCCACTTCAAATTATCAGGAAAAAATTCTTTAAATGCCATGACACAGAAAAGCTCTTGTTTTATTCTGACAAACATGGGGTAAAAAGGAATGAGAATACGTGAGTTAATTTGACTTTCCTTCTTGGATGGATGGTGGTATCATTCATTTTGATGGGAGAGAGCAAAAGTAGGGAACAAATTAAATCAAATTTCCATTTTATTTGTGATATTTGGATTGTGATATTTAGAAGGCAAGTGATTGGACATGGCAAGTGGTCATTGAATATACACACCTGAGCTCAAAGGAAAACTTTTGGTTGTGGGTTCACATTTGGGAGTCATAAGCATAAAAATAATATTTGAATTCTTGGCAAAAGATGTCATTGCCTAGTTAGAGTATGTAGTGAAAGAGAAGAATGGTCTGGGTCAGTCACTGGGATATCATGACATTTACAGGTCTAGCCAACAATGGAAATTCAGAACATCACCATGGTAGAAGGGAAATCACAATCTATTGACAAAAATATAAAACTCCACATTTTTAAACCGAACCCACCCAACTAATTTCCCCTTCATTTTCTAATTTTATCCCCTTTAATATAGTCATGGAGCCCTGGTGGCACAGTAGTTAAGAGCCCAGCTGCTAATCAAGAGGTCAGAAGTTCGAATCCACCAGCCACTCCTTGGAAAACCTATGGGGCAGTTCTACTCTGTCCTATAGGGTCACTATGAGTTGGAATTGACTCAGTGGCAACGGGTTTGGTTATTTAGTTTTAATATAGTCAAGGAGGAGTCCCTGGGTGGTGCAAACTTTAAGAAGCAGTTGACTATTAACCTAAAGATTTGCAGTTTCAATCCACCCAGAAAGACCTTTGAAGAAAGTCCCGGTGATCTACTTCTGAAAAATCACAGTAATTGAAAACCCTATGGATCGCTGTACTCTGAAACACATGAGGTCACCATGAGCTGGGATTGACTATATGGCAACTGGTTTGGTTTTTGGTTTACTATAGTCAAGAGGGATGTTATATAGATTCCAGTGAAGACATTAGTTTAAATACTCTTTTGGGCTGGGCTGAATGGCTGTGCAGCTGGCATTTCTTTGTACTTGAATGCTAAAGAGCATACAATCCCACCCCAGCAATTTCTGTATCAAATGGGAATCTTAGGGAAACGGGGAAGGGATGTCAGTGGTATCTCATCTCCCCAAGTTACTCCATCTGGCTTGTAAAAATTAGGCATGAAATATTCCAGTGCAATGAAAGAATGATGGAAATCCATTTATCTTCATCTATTAAGACATTTCATAGTTTTCTGATTCTTCCACAGGTTCTGATTTCATACTCAAAACTCAGGAGGTGATAGTTTGCTTTGAAACTAGTCTTAAACCATTGAAATGAAGCTAAGGTAGAGTGATTAAAAATGAAGACACTATGAAAATAGGGTTTAAAAATTGGTTCTTGGAGATATCTGTATGTGTCACCGTTATTTGGCTAGTGATATATTCCCTTTTATCCTCTGAGACTCCTCTTATAACTTATTTCCCTTTTATATCTATCTAATTCCTTGGAGTTTCAAGGCTTTTATTTGTGCAAAATTGAATTATTTGAGTAAATTTAGGAGTCAAAGTAATTCAGAAGGAGGATTGTTATAAGTAATAATTAAATAATAGTATATATCTAACAGTCAGTGTGGCTCAGTAAAATACTGTTAATAATACAAGATGTAACCAAAGTAAAAAATTCAAATCCTATTTCATTTATAATACCACTTGGGATAGCCATCAGTGCTGTTTAAAAACAAGCTTGTTAAAAGTAAAGAATATTGATTGTAAAATTGTTTTTCTAAATGAAACCTTGACATTGTAAAATTTTGAATTATTTTAATTTAATAGTGGAAGATGTTATGATAAAATCTACTCTGTGAAAATGTGTTGTGGAACAAACAGTAATTTCTCCATATAGCATTGCAGATTGCAAACTGAAAACTGAATGTCTTTATTTTAAGAAAAGAGAAAATGTACTCTTTAACACTGTTCACTGTCTTTCTTATAATTGAAAGTTTTTTTTTTTAATTTCAAAAAGTGAGAAGTACATAACATGTGTTACAGCAAACACAAACCGTATCATAATTATTACCTAGTGCTGATTAACCCCTAGATTTTAGCTACTTATGAAGGTAAAATAAAATGTCAAACTTAACTTTATTTATAGTCTCCTTAATTGGAAGGAAGGAGACAAGGACCGAGAGAGGGAGAGGGACAGAATGAGAGAGGAACTGTTGGGTAGAAATTAGGTAAACTGACCAAGTTCACATAATGAATAACTGGAAGAACTGGTTTTCAAACCCAAGCCTAAGTCTTTCTTATTTTGGCAAGAAACATTAGAACAACGTACACATAAAAATTGAAAGCAGAAACCACCAGAGTATACTAACAGAGATTCCAAAGCAGACTTTGTCTAAAGTAGACATTATCTGTACCTGAAACACTACTCTCATAATGCATCATAAAAAGTAATTCGATAAACTAGAATTAAAAGTTATTGCAAAATATAATTCCATTCTGAATGCAAATTGCAAACTATTAATTATCTTAGTCAAAGTTTATATTCCCCTGGGTAATGAACACCAGTACTCAGAATCAAAACAAACAAAAACACTTTGATTTTTAGTGTAAGTAGTTAAAATTCTAAACATATATTATGAATAAATAAATCTCAATAATATTTCCAGACATCAGTATGTTTAAGCTTATTCTGGAATGCATATGTTCATAAAAATGACATATAAATGACTTACTGTTTATATTGAATGTAGATGTATATTTCCCAAAATGTATCTTTCCCAAAATAGTTAATGGATAAGAATAATAGTTTTTAATTATAACTTATTTATGACAAACAGTTTTAATACTGAATAAATCTGATGAATGAAGACATTCATTATATATTTATTATATATGTGGCTAGCATTTTATATATATATATATATACATATTTATATGCATATTTATAAATATATAACAAAATTTTTACAATACTTTGGAATAATAAATCAATTATTGGTTTATTTCACAATTATTGGAAGGTATATTGCTATATCATATTTACTTTGTTACAGTACCTGGATAGTCTTCTATATAAGCAAATAAATATATAATTTAGGAAAATGGTAAAATTAAAGACAAAGCCTGCCCTTGATTTCAGCATATTAAAGGCAGGCTCAACTGAGGTGGAGGCAGATTTCCAGGTGAAAAGGTCAAATGTAGTTGGAGAATTGAGAATGCCTTGGATTCTGATTCTCCCATTAAACCCCTGAAATATGCTTGAGTCCCAGCATGAGAGGATGACATCAGAAAGAAATTGGGACAAAAAGCTCCTCCTATGATGCCATTATGAGAGATTAAATCCAAATCATGCTCGACAGTTGGTGGAGTAGAATCCAACTCCTTTTCAACAGAGCAGCTTCCCTATTGCGTGACACAGGCACTGAGCAATGTATGAGGCCTTCAAGAAAACATTACATCAACAGGAGTGTTGACGGGAGGGTTGGAAGGGATAGTTTTTCGGTAATATCAGTAGTGATGGAATGACAAAGTTGAGTCACTTAGGGGGCAGCAGAGTCCTGGATAGTGGAAATCTCTAAAGAAAAGCTTTATAAGAGAAGAAGAAAATGAGATTATCCATGGTACAAAACAGATCTTGCTCTGAGTACATAGAAATCTTCTAAGGACAACATGAAATATTTGGAGAAGCAGATAGTAAAAGATAAAAAATAATAATAAAAACAAAAACATTGTAGTCAAATCCATTCGGATTCATGAAGACCTAATGTGTTACAGAGTAGAACTATTTCATAGAGTTATCTTGGCTATAATCTTTAAAAAAACAGATCCCTAGACTTTTCTTCTGTGGCAAACTCTTTGTGTCACCTAGGGATCTTAGTGAAAGATAGATGTCTTGAAATTAATAAATGGAAAAATGAGCCAACAAAACTGTGTGATTGTATTATAAGTTCACATAAATTTAAACCCAATGAGGGTGTAGCCTGGAAACACAAGTTTTAATCATAATTAATATCTCCTCCTCCTCTAAAGAACCCTGATGACTCAACAGTTAGTGTTCATCTGCTAATCAAAAGTTTGGCAGTTCCAATCCATCTAGTGGCTCTGCAGAAGAAAGACCTGATGATCCACTTCCATAAAAATTACAGCCTAGGGAACTCTGTGGGACAGTTCTACTCTGTCACATGGGGTGACTATAAGTCAAAAATGGACTTGATAGCACACAACAACGTCCTTTCCTTCTCTAAAAGGGCTTTGTGGTAGTTCTCTCTGGGTGTATGTATAATTTCACTAGCTATGATCATCTGCTTAGATGTAGAACAGAGAAAGTAGAACATTAGATTAAACTAGGATATGATAGTTAATATGACTAGTATTCAAATTTATGCACCAACCACTGAGGCCAAATATGAAGAAATTGAACCTTTTTACCAGTTTCTATAGTCTGAAATTGATCAAATATGCAATCAAGGTACATTGATAATTACTGGCAATGGAAATGTGAAAGTTGGAAATGAAGAAGGATTGATAGTTGAAAAATATGGCCTTGGTGACAGAAACAAGGATGGAGATCACATGATAGAATTTTGCAAGATCAATTACTTCTTCATTACAAATCTCTTTTTTCACCAACATAAATGGCAACTATACACGTGGACCTTGCCAGATGGTATACACAGGAATCAAATTGACTACATCTGTGGAAAGAGACAATGGAAAAGCTCAAAATCATCAGTCAGAACAAGATCAGGAGCTTACTGTGGAACAGACCGTCAATTGCTCATAAGCAAGTTCAAGCTGAAGCTGAAGAAAATTAGAACAAGTCTACGAGAGCAAAAGTATGATCTTGAGTATATCCCACCTGAATTCAAAGATCATCTTGAGAATTGATTTGACACATTGAACACTAATGACTGAAGACCAGAAAAGTTGTGGAATGATATCAAGGATATCATACATGAAGAAAGTAAAGTCATTAAAAAGAAAGAAAAGACCAAAACGGATTTCAGAAGCGACTCTGAAACTTGCTCTAGAACAATGAGTAGCTTAAGTAAAAAGAGGAAACAATGAAGTAAAAGAACTGAACAGAAGATTTAAAAGGGCAGCTCGAGAAGACAAAGTAAAGTGTTACAATGACATGTGCCAAGAGCTGGAGATGAGAAATCAAAAGGGAAGAACACGCTCAGCATTTCTCAAGCTGAAAGAACTAAAGAAAAATTTCAAGCCTCAAGTTTCAATATTGACGGACTCTATGGGGAAAATAGTAAATGATGCAGAAAGCTTCAAAAGAAGATGGAAAGAATAGTCACTATAACAAAAAGAATTAGTTGACATCCAACCATTTCAGGAGGAAGCATATGAACAAGAACCGATGGTTAGAAAGGAAGAGGCCCCAAATGCACTGAAAGTATTGGCAAAAAGTAAGGCTGCAGGAATGGACGTCATACCAATTGAGATGTTTGTACAAACAGATGCAGTGCTGGAAGTGCTCACTCATCTATGCCAAGAAATTTGGAAGACAGCTACCTGGCCAACTGACTGGAAGAGATCCATATTTGTACCCTTTCCAAAGAAAGGTGATCCAACAGACTGTGGAAATTATTGAACAATATCATTAATATCACACACAAGCAAAATTTTGCTTAAGATCATTCAAAATGGATTGCAGCAGTACATCCACAGGGAAATGCCAGAAATTCAAGCCACATTCGGAAGAGGATGTGGAACCAGGGATATACATCATTGCTGATGTCAGATGGATATTGGCTGAAAGTAGAGAATATGAAAAAGTTGTTTGCCTGTGTTTTATAGATTATGCAAAGACATTTGACTATGTGGATCATAACAAATTATGGATAACATTGAGAAGAATGGGAACTCCAGAGCACTTAATTGTGCTCATGAGGAACCTGTACATAGACCAAGAGGCAGTTGTGGGAACAGAACAAGGGGATATGGCGTGGTTTAAAATCAGTAAAGATGTGTGTTAGAGTTGTATCCTTTCACCATACTTATTCAACCTGTATGCTGAGAAAATAATCCAAGAAGCTGGACTATATGAAGAAGAACGCTGCATCAGGATTGGAGGAAGACTGATTAACAACTTATGATGTGCAGATGACATAACTGCTTGCCCGAAATGAAGAGGACTTGAGGCACTTACTGATGAACATCAAAGACCATAGCCTTCAGTATGGATTCCACCTCAACATTAAAAAAAAAAAAAAAAAAAAAAAAGTTCACAACTGGACCAATTAGCAACATCATTATAAACAAAGAAAAGATTGAAATTGTCAAGGATTTCATTTTACTTGGACCCACAATCAACGTCCATGGAAGCAGCAGTCAAGAAATCAAATGATGCATTGCATTGGGCAAATCTACTGCAAAAGACCCTTTTTAAAGTGTTCAACAGCAAAGATGCCACTTTAAGGACTAAGGTGCACCTGAGCCAACCCATGGTGCATTTCAATCACCTCATATGCATGTGAAAGCTAGGCAATGAATAAGGAAATCTAAAGAAGAATAGATACCTTTGAATTATGGTGTTGGCAAAGAATATTGAATATACCATGGACTGCCAAAAGAACCAACAAATCTGTCTTGGAAGAAGTATGGGCAGAATGCTCATTAGAAGCAAGGACGGTGAGACTTTGTCTCACATACTTTGGACGTGTTATCAAGATGGATGATCCTTGGAGAAGAACATCATACTTGTTAGAGTAGAGTGTCAGGAAAAAGAGGAAGACCATCAATAAGATGGATTGACACAGCGGCTGCAACAATGGGCTTAAGTATAGCAAAGACTGAGAGAATAGCACAGGACCTGGCAGTGTTTTGTTCAGTTGTACAGAGTCACTATGAGTCAGAATCAACTTGAGCACACCTAACAACAACAAAAACAGGATTCACATGTAATTTAATTTCTGATCATATTTCCTTACACAATGAAACCATATACTTCTGAAACCAACAGGAATGTGATGCATAATCCTTCTGCATGGAAGGCTACAGGAAAGGAAATAGCAACATTCTACCTCAGACCCTTTTCTATGAGAGGAATTGCTTCTACATCTCTTCTGGAGACTATTTCTATTAGTGTAGTATATGAATCTTGTTGTAGGGTACCTGGAATTCTCTTCACAACAGAGTTGTGTGTGAGTGAATATTTAGAATTTTTCCTTCTTCCCAGCTGTAGAATGGGTACAGTAGTATTGCCACCATGCAAAGACCCCTACCTTCCTGAATCTCACTGACAGAATGCTTCCAGACAATGTATTTTCTCTGGAGAATTTTTCTTTTAGCCCCATTCTCTCTACTTCTGGAGACATCGCTCTACATCTCCAGTGTACCTCTCTTCCCATTTTTCAAAATACATTTTGTCCAGCCACTGGGATGCCTGATTTCCTATAGAGAACCCTCCTTTGCCAACCTCATATGTCCTTACTTAACTTCCTGCAGGCCTATTGACACTGACTGTATATGGAAGAGTTTCTTCATACACTGTGGTCCTAGATTACTAATGTCCCATAACATCTTCAAAGAAGTTTTCATTTGTTTTTGTTTTTGTGTTTATTTTTTTTTATCCTTTGTTGTTATAGGATGGGATTTCTGCAGGAAGAACAGAAAACACTTTACTTCATTTACTTATATTAAAACCTTGAGCGTATTTTGGAGAATATCAAGTTTATCTAGATTGTATCCCTCCTATGTAGATTTGTAGGTAAGTTACCTTTATTATACCTTATATTACTCAATTTTTCCAATCTTATGGATGGCAAAGTTAAAAGAGGAGAAGATGTCAATATGGCAACATGTATCAAAAAACAGACATTAGACATTGCAGCCAACATTTTTATTTTTTGGAGACAACAATTTTTCACTTTTTTTTCTTTTAGTTTACTCTCTAGTTCCATTATGCATGGGCCAGTTTGTACATAGACGTAGACAGTTAGTACATAGTCATAGACATAGATAGTTTGTGCATACTTGTATCATAAGAAGTTTTTATAGTTTACAGTGAAGTGATGGTGCATGGAACTCACTTAAAGAGCAGTATAATGGGATAATCTAACTAGAGGTATTATTTTACTGCATGAGTATGATTATTTTTTAAATAGTAATCTAAAATTTAAACCCAACACATTTAAAGAAACAGAAAACAAAGTCTATTTTATTATGATTATATCATATATTTAGTCTATGGAAAGAGCACAATAAGTGAAAATGCATTTCTGAATATGTGCAGACTGAACTGATGAGTCTAAAATTCACAAAATGAAGGTTTTTTTTTTTTTAATTTAAAAAATTATATACTTTCTTAGATAGCCTGCAAGATTGAAAGGAAAATTCTCAAATTCTCTAAGTAAAACACGAACAAAAACCTGAATGGCAAGTGAAACGTGATGTGACTGGGAACTTACATTTAATGTTAGCATAGGTGCAGGAACTGTGGTCTCTGGTCTGTGAGAAGCAGAGTTGGAGTTTTGCTGCAGGCACAAAAGAAGAGATTCAAGAGCTGCTCTGTCCTTCTTAAAGAGACTATAAACACTCCACCCACTTTCTCCAGAGTCAACATAAATGTGAAAAATAGTAAGAAAAGAAAAAAATAGCTAGTGTGCATCAGATCCAAGTCTGGTATGCAAACTCACGTTTCCTATATGATAGATCAACAATAAATACCCTTACTCCACAAAAAAGGCATAAAAAAGTGTTTGGAGACTATTGAAACCTCAGAAGGCTTGGGAAGAAACAAATAAGACTAGGTATATTTTCATAACTAACATATATGAGAATTTCACACAGTTAAAAACATACAAAACAGAACAATTGACATTCGTAACAAATAAATTACAAGTCACACAATAAAATAAACTATCATGCTAAGGTAGGACTCTGGCTCCAGGGTATGAGGACGCAGAGGAAGGAGTGTACCCTAGCTAAAATTTATGCATAGAGTCAGCTAAAATGAAGAAAACTCTCAATGAGATGGATTGACACAATAGTCTCAATCTTGGGCTTACACATATCAAAGATCTGTAGATGTTGTGGCACCGGGCAATGCTTCCTTCTGTTTATAAATAAGGTCACCATGAGTTAGAGCAGACTCACTAGCAACTAACAACAACAACAAATGTGCTACTCTTCTAAGTTTATTACCTGTGTTAAAGTATTAAATAGTCATGACAACCGTAAGAGCTAAGAGAACAATCTGAATGAGATCTAAAAATAAGTATGCTTACTTTTAACCAGAATTTATTGAAGAGTTATTAGGCACTTGACACCATTTTAAGTGTTTTATATGTGTTAACTCATTGACTTTTTGAAGTCAGAACTGTCTTTATTCCTATTTCATTCAACCCATTACATGCAAAGCATTATATAGAAGTTACTTATATTTTTTTAAACAACTAGCAAGTGGTTAAAGTTGAAGTTGAGATTTGTATTCTGAAAGTCTGGCTCCAGATTTCTATGATTTTAACTGCTGTGTTGTAGAGTCTGTTCATGCAAAAGGAGAAATAAAAGAAATATATTTTAAAAATTTAGAAAATAGCACATATGTAAAGAAATCTGGTAGAAATCAAAAGGAAGTAATAGAACATCTAGAAATTAAGGGGAAAAAAAGGTAAATGACATAAAGGATACAGTGAAAGGTCAAATATATTTTTGCCATGAACTGAGGATGAATAATGAAAGTATGTTCGTGCAGGGTTGTGGGTTCTCAGCAAATAATTACATTACCCAATGGCGAGATCACATGCTTTATTACTTATACAGAATAAGGACTAAGAGAAACTGGGTAAGATTTATTTCAGACTGGTTCCCCCCATAGGTGCTCGTCCCAGGGTAAAATGACCTAATCATGCTCCATAATTCTGTTTAAGTAAAGGGACAAAGGGAGCTGGGGCTTAATGTACCTCAGATCAAAGTGATGTACATGTTGGGGTCCATGGGGAAAGCAGAATGGGAGAAAGAGGTAGGTGTGCCTTGACACAGTCCAAGCTCAAGGTGCTTGACGGTGTTGTGGTTGTTAGCCCCAGCCTTGATGACTTCAAAGGAAGAACACTCCCTCTCCTTCAGGAATCTAAGATTAGATCTTGCCAGAAAGTAGTTATACAGTTAATTATATACCTTACCTCTAAGACACTAGGGGTTGGGGGCCTACTTCACCAAGGGTACATTCTTTCAGTACAGTTTCACTATAAAGTTCAAGTAGGTGGGAGGGGGGAGGTGCTAAACTGCTCCTTTTGCCTCTGCATCCTTTTACTAGAATTCATAAAAAGAGAATGGAGATATTGTGAGAGAACCCCTATTCAAAAGCTGATTGGCAAGTAATTTTCCAGTGTTGAAATCCTTGAAAATAGACCAATTCTAAATAAAGGTAAATAAAAATTAATCCAAATATAGATTAATCCAGAGAGGAAACATTTAAGAGTTTATCATAAACACTGTCTCACTAAAAGAAGTAATAATGTATTTCTGTAAGCAAGAATTTGAAGATGGGCAGGATGATAAGATTCAATATGGAGCAGTGAGCATAAATATGTTTAAATACATTAACAAATATAAACTAGACTTAGGACTAAAAATCAATAATGCTTTGAGGTTTATAAATGAGTTGCAACTCAAACTTCAGATAATAGTAACATGGAAAATGCATCGAAGCGTTAAGAATAACAATATTTGAAGTACTTGTGCTGTTTGAGTGACAGATAACTTAGATTAATTTAAATTATGTTAAAAATACATGCTAAAATTTAGGAGTAATCATTTAAAAAAATAAAATTTTTGAACTAAATCAGCAGATAGGAAAAAAAAGGAATAATAAAAAAATTACAATAATTATTTCCTCTGAATACCACTTTCTCTAAAGTGGTTTTGATTTGCCACTAACAGGTTGTTTTACAAAGAATAAACACATATGGGATTATTTTAATTATTAAAAGCAAAAGTAGATCTTAAAACTACTCATGAGTGGTGAAGCTGAGAAATATGTGAGGGTCATCTTTTAGATAAGTGGTGTACGATAGAATATTTAAACATTAAGAGGTGCATTATCACTCCCTGAGGAATATGCTTTTTTAATCCTTAACTTTCATATATGTTCTTCCTAGAAAGTTTCTTTGTTCTGCTGGTTCCTTACCCTGTTTTCCTTTTATGATGACTCTCTCTCTTTTCTTTTTTTCTATTTTTAGCCATGTGGAATAGTCATCTTGATCTTAACGTGGGATTTTCTTTAGGGTATAAAAAGCCTCAGGGGTGCTGAACAATGCGACTAACTGGAGATGAATCTCTCAGTAGGGAAAGTCTGTTAATATCAAAACAAAGACAGTAGTAAAAGAAATATTAAAAGGATCACTATGTAATTTCATCCAGACAACACAATTTTTGCAAACTCTATCCCGTATCTGTATCTATCTTAGATTTAAAAATGGAAAGTGACATGGTTTTCTCAGAGACGTGTCAATATGTTCTTTGAAACGAAAAATAAAATAAGGTGACTTCAGTCAGAAAGAAATTCTTATTTGATCAATAGGTTTGACAAGAAGATCTTGTTTTTCTATTTAAATTAACTTGAATGACCTAAACTCCAGTTCAGTGATTTCGATGTAAACATTTAAAGCAGATTAACAATGTATGTCAGGAATTACATTCTTTGCAACTATTTAAATTAATGATTTTAAAATACTAAATGTTTGAGAAGGACATAGTTTTAAAAAATTTCTTGAAGGTGTAAGGGCACAAAATAGTATGAAGACCCCTCTCTACACATAACCAGTGTCAGAATAATTTGAAAAAATACCAATAAAATAAAGACACTGATCAACATATCTCAAATTGGATATTGATCTACAGCAATAAATCACTCAAAGAAAATATCTGTAGGAACTGTGCTATAATGACTTTTTGTGTTGTTGATTCACTTACTCTCATTCCAGGAACAAATTCCAAAACTAAATAAGGATGGATAAGAACATATTCTTGTTAATACATATTGTATTCGAAGAAGAAAAAAGAATGGTATTATTAAGGGAAAGTTCAGAATTAAAAACAAAACAAAACTGTTCTTTAGTTCATCATGAAGGTAAGTGTTCTATAATGTCTGAGAATTCATTGTTCTTCAGGGTCATTTTGAGAATGAAGCAGGAAAGAATTGAGGCAGGTTAACTGAGGCCATGCTTGTCAGTTTCAAACCAGGCAAACTCTGAGAGAGAGAACAGTTGCAAAATATTTATTAAGGAGTGGTCTTGGGATCAGCACCTTTGCAAAGTAAAGGAAGAAAACAAGATTGGGTAGAGGGGAAAATTAAACTGTAATGAAGTCTAATGAAGTTCTCAGACAATCTACAGGGAGCTTTAGATCTGGGATGGCCCTTCAGAGTTCTCTCGAATTGGGGGAGGGGAGATAAACCTTCAAACCACCATAATGATCAGGTAGTGGATGTAGACTGGCCCTGGAAAAAGGCATAACTTGAAGAGTGACAATTTTCTTCAACAGAGAATGACACCGACTGCAGTCTGCTAGCAGCAACTTCAGCAGCTGAGGAAATAAGTCCTTCATTCCTGAAGCGAGGTCTAGATGGAGCGTCACAGTTCCTACTACAGCCATTCTAGGAGTTTTTATGACTCACTGATTTTTAATCAGTGAAGTGACATTATCTGATTTGAATTGTACACTTTCTCTATGGTGAGTTCTGAATTTCCTGGAAAAAGGCAATGCTTGAGGCAGAGGACATTCAATAGAGAGGTTTATTAGCAGATTAGGCATCACAGAAGTGAGAAATAGTGTACTAGAATATAGGCTAGTAGAAATTATTCAGATTATACATGTAAGAGGAAAAAAAAGTACAAAATAATGTAGAAGAAATATGGGATACAGTGAAAAATCTCACATTTATATTATTTGAGTGTCGAGAGAGAGAGGAAAGAGAGAGAGAGAATGGGGTAGAAGAAAATTGCAAAGAGAAAATGACTAAGAATTTTTCAAAACTAGCCACAGCCATTCTGGCAGTCATAAAGTTGTGTGGATGCTGAAGAAAGAACTCGCTGCTCTGCTTAATGAAGTTAGTAAGTTAGTTGACAACTTCCAGATCTTAGTGCCTTCAAAGTTTGCCTCACCTTTCAATCTGAGTCCATAGTCTTCTCAGGCAACCTCCAAACAATAAGTGATAATGACAGAAGTACTAGTGCCTGAATCTTTCTACTTAACAGGATTGCTTCTCTTTGAATTGGCCAAGAATTTTTCTGCTTGGCATCATGGCCTGAGAATCTCCCTGCCCAAACCTGCAACCCCATTTTATTTCACAACTGTCAGATTTTCAGTCTGAAGGCTTTCCCTATCCAATCTTGCTTCCTCTCCCCTTTTGTTTCCTTTCACAAACATTATCCACAGCCGTCAAGCCAATTCCAACTCATAGTGACCCCATAGAGTTCCCAAGGCTGTAAATCTCTACAGAAGCAGACTGCCACATCTTTCCCCTATGGTGGTTTCGAACTGCCGACTTTTCAGTTAGCAGTTGATCACTTTAACGACTGTGCCACCTAATAAACCACTTATACTCCTAATACCATCTCACAATGTGCCTCCCAGAAAGCCTAGCTCTTATATATATCAAACAACAAAAACACAAAGTACTATGAATTACAAGAGAGCAAAGACAAAGCAACAGTTGCAGCAACAAAAACAACAACAAACACTACACCTAGATGATTAGTAGCAAAACTGCTAAAAACCAAGGAATAAAGGAAAATTTTAAAAGCAGTCACATGAAACAAATAATAATATAACTTACTGTTGACTTTCAATAGAAACAATAGAAATTAGATGACAATGGAATTACATCTTTAAGGCACTAAAAGAATGATTTTGCAGTCTTGTATTCTATGCTAAAAGAATAATATCTTTAAAAAATAAAGAACTAAAGTTATTCAGATAAGCAAAAATACAGGCTCTGTTTCCAGTAAAAGTGCCCTGAAAATTCTAAAGAAAGTTTTTTAGACAGAAAGAAAACTATTCCATATATAAACATATTAAACCAGGAAGGGATAAAAAAATGCAGAAAAGTATAAATATTCAGGTAAATATGAATGAGTATTGGCTAACTAAAATAATTACAATAACATTTTGTAATGTTAAAGTATAATTAAAATAATAATATTTTATTATTTTATTTATAATATTTATTATTTTATTATAATATAATTAAAATAATAATAATTAAAGCAGAATTAAAATATACAGCAAAAAAACAAATGGTGGAAGAGTGGTAAAGGAGTTAAAGTGCAGTAAGACTCTCATAATGTAAGGGAGTGGCAAAAGTGTTAATTTAGGATGGACTCTATTAAGTTATGGGTGCATAATGTAATCTCTAATGTAATCTCAAAAAGAATAATAATTTAATAATGGGGAAATAAGATATAAAAAATAATTAATCCAAAAGAGGGGGAAATACAGAGTACAGATATTCTACAAAGGACTCATTCAGGTAATATAAGATCTACAAATAAATATGAGAAAAGATTAATATTCACACATAATTCTAAAACTGGTTTATTTGCTTTCACATCCAAACTATGTTTGGGTAAGGAGACTGGCGAATGTAAATTTATTGTATCTAATTTTTAAAAAATATAGGTACTGGGAGAGCAGTCTACCTTTATAATATCCATCCAGGCTGCTTAAATTGAGGTCTTGGGCTCAGAGCATTCTCTGATAAAGAGCCTGAGGATTGGGTCTCACCCTCTGTCCCAGTTTCTTCTACTTGTCAGAGATGGCTTCCTTGTTCTGAGCTCATAGTAAATTCTCTGTCTCCTGACTACCTGTAACTACTTAATTGTACAGAATTACTCTGGTAGCCGGAGGGGAGGAAATGCTGTGCATTTTGGTCACAAGATGGTCACACTGTTTGCACCTGAACAAAGGGACCCTCTTCTTACTCCTCTTCCTCTTGCTCCCAAGCAGTATGTCACGTACACCATCTGGTTTATCTACACAAGCCCCAGGCCCAATTTCTTCTTTGTTTTCTCGTCCTTGGTGCGTTGAGGACCAAGCACGGAAGTGACCAAATATATCTCACCCTTGGAGAGAAGAATGTTTTAGGGGAATCTGGATCTTGATAAACCCTACTTTGTTTATCATTGTCCTGATTACTGTAAATAATAGAAGCCTGTGACAATGCAAATGAGTAGTTTAATTATTTGTTCTGATCCAAAGAGCCCTGAATCATTCCATCTGATGTATTTCACGTGGTACATTGCAAAAGAAAAACATGAAGTCTTTGTTTTCTTTTTTTTCTGTATCTCCTTTACATGTTCTCTGAAAATTGGTTAATCATATGAAATACACTTCCCACCTAGATTTCTTTTCAAATTAAGTATATGGATTTGGCAAAATTAGATTTTCTTGTAATTTTTCATTAAAATAATTAATTACTTATATTTCATCTGACATGAATCATGAGTATCATATAAATGAATACTTACATACACATCTAATACATCCGATTATGTATCAGACAAAAAGAGAACAAGAGCAAGAGTGAATGAGAGAGAAAGAGAGAGAGAGAAGAAATTATGAATAGAAATTAAATTTTTAGGAAGGATTTATGAATAGAAACAGTATGTCAAATTTTAGATCCATTGAATTTTCAAATTAACAGATTCTCCTGAACTACCAAAATATATGAAATGATTAAAATGAAGGCTAATATATACAATTAAGAATATAACTTGGGTTTTTTGTTTTGTTTTTATAATTATTCAAATTTTAAAATTCAACTGAAATACATTAACTTGGTCTCTTGTTTTTTGAAAAAGGAGTAAATGCAAACTTAAAATTCTTCTAGCATCTCTGCAATGAAAGTATAAGTTTCAAGATAAAAAAAATTTTGAACGCAAGGAAATAGGTTGGAGAATAAGGAACCATTAAGATGGCCAGTAGGTATTTTTGCAAATAGTTATATATATGCTTTATAGGTAATCCTTGCTACACTCAGTTGAGCATGCCAGATTACATAGTTCTTTTTCATGGCCTAATTAACCAAGACACTGGAAATAATTCCAATTTCAAATTGTTAACCTAAAATGTGAAAGCCAAATCCTTCATCTATAAAGGAACTGCCTAAAATACCTGTCTTCACATTCCTTGGCTTGTAGAGGTGTCTGTGGTTTTAAACATGTAGCGTATCATTACGTCTTTGGCATCCACAGTGAAACAGACTTTAGAAATCAATAAGGAAGAGTTAAAATATCTAGTTAAAAACTGCTGAAGAGCATGAATGTATCACAGAAGAAATACAGCTTTAAATATGGTCAGATTGATTAAAGCATATGTAAATCTAAATTCAAATAATAAAATATCACCTTTAAACTCTTAAATTGGAACATAATTTACAAAAACTGATAATATCCAACACTGAAGAGTAAGTAAAGAAATGAGTAATTTTATTCATTAATATTTGAAGTGTAATTTAACTCTACATCTCCTTTTATAACTTTGAGTTTTTTTAAAATCTAGCTTGTATTATAGATTTACAGTATGTTTTGTTTTATAAGGTGATTTTTTGTTCATTTTCTTGTAATGGGGTAGCCTAATCCATTTACATTTATTGACATGACAATCTTTACACTACCATGGTTTCCCTGTATATTTACTTCTTTGCCTAACTGAACGAAATCATTTCAAGGTAGTCTTCTGCCACCAGAACTGGACAGTCTAGTATCCCCTTTCATTGTTACACTCAAGGAGTTACCTTCACGATAAATACCTTTTCCTCAGGGTTGTTGTACTCTGTCCATCATCACCACCTCTGTATATCTTCATTCCCTCGTCCTTTGGCTTGTTTCTGCTATGTTTTTAGATCCCAGTGCTTTTGTTATATGTAAGAAATAATGGTTTATCACTTCAGGGTGAGTCAATTATTGTTCCCTTTTGCTTTAGACATTTTCTAAGATTACTGTCATGGAACTATTTTGATATACTAGTGACCCACCCAACGCTGGTATGACTTGTTAACATAACAAAATAAAAGCCTACTTACAAATAGGATCACACCCAAAGGACTCCAACGCATATTGTTAAGGGGCACAATTCAATCAACAACACAAATGTATTTTAAAAAAAGGATTATAAATCTACATTATTGGGCATATAATGCATAAAGATGTAACTTGTGGCAACAACAATAAACAGGGTGAGCAGATCTGTAAAGCAGAAGAGGTTTTGTATGCTATTGAGGTTGATATCAATTCAAACTAGATTTTTATAATGTTAGGAAGTTATTGTAATTCCCATGGTAACTGGTAAGAAAATATCTTTTAAAAAAATACATAAAAGGAAATAAGAAGGGAATCAAATCAGTACACTACAAAAATTAAACACAAAAAAGGAAGTAATAAAGGAAATGTGGGTTGAAACAGTATTAGACAAAGAGAAAGTAAATACCAAAATGTCAGAAGTCCTTCCTTATCAAGTTACTTAAACTTAAATAAAGTAAACTCTAAAACTCAAAAACTTCAACAAAAGACAATAAAGGATTCTGTCTGTCTCTTAGTCTGTCTATCTGTCTGCCCTGGTGGTGGTGCAGTGTTTAAGTGTTTAGCAGCTAACCAAAAGGTCAGCAGTTTGAATCCACCAGCTTCTCCTTGGAAAGGTTATGGGGCAGTTGTACTCTGTCCTATAGGGTCACTATGTGTCAGAATCTACTCGACAACAATGGGATGTTGTTACTGTTATATAGTTACTGTTAGGTATTGTGGAGTCATTTTGACCCTTAGCAAAACCATGCGACAGAGTAGAACTACCTTTGGCTGTAATCTTTATCTATGTATCTATCCATCCATCTATGTACACATTGACATATATATATAGAAGATTAATGAAGATATAGAGGAATTGAACATTTTAAACCAACTCAACCTAAAAGACATCTATAGAACCTTCACCCCACAATAGAGAATGCACATTCCTCTCCAGAGTACATGGAATGTTCTCCAGCATAAATCATATATATGCCACAAAACAATTCTCAGTAAGTTAAAAGTGATTGAAATCATAAATGACACTACCTAAATCATATATATAAATAATACATTGATATATATGTGTGTATATACACATATATGTGTATATATATATATAAATATATATATATATATATATATATATATATATATATATATATATATATATATATACATTGATAGGAGATAGGAACCCTGATGGCACAACCGTTAAGCACTCAGCTGCTAATCAAAGAGTTGGAGGTTTGAACCCACCCAGCAACTCTGTAGGAGAAAGACCTGGAGATCTGTTCCCATAAAGACTACAGTCCAGAAAACCCTATGGGGCAGTTCTACTCTGTCACATGGGCTCACTATCACTTGAAATTGACTCCATGGCATGCAACAACAACTACAAACCCATTGATCAAAAGGTCAGTTCATAAAGAAGATACAACTGTTACAGACATAAACTCCAAAGTCTCAACATATTTGAAGCAATTACTAACAGGATTGAAGTGATAAATAGACAGTTCTACTGTAATAATTGTAGATTTAAATATCCTACTTTCAATAATGAATAGACTATCTAGACAGAAGATTAATGAAGATATAGAGGAATTGAACATTTTAAACCAACTCAACCTAAAAGACATCTATAGAACCTTCACCCCACAATAGAGAATGCACATTCCTCTCCAGAGTACATGGAATGTTCTCCAGCATAAATCATATATATGCCACAAAACAATTCTCAGTAAGTTAAAAGTGATTGAAATCATAAATGACACTACCTAAATCAAGATTATATCTGTACCTGACCTCTGTACTTCCTTGTTTTGTTTCTTTTCTCTCCTTACCAAGCTAGTCTTTTTATTTATTACTCTTTTATTAAAAAAAATAAAAATGAACACACCTAAATATATATAATACACGTACACACTCATAGACTGAAAACAGACACATACATCAAGATATAATCCATCAAACAACAATGTTATTTGAAAATATTCCTCTGTAAATTCAGGCTTTTAGGTTTCAATCACTTTTATCTATATAGTAAAAACATTATTACTTAGTATTTACCTTTGTAGCAATTAGAACTTCATACTTCATTAATGGAAATTTAAATAGATTAAGTAACTGAAATAAATCCTCTACTAATCTTTAAAACTATATATTTCTAAAATGAATCATGTTGCACCTATGCAAATTTTTGAAAATTAATGATATTATTTAGAGTAGTGAACATTGTGTTTATACTCTGTGTTTTGTTTTGTTTTGTTTTTCACATGAAAATAGTATAGTTTCAAACTGAGAAAATAACTTATTTTGGGTAATTAATTTTAAATACAGATATTTTGACCATGTTAAATATATGAAACATGTTTTTAAAACACCACTAATAAGAAAAATATTGTTCCGGATGATAATGACATGCAAGTATAAAAGTTTTATGAAAACAATCATTGATAACAGATAACATTTGGTAGAAAAAGTTGAACACTAAGAAAAGGATAAATAGTTTGAGGAAAAAAAACAGGACCTCAAAAATGCGCAAGGTAAGCCAAGTAATTTGAAGATAATTTCCAAATAATAGAATAACCACCAGGATTTTTAAATGGAATAGGAGAATTAAGATTCAATTACTGGATATAAAAAATAAGACAACATGCAGATCACAATTTGCTCTGTATAATTAAAATTCATTTGGAAATTGGTTACAAACTTTATATGACATTATTAAATTGAAGTTATAAAGTTTCTCAAAAGTGATAAATGGGACTAATTTGGAAATTTGGGATTCATTATATATTCAATAATTTGGTTGCTCATAATGAGAGGGGGAGGTTACTGAAAGTATAATAAAATTGGTGAATATGAGGTTACATTGGTTACATTGTCTTTAGTTAAATTGAAAAGCTGCTAACACATTTTACTTAATCATATCGCTGCCTCCATTTGGTGTGCCCCTCAAACTATCTCTTGTTAATTTATTGGGTAAAATTTTCACTTTAAATATGTGCATGTATGTGGGTGTTTATAGTAACTTGTATTGTAAAAAAAAAAACAAGAAAAATGTCAAAAAGTGTTACTAAAAGTTGTATTTATTAAATTTTAATTTATTAAATAACACAAATATTTACCAGTTGATAATTTTACAGTGTTCTAGTTCATACTAGGATATAAATGCTCTCTTCAGGAACTTTCATAATATTATTTTTTTATGGTAAATATTTTTTATTTGATAATTGAGTACATATATTGCTTTTGGCCAAAATAAACACAAGTTATGTTCTATAAGAATGTAAGTTGTGTGTGTGTTTGTGCATATGCTCATCAGTTTCTTTTATTTATTTTGTTGTTTGTAATAACTAATACCCTGAAAAATCAGGGGATTATTTATCTAATTGAATCTATCTTACGGAGTTAAAAAAAAATCCATATACTGGCAGTTCTTTGATTAGTACCAACTACTTTTCAGTCAGCTTAAAAATATATTAATATATTTTAATTCAAATTTTCTCACTATCACCACAAAAAAAGAATCAAATATGCCTCTGGTGGATAAAAAAAAAAAAGAAAAAGAAAGAAAAAAAGGGCCAGAATTAACTTAGAATGTTAGAATGGACGTAGGTTACATTAGCCAATCTAGTAACACATTAAAAAATAATGTTAGTATATGCTGGTAAATGTTTTGTTAAAATTTAATATCCAATGATGATAAACAGTCAAGAAAACTTTATCTTTGTAAAGTGTATCCTAAAATGTTGACAGAAAAGACTATGTAATCACAGTATCTAATTTTGTATAATTTGAACTTCTGAAAAAATGTTTAACAAAATTGTGCAAAATGAATTTAAAAGCTGTATAAATGAAAATTTGTTAAAACCATGTATATTTTGAAAGCAATTGATTGTAGATGTCGATTTATGTCCTGTATAATCTTTTGTGCCATATTTTAAAAATAATAATGGAATTTTGAAGTTTGTGAATGCTAGAAATTTTGGGTCTAAAATCCAATGACATAATAATTCAAATGAAAGTCTTGTAAAACATGTTCTCAATATTATCTAAAGGTATAAAATAAGAATGGGATGATTGTCTTTCAATGTTACATATTTGCATTTTTAGTTCACGTAAGATTGTATTTTTTAATTTTATTATTTCACTAATAAATAACTGACTGGTGTATAGTCAGACAATTTAATTTAATGCCAGTCTCACAGGTAATCATCAGAAATGAAAAGCCTATTTATGGCTATGTAAAAAAAAACATTTCAAATTAGCCAACATGCATTAGAATCTGCAAAATACTGAAGCCTTTGTGTTAAGCAATGGCATTTACTCAGCATTTTGGAAGATTATAAAAAGTTTACCTGTCAAGTAAAGCTATTTAACTAGCTGTTAGTTGTTGCTGAGCAGCTCTGACTCATGGTGACCTTATGTATAACAGAATGAATTGTTGTCCAGTACTCCACCATCTTCATGATCATCACATCTTCCAGCACTATACTGGAAAATATTCTTGTGATGCATGGAGTTTTCATTGGTTAATTTTCAGAAGTACACATTCAGGCTTTTCTTCCTGGATATATGTACTTTCTTAGTCTGGAAGCTCTGCTAAAACCTGTTCACCATAGGTGAACTTACTGTTATTATTGATGGTGTGCTTCCAGCATTATAGAAACATGCAACAGCACAGTACAACAAAATGGCAGACAGATGGTGGTAGTAGTAGGGTCAAAAATCCTGAGACTTATTTTCCTGAATAGATTATCTTCTTGTGAAACTTTAAAGGGCAAATTTAAGGAATCATTGTATTAAGCATATTTTCTAGCTTCTGTAATATAATGTTTTAACTTCCACATCAAGTAACCCATCTCCACCCACGTCTGCTATACACAGGTAAGAAGCTCCCTCAGTTTTCCTTTGGTATATGCCCCCAAGTCCCAAGGCATGATTTTCGAATATAGCTGGCCAGTGAAATCCCTGCATGTTCTGATCTCCCTCTGTCACATTTCCTGCAAAAAACAAATAAAGATGCTTGCTCACAGTCCCTCTCCTTCTCAGCCTTGTGATCACACCCTGCGTTTTCCTCATGTGGACCTGCTGGTCATGCCATGAACACCAAAGATCTATGAGTATGATAAATCCTAAATGTTTCCCACTTTCCCTTCTTGATTCAGTCAACCTTTCCATGCCTCAAACATTACTAATATAACAAGTTAAAACAAACATAAATCCACTATAGATATCCACTTATAATACTTAAAGCAGACTTAAATTTTTCTATCTTTTTCATAATCAAATTCTTTGAGTAATGAGTTAAGCGCAAATAAAATAAACAGAGAAACATATATTTGTGTTTGTTAGATCTGGACTATTTCCCCTTATCTCACTACTCTTCATCTGATTTTAATTTTTCAAATATTTTTAGGACTTCTGCATTGTGGCAATATAATAAGTAACATTTCAACATAAAGCAATTATTTAAAGTATCATAAAGTGTATGTTAAAATCCTTACACAAAGTGAGATGCATATATAAAATTATTTTTAGGACTTCTGCATTGTGGCAATATAATAAGTAACATTTCAAAATAAAGCAATTATTTAAAGTATCATAAAGTATATGTTAAAATCCTTACGCAAAGTGAGATGCATACATAAAATTACCACTTAGTTCAGGCTGAAAGATACATGGCAATTCACTCAATGTTATTATTAGAATGATTAATTTCCTAAAGATGTTCATTTCACACATTATTTAACAAAAATATTTCTCAATAGTTTCATATTTTTTTAAGTAGCCAAAAATTAATTTCCAAGTAGCCAACTATTTCAAGATGACAACTCTGTCTTGATTGGTTGCTACTTCACCGTCTCCAGACCTCTGATCTAGTATATTACATTACGTTTCCTATTATAACAAATAAAATGTTGGATAAACTAAATTCAAGAATAATCTTGAACCCATCAAAAAAGAAGGTTATAGGACAACCAATTGACCCAAAATCTAAGGAGAAAAGTATGCCCACAGAGAACAGAGATAGTTAGCTTTGGTTTATCCACAGTTTTTGATTCATTTAAACAAAAATATGAGGTAAAATTTAGTGTATTGAGTGTTATTAACCAAACATAGAAGAGAGTTCAGTATCCATCACTATTTCTTCCTAATGTACACGTAAGTACATTTGAGGTATTTTATTTTTATTTTTTCATATTCTGTCTCCCTAAAGTTAGTACAGACAAAGAAGTAGCCTCTTATTTCACTAAGATTTTATTTGTGCATCAGAAAAATGGATATACCTTAAACTTTAAACATCAAAGGGAAATTGTGTATGTGAAATGACTTGGGAAATTATCTCTGCTCTATTAATTTAAAATGATAGTAAAATATCAGAATACTTATTTATATATTCTATGAAAGCCCAAAGTATGAGCAGATGTAAGGTAATTCTAGATATATTAATTGTCAAAGTTCCTTTACATGTGATAAATATTAAACTAGAGGCTTTGAAGTTCTTTGTATATTGCCTTTATATTAACTAGGAGCCACTGGGTGGTGAAAAAGGTTAACATACTTTGCTGCTAACTGAAAGTCTGGTGGTTTGAGCCTACTGTTTTGTGCCTAGGAAGCATGGCCTGGCCATCCACTTCCAAAAAATCAGCCACCAAAAGCCCTGTGAAGCACAATTCTACACTGACACACATTGGGTCGCCATAAGTCAGAATCAACTACAAGGCAAGTGGTACCGGTAATACTGACAAGTTTTAAAGATGAGGCATTGAGTTACAATGAAATTATGCAGTGTCATTATTTTTATTTTTTTTTATTGTACTTTAAATGAAAGTTTACAATTCAAGTTAGTCTCTCATACAAAAATTTATATACATTGTTTGGCAACCCTAGTTGTTCTCCCCATACTGTGACAGCACCCTCTTCCTTTCCACCCTGGATTTCCAGTGTCCATTCAACCAGCTCCTGACCCTGTCTGCCTTCTCATCTCACCTCTGGACAGGAGCGGTCCCTTTAGCCTCCTGTATCTACTTGAGCTAAGAAGCACACTCTTCACTAATATCATTTTATGTCTCATAGTCCAGTATAATCTTTGTCTGAATAGTTGGCCTAGGGAATGGTTTTAGTTTTGGGCTAACAGAGTCTGGTGGCCATATCTTCCCGGGTCCCTCCAGTCTCAATCAAACCATGAAGTGCGGTCTTTTTACTAGAATTTGAGTTCTGCACCCCACTTTTCTCTTGCTCCATCAGGGACTTTCTGTTGTGTTCCTTGTCAGGACAGTCATTGTAGCGGCCAGACACCATCTAGTTCTTCTGGTCTCAGGCTGATGAAGTCTCTGGTTTATGTGGCCATTTCTGTCTCTTGGGCTAATCCTTTCCTTGAGTCCATGATGTTCTCCATTCTCCTTTACTCCAGGTGGGGTGGGACCAATTGATGCATCTTAGATGGCTGCTCACTAGCTTTTAAGACCCCAGACACCACTCACCAAAGTAGGATGCAGAATACTTTCTTAAAAGATTTTTTATGCCAATTGACCTAGATGTCCCTAAAACCATGGTTCCCAGACCCCTATCCCTGCTACTCTGTCCCTCGAAGTGTTTGGTAGTATTCAGGAAACGTCTTAGCTTTGGTTTAGTCCAGATATGCTGACTTCCCCTATAGTGTGTGCTGTCCTTCCCTTCACCTAAGATAATTCTTGTCTACTTTCTAGTTAGTGAATACCACTCCCCCTCCCTCCTCACCCTTGTAACCATCAAAGAATGTTGTCTTCTGTGTTTAAACCTTTTCTTGAGTTCTTATAATAGTGGTCTCATACAATATTTGTCCTTTTGCTACTGACTAAATTCGTTCAGCATAATGTCCTCCAGCTTCCTCCATGTTATGTTTCACAGATTCATCATTTTTCTTTATCATGGCATAGTATTCCATTGTGTGAATATACCATAGTTCGTTTATCCATTCGTCTGTTGATGGGCACCTAGGTTGTTTCCATCTTTTTGCTATCGTGAACAGTGCTTCAGTGAACATGGGTGTGCATATCTATTCGTGTGATGGCTCTTAATTTTCTACGATATATTCCAAGGAGTGGGATTGCTGGTATTTCTATTTCTAGCTTTTTAAGGAAGCACCAAATCAATTTCCAAAGTGGTTGTACCATTTTACATTCCCACCAACAGTGTATAAGTGTTCCAGTTTCTCCACAATCTCTCCAACATTTCTTATTTTTTGTGTTTTGGATTAATGCTAGCCTTGTTGGGATGAGATATTACCTCACTGTAGTTTTGATTTGCGTTTCTCTAATGGCTAATGAGCATGAGCATTTCCTCATGTGTCTGTTAGCCACTTGAATGTCTTCTTTGTTGAAGTGCCAGTTCATATCCTTTGCCCATTTTTTACTGGGTTGTTTGTCCTTTTGTTGTTGAGGTTTTGCAGTACCTCTTAGATTTTAGAGATTAGATGTTGATCGGATTTGTGGTAGACAAAAAGTTTTTCCCAGTCTGTAGGTTGTCTTTTTACTCTTTTGGTGAAGTCTTTTGATGACCATAAGTGTTTGATTTGTAGGAGATCCCAGTTATCTAGTTTCTTTTCTGGTGTTTGTGCATTGTTAGTTACTTATGGTTTGTATTCTGTTTATGCCATGTATGAGGACTCCTAGCATTGTCCCAATTATTACTTCCATGATCTTTACCTTTTTCAATTTTATATTCAGGTCTTTGAACAATTTTGAGTTAGTTTTTGTGCATGGTGTGAGGTGTGGGTCTTGTTCCAGTTTTTTGCAGATAGATATCCAGTTATGCCAGCACCATTTGTTAAAGAGACTGTCTTTTCCCCAATTAACGAACTTTGGGCCTTGTCAAATATCAGCTGCTCATAGGTGGATGAATTTATGTCTGGATTCTCAATTCTGTTCTGTTGGTCTATGTATCTGTTGTTCTAACAGTACCAGGCTGTTTTGACTACTGTGGCGGTATAATAGGTTCTAAAATCAGGTAGTGTGAGACCTCCCACTTTGTTCGTCTTCTTGAGTAATGCTTTAGTTATTTGGGGCCTCTTCCCTTTCCATATGAAGTTGGTGATTTGTTTCTCTATCTCATTAAAAAATGCCAGTGGAATTTGGATCGGAATTGCATTGTATCTGTAGATCGCTTTGGGTACAACTGACATTTTCACAATGTTGAGTCTACCTATCCATGAGCAAGGTATGTTTTTCCACTTACGCAGATCTCTTTTGGTTTCTTGCAGTGGTGTCTTGTAGTTTTCATTGTATAGGCCTTTTACGTCTCTGGTTAGATTTATTCCTAATTATTTTATCTTCTTGGGGACTATTGTAAATGGTATTGATTTGGTGATTTCTTATTTGAGGTTCTCTTTGTTGGTGTAAAGGAATCCAACTGATTTTTGTATGTTTATCTTATATCCTGAAACTTTGCTGAAATCTTCTATTAGTTCCAGTAGTTTTCTTGTGGATTCTTTGGGGTTTTCTGTGTATGAGATTATATCATCTGCAAATAGAGATACTTTGACTTCTTCCCTACCAGTTTCGATGCCCTTTATGTCTTTTTCTAGCCTAATTGCTCTGGCTAGAAACTCCAGCACAATGTTGAATAAGAGTGATGATAAAGGGCATCCTTGTCTGGTTCCCGTTCTCAAGGGGAATGCTTTCAGACACTCTCCATTTAGGATGATATTGGCTGTTGGGTTTGTATAAATGTTCTTAATTATGTTGAGGAATTTCCCTTGTATTCCTATTTTGTTGTGAGTTTTTATTAAGAATGAGTGTTGGACTTTGTCAAATGCCTTTTCTTCATCAATTGATAAGATCATGTGGCTCTTGTCTTTTGTTTTATTAATGTGATGGATTACGTTGATTGTTTTTCTAATGTTGAACCATCCTTGCATACCTGATATAAATCTCACTTGATCATGGTGGATTTTTTTTTTTTTTTTTGACATGTTATTCAATTCTACTGGTTAGAATTCTGTTGAGGAATTTTGCATCAATGTCCATGAGGGATATTGTTCTGTAATTTTCTTTTTTTGTGGTGTCTTTACCTGGTTTTGATATCAGGGTTATGCTGCCTTCATAGACTGAGTTTAGGAGTATTCCATCCTTTTCTACACTCTGGAATACCTTTAGTTGTAGTCCCGTTAACTCTTCCCTGAAAGTTTGGTAGAATTCTCCAGTGAAACTGTCCTGGCCAGGGCTTTTTTGGTTGGGAGTTTTTTAATTACCTTTCAATCTCTTCTCTTGTTATAGGTTTATTTAGTTGTTCAACCTCTGATTGTGTTAGCTTAGGTAGGTAGTGAGTTTCTAGAGTTTGTCCATTTCACCTAGGTTTTCAAATTTGGTAGAGTACGATTTTTCAAGTATTAGGTTATGATTCTTTTAATTTCTGTTGGGTCTGTTGTGATATCACCCATTTCATTTCTTATACCATTTATTTGCTTCCTCTACAGTTTTTCTTTTGTCAGCATGGCTAGTGGATTATCGATTTTGTTGATCTTTTCAGAGAACCAGCTTTTGGTCTTGTTAACTCTTTCAATTGTTTTTCTAGTCTCTATTTCATTCAATTCTGCTCTAATTCTTACTATTTCCTTTCTTCTGGTGTCTGAGGGATTCTTTTGATCCTCTCCTTCTACTTATTCAAGTTATAGAATTAATATTTTGATTTTGGCCCTTTCTTCTTTTTGGAGTGTGCCTTTATTGCTATAAACTCACCCCTGAGCCCTGCTTTTGCTCTGTCCCGTAGGTTCTGGTAGGATATATTTGCATTCTAGTTTGATTCTATGAGTTTCTTTATTCCATCCTTAATTTCTTCTATAACCCAGTAGTTTTTTAGCAAGGTGTTGTTCAGTTTCAATGTGTTTGATTTTTTTCCTTGCTTTTTCTGCTATTGATTTCTACTTTCATGGCTTTATGGTCATAAAAGATGCTTTGTTATATTTCGATGCTTTGGATTCTGTTAAGACTTGCTTTATGGCCTAATACATGGTCTATTCTGGAGAATGTTCCATGTGTGTTGGAAAAGAAAGTATACTTGGTTGCTGTTGAGTGGAGTGTTCAGTATATGTCTATGAGATCAACTTGGTTGATGGTAGCATTTAGATCTTCTGTGTCTATATTGAGCTTCTTTGTGAATGTTCTGTCCTTCACCAATAGAAGAGTGTTGAAGTCTCCTACTATTATTGTGGAGCTGTCTATCTCTCTTTCCAATGATGTTAGAGTTTGTTTCATGTATTTTGGAACCCTGTCTTTGATTGAGTACATGTTTATTATAGTTATGTCCTCCTGGTATACTGATCCTTTAATCATTACATAGTGAGTTTCCTTCCTTATCCTTTGTAGTGGATTTTACTTTAAAGTCTATTTTGTCAGAGATTAATATTACCACTCCTGCTCTTTTTTGAGTGTTGTTTACTTGATATATGTTTTTCTATCCTTTGAGTTGTACTTTGTTTGTGTCTTTAAGTCTAAGGTGTGTCTCTTGTAAGCAGCATGTAGAGGGGTCATGTTTTTTTATCCATTCTTCCACTCTCTTTCTCTTTATTCTTGCATTTAGTCCATTTAAATTCAACGTAATTATTGATAGGTACGAGTTTAATGCTGTCATTTTGATGTCTTTTCTGTGTGTTGCTGACAGTTTCTTTGCTCCATTTAATTTTATGTGCTAAGTCATTTTACTTTATCCATTTTCTTTTCATCTTTTTCATTGTTGTTGATTTTGTATTTGCTGAATCTTTATATTTTTCTTGTTTTTTATTTTGATGTGTAGGATTGCTCGTTTCCTTTGTGGTTACCTTAATATTTACCCCTAATTTTCTAAGTTTAAACTAGTCTTTTATTTCTTTATATTGCCTTGACTTCTTCTCCATATGAAAAATCTATTTCTACATTTTTTAGTCCCTCTTTTTTGTTTTTATGTTCTCATCTTTTGCATATTGACATCTGTTTCCATATTTTCAGTGTTTTCACTTTGATATATTTTTGTGACTTCCCTATCTGAGTTGATATCTGGTTGCTCAGTGCTTTGTTCTAGTCTTGAGTTGTTATCTGATGTTACTGATTTTCTAACCAGAGGACTCCTTTAGTATTTCTTGTAATTTTGGTTTGATTTTTGCAAATTCCTTAAACTTCTGTTTATCTGGAAATGCTGTAATTTTGTCATCATATTTGAGAGACAGTTTTGCTGGATATATAATTCTTCTCTGGCAATTTTTTTCCTTTAAGCCTTTATGTATGTAATCCCATTGCCTTCTCGCCTGCATGGCTTCTGCTGAGTAGTCTGAGCTTATTCTTATTCACTCTCCTTTGTAGACGACTTTTCTTTTATCCATAGTCACTTTTAAAATTCTCTCTTTATCTTTGTTTTTGGCAAATTTGACTGTAATATGTCTTGGTGACTTTCTCTTGGGATCTACCTTATGTGGGGTTCAATGAGCATCTTGGATAGATACCTTCTCTTCTGTCATGATATCAGGGAAGTTTTCTGCCAACAAATCCTCAACAATTCTCTCTGTATTTTCTGTTATCCCGCCCAGTTTTGGTACTCCATTCCCTCATAGGTTATTTCTCTTGATAGAGTCCCACATAATTCTTAGAGTTTCTTCATTTTTTTAAATTTTTTTACCTGATTTTTCCTCAGATAAGTTGGTGTCAGTTGCTTTATCTTCATTCTTACTAATTCTGACTTCTACTGCCTCGTTTCTGCTTGTATGACTTCCTATTGAGTTGTCTAATTATGAAATTTTATTGTTAATCTTCTGGATTTCTGTTTGCTGTCTCTCTATGGATTCTTTCAGCCTATTAATTTGCCATTATCCTCTTGAATAACCTTCTTAAGTTCCTCTATTGCTTTGTCTGTGTATTCTTTGGCTTTTTCTGAGTTTTGCAAGATTTCCTTCCTAATTTCTTGAAGAGTTGTGTATATTAATCTTTTGTATTCGGCCCTGGTAATTCCAATACATTCTCTTCCTCTGGAAAATTTCTTTATTCTTTATTTTGGGAGTTTGCTGAAGCCATCATGGTCTGCTTCTTTATGTGATTAGATGTTGTCTGTTGTCTCCCAGTCATCAATAAGTTATTGTAATTTATTTATTTTATGTTTGCTTTCTGTGTCCTAGCTTCTTATTTTGTTTTGTTTTGATATGCCCAAATAGGCTGCTCGTTTGAGCTGGTTTGATTATTGGCACCTTTGATGCTCTAATGTCCTGTCACCAGCTGGTTAGATCTGTTACTAAGTGTGTGAGGTCAGGAATCCTTTAACTTTTCTTGTATGGATTCAGCTCAGGTGTCCAGGTAGTCGATCACCAAGCGTGTGGTGCAGGCTCTCACCTACAGTCCTAGACAGGCATAGGTGATTGGTTTAGGCACAGGCATCTGGCTGCAGTAGGGGTCACATGCTGAGTAAGGCAAGGGGCTCATAGCTGCATCTGAGTGTCTGGAAGGAAAGCATGTCCCTGTTCCCTAGAGCCAGTAGATAGGTGGGTTTTTCAGCTGGACTATAAGCACCCAGTGCTGTTGGCTGTAAGGACTCGGGGACAGTACTTATTCTTGGACACCTGTGGTGGGTGCCTAGGTGGCGTGGGTCCGGCCACCAGTACTCAGGCCCCTGATGTGGGCAGGTGAGGAACTTGCTTAATGGACAGAGCAGAAATGTCCCAAATTGCCACTTCACGTCTGAAAACAGTTGAAGTTAGACTTCAGGTATATACCCTGCTGTACTGTGGTAATGATGGCCTACACCGTTGAAATGGGTCCACAGAAGTCTATGCAGTGGCGAAAGGCCTTCAAAGTCCGTGGACCCCTTATGCCTGTGCCTAGGCAAAGGAGCCATGCCAACCCTAAGTTCTTGGCTTTGGGGAGCTGGCAGCTTATTTTTTCCCTGTTTATTAATTTGTCCCCTCTCCAAGGCTGGGAGGATGGCTCAGGGCCCATCAGGGGTCCTACTTCCAGCCCAGGGGACTCAGCAATTGCTGAAGCCAGCCCAGGACCCAGTGCAGAGCAGAGAGGGGGGAGGTAAATGTGAGAGAGATTTTTCCCAAATGGGGTGTTTTATTTATTTATTTATTTATTTAAATCCCTGTGGTAGGCCAGATGCAAGTACTTGTCTTTAGCCACTTGAGTGCTGCTTTTCACTGGTTCTGGATGGTCGAGTAGATTCTCTGCCACTGGGCCTCTCCTGATGTGGAAAATGCTTCCCGAGCTCCACTGCTCACTTCACCACACACAGGAGCTGATGGGGTCTGAAGGACTCTAGCTCCTGCTGCATCAGGTCTGGCAACTCCTCACTGCTTCTGAACTGTCTCTCCCTTCCCCTGCCACTCAGTCTGATTCCTCAACTTTGCCTTTGATTTTCAGGGCTCCTAGATTGTCATATACAATTGAGTCACTTGTTTTTTGGGGGGATCTTTGTTGTAAGAGGGACCACAGGAAGCAACTGACAAATCCTCCATTTGGCTCCTGCCTTGGCAGTGTCATTATTTTTATCAGCTCCAGCTAGATCAATGGTTCACCAAGTATAAAAAAATATTTAATTTGTTTCTTTCTAACTTTAGTAATTTCATCTCTTTTTGAAAGTTTATACATTCTATCATTAAAGATTATACAAGTTTAATATTGTAGAATTAAAGTTATTTTAACTATTAACATTTTTATTCACATAAAATTCTGTCATAGAATTATAATACCATTTTTAAGGATGATGTGTCTTTATGGAGATCCAAATAAGAAATTTCCCCTAGAAATAAATACTGGCATAATCTTTGTCTCTCATGAGAAATCATTATGTTAATTTTGTTCACAGAAAATATGATTCATACAACTGAATCATTATGCTCTAAGTGCTAAAAAATTCAATACTAGATTTGGTGTTTAAATTTATTAATCATGTAGGATCCTGTGACCTGTGTCTGTGATCAAGCATTCCATCTAGTATAAGATATTGATTAATTTTTTTGTCTTTTTTAAACTTAATTGTTGTATGTTTGCTAGTGTCTTCTATAACTTATGTAGTCAAATGGAATATAAAAATCAAGATAAAAAATAAACCTCACCTAAGCTTATTAAACTTAAATTTCATGGAGAAGAAGAATTATTGGAAATTGAAGTTATCTAGAATATTTTATCTGGAAATCTAGTGTGCTGTCTAGGAACCTAATTAATTAGTTTTTCTAGAAGCTCCTTTGTTTTCTTATCTAGTAACGTCTGGCTTTTAGATAGAGCAGGGCTGGCTGAGTATTACAGACTTCTACCTCTTTGCCTGCACCAATACTTCCCCCATTGCCATTTCACCTCATCCAAGAAGGCTTTCAGCTCTCAGCTCTCATTGTCAAAACCAGCCATCCATTCTCACCCATTTGCTTAACAGATGAATTTGCTCAATGACAAGGAAGAGAAAACAACTTTAATAGAAAGCCATGGAGCAAATTAGATACAGTAAAAAAATAAAAACTTACTTTATGTAGGATATTCCTTGGTGTCAGAAAATAGAGTGTAGAATGTCATTGGTCAATCTGCTGATATTTCAAGGAAACAAGGGTCAGATTTGTCTTGTAATTTTGTGTGAATTTTTTGTTCTGTACATACACATTGCCAAATAATAATTTTTTTTTTTTGCTTCTTGAAATCTTATTGATTTTAAATATACTTTCCATTATATTGAAGTAGAGTAATTTTATGATATTGTCTTTAAAATTCTAAGTAACCATTTAAAGCTGGTGAGCATATAAGACAAATAAAGTTTAGAATTTATCTTCTCATGTTCCTGAATTTTGTGGGTTCTTCTTTGTTTTTAAATCAATTTTGGTCCATTTACTAATGTCTTTACCTTTCATCTTTTCACAAGCTTCAGCAAAGATAATAGAAGTTTATTTAAAAACTCAGGAAGATCCCCATGCTCTCTATGACTGGACATTGTGCCACTCACTGAATGCTTGGTTTCAGAAATCAGAATTTTTAAACAAGATTTTGAATCTCTAGCAGGGATTGCTACCAAGTCAGTCCCTCATATCATTTTAATAGTTTCACAGAAGCACACACACTGTCCCTCTTTTCCTTTTGAGTTTCAGACTATACTCTTTGTAAACTCTCCTTCTGCCTAATGAGCCAGAGGCTCCCTAGTGACTCAGTCTCTTTCTCAGTCTTCACATGTTCAGAGAGGTATGTTAACTCTTTCAGGCCCCCAGAGACCACTTAGTGTGCTGCAATGACTATTAGCACTCCAGCATTGTGAGGGAACCATGTAATTTACTTTAAGTAAAGGTCACATCCTACAAAAGGATAGTATAAAATTAATTTTTATTTTCATCAGAGTGATGTTAGCACATATTTTTAAAGGTAAATGATGCTAAATGGACTTTAAGAAGAACTGCAATGCCCCACTCCAACCCTATTCAACTTTATAATGAATCTCCTGATTCAACCCGTTCCAAATCTTAATATTTTTTATGATATATATTTTGCTATTCCAAATAGTATGAATATAATGAAAGTTCTTGACTGATTGAGTTTCGACATAATCTAACAAGTTTTAATTAGAGTACAAGAGTTCCTGGTCCCTTTGCACTTCTACTCCTTTGTCTGCAGCCTCCAAATGCATTCTTATGAAGCAATTTTTGATTAAATACTCAGTGTTTCATTAATACTACAACATAAATATGTATCACTACTAAGCCAATTAGTATACCAAAACTGCATTTTTCCATGCTCTGGAATTTCTTTACACAGGTGGTTCAGCTAAGTAGTATACCAAAATTACATTTTTTCCTTATCTGGGATTTGTTTTCCAATAAATTGTTGTTGTTCTTTGGAAATCTTCCCATACACTCTTACATTCTTCAACTATATTTATATTCACAAATTAAAGGGCATTATCTTCCCCATAAGATTTAGCTTGCAAGACTCTTGATCCTCAAGGTCAGATCTGGCCTGATTTCTTTCAATGCCTGTGTGCTTACATTTCAGAATGAGGCACAGTCAAACTGATAAGATACTCTGTGCACACAGGCTAGATGTCAACTAGTGGGCATCACCAAGGTTTGATTGTGTAAAGAGAAACTATTTCATTGTGGACCTTCAAAGTTTAGTATCAGCTCTATTTTTCTGGAACATTTTTATTAATCCAGATTATGAATGATTCTTTAATCCCTTGCTAGGAGATTATATTTGCTTAGTATTTTTTCATTAAAAAATTACCACAAATCTAGTTGTTTAAAACAAAACATATTTATTATCTCACAGTTTCTGTGGATCCGGAGTGCAGGCATGGTTAAACTGGACCTCTGCTCAAGGTCTCACAATGCTGCAATCAAGATGCTGGCCAGTCTGTGTTCTTGCGCAGAGCTCAGGATCCTCTTTTGACCTCATTTAGTTTGCTGTCAGAATTCAGTCCCTTGTAGCTGTGTGACAGAGGTCCTCAGCTCCTAGAGGCTGCCATTCTCTATAAGCTTTTCATAATGTGGCTGTGTGCTTCCAGGCCAGCAGGAAAGATCTCAGAGCTCAGGGAAGAACTAAGCCCTCTTTTAACCAAACCAGCCCATTGCCCTCAAGTTGATTCCAACTCACAGCCACCCTATAGGACAGAGTAGAACTGCCCCATAGCCTTTCCAAGGCTGTAATCTTTATGGAAGCAGATTGCCACATCTTTCTCCTTCTGAGAAGCTGGCTGGTAGGTTGGAACCAACAACCTTTCAGTAAGCAGCCAAATCCTTCCACTTTTGTAACTTAATCATGGGGTTATGTTGTTGTTGATTGTTGTTAAGTGCCGTCGAGTTGGTTCCAACTCACAGAGACCCTATTTATAACAGAAGGAAACTGAGTAATATCACATTATATCCACAGGAGCTGCTCATGATCAAGGGAAGGGGATCACACACAGGTGTACTGGGGATCATCTCAGAATTCTGACTACCACAGGGCTAAAAGCCTATCTGTTGGTTTTCAGTGGTGGGGTAAGGTGCAATTATGAATGAACTTTTTCCATATATCCCATTTTTGCAGCCCAGAGTCCATCATTATTCTCAGCTGTGTTTCGTGTTACCCAATTCTGAGAATAAACTCATCACTGTGTGGATCAAGATGGGTTCTTAAAGTTCTGAAAGCTGTCCTGTTTTCAGAACTGTCCCTTGTTCTGCTACTTACGTGGTACCTAGACTTCCAATTTTATAGCAGAGAAGAGTTTCTCAGGGATGAAATGATTTGCCTTTCACAGATACCTCCAGTTATGTCAACCCTGTTTCTCCTTTGACAAGACAGTTAACACATCCTCCATTTGACTTCTATCTTTATATATTGTTCTAAATCATAAAATACTACACTCTTTTATTTTTATTGTAGTAGTTTAAATGAAGTTTACATTTCAAGTTAGTCTCCCATAAAAAATCTATACATATATTGTTATGTGACCCTAACTGCTCTCCCCATACTGTGACAGCACACGCCTTTCCACCCCTGATTCCCCATGTCTATTCAGCCAGCTGCTAACCCTCTCTGCCTTCCAGTCTCACCTCCGGAAAGAAGCTACCCATTTAGTCTCTTGTATCTACTTGAGCTAAGAGTCACACTCCTCACAAGTATCACTTTTTGTCCCACAATCCAGTCCAATCCCTGTCTGAAGAGTTGGCCTTGGAAATTGTTTTATTTCTGGGCTGATAGAGAATCCAGGGGCCATGCTTTCCGGGGTTCCTCCAGTCTCAGTCAGACAATTAAGTCTGGTCTTCTTACTAGAACATGAGTTCTGCACCCAACCTTTCTCTTGCTCCATCAGGGACTCTCTGTTGTGTTCCCTGTCAGGGTGGTCATTCGTGGTAGCCGGGCACCATCTAGTTCTTCTGGTCTCAGGCTGATGAAGTCTCTGGTTTATGTGGCCCTTTCTGTCTCCTGAGCTAATACTTTATTTGTGTCTTTGGTGTTCTTCATTCTCCTTTACTCCGGGTGGTTGGGACGAATTTATGCACCTTAGATGGCCACTTGCAAGCTTTTAAGACCCCAGACACCACTCACCAAAGTAGGATGCACAACTTTCTCTTAATAAGTTTGTTATGCCAATTGACCCAGAAGTCCCCTGAAAACGCAGTTCCTAGACCCCTACCCCTGCGATTCTGTCCCTCAAAGTGTTTGATTGTATTCAGGAAACTTCTTAGCTTTGGTTTAGTACAGTTGTGCTGACTTCCCCTGTAGTGTGTGCTGTCCTTCCCTTCACCTAAGATAATTCTTATCTACTATCTAGTTAGTAAATAACCCTCACCCTCCCTCCCCTCGTAAGCATCAAAGAATGTTTTCTTCTGTGTTTAAACCTTTTCTTGAGTTCTTATAATAGTGGTATTATGTGATATATGTCCTTTTGTGACTGACTAAATTCACTCAGCATGATTAACTCCAGCTTCCTCCATGTTATAAGATGTTTCATGGCTTCATCGCTGTTCTTTATCATTGCGTGGTATTCCATTGTGTGGATATACCATGATTTGTTTATCCATTCGTCCATTGATGGTCACCTAGGTTGTTTCCATTTTTTTGCTATTGTGAACAGTGCTGCAGTGAACATGGGTGTGCATATATCTATTCCTGTGATGGCTCTTATTTCTCTAGGATATATTCCAAGGAGCAGGATAGCTGGAATGTATGGTACTTCTATTTCTAGCTTTGTAAGGAAGTGCCAAATTGATTTCCAAAGTGGTTGTACCATTTTACATTCCCACCAACAGTGAATAAGTGTTCCAGTCTCTCTACTACCTTCTAGCATTTATTATTTTGTGTTTTTTGGATTAATACTAGCCTTGTTGTGGTGAGATGATATCTTATTGTAGTTTTGATCTGCATTTTTGCTAACGGCTAATGATTGTGAGCATTTCTTCATGTGTCTGTTAGCTGCCTGAATATCTTCTTTGGCGAAGTGCCTGTTCATATCCTTTGCCCATTTTTTAATTGGGTAATTTGTCTTTTTGTTGTTCAGGTTTTGCAGCAGCTTGTAGATTTTAGAGATTAGATGCTGATCGGATTTGTCATAGCCAAATTTTTTTTCCCAGTCTGTAGATTGTCTTTTTACTCTTGACGAAGTCTTTTGATGAGCATAAGTGTTTGATTTGTAGGAGCTCCCTGTTATCTAGTTTCTCTTCTGGTGTTTGTGTATTGTAGCTTATGGTTCATATTCTGTTTATGCCATGTATTAGGGCTCCTAGCTTTGTCCCTATTTTTTCTTTCATGATCTTTACCATTTTCGATTTTGTATTTAAGTCTTTGATTCATTTTGAGTTACTTTTGTACTGCAGTAATGAGGGCCTACACTGTTTAAATGGGCTCACACAAGTCTCTGCAGGGGGAAAGGCACTCAAAGTCTGTGGATCCCTTATGCCTGTGCCTAGGCAAAGGAGCTGTCCCTACCCTGAGTTCCTAGCTTAGGGGAGCCAGCAGTTTGTTTCTTCCCCCTGTTGGTTGCTTTGTTCACTCTCCAAGGCCAGGAGAACGGCTCAGGGCATGTGACAGATCCTACTTCCGGCCCAGGGGACTCAGTAATTGCTAAAGCTGGTCCAGGACCCAGTGCAGAGAAGGGAGTGGGGAGGTAAATGGGAGAGAGGTTTGTCTCTAAGGGGGGGTGTTTTTGATCCCCGTGTTAAGCCCTATGCAAGTACTTATCTTTTGCCGATGGCGGGCTGCTTCTCACTTGTTCTGGGTGGCCAAATAGACTGTCTGCTGTTGGTTCTCTTCCTGTGCGGAAATCGTGCCTCCCAAGCACTACTGCTCACTGCTCCACCCATGAGCTGATCGGGCCTGAAGGGCTCAGGCTCTAGCTGGGTCAGGTCTGGGAACTCCTCGCTGCTTCGGAACCATCTCCCGCTCCCCCTGCCACTCAGTCTGGTTCCTCAACTTTGTCTTTGATGTTCAGGGCTCCTAGATTGTCATATATAATGGATTCACTTGTTTTTTCAGGTCTTTGTTGTAAGAGGGTCCACTGGAAGTGTCTGACTACTCTGCTATCTTGGCCCCGCCTCTTCACTCTTTTAAATTAAGTGTTCACTTTTAAAAAAACATTTTTATTATCTGTTGGATATTATTTCTGAGAAGAATGGGGACAGAAAGCTCCTTAATTGACAATAAAATATTTTAACAACCTATAGTTAGTTGTAAATTATAGCATAAAGTATGGTATCACTGTTTTAAGAACTTTTTAAAAATATTTTTAAACTTTCATCCAGAGTTCATATTTCTTGAGATTATTCTAATGAATGAAGCAAAGATATGGGCCATTTTTTGAGTATCTATAACAAATAATGTTATTCTATGCATCTATATAGCAAGAGTTATAGACTATGGATAGCTATAACAAAAATAAGAGTAGCGTTCCAAAGATCACATTTTGGAAATGGTTATCTTTACTATTGCAAAGCCCATTCCTCTGATTCTTCCTTCCTAGACCTAATTCAATAAATCTTTAATGTATTTCTGAGCAATCTCAAAGGCATAACTGGTAACACAGATACCATAAAAATACAGATATTACTTGGCATCAAGCTTTATTAGTGATTAGCAAAGACTACCAGAGAGAAGCAGTGGCCATAAACCCAATGTTCACCTTCACACCTGGGACGCTTCAGATCCATCAGGTGCATCTACCTAAGTCCCCTTCTTTTCCTCACCAGGACAGCTTTGAGTCCAGACTAATGAGAGTTAAAGGTGGATTCAGGTTAAGTAATCTAGCTGCTTAGTTGTTGGTGTCTACCTCATTAGTTATATAGCAAAAGGATTACATGAATGATTTCATTCTTTAGCACATCTGAATTTTTGTAGATGCACAATTATAGGGAGAAGCCCTAGTGGTGCAATGGTTAAGCACTCTGCTGCTAATTGAAAGGCTGAGAGTTCAAAACCACCAGCAGCTCTGCGGGAAAAAGATGTGGCAGTCTCCTTCCGTAAAGATTGAAAACCAAAAATCCAAACCCACAGTTATTGAGTCCATTTCGACTCATAGAGACCTTACAGCTACATTATAGGACAGAACAGAACTGCGCTATAGGATTTCCAAGGCTATAAATCTTTACTGAAGCAGACTGCCACATCTTTCTCCTGCAGAGTGGCTGGTGGGTTCAAACTGCTGACCTTTCTGTTAGCAGCCGAGTGCTTTAACCACTGAGCCACCAGAGGTCCTTTCTATATAGATTACAGCCTTGGAAATCCTAGAGGCAGTTCTACTCTGTCCTATAGGGTAGCTACAGGGTCCCTACGAGTTGGAATCGGCTGGACAGCAATGGTCTTTTACAATTTCAGGTCTATTTACAGTAAAAAAAATCCAGACAGAGGTTCATCCTGTTCAAAGTGTTCCTTAGATAAGAAATCAGTACCTAGCTTCTCATTGAATATTTTCATTTATTTTCTGGTGAATAAAACCTACAAGCCTATTTATATCAAAGTCTGTTCAAGGTCAAAACTATTTTGCCTGCTCATCAGGAGAGAGTGACCAAGTTAGTTTCGTTGTCAGCCCTTTACTTCTACATCCTAAGGACTGTCTCCCCACCTCACTTGATTCTAATGTTGCTAAATCTATTATAATCAATTGCTTTAGATCTTATTGTGTTTTATTAACATAAGGCAGATTATACCCAATGTTCTCACAACCTTTGAAGACCTTTTTTATAGTAAATGCAAATTAAATCTAGATTATTTCATTACCTTTAGTCATTGACTTCTAAAAACTGATATATAGTCATTATTGACTTCTCAACACTTACCAAATTTAGCATTCCCTTTTCCAAAATTTAAAAAAAGAGAGCGAGAGAGAGAGGCATAGAGTGTCACTATCAAGACTGAAAAGATATTAACAAATTTTTCTCAGAATATGTCATCATCATTTAGGATTTTTTTTTCAAAGAAAACTTTGGCTCAATATCCTAATATAACATTTATAGTCATTCTACTACAGTAATAATTCTGGAAATTTCTCCTCTTTCAGAAAAAAAATCCTTATTTGTTTTTAAAAAGTGATACTATTTCTTTCATTCTTCTATAGAATAGTGTCCTTATATTAACCTACTTTGCTACCTCTATTAAAATAAATTTTGCATAATTATTTCAGGTTATGTTATTTTTATTAAAAATTAACATGTTTATTAATTTATTCAGCCCTACATAATGGAAAGAGAGCCCTATTTTTTTCCAAATTATTTCCCTATATTACAGCATCTTCCAGTTAATAGTGACAACCTTGAGAATGTTGACAAGAATTCTAGAGCTGAGACCAGGCTCAACAGAAAATAGTTATAGAATGATTGGTGACATCTGTCCTAAGCACAGAGAGCTCTGGTGGTGCAGTGGTTAATGTACTCTGCTGCTAACTGAGTAGTTAGTGGTTGGAACCCACCAGCTGCTCCATGATAGAAAGATATGGCAGTCAGCTTCCATAAAGATTTATAGCCTTGGAAACCCTATGGGGCAGTTCTACTCTGTCCTTTAGGGTCACTATGAGTCACAATCCACTTGAAGTCTGCCGGTTTGGTTTGGTTTGGGGTCCTAAGGACGGAAGCGAAGAGTGATAACAAGTATACCTGATATTTATTTTAAACACTGTTTTTATAAAACTATATTTTAAGATATAAAACTTTTTAATAGAAGTCCAGTCGAATTAAAAAAAAAAATGAGACATCTAAAAGTTGTGGATTTTGAAATGATTAACATTTGTAAATGTGATTTGTTTCTAATAGGAAACAATGAATATTTTCTGTATCTTTTGAAAGCTTATTGAAATTAAATATAGCACATCATCAAGGAGTCCAGGTGGCCCAGTGGTTAAGAGCTTGGCTGCTAACCAAAAAGGTTGGCAGTTCAAATTCACCAGCCACTCCTTGGACATCCTATGACGCAGTTCTACTCTGTCCTATAGGGTAGCTACTTCATCAAAAGAATCTCTGTTTAATGGAATATGTTAACACAAAATAATCAAGGCATTTTTTTCCTACATAAGAATTTGCGTATTAATTTTCATATTTTGCAGTTTGCATTATAATTTATTACCTTAACAGTTTATTTGTTCCATGACCACCTGCTCACTTCTGCTATGTTGCACCTAAATATACTCTGAATCACTGTGCTACATCTTCTATAGAATTGTTGGAAATGGAATACATTGGATAAAGGAAGCAAAGATTAGGAATGCAAATGATCTAATTGCTGCTTTGGGTGTTGTTATACTAACTTTTTCTGTCTTTAATTTACTTTGTCAGAGAAAATCAGATGATTTTTGAATTATTCACCACATTTCCTTCCAATGTGAACCTCTTTTTATCGTGATTAGATTTTTACATTAAGTGTTAATGTTTTTTGCTAAGAGGCAGGTTAATTGTACCATCTATTTTCAATTAGCCCTAATAGAGTGCATGTATAGCTATAGAGTCTATTGTGCAAATCCTTATAGAAGTAAGGAAATGAAGTAAAAGCTATTATTTTGATGTCCTGATAAATTATACTCCATATTATGTTAGATTAACAGGTTGAATGACTAATGTTCCATGTACACACGAGCTGTGACAGCGTTTTTGACTCTTAATAAATCTGAACACTGGCTGATATCCAATCCTTTTTTATAGTAAATGCAAATTAAATCTAGATTATTTCATTACCTTTAGTCATTGACTTCTAAAAACTGATATATAGTCATTATTGACTTCTCAACACTTACCAAGAAAATTCTAAAATATTTAGCTTCTGTGTTAGAAGAACAAGTATGCCAAAACTTAAGGGAAGCAATAGAATGAAATGCACTGTTTTTAGCTTCTTAGCTTACTGAGAAATGGAATATAATCTTTTACTACTGGAATAGCAAATATATATGTATAAATATATATATTCTTACCAAATATATATTTTATATTTTATTACATATATTCATGAAAACTTCCTGAAAAAACAATGAAATATCTAATTTCTAATGGTTGATAAAAATTTAAAAATTTAATAACTAGATTTGCCTACATTCATTATGCTTTTAAAAGGCCAGACTTTTCACTTGCTGTGCTTTATAGATAGTTTTAATTCAAAGACACCAATAAATCAGAAATATATCAAATAATGATATTGGGAAGTGTGATTTGAATTAGCTGACAATTATTGAATTACTTTTATTTTCTACACATCTTCTTGGCTTTTAGTTTATTTTCAAAACCAAGATCCAGTTTTCAGATGATTTGAGCCCTTGTGTTTACCTCCCTTCCCTGTCCAAACAAAATTAAATAGCCTCAGAAATATAAATCTTTCAAAAGGTTCAAAAGCTCTGGAAAATAAAGGCATTAAATTGTGTTCTAAATAAAATAAATTTCAGAAATATTTTCTAAAATACTCAATTTTTGAATATTTATAATCCAGGTTAATAAAGCAGCTATGAAAATTTCATTAGTAAAAATAGTTCTTTAAATTCATTTAATCTAAAATTTCCAAAATGTATTTAGTCATTTAGTTCACTTTTTAGAAAGCACCTATTAACATTTTATTGAACTAATATTCCAACAAAAATGATTAAAATTTGTGATATAGAATCATGAGAATCAACTGAGAAATAATAAAGGAAATAATAATATATAAAATCAAATAGTGTATTAATATTTCAACACAACATAATCAAGTTGAAGTTATTCTAGGTCAAGAAAGACAGTCAAAAATTAAGAAAAGTATTAATGCATCCATTTATGCAAAGATAAAATTGTTATGATGATTTTGACACCTTAAATGTCTTTTGATAAAAACAAATGTATCTTCTGTGTAAATATTAATGCTAATGATGGAATTGAAGAAAATTTTCTCAACATGAAGAAGAGTATTAGGATACTAAAGAACACTTCATAACTAATGATGTAAACATAACAGAAATGCTTAAACTTTATTTGAGGCATTGCAAATGAAATCATGTTTTTAAACCATGAGCAAATATCAGTACTACTTGTGAAGATTTTAGGAAGAAGAATGTTTGTGCCAATAACCTGGAAATTCAGATCCAGGAAGTTTGATGTGGCATTTGAACATACACATTTTTAAAATGTTTACCTCAAAATAAGTAATAACAGTAATAATAATTAACAGTTACTAGGTGATTGCTCTTTGTCTGAACTTCTCTGTATTTTTTAGATGTATACCCTTTAAATCAAGAGGCATTTGTTCGGAAAGAACAAGGGGATACTGCATGGTTTAAAGCCAGAAACGGTGTGAGTCAAGGATGCATCCTTTCACCATACCTATTCAATCTGTATGCTGAGCAAATAATCTGAGAAGCTGGATTATATGAAGAAGAACGGGGCATCAGGACTGGAGAAGACTCATTAACAACCTGCATTATGCAAATGACACAAGCTTGCTTGCTGAAAGTGAAGAGAACTTGAAGCACTTACTGATGAAGATCAAAGACCACAGCCTTCAGTATAGATTACACCTCAACATAAAGAAAACAAAAATCCTCACAACTGGACCAATAAGCAACATCATAATGAACAGAGAAAAGATGGAAGTTGTCAAGGATTTCATTTTACTTGGATCCACAATCAACATCCATGGAAGCAGCAGTCAAGAAATTAAGACGCATTGCATTGGGCAAATCTCCTGGAAAAGACCTCTTTAAAGTGTTGAAAAGCAAAGATGTCACCTTGAAGACTAAAGAGTGCCTGACCCAAGCCATGGTATTTTCAATCTCATCATATGCGTGAGAAACCTGGACAATGAATAGGGAAAACTGAAGAAGAATTAATGCCTTTGAATTGTGGCGTTGGCAAAGAGTATTGAATATACCATGGGGGCAAAAAGAATGAACAAATCTGTCTTGGAAGAAGTACAACCGGAATGCGCCTTAGAAGCAAGGATGGTGAGACAACGTCTCACATGCTTTGGACATGTTGCCAGGAGGGATCAGTCCCTGGAGAAGGACATCATGCTTTGTAAGGTACAGGGTCTTCAAAAAAGAGGAAGACTGTCAAGCAGACGGATTGTCACAGTGGCTGGAACAATGGGTTTAAGCATAACGATTGTGAGCATGGCCCAGGACCAGGCAGTGCTTCATTCTGTGGTGCATAGGGTCGCTATGAGTTGGAAATGACTGGACAGCACCTAACAACAACAACAACATATCCTTTAAAGTTTTCAAAAACTGTATGATAGGTGCTATTATTATTTTCATTTTACGTATGAGGAAACTGAGATGTACAGAGGCTAACTAAATTGTCTGTGTCCTCTTTGAGGCAAAGACTAGGGCTCAAATCATCATCTGAGATTAGAACTTGTTTTTGAACATGGATCAAAATCTCAGGCAATAGCCTCTTTGGAATTATATTAACAAAACTTACTTTAATTGTCTGATACTCAGACAGCATCTACAATTATTAGAAGTTTCAATGTCGAAAGTTCTGAGTTAATTTTCCTAGGTTTCCATGTACTCTTACAGTATGCAAACTCAAGTCTTATTTATTCGAGGAAATGTTTCATGAATTACAATTTTAAACAGACTGTATTTTTTTTACTCAAATAACATGCACCTTCTACGTTTGTTTGCCAACCATGCCCCCACCCTAGCAATGTATTTTCATAAACACCATTATGCCAATTTTTTTTCACATTTTGATGTAAAAAAATATAATACGGTGCTCTTAGGAAAATACCTTGCAGCAAGGAGGGAGTAGCTGGCAAACAAACGTAGATGGCGAGCATTATTTGTTTAAATATACGTAAGTTCTGTTTCGTCATGTTTTTTTCTTCTTTGAGATCTCCAATTGTATGTATGTTTTGAATCAAGGTTTCACTGTCTTTTACATCATAAATTCTCAGGAATTTGGTCTCAGAAACCTCTTCTACTCTTAAAATATATGGAGGACAACAAAGAGTTTTTGTTTACGCACATTTTAGCTATCATTATTTATCAATTCATAAATTAAGGCTGAGAAATTTTAAAAACACAAGAATACACAGACATACATTTGATTAGCCATCAGAACAATGATATCACCACAGGTCCTGTAGCCTCTGGAAATTTTCTGCATGCACTTACAGATGAGTGTTAAATAGGCAAATGATGCCTTAGTATTAATATTAAAATAGTTTTGTCCTTCTGAACCACCTGAGATGGTTTAGGAGACATGAGGCGCATGAGACCACAGTGTTAAAAGTGTCATACTATATAACTTTTGTTATGCTATCTTGAATCTAGTTTTTACTTCTCTCAATTTCTGGGTTTTATCATTTTTTTATTCTCTATGTTTCTTTCTGTACTTTGAGGCATATCTAATTCATTTATTTTTCTCTAAGTACTCTGTAACTTAGTCATCATTTCTGAGATTAATTTGTATTTTTCTTCAATTTTTTACTTAGCTCCAGCAGTTCCCTTTTTTTATTTTTACTATTATTTTTCCTCTTTTATAAAACTTTTTTTTATTGGTGAGTTTTTTTCTTTTTCTTTCTTTCTTTTTAAAATTTGCATTGTTTTTTAACTGTTTTCAATTTAAGTTACAATGTTGGTTAAAATATTCCTTTGCTTCTAAGATATATACTACATGCTTTTGTCTGCTAAAATTTTTTGTTCTCAAGTTCTTTTCATTTATATATTTTTTTTATGTTTATGCCTTATTTTAACTATGTTAGATTTTCCTGGAATAGCTGTGAGCAGGATAGTCTAAAGAAGGAACCAGGTACTTCTCTATTTTCTTCCAATACTTTCAGTCCCCAAGTTTTAAGTGAAAAAATAATGCGTAATGAATTATGTTACACTTTTGTTCTTGCAATCATTTTATAAGCATTTGAAAACTTTGTTATTTAAATATTATTTCATACTTAGAGAAAATTTGCAAGAAATTACACAAGGTTTCTATATCCCTTCACCCAGACTCTCTCGCTGACATATCTTTCTTCTCTCTCTAGCCTTCTCTGTCTATGCATTTTAATATTTCTCTGAAGTACTAAAAGGTCAAACACACTCCCTGATAATCCCTAAATATTTCCATGTTTGTTTCTAAAAACAAGGACACTCTACATAAGTAAAATACTTCTATCAAGATCATCAAATTTTTATTCATAAAATACTATCATCTCAAAATTCCTCATTCACTTTTGGTGCAAGATTAAATCCAAGATCATACGCTGCACTTAGGTATCATGTCTCTTTACTTTTGTTGAGTCTGGAATTGTTACTCAGTCTTCCCTTGTCTTTTCTTTCATGACCTGGATACTTTGCAAAATTACAGACAGTTACTTTGTAGAATATTCCTCAATTTATGTTCACTGATATGTCCTCATTATTAGATTCAGATTACAGATTTGGGGCAGTACTACCACAGAAGTGATGGTCTCTTCTCCTCAGTGCGGTGTATCAGGAGGTGAACAATGTCCATTTAACTTATTACTCATGATATTAATAGTTATCACATGGTTAATATGTTGTCTATGAGGGTTCCACAATTTGAATTTAATTAATAATATTTTGATACTTTGAAATTTTTAGTATCCCATTTCTCAGAAAGTATACAGCAATTAATTTTAGAATTCATTTTTTATTCTCTCCTGAATCATTGCTACCATGATGATTGTCAGATGGTGGTTTTCTAATTCACTAATTTTTCTTTTTTAGTTGACATTTTACTGAAAAGAATCTGACTTTCTTTCCTTCCATCCTGCCTCCTTCTCTTCCTCCTCCTTCTTTCTCTCTCTGTCTCTTTCTTTCTTTCTCTTTTTTTCCTTGTTATGTTCATATGGACTCCTAAGTTCCCCTTTTATTTAATGGATTATAATCCTTTGCTTTCATGATTTCTTTTGGTGCTCAAAGTTTTCCAGTTTTGGTCAGTTTCTATGCCCTTTTGACTTTTCCCATTATTCCTGAAGCACTTTCTTACTTTCTGGCATAGAAGATAGTCCAGATTCAATTTATACTGACTTACAGTCAGTCAATTATTTCCAACATTAACTGGTTCCTAAAGCTGAGGATCAAGTGTAATCTTTGTTACAGGAGTATCATTGCCTCTAGGTTCTCAGTAAATATTGGTATAATTAAGAGTATTGAAAAAATTTTTTTCATGAATATAGCTAAAACAGTAATTTTATAAATATATTATCACAATTCATTAATAATGTAATGTTTTATATAAATACAATTTACCATTTTATTGAAAATTATATTAAATATCAAAGTGTTTATAACAGCTGCAAATAGAAAATAAGATATATCTTTTTTTTAATAAGCAAGGAAAACAAACTAAACATCATTGGTAGAAACTAAATTTTTGACACTTAATTCAGTTTGTAATTATTGTAGATAAATCTACAATTTGAAGAATAGGTACTTACAAATTTCCCATAGACTATGATAACTAAATTTGTGAGTGAATGATGATTAATTCAAGGATTGAATCTGATCACATCAGATTGGGTTAAAAACCTTTTATAAGAAAAAACACTATTAAAATTAATCCAAATGACCAACATAACAGTTTAAAAGAAACATGTGCTTTAATTTGTTAAGCTCTAACCTTTTCTGTATTAGAAAAATCCTTTGACACAAACACTTTACAAATGTCAGCAGCAAATCCATACTCTATTTCTTCACATTGGTTTTGTGACATTGTGTTTGCTGATATTCGACAAGGGATAAGTTGGGATTGATTTCTTCTGCCACTGCTCTTTTCTGTTGTATTATGGGAAATCAAAGGGCTGAAATGAACTGAATGCCTCGTAACCCCACAGTCACTCATGTGGGAAAGCCTACAAAAGTAAACCTATGTGCTCACTGGGTCTTAAAGGTCAATAGAAATATAAGGAACAGAACACGACTTTAAACTGAAGGGATTATCAAAATTTTAAAGTTAGCAACTGAAAAGAGGTGCTTTGTGCATACTTTAAAAAAAAATTTATTAAAAATTAAAATGGATTTTCTCTCTTGGGTACCTTAAACCTATTCCTAAGCTCACTCTAGATAATGTATATCCAAAGTTGAATCTTTAATTATAGACTCCATCTTTTCAGAAGATTGTGTGATTTTTAAGGGAGCTGAAAGAGGATTGAAATGTTTTTAAATGACAGGAAAATCCAATTTAAAGGGAGTAGTGCATTTATCTAATGCAAGGTCAATTTAACCTGGATAGGAAGATGGAGAATAATGGATTTCTATTGCCTTAAAGTTCATTTAAATTCAATTAATTTTTGGTGAAAATCTAAATTGACATACCATTTTTATGGTAGGAAATGTCTCCTAATCAAATTAAAGAATATATATGTCTTTGACCCAGAAACTTAATTGCTAGAAATATACTATGTGTATGTATTTGCAAAATTATGCTGTTATATGAATTGAGATGCTCATCACAATATTTTTTAAGAAGTGGCAAAAAAATACTACATTTCTATTTTTATAAGACTGGTTACATTTTGTCATATCCAGGTAAAGAAATTATATTCAACCATTAACCATAAAGTCACTATCAAGGCTTCTGGCAAAATGGCGCTCTAGGCAGAAGCACCACACCGTCCCTCCACAGCAAAGATCTGAAAAACTAAGCCAAACAGAGAAAACAACAATCCTGAAACCCTAAAACATCAAATGAAAAGATAAAGAACTCAGCCAAGCACCAAATGGAGTGAGAAAACTGACAGAGAACGGAGACTGAGGAGAGATTCATGCAGAAGTCCCCCACAAGCTAATGCAGCACGGATCAGCCATCTTGGACTCGTATCAGAGACCAGCAAACAGGGGGTATGAGAAAGCAGCTTCACAGAGCTTCCAGCGGGAGACAAAACAACTGGTAATTTGCAATATACGCTTTCCCACCTCCCACACTTCTTCACCCCCACTTGACCTCTTCTGCTTCCCGCTGCCACAATCTCTTGTCTGGGAAACACTGGCTGCTTGGATTCCACACGCCCAAATCGGCCGGCTCTCTGACTGCCATTTGTTGGCTGCTGGTGTTGCTTTTTTCCGTTCTCTTGACTTCTTCCTTACCTCTCACCACCTCCCCCTCCTTTTGCTCCAATAGTTGGCTCTGTGTGCCATCTTTGCTTCTTCCTGAGGGGCTGTAGAACTCTGTTCAAGTGTGGAGCTTCTTCCCCAGTCTGGGCTGCTGTGCTGGTGGGATCCCGGGGCTTTTGTTTGTTTTTTGTTTTGAATTGTTCGTTTGGTTCCTTTTCCTTTTCTTGAGTTGGGAGCCCGTTCTGGCCAGGCGGTGCTGCGTGGCTTGGAACCTATCCCCTTGGCTTCCACAGACATGCAGAGGGATCCCTGAGAGCACATTTTTTTTCATTATTATTATTATTATTATTATTTGTTCTTTACTTTGGGGGGCTTTTCTTGTTCTTTTTTTTTAAATTTGTTTTGTTTTCTTTTCCCTCTTTTTCCCTTTTTGTCTTTCTTCATTACTCAGTTTCTCGTCTCTCTATATCTTCCTTCTCTTTCTTTTCCCTGAATACCTGGTGTTGTATACCCCTACACCTTCTAGCCAGGCTGTACTGCAACACCTGAGAGTGACTTCCCCAGACCTCATAGCTGCACTGGTGGGATCCCTGGGAACTATGCAGTTCTTTAACCTTTCAGATTTTTACTTATTCATTCTTTTTTTTCTTCTTCTTCCCCTTTCTGTTTTTCTACATTTCATAGTCTTTCATCTCTCCACTCCAATGCCAAGCACCTCAGCATTCTTTTTAGTTTGTTTGTATGTTTTTGGCTCCTGTTCCTCTCTCCTCTCTCCCATATCCATCTTAGCTCTACACATAACAATCTCCCTGCTACATCATGCCCACCTGCACCATGTGCTTCACATCACACACCAAGCAGCATAGGCACAGCCTACTGGAACCTGTGCTGCACTGATTACCGACACACCCTTTTGGCTGAGGTAAGTGCCACAAACAACCCATCCCAGTAACTCCTCTTCAGCTGGACCTGCCCTGCTGTACCATATCTGAGTGACTGACCCTGCCAATTGGAGAAGGAGGCAAAAAGTATTGTGCCCACAGATGAGCAAACAACAAAGAACACACAGTACGCCTGCTAAGACATAGTCAAATTAAAAAAAAAAAGGGACAAAAAAAACAAACCTACAATCACTAAAAGAGAAAAATAACTAGTGAATGCCCTGACAACAGCAAAAAATATTAAAACATTTACAAAAACAGGACAGGATGGTTCCAGTAGGTGCCCAAAATAAAACATCAGATGAATTTCCAGTGGAAGAAAATGCACTAAAACTACCTGATAGGGAATTCAAATCTCTAATACTCAGAATTCTCCAAGAGTTGAGGCGAAAAGCTGACAAACATGAGGAAAAATAGACAAATTCATGGAAAATACAGACAAAAAATTGGAAGAATTCAGGAAAATAATGCAGGAACAAAATGCCAAAATAAATTCACAACCAGAAATTATAAAAAGACAACAATTAGAAATCCAAAAGATAAACAACAAGATTTCAGAAATGGACGGTGTCATAGATGGGCTGAGAAGCAGATTTGAAATGATGGAAGACAGGATCAGTGGAATTGGAGACAAACACTTGGATACAACCCTATTTCAGGAAAACTCAGAAAAAAAGAGCAAAGAAAAATGAAGAGACCCTGAGAGATATGTGGGATATGATCAAACGCAAAAATTTATGAGGGATTGGAATTCCAAAACAGGGGAAGAAAACAGAAAACACAGAGAGGATCATTGAAGAACTGTTGACAGAAAACTTCCCCAATATCATGAAAGATAAAAAGCTGGCCATCCAAGAAGCTCAATGAACCCCATACAAGAGAGACCGCAAAAGAAAATCACCAAGGCATATCATAATCACACTCTCCATAACCAAAGATAAACAAAGCATCTTGAGAGCAGCTCGTAAAAAACAAGAAGTCACAGACAGAGGAGAAACAATAAGACTAAACTCAGATTATTCAGCAGAAACCATGCAGGCAAGAAGGAAATGGGATGACATATATAAAATCTTGAAAGAAAAAAATTGCCAGCCAAGAATAATATAACCTGCAAAACTCTCGTTCAAATTTGATGGTGAGATTAGGTCATTTCCAGATAAACAGAAATTAAGGGAATATGTAAAAGTCAAACCAAACCTACAAGAATTATTAAAGGGAGTTCTTTGATCTTAAGACAAACAACTTAAGCTCACAGGCAGAATCTAGGATGCAGGATCATACCAGCCAGATACGAATCTAGGAAATGATCTCTTGAGGACTATCCAAAACAAAAAGAAATACAACAGGGAATCAGAGCAGTTAATCACTAAATGACAACAACATCAAAACAATAAAGGAGGGAATAAATGGCATAGGTATAGAACTTTCTAATGGAGAGGAAGGCAAGGCAATACCAAGTAATGGTAGACTGCTTCAAACTTAGAAACATAAGGGTAAAATTCATGGTAACCACAAAGAAAGTTAACAAACATACTTATAAAAAAAAGAGGAAAAACCTAAAGTCTCAGCAAAAACAAAACCTACAAAAACAAAAGAAATGAAAAAAAAAAAATCCACAAACAAAAGTAACTCAGCACAAAAGAGTAAGAACAAAGAAAACATCAGCACCACAAAAAAAACACTACAAAATGAAAGCAACAAACTCACCTCTATCCATAATTACACTGAATGTAAATGGACTCAATGCATCCATAAAGAGACAGAGAGTGACAGAATGGATAAGGAAACAGGATGCATCAATATGCTGTCTACAAGAGACACACTTTAGAAACAAAGTTCTCAATTCATTAAAAGTCAAAGGTTGGAAAAAAGTATATCAAGCTAACAACTACCAAAAAAGAGCAGGAATAGTAATTGTAATCTCATATAAAATAGACTTTAAAAAGAAATCTACCATAAAAGACAAAGAAGGATAGTATATAATGATTAAGGGGACGATCTGTCATGAAGACATAACAATAATAAACATCTACGCACCCAACGACAGGGCTCCAAAATACATAAAACAGACTCTACCAAAACTGAAAAGAGAAATTGACAGTTCCAGAATAATAGTAGGAGACATCAACACACCACTCTCAGTAAAGGACAGAACAACTAAGAAGAAACTCAGCAAAGATACAGAAGACCTAAAGGGTACAATCAGCCAACTGGACCTCATAGACATATGTAGAACACTCCATCCAACAATGCAAAGTACACATTCTTTTCCAATGCACATGGAACGTTCTCCAGAATAGACCACATCTTAGACCACAGAGCAATCCTCAACAAGATCCAAAACATTGAGATAATTCAAAGTATCTTCTCTGACCACAATGCCATCAAGGTAGAAATTAACAATAGAAAGAGCAAAGTAAAAAAATCAATTACATGGAAACTGAATAATACCCTGCTTACACATCACTGGGTAATAGAAGAAATCAGAGATGGAATCAAAACATTCCTAGAATCAAATGAGAATGAAACCACATCATACCAAAACCTTTGGGACACAGAGGACAATTTATAGCAAAAGATGCACATATCAAAAAAGAAGAAAGGGACAAAATCAAAACATTAACTACAGAACTCAAACAAATAGAAAGAGAACAGAAAAAAAAAAAAAAACCCACAACCACCAGAACAAAGGAAATGGTAAAGATCAGAGCAGAAATAAATGAAATAGAGAACAGAAAAACAATAGAAAGAATCAACAAAACCAAAAGTTGTTTTTTGGAAAGAATCAACAAAATCGACAAACCACTGGCCAGACTGACAAACGAAAAACAGGAGAGGACACAAATAACCCAAATAACAAATGAAATGGGGGACATTACAACAGACCCAACTAAAATAAAAAGGATTATAACAGAATATTATGAAAAACAATACCCCAACAAATTTGAAAACCTAGAAGAAATGGATAAATTTCTAGAAACACACGGCCTACCCAAACTACAACAAAGTGATGTAGAAAATCTGAACAGACCCATAACAAGAGAAGAGATTAAAAAGTTAATCAAACAACTCCCAACCAAAAAAAGCCCTGGCCCAGATGGCTTCACTGGAGAATTCTACAAAACATTTACAGAAGAGCTTGTACCAGTACTACTCAAGCTATTTCAGAGCATAGAAGAGGAAGCAACACTTTCAAATTCATTCTATGAAGCCAGCATAACGCTGACACCAAAACCAGGCAAAGATGTCACAAAAAAAGAAAATTACAGACCAATATCTCTAATGCATATACACGCAAAAATTCTCAACAAAATTCTAGCCAATAGAATTCAGCATCATATCAAAAAAATAATACACTACGACCAAGTAGGATTCATACCAGGTATGCAAGGATGGTTCAGCATTATAAAATCAATCAATGTAATTTACCACATAAATAAAAGGAAAGAAAAGAATCACAGGATCATCTCAATTGACGCAGAAAAGGCATTTGACAAAGTCCAACACCCATTCCTGATAAAAACTCTCAATCAAATAGGCATAGAAGGGAAATTTCTCAACATAATAAAGGGCATCTATGCAAAACCAAAAGCCAACATCATTCTTAATGGAGAGAGGCTGAAAACATTCGTCTTAAAAACAGCAACAAGACAAGGATGCCCTTTATCACCACTCCTGTTTCACATTGTGCTGGAAGTCCTAGCTAGAGCAATAAGGCAAGAAAAAGAAATAAAGGGCATCCAAATTGGTAATGAAGAAGTGAAACTGTCCCTGTTTGCAGATGATATGATACTATACACAGAAAACCCTAAAAACTCCATGAGAAATCTACTGGAACCAATAGAAAGATTCAGCAGAGTAGCAGGATACAAGATAAACACTCAAAAATCAGTTGGATTCCTATACACCAATAAGGAGAATGTTGAAAAGGAAATCAGGAAAACAATACAATTTTCAATAGCCCCTAAAAATATAAAATAGTTAGGAATAAATCTGACCAGGGATGTAAAAGACCTATACAAAGAAAACTAGAAAACACTGCTACATGAAACCAAAGGGATCTACAAAAATGGAAAAACATACCATGCTCATGGATAGGCAGACTCAACATTATGAAAATGACAATTCTACCCAAAGCAATTTACAAGTACAACGCAATCCCGATCCAAATACCAACAACATTCTTCAAAGAGATGGAAAAACTAATCATTCACTTTATATGGAAAAGGAAGAAGCCCCGAATAAGTATAGCACTACTGAAGAAGAAGAATAAAGTTGGAGGATTCACACTACCTGACTTCAGAACCTACTCTACAGCTATAGTAGTCAGAACAGCCTGGTATGGGTAGAACGACAGATACATTGACCAATGGAACAGAATTGAGAACCCAGATGTAAATCCATCCACCTATGCTCACCTGGTCTTCGACAAGGGCCCAAAGTCCATCAAATGGGGAAAAGACAGTCTGTTTAAAAAAGGTGCTAGCAAAACTGAATATCCATTTGCAAGAAAATGAAACAGGACCCATACCTCACACTGTATACAAAAACTACTTCAAAATGGATCAAAGACCTGAATATAAAGCCTAAAACTATAAAGTTCATAGAAGAAAAAATAGGACCAACACTTCAGGCCTTAATACATGGCATTAACAGGATACAAACCATAACCATCAATGCGCAAACCCCAACTGATAAGCTAGATAACTGATATCTTCTAAAAATCAAACACCTATGCTCTTCAAAGGACTTCACCAAAAGAGTAAAAAGAGAACCTACAGACTGTGAAAAAATTTTTGGACAGTACAAGTCAGACAAAGATCAAATCTCCATCATCTACAGAAAATCCAACACCTCTACAACAAAAAGACAAATAATCCTATTAAAAAATGCGCAAAGAAAACGAACAGATACTTCACCAAAGAAGACATTCAAATGGCCAACAGACAAATGAGGAAACGCTCGCGATCACTGGCTATTAGAGAAATGCAAATTAAAACCACAATGAGAGACCATCTCACCCTGGCATTACTAGCACGAATCAAAAACACTGGAAATAACAAATGTTGGAGGGGCTACTGGGAGATCGGAACTCTTATACACTGCTGGTGGGAATGCAAAATAATACAACCATTTTGGAAAATGATATGGCGCTTTCTCAGAAAGCTAGAAATAGACATACCATTCGATCCAGCAATCCCACTCCTAGGAATATATCCTAAAGAAATAAGAGTCATCACTCGATTAGACATATGCACACCTATGTTCATGGCAGCATTGTTCAAAATAGCAAAATGATGGAAACAACCTAGATGCCCATCAACAGATGAATGGATAAACAAACTATGGTACGTACACACAATGGAGTACTATGCAACGAGAAAGAACAACAATGAATCTGAGAAGCATCTCATAACATGGATGAAACTGGAGGACATTATGCTGAGTGAAATAAGTCAATCACAAAAGGACTAATATTGTATGAGACCTCTATTGTAAAAACCCATGAAAAAGTTAACACACAAAATGTAACAATCTTTGCTGGGTACTAGGGATGGGAGGGGTGGGGGGGAATACTAAATAGGCAGTAGATAAGTGGTATCTTGGGTGAAGTGTGAGACAGTACACAATACAGGGAAAACTAGCACAACTTGTACAAGGAAAGGTCATGGAAGCCCCATGGACACATCCAAACTCCCTGAGGGACTGATGCGCTGGGCGGAGGGCTGTGGGGACCATGGTCTCAGGGAACATCTAGCTCAATTGGCATAACACTGTTTATAAAGACAATGTTCTACATTCTACCTTGGTGAGCTGTGTCTGGGGTCTTAAAAGCCTGTGAGCGGCCATTTAAGATACTCCACTGGTCTCATCCCTTTGGGAGCAAGGGAGAATGAAGAGAACAGGATACAAGGAAAAGATTAGTCTGGAGGATTAATTGTCCACAGCTACTAAGGCCGACACTGGACTGAGTCCATTACAGCTAGATGGTGCCCGGCTACAACCGCTGACGGCTCTGACCAGGATCACAACAGAGGGTTCTGGACAGAGCTGGACAAGGATGTAGAACATAATTCTAACTCACAAAAAAAAGACCAGACTTACTGGCCTAAAGGAGACTGGAGAAACCCCGAGAGTATGGACCCCAGACACCTTTTAGCTCAGTGGTGAAGTTGTTTCCAAGGTTCACCGTTCAGCCTGGGAGCGGACAGCCCCGTAAAACCAAGTGGGACTAATGAGGTACAGTAGTCCAGTGACAAGGGCCAGAAGGCAGAAGGGGACAAGGAAGCTGGTGATAGGGAACCCAAGGTTGAATAAGGATATTGTTGATGCATTGTGAGATTGTTAACCATTGTCATAGGGCAACAATTGTAGTAACTGTTAAATGAGAAACTATTTTGTTCCGTAAGCCTTCATCTTAAGTGAGAATAGCAGCACAATTGGAAGAGCGTAGTCAATGTCACTGAACTGTGCAGGTAGAAATTTTTGAAATGGTGTATCTTTGGCTATGTGTATTTTCACCAAAAAAAAAGGTTAAGAAGTTAGAGGGTTGACATGTTGTGGGGTTGTTAACCAATGTCATAAAACATTGTGTGTACTACTGTTTCATGAGAAACTATTTGTTCTGTAAGCCTTCACCAGAAATACAATAAAAAAAAAAAGGGTCAAAAAAAAAAAAATAGTCACTATTATAAAACCTTAAAGGAAATATCTTCAAAATATATTAATACTTAAAACAACATTAATAAGGGCAAAATGTATAATGATGTGTTTAATTTGTTCACTTTGGTATAAAAATGAATATAGATTATGAAGTATTTGAATTTTAGTTTTATATTATGATAGGGGTATTAACAGTGTTTACCTTTTAGGGTTACTTTTCATTACACATAGTTTTCAATGTTATAGCTTTCTAAATAGGTATATGATAGCTAGATAGCTAGCTAACTTGATAGATGGAGAGATAAATAAATAGATATTCTCCTTATAAAATATATTTCAATAAATTGAAATGATAGAATAATTTTTTGACAAAGGTGTTGCTAAAGGTTTGAATGAGAACAGAGGGAATAATTTTCAGGTTTCTGAAAATTAAATTGAATTGCTGGCTTTCAGGATTCAGATTTTAAGAAAAGAAAACACTAGAGTGGAAGCAGGAATTGCCTAGTTATACTGAGTTTTTCTTAAATAGTTCATACTTTTTATACTTTCAAGATAATACCTAAATAAGTGAATAAGAAAATATGCATAATATATGAAATGGATGTAAACCTACAGAAAATTGGTATTTGTATTATCATTTTTTGTTTTTTTTTCCACTTCAATTAAATTCAAAGAATATAAGTGAAAAATGGAAACATGCTAAATTTTTCAAACTTATATTTCTTTGTTTCATTGATGACAATGTGCCAGCATTTTGCCTAATTCTTTTCAAGTCAAGGCATATAGATTTGTTTAAATCAACAAATAAATGCTAAAAACTTTAGAATTGTGAGTCAAAAACTAGCCAATTTTTCCTTCTCACTTCAAATGTAAGCATTTGTTTCTTCTTTTGCCTTAGTATGTCTATTACATATGTCTGTCTACCTCCTTTGAATACGTATGTGTTTGTGTGTTTGTGTACATATATATATACACACACACATATATATGTATGTATATATATATAGTTCATGCAATAAGTTTTCAGGTGTATGGAATCAGGATATATCCCATGTTTTAGTAATAAATAAAGGTTGTTATCTGATTGTCATGGATTGAATTGTGTCCCCCAAAAGTATCTGTCAACTTGGCTAGGTTATGATTCTCAGTATTGTATGATTGTCTACCATTTTGTCATCTGATGTGATTTCCCTATGTGTTGTAAATCCTATGACTATGATGTAATAAGATGGATTAGCAGCAGTTATATTGATGAGATCTACAAGATTAGATAGTGTCTTAAGCCACTTTCTTTTGAGATATAAAAGAGAGAAGAGAGTAGAGAGACATGGGAACCTCAAACCATCAAGAAAGAAGTGCTGGGAGCAGAGTACATCCTTCAGACCTAAAGTTCGTGCACAGAGAAGCTCCTAGTTCAAGGGAAGATTAATGACATGGACCGTCCTCCAGAGCCGACAGAGAAAGCCTTCCTCTGGAGCTGATGCCCTGAATTTGGACTTGTAACCAACTGGAGTGTGAGAGAATACATTTCTCTTTGTTAAAGCCATCCAGTTGTGGTATTTCTGTTATAGCAGCACTAGATGACTAAGAAAGAATTTGGTACCAAGAATGGAGGGCTGCTCTACCAGATACCTAAAATGTGGAAGTGATTTTGAAACTGAGAATGGGTAGAGGACTGGCAGCAGCAGAGAAGGGACAGCAACAGAAGATTGGTAGCAGCAGAGAACTAGAAGCAGCAGAGAACTGGCAGTGGCAAAGAACAGGCAGCAGCAGAACCAGGAGAGCAGTACCAGGCAGCACTGGAGCAGACACATGGACAGAGAGAGCTGAGTGTGTGTGCACAGGAGGCTTCCTGGTGTGGTGGGGCACTTATCAGTGGAGCTAGGCTTGCCAACCCATGGAGCAAGAGAGCAGAGTGCCTTCTGGACAAAGTTTACTGGCAGAGTAGGGTGACTCTAGGCATTTATCAGTGAAGCTACAGACCTTTGGAACACTTGCCCCAGCAAAGCACTTCCTTTGGACTTGAGGTTCTAGAGAAGTTCCTAGACCAAGGGAAGATTGATGACATGGACCTTTCTCCAGAGCCAACAGAGAAAGCCTTCCCCTGGGCTGACATCCTGAATTTGGACTCAGATAATCTGAGAAGCTGGACTATATGAAGAATAATAGAGCATCAGGATTGGAGGAAGACTCATTAACAACCTGCATTATGCAGATAACACAACCTTGCTTGCTGAAACTGAAGAGGACTTGAAGCACTTACTGATGAAGATAAAAGACCACAGCCTTCAGTGTGGATTACACCTCAGCATCAAGAAAACAAAAATCCTCACAACCGGCCCAATAAGCCACATCACGATAGACAGAAAATATTGACGTTCTCAAGGATTTCGTTTTACTTGGATCCACAATGCTTATAGAAGTAGCAATCAAGAAATCAAACGATGCATTGCGTTGAGCAAAACTGTTGCAAAAGACCTCTTTAAAGTGTTGAAAAGCAAAGTTGTCACCTTGAAGAATAAAGTGTGCCTGAGCCAAGCCATGGTGTTTTCAATTGCCTCATATGCATGAGAAAGCTTGATGATGAATAAGGAAGACCAAAGAAGAACCTATGCCTTTGAATTGTGGTGTTGGTGAAGAATAATGAATATACCATGGACCGTCAAAATGAACAAATCTCTCTTGGAAGAAGTATAACCAGAATACTCCTTAGAAGCAAGGATGGCAAGACTACGTCTCACATACTTTGGACATGTTCTCAGAAGGGATCAGTCCCTGGAAAAGGACAACATGCTTGGTAAAGTAGAGGGTCAGTGAAAAAGAGAAAGACCCTTAATAAGATGAATTGACACTGTGGCTACAACAATGGGCTCAAGTATAACAAGGATTATGAGGATGGCGCAGGACCAGGCAGTGTTTCATTCTGTCGTACACAGGGTCTCTATGCATCGGAACCAACCCAATGGCACCTAACAACAACAACAAGGACCAAAATCAAAAAAAAGAAAACCAGTTGCCTTCGAGTCAATTCCAACTCTTGGAGACCCCATATATTACAGAGTACAACTGTGCTCCATAGGGTTTTCAAGACTGTGACGTTCGGAAGCAGATGGTAGGCACCTCTGAGTGGGTTCAAACCACCAACCTTCTCGTTAGTAGTAAAGCACTTAACCATTTGCATCACCAAAGACTCCTAGGGATGATAATGTTGTTGTTGTTAAGTTGAGCAATAATTATAGTCCTAATAAAATCTATACATATCTTGGGAATCTGGATTTGAAAGTTTATATCATTTTTTGTATGATTGAATAATACGGACCTAATTCAATAATACATTCAAAATGTTCTTACTGAACTTTTGCTTAATTCAAACTTCAGGGTTCCATTCTGTCTTAGTCATCTAGTGCTGCTATAACAGAAATACCAAAAGTGGATGGCTTTAACAAAGAGAAATTTATTCTCTCACAGTCCAGTAGGCTACAAGTCCAAATTCAGGGCATCAGCTCCAGGAGAAGGCTTTCTCTGTCTGCTCTGGAGAAAGGCCCTTTTGATGCATCAGTCTTCCCTTGGTCTGGGAGGATCTCAGCGCAGGAACATCAAGGTCCAAAGGACGCACTCTGGTCCCAGCACTGCTTTCTTGGTGGTATGAGGTTCCCATGTGTCTCTGCTTGCTTCTCTCTTTTAAATCTCAAAAGAGATTGGCTTAAGACACTATCCAATCTTGTATACTTCATTACCGTAACTGCTGCTAACCCATCTTATTAGATCATAGTGATTTAATTTACAACACATAAGGAAATCACATTGGGTTACAAAATGGTACACAATTATACCATACTGGGAATCATGATCCAGCCAAGTTGACAGATATTTTTGGGGGACACAATTCAATCCATGACACGTACATTAACTATATTTGTGTAAAAGTCCTCAGAAATGGATTATATGCATGCTGTAAATGCTCACTTCAAAAATTTCACCCCTTGTTAGCTTGCTTCTTGCAAGGAAAAAATTTTTTATGAGTTATATGCTAATGTTAATCTTTAAAATGACATGGATCAATGACCAAAGAGTTTTTAAGTATATATTTCCCTGGATATACATTATCATATTGCTTTGTACATGTCAATGATATGATACTACACATTTTTGATTAAGTGCTATTAAACTTTAGATTGCAATAATCAAAGACCTGTTCAATTTAAATTTTAGATTTATTTAAGAAGTCTTCAGAAAAAAGACATTATAATATGTGATGATTATTGTAGACGTTATGAATGAGGCTGTTAAATCAGAGGGGAATGTTCATCAGCATACTGTAATCAGCAACTAGAGAGAATGTCTAATTATAGTTATTTAGGTGACAAGTTGATGTAGTAGTGGCATTGAAAGCAGAAAAGGATGCCTAGATTAACACTTGCAACATGAAAGAGGATATGAAAATGCATCAGTATCATTGAGGATGTCTTTATATGACCGTTTATATTAATTTGTCTTACTCTAAAAATTCCAAATGCAATCCTGACCACTGCTTGGTTTATATTTTCCTTAGAGAGAAACTATTTTGTACAAGGAATAAAATGCTAGGTGTTAAAAAGAGGAGGCTTATTTTATTTGCCTTGTTTTATTTAATGGCTTATCTAGCATGCATTCATTACAAAATAACATCAGTTTGACTACCACCTTACTCAACTTCTTGGTAGTATAGAATGCATGAATTACTTTTACTTTTTATTATTAAAGAAAACTTCATTATAACCTACATATTTAAAAGGAGACCTCTTTAAAAGTTCTTAATTATTCATCAATCATACTGTTTATATAATTAAATTTGAAGAAAGCACCTTTTGAATACTGTTGTGTTATCCTCGAAAGGTTGCTGTAACAGATTACCACAAACTGGGTGGCTTAAAACAACAGAAATTTATTTTCTTACAGTTCTGGAGGCCAAAAACCTGATATCAATGTGTTGGCATGGCCCTGCTGCCTCCAGAGGCTCTAGCGGAGTCTCTGCCCTTTGCCTTTTCCAAGATTAGAGGCTGTCAGCATTCCTGGGCTTGTGGCTGCATCATTCAATCACATTGCCTCCTCCTCTTTTTTGTGCATCTCTCCTCCATGCTTTTCTTAAGACACTTATCAGTGGATTTAGGACCACAAGGTTAATCCAGAATAATCTTCTTATCTCAAAACCCCGAACTTAATTACATCTACAAAAACTCTTTTTCCAAGTAAAATAATGTTTGCAGGTTCCAGGGATTAGGACTTGAATGGGGCCACCATTCAGTGCACTACAATTGATTTATCTGATACTATATCCAATACTGTGTCTCCTACTAGGAACAACACATAGTAGCATTTCAAAGTTGGTTTTAAAAGGATATGGCAGATTAGTTAAGTGAATATGCTGTACATTTAAGACCATATTAAGTAATATCACATGTTTTAATATTGGGAACGAATGCTAAATACATACTAATTTATGAAGTATCTCTCTGAGTTACAATAAATTCCTTAAATGGTAAATATTATTTTAAGAGATCATTGTTGTTCAAATAAAATTATTTGATTCCCTTATATTTTTATGAAATACATTGAAATACTACATTCTTACTGATTATAAAAATGCATGTTTATTTCAGTTTTGTTAAATTGGGACATAATTATTTTGTCATTCTATAAACCAATTGCTGTGGTAGGCAAGAAAATAAAAACTATCCAGGTGTTTAGAACTCTAGTAAATGTTCATTATAGAAAAAAATCATTACTTATAATAATATACAATAATGCAAAGTTTGAACACATACATGTATATACTATCAAATATGTATCTGTATATATGTATATAATATTATATACATATATATATAATATTATATTATATACATATATATGTATGTGTATATATACAAAATTGATTTGATCCAGTTTGCATGACTTTTGTTTGAGTTCTCATTGACTCTTAAAGTTTTAAATATCCCCTATTATAAGATATTCCCAAATATAGGAGACCAGTCCCCAACTTGTATATAAAATTCCAACTTGGTGCCCCATGATTTGATGCACATTTGTTAGTACCTATACAACACACATTTATATAATATTTCTACGATGTTTCAGGCACTATTATAGAAACTAGGGTTACAGTGGTAAACCAAAAAACAGGCAAGATCTCTGCCTTGGAGGAGATTGTATATTAATAATAATCTAATAATTTTCCAATAAATAAATTATATATTTACATCTATTACATATATTTACTGGAATATATTTATAATTACATCTATTACATATGTAATTAAATATATGTACATATAATTTTCACATGAGATTATACACATAATTACATATATTTATAATATCATATATTTTTGATAGAAAGGAATATGTTGAACATGGACCTGGCCCAGGGAATGAGAAGTAAACACCATTCAATTAATATCTATCCTTCCTCTCCCTCTAATCTCTTTCCTTACAATGCTACAAGGTCAGGAATCCCAGTTAGAAGGCAGAAAATATGACCTCTGTCCCACTTACGAGACCATAGTTTTGTGGAGAAGGTTTAACTTTAAATTAGGATTGATGTTTGATCATTATCTTGGAATGGAAATTTTAATTGCTGAATTAAAATTTGTAATTTAAAGTTATTATGGGACTTTCTAGTATCTACTAATGACTATAAGTCATAGTACCTATTGAGTTTTCATCTAGTGCTTGAGAAAGAACTTCCTTCTGACAGCATATTTTAAAGGATGAAGATGAAATAAGGAAGCTTTATTTTGGACTCCAGGTAAGAAAGGTATGATATATGAGGTAGAAAGAGAAGCATGAAACTTGTTCTATCCCATGTGTCCTGTTTATTTTACATATAAGTTATATTGTGTTGGAAATAAAGCCCAATCTTATTATATAGAGTAACAGTGAGTGAGGTTGTATACTTTAGATAAGGCCATCATGGAAACACCTTCCAGTCATTTTTTGTTTTGTTTTTCCGTTCTTTCTTTACCTTTCTTCTAAAAAATTAAATTACTTGATTTCAAACTCTACATGTTCAAAACTGGATTCATAATAATTTCCCCCAGTCAGTCCTTGGTTCTTCTGTGTGCATGCTCCTCAACTATGTTAATGAGTAGAGGAGCAATCCTAACTGGCTCAGGCCTTGGAATTTGGTATCCTGGGTTGGATGTGAGAGTATATGAGAACTGCTGAGCAACGGCATCAAAGAAGACAGTACTGAAGTGTGAAGGCAGAGTCGGCATTCAAATGAGCAGTCAGACATGAAGAAGTTATGGGCAGAGAAAAATCTTCCTTAACCAAGGAAGAAATTTCAAACAGGGATTAGAAAATAATAATAATAGTAAGGAGAAAGGAGGGAGTACCAGGAGAGATCTCCTGAGACACCAAGAGTAAGACTCAGATTATATTCCAGTCTCCTGCTACCATATTACCATTATCCAAAACATGCAAATTAGAAAGTCTTACAGATGTTAATTCTTATATGTGCCTTGATTCAGATCTCCTTAACTATAGTGACTTGATATATGCATTTATCGGTCTCTCCAGTGGACATCCTTTCTATGCATTTGCCCTGATTGCAATCTTATTCAAAAGCAGATAATGCTCATACTTTTCCAATGTGAGCTATCTTTAAGAAAGACCTGGCCTCAGAACTCATTTGCTTAGAACCAATCACTGACTCCAAACTGTAGTCCATATAAATACAGTCCATTCCTGTTCAAGTGAATAACATTCAAGACCTATCATAAACCCTATGTGTCTTTGTTCGCACTCTTGCTATTCCCTGGTATGCCCTTTCTGTATGGTTAGTCTGTTCCTCTTTATCTGTACTGAACTGAGTACTATTTAGCAAAACAAAGGAACAATAAATACAACAAAGGACATGAAATCTCAAAAGCAGTATACTATGTGAAAAAATCTAAACACATAAAGCTAAATACTATATGAGTCCGTCTTTATAAAATTCTAAAAAACACAAAACTATTGTGACTGGAAGTAGATAAGTGGTTAATTTTAGGAGGAAATCAAAGTTATAATTCTAAGGGCAATAGTTATAAAACTATCTATATCTATATATATATATTTGAATATCCCCATGTATCATTTCTAAAGAGACCCATGATTCCTTCCAAATTTTATCTAGAATGTAGAATACCTAGTAGCTGAAGCTCCCGCTGTGGGCAAGCTTGAAATTTCGCTATTCATTCTGCTCTGACTTTCAAATTTCAAAACTGAATTATGGCAGCATATGAGCAGCATTTTTCCTCTCTGCTTATTTTATCAAAGAATAAGTAGTCACAAGAGTCAAATATCTGTATGCCTTAGTGCAGATATTGATGGCTTGGATTTAAGAAATAAAATTCCTAGTTCCCTGTCATTAACTGAATGAACCTACCAGGCATATAGCTGTTCACTGCTTTAAGTTATCAAACGATAGCAATTTCAATAAAATTATTTCATTCATATCGCCAAAATATTTTTTGGATAATCACTATTTTCTCCATTCTAACTGTTTTACATTATTCCTGGACACATTTCAGAGTGATTTTTATTCTAAATGAGGCATTGGAAGATTTGGATAGCTAGCTGCCTAAAGGTATGTGGCATTACATTAAATAATGAATTGTATTATTTTTAGTTATTTAATTCTATAATTCATTTATTCATTCTATGTCTCATTAACACCTGAAAGAGTTCTAATAAAACAACTTCTGCCTCTTTAAAGAGTTCTGGTGGCTCAGTGATTAAAGCACTCAGCTTCTAACCTACAGTTCAACAGTTCAAACCCACGAGCCGCTCCTTGGGAGAAAGTCATGGCAGTCTGCTTCTGTAAAGATTTACAGCCTTGGAAACCCAATGGGGCAGTTCGACCCTGTCCTGTAGGGTCACTATGAGTTGGAACTGACTCCACGGCAGTGGCTTTTGGTCTTAAGGCTGCTGTGAACAATAGATACTTGTTTAGATTTCTAGTGTACGCTGGTTTTAGACATCGGATTAAAATGAAACTTTCTATTTATTGCATTATATATGATCCACAACCATTTTAAGAACCACCATTCTCAACAGGACCTTTAAACTTCCTCGAAAACTACAATTGTGCTTCAATAAAATCTTTCTCTTATAACAGTGGTAATTCCATATGTAATCATTTAGGAGATTTTTGGCTGCAAGCAATGAAGAACCTTGAGTTAAACTAGCATAAGTAACAAAGCAGTGGCTCTCAAAGTGTGATTCTCCACACCAGCAGCATCAACATCACCTGAGAATATAAATGTAAATTTTGTAAATGTAGAAATGTAAATTTTATAGCCCCACCGTGGATTTACTAAATCATAAATTACAGGGATTGGACATAGAAATCTGCATTTTAACAAGCCCTCTATTTGATTCTGAGAAACTGCAATAAAAATAAGTTATTAATGAAAGAGCAAACTCCAAAATAGGGCAGACTCCAGTTTGTAAAATAATTTGTGGACATCTTTTGGCAAAAGTCTTGAAGTGAGTGTCGGAAAACAAAATTTAATTTGAAAAGTGAGTTGTTCACTTACAGAGCAAGCTGGTATTTTGGTAGGAAGGCTGTTTGCCTGCATGCATTGGTTTGTAAAGAGTTCTTTAGAAACAATGATTTTTTGTTTGGTTTGGTTTGTTTTATAACCTTATCTTCTTACAAAACAAAAACAAACAAACAGAAAAACCCTGAAACAAATAACTGTCAAGTTGACAAAATGGTCTTATTTCCCAAATTTAACAGTTAAGTCATATTGACTCAGGTGGTCTCAATTTTAATACTGCCTTTACTCATTCTTCACCTTTCAATAGAGGCTAGATTTCTATTTCCACGGGAGTACTTAATTGACCCTGTGGGATAGGTTTTGTAATTCTGGCAGGGTTAAGGTTAATGTTGAGGAACACAGCAATCAAAAATTCCTAAAATGTCTCTTATATATAGGGAAATTTCTCCTTGTGAATTTAAGGGTAAAGTGAGTAACTGAATGCTTGTTTTCCATGGGAAGTACCTTTATGGTTCATCTACGTTATTTTTTTTTCCTATCAGATTCCTACTTAATGGAAGGCCATTATTTTTTCAAGTATCATTTCTGCATAGTGTATCTACAAGTGTCAGTATCAGAAGGCTCTCTCTCTCCAGTGTACAGTAACTTAAATGGGAATATCTAGCTGTTTTATATGTAAAGCCAACAATTTTTTTTTGGTCCTATTTTCTGCGTTTGCTCAAAGGATCTTTTTCATTGTTCAGTGAGGAACTGGCAACATGGCAATCAGACTTTTTCCCATTTCAGTTTTTGCTTTTATATTAAATCTTCTATTTCTGGCTTAAGGCCATTCACTAAAAGCAAGGAGACAGCTGAGGTTGTGTCTATTTCAGGATCTACTCCTGATTACTGTCTAAAAGTTTTATAAAGACTATTCCTGATATTTCCAATGGACTTAAACTTCCTTTGCTTGCAGGACTATTTAGAGTCTGTATTAGTTTCCTGGAGCTACTGTAACAAATTACAATGAGTCTCATGTCTTAAAACAATAGAAATGTATTCTCTCACAGTTCTGAAGGCCAGAAGTTCAAAATCTATGTGTCAGCAGGGCCACATTTCCTCTGAGAACTCTAGCAGAGAATCCTTCTTTGCCTCTTCCAGGTTCTGGTGGCAGTCTGCATTCCTTAGCTTATGGCTGCTCTAGTCTCTGCCTCCATCTCCACGTGGTCTTTTCCTCTGTGTATCATATGTCCCTCTGCCTTTCCTTTACAAGAATACTTTTCCTTTGAATTAGGATCACCTGGATATATCAGGATGATCTCATTTGAAGATCTTTAATTATATCTGCAAAGACCTTTTTTTTAAATGGGGTTATTTTTTACAGTTTCTGGGTAGATACATCTTTTGGAAGACCACTATTCAACCCACTGTACAGTCAAAACAATTTTTACTGGAAAATGTTGGGGAAGATTTTCACAAATCTAGTTTATTGTCTTTTCTAAACCCTTCTGGTTTCCTGTGAAACTTGTGCTATTTTAGGCTCCTTCAGAGTCTTCCAGGTTTGCATTTTCCTTTTTTACATCTTAGGTTCTTACTAATATATGAGTCAATTCATATAAATTTGAGAACCTTGGATTGTGTGTTTTTCAAACAGTTCACATATTCCACTGTGAATTTCTTCCTTTTCTAAGATTCAGAAAGTCTTGGCAAGTGGTTTTATGCTCAAGCCAATATCTAGGTATAAAAGCAATTAAAAAGGGCTTACCTTCTTCAGAAAGAGCTGAAGCGCTAAAAGAGCTTGGAGCTATTGGTGATTTTCTGGGCAATCATAGAGGAAATTAGCTGGTCATAAAGAGGGTAGGAATAGAGGGAAATGGAAAACCATTCTTTAGAAGTAAGAAATAGTGAGATAAAACAGTTAGGGCCACCTTGTGGTTTCTGAAGACATAAAAATTATGGTTTAATTTTTGTCACTGTGTTTATTGGCTTTAGATGATGAATCATTTGAGAAAAAAATAGAATCATAATTTCTCTTGGAAGCTCCTTCATATCAATAAAAAAGTGTTGACCATTGGATGTTTTAGGTTTTGCCTACTTTTTTTCTAGGGTGCATTTTAAAATAATTTTTCATACTGAAATTTCCAGAACTTCAAATTATGAATTACCCTTTGTGAAATTATACTATCTAGAAAGATCTGGGCATGGAATAGAGTCACAGTGTAAATACATGTAATAAGCAAAAGTTGGGCCTAGAAGAAGTGCTGACTTAGTCTAAGATGAACCCATGAGAGTACGGCACATTGTTGGTAGAATATATTGCTTAAGCACCTCATGTCTCAGGTCTTCAACCTAATGGTTAGCCATCTCTAATGGCAGACATAACTATATACAATGTCCACCATACGGAATACTTCCACACGAAGTCTCTCTCTTAATCAGACCTTCAAAGCCTAAACAAGATAAAACTTCAAAATGCTCTCATATGGTTTTGTTTGGCGTCTCAGGGAAAAATCTGTTGTATAATGGTGTCAGTATGACAAACCCTTCTCAACTTATCAGCCAGGTGAGCAGTCTTGAGTGCAGACATACACATCAGTCTTACATCCACCCCTTCCAATAAAATCCTTCTTATAAAGCCACAACAGAATATGATGAGGACAAAGAGCAATGTTGTCTTAGACTGGGTTCTCTAGAGAAGCAAAACCAGTAAAGTGTATAAATATGTATATAGAGAGATTTATATCGAAGTAACAGCTCACGCAATTGTAGAGGCTGGAATGTACCAAATCCGTGGATTAGGATACAGGTTTCTGCTGATTCATGTAGCCACTAGGGCTGGTGAATCCAAGATTGGCAGGTCAGAAAGCAGCTGTCTTGCTCACAGGCTCTAAATATCAACAAATCCCAAGATTGGCAGGCAAAACAGCAAGGCTTCTGGTGATGCACATAGCTGCAGGAGCTGGCGAACCCAAGACCAGTAGGTCGGAGAGTAGGGCTCTGCTCACAGGCTGTGAAGATTCAGGAATCCCAGGATTGGCTGATAGGCTGATAGCTCAAGTCTCAAGAACCGGAGGTCAGCTGAACGGGAGGCATCCGTAGGATCCAGAGTGAGCAAAAAGCTAGAATGTCTGCTTATATTCGGATACAGGCCACGCTTCCGAGGAAACTGGTAATAGGAATCTCTCTTTCAACTGATTGGCTACTCAGAGCAGATCCCATCATGGGAATGATCACATATAACACTGAGAATCATGGCCCAGCCAAGTTGCTACACATTCTTAACCATCACAAGTGTTAACAAGGCAGAATTCCATCAAGGATAAGTGTTTTCAATTCTGATCAGATAATCACCAGATTCCAAAAGAGAGATCATCATTCTTAGGAGAAAAGACTTAACTCCATATCTGGGAGTTAACAAAAAGAAATCAGAGCTCAGACACAATGTAGAACTTTCCTACCTTGTCCTTGTGTTCAAGGAAAGCTCCAAACAGGAAACTCAAACCTCCGAACAGGAACATACTGTTCTACCAAGGTGAAGAAGTCTTGGTTAACAATGTTAAAACTGAGCATCTTGTTCTTGCATGGAAGCTGGGATCTGGCATTTTTGGCACTGGAGTTCGGTGGGTGGCATCTTGGGGCCTACGTGAGCCACTGGCATCAGGCCTGCAGCAACTGGGGCTGGGGACATGTCTTTCTGGACATACTTCATCCAAAAGGAAAGGTAAAAACCACTTGCCCAAAAGGTGAAAAGACTACCTCCCAGTCAGACAATGGATGCCTTGGACTCGTTTCATTGCTTTCAAAGTTCCTTCAAAAAGAGTTTTGAAGGGAATCCTGCTATAGGAGAATGTTTTTTTTCCCCCTCTTTGGGTCTTTATAACAAAATCCAAGAATAAAATGAAGAACATGGACAGATTATTGATTTAACATATACTGAACGTTATTATAAACCAGAAGATTTACCAGAAAATTACTTAAAAATTTTTACAGTTGGGCATCAGGCACCAGATGATGACAATATTTTTCAATTTAAATGTGCTGTTAATGGATTTTTCAAAGAAAATAGAGATAATGACAAATTTATTTGGGTCTACTGTACCCGTGACTTAAACAGGATTGGCTAGCTCATCTGCAGATATTTAATTGATGTAGAAGGCATGAGGCCAGATAATGCAATTGAATTGTTCAATAGGTGCCAGGGACATTGCATAGAAAGAAAAAAACTACATTGAAGACCTTCAGAATGGTCCCATCAAAAAGAATTGGGGTTCCACTGTATCCAGGTCAAGTGGTTTTGAAGAATCAACACACTTCAGGGAAACAGTCCATACCACTAATAAGTTTGTTCACAAAGGACCTATGTGTAATCTACATTGGACCCAAGATTACCCAACACCTTCTTCGCATTTCCACTCCCAGACCCAGGAATTGTAACAGTCAGTCAGGAAATTTCACAGAATCAGAATGTTTACCATAGAGGCCTTATTCCTCATCCTGGTCCCTCTGGACCAGGCTACTCACAAAGGAGACATTCTTGGACTGTAAAGCCAGATACCAGTCAAGCAGCCCAAAATAAAAGGTTACTTCCTAACCGAACTTACAACGGACAATGCTATGGATTCTATCCTATGGGGGACGGCTTGAGATACATGAATCTCTTCTAGAAATCTATCTGTAGCCCAGAGCTGGACTGAAGACAGCTGGAATGACTTAACTGGATCAGGTCAAATAAGGTTTATTATCTATTTTATTGTTCCTTTATGTGTTAAGGAGCCTTGGTGACACAGTGATTAAGTGCTATTGCTGTTAACCAAAAGTTCAGCAGTTTGAATCCACCAGCCCAGCCTTGGAAACACTACGGGGCAGTTCTACTCGTTCTATAGGGTCGCTATGAGTTGGAATCGACTTAGTAACAAGGGATTTGATTTGGTTTTATGTGTTAAAGATTAAGGAAAAATTATATTGGTATTTACCTCTTTACTGATAAATTTGCAGAAATTGTAAGAGTAAAGGAAAAATCTCCTGTAATTCCAGTCTTAAAATTTTTTTAAGGAAATATTTTGTAACTAATAAAATAATAAAGAATCCCCTTGCAAATAATAAAAAAAAAAAAAAAAAGGTAACACCTCCAGGATTGTTGACTTCTTCACAAAGAACACAAGAACAACCTGTTGATTATGCAAAGGTGAGTTTATCAAACTTACTACAAGGATGAACACCATCTTGACAGTTCTAGTCATGATTCGGGAAAATATGGGAAAGATATTTATTTACAGAGTTTTGATGTCTAAGCTAAAATAGTTTGAGGTTGTTCCTTTAGGTTGTTTATTCATTTAAAGCCTTAGCTTCCTGGCAAAGTTTTCTTGACAAACAGTTAAATTGTGTTGATACAGATGGCCTCAGTTCTCCAGTTCAAAGAATCTAACTCGTCTAGAAGCTATTAGGTTGTGCATATTTGGTAGTGGTATCTGTCATATATTCAATTTGATTTTGATCTCTCTGCTTAAATTAAAGGATTTAATTCTTGACACTTGAGAGTTTCGAACAGCGTATGTGATCTTATAATTCAGAGAATATTATCTGTAGCCTATTTTTTGTCATTCATTTTTCTCTTCCTCGTAGTCGCTCATTTGTTTTACCATATTTAATTACTCGCCACTCCTTTATACACCCACATTGCCTGGGTCTCATTTCCTTCCTTTGTCAGTCATACTTGATTTCATCCAGTTTTGTTTTATGGATGAGAGAAAAATTCAAACATTATACAATTCTATTTTGTTATTTCAACTGATGTCTATTTCCAGCCTTGAGTTAGGTTGCACAAAACTTTCTTCTGTTGATTTACCCAAGGGGAGGGATGCCAGGCTCCTAAAGGGGAAATGGGCAAATAGTCTCACATGCATAGTGATGTCACCTTTCTCATTTTTTTTTCTTTTATCAATTTTATTTTTAGAGTTAGGAAATATGATTTATTAATCCAGGACTGGCTATGTAATTTCAGGCTCAGGTCAAAATAAAAATGTGGGGGTCTTTATTAAGAATCTCAAGTTGGTGACAGCAGTGCATTAAACAGTATGGAAAGCTTCTGAGAGTGGATATTTATGTGACTGCACAGGTTGCAGAACCATGAAGCTAGCTCTGGATTAACTTTTTTTGGATAAAAAACACTAAGATTTATTTGATAATTCATTGATTTTTTTTCCTCCAATATATTAAATTTCAATTTATTTGTCTAGGAATCTAGTCAGGCTCAGCATTTCCCAACAATCACAGTGGTTCTTATTTCTTCTCTTTTTTTTTTTTTTCCCCTTATTGGAAACAAGACACTGTTCCACTCAGACTTCAATATGTATGTTAAATTGACATAAATTGATACAAATCATTATGTAATGTATGAAAGGGAACGTTTATTGTGTGTCTGCTGGACTGACATTATGTATTCTTTTCTAAGTATCAATTTTAATAACAAACTACAGAGGCAAATGAAGTTACCTGTTTTTCAGCAGTATACCATATTGGAATCATCCATCTTATACAGTCTCAGATACAAGAACACTGTCTTAGTTATCCAGTTCTTCTATAAAAGAAATACCGAAGTGGATGGCTTTAACAGAAATTTATTTTATCACAGTTTAGGAGGCTAGAAGTCCGAATTCAGGGTGCCAGCTCTAGAGGAAGACTTTCTCTCTCTGTTGACACTGGGGTTAGGTCACTGTCTCTTTTCATTTTCTGTTCTTGGATCCTTGGTGACCTTTATATGGCATGACATCTATCTTTCCCCATCTCTGCTTGTACATACTCTCTTGCTTGCTTAATCTGCTCTTTTTATATCTCAAAAGACATTGACTTAAAAACACCCTACATTAATACCATCTCATTATCAAACAAAACCCATTCCCAAATGGAATTATAACAACAGGTATAAAACTCAAACCAAACCCTTGCTGTCCAGTCAATTCTGACTCATAGTGACAGAGTAGAACAGCCCCATAGGATTTCCAAGGCTATAAATCTTTACAGAAGCAGCTTGCCACATCTTTCTCCTACCAAGTGGCTGGTGCATTCCAGTCACAAACTTTTTGGTTAGCAGCTGAGCCCTTAAACTCTGCTCCACCAGGGCTCCTTCAACAACAGGTATGGATGTTAAGATTTACAATACATATTTTGGGAGGACACAATTCAAACCATAAAAAACACTTTAGAGTGTACTCCTTGTCTTAGTCATCTAGTTCTGCCCTAAAAGAAATACCACAAGTGCATGGTTTTAACGAAGAGAAGTTTATTTCCTCACAGTCAAAGGAGGCTAAAAGTCCAAATTCAGGGCATCAGCTCCAGGCGAAGGCTTTTTCTCTCTGTCAACCTTCTCTTCAGTGTTCCCATGGACTACGAGCTTCTCTGCGTAGGGACCCCAGTCCAAAGGACACGCTCTGCTCCCAGCACTGCTTTCTTGATGGTATGAGGTCCCCATGTGTCTCTGCTCACTTCTCTCTTTTATATCTCAAAAGAGATTGCATTAAGACACTAATCTTGTCAACCTCATCAGTATAACCTCATCACAGTGATAGAATTTGTAACACATGAGGAGATCACATATAATCTTATCATAGTGGTAGACTTTACAACACATAAGGAAATCACATCAGATAGCACAATCATACAATACTGGGAATCTTGGCCTAGCGAAGTTGCTACACACATTTTCTGGGGGACACAATTCAATGCATGACACTCCTCTATCTATTCTCTATCAATGATATGGTTAGTAGAAATATTACCTGATCATTGGCATATGGATTTTGCTTATCTTTAGAGTATTGAGATAGATTATATTATACATATATACATATATATATATATACACACAAAAAAACCAAACCTGTTACCATTGAGTTGATTCTGACTCATAACTACCCTAGAGGACAGAGTAGAACTGCCCCACAGGGTTTCCAAGGAGCAGCTGCTGGATTGAAACTGCCAACCTTTTGGTTAGCATATATATATATATACACACACATGCATACATGTATATACATACATACATATATATGTATATACATACGTACACATATATATATATACATACGTACACACACACACATATATATATATGTATATATATATATATATATATACACGGAGCCCTGGTGTTACAGTGGTTAAGAGCTCAGCTGCTAACCTATAGGATTGCTATGGGTCGGAATCCACTCAACAGCAGCGGGTTAAGTTATAAGTCATGTGCCGCTTAACATCCATGATACAGTCTGTGAAATAGGGCATTATGTGATCTGGACATTGTGCAAACACCATATTATATACAGGCAGTCTCTGGGTTACAAATCTCCTACTTATATACAACCCATAATTATGAACAAACCCCTGTAAAGCCTATAATATTAAAAATTTGAGGTACATAACATTATATGCCTGGAAGTGCAGTTGCCTTGTATAAAAGAGACATGAAATACACGTGTTGCATGCAGGAGGCTGTTGTGTTTGCTATGTCCGGTTAAGTCTGCTGCATCCCGTTCTGCTATCGGGATTTCTGAATTTACGGGACCACGGATGTATATGGGGTTGGACATTGCCCAAAAGGACATTATGTGGTCATGACTGAATATATAGACATGTATTTATATTTATGTATATGTATATTATCTGTGTATGTATATTTATATAGCCAATTTCCTTGGTAGAGGAAGCATATGAAACATTTATTGTCATGATTATTTTGAAAACTTTAACACTTTTTAACAAAAACAAACAAAAATAACCAAACCAAACACGTTACCATTGAGTGACTTCTGACTCATAGCGACTCAATAGGATAGAGTAGAACTGCCCCATAGGGTTACCAAGGCTGTAATTTTTATGGAAGCCGATGGCCACCTCTTTCTCCCTCGGAGTGGCTGGTAGGTTGAAATCACCGACGTATCTCTTAGCTGTGGTTAGCAGCTGAGCACTTACACTTCAAAACCAGGGCTTCTACCACTTTTTAACAATGCTCAAGAATTTTCTTTGTCCAGATATTCTCTCTTTGTCTTAACTTTATATCATCTCCATTGGAGTATTCTAAATACTCCAGTCTAGTTAGCATCCTTTGACTAATCAAGAAAAATTTAATCATTGCCAAGACATTCTCTCAGAGGTTTCTTTTATCAGCATATAGTCGCTCCTTCAGGGACATCTTCCATTAATATAGCTTGAACTTATTCTCCATGGATATGAATACCAAGATATACTTCCCAACTTAGATATACATGTTTTCCTGTCTGGTAAAATACATTATTTTGAAAACTAAAGTTATTATCTTTCTAAGCAAAGCAGTTCTTAACCTGGATTGCCTGATTATGTTACTGGCAATGTTCTTACAACACCAACACTGATTTATATGGATACAATTAATACATAAAATATGCAATTAACATTTGCTTATTTTCATTGAAAGATGAAAAAATGTATTATGTAGGAATGATCTAAGACCAAAACATTTCTACTTCTTGTCTTTTCTGTAGCTTATTTCAATATATATCTATAGTGGAAGAATAACTTGATAGGACAACATTTTACCTGACTGATTTGGGGCTATTATCCTTTGATGCACATGTGTGTATGTGTGTGTGTGTGTGTGTGTGTGTGTGTGTGTGTGTGTTTAGCCCTAGAGAATTTTGAAATAGAAATAGTATGCATATAAATTGGCTCATGAAAGTTTTTGGACCAGGTTATAAACCTACATTTTCTTAATTTGCGTTATTGTTATCACTGGGCAAAGTAAAAGAGCATTGCTTAAAACAATGTTAAATTCAGTCACTGAATAGAATTAAAAAATGCAGTTTACAATTATTTTCTTCTTTAGCACAGTTTGTGAAAATTATGTAGAAATGTAAAAAATTCAATGGCAAGATTATCAAGTTTATTGGAAGAAAGATTGAATTATCATTCTAGCTCTTCAGTTTGATATCCACCTTTTTTACCTTCTAATTATGTGATATAAAAGTTATTAATTATAATTTCTTTTTTTTTAATTTTTTTTATTGTACTTTAGATGAAGGTTTACAGAACAAATAGTTTTTCATTAAACAGTACACATATTGTCTTATGACAGTGGTTAACAACCCCATGACATGTCAACACTCTCCCTTCTCAGCCTTGGGTTCCCTATTGCCAGCTTTCCTGTCCCCTCCTGCCTTCTAGTCCTTGTTGCTGGACTGCTGTGCCCCATTAGTCTTGTTTTGTTTTATGGGGCTGTCTAATCTTTGGCTGAAAGGTGAACCTCCGGAGTGACTTCACCACTGAGCTAAAAGGGTATCCAGAGGCCATACTCTCAGGGTTCCTCCATAATTATGATTTCTTACAATATTTAATTGTTTGGAAAATTCTTAAATATTTATTTAGAGTATTTAAGTAAATGTTGAGCCATCCATTCCATAAGTAGATATTCAACAGCTAAAATGTACTATTCTATATATATAATTTATTATTTTAATTTAAATATTAAATTATAATTTATATTATGGAATATAAATAAATTATAATTTATAAATCATTGATTTATTAAAAATATAACTATATATTTATATTTTAAATGCTTGGGCTGCATAAATAGAAGACTTCTTAAATGTGAGAATCTTGGGGAAGAGATAGGAATGTATGTTCTTGCCTAGCATGTAATATGTGTTGATTACTGATTGTATGATCTATGGTGCATTGCAATTTTTTTTTTTTTTCTGGAGAACTAGGAAAAGGTAAATGAGATACTATGCTGAACTTTTTTAAAACAAAAAGGAAGTGTTTTCTTCATGTCTGGAGATAGGTGTGCATGTGAGGGCACACACTTTTAAAGAAAGGGGAAAATTTAACAAAGAAACCCAAATACAAATAACACGTAATGCATTTTCAAAATATAAAATATTGTTTAACATAAAGTGCTTGATTCATAATTCAGAAATGAAAAAAAGCTTAGAAAACCTAGTTGCCTTTATTTTTGGTGAAAAAAAAAAAAATGAGACCACACTCCAACTGACATGTTCATTTATAACCTTTGTTTACCCCACCAAATAGTCATAAAATTTTGCTACAGAAATATTCACGTATTTGATTGTGGATGCTGTACCAAGGCCCCCTGGAATTTATATAATAAAAGAATATGCAGTATGTTATGCTTCCAAAATCTGAAAACTTCTAAATTTTGAACATATCTGATTCCAAGAGTTTTGGAAAGGGAATTATGAATAAATGTTTTAGCACACAAATATAAAATTGAATGTGTACCAAGAAAAACTGTGGTATGTAAAGAGTGACTGCCATTATGGTATAGAAATTTCTGCATGTAGAAATGTAATAATTTCTGCTGAACTTAGTAGTGTTTATTTTGTAAAGATGGTCAAAGTCTTAGAAGAAAATCATTAATTAGTTTAAACAACAGTGTGACAATGTGATAATGAGTGTTGGAGAATTAGGGAAAATAAAAAATATGTTTCAATTTATAATGTTTGCGTAAACAGAAAACCCGTAGCCATTAATTTTGGGAGTGCCTTTGGTGAAGGAGGCTGCGCTGTGTTCACAGTGCAAAGGCTCCCTCTAAAAAGGCACTCTGACAGCAGGCAGTTGGAGAGAGCAGAATACTCCAAAAGGCAGAGATGCAGAATGTATCGACTACCAGTAAAAGGAAGTTATTTTATCTTCCTCCATACAGTGAAATTATTGAGTGATGTGAAACCTGGGGTTTTACTGTAAGTAATACAGAGAGAAAGCAGCTATAAGTAACCAGCATCTAGTAGGACCCCAGGAGAGAGAATATATGCCAAACCTGGGGATCAAAGCTTGACTAAAAAATCATTTCACAGCATGGAGAAAGTCAGAATGGAAAGATCCATGGTAATTAACCACAAGCTACTTAAAATATACCCGAAATTCAAAAATTTCACATCATGGGGAAATTGAGGTTTGCTAGTTTCTGAAAGATTGCATGAAAATACACAGATATAGAAATGTGATAAGAATAAATTTACAAAAGGTAGCTATACAGGAAATCATGTATTGTGGATTGAATTGTGTCCCCCAAAAATACGCGTCAACTTGGTATGGCCATGATTCTCAGTATTGTGTGATTGTCCTCCATTTTGTGATTTTCTTATGTGTTATAAATCATAATCTCTGCCTGTGGTTAAACAGGATTAGGGTGGGATATAACACCCTTGCTCAGGTCATATCCCTGATCCTATGTAAAGGGAGTTTCCTTGGGGTGTGGCCTGCACCACCTTTTATCTTCAAGAGATAAAAGGAAAGGGAAGAAAGCAGAGAGTTGAGGACCTCATACCTCCAAGAAAGCAGTGCTGGGTGCAGAGTGCATCCTTTGGACCCAGAGTTCCCGTGCGGAGAAGCTCCTGGTCCAGGGGAAGATTGAAGAGAAGGACCTTCCTACAGAGCCAACAGATAGAGAAAGCCTTCCCCTCGAACTGACACCCTGAACTTGGACTTCTATCCTACTAACCTGTGAGAAAATAAATTTCTCTTTGTTAAAACCATTCACTTGTGGTATTGCTGTTATAGCAGCACTAGCTGACTAAGACACCATAATTTTTATTTGGAGTCATTAATTCATAACATACATATATATATATACTAGTATTTATACCCAAGGTATCATATATTTAAAATCATTTTTTCTCCTTTTTATCTACTTGCCATAAAAAACTGAAGGATTTGAATTAGCATTTTTAATATAATTCTATTGTATTTTTAAAGGAAATCTAATCTCTACTCATCTGCTTGCCAGTGCTGCTCAAAGACGTATCCTTAAATAAATTTGCAAAGCACAAAACACACTCTCTTAGGATGAAAGTTATATTAGATAGTTTTTTAAAAGTGGATATGCATATGTTATAAAGGAAAAAAAACACGGAGTGATTTGCTAACATCATAATGGTAGTGATTTTTAGGGCAAGAAAAAGGTACTTGCATAGATATTAATATTCTTTCTCCAGAGAAGTATTACCTGGTTCTTCAGTAGTTTGCAACACTATGAACTTGGTTTTCATTTGCTTTCTGGTAATTACATTTTTAGGTGTAACATCTTTAACAAAAGCAGGACACTTGCTAACCGTATAAGCCCTCCGGGACCTGTGGTGGGGGAGGGGAAGGAACAGTATATTGAAGGTAAATAGAGCTGCCACGGAGGAAAGATTAAGTGGAATGAGTTGTGGAAAAACTAACTCTCTCCTTCCACATCTAACATCCACAAACAGACATGTTAATCTGAAAACTGATTCCAATCTAAAATAGAAGTTTTTAGTAAATATATATTATGTCTCATTTATAGGAGAATAGAAAATAGAGGAGAGTTCCCACCTCAAATCTCCAACATACTAAGTGAAATGATTGTTGATTTTTTGTTGGTAAATAATTCTAATATTTTTTTCTGATAAGATCCTAAAACTAAGATTTTTTTATAAGAATATTTTAAAGTTGAATCGAATTATGTTCATTTTTTAGCTGCCTATGGGTATGAAATAACTTTAGAAAAAAGGGACTGTGTTTGTGGCGTGTATGAACACTCAAAATCATTTTTTTTAAAAAGTAATACAAATGGGATGAATACTATTCACATTATATGGGATATGATCCTATTTATTTTTAAAATAGGGTGCATTTATTGTGATGATGCTCTATTACAACATTTTACGCTGTGACTATGAATGATTTATGTAGAGATATTTTTAAGTATGGAAAACTGGTTAGATTTTAGACTAATTATATAAATTTTTTTGTAAAGTTTTAGATTTTTGGAAATATCAGTGTAATTCTTTGGATACAGGCTTTTATTCACTAATAACATTGTTTTATTTAAAAATGTTTCATGGATTTATTCTTGATTTGTAATTAGAGCTTATATACTCAGAAATTTTCTTATTACATCATTATATACATTTTATTATTGCTGTTTTACTCTTTTTTTTGGAATTTTATATACGGTGAAATGTACAGATTAGTGTACAGTTCTATTAATTTGACAAATACAACTATAAAACAATATCCAATCAATACATAATATTTCCATCATGCTAGAAAGTTCCCTTGTGTTCCCTGCACAGTTCGATTCCACCAGATGCTCCTTGGAAACCCTGTGGGGCAGTTCTACTCTGTCCCATAGGGTTGCTATGAGTCGGAGCTAACTCAATGGCACCTAACAAAAACAACAACCTTTAGGCAACCAGTGTGATTTCTAGCACAATAGGGAAGTTTTGTCTGTTGTTGAATTTCTTATTTATGGAATCATAAATACATATTCATTTGTAACCAACTTCTTTTGCTTTATTTAATGCTTTTGAGATTCATGTTGTTCTGTGTATCAATACTTTTTTTAATTTCTGAGTGGTATTCAATTGTGTAAATACTCCACAATATTTTATTTTTTATGATTTTTTAATTTTTTTTTTTACTGTGGACATTTGAGTTATAAACATGCTGAAACACTATTTGTGAAGTTGTTTTTGTGCGCATATGTTTTTTATTCCTCTTGGAGAAATACTTAAGACTAAATTGTTGGGTTATAAGATAAGTGCTTATTCAACATTATATTAAACGGGCAAAGAGTTTTGCAAAGTAGTTTTTCCATTTGCCATTCCCACTAGTAGTATGAAAGAGTTCCAGTTGTTCTGCATCCTTATCAAAATTTGCCCTTGTCAATCTTTATAATTTTAGATATTGCAGGGGATGGGTACTCGTACCTCATGTGATTTTAAATTACATTTCCCTGACTACTAAGGATGCTGAGTATTTTTTTGGACTTAAGAGATTTTCATGTATTTTCTTTATGAAATGCCTGTTGAAGATTTTTGCCCATTTTTTAATTTTTTTCTATAGTTTTCCATCTCACTGTTGATCTACAGGGGTTTTTTAAAAAATATATTCTAGATACAAGTTCTTTGTCATGCATATATATTTCAAACTTTTTTTAAATCCAAGTTTTTTATTTACCTGTATTTATTGTCATAATGGGTTTTTTTTTTGAAAAACAGAAATATTTAATTTTAATGAATTCCGCTTAATTTTTTTTCTTTCATGGTAGTGATTTTTGAGGATAGTCTAAGAAATCTTGCCTACTCCAAGGTACTAAAGTATCCTCCTAGGTTTTCTCCCCAAAATTCAACTTTTTAAATGCTTATCTAGTTGTTCCAGGTTCAAAATCTTTCTTTTGCCTACTTTCAAAATCATGCTGATTGTATACATAAGAGGTCTGTTTCCTGATGTTCTATTCTGTTTCATTAATCTAGTCATCTAGCTTTATAATAAATTTTAAAATAAGGTAATATAAATTCCCTACTTTGATCTTCAAGTTTTTTTCAGATACAACTTTTTTGTGATGATAGAAATGTTCTATATCTGCACTTTTCTAGATGAAAATAACTAGCCAATTGTAGATACTGATGATTTGATATATGGCTAAAACAACTGAGGAACAAATGTTATTATATTTTTAAATTTAATTTTTAAAATTTATAATAGATGCTTTTTTTTAGCAGTTTTAGGTTTACAGAAATATTTTGCAGAAGGTACAGAGTTCCCATATTTCTTCTCTCCCCCCTGCACACTGTTTCTCCTATTATTAACATCTCTCTTTTATGTGATATATTTGTTACAATTGATGAATCATGTACAGGTACATTATTATTAACTAAAGTACATGGTTTACATTAGGGTACACTCTCTGTGTTGTCTAATGCTATGGATTTTGACAAATGCGTAATGTCTATGTCCACCATTACAGTATCATAGAAAATAGTTGTAGCCCTAAAACTGCTTTATGCTACATCTGTTCAACCCTGTTCCCTCCACCTGAACATCTGGCAATCTCTCATCTCTTTACTGTCTCTATACTTTTACGTTTTCAAGAAAGTCAGATCGTTGGAACTATAGAGCATGTAGCTTTTTCACATTGACTTCTTTCACTTAGCAATATGCATTTAAAGTTCCTCCATGCCTTTTTGTAGCTCGGTTATTAATGCTCTGTTGTACTACAGTTTGTTTATTCATTCACCTGTTGAAGGACATCTTAGATGCTTCCAATTTTTGGCAATTATGAATAAAGTTGATATAAACATTTGTGTGCAGGTTTTTGTGTGGGCATAACGTTTTCAATTCTTTTGGTCAAATACCTAGATGTGGGGTTACTGAATGGAGTTATAAACCTACGTTTAGGTTTGTAAGAAACCGCAATATTGTCTTCCCAAGTGGCAGTACCGTTTTGCATTCTGACCAGCAATGAATGAGAGTCGTGTTGCTTCACATCCTTACCAGCATTTGGTATGATCAGTGTTTTGGAATTTAGCCGTTCTAATACATGATGGTTAAGTGGTTAAAGCACTCAGCTGCTAACTGAAAGATCGATGGATCAAACACACCAGCAGAGATCTCCAAGGGAGAAAGATGTGACAGTCTACTTCCTCAAAGATTATAGCCTTGGAAACTCTATGGGGCAGTTCTACTCTGTTCTATAAAGCTGCTAAGAGTCGAAATCAACTCAACGGCAGTGGGTTCGGTTTTTTGGTTTAATGACGTATGAGGAGCCCTGGTGGCACGGTGGTTAAAGCACTCAGCTGCTGATTGATAGGTCAGCTTGAACTCACCAGGAGAAAGATGTGGCAGTTTGTTTCTGTAAAGATTTACAACCTTGGAAACCCTATGGGGCAGTTCTACTCTGTCCTGTAGGGTTGCTATGAGTTAGAACTGACTCGACAGCAGCAGGTTTGATTTGGTTTTGGATAATGACATGATATAAGCATGTTTTCATATATTTATTTGCCATCTATCTACCTTCTTGATGAGGTGTCTGTTCAGATCTTTTCCCGATTTCGTAACTGGGTTGTTTATTTTCTTATTTTTGAGTTCTAAGTATTCTTTGTACATTTTGGATACACGTCCTTCATCAGGTATGTGTTTTGAAAATAGTTTTCCCCATCTGTGGCTTGTCTTTTCATTCATTTTATAGTGTCTTTCACATAACGAAAGTTTTTAAATGTACTGCAGTCCAACTTATCAATTTTTTTTTAATGGATTGTGTTCTTGGTGTTATATCTAAAATATCATTGCCAAATCCAATATCATGTGGAATTTCTCCTATTTTGTCTTCTAAAAGTAGTATAGTTTCTCATTTTACATTTAGAGAAGTGATCCATTTTAGTCTTTTTTTTTGTAAAAGATGTAAGCTCTGTGTCTAGACAGTTTTTTTTACATGTGAATCCCCAGTTGTTCCAGTGCCATTTTTTCAAAATACTAACCTTTCTCCATTGAATTGCTTTTGCTTCTTTGTCAACGATCAGTTGACTATATTTGTGTGGATCTGTTGCAGGGTTCTCTATTCCTTCCCTTGATCTATTTGTCTATTTCTTTGCCAATAACATACTGCATTGATCACTGTAGTTTTATAACAGTAAGTCTTGAGATTGGGTAGTGGCAGTCCTCCAACTCTGTCCTTCATTATTATGTTGGCTACACTGGGTGTTTTGCCTTTCCATTTAAAATTTGGAATCAGTTTGCTGATATTCACAAAGTAACTTGCTGGAACTTTACTGGGATTGCATTGAATCTATAGATCAAGCTGGGAAGAACTGACATCTTAATAAAACTGAGTTTTCCTATTGATGAACATAGGATATCTCTCCATTTATTTAAATCTTCTTTGATTCCTTTTATCAGAGTTTTGTAGTTTTCATCACATAGATCTTATACATATTTTGTTCAATTTATATCTAAGTACGTCAGTTATTTAGTGCTAATGTAATTAGTGTTGTGTTTTTAATTTAAAATTTTAGTTATTTAATGCTAGTATATAGGGAAGAAGTTGGCCTTTCTATGTTAGTCTTATGTCCTGGAATCTTTTTATAATTACTTTTTAGTTCCAGGAGATTTTAATTTTTATTCTTTGGGGTTTTCTACATAGACCATCTGTGAAAGAGACAACTTTATTTCTTAATTCCCAATCTGTATGTCTTTAATTCCTTTTCTTGTTTATTGCTTTAGCTAGGACTTCTGGTAGGATGTTTAGTAGATTTGGTGATGTCCTTTATTGAGTTGAGGAAGTTCTCCACTCTTCTTAGTTTTCTGAGAATTTTATCATGAACAGCTATTGGATTTTGTCAAATATTTTTTTCTGCATCTATTGATATGATCATATGATATTTTAAATATATTTCCCCCCTTCCCGTGGAAGATACAGGAGAGTATTTTTCTTGGCCCTTAACCATAAAAATCGTTGGGGTTCCTGGTGGCAAAACACACACAACTGTGGAAATCCCCTAATACTGTGGCCCTCTAGGAGTTTCTCATTACCACACTACTCTACCATGTAAGTGCTTCTGCCAATTTATGGCTTTAATAGCTTCTGCTCCAGGTAAGCTGATCTCAGCTGTGATTCTCTATATTCTCATGTCTCTCCAGACTTTAGGGTAGCAGTTTTTCCTGTGACCTCAGTTCTCTTATGGATCCAAGAAAGGTCATTAATGTTCATTTTCTCTTCTTTTTTTCTCGTTATAAGTACTGGAATAATGACTGCTAAGCTTTTTACAAGTCAGAGCTAAACTGAACGAGTCATATCTGAAGCATTAATTCTGTTTACTTTTTGTTTCATGTCAATGGCAATGTGTTGTTGTTTGGTCTTCCCAAATGCTTGCAATATTTTTTATGGAACCTGGACATCATTTCATCTCTATGGGGCAGTTCTACTCTGTCCTATAGGGTCACTATGAGTTGGAATCAACTCGACGGCAATGGGTTTGGGACATCATTTCTAGACAATAGAAACAAGTGACTAAACCTTATGCTTGCAGATGTGTCCACGCTTACTTCTGCTAGACCTTCAGTATGGTAATTTAAATTAATCGACACAGGGATTTTTCTGAGTTGAATGTGTGTATTTGTGTGTGTGTGTGTGTGTGCCTATAGTTAGACTCAATGCATCACCACCTCCAGATTCCTCAAGGGATATCTTGTGATTAAGGTGGGGGCTGTTTTGACACAGTGCTTTATTCAATATCTGCTCCATCCTCAATTTTAGGTTTTTGTCTTAGTCTCTTAGTGCTGCTGTCACAGAAATACCACAGATGAGTGGCTTTCATGGACAAAAATTTATTTTCTCACAATTCAGGAGGCTAGAAGTTTGAATTCAGGGCATTGGTTCCAGGCAAAGTCTCTGTCTCTTTCTCGCACGCAGTTCTGGAGGAGGTCCTTGTCTCTTTTCAGCTTCTGTTCCTAGGTTCCTTGGCAATATGCATGTGGCATGGCCTCTATCTTCTCCCATCTGTGCTTCCTCACTTCTATGCCTAATCTGCTCTTTTTTATATTTCAAAGGTGATTGGGTTTAAGACCCACTGCTATGGTCTCATTAACATAACAAAAGATAATGTATTCCCTAATGAGATTATATACACGATTATAAGGGATGTTGTGGATTAAACTGTGTCCCCCCAAAATATGTGTCAACTTGGTTAGGCCATGATTCCCAGTATTGTGTGGTTGTCCTCCATTTTGTGATTGATTGTAAATCCTAATCTCTGCCGTGGTTAACAGGGCAAGATTAGATTATGTTAAAGAGGATTAGGGTGGGATGTAACACCCTTACCCAGGTCACATCCCTGATCCAATGTAAAGGGAGTTTCCCTGAGGTGTAGCCTGCACTACCTTTTATCTTACAAGAGATAAAAGGAAAGGGAAGCGAGCAGAGAGTTGAGGGACCTCATATCACCAAGAAAGAAGCACCTGGAGCAGAGTGCATCCTTTGGACCCAGGGTTCCTATAGAGAGAAGCTCCTAGTCCAGGGGAAGATTAAAGAGAAGGATCTTCCTCCAGAACCAACAGAGAGAGAAAGCCTTCTCCTGGAGCTGAAACCCTGAATATGGACTCCTAGTCTACTAGACTGTGAGAGAATAAACTTGTTTGTTAAAGCCATCAATTTGTGGTATTTCTGTTATAGCAGCACTAGATAACTAAGACAGGCGGCCATATTTCAACACATATTTGGGGGGAGGATGTAATTTAATCCATAATATTCCACACTTTGACCACCCAAAATTCATATCCTTCCCACATGCAAAATACATTAACCCTATCATATCATTTTATATCATTTCTTATCCCAATACAGCATAAACTCTATGTCCAAAATATCTTCTCAATCATCTGAATCAAATATGGGTAAGACTAGGTGTGTGCTCCACTCTGGGGCAAAATTCCTTTCCATCTTTGAACCTGTGAAAACTAGAATACAAGTTATCTGCTTCCAAAGTACAACGGTAGAACAGGCACATAGTAGACATTTACATTACAAATGGGAGAAATTGGAGGGAAAGAAGAGTTCACTGGCATCAAGCAAGTGCAAAATCCAGCAGAACAAATTACATTTGCTTTTTAGGCTTGAAAATAATCCTGTTTTCCAGGACCATCTGGACAGTGGTCTCATCTTCCAGACTCTCTGTGTTGGCCACGCTCTCCAGATTTTTGGTAGGGGCCCTTTGGCCTTGGGTATCAACTCTGCCTTCCAGACCTGCTGGACAGCAACTCTGCTCCCTAAGCTTTGGGGAGGCCTCATTCTCCTAGTCCATCTGAGTGTCGACTCTACTGCCTCGGCCCCTGGCAGCTTCATTCTCTTGGCTCTTGGGCTTGGCAGCCCCTGCCCCTCAGCTTTGGGTAGTGATCCCATCTTCTTGGTTCACATGAATAACAGCCCCACACTCTGGAACCAAGGTGGTGGAGATCTGACTGAAACCTAGAAGGCGATTTTTCCACCTTTTGAAACAGAGGTGGTGGTCCCACATTTTGAAATGGAGGCAGTCATGCCTGCCATGGTCCCTCCAGCAGGTCTGTTGATCTCCAAACTATTCCCAGGATGGTGCCTTTCTTTTCTTGGAAGACAACAGATACTTGCAACCAAGTCATTCCATTGGCCCATTTTGGGCCTGTGGAATTTCAGGAGTCAGGCAGTGTTCCTTTATTTTGTTTGTCCTTTTCTGTTGTGGTGGTTGAATAGATCCATCAATCACAGGCTTAATCTCTTAAACAAAATACTGAGTAGCCACGCCCTTGGTGAAAGTTTCTCTAAGACACATTTCCTCAGTTTGTACAATAGAATTTTCCAAGTCTTTGAGTTCTTGTTTTCATTTTGCATAGTTCATTTTTCAGTCTATCTCTTTCTTCCTGCATTTTACTAAGCAGCAAGGAGAAACCAGTTGACCCCTTTAAGACCTCACTTAGAAATCTCCTCAGTCAAATATCCAAATTAATCACCTATAAAGTTCTTCCTTCCACCAAGTATTTGAACATAATTCAGACATATTCATTACTGCTGCATAAAATAGATCACTTTTCCTATAGTGTCCAATCACATGTTCATCTTCCTTTGAAAGCCTCACCATAAACACATTTAATATCCACATCTTTAGTAACATTCTGTTCATGGCAATAGAAGCTTTCCCCACAGAATTCCTCATTTTTTTTTTTTCATGAATCTTTATCAGAATTGCTCTTAATGTCCATAATTCTACCAGCAATCTCTTAAAAGCAAAGTTTGTTGTACTGTGGTGCTTGCATGTTACTGTGATACTAGAAACTTGGCCACCAGTATTTCATATACCAGCAGGGTCACACTTGGTAGACAGGTTTCAGCTGAACTGCCATACTAAGATAGACTAGGAAGAAGGACCTGGAAGTCTGCTTCTGAAAAAAGTTGGCCAGTTAAAACCTTACGGATAGCAGCAGAACGTTGTCTGATATAGTGCCAGAAGAAGAGCCCCTCAGGTTGGAAGGCAAGAGGTTATTAAAAAGACAGGAAAGAAAGAAACAACCAAAATGGACGTCAGAAGTGACTCTGAAAGTTGCTCTTGAACATAGAATAGCTAAAGCAAAAAGAAACAATGATGAAGTAAAAGAGCTGAACAGAAGATTTCAAAGGATTCCTCAAGAAGATAAAGTATTAAAATGAAACGTGCAAAGATCTGGAGTTAGAAAACCAAAGGGAAGAACATGCTCATCATTTCTCAGGCTGAAAGAACTGAAGAGAAGGTTCAAGCCTTGAGTTGCAATATTGAAGTATTCTACTGGGAAGATATAAAAAGATGCAGGAAACATCAAAAGAAGATGGAGGAAATACACAGAATCGCTTTACCAAAAAGAATTGGTCGAAGTTCAACCATTTCAAGAGGCAGCGTATGATCGAAAACCGACAATATTGAAGGAAGAGGGCCAAGCTGCACTGAAGGCACTGGCAAAAAACAAGCCTTCAAGAACTGACAGAATACCAATTGAGACGTTTCAACAAATGAGTGCAGCATTGGAAGCACTCACTCGTCTACACCAAGAAATTTGGAAGACAGCTACCTGGCCCACTGACTGGAAGAGATCCATATTTGTGCCCATTCCACAGAAAGATAATCAACAGAATGTGGAAATTACTGAACAACGTCATTAATATCACATGCAAGTAAAATTTTGCTGAAGATTACTCAAAAGCAGTTGCAGCGGTACATCGACAGGTAACTGACAGAAATTCAAGCCAGATTTCGAAGAGGATGTGGAACCAGGCATATCATTGCTGATGTCAAATGGATCCTGGCCGAAAGCACAGAATACTATGCAAAGGTGTTCAACTATGTGGATCATAACAAATTATGGATAACATTGTGAAGAATGGAAATTCCAGAACACTTAATTGTGCTCATGAAAAACCTGTATTTGGAACAAGACATAGTCATTCAAACAGAACAAGGGGATACTGCATGGTTTAAAGTCAAGAAAGGTGTGCATCAGGGCTGTATCCTTTTACCATACTCATTCAATCTGTATGCTGAGCAAATAATTCCAGAAGCTGTACTATATGAAGAAGAAAAGGGCATCAAGCTTGGAGGAAGACTCATTAACAACCTCGTTATGCAGTTGACAGAACTTTGCTTGCTGAAAGTGAAGAGGACTAGAAACACTGATGAAGATCAAAGACCACAGCCTTCAGTATGAATTACACCTTAACATAAAGAAAACAAAAATCCTTACAACTGGACTAATACGCAACATCATGATAAACAGAGAAAAGATTGAAGTTGTCAAGGATTTCATTTTACTTAGATCCATAGTCAACAACCATGGAAGCAGCAGTCAAGAAATCAAAAGATGCATTGCATTGGACAAACCTGCTGCAAAAGATCTCTTTAAAGTGTTAAAAAGCAAAGACGTCACTTTAAGGACTAAGGTGCACCTGACCCTAGCCATGGTGTTTTTAATCGCCTCATATGCGTATGAAAGCCAGACGATGAATAAGGAAGAAGGAAGAACTGATGCCTTTGAATTATAGATGTAATTGAAACACAAGTTCATACAAATGGAGAGACAAATAAACATATATATATATATATATGCAGCACTTTTGGCGCAGTGGTTTAAGTGATAGACTGCTAACTGAATGGTTGACAATTCAAAACCACCTGCAGCTTCATGGGAGAAAGATATGAAGATATGGCAGTCTGCTTCCGTAGAGATTTACGGTCTTGCAACCCTATGGGGTCGCTGTGAGTTGGAACTGACTTGATGGTGGGGTGTATATATATATATATATATATGTGTGTGTGTGTGTGTGTGTATGTTATGTTTTGCAAATAAGATCTAGCTTCTGATAAAATTTTGATTGTGTTATTCATGCAACAATCAAACAGGTCAATTTGTAAATATGAATAGAATTCCAGTAATTTTTGAGTCCTCTCTCTGTAGGTCAGATAAGCACGGTTATTCAGCAGACAATTTTATGGAAACTGAACATTACATGTGTATAATTTTATGAATTTATCTGCATTTTATTTTGATGTCTAACTGGCTCTAGATCAACTTTGGGCTTGCAATAAAAATGGTGTTGAAAAATGAAGAGAAATACACATTTATAAAGATATGTTGCAGACAAGTAAGTAAGAATATTGTTTTCTTTGACTTTGGGTTACTCAAATATTTCTATTACAAGATGTGAGTATAGCAAATGTGGAACTAATTTCTTACTCCTGTACTTACTATGCTTATGTTTCCTTTGCCTCTAGATGCATCAATTTCTAATTCCAATAAGAGATTACAAGGAAGAGCCTGGAACAATATTCATAAATCTCATTTCTGCTGCTGTAAAGTTGGGATGAATAAAGTTATTATTATTACTATATTTCACATTCTTATGAAATATCTTTAGTGCCTGGGAAAATTTCTCAAAGTTCAGAAGCAATCTGGGTCAATGTTTTATAGCAGTTTCTGAGACTTTTCTGCTTATATCAACATTTTTAATTTCCTAAATTCGTATACAGGCTTTCTTCATTAGAGTCAAGAAAAATCTCTTTCGATTCCCTTCATTTTTACATGTAGATAGATTTTAATTTAATCTGTCTGCAAGGCTGTGATACTTTCTGTAAGATCTCCTTTGATTCTTCACGCCAGTTTGTCAGCTGGTGATTCCCTACTGCTACACTTGGATTGCAATCTTTAAACCATTATTTGAGTGTAGAGTTCTATTTTAACCTGCCACTGTCATTCTTCATGAAATCTTTAAATGAAATATTGACACTTTCCATATTCATTTAAAATCTTATATGCATCCTCTGCAGTTCTAATTTTTGCATGAAATAAGTTCGAACATAGGGATATATAATTTTATAGATCATTCTTATCAGTTTGAGATTTCCCTGGCAAGCTATTAATCTTTGAAATATTTTGCCCAATTCTATGATGTACTGTCAGAGAAGAAGTGGGATTCATTACTTCTAAATTCATTTGAGCAGAAACAGAACATTATTATAGACATTTATCATTTTCCACACACTCAAAAATTCTGGTAAATGAAGTGCATCTGGATCTTCTATTGGGCCATGACAATTAGTACCTAAACAACATATGTGTCAAGTATCATTCATCAGACTTGATTACCAAATAATATACTTGTTTTATCTTTATGATATTTATACCTGTGAAAAACTTTACCAACTTCAGTACTTAAAGTCTCCTTTCAAATACTGAGAGAATTTTTGAGGAATTAAGTATGTGATTGGGATATTATTGATAGTAGTTTAAAATATGCAAATCAGTAACTATTTATTTAACTTGATGGATTTTACTGAAATAGTTACCAAGAAGATTTAATGAGAAAAATGTGTTAATTGCTTTATAGAATGTAAATTACATGTTTATGGGGATATTTCAGTTTTCTCACCTCCTAATTGCCCACACCAAGTTGTTGGTAATTGCCTTTGAGTTGGCTCCAGCTCTTGATGACCTTGTGTATAAAGTAGCAAAATGATGCCCTGTCCTATGCAACCTTGTAAAGTACTTTCTATTTCTCATATCATGTATCATTAAAATAAATCCTGAAAATTCAGGATTTAACACATAGAAAGTAGGAATATGCAATTTACTGTTAATCTTTTTTGATTAGTTGATAAGTTTATAATGTGCATCATTTGTTAAATAAATTAAGGGAAAGATGACAATTTCATTTTAATAACCAGTTAAACCTAATATGAAAGATTTGACTTAACTGCAAATACTTTCTAACGAACGGTCACATGAAAGTTTTAAATCACTAGGCCATTTGCTAAGAAATAAAAGTTATAAAATGACACGGAGAAAAATTTTTGTCAAATAAACAAGCTTAGTAATTTAAAGCAATCACATTTGCCATTTAAAAAGTTCAAAGTGTGAGGAAATTAATCAATAAATACTATTGAATTATACAGTTTTCTTTTAGAACTGGTTAAAGCTGTTTAAAATCATGTACTAGGACAAATCTGTTTAGCTACTATATTCAGACCTTAATTATAGACACTATTGATAGCCTTTGACATGTACAATTTCATTAAAAACCAGTCAAATGAAATATAATTAATATAATTTAAAGAAACTAAAAATTTTAAAATATAAAGTAATGATTTTAGTTCTAATTTAAAACAATTCTGAGAATCATATGGTTACTTGAATTCAGAGAATTCAAATAATTTAGAGTAATTACATAACATGAGCATTTTAGGATCTGTAACTGAAAAGTAAAAGAAGGAAAAAGTTAGATCCATTTCTAATACTAGAATATGTGTTTTACAGCAAATGTCTTTTAGATCCAAAATAATAGTTTTTCCTCTCAATGTGTATATACATTGTCGTATAGATACAGAGACAGTATCATTAACCATTATTTATATACATATAATGTAAATTATCTTAAACATAATGTACAAATGTTTCTTTGCATTAATGAGTGGTTATAACAAGTTCTTAAAGATAAATAGAGACTTTTTTACTACTAATAATACTCTACGATAATTTTTTCTGCTAATTTAAAAATTGTAAAAAAGTTCATTCAAAAATCATTATTCCTAGTAGGTCCATATCTTGTAGAGAAAGAAACATAGCATATGTAAACAAAAAAACATATAATTATAAAATATTAGGACAGAGTAAAGACCAAACATATTAGTCATATCAATAAATTTCCATGGACTTAATGCACCTAATAAAAGGAAAGGCTTTTCAATTTGGCATGCAAACTACGTGCTATATATAAGGCAGAGCTGAATCAAAATTAGAGAGTTTAAAAATAAAAAGATGAACAAAGACAAATCAAGGAGGTAGGGACACAGAGAGAAAATAACCTTCTCAGTTCATTATTCAATCTTCAGAGTAAAAAAGGATGCTGAAAACAGAACCCTTTTAATGCTTCAAGGCACAATTCAAAATGAAAATGTAATATTTATTTTTATGTACTAAATAACAGCAAAAAACATTATGAAGCAAAAGCCCTAGAAATTCAAGAGTATCTATGTAGATAAAAACACATTAATAATAGGATAATTTTATAAATTACATAAGATAGATCAACTGAACAAGAAGTAAGGAGAAAGAACTCCAAAACAATCAACTGAGTAAATCATATTGATATATTTTTAATGCCACATCCTGATGATTATGAATACCCCTTTTTCAGTGCCCATGATGCATTTACAAGAAAACATCAGCAATTTTCCATGAAGTAAAAATATTACGAACTACACTCTCTGATCACAATGCAATACATCTAGAAATTACTAACAGAAACAAAAGGCAAAATACCTTTCTGCAGGAAAATTTAATAAAAAATAGACACATATATTTCTATGTGGTTTTATCTCCATGTATAGATTGGTGTAGCCATGACAGCAATCAAGATACAAATCCCAACAACATTCTTTACTGAAATGGAAAAACTAATCATCACCTTTATATGGAAAGGAAAAAGGCCCTGAATAGCCAAAGCAATATTTAAGAAGAACAAAGCAGGAGACGTCACACTTGCCAATCTCATACCATACAGCCACAGCAGTCAAAACAGACTGGTACTGGTTCAATGATGTGCAGTATCTCCGAGGTATGCCAGTGCATTACTAGTTAAACTTTGGTACATCTATACAATGGATTACTCCCCAGGAATAAAAGGGACCAAGCAACTGATAAATATAACAACAGGACTAAATCTCAAGGGCATTTTCTTTAGTGAAAAAAAGAGTCAATCTCAAAAAGTTACATTCCATTTATATAACATTCTCAGAACGGTAAAAGTGTGGCAAGGAAAACAAATTAATGATTTCTAAAGGAGAGGGCTGGGGTGCACCTGTAAAGGGGAAGCATGAGGGAGTTCCCTTGTAGTGTTGCGACGGTTGTGTATCTTGATACAGGTATGTGCCACATAGCATCCGTTCGGGCAACGTCAGATCCCAAACTTGTCCATGGTCCCAGAAGTTTATAATAGAGTTCATAAATCCTGATTGGAGAACAGGATATAGCGGATATACTTTGCTAAGAACTGTAGATCTTATCTGTCTCTCACTAGCTTTCCTGGTCACACATCAGCCCCGGCCCTGGGGCGGCAGGGACAGGGTTTCACCACCCATCTGTGGCTGCCTGTCCCACCGGGCTCACCTCAGGCAAGAACCACACAGATGCTGTGGAGCTGCTGAGCGTGATACCCCATGAGGCCGCTGCCCCAGTTGGCCAGGGCACCCTGCACATCATGGTCAGGCCCTAGGCCATGGTTCCTTCCCATGTGGCAGCCATCCAGTGGTCTGGGGAGGAAGGAAGGGAAGGGAGCCTGCACTACTCCTGGAGGCTGCCAGCTGAACAGCAAATCCCTGCTGGGGCAGGGGCAGGGCACTGTTCTCTGAGACCATGTGGTAATCCCGCAGGACCTGTGGTGGCCGAGCCAAAGAGTTCCTGCAGTCCCTCAGTGAAACAGCAGCAGCGCAGGTCCTGGACCTGCCTGGTGATCATCCTGCATGCCTCTTTCTTTTATGTAGTATGATGTTCCCACGATGTCCAAATCATATAATGTCCTATTTCACAGAACTGTATCATGGAGGTTAAACAATGCATACCTGTATATCTATAGACCACTCCGGGCATTTATTAGTTTTTGAATATTGAGCCAGTGTTGCATTCCTGGAATAAGTTTTACTTGGTCATGGTATTAATTATTTTATGTTGTTGCATTGTTGTTGTGTACCGTCCAGTAGAGTCCAACTCATAGTGACCCGGTAGGACAGAGTAGAACTGCCCCATAGGTTTCCAAGGAGCTGCTGGTGGATTTGAACTGCTGACGTTTTGGTTAGCAGTCTGACCTCTTAACCATTTCACCACCAGGGCTAAATTATTTTATAGATTGCTAGATTCAATTTGCTAGTATTTTGGTGGAGAATTGTATGCATACATTCATAAGTGATATATTGGTCTATAATTTTCTTTATTAATGCTGGCCTCATATAATTAGTTGGGAAGTGTTTCCTCCTCAACTTATGGATGATATTGTGTGGAATTTGTGCTAATTCTTCTTTAAATATTCAGTAGAATTCTTCAGTGATACATTTGCATCTGGAGACTTCTTACTGAGAAGATTTGCAATTACAGCTTTGATTTAATAGTTGTAGGAATATTCAGATTATCTATTTCATATTGGATAAATTCTAGTAGTTTTTACTTTTTGAGGAATTGGTCTATTTCATATAAGTTGCTAAATTTATGTGTGTAGAGTTGTTTATAATATTCTCTTATTATCCATTTAATGGCTATAGGATCTGAAGTGATATAACCTGTTAAATTAATTATGTTGATAATTTCTGTCTTTTCTCTTTTTTAATCATTCTTGCTAGAGGTTATTAATTTTACTAATCTTTTAAAAAACACGTTTTTGTTCTATTTATTTTCATTATTGCTTTTCTGTTTTCAATTTTATCTATTTCCTTTCTTATTTTTATTTCTTGCTTCTGTTTGCTTTGGGCTTATTTTTTATGGGTCTTCTTTTTCTAGCTTCTTGAGATGGGCATTTAGAGTATTGATTTGTGACTTTTTGTGTTTTCTAATGTAATCATTTAGTGGTATAAATTTCCCTATCAGCACTGCTGTAGCTTTGTTCCATGAATTTTGAAATGTTCTATTTTCATTTCTATTTTATTTCCTTTTGAGATTTTCTCTCGGACCCATGGATTACTAAGAAGCGTGTTGTTTCATTTCAAATCGTTTGGAGATTGTCTTTTATCTTTATGTTACTTATATCTACTTTGGTTTGATTATGGTCAATGGAAATAATCTGTATTACTTCAATTCTTTGAAATTTGATGATTTCTTTTCTTTTGTATGACTCAGGATATGGTCTATCTTGGTCAATGTTCAACACATATATTAAAAGATTGTATATTCTGTGGTGCTGGGTGGATTGTTCTATAAATGTCTATTCGATTCTGTTAGTTAACAGTGTTTTTCAGTTATTCTATATATATTCTTATTTTGAAATTCCCAACTATGACAGTGGATTTGTTTATTTCTTCATTCAGTTCTCTTAGCTTTTGCTAATCTAATAAAAATTTTGGTGGGATGATGTGGTCACATTCACATATTAGGGGCAATATCCCTGGTGAGATGGGAATGTTGAATTGAAGGAGGATAAGGAAGAGGGGAGCCCTAGGAGCTCAGAGGTTAGGAGCTCAGCTGCTAACCAAAAGGCCAGCAGTTTGAATCCACCAGCCACTCCTTGGAAACCCTATGGAGTTGTTTGACTCTGTCCTACAGGTTTGCTGGGAGTCAGAATAGACTTGATTCTAGCTTTTTTTTTTTTTTTTTTTTTTTTAAGGAGGAAAGGAGAAGGAATTAAGTTGCTTTTATTATTTGAGATAACAGATGATTAGGTAGCACAGAGGTGGTAAGGACTAGAATGTAAAAATGAATACAACATCTTTACTTCTTTATATTAAATGAAAATTGTTAAATATTGAAGAAACATTACTTTTTTTGTGCTTTCATTCATTACGACTATTAGGAGTCCATAGTCCAGAAATACTTGCTGAATGAAAAAATACATTTGTAAATTAATAATCTTCATCCAAATATAGTTTCATCTTCATTCTAATTATGTTAACATCTCAAATCATTTTGTCGGAGGCGTTTATCTATAGTTTTCTCTAACTCTAAAAAGTTTCATGATATTGGCTCTGCCTTCCAATTATGAAATCTGATATAGCTAAATAAACAACCTTGGGCATAAATGGAGCAAGTGGCATACTGCTTTGGTCTTTCTTAGATGACAGAGAAATTCTTGGTGTGAGAAGTTTAGCAGGTTTTTTGTTTTCTATTCATACATCAGATCAAATAATACTTTTGATCAATCAATCTCTCTGGAATTCCCACCATCATTTCCTCTTGAATAGATAGTTTTTACTCTAGGACATAGTAGAACCATATGCAAAAGGCTTTACAAACATAGAATTTGAACCTAAGTCTGGAAATTCTATTTTAACAGGCCTAGGTTAGGCCCACATGTTTGTGTTCTCATGAAGCTATAGAAGTAATTTTTTCACTGTTATATATTCTATAGAGAGAATAATAGTATTTAGAGACTATAACACACACCAATTTCAGATCTGAAGCTTGTGAATTCACAATTTTAACAAAGCTGAGAGAGAGCTTGAGTTAAAAAAGAGCAGATGTGTTGCTCATTTGCACCTCTCAGACCAAATGCTTGTGTCATTTCTGCAAACACAGGTACCAGCTGATAGGATGAAGGGCTAAAATCCAAGTTTCATTCCACTCATGAAGTCCATCCTGGGATGAAATTGGGCCAGCCTTTGCAAGAGCCACCTTTTTTTTATAATGACACCTTTTTAATAATCCATCAGCCTGGATGGGTTACATTTTTGTAATTTTCAAAAAGACCCTTTTTCATTAAAATTAAGGAAAGTTTCATAAATATTATATCCACTTGGAATTGCTTAAAGTTTTTCCTAGCAATAAAACTTAGTTTCCTGATTCAGATTACATTTCAGACCTTCTCTGAAACCTCTTCACCTTAATGACCAGACATTAAGATGGCAAAACCCAAAACATTAGCTTCTCATTAGCAGCTTCTTTGTATGATTACTTGTGCAAATTAAAATAAAATAAAAAATTGTTTTGCCATTTCCCCTTCTGGCTGAAATCCCTAATTTTTGCTTAGTCACTGCATTTTACCAAAATGTATTCAGACGTATTTTAACATAAAGCCAGCCGAGGAAATAACTAGGCAACTGTTTTCTTGTATTTCTGGGTAGATCTGGCTCAAGACACTATTATTTTGATTTTGTAGGACTTTAGAATGCCTAAATAGTTCACTCTCTCACCACCACCTCCCTAGACCACATATACACACATTGTGTCTTTGGGATACTGCATTTCAATTCTGTATCAAAAAAGATAAAAGGTGGTACCCAAAAAAGAGCCAGAGAAGGAGAAAATTTGTTTATGAAATTTGTTAAGGGGCAATTTGCTTCTCTTTTTGACTCTGTGAATTGACTATGTGGTAGGTATTTTCTTATTCTAACAGTACTGTTATCAAATGTGCACCATCCACCTTTATTTAAACAGAAAATACACAGGAAAATACACAGAACAAATACATTTTTCTACCTCTGGCTAAAGTTTGAATCTCTGGTGAACAGCTTGCTCATTTCTAGAGTGAGCATGTCACGGTAGTATGAATATCACTACTACAATTCTGACATTTGGTTGATTAAGATTTGCATTAAAGTATATTTGCAGAAATTCTGTTTAGCTAATATATAACTCTTCACTACCTTTATCAATTTCAAACACATTTGGTTTTCTCATGCATAAAACTTACTGAAATGTTTGCCAAGAAAAGCAATTCTAATAGGAGGAAAAATAGGTGAAGAATGCTGTAACTTATTGGTTCCCCATACAGCTGAGATGAAGCAAAGAATCAATGACAAGATAATAAATCCTTCTTTTATTCATCTACATTTATTTTACAGTAAATGTCATATACAAAAACACACCATTGGCATTATCTTTTTAGACACAGTAGTTTATGTACTTTTGTACGTATTTCTTGCCTGCTCTTCTGTATTTCTATATGTAATCTCAAAGAACTAACCATAAAAAATATATTTATTTTTCTGAAGTATATCATCTCTTCACTTGTAAAAGTGTTCAGTGCATGGAAAATGTTTCCTGTCCTAAAGTAAACTTTTATCAATTTACATTCATCAAATACATATTGCATGTCAATAGACAATTAAGTGCTAGCTCATGCACAAGGCTTAAAAGACTTTATAATTCAAATTGTGTATACTAAGTTGCCATATACTAAAATATTTGCAGGTTTTACCTTTAATTTAAATACAAAGTAAGTTTTAGATTTTAAAAAAGCAATAAAAATTCTGATATTTAAAATAGCCATTATATTAGAACACTTGCATTATAATATCAGTATAGTTTTTTTTGAAAAGTAAAATAACTTTAATAGAAATCTTATTCTGAGAAAGGTTTTACTGAGTGTTGATATTTCAATTATGCATGTACATATCTAGATTAAAACAATCTGTTAATATTATAATGATATAAAGACTTCTGGTTATATGAAATTCAAACTTAAAAAGAAAATTTGGGACTTTTTTTTTTTAACCTATGTACTCCTGATGAAAGAATAGCTTTAAATTATTAAAAATTATCATTTTTCCTCAAGTAACGAAATCCAAAGTTTCAGTGTTATGTAAAGTTAAAAAGAACAAAGCTTCTATAAAATATTCTTATTCTTAATATAGAGTCAATGTTTTGAACTTATTTTAACTTAATGTTCTGCTGACCACACTATCACTGAAAATCTTTAGAAATAATATCACTTCTCGTAGATTTTAGCTATTATAACCAATGTGGTACTTAGTCCAATATTATGGTTGTGGAAATTATTTTCTTTCATTTTCTGAATCTATATTACATCTGTATGTTCCTATTTTTGTTGAGCAAGTTTTATGTAATTTCCCTAATAGTTCAGTGATATAATATGGAACTTTTAATTTGAATTGTTACCAGCAGTGAATCACTGCTGCTCACTCTTTGCAGGCTCAGGTTTATTGAGAATTAAGCATCAGAACGTTGATATCAAGGATGATGAAGATACTAAATCGTAGTTTCCAAAAGATTAAGTTATCTAAGAGAATAACCATCTCCCTAAAATCTTAAAAGGTGAATTTTGGGGCAGTTACATGAGAATATTAACTAAGAGAGTCTCTCTACCGCAAAAGCTATTCGTCAATGATGATATTTTTAGGTAAGAGGAAACTATCATATGTGATATTGTATCATTTGAAGACATGCCCCAGAGTGACTTCTAGCATTTTTTTATGGTCTCCTTGATGTTCCTTGTCTAACAGGTCAACATAAAGCTTTTCTAACAAATTAATTGTAGCCCATGACCTGAAGAATTTCAACTGAAATTTTCCTGTGAAGTTTCTTGGTGTTTGGTAGTAAGTAAAAAACATAGAGGGTTCTTTGATCTTTCAAGCTCATTACACAGAAGAATCTGTAGTATATGTCACTCTAATTTATCTCTCTCTCTCTCTCTTTTGGAATTTTAATGATTCTTTTTAAATTTTAGTTTTTATAAAGGTATAATTGCTTTTGAATCATTTTAAAAAAACCTGCATCATGAAAGGCAAATTAATATGATGTTTTAAGTTATATTGAGGAAATTTAAATAGTTCTAATTAAGATTTATTAGGGACAGAGTACAATGACTTATATCAAGGAAGAATACAACTAGTCATCTAAGTCATTTTAGTGTCAAAACAAAAATATATTTCCAAGTTAATATCTTATATGAGAGATAAAATTCATTATGGGATAAAAATGACAGGAAGGGAGGGAATAGATATTTACTGTATGTACATGAAATGTGTTTTATTTAATTTGTTTACCCTTATCAATTACTAATTTTAATTTTTTACAGAAACAAGGGATATAAGAATCTGAAAGTCACTGTGATTGTCCAGGCCATTCAGCTAGCGATTCCATAGTTTCAGATTTTTTTTTCTTCGATTTATTTCTCTAGTTTTCTAGGTGTAATGAAACAGGTGCAGTACAAATAGTACCTGAGAATATCTTCCTTGAGTTGGCATGCATTTGAAGCTGGAAAACATTAACATTATCTTTTTGTTTTGAAACCCGGGACAAATTACTTACTTGCTTTTCTTATCTGTAAAATGAGGCTGAACATGATAGTAATACAGCAATGTTGCTGTGAGGAAATACAATAATCCTTTTAAATAATTTATCAAAACTCTTGGCTCTCAGTTGAAGCTTTATTAATGTTAAATATTAATAATAATCTTATTTTTTCAATGTTATTATTATTATTATTAGAATGCATATTTGAGAAACTGTGAAAATGACACATCGCCAGACATGACATCATGGAGGGCGCCTGTGTAAAGCACTCCTAAGTCTTTCCAATTCACTTAGAGTAAAATTTAAAGTCAGAAGCCTGTTTCTTACCTCATTTGAGAAAAAGACAAAAAAAACAAAGCTCTATTATAACCTGATCTTGAGCTGATTTATATATTTTCTAAAGAGATGTGTTAATTTAACAGGGTATGCAGGTAAGGAATCAAAAATAAGTGGGACAATTTGTGATTAATTGGGAAAATACACTTGAGTAGATGACTCTGTCTGCCCCAATCTTATTTAGAGTCTGGTTATACTAAAACCATGTTCAGAAGTATAACGACATCTCACCTATGAATGGGAAGAACATATTACATCAATACAAATATCTCAATATGTAATTAGCATATTGATAAGATAAATTTTAAGGACTTTCTACCAACTAATAAAAAATGTAAGGCTAACTCATATTCATATAGCATGCCACATTTTGCAAATTAGAAAAAAAAATCCCTTGAATATAAACTATATTTAAAATGCTTTCTAAGTGATCTGAAATTTTTATGTACTGTTGACACTATCTTTCTGAAATTGTTCTAAATTTTCCCTACTGCAAAGCTAGGGGGTAAGTACTGAATTTATCCAGAATTTAGAAGTGTAAAGTTAACTTGTCCAAGATTTTCAAGCTAGTAAGTGACAAGGTCAGGACCGAAACCATGTTTGAGACTGCCAAGCTCATGCCCTTGCTCTCTCTGTAAATAATTGAACATTACAGTCCATATTTCAGAAGTGCAGAGTGGCTCATCCTACTGTTAAACATTGTTCTGTTAAACATTACTTTTATCCTTTTTTTTTTTTTTTTTTGCTTCAGATGAAGTAATTTCTATAGTAGTTCCTATGTCATTGTTAACTGCTTTCAAGTTGGTCCCCAGTTCATGGCAACCCAATGCACAAACCGATCCATAGGGTCTTCACTGGCTGATTTTTTAGAAGTAGATTGCCAGGCCTCTGCTTCCTCTTTGTTATATGTGCATAGAATTTTAGTAATTTAAAGTCTATGAAATTATTAAAACAAGAATATACATGTCAAGCTTTCCATAATGAAGTTTATAAGAAAGAATTAGCTACTATTTTGTATGATTGCTTCATTAGTTTATATTGAAACTAGACTTACTAGGTCTAGTGATTCTGTGAGAACATAGAATGTTTGTCATTAACTATGAATATAGTCAGACATTTCCATTGAATTGACTTTCATTAAAAATCAAAATCTTCAGGATATTGTTCGTTTAAGTCACATATTACTTATTTTTTAGGAGCCAGTTGGTATGTAATAAAATTCAAAATTAGAGGTCTTTAAGAATAACATCATCTTGTTTTTTATTATTGAGGATTAAATAACATTTGTTTCAGCTCAAATTTAGCATAAGGTAATTTGTAAGAATTTTTTGTCAGTAGAACTGGTATTAATACTACAAGTTTGTTTTTTTTCTAAAGTGATGAAATCTAAGTGCTATTTTTTCTTTGAAATAATGTACTAGAAGGAAAAGTTATATAAAAATATATATATATTTTAAACATCTTGACTTGTAAAACATATTATTTTCTTCTGTGTGTTAACCCCAAAGTAGGTAAGATAAACAGAAATGACTAATCTCACATTTGTAGAAATTTAGTAAAGGTCAGATCAATGCATCTTAAAGAGCCAGTCTTTGGATTTAGTTTGAATTCTGCCTCAGCCATTCTCTAGCTCTGTAACCTTGGGCAAGTTATTTGAACTTTTTGAACCTCAATTTTACTGTCTATAAAATGAGGTTAATATGTATATTGGGAATGTATTACGAAGATTATAGATAATTTATATAACATTTCTAGACCAATACCTGATGTACAGTAGATGTGAGTTGATAATAATGTCACATAACTTCAAAGTTAGTGGAAATAGGGCAAGAACTCAGTGATTCAGAATCCAAGCCAAAGATCTTTCCACTAACATTTTTGAAGATATCTATTTTTCAAACTAATTTCTCTAATACATGCATGTTTAAATTCATCAGCATACAGAACTAGTCACAGAAAGTAGAGAACATAAATATCTAGTAACATATTAAAAGAACTTCTTATCTGAAGGTATATTGAGAAATTCTTTAACATCTTTGTATAAGCTTTAGTTTTTAAATTTCATACATACTAATGGCTTTCCAGGAGTATTCTTCAATAAAATTTAGCTGATATTCTTGTACATATAAACATATTGCAGTTGCACATGTTTGTGGACTGGTAAATAAACATGCATGCCAATTTTTATTTCATATGTCTACTGAAAGAAACACTAATATAAGTATTTTTGCACCCCAAAGTGAATTTTTATTTTCCAAGTTTTCCTTTATTGTAGGGTATTTTGTCTCATTGACATTTATATGTCATAGTGACAGTACAAACTTAAAAAAAAAAAAAAAAACTTAGAAAAACTGCTTTCAGCATAAAAAAAAAGTAGTGCTGAATTGGAAGTTCAGTAAATTACTTTTCCCCCACTTTGAAGCATTTGTTTTCTACTTCCAGTTTTTCTTATATTCAGATTACAATCCAGCAACAATTTCCCTGTCATATTCACTGTCTTTTAGAAAATAAAAATTGCTCCTATCTTCTTACAGTGTTCAAATCCTTAGTGACAGATTCTTGTGGAATTACCCTGGTAGTCAGTTTCCTAATACTTCTTCCTTTTGGTTGGTTTAGGCTATCAAGTGCTACTGAACAAGAAAACATTTTCTTCTAAAATTTTGAATACTCTCCTATTAATAATTCTGCATGCACTAGCTTAAGTGTCCCAAAGAGATGCCAATAACGTTGACTTCATGCATCTTAATTGATTATATATTCATAAAAGAAAAATTAGGAAGTTGGAGTCTGAAAAATGTAACGTTTTAAATGCTTAATTGATTTTCCCTGAAGCCTGCAATACCATTTTTAGAATTGGTGTTTCTTTCAAATTTGTCAGCTATTAGAGTGTAGGACTTCTGAGTTTATTAGTAATACAAATGTTATGACTGAATTAGAAAATCTTCCCTAATCACAGAAAGGTCTTTGAAAGCTCCAAAGTAATTATATCTTGTAATTATCAGTAAAGTTCCCCAATCATTCTGACAGTCAAGCATTTACTGGTTCTGAGCCTGCAGCTATGTGTGGGTAAGATTAGATGCAAATTATAGGAAAGGAAAATAATTAAGGTGAAATAATTTTTACATTTTAACTTGCATAGGATATTTATAATCAGGATGTTTTCTGCCCTTATGTAAGCATTCCCAGACGTCTAGAAGGTGGAATGTGATTGCACTTTAGGATGAAATGACAAGGAATGTAAAAAACTGAGTTTCAAATATTTTATAAAATAAATAAATATATGGACTATTCATGCTTTAATGAGTGGTTTAATTTTATTATGCAAAGTCATTTATTGAGTGGATTGAATTAAGAAGATGCATAGAATGACAAAAGATACTATTTAATGAACTAATAACTAATTATTGCTGTATTAGTTGTCAGACTGATTTGTATAACCTGATTTTGTTTTAGTTTTAAGTCATCCACTTTTCAATTCCAATGTCAGGAAAGCAATGATCAGACATGGTTTTTTTTTCCCCCCTCAACTGAACACTGGTTCTACTGATAAAAAGAAGTACTAAATATCATAAAAAGCATGAGGCAAATTTTGGATATCCTTGATTAAACAAAGTTATGACATTTATTTACTGAAGGATTTATCATGTATTTTAATATACACCATAGCTCTTCATTTGTGGGTTATATGATGCAGAGTTTCCCAAACTTACTTGATCAGAGTGTAATATCTAGAAACTAAGGTCTAGTGTTCCCTGGAACACATTTTGAATTGTGTGTTTTTATTTTACCACTTGTATGCTCTAATGATGAAACAGTCAAATGAATCCATGTAATAGCTTCCTCAAATTTCCACATTTTCTGTTTCTTTATGTTTTGTGACAATATTTCAAAATTCTAAGCTATGTTCTTTAGAGCAATATCTCTCAAATTTGATGTCTTTTACCAATCACCAAATTTCAACAAATTTTTAAGGTTATCACTGATTTTATCTAATAATATTAAGTTAATATTTTAATATTATAAAAATAATTGTATCACTTAAATTAAACCAAAAAGTTTCTATTGTGTAAATCTTAATCAAGGTATCTATTAAGGTTGATTAAAAAAAAAAAGAGAGAGAGAGAGAGATACTGGTCAGATTTCACTGTCAGTTGATTTCTTCTCCTAAATGTTTATATCTACTAAATTGCCCTGTAATAATAGGACATTTAATATGACATCCAGTATTGGAATGAGCCTATCAGATACGTGGGCATATTTAAATAACAATTGGAACCAGAAGTTATGTTATCTTTTCTTTCTGAAGATTATTTTCTATCTCCAACAGACACAAAGCTGATGAATTTCATTCAAAAGCTGGAATTTGGAATCTTTCAACTAAGGAGACATAAAGTGAGCATTCCATTCATTCATTTTGCCTTTACCTATTATGAGAATTTTTTTCATGATCTAATGAAGCATCAGGAAATATTTTAAAATATACTTAATATTTCATCAGTTTATTTCACCAATGAGTGAAGATAGTCACCACATGTTGAGAAAGAGTAAAATGGTTGGCTATGAACTTGCTTGGACCCCAGTTCAGTCTTCTGAATATGTCATTTTGCTGTCTTATCAACATTAAGAAATTGTGACATTTCAGGTCTGAGAGTTCGAGCAAATATGGAAAATTAATTATCATTGATATTTGCCATTTAAGCAACACTTGAAATCATAGAAATTGTCTTTAGTGGCATTGCTTGTCCCATGAAGAGATCTTTTTAACTCATTCTTCAATTGCAATCTCCCATTTAACAAAATGTAATGGGGGAAAGAAATTAGTAGCAGAGAAGTGTACCCATGAACTGCATTTTTGCTTAGAATGCTAAAAAGATATACATTCAGTGATAAAGAATTAAAATCACTTACAAAAATCAGTATTTTTTTCATGACTTTTATAAAAAAGGAAGAGCATTGGTGATGACCATTTGTTTTCTATGAGTGAGGCTGAGTGCTTCTGGAATTCACATGAAATTGCTTTTTTCAAATACAAACAGCTTTTCTTATTTCATCAGGATTGATCCCAATGCATAACTTACAACATAATCATTGCCTAAACAAAAAAAATCTTCTTTCCTGTTATGTGTATTATTAGTGTAAGTTGCCTAGTTCTTCTCCTATTTAAATGCACAACATATATAAAATGAGCTGATTCAAGTTGAGCAATTTATCCAAATTTATGGTAAAGCATGTCAGCACATGTGATCATAACTGCTCTAATGCATTATGGATGAGTGATGTTACGCTACATAGTGCATATTCTATACTGAATTGAGGGTAAAACATATTCTTACCTCAGAGCCTAATTATTGCCATTAAAGTCATAAGTGGTTTTATAATTTTACATCAAAATATGACTTCTTCCTGTTTTTACTGTGAAGTGTGAAACATTGAAAGATGCATTTATATTTTTGTTCTCTTCTAAGTCTCTATTTACAAAATGTGCCATTTTTCATACTTTAAAACATTACATTGAGGTTGTTGTATTAAAGACTCCAGTGACACTATTTCCATGCTCTATAGGTCCAGGGCTGGTACTGATTTCTTGACATTGCTAATACCACAGTGTCTTAGCTTCCTATATTCATTTAAGCTTGCCCATAATTTTCTCTGTAATTCCTCTACTAATGCCTCTTTAATTAAATATCTGAGTGATTTGTTTTTCATGCCAGTTTCTAGATTAACATGGTAGCTCAACAAAATTCAAATTTTAAAACTATAAATGATAACAAGATTATGTACACATTTATTAGTAATAAAATGAAATGGTAAAATAAGGTGAACACAATCTTATGGTGCATGAGCAGCCTATAAAACACAATAATTTTATTAGAAAGTAATAATATTTAAAAAAAAATTGTTCATCTAATTTTGTATTATAGAATAATTTCAATTATCAATTGTTTTTTGCATTATTTTTCAAAAAGCACCAATCTTCACAAAAACAAATGTAGTCAACAGAATCCATAAAATTAAAAATTATTTAAAGCTTTAAAACCTTTGAGGAAGAATTATATAAATACAAAAATAAAGTGCAACTTCAAACATAATTAAAGGATTAATTTTAGTTACATAGAGATAGCTAAACAAAGAACTTTCAATAAAACTAAAAAATGAGAAAAAGCCAATGCAACAAAATTCAATGTATTAATAAATATGAGATTATTCCATGTGCATCAAATATTCTTCCCAATCAACATTTCTTAACCTTGATAGCATTTACTCATAAATATTTAGCATTTATAATTATAAATATTTTTATTTCATATACATTATATATGTCATATATTATTACAAAACATTGATTATATCCTACCTGAATTTAGAGACCATCTCAAGAATAGAAGTGATGCATTGAACACAAATTACAAAAAGATCAGATGAGTCATGAAGTGACATTAAGGACATCATACATGAGGAAAGCAAAAGGTCATTAAAACACAGAAAAGAAAGAAAAGACAAAAATAGATGTCAGAAGAAACTCTGAAACTTGCTTTTGAATGTAGAGCAGCTAAAGCAAGCTGAATAAATGATGAAATAAAAGAAATGAACAGAAGATTTCAAAAGGTGGCTCAAGAAGACAAAGTAAAGTATTATAATAAAATATACAAAGACCTGGAGTCAGAAAACCAAAAGGGAAGAACACAGCATTTTTCAAGCTGAAAGAACTGAAGAAAAAAGTCTAACCTTGAGTTGCAATATTGAAGGATTCTATGGGCAAAATACTGAACGACCCAGGAAGCATCAAAAGAAGAGGGAAAAAATACACAGAATCACTGTACCAGAAAGAACTGGTCAATGTTCAATCATTTCAAGAGGTAGCATATGATCAAGAACTGATGATGACAGAGAGTTACAGAATGGATTAAAAAAAAATCAGTATACTATCTACAAGAGACACATTTTAGAAACAAAGACATAAATTTATTAAAAATCAAAGGATGGAAAAAATATATCAAGCAAACAGCTACCAAAAAAGAGCAAGAGTGGCAATACTAATCTCAGATAAAATAGACTTTAAAACAAATTACATCATAAAAGACAAAGAAGGACATTATATAATGACTAAAGGCACAATTCATCATGAAGATATAACCATAATAAATATCTACACCTAATGACAGGGCTCCAAAATACATAAACTCTAACAGCACTGAGAAGAGAAATTGACAGTTCCACAATAATAGTAGGAGACTCAACACACTGCTCTCAGTAAAGGACAGAATAGAAAGAAACTCAGCAAAGATACAGAAGATCCAAAGGTCACAATCAGCCAACTTGAACTCATGGATAGCAGCAAAGTACGCATTCTTTTCCAAAGCACATGGAACGTTCTCCAAAATAGACCACATCTTAGGCCATAAGCAACCCTCAACAAAATCCAAAACACTGAGATAATACAAAACATCTTCTTTGATCACAAGACTATAAAAGTAGAAATTAATAACAGGAAGAACAAGGAAAAAAATCAAACACATGGAAACTGAATAACACCCTGCTTAAAAACCACTGGGTAACAGAAGAAATAAAAGATGGAATAAAAAAATTCCTAGAGTCAAACAAGAATGAAAACACATCATACCAAAACCTTTGGGACACAGCAAAGACAGTGCTCAGAGGTCAATTTACAGAAATAGATGGACACATCAGAAAAGGAAAAAAAAAAAAAAAAGGAACAGAATCAAAACATTACACAATTTGAACAAATAGAAAGAGAACAGCAAAAGAAGCCCACAGACAATGGAAGAAAGGAAATCATAAAGATCAGAGCAGAAATAAATGCAATAGAGAATATAAAAACAAAAGAATCAACAAAGACAAAAGTTGGTTCTTCAAAAGGATCAATAAAATCGACAAACCATTGGCCAAACTGACAAAAGAAAAACAGGAGAGAATGCAAATAACCCAAATAAGAAACGAAATGGGGGACATTACAACAGACCCAACTGAAATAGAAAGAATCATAACAGAGTACTATGAAAAACTAAACTTCAACAAATTTGAAAACCTAGAGGAAATGGACAAATTTCTAGAAACACACTACCTATTCAAACTAATACAAACTGAATTTGAAAATATGAACAGACCCATAAAAAGAGAAGATATTGAAAAGGTAATACAAAACTCTCAACAACAACAAAAAGCCCTGGCCCAGATGACTTCACTGGAGAATTCTACCAAACATTCAGAGAAGAGCTTACACCACTACTACTCAAACTATTTCAGAACATAGAAAAGGAAGGGATTCTTCTGCATTCATTCTATGAATCCAGCATAAACCCTGATACCAAAACCAGACAAAGACACCACAAAAAAAGAAAATTACAGACCAATATCTCTCATATGAATATAGATGCAAAAATTCTCAACAAAACTCTAGCCAATAGAATTCAACATCATATAAAAAAAATATACCATGATCAAGTGGGATTCATACTGGGTATGCAAGGATGGTTCAACACTGAACAATCAATCAGCATAATCCATCACATAAAAGAAAATAAAGAATCACATGATCTTCTCAATCAAGACAGAAAAGGCATTTGACAAACTCCAACATCCATTCTAGATAAATTTCTCAATAAAATAGATAAAGAAGGGAAATTCCTCAACATAATAAAGGGCATCTATACAATACCAACAGCCAACATCATTCTTAATGAAGAGAGGCTGAAAACATTCCCCTTGCAAACAGGAGCAAGACAAGGATGCCCTTTATCACCACTCCTATTTAACATACAGAATGCTCCTTAGAAGCAAAGACCGTGAGACCATGTCTCACATACTTTGGGCATGTTATTAGGAGAGACCAGTCCCTGAAGAAGGACATCAAGCTTGGTAAAGTAGAGGGTCAGTGAAAAAGAGGAAGACCCTTGATGAGATGGATTGACACAGTGGATTCAACGATGAGCTCAAGTGTAATAATAATTGTGAGGATGGTGCAGGACTAGGCAGTGTTCCTTCTGTTGTACATAGGGTCTCTATGAGTCAGAATAGACTTGAGGGCACCTAAATAACAACAACATATGTGTGTGTATATATATACATATATATATAGAGAGAGATGGAGCCCTGGTGGTACAGCGGTGAAGTGTTCTGCTGAAAACCAAAAGTCGGTAGTTCAAATCCACCGCCACTCCTTTGAAACCCTATGGGGCAGTTCTATTCTGTTCTATACAGTCCCTGTGAGTTGGAATTGACTTGATGGTAAGGGGTTATGTGTATATATATATATATATATATATATATATATATATATATATATACACATATATATATATATCTTCTTTTTGAATAAATCAATATAATACAGGGCTATAAATTTATCTTTGTGTATGCGGAGTCCCAAGTGAAATTATTTTCTAAAGTTTGAAATAAGAAAGACAAAATTTAGCTCTGAGACTTAAAATATGGTTCAAACACATGATTACAGAATTTGCCCATCTCTTGAAGAGCTCAATTTACACAACAATTAGATTATGATAAATTAAATCTATAGATCTACACATTGTAGTGATGTCTTAGCATTCCAAAACTCATGACAGAGCAAATAAAGAATTTTTGGGAGGTAAAAAAAAGTTATTCAAAATTCATAGAAGAAAGACTCATGTATATTTGATAATTTCAGTGCACATCCAGCTCTACTCAGTAGAGTCTTGAACAAAAGATTAGGTGCATTATAAATCCAATGGCAAGAAGTTCCTTGTGAGAAAATCCACTAAACTATTGTAGTTCTGAAACATTTTTGAAGAGGATCTTAATGTAATATTCTCTTATTCTATATCAAAGCATTGTTCTGATTATTCATAGTATTTCCACAAAGAATAATCTTTTAAATCCTTTCATATCATGTATTTTCATTGCAAAGTAATAAATAACATTGAGTCTCCTGATTATGCTTAATAATAAATAACTTTGACTCACAGTAGTTAGGAGCTCGGCTGCTAATCAAAAGGTTGGCAGTTCGAATCCACCAGCTGCTCCTTGGAATCCCTATGGGACAGTTCTACTCTGTCCTATAGGGTCTCTATGAGTCAGAATGGACTTGATGGGCAATGGGTCTTCTCTTTAATGGTTTGTTAATAGAGAGAGAGAGAATACCCTGATCATGTAAAGGGCATGCATTCTCATTGCAAATTAATGAATAATACTAGGTCTTCTTTGTGTGTATTTTTGGTAGGATGTTTCCTGCTCTCAAGGCCTAATTAATCTTGGAAAGTTGAAAGAATAAGTCTTAGGAACTATATTTCGAATACTATAAATTCTAGAAGTTATGATTTGAATTTTTTCATCATTTTCCTTATAGTTTCAGTTGAAATTTTCTTAAAAGCACACCTGCCTGTATTACAACTTCACATTCAAATTCCTAGAGAAGGGACTTGTGAACATTTTGTTTATTCCAAATAAGAATCTTTGTAGTTGTGACAGTAATAGATAACATCAGTATGAGTAAGAGTTCACCCCTGAAATTAGTAACTTTCCAGTCTCTTATTATCCATTTAAATGTGTTATGAAATTTATAGACCACAATATGGCAGACTTTTGCCTCTTGTAGCCTTTCCATCTACTTCCGATAATAAAATGTATGCTTCCTAAAGACAGATCTTAAACATTTATTTAAAAAATAAAAATTTAGAAATAAAGACAAAATCAATATAAAAGTATATTATTTGCAAGAAAACCTGATTACGTCTTTTTGTTCCCTCTCTTAAATATATTTTCTGAAAGGCTGCAAAAATGATCTCCAAAACACCTCATCTGAAAATTAAATTAGTGTCTTAAAGTGGAATTATTCCTTTAAGAAACGCTAGAAAAAATAATCTCTTAAATCCTTTCACATATTTCTATATTGTCTTGTATCACACTTCAAATGCATTACTCATCGACTCAGTTTTGAAACGTCATATCATTTATTAGTTGCTAGCTTTCATTTAAGGCATCATGTTTGTTGTTCTTTCCACAAAAACTTTTTTTGTCTATACCAAAGATATTTTACATAAAGATTCTTTTTCTTTGTAATTTCTACTTTTATTGTGTTCCCCTCAGTTGCCTTTTGGGTGACTCTCTTTTTACTTAGGTTAGAGAATTTCTTGCTAATTGGTTTTCATTATTTCTCTAAATGGTCCCCTATGGGATTTTTCATTATCCATCTATTGCTGTAGATTTTTTTACAAGGTACAGTAGTTTCTCTTACTTAGAATACTCTTGCTCACTTACCAAAAAATAAATGAAAATAAAAAGAGGGGAAAAAAGCAGACAAAATATCAAAGATACAGAACAAAATGTTTGTGTGTGGGCACATGCATGTGTGTATCAATAAATGTTACTGTGAATTTCTTTCAAATATTAACACTGGGATTTTGTCTTGTGGGTTTTTCTTTTTTGTTGATTTCAAATAATAACAAGGCATGTTAATAAAATAAAAAATAAAGAAAATAATGTACATTTATATCTTTTTAATATTATGTCCAGTAGAATTGCTTTATTTCCTGGAAAACTGGAAGTTTGAAATGTAACTTATGTTAGCAATCAGTTTGTCCCTGTGATAAATTGTTGTTGTTAGTTGCCATAGTCAGCTCTGACTCATTTGACCCTATGTGTAACAAAATGAACATGCTAAGTCCTGCACTGTCATCATAACTGTTGGTACTTTTGAGCTTATTGTAGCAGCTATTGTGTAAGAAGCTAGACATCTTCACAACTTACTCTCACAAAGCAGATCACCCCTCAGCTCAGTACATGGAGTATGTTGTTGTTAGTTGCCGACGAGTTGGTCCTCAACATATGGTGGCCCCGAGCACAATGGAATGAAATGCTGCCTGGTTCTGAGCTATCCTCATGATCAGTTGCAGATTAAACTGTTGTGATCCATAGGGTTTTCTTGGAAGTAAATAACTAGGCTTTTCTTTCTAGTCCATTTTAATCTGGAAGCTTACTGAAACCTGTTCAGCATCATAGCAACAGACAAGCCTCCACTAATATATGGGTGGTGTCTGCACATGAGGTGCATTGGCTGGGGATTCAATCTGGGTCTTTCCCTCATGGAAGGAAAGCATTCTACCACTGACCCACCAGTGCCCCCATACATGAAGTATAGTAAAAGAAAAAGAAAGCAACGTCTTGTGAGCAAGTCAGCACTAGAGAAAATATCCAAAATGTGTGTGTATGTGTGTGTGTGTGTGCCTGTGCATATGTGTGCATTTGTACTCTGTTGGGAAGAGGTGCATTATTTTGATCTATTTCTATATAATAGATTTAAAACCAGTGAGTATCTTTATAGTAAGATTAGTTTAGGCTCAATAAAATAATTTTTAATGTTAAATTGGGATCGAATTTTCTGTTCTAGTTTAAACATGGTCTGAGTAACTATCTCTAAGACAATATACAAGGAAACTTGAAGTTTACGGCCTCCAGTCTATTCTAATTCTGAAAAATACAAATGTAAACGAAACTGATTTATATAACAGTAAGTAAGAAACACAATTACTTTAGAGCAACCTTTATTTAGGAAAGATAGGTATATGAGTCATTTTTTCCCACTATAATTTTTGCCTCAGCAAACATTGCTGCCTTATAATAGTTTGTATTTTAGTTTTTAGTATCATTAATTGGGTACATAAAATATGAATGTAGTATATTTGTTACTATCTCTACTTTCTATAATATAAAATTATATATCATATAATATAAAATCTAGGAAGGATTAAGATGATAAGTTATTAGCACACAAGTTATAATAGATATTAGTTGAAATGGTCGAGTATGAAATAATTGGGTTGGGTTAGCACTTAAGTAAAAGTATCTGGAGGTACATCAAAGGATTTATGCTGATGTGAATTGTCTTTTATAAAAGTCCTGATTTCACACAAAGAGACTAAACCATGTTTTATTGTCATATAGATATTTAAATTAGTTTAAAATATCAAAATTAAACCCAATATATTTTGGGTTACACAGTCTTAACACTAGATTCTAGAGTGTAGTATTAGTTATCTATTACTGCAGAACAAATTAACCCAAAAGTTAATGGCTTAAAACAATAAATCGTTATTATTTCCTAGTTTCTGTGAGTAAAGAATGCAGCTACAGCTTAATGGGTGCCTCTGTCTCAAAGTCTTTCACAAATTGTCTTTAATTACCTGGTCTCCTCAGAAGTCTTTACTGAGGAAGAATCCACTTCCAAGTTCACCAGTATGATTTTTTATTTTTTGGTATGCCTTATATTCTTGCTGAATATTCCCTAGAAACATCAATTTCTTGTCATGTGGACTTCTGCATAGGACAGTTTGCAACATGACAGCTGGCTTCCCTCAGAAGCAGCAATTAAGAGACGATGTGTAAGTTGGAAGCCACAATCTCTTTTTAACCTGATAGTGAAAGTGACTTATTATGCTATTTACTGAGATGTGGAAGACTAGGTGTAGAACAGGTTTGGCATAAAACCAGTTCTTATACTTTATTCATTTTAAATTTGGAATATTATTAGACAAGCAATAGCTTATATCATGTAGAAAGTATTATAGAAGACTTCGGAGTTGTTAGTATTGACCTGGGCTATAGATAATTGCTTGGGAACAGTCAATATAAATGACTTAAGTATAATAACATGGAGATATTTCTTATGGACATTTTCTAGCTGAGGAGCTCTAGTGTCTGTAGAGAGTGTCTACACTCAAATAGCCACATCATTTATGTTAATAAACTAGAAAATGCATTTTTTCTAATTATATTTATTCATGCTCAAATTACTTCACAGTTTTCTCCAAGAACAATGTGTTGACACTTGTTTTAAATTTGTTTAAATAAGTGAACCATTTAAATTATTTCATAATCCAAAGGAACTGTCTGCACCAATGATAAACTCAATTTTCCATCCTTGCATAACAGAAAGCTTCTTGCCACCTTGAAATTAAACTTTGTGCAGTCTCTGAGTTCAAGGTTAGATCTAATTATAGAGTACCATATACACTTATAATTAAGTGATATTTATTATTTTTGTACCCTTCATAGTTCATAATGCAACATAAGCATTAAATATGCCATTGCAGAGTTTTAGTAAATATGATTTTAATCACTGTGTTATAGTTCAAAAAGTGGATATATGGTATTTTATATAATAAAAAAAGAGAAAACAGCATATCTCAGATGATTAACCACTACTTCCAGACCTAAATAGCCAATGAGAATGAAGCTATTGAACAACTTTTGATTGATTAGCAATTTTTTCAATAAATATTTATTCAGGATATAATAAGTACCAGATACAACTGGGCCCAGAGGACATAATAATAATCATGACATACCACTATCTTTTAAGGAATTTATGTTCAAATGGGAGATCCATGGTGTCAAGCAGATAAGTACAAAACAGCAATGTATTTGAGAGTGTAACCTGAATCAGAAACATTTGGAATCTTTTGTAAAAGGAAACATAATTTCTTTGCATAGACACTTAACATATGCCTTTTTTGATAGAAGGACTGCAAGTATTTTTGTGAACACTGAATTTTTAAATCCATTTTGATATGATATATATTGCAGTAATGAATACTTATAGCTTGTAATGAAAGAAAGAAAAAGAAGGGCCTACACTAGCTTTAGAACATTAGGGAAGTTATTGTTGAAAATGGGAGAACTTCTCAAATTTTTTCATTATTAGAGAGTAAAATTAAGATTATTGAACCCCACTCTTCTAGACCAGTGCTTGTCAAACGATTGTGAAGATTCTTTTATTTCCCAATCTGTATGCACCACTATTTTGTGAAGTGCAATGAAAACGAATCATTAGAAAATTAAAGATAATAAAAAGGCATACAAAATACAAGTCCAATTATTTCTTTAATTAGATTCAACGGACCTAAAATTATTCATCAAATTACAATATGATTTTCTAAAAAGTTACTGTTAGTTTCTGCACTTATTTTACTGCAGTCTGATAACAGTTTGCAGACCAACACCTGTATGCATAACACACTTCGAGCAGCACTGTTCTTGGTCAGGTAGATAAAAGCCAAATAAGTCCCGTGTAGGAATAATTGCTAAAGTCGGTAGCAGGAATCCATACCCATTTGGAAAGGTGACAGAAACCAGGCCTTGTAGTATTTATACCGTTTGGACATGTATAAATATTTGTGTGTTTGTGGATGTATGTTTAAAGAGTTATTATCTATTTGGATGAGAAAGAGGATTAAAAGTACTATAATCAACAAAACAAGTAAGTGGATGTTGTTACTGCAGATCTTTCTTTCATTATTTTTTAATATGGCTTTATTTTACTGTAGCACAAATGTTAATAATTAAGTCTTTAAAAAATACAAAACTTTAGTCCATTAGCTATGATATTTTTGACTTTTAGCCCCAAAGCAGATATATCAAAAATTATCTTACATCAATATCCAACCAATGGGTAGAATTCTTCCTTCTACCATTCCCTATAGGAATTTAGGGAGAAGTTGTGAGGACTGGAGCCTGAGAAGGGAAAGGAGTTAGTCTCAGTTGTTGTCATCAATGGGCATTCTGAAATATGAATTACTCTTAGCTCTTATGAATGGCTATTTGATATAGCCTTTGAGACTCCTACTATAAGACTGCCTAGTTCTCTCATTTATTTCCTCCAACATCAATTAGGCTTGATAAAGCAGAAAAAGCCGAATGTCACATTTGGTGTATTTCTGGATGACTGCATTGATTTTTGGCTAGTGGATAAATTCAATTACACGCAGCATTCAGAGATTTTTGTAGTAGTAATTTTGCTGCATCTCCTCACTCAATAACTTTTCAATTTCCTAATCTCCTGTAAGGCCAAAGGTGGCAGAGTGTAGAGTAATTTTTTAAAGCAGTACATGAGTAAAATTCAATATCTAATAATAGGCAAAGCAAATGCTATTATACATGCTGCATTCAACGTTAATATTCATATTAATCGCAGATTACCATCTGCTCAACTTCCACGGCTCTGTGGTACCCGAAACTCTGGACACTTGATTTAGAAAATAAAAGCTCTAATTTCTGCCTAGCTGAATGTCTCTCATTTTGCTGTAATAAAACTTTGAAAGTGTTAATTATAAAATCCTGAAACCTGAGTTTAAATTATGAAGTTTATAATAATCTGGAATATATCTTTTAGAATTGTGCTAAGACTGTGTCACACACCAAAAAAGAGGAAACAAGTTGTTTTATCGCCAGCCATGAAATGGGAGGCGGGGCAGGGGGTGTGGAGAGAAAGGAAAAGAAAGAAACAGAGAAAGAGAGAGAATGAGAGAGTAAGAGAGGCGGGACAGTGAAAGTGAGAGCAAGAGGGATATTCAGAGTGAGAGCGGTGTATCTCTGCCAGTTGCTATTTGTCTTCACGTATATTGGCTTCACTATAGGGTCACTATGAGACGAAATTGACACGACGGCAATGGGTTTGATATCAACACGTATAGGAGCCCCTGGGTAATGCAAATGTTAAGTACTGGACCACTAACCAAAAGGGTAATAGTTCAAACCCACCCAGAGGCACCCTGAAAATAAGGTTAAATCCATTATCCTCAAATCAATCCTGACTCATAGCTACCCTATAGGACAGAGTAGACCCGTCCTTTCTTTCTACAATGGAGTGGATGGTGAGTTCGAACTTCTGACCTTCCGGTTAGCAGCCCAGGGCTTAACCATTGTGCAACCAGGGTTTCTTGAAAACACTATGGTGTGCAGTTCTACTCTGCATACATGGGCACACATGGGGTCACCATGAGTCAAAATCTGCTTGACAGCAACCAAGAACAACGAGAGCAACATCACCATATATTTCTGATTACTGGCTTAGAAATGTAGTTGGCTATTGCCACATGTTTGAATACACACACTAACACACACAAATTCTATAAGGTACTACAAAATATTATTTATATCATTCCATTAGTTATAGCATATTGAGTTACTGATGTTGTTAGTGCTATACCTTGTGCCACTGATAGTGTACACTATCTCTGGAGCTTGTCTCTGGGCTTTCACTTGTAAATGATCTCCTATATCAAGAACTTAGCGTATTGCTTTATTTCTGACTCTTGGTCACTTTGTTTCCTTTCCCACACCCTCCCCCTCTTTATTGTGTATGGGAAGTGGGAAGAGCACTGACTAAAGAGTTATGAGGTTCAGGGTTTGAATGCTGGCTCAATTATTTAGTAAATCTGTTAACTTTGGGCAAATCATTTTCCTCTCAAGCCTCAAGAAACTCATGTGTAATAGTTGTTTTACAGGGTTCTTGTGAAGATTAAATGATGCAGAGCATAAATGAATAAATGAACATATTCTTGGAGCAAGTCTGGCAGAGGTGAATGTCTCAAGAGCACAAGATAATTATTTTAAATGAGAGTAACAGGATACAAAAGCATATATAAAACATATACTTAAATTGACTATTATTATTGCTAGTATTTTAGAAAGTTTTGGGAAGAGCCAAATCAATATGTAAATACCAGTTAACTCTAGGTTGGTAGAGAGAACTAGTCTTCTTCTTTTTTAATGCTTCTCTGTTTTCACAAGCTTCCAGCAATGAGTATGGTTTAAAAGTCACAAGAAAAATACACATAGTATATCACTAGGAAAAATAAGAAGGAACTCCTTATACTCTAAGCCAGTGAAGATGGTAAGGGGTATAGTTGAGCAGAAAAGTTTGAAAATAAAGAAAAGAGCAAAGTTTGAGTTAGTTGCTGTCATTTGGATTCTCTTCTCTCTGAAGGAGAAGATAAAATTATCTGGTGAGATCAAGAACTGAGAAGTGAATAAGGGAACTTGGAAATATGCTGAGATGAGGACAAAACCTTCAAGCATCTGTTGATGAGGTCAGAAACTGAGATAGAGATTTCAGATTCAATATATTCAAGGAAAAAAAGTATATAGAGAGAACAAATGTGTATGGAGAGGGAAATTTGAAAAATCCTGTCATTGGAGGGCACAAAAAAGAAGAGGAATCAATGAAGGAAACAGGAAAGACAAGCAAAGAGATACCCTGTGAATGTCAATGGAAACAACAAACAAAGAAAATATTAATGCAGGGATGTTTATCAGGCTCAAGTATAGCGCTGAAATATCAGGGCACAAACAGACACAAGAGATGCAGAATGTTAGTGGTCATTGGAAGAAGCCCTTGCTAGCAATCGGACAGTTAAAAAAAAAAAAGGACTCACAATGGTTGTAAGCTAGTTCAGCACAGTTGAGACAGGCTATATTAATAGGATTTTGCTCAGACCTATGGGAAACAAAGAAGTATTGAGGGAGAGAAAGAATATGACTTTCATCTTCCTAAAGAATCTGAATGAATTGTTGCACTGTGAGAGGCAAGAGGCAGAGAAAATGTCACCTTCCTCAGAGACAAAGTGCGTTTTTGAGAACCTGTGACACTCAGCTGAGGACTGGACCAGGACAAGGTTCAAGGATTAGGAGTATTAGGTGACATAGCTTTTAAAATGGCTTTCTATAGAAACAATCTGATAGATTGAACATGTAATTAGAAGACATTATGTTGGCGTGTCTTAGAGGGCATGGAGAATATCAAGGGAACTTAGGGTAATTGTTCAGCTATTCTTGTAATTAGTCTCCTAATGTAACATTCATTCATTTAGTGGGATAGTTGAAATTATATTTTGGAGGTGGTGTGGATAAAGGCGATAACAGGAGCTTAGGGTAAACCAATGAGAATGCTTGCTTGAAATGAAATGAAAGACAAGATCATTGAAGAAGGGAAGGTCAAGGAACTGAGAAGGCAGGGTGTTGAATTAATTTTTTAAGTAGATATAAGGAGTCAAGGTATGAAGAAAACCATGGGTTGTTATGGAGATTTTTTAATGTACTTGGTTTGGTTTTTGTTTTTTTTTTTTATGCAAGGAATATATTCATTTCTGACTTGTGACTTTTATATTATCGTGATATATTTTCTTGGAAGATTGTTTTGTTTTCTATGTGTTCTTAATCAAACCTGTCTTTCATAATAGAGGTTGCACTAACTCAATATGAAAGTCCTAATTGCAATTGGCTGGAGATACAGAGCAGCATTTAAGGATTTCTTAGAGACAAAACTTGTAGCTAGATAGTGCTCTGTAAGTGATCATTAAAACACACAGGCTCACTTCTCTGTCTACACACTCTTAGGATGCTCTCTGCTGTGAATTAGTTTATTGATATCCTGAAGAAAGGTTGCAAAGTTGATACCATAGCTGTTGAGGGGGGAAATGAGGATGAGTAAAGCAAATAGTCCCTGGGTCACACAAACAGTTAAGCAGTCAATTATTGGATGAAAACTTGGCTTTTTGAACTTACCCAGAGGTACCTGGAAAGACAGGACTGTCACTCAACTTCTGAAAAATCACGACCTTGGATACCCTATGGAGAACAGTTCTACTCTGCATACATGAAGTCTCCATGAGTCAGAATCTACTCGAGGGCAACTAACAACAACATTATTATGAAAATAGTTTTGACCTTATGGCTCTAAGTAACATTGCTCTATAATGTTCCATCAGTTGGAATTTGTCACACAATCAATCAATCAACTGAGTCAGAGAGTATAGGAAATGATTCAGCTGAGAAGGACATGATCAGATACAAAATAGACATGAAATTTAGAGAAAATAGAGTTAAGAGGTGTCAGTAGGAATTATTAGAAAATTCATGGTCTGTAACTGAGTAAGTATTCAGGTGTTACTGACCTGGGTTTTCATGTGTCAAAAAGAACCGGCACCAGCTACAGTTAATTACAAAATAACCTCAAATGAAAATATGGAATAAGCCCTGTGGAACATGATCACAATACAAGACTAAGCAGTTAGCCCTGTCTATTCAGTATTTCCACCACGCATCTGTCAGTTTGTCATACTGTCGCAGCTTGCGAGTTGCTGTGATGCTGGAAGCTATGCCACCAGTATTTCAAATGCCAGTGGGGTCACCCATGGTGGACAGGTTTCAGCGGAGCTTCCAGACTAAGTACAACTTTCCTTGCTGAAAGCAAAGGGAAATTTAAGCACCTATTGATGAAAATCAAAGACTACAGCTTCAGTATGGATTACACCTACCATAAAGAAAACAAAAATCCTCACAACTGGATAAATAAGCAATATCATGATAAACAAGGAAAACAAACCCATTGCCATATGGTCGATTCTGACTCATAGTGACCCTACTGGACAGAGTAGAACTGCCCCATATGGTTTCCAAGGAGCGGCTGGTGGATTCAAACTGCTGATCTTTTGGCTAGCAGCAATAGTTCTTAATCACTGTGCCACTAGGGATCCAATATCATGCTAAAAGGATAAAATATATTGAAATTGTCAAGGATGTCATTTTACTTGGATCCACAATGAACACCCATGGAAGCATCAGTCAAGAAATCAAACAACATATTGCATTGGGAAATCTGCTGCAAGAGACATCTTTAAAGTGTTAAAAAGCAAAAATGTCACTTTTAATACTGAGGTGTGCCTGACCCAAGCCATGATATTTTCCATTGCCTCATATGCATGGGAAAGCTAGGCAATGAATAAAGAAGACTGAAGAAGAACTGATGCCTTTGAACTATGGGGCTGGCAAAGAATATTGAATAAATCATGGGCTGTCAGAAGAAAGAACACATTTGTCTTGGAAGAAGTACAGTCAGAGTGCTCCTTAGAAGCAAGGATGGTGAGACTTTGTCTCACATACTTTGAACTTGTTATCAGGAGGAACAAGTCCCTGGAGAAGGACATCATGTTTGGTGAGGTAGAGGGTCAGCAAAAAAGAGAAAGACCTTCGACGAGATGTACTGACACAGTGGCTGCAACAACAGGCTCAAACATAGCAACAATTGTGAGGATGGCACGGGACCAGGCAGTATTTCATGCTGTTGCACATAGGGTAGCTATGAGTCAGAACCAGCTAGGCAGCACCTAACAACAGCAACAACCCAAAATTGAAAATTGAGATCTGAAACTCTAATTGCTCTACAAAGTAATTGTTGCATGAAGTCCAGTGAAGAATAAAGACCATCAAGGTTTCAAACAGCATGGAGGTAACGTATGAAAGCACCAAATAGCTGTACATTCCAGAGTTAAAAACCCCGGGACAGAGGAAAATTAACTCTTAAACAGTGTTCAATGTGTTTAGTATATGTTAGAACTTCCAGATCAAAATCTGAAATGAGAAAAAAAACTCTCATTATTTTTCTTCTCATTTTCTTCCTATGTCACCTAAGTATTATTCTAACAACTTTTTATTTGGTACCACTACCATATCTTACCTCCCCTCACTCTTACCAATCAGTCCTTGCTGCTACTAGAGTTAACATGATAAGATACAAATCTAATCAAGACTATACTGTTCAAATCCTCTGGCTTATCTCTGATTCTAGGATAAACATAAAATTTCTTAGCCTATCATTGTTAGCCTGCCAGCTAATAAGAGCTCGCCTTCATATTTTCCAGAGATATTTTTCTAATTGAAGTGCTTGAACTCTCTCTCCTTCTCTCCCTCTCTCTCTCTCATGCACACACAGATACACACACACACAAGAAGGACCAGTGAATGCTCACTCATATGTATCTCAGTGACCAGCTACTCTGTCGGCTAACGCAATCCCCCCTTGTTTTGTCTTGGGGGAAAAACAAAGAGTAGCAAAAGGGATCCTCCTAAAAGAAATTTAAAAATGAAGACAATGATGACACATAAATTCCTACCATGATAATTATAGAAATAAATCTTTTCTCACATCAACAAAACTGTTTCTAAGAGACAGAAGTATAAACTAAACACATATAAGACCGTTCCACAGGAAATGTGAACCATCAGTTCTTGTTTTAGAGAAATGAACTCTGTTGATGTACCTTCCCTGAGAGGGCTACATGAGTTGGACACAGCAAGGCCAGTTCTTAGTATACAATAAGCTTTTCCATCATCCCCACTGAAAAGATATCCAAATAGGAAGACCAAGAAATGAGTAACGACTGAAGACCAGACGAGTTGTTGAATGACATCAAGGACATCATACATGAAGAAAGCAAGAGGTCATTAAAAAGACAGGAAAGAAAGAAAAGACCAAAATGGATGTCAAGAGAGACTCTGAAACTTGCACTTGAACGTAGACTAGCTAAAGCATAAGGAACAAATGATGAAGTAAAAGAGCTGAACAGAAGATGTCAAAGGGCAGCTTTAGAAGAGAAAGTAATGTATTAGAATGAAATGTGAAAAGACCTGGAGTAAGAAAACCAGAAGAGCGCATGCTCATCATTTCTCAAGCTGAAATAACTGAAGAGGAAATTCTGACTTTGTGTTGCAATACTGAAGGATTCTACGGGCAAAATTTTCAACAATGCAGGAAGCATCAAAAAAGATGGAATAGACAGAGTCACTATATCAAAAAGAATTGGTCAGTGTTCAACCGTTTCAGGAGGTAGCGTATGATCAAGAATGAATGGCACTGAAAGAAGAAGTCCAAACTTCACTGAAGTGAATGGCTAAAAACAAGGAAGTCTCAAGAGTTGACAGAATAACAATTGAGAAGTTTCAACAAATAGATGCAGTGCTGAAAGTGCTCACTCATCTATGCCAAGTAATTTGGAAGACAGCTAAGTGGCCAACTGACTAGAAGAGATCCATATTTTTGCCCATTCCAAAGGAAGGTGATCCAACAGAATGCAGAAATGATCAAACAATATCATTAATATCACACTCAAGTAAAATTTTGTTGAAGATCATCCAAAAATGGTTGTAGCAGTATATCAATGGAGAATGCAGTAAATTAAATCCAGATTCAGAAGAGGACATGGAACAAAGGATGTCATTGCTGATGTCAGATGTATCTTGGCTGAAATCAGAGAATACCAGAAAGATGTTTACTTGTGTTTTATTGAGTATGCAAAGACATTCGACTGTATGGATCATGACAAATTATGGATAACATTGCGAAGAATGGGAATTCCAGAACACTTAATTGTGTTAATGCTGAAACTGTACATAGACCAAGAGGCTGTTTTCTATCAGAACAAGGGAATACTGGGTGGTCTAAAATCCAGAATGGTGTGCGTCAGAGTTTTATCCTTTCACCACACTTATTCAATCTGTATATTGAGCAAATAACCCAAGAAGCTTGACTATATGAAGAATAATGGGGCATCAGGATTGGAGAAAGACCCATTAACAACCTTGCTTGCTGAAAGTGAAGAGGACTTGAAGCACTTACTGATAAAGATTAAAGACCACAGTCTTCAGTATGGATTACATCTCAACTTAAAGAAAACAAAAATCCTCACAACTGGACCAATAAGCAACGTCATGAGAAACGGAGAAAAGATGGAAGTTGTCAATGATTTTATTTTACTAGGATCCACAGTCAATGCCCATGGAAGAAGCAGTCCAGAAAATCAAAGGGGTATTGCATTGGGCAAATCTGCTGTAAAAGACCTCTTTAAAGTGTTCAAAAGCAAGGACTAAGGACTAAGGTGAGCCTGACCCAAGCGATGGTTATTTCAATGGCCTCATATGCATGGGGATGCTTGACAATGAATAAGGAAGACCGAAGAATCGATGTGTTGGTGAAGAATGGTGAACATACCATGGACTGCCAGAAGAATGAATGAATCTGTCTTGGAAGACGTACAGCAAGAGTGCTCCTTAGAAGCAAGGATGGTTAGACTTCATCTCACATACTTTGGACATGTTATTAGAAGGGACCAGTCCCTGGAGAGGAACATCATGCTTGGTAAAGTAGACAGTCATTGTTAAAGAGGAAGACCTTCAAACAGACAGACTGACACAGTGGCTGCAACAATGGGCTCAAGCATAACAATGATTCTGAGGATGATGCAAGACTGGGCAGTGTTTCATTTTGCTGTACACAGGGTCGCTATTAGTCGAAACTGACTGGATGACCTCTAACAACACCACCATGGGCCTAGAAATGGACAGCAGATAAGAAAGGGCAAAATACTTGTCTGAAGAATTATTTTCTTAGCAGTGTTTAATTCTCTGGTCCTTTGTGTAAAGGGTGGGGAGGGGGGTTGGCATTGTTGAGACAGGTAGAGCTTCCATGAATTCCAGACAAAGGCTAGAACTTAATGTGTGTAAGAAATTGGAAAGGCCAGAGTCAAAGACACTATGAGCTTGTCTTAAGCTGGGTTCTCTACAGAAGCAAAACCAGTAAAGTGTGTAAATATATATAGAGAGAGATTTATAAAAAGGAAACAGCTCACCCGATTGTAGAGGCTAGAACGTTCCAAGTCCATGGATCAGGGAAGAGGCCTTTCCCAATTCACACAGCCACAGAAACTGGCAGAGCAGGGCTCCCGCTCACAGGCTGTGAAGGTTGAGAAATTCCAAGATCAGCAGATAAGACTGCAAGGTTTCTCCTGATTCACGTAACTGCAAGGGCTGGCAAACCCAAGATCAGCAGGTCAGGGCACAGGACTCTTGCTTGCAGGCTATGAAGACTGGTGAATTCCAAGATCGAAAGGTAAGCTGCTAGCTCAAGTCCCAAGAACTAGAAGTGAGAGGACAAGAGACAGCTGCTGGGTCTGGAACAAGCGAAGAACTTTGGCAAGGTGAGCAGGAAGGAAGTAGCCGGCAGAGGGCGGAGAGGTGAAGACTGAGAGGGCAGTGATCCGCCTCAGGCCCTGCCCCCACTGGTACCACTCAGCAGATTCCGTTAGGGGGGTGATTGCATATCAGATTTCAACAGGGAAGTGATCACAACATTATACAACTGCCAAAACACTGAGAATTATGGCCTAGCCAAGTCGACATACAATCTTAACCATCACAGAGCCCAAATGAAAATAAGTGAGTACAACATAAATCTATAGGAAGAATTGTATTGCATATCTATATTTACATCTATATGTATATTTGTATCTATATCATTTCCATATCTATAGCAGCATCTTCATCAATATCTATTTTTGTGTGTATATATCTATGTCTATGTCCATGTCTATGTCTGTATCTATATCTGTATGTATGTAAACCAAAAAACCAAACCCTTTGCCATTGAGTCGATTCTGACTCATAGTGACCCTATAGGACAGAGTAGAACTGCCCCATAGGGTTTCCAAGGAGCAGCTAGTGGATTCCAACTGCTGACCTTTTGATTAGCAGCCATAGCTCTTAACCACTGCACCACCAGGGCTCCATATCTATGTATATTTATATCTATATCTGTATCTATATACACCCTGCATTGCAAATAGTTTTCCTGACAATTTATTGAGTTACAATAGAAAACAAATGAGTGTCATATTAATAATTCTTAAATCCTGCATGAAAAACATATTCATTCACTGTATGAAGATCCCAGAACTCTCGTGGCTCAGTGGTTAAGCGCTCAGCTGCTAACTGAAGGGTTGGCAGTTCAAATCTACCAATCCCTCCTTGGAAACCCTATGGGGCAGTTTTACTCTGTCCTATAGGGTCACCATGAGTCTGAATCGACTCAACAGCAGTGTTTTTTTTTTTAAATTAAGATACTTAAGTGGTAAGACTAAATACTATATACATATATATATACATATATAATACTATATATATACATACATAGTCTATGTATTGAGTGTCTGGCAGGCTATTTACACCAATAATCCCTTTATGTTGTCTCAATTACACAGAGCAACAGATATTATTATGTGTGTATTGATGAAGAAAAAGGAATTCATACATGTTAAGTCACTTTCTTAAGGTCATGCAAGAATTAAATGGCAGAACCAATGTGCAACTCAGGTCTATTTGGTCCTAGTCCTCACTCTTTGTACTACTGTAATCCTCTTTTTGAAAGACCATGGTTAATGCTCATTCAAACATGTCCAGTGTATTATCTATACATGATGACATAGAAATAGGAACAAATGATATGCTTACAAATATGCTAAAATCATAAGTATTATGTATTCAATGTGAACAATGAAACGACATATAAGAAAAAGGTATATACATTGGAGGAATGTATAGAAATAGCTGGTATAAGGACTAAGGTGTCTAATTATATAAAATATAATAGTAAGTTTTTGTGTGTTCTATATTATTGTCCCTGGGAAGGGCTTTGCATTTCGTATGTTAGCAATTTTAATTCTCAATGTGAAGACTGGTCTTGGCAATAATGATCTATTATTAATGACAGTGAGTTGTGGGACCATCAGTTCCAGGCATAACAAAAGTTAAACTTAGTTCTGTCTATGATTCATTTTGCTAATCAACATCTTAATAACAGGTGAATAGATTAAGAGCAGTAAGTAGTCTCAGTTTCTTATTGCTGATTGCTGTGATATTTTAAAGATTCAAATCAATAATTAAAATAATTAAGTCATTCAATGTCAACCTTTTCTGCAGACATTTTTAACTATTTAAATAAATAGCTGGCATGCATCCATATGACATTTGGGTTATTCTGAGATGCTTTGTTCTATATGTGATTATATACAAAGAAACGAAATAATACATTTAGAAATATACTAAAGTTATAAGAATTTGTAATAGGACTTCCTAAAACTAACTTTTAAAGAAGTTAAATAAGGTACTGTTTAACTTGACTACACACCACAACATTTCTATTTTCATGAAACATGTTTATTCATATTACTTACTTTATTATCCATCACCATTCAGAGAATTGCAGACAGCTGATAGGACACCCAGTGGTGTACTTAATCCATCTATTCAGCCATCAACCTTATGGTGAATGTGAAAAATGAAGGCTTTGCCTTAGGCCACAGAACCAAAGATAAAATTTAATCATGGCAATTAAAAACACGCAAATATACTTTTCTTGTGGCTAAAATGTGTGCCTGAACTAGTTGCCTTTACAAAATAATCCAACTAAAGTCTGGATAAGAGATATTACAAAACTATGTCAAATCATGTTTTACTTTTCACCAATAATTGAGCTGACCTGGAAAGAATTCAATCAGTTAAATCTGAATAGCAATAAAAAATGTAAGGATAATGTCTACATTCTTATGGATAATTTATCATGTAAGGAACTCTTTTATATCACGTTATTTTTGGGGTGTGTGTGCACAGTTTCTGGTGATGCACACTATATCCTGATGATGGTAACTTAAATTGACTCAGCACAAGTGATTCATCTGGTCTATCTTTGTAACAGAGGAAACCCCAACAAAGCTTTTATGACAGTCAGTCCTTACTAGTGAATAATCTACAACTTAGAACATGGAATTATGCATGTTAATTTATCGTGCATGTAAATTACCCCTACAATATGCCCAGGTGATTAAATAAATTAAAAGTGCATATATGCCAAGCAAGTACTCAGTTAGTCTTGCAATGTAATCAGAAAAGGTACACTGGCATACTTTAACATAATATTTGATATTAGATTTATTGAAGTCCCTATGATATAAATAACCTTGAAATCTAGCTTTTATCTCCTTTTCTGTACTATTTTGTTCATTTATTCATTCAACAAATATTATGAAACACTAATTAAGGATGTTTTTAAACATTGAGAATGTTACAATAAATGTGATATCCACTCTCAAATTGCTAGTGGGAGAGACAGATAAGTAAATATGGATTTAAACAACAGTGTGATAAGAACTATTATTATTCTTAGCTCAAGAGGACAAGGCAGCTCACAGAAAGGGCATATAATATCTCTTCCCAGATATATAGGAAGAACTGTCAGTGAAACATCATCTAAGCTGAGACTCAACGTATAAGCAGGAGTCATTCAAGGAGAAAGGGAAAGAATATTCTAGGTAGGAGGAACTAAACATATAAAGTTACAGAGAAGAAAGAGAGTATGGTATCTTTAAGAAACCACAAAGTACTGAGTATGAAGAGAACAGATTTCAAGCCTGGTAGTGGCACAAGATGATGCTAGAGTGGTGATATCAAAAGAGAATCAATTCAAGCAAGAGACAATCACAATCTCACCAAATTAATGACAATACGGATGGTAAAAAATGGATGAATATCAAACATAAGTGGTTACTGACTTTCCATAGTGTTGATTAAAGGGAATTTTGGACATACTAATTGAATTCTATATGATAGGTCCCCTGTGTGTGTCAGTTTGTCGTACTGCGGGAGCTTACGTGTTGCTGTGATGCTGGAAGCTGTGCCACCGGTATTCAAATACCAACAGGGTCACCCATGGAGGACAAGTTTCAGCTGAGCTTTCGGACTAAGACAGACTAGGAAGAAAGACCTGGCAGTCTATTTCCGAAAAGAATGAGCCAGTGAAAACGTTATGAATAGCAGTGAAACATTGTCTGATATAATGCCAGAAGACGAGCACCATGGAAGGCACTCAAAATACAACTGGGGAAGAGCTACCTCCTCAACATAGAGTGAGTCTTAATGACATAGATGCAGTCAAGCTTTTGGGACCATCATTTGCTGATGTGGCACAACTCAAAATGAGAAGAAACAGCTGTAACTATCCATTAATAATAAAACGTGGAATGTACAAAGTACAAATCTAAGAAAATTGGAAATGGTAAAAAATGAAATGGAACACATAAAAATCAATACCCTAGGCATCAGTGAGCTGAAACGGACTGGTATTGGCCATTTTGAATTAGACAATGATAGGGTCTACTATGCTGGGAGTGACAATTTGAAGAGGAATGGCATTGCAGTCATTGTCAAAGAGAACACTTTGAGATCTATCCTGAAGTACAACGCTGTCAATGATAGGATAATATCCATACGCCTACAGGGAAGACCTGTTTGTACGACTATTTTTCAAATTTATGCACCAACTACCAAGTCAAAAGATGAAGAAATTGAAGATATTTACCAGTTTCTGCAGTATGAAATTGATTGAACATGCAATCAGAATGCACTGATAATTACTGGTGATTGGAAAGTGAAAGTTGGAAACAAAGAAGGATCAGTAGTTGGAAAATATGGCCTTGGTGATATAGAAATGATACTGGAGATCACATGATAGAGTATTGCAAGACCAATTACTACTTCATTGCAAATATCTCTCTTTCACCAACATAAACGGCGACTACACACATGGGCCTTGTCGGATGGAATACACAGGAATCAAATCAACTACATCTGTGGAAAGAGACAATGGAAAAGCTCAATACCATCAGTCAGAACAAGGCCAGGGGCCAACTGCAGAACAGACCATCAATTACTCATATGCAAGTTCAAGTTCAAAACTGAAGAAAACTAAAACAAGTCCACAAGAGCCAAAGTATAACCTTGAACATATCCTACCTGAATATACAGACCATCTCAAGAATAGATTTGACACATTGAACACTAATGACTGAAGACCAGAATTGTGGAATGACATCAAGGACATCATACATGAAGAAAGCAGGTGGTCATTAAAAAGACAGGAAAGAAAGAAAAGACCAAAATGGATGTCACAAGAAACTCTGAAACTTGCTCTTAACATCAAGTAGCTAAAGCAAAAATAAGAAATGATGAAGTAAAAGAACTGAACAGAAAATTTCAAAGGATGGGTCGAAAAGACAAAGTAAAGTATTATAATGACGTGTGCAAAGAGCTGGAGACAGAAAATCAAAAGGGGAGAACATGTTTGACATTTCTCAAGCTGAAAGAACTGAAGAAAAATTCAAGCCTCGAGTTGCAATAGTGAAGGATTCTGTGGAGAAAACATTAAATGATGCAGGAAGCATCAAAAGAAGATGGCAGCAATACACAGAGTCCTTAGACCAAAAAGAACTGGTCAACATTTAACCATTTCAAGAGGTAGAATATGACTAGGAACCCATGGTACTAAAGGAAGAAGTCCAAGCTACACTGAAGGCATTGGCAAAAAACAAGCCTCCAGGAATTGATGGAATATCAATTGAGATGTTTCAGCAAATGGATGCAGTGCTGAAAGTGCTCACTCATCTATGCCAAGAAATCTGGAAGACAGCTACCTGGCTAACCGGACCAATAAGCAACATCATGATAAACAGGGAAAAGATTGAGATTGCCAAGGATTTCATTTTACTTGGATCCACAATGAACACCCAAGAAAGCAGCAGTCAGGAAATCAAAAGACACATTGCATAGGGCATATCTGCTGCCAAAGACCTCTTTAAAGTGTTGAAAAGCAAAGATGTTACCTTGAAGACTAACGTGTGCCTGACCAACGCCATGGTATTTTCGACTGCCTCCTATGCATGTGAAAGCTGGACAATGAATAAGGAAGACTGAAGAAGAATTGATGCCTTTGAATTGTGGTGTTAGTGAACAATATTGAATATACTATGGACTGCCAAAAGAACGAACAGGTCTGTCTTGAAAGAAGAAAAGCCAGAATGCTCCTTAGAAACAAGGATGGTGAGACTACATCTTACAAACTTTGGACATGTTGTCAGCAGAGATCAGTCTCTGGAGAAGGATATCATGCTTAGTAAAGTACAGGGTCAGTGAAAAAGAGGAAGACCCTCAACTAGATGGATTGACACAGTGGCTGCATCAATGGGATCAAGCATAACAACAATTGTGAGGATGGCACAGGACTGGGCAGTGTTTCATTCTGTTGTACATAGGGTTGCTATGAGTTGGAACTGACTCAATGGCACCTAACAACAACAACAGTATTCCACTGTATGAATATACCATAATTTCCTTATTTATTTTCCTTTTGATGGAGTTTGGGATTATGTTCAGTATCTAGCTATTATGAATATTGTTGCTATAAAACAATCTATATTTAAGTCTTTTTATGAATAAATATTTTCACTTCTTTCAGGTAAACATCTAAGAACTTCAATACTGGATTATAGTACATCAATGATTAACTCTGAAAGAAATGCTAAATAGTTATTCGTAAGTGTACATTTTATCTTCCTACCTGAACCATATGAAAGTTCCAGTTCCACTATCATCTCATTGCTTCATTTCTTTAATTTTTTAATAACAGGTTAACAGTGCTGTATATATATATTATTTTTATGCAGATTTATTGAAGTGTAATTAACTTACAAAACACTGCACAAAGTGTAAATTTTCATAAATTTTGACGTGTATACACCTGTGAAAGCACCACTTGAATCAAAATAATGAACATATCCATCCCCTAGAAGTTTCCTTGTGCCCTTTTATAATCTCTCACTCCTATCCCTTCCTGCCCATCCAAAAGCAATCACTTATTTGTTTGCTGTTACTCTGTCAGGAGCTGAGCAGGAGACAGCTGGGTTACCAGGTTTCAGAGTAGCTGATAAAGAAAACAGGCCAAAATGAAAGTAACAGTCAAGTCTTTAATCATTTACTGCGATAGTACAAGCAAGGGGCTAAACCAGAAGAAGCATTGATTTTCCACCCTTCCATTTTTCTCTATGGATCAGAGTTGGGCAAGAATCAGGAAGATCAGTGCAGACATGGGGATTTGACTCACTGCTGACGGGACGCTGAGCAAAAGTCTCTGGCACTATTATGGACCATAGGCAAGGGAGAGGGAAAGTGAGAAGGGCTAGGAATGGAAAAGTAGTGGAGAAATGTCTTCAAGTTTCCCACCCCCTTCACCTTCTGTTAAGGACGTCTCAGCAGAGGATCATGTGGAATCCCTTTTCCCAAGGACCTTGATAAAGAGGCCTCTGAATGGAGGTATGTGGGCTAGGAATGCAGATATGTGTAAGCGTATAGCTGGCTGGGGTGAAGGGTGGGAGCTAAGTCCTTGCCTGTAACACCCTTCAGATACTGCAGTGCATTCACAATGTTCCATGTCTTGTGTGAGGAGTGCCTTTCCATTCTGAGACCTGTCCATTAAAGCCACCCCTAGTGGCACAAACGGTTAAGTCCATGTCTACTAGCCAAAAGGTTGATACTTTGAACCTACTCAGAGGCATCTTGGACAAAAGGCCTGGAGATCTGCTTCCAAAAGGTCATAGCCACCAAAAAAAAAAAAAACTGTGCTATGGAATACAGTTCTACTCTGCAACACATGGGGTCGTTATGCATTAGAACTGACTCCATGGCAAATGGTTTTGGTTTACGGTCCAGCCTGAAAAATCATGTGTAGGTTTTTGGCCAGAAGCTGGCTGGACTCCTCACACTTTAGATAAGTTTATTTTTTCCTAAGAGTTTTATGTAAATAGAATCATATGGTATATTGTCTTTTTTGTCTGACTTACTTTACTCAACATAATAATTTTGAGATTCAACCATATTGTGGATGTCAATAGTATATTCTTTTTTTTTTTTTTTTTGGTAAGTAGTAGTCCACTGTATTTCATTTTAAATCTGGTCACCAGTTGATGGACATTTAAATTATTTCCAGTTGTTGAGTTTTACAAATTTCTATAAACATTTGTGGAAAAATCTAAGGACATATACTTTCTTTTTATCTTGAGTAAATACATACAATGTGACAGGATTGGTGGTACAAATGGTTAATGTGCTCAGCTGCTAACCAAAAGTTGGAGATTCAAGTACACCTGTTGAAAACTCTGTGGAGCACAGTTCCACTCTGACAAACATGGGGTTGCTATGAGTCAGAATCAACTTGACAGCAAATGGTACTCATACTGGTAAATGAATGCTGGGCAACTCTACTCTACCTTCATTCCTTTTGAGCAGTTCTTTCTCAGGGTTTGAGTGGTTTCTTCACAGGCTTGTGCTGGAGTTCTCTCCGTGTGCAGCTCTCTTCTCTCTAGCTTTTTGCCCTGTGAACTCTAGTCATCTTGGCCTCCCTGGGTTCTCAAGCCTCTCTCCTTGAATCAGGGAGTCCAGATGGCCTCCTCCATTTTATTTTTTTGTTTTTGTGATAAAGTGATTGATTTTTATTTTTTATTTTTTTATGTTTTATTGTACTTCAGGTGAAGGCTTACAGAACAAATAGTTTCTCATGAAACAGTAGTACACATGTTGTTTTATGACATTGATTAACAACCCCACAACATATTAACCCTCTAAATTCTCAAACTTTTTTTTTTTTTTTTGGGTGAAAATACACATAACCAAAGATACACCGTTTCAAAAATTTCTACATACGCAGTTCAGTGACATTGACTATGCTCGTCCAATTGTGCTGTTATTCTCACTTAAAGTGAAGCCTTACAGAACAAAATAGCTTCTCATTTAACAGTTACTACAAATGTTGCCCTATGACAATGGTTAACAATTTCACAACAAATCAACAAAATCCTTACTCAAACTTGGGTTCCCTATCACCAGCATCCTTGTCCCCTTCTGCCTTCTGGCCCTTGTCACTGGACTCCTGTACCTCGTTAGTCTCATTTGGTTTTATGGGGCTGTTCACTCCCAGGCTGAACAGTGGACCTCAGAGGTAACTTCGCCACTGAGCTAAAATGGTGTCTGGGGGCCATACGCTCGAGGTTTCTCCAGTCTCCTTTAGGCCAGTAAATATGGTCTTTTTTTTTTTTTTTTTTTTGTGAGTTAGAATTGTGTTCTACATCCTTCTCCAGCTCTGTCCAGAACCCCCTGTTGTGATCCTGGTCAGAGCAGTCGGTGGTGGTAGCCGGGCACCATCTAGCTGTACTGGACTCAGTCCAGTGGAGGCCTTGGTAGCTGTGGACAAACAGTCCTTTGGAATAATCTTTCCCTTGTATCCTGTTCTCTTCATTCTCCCTTGCTCCAGAAGGGTTGAGACAAGGGGAGTATCTTAGATGGCCGCTCATAGACTTTTAAGACCCCAGACACTACTCACCAAGATAGAATGTAGAGCATTTTCTTTATAAGCTGTGTCATGCCAATTGAGCTAGATGTTCCCCGAGACCATAGACCCCAGAGCCCTCCACCCAGCAATTCAGTCCCTCAGGGAGTTTGGATGTGTCTATGGGACTTCCATGACCTTTCCTTGTACAGGTTGTGCTAGTTTCCTCTATATTGAGTACTGCCTCACCCTTCACCCAAGAAATCACTTATCTATTCCCTATTTCATATTTCCCCCCACCCCCGCATCCCTGGTAACCAACAAAGATTGTTACATTTTGTGTGTTAACTTTTTCATGGGTTTTTACAATAGAGGTCTCATACAATATTTGTCCTTTTGTGATTGACTTATTTCACTCAGCATTATGTCCTCCAGTTTCATCCATGTTATGAGATGGTTAACAGATTCATTGTTGTTCTTTCTCGTTGCATAGTACTCCATTGTATGTTTGTACCATAGTTTGTTCATCCATTCTTCTATTGATGGGCATCTAGGTTGTTTCCATCGTTTTCCTATTGTGAACAATGCTGCCATGAACATAGGTGTGCATATGTCTATTTGAGTGACGACTCTTATTTCTCTAGGATATATTCCTAGGAGTGGGATTGCTGGATAGAATGGTATGTCTATTTCTAGCTTTCTGGGAAAGCACCATATCATTTTCCAAAATGGTTGTATCATTTTGCATTCCCACCAGCAGTGCATAAGAGTTCCCATCTCCCCGCAGCCCCTCCAACATTTGTTATTTCCAGTGTTTTTGATTCGTGCCAGTAATGCCAGGGTGAGATGGTATCTCACTGTGGTTTCAATTTGAATTTCTCTAATAGCTAGCGATCAAGAGCATTTCCTCATGTGTCTGTTGGCCATTTGAATGTCTTCTTTGGTGAAGTGTCTGTTCATTTCCTTTGCCCATTTTTTGATAGGATTGTTTGTCTTTTTGTTGTAGAGGTGTTGGATTTTCTTGTAGATTATGGAGATTAGACCTTTGTCTGACTTGTAGTGTCCAAAAATTTTTTCGCAGTCTGTAGGTTCTCTTTTTACTGTTTTGGTGAAGTCTTTTGAAGAACATAGGTGTTTGATTTTTAGAAGATCGCAGTTATCTAGCTTATCTGTTGGGTTTTGTGCATTGATGGTTATGGTTTGTATCCTGTTAATGCCATGTATTAAGGCCTGAAGTGTTGGTCCTATTTTTTCTTCTATGAACCTTATAGTTTTAGGCTTTATATTCAGGTTTTTGATCCATTTTGAAGTAGTTTTTGTATATGGTGTGAGGTATGGGTCCTGTTTCATTTTTTTACAGATGGATATCCAGTTTTGCCAGCACCTTTGTTAAACCGACTGTCTTTTCCCCATTTGATGGACTTTGGGCCTTGTCGAAGATCAGGTGAGCGTAGGTGGATGGATTTACATCTAGGTTCTAAATTCTGTTCCATTGGTCAATGTATCTGTCGTTGTACCAGTACCAGGCTGTTCTGACTACTGTAGCTGTAGAGTAGGTTCTGAAGTCAGGTAGTATGAGTCCTCCAACTTTATTCTTCTTCTTCAGTAGTGCTTTACTTATTTGGGGCTTCTTCCCTTTCCATATAAAGTGAATGTTTAGTTTTTCCATCTCTTTGAAGAATGTTGTTGGTATTTGGATCGGGATTGCATTGTACTTGTAAATTGCTTTGGGTAGAATTGTCATTTTCACAATGCTAAGTCTGCCTATCCATGAGCAGGGTATGTTTTTCCATTTATGTAGATCCCTTTGGGTTTCATGCGGTAGTGTTTTGTAGTTTTCTTTGTATAGGTCTTTTACATCCCTGGTCAGATTTATTCCTAAGTATTTTATCTTTTAGGGGCTATTGAAAAGGGTATTATTTTCCTGATTTCCCCTTCATTGTCCTCCTTATTGGTGTATAGGAATCCAATTGATTTTTGAATGTTTATCTTGTATCCTGCTACTCTGCTGAATCTTTCTATTGGTTCCAGTAGATTGCTCGTGGAGTCTTTAGGGTTTTCTATGTATAGTATCATATCATCTGCAAACAGGGAGAGTTTAACTTCTTCATTACCAATTTGGATGCCCTTTATTTCTTTTTCTTGCCTTATTGCTCTAGCTAGAACTTGCAGCACAATGTTAAATAGGAGTGGTGATAAAGGGCATCCTTGTCTTGTTCCTGTTTTCAAGGGGAATGTTTTCAGCCTCTCTCCATTAAGAATAATGTTGGCCATTGGTTTTGCATAGATGCCCTTTATTATGTTGAGAAATTACCCTTCTATACCTCTTTTATTGAGAGTTTTTATCAGGAATGGGTGTTGGACTTTGTCAAATGCTTTTTCAGCATCAGTGGAGTTGATCATGTGATTCTTTTCTTTCCTTTTATTTATGTGGTGGATTACATTGATTGATTTTCTAATGTTGAACCATCCTTGCATACCTCGCATGAATCCTACTTGGTCGTGGTGTATTATCTTTTTGATATGATGCTGAATTCTATTGGCTAGAATTTTGTTGAGAATTTTTGCATCTATACTCATGAGAGATATTGGTCTGTAATTTTCTTTTTTTGTGACGTCTTTGCCTGCTTTTGGTATCAGCATTATGCTGGCTTCATAGAATGAATTTGGAAGTGCTTCTTCCTCTTCTATGCTCTGAAATAACTTGAGTAGAACTGGTACAAGCTCTTCTGTAAATGTTTTGTAGGATTCTCCAGTGAAGCCAGCTGGGCCAGGGCTTTTTTTATTGGGAGTTTTTTGATTACCTTTTCAATCTCTTCTCTTGTTATGGGTCTGTTCAGATTTTCAACATCACTTTGTAGTAGTTTGGGTAGGCCGTGCGTTTCTAGAAATTTATCCATTTCCTCTAGGTTTTCAAATTTGTTGGAGTCTAGTTTTTCATAATATTCTGTTATAATCCTTTTTATTTCAGTTGGGTCTGTTGTAATGTCCCCCATTACATTTCTTATTTGGGTTATTTGTGTCCTCTACTGTTTTTCTTTTGTCAGTCTGGCCAGTGGTTTGTTGATTTTGTGGATTCTTTCAAAGAACCAACTTTTGGTTTTGTTGATTCTTTCTATTGTTTTTTGTTGTCTATTTCATTTATTTCTGCTCTGATCTTTACTATTTCCTTTATTCCGGTGGTTGTGGGCTTTTTTTGCTGTTCTCTTTCTATTTGTTTGAGTTCTGTAGTTAATGTTTTGATTTTGTCCCTTTCTTCTTTTTTGATATGTGCATCTATTGCTATAAATTGTCCTCTGAGGACTGCCTTTGCTGTGTCCCAAAGGTTTTGGTATGATGTGTTTTCATTCTCATTTGATTCTAGGAATGTTTTGATTCCGTCTCTGATTTCTTCTATTACTGACGTGTAAGCCGGGTATTATCCAGTTTCCATACAGTTGATACTTTTTCCTTGCTCTTCCTATTGTTAATTTCTACCTTGATGGCATTGTGGTCAGAGAAGATACTTGGAATTATCTCATCGTTTTAGATCTTGTTGAGGATTGCCCTGTGGCCTAAGATGTGGTCTATTCTGGAGAACATTCCATGTGCATTGGAAATGAATGTGTACTTTGCAGTTGTTGGATGGAGTGTTCTATATATGTCTATGAGGTCAAGTTGGCTGATTGTGCCCTTTAGGTCTTCTGTATCTTTGCTGAGTTTCTTCTTAGTTGTTCTGTCTTTTACTGAGAGTGGTGTGTTGAAGTCTCATACTACTATTGTGGTACTGTCAATTTCTCTTTTGAGTGTTGTTAGAGTTTGTTTTATGTATTTTGGAGCCCTGTCATTGGGTGCGTAGATGTTTATTATGGTTATGTCTTCATGATGGATCCTCCCCTTAATCATTACATAGTGTCCTTCTTTGTCTTTTCTGGTAGATTTTGTTTTAAAGCCTGTTTTATCTGAGATTAGAATTGCCACTCCTGCTCTTTTTTGGCAGTTGTTAGCTTGATATATTTTTTTCCAACCTTTGACTTTTAATAAATTCACATCTTTGCTTCAAATGTATGTCTCTTGTTGACAGCATATTGATGGATCCTGTTTTCTTATCCATTCTGTCACTCTCCGCCTCTCTATATGGTGCATTGAGTCCATTTACATTCAGTGTAATTATTGATAGATGTGAGTTTGTTTCTGTCATTTTTTAGTGCTTTTTTTGGTGGTGCTGATGTTTTCTTTGTTCTTCTTACTCTCTTGTGCTGAGTTACTTTTGTTTGTGGATTTTTTTTTTCATTTCTTTTGTTTTTGTACCTTTTGTTTTTCCTGAGACTTTATCTTTTTCATCTTTATTTTTATGAGTTGGTTTGTTAACTTTCTTTGTGGTTACCACGTATTTTACCCTTATCTTTCTAAGTTTGAAGCAGTCTACCATTACTTGGTATCATCTTACCTTCCTCTCCATTAGAAGGCTGTATACCTATGCCATTTATTCCTCTTTCATTGTTTTGATGTTGTTGTCATCCATCGATTGACTGCTCTGATTCCCTTTTGTATTTCTTTTGGTTTTGGATGTCCTTGAGAGTTCATATCTTAGATTGGTATCTGGCTCGTACAATCCTGCAATCTCTATTCTGCCTGTGGGCTGACGCTGTTTGTTCTCAGATCGAAGAACTCCCTTTAATAATTCTTGTAAGTTTCGTTTGACTTTTACATATTCCTTTAATTTCTGTTTATCTGGAAATGACCTAATTTCACCATCAAATTTGAACAAGAGTTTTGCAGGGCATATTATTCTTGGCTGACAATTTTTTTCTTTCAAGATTTTATATATGTCATCCCATTGCCTTCTTGCCTGCATGGTTTCTGCTGAATAATCTGAGATTAGTCTTATTGTTTCTCCTCTGTATGTGACTTCTTGTTTTTCATGAGCTGCTCTCAGGATTCTTTGTTTGTCTTTGGTTTTGGCAAGTGTGAATATGATATGCCTTGGTGATTTTCTTCTGGAGTCTCTTCTATATGGGGTTCGTTGAGCTTCTTGGATGGCCAGCTATTCATCTCTCATGATATTGGGGAAGTTTTCTGTCAGTAGTTCCCCAATGATTCTCTCTGTGTTTTTTGTTTTCTCCCCTGTTCTGGAATGCAAATCACTCGTAAATTTTTGCTTTTAATTGTGTCCCACATAATTCTCAGGGTCTCTTCATTTTTCTTTGTTCTTTTTTCTTACTTTTCCTGAAACAGAGTTGTATCCAAGTGTTTGTCTTCAGTTCCACTGATCTTGTCTTCCACGGTTTCAAATCTGCTTCTCAGCCCTTCTATGACATCATCCTTTTCTGAAATCTTGTTGTTTATCTTTTGGATTTCTAATTGCTGTTTTTGTATAATTTCTAGTTGTGAATTTATTTTGGCATTTTGTTCCTGCATTATCTTCCTGAATTCTTCCAATTGTTTGTCAGTATTTTCCATAAATTTGTCTATTTTTTCCTCATGTTTGTCAGCATTTTGCCTCAGTTCTTGGAAAATTCCGAGTATTAGAGATTTGAATTCCCTTTCAGGTACTTCTAGTGTATTTTCTTCCACAGAACAGTCATCTGGTGTTTTATTTTGGACACCTACTTGAACCATCCTGTCCTGTTTTTGTAAATGTTTTGATATTGTCTGCTGGTTTCGGGGCATTCCTTAGTTATTTCTCTCATTTATTGATTGTAGATTTGTTTGTTTTGTGCCTTTTTAAAAAAAAAAAAAAAATTTGACTATGTCTGAGCAGGCAGACTGCATGCTCTTTGTTGTTTGCTCATCTGTGTGCTGAATACTTTTCTCCTCCTTCTCCAACTGGTAGGTTCAGTCACTTAGATATGGTACAGCAGGGCAGGTCTAGCTGAAGAGGATCCACTGGGATGGTTTATTTTTGGCACTCACTACAGCCACCAGGGCATGTTAGTAATCAGTCCTGGGCAGGTTCCAGTAGGCCGTGCCTGCACTTCTAGGTGGTGTGATGTCAAGCGCACAGTGCAGGTAGGCAGGTTGCAGTGGGGAGATGGTTATGTGTGGAGCTAAGATGGATATGGGAGAGAGGAGAGAGGAACAGGAGCCAGAAAACATACAAACAAACAAAAAAGAATGCTAAGGGAGCTTGCCTTTGGAATGGAGAGATGAGAGACTATAAAATGGAGAAAAACAGAAAGGGAAAGAGGAAGAAAAGAATGAACAAATAAAAATTAGAAAGTTTAAAGAACTGTAAATTTCCCAGGGATCCCACCGATGCAGCTATGAGGTCTGGGGAAGTCACTCTCAGGTGTCGCAGCACAGCCTGGCCAGAAGGTGCAGAGGCATACAACGCCTGGTATTCAGGGATCAGAAAGAGAAGGAAGATATAGATAGATGAGAAACTGAGCAATGAAGAAAGACAAAAAGCGAAGAAGAGGGAAAAGAAAACAAAACAAAAAAAAGAAAGAACAGGAAAGGTCCCCCAAAAAACAGAAAAAAAAAAACAACAAAAAAAGAAATGTCCTCAGGGATCCCTTCGCACGTCTGTGGAAACCGAAGGAGAGTTCCTTGCCACACAGCTCCGTCTGGCCAGAAAGGGCTCCCAACTCAAGAAAAGGAAAAGAAAACAAACAAACAATTCAAAACAAACAAATGAACAAAAGCCCTGGGATCCCACAGCACAGTAGCCCCGACTGGGAAGCAGGTCCACACTCGAATGGAGCTCCGCAGCCCCTCAGGAAAAACAAAGATGGCGCACAGAGCCAGGCACTCGAGCAAAAGGAGGGGGAGGCAGTGAGAGGCAAGCAAGAAATCAAAAGAAGCAGGGGGGAAGAAAAAAAGCAATACTAGCAGCCAACAAATGGCACTCAGAGAGCCAGCCAGTGCAGGCTGGTGTTTCTGGACAAGGGACTGTGTCTGCGGGAAGCAGAGGAGGCCGAGTGTGGGTGAAGAAGGGTGGAGAGTGGGAAAGCATATATCACAAATTGTTGGCGCTCTGGAGTCCCTCAGGAAAAAGCAAAGATGGCACACGGAGCCAGGCACTCGTGTGAAAGGAGGGGGAGGTGGCGAGAGGCAAGTGAGAAATCAAAAGAAGCAGAAAAGAAAAGCAACACTAGCAGCCAACAAATGGCATCTAGAGAGCCGCCCACTTGGGTGTGTGGAATCCAAGCAGCTGGCGCTTCCCAGTCAAGAGACTGTGGCCGCGGGAAGCAGAGGAGGCCGAGCTGGGTCGAAGAGGGGTGGGGGGTGGGAAAGCGCACACAGCAAATTACCGGCTATTTTGTCTCCTGCTGGCTGCTCCGTGAGGCTGCTTTCTCGTATCCCCGTTTGCTGGTCTCCGATAGGTGTCCAGGATGGTGGATCCGTGCTGCATTAGCTGGTAGGGGACCTCTGCATGAATCTCTCCTCACTCTCCGTTCTCTGTCAGTTTTCTCACTCCATTTGGTGCTTGGCTGAGTTCTTTATCTCTTCATTTGATGTTTTAGGGTTTCAGGATTGTTGTAGTATTCTCTGTTGGCTTAGTTTTTCGGATCTTTGCTGTGGAGGGACGGTGTGGTGCTTCTGCCTAGAGTGACATTTTGCCGGAACTCTGGCCTCCTCCATTTTAGTCCTGCCTACAGCACAGCCTGGAATCACCCTCAAGACAACAAACTGGGACAATATTTGTGCTTATCTCGTTTACGGTTTTTCAGAGCTTACTGTCTTTCATAGCCCTACTGTGTCTTTCAAGAAAATTATGAAACCAATTTTTCTATCCTTGTTATTCTTTTTTCCAGATGTTTTTGGCTATTTTATTTTTTTTAAGTATCTTTGAGATATAATTTACATGATATAAAATTAACCCATTTAAAGTGTATAATTCAAAGTTTTTTTTAAAAAATATATTAACATGATTGTGCAATCATCACCACAATCTAATTTTAGTAGAGTTTATCTTCCCCATAAAGAAGCTTTGTACCCATTAGCAGTCATTACCCATTCTCTTTCACAAACCACAAGCCCTATACAGTCACTAAACAAATTTCCGTTTTTATAGATTTTCCTATCCTGAACATTTCATATAAATAGATTCATATAATATGTTTTTGAGTGGCATTTGATACTTCACCACCATATGATTTAGTTTCCCCTTCAGTGAAAGGATGATAATATTTCTCAGAGATATGTTGTTGTTGTTAGGTACCATGGAGTCAGTTCTGACTCAGCGACCCTACGTGCAACAGAACTAAACAGTGCCTGTTGCTGTGTCATCCTCACAATTGTTGCTATGCTTGAGCCTATTGTTGCAGCCACTGTGTCAACCCATCTCATTGAGGGTTTTCCTCTTTTTCGCTGACCCCGTGCTTTATTAAGCATGATGTCCTTCTCCAGGGACTGATTCCTCATGATAACATGTCCAAAGCATGTGAGACGTAGTCTCACCATCCTTGCTTCTAAGGAGTGTTCTGGTTGTACGACTTCCAAGACAGATTTGTTCATTCTTTTGTCAGTCCATGGTATATTCAATATTCTTCGCCAACAGCACAATTCAAAGACATAAATAATTCTTCAATCTTCCTTATACATTGTCCACCTTTTGCATGCATATGAGGCAATTCAAAACACCATGGCTTGGATCAGGTGTATCTTAGTCATCAGGGTGACATCTTTGCTTTTCAACACTTTGAAAAGGTCTTTTGCAGATGATTTGTCCAATGCAGTGCGTCTTTTGATTTTTTGTCTGCTGCTTCCATGGGTGTTGATTATGGATCCAAGTAGAACGAAATCCTTGACAACCTCAGTCTTCTCTCCATTTATCATGATGCTGCTTATTGGTTCAGTGGTGAGAATTTTTGTTTTCTTTATGTTAAGGTGTAATCCATACTGACGACTGTGGTCTTTGATCTTCATCACTAGGTACTTCAAGTTCTCTTCACTTTCAGCAAGCAAGGTTGTGTAATCTGCATAATGCAGGTTGTTAATGAGTTTTCCTCCAATCCTGATGCCCCATTCTTCTTCATATAGTCCAGCTTCTCGTATTACTTGCTCAGCATACAGATTGAATAGGTATGGTGAAACGATGCAACCCTGACACACACTTTTCCTAACTTTAAACCATGGAGTATTCCCTTGTTCTGTTCCACTGACTGCCTCTTGATCCATGTACAGATTCCTCATGAGCATAATTAAGTGTTCTAGAATTTCCATTCTCCTCAATGTTATCCGTAATTTGTTATGATCCACACAATCAAATGCCTTAGCATAGTCAATAAAACACAGGTAAACATCTTTCTGGCATTCTCTGCTTTCATCCAGGATCCATCTGACATCAGCAATGATATCCCTGGTTTCACATCCTCTTCTAAATTCGGCCTGAATTTCTGGTGATTCCCTGTCGATATACAGCTGCGGCTGCTTTTGAATGATCTCCAGCAAAATTTTGCTTGTGTGTGATATTAACGATACTGTCTGATAATTTTTGCATTAGGTTGGATCACCTTTTTTGGAAATAGGCATAAATATGGATCTGTTCCAGTTGGTTGGCCAGGTAGCTGTCTTCCAAATTTCTTGGCATAGATGAGTGAGCACTTTCAGCACTGCATCCATTTGTTGAAACATCTCAATTGATATTCCATCAATTCCTGGAGGCTTGTTTTTTGCCAATGCCTTCAGTGTAGCTTGAACTTCTTCCTTCAGTACCATTGGTTCCTGATCATATGTTACCTCCTGAAATGGTTGAACAATGACCAATTCTTTTTGGTATAGTGACTCTTTGTACCCCTCCCATCTTATGATGCTTTCTGTGTCGTTTACTATTTTCCCCGTAGAATCCTTCAGTATTGCAACTCAAGGCTTGAATCTTTTCTTCGGTTCTTTCACCTTGAGAAATGCTGAGTGTGTTCTTCCCTTTTGGTTTTCTAACTCCAGGTTTTTGCACGTGCCATCTTAAAACTTTACTTTGTCTTCTCGAGTCATCCTTTGAAATCTTCCATTCAGCTCTTTTACTTTATCGTTTTTTCCTTTTGCTTAACTACTTGACATTCAAGAGCAAGTTTCAGAGTCTCTTCTGACATCCATTTTGGTCTTTTCTTTCTCTCCTGTTTTTTTAATGACCTCTTGCTTTCCTCATGTATGATGTCCTTGATGTCGTTCCGCAACTCGTCTGGTCTTCGGTCATTAGCGTTCAACGCGTCAAATCCATTCTTGAGATGGTCTCTCAATTCAGGTGAGATATACTGAAGGTCATAATTTGGCTTTCATGGACTTGTTCTAATTTTCTTCAGTTTCAACTTGAACTTGCATATGAGTAATTGATGGTGTGATCTATAGTCGATCCCAGGCCTTGTTCTGACTAATGATACTGAGTTTTTCCATCGTCTCTTTCCACAGATGTAGTCGATTTGATTCCTGTGTATTCCATATGGTGAGGTCCATGTGTATGGTAACTGTTTATGTTGGTGAAAAAAGGTATTTGCAATGAAGAAGTCTTTTGTCTTGCAAAATTCTATCATCCCATCTCTGGGATCATTTCTATCATCAAGGCCATATTTTCCAACTACCGATCCTTTTTTTGTTTCCAGCTTTCACATTCCAATCACCAGTAGTTATCAATGCATTCTGATTGCATGTTCAATCAATTTCATACTGCATAAACTGGTAAAAATCTTCAATATCTTCATCTTTTGCCTTAGTAGTTGGTGCATAAATTTGAATAATAGTTGTATTAACTGGTGTTCCTTGTAGGCATAGGGATATTATCCTGTCACTGACAGTGTTGTACTTTAGGATAGATCTTGAAATGTTCTTTTTGACGATGAATGGGGCACCATTCCTCTTCAAGTTGTTATTCCCGTCATAGGAGACCATATGATTGTCCAATTCAAAATGACCAATACTAGTCCATTTGAGCTCACTAATGCCTAGGATATTGATGTTTATGCCTTCATTTTTGATGATTTCCAATTTTCCTAGATTCATACTTTGTACATTCCACATTTTGATTATTAATGGATGTTTGCAGCTATTACTTCTCATATTGAGTCGTGCCACATCAGCAAATGAAGGTCCCGAAAGCTTGATTCCACCTATGTCATTAAGGTTAACTCTACTTTGAGGAGGCAGCTCTTCCCCAGTCATCTTCTGAGTGTCTTCCAACTTGAGGTGCTCATCTTCTGACACTATATCAGACTATGTTCCATTGCTATTCATAAGGTTTTCACTGGCTAATTCTTTTCAGAAATAGACCGCCAGGTCCTTCTTCTTAGTCTGTCTTAGTCTGGAGGCTCAACTGAAACCTGTCCACCACGGGTGACCCTGCTGGTATTTGAATATTGGTGGCATAGCTTCCAGCATCACAGCAATACACAAGCCCCCACAGTATGACAAGCTGACATTTGTGTGGGGGTCTAAGAGATACGGTAAGCATGAAATTAAGTACTATGAAGAAGGAAAAAGGTCTATTTAGATTATGAACATACCATCTGTTATGAATTAAATTATGTCCCCCCAAATGTGTGTTGGGATCCTAATCTCTATACCTGTTGGTGTAATCCTGTTTTGAAAATGGGTTCTCTTTGGTGTGTTAACTAGATCATACCCAAGTATAGTGGGTTCTAAATCTAATCACCTCTGAGTTATAGAAAGAGTAGATTAGACACAGAAACACACAGAGGGGGCAGATGCCTTGTGGAGTTCCACAGGAGACAAGGAATGCCCTAAGCTACCCACAAGGAAATAATCAAATTTAGACCCCTGTTTGAATTTTTGGCCTTCAGAACTGTAAGAAAATAAAACTCTGTTCTTCAAGTCACCCACTTGTGGTATTTCTACTATAACAGCACGAGGTAACTAAGACACCATCATCCATTATTCACTATAATTAAGTTAACCATTTTATGAATAGGATACTGGTATCTAAATACTTATAAGGTTGAAATCAAATATCAAATGACATAGTAAGACTATGTGCAGACAAGTTGCCCTGAGGTCAGTGAATAAGGTGCTGAATCTCACAATTACAACCTACTTAGATGAATTGCATGATTCACCACCCTGAGCCATTAGTGACTGCAACCATTAGATGATTTTGAAATTAAACACTATCAAAATTTAACTCCTGACCAGAAAGGCATAAAAAAAAAAAGTTTGATACCCTGACTTTTAGACACTTTAACAACTGTGACATTGGATAATACATAGTGGAATTTTTGCATAGCTACTTTTAATGTTAGAGATCTATTTTCTAATCAAATACTGTATTTGAATGTATTTAATTTTAATATCAAGTCTATTTAAAATGACATTTTTTGCTGCATCATTGTCATGCAAAAGAGTTACATCTCACCATTTAAATGCAAAATAGTTTAGCCTTTGTTTTTTAGAGTATAGAACATTGATTTTAAATGGCAGTTAGCTATTTACATTTACAAGAGTAAAAAAATAGTTTGATGACATTTTTTCTTTCCATAAGTAGTTGCTATAATGCTTACATATTTTCCCCTGTGATTGATTTATTTTTAAAGCCAGATTACTTTTAAGTACATGTCTAGTTGCAGAATGTTACACAATTTGAAACTCTGGGTAATGTTTATAGACATAGGCATTGGCTTGAAATAACAAGAAAAACTATTGAAAATCTTCAAACTTTTATGACCAATATAAATAAATACACTGTTGTGTAGTTTGTGTATGATTTATAAAAAATGAAATAAATATAACATTTATTTTGAATACTTGAACTCTCAATCCTACGTGCAAATGCCCAACTTTACCTCCAACCCCTCAACAAAGACAGACAACTTACTACGAATTCCCGTGTCTGTGTTTGTCCATCTTCTCCCTGCATAACTTGTTTCCATACCTTTTCTCTCTTATTCACACTGTTCTCCACTACCCAATTAGTTCAAGATGCAACCTCTTCTACTTTGTCGAGCTTGTGCTTGTTGCTCAATCTATTAATAGAAATAATTGTACTTGGAAAACAATTTACAGTTTTCAAAGAAATGTCTGATGATTTCTTTATATTGTATTCATACATTCACTGTTTATCTCAGGAAATTTTTGAAAAACATTTTAGCCAGAAAAATAATTTGTGCAAATAATCGTCCTATCAGAAAAATAGATGGCTAACTTGGTCAAACATCTTCCTTATTGTTATGGGTTGATTTGTGTCCCCCCAAAAGATGTATTCAAGTCCTTACTCCCTGTATTTGTGAGTGTGAACTTACTTGAAAATACAATCCTTGAAGACGTAATTAGTTAACATGAGGTCATACTGGAGTACGGTGGGCCCTATCCCAATAAGACTGGTGACCTCGTAAGAAAAGGAGATGAGATAGAGAAAGACACAAGGAACATGGCCAGGTGAAGAGACAGAGATATGAGCTATGCTGCCACAAATCAAAGAGTGACGAGTAAGAGCTAGAAGAGACAAGGAAGAATTATCCCCTAGACCCTTCAGAGAGAGCAGGGCTATGTTGATCCTTTGATTTTGAATTTTTAGCCTCCAGAACAGTAAGAAAATAGATTTCTGTTGTTTTAAGCCACCTAATTTGTGGTATATTTTCACTACACATCTAGGAAACTGAGACATTTATAAGCAAGTTTACTTGCTACGGCATACTTCACCTTGCTAGGTTCATTGATCACAAATTATTTTGTAATAAGCTTTGCCAAATCCCAATCAGCTAATTGCCTAGAAAATCCATCTTAAATCACTTGTGCCCAGTCCACAAAACATTATAAATATTATCCCGTAATCTCCACTTCCTAAGATACTGCCAACATTCTGAGCCAAAGTGTCTTTCTTCCTTACTGAAATAGGATTTACAAACTTATCTTTGCTTAACTGACAGGTGTTCTGGTGGTCTTTGGAGATTCAGTAGTCATTAATCCAAGTTGTGCAATCAGGATCCAATCCAAATATCTCATCATGGAAGTTCAAGGTCCTTGAACTTAAAGCAAAAACAGTGTTTTTACCTGGGGCCCTTGTGTCTTCTGCTTGATGGTTTATCCAATCACTATGGTGAGGTAAATAACCAGGAAGCCTGGAGTTCCAGCTTCTTTTCATCAAGCTTCCAAATGCTAAGTTAATTTTGTTTTCCAGAAACAATTAAAATTTTTAGAAAAACATAAACCAGGGTACAAACCAGCCTTCTAACTAACAGCAATATTATTTCTTTCTTTGTCCTCATCACTTTTTGTTGTTAGTCTATGAAATCCATTTTTAATTTCCAAGGAAAACGTGTTTTTCTTTAGTTTCTTCATTGAATTGCATCAAGTCTCTTTTCATTTCTTTCTTATTTTGTCTATTTTTGTTTTTAATATTTGAATCAATTATTCAAGGACTTTCTTTATATCCCACATACTTATTTGACGATACTTAATTCAATTTTCAGTGCTGTATTTCATTCTGATTTGATAGTTATTTTGTGGGGGAGGGCGGTAAATTGTTATCAGCTAAAATTGTTTTGTTTTCTGTTTTTATATTATAGCTTTGTATATATTTATTCTGTTTCACTTATTTATGTTTTGAATTTTGGTTTGTTTAAAAGATTGGTAGTTCTGCAGTGCTTGCATATTACAGTTTACTTAAGCGCAATTCCTTTAATGATTTGTTTTGCTGGTATGGTGGGAGAATAATTCATATGCTACGCTTTTAAAATTATTACTATTTTTTTGTCTTCCAGACCCCATTTTTTTCCTTTGCTTCTTTTCACTTTCATCACTTAATCTCCAAAGTGTGTCTTTTGCTTTATTTTTATCTTATTCTCCATATGTATAATTATTTGTAAGGAAAAAAAAAATTGCCATAGAGTTGATTCCAGCTCATAGCAACCTATAGGATAGAGTAGAACTGCCCCACAGTTTCCAAGCAGTATCGGGTGGATTCGAACTGTCCACCTTTAGGTTAACAGATGGTAGCTCTTAACCACTATGCCACCAGTGTTTCCATTATTTACAGGAGATTTAGTTTTTTACTTACAAATGATGTGGCCCTAGGAACGTCTGTTTTCTGGTTATGCTGGGGATGTGAATTTTATTTATTTTTTATTTGTTCTTATTCTTGTTCTGTTTTTTTTTTTGGAGATCATATTAAAATATCCAGGTTATCTCTTCCTTCTACAACTCACTCATTATGAGTGATGCTTTTTAAAAGTCATTACTAAATCTTAACAAACAATTACTAATATAAAGAATACTCTGATTATTATAAATTCCATAATATCCATAAATTTTAATTTAAACAATGAAATATTTTATTCTATTAAATTGTTAACTTAATGCAAATTATAATATTTATTACTTCTTTTCAATAATTATAGCAATTATATTTTACTTATGTGTCTTTCAATATTACATTGTATGGAAATTTCAGCAATGCAGTTAATTTTTATAAAGACAGTGAGCCTTCTGAACTTCACCCTGACTTTAAATAGGATGTCAGTGGTGTTTCAAGATTAACTATGGGATGGCCATTGTGAAGGAGTAGACAATACTAAATATCCTTAGTAAATATTCTTGTATTTCCACTCAATTAAGTATATTTTCTACTATTTAATGACTCTTCAGGGTTTTTAAAGGAAGATATACTCCTTATTCTTCAACCTACATGCATGATGAAATATATTAATAAAGTTCTGATTATTAAATACTTTTCATTCTAGCAATAATCCCACATGTTCATTAATATGCCTTTAATAGATTTTGAAATAAATTTACATAAATATTTTAATGACTGCTTCAGTCTAAGTTTAATAAATTGTGAATTTCTCCATCTTTATTCTGTTTTTAAAATATTATAATTTCACCTTGTCTTTGCAACATTACTGGAAAATATGATTTTTACATGAATATTGAGAAAATAGCATTGCTTAGGATGCTAAGTGTCTGAATGTGTGTCACCAAACCAGACTTGGAACTGGGCTTTCTCCTAGAGAAACTGCTTTTCACTTTTTTTACTGTTGTTGGCAGATTTACTGAGAAATATTGGCTTCTTCCCCAGTTATTCTGCCAGATCTTACAATTCTGTCTCAAATCTCAACCTCATCAGGTTATGGAAATCTTCCCAGTACTAACTAGCTTCATGACTAATATTCTAGTGTCTTGACTGAAGAATATGTTTTCTTACTTTCAGGAATATTTCATAGGAAAGATGAAAGTGGTAAAAAAATGATAGCAACCACTTATTTAGGAAACTTAAAGACTAAGATGTTTAGTGATTTGCCAAGACAATTTCATTCAGAAAGTAAGGAATAGAAAACATTACTTCTGACAGAGAACAGAAGTTTCTCAGATCTATTATTAAGGTGAATGAGTAGGAGGCATTAACAAATATATAATGTCATAAAATTAAATGGACGAACAAATAATGTACAGAGTTTATTAATTCCATTTATAAAATATTTGGAGTTTACATATGGTTTCCTTAATTTTAGGCACCCCAAATCCTTTTGAATTACTATAAGAATGAGGTTAGTAGTTAGAGGAAAAACGAAAAAGAATAAACATGGAGGGTTATAAAAATTATATGTCTGTACATACGTATGTGCTAATCCATAATCTTTTGTTATGTCTTTTGCAAATTCAAGTAACTTTTCATTATTAAGGGAGGTGAAGTCTGTATTCATTCCAGCAACACATTGATGATTGCCATCCATCTTAATAGACCATCAAAGACCACTTACCCTTGTAAATCAATTTATAGTGTAATATAAGTATAAAATCAATTCCCCAAACTATTTATGCTTTACTCATAAAATATAGTCTGTTTCCCATAAAAGACCAAGAATGCAGAAATCTTAGAAGATAGAATATTTTTATGTATAATCAAAATGTAGTTAAACATTCATACACTTATGTTTCTAAAAATGTAATACCACTGTAAAAACTGAAGTTCTTATATATACAAAATATATTTAAATGAATCCTTTTAAAACTGTGTATTCTGCATTGCATTAATTTACTATTTCCATAGTTACCTAACTGAAAACAGCTCTTCTGTTTTATTCATCTTTCTAAAGCTGATTAGAGCCCCACCTCAACTTTACCTCTAGATACTCAGTTCACTTTCTAAAATATTAGCTATTTAGTAAATGCTGAGTGGGTCATTGAATAAATAAAGAATCTAGTGACAAACTGAATATTGAATTTACCATGGAGTGCCAAAAGAATGAACAAATCTGTCTCGGAAGAAGTACAGCCAGAATGCTCCTTAGAAGCAAGGATGGTGAGACTATGTCTCATATACTTTGGAAGTGTTAGCAGGAGGGACCAGTCTCTGGAGAAGAACATCATGCTTGGTAAAGTAAAGGATCAGTGAAAAAGAGGACAACCCTCAAAGAAATGGATTGACACAGTGGCTGCAACAATGGACTCAAGCATAACAACGATTGTGAGGATGGTTCAGGACTGGGCAGTATTTCGTTCTGCTGTATATGGGGTCATTATGAGTTGGAACTGACTTGATGGCACCTAACAACAACAACAACAGCAATAAAGAAATTAGATAACATTTGCACATTCACTTTATCGACAAACACATATTGTATACTTATGAAATATTGGGTGTTATCTTAGGCCAGGGGAGTCCCTAGGTGGTGCAAATGGTTAAGTGCTTGGCTACTAACCAAAAGGTTGATGGTTCAAATATATCCAGAGACACTTCAGAAGAAAGGCCTAGTGATCTACTTCTGAAAGATCACAGACATTGAAAAGCAAGGAGCAGAGTTATATTCCGAAATATATAGAGCCACCGTGAGTTGGAATTACCTTGACAGAAACTATTTTCTTTTCTTTTTTTTTTCCCCTTCTAGGCCACGAAGATTCAAATATAAATATCCATTTTTTTTCTCAAAATAATACAACTTTACTGGGAAAGATAGTCATACTAATAAATGCATATAACCTTATATTGTCATGTTGGTGATAAAGAAGAGGTTATTATTGAGTACTAGGGGTCTGACACTAATTAGTGGCATGACAGAACAAGGGGATATTGTGTGATTTATAGTCAGGAAAGGTGTGCAGCAGGATTGTACCCTTTCACCATACTTATTCACTCTGTATGCTGAGCAAATAATCCAAGAAGCTGGGCTATATGAAGAAGAATGGGGCAGCAGGATTGGAGGAAGACTCATTAACAACCTGCGTTATGCAGGTGACATAACCTAGCTAAAAGTGAAGAGGACTTGAAGCACTTATTGATGAAAATCAAAGACTACAGCCTTCAGTACGGATTACACCTCAACATAAAGAAAACAAAAATCCTCACAACTGGACCAGTAAGCAACATTGTGATAAAAGGTAAAAAGACTCAAGTTGTCAAGGATTTCATTTTGCTTGGATCCACAGTCAATGCCTATGGAAGCAGCAATCAAAAAATCAGACGACGCATTGCACTGGGCAAATCTATTGCAAGAGATCTCTTCGAAATGTTAAAAAGCAAAGATGTCACTTTAAGGACTAAGGTGCACCTGACTCAAGCCATAGCATTTTCAATCATCTCATGTGCATGTGAAAGCTGGACAATGAATAAGGAAGACTGAAGAAGAATTGATGCCTTTGAATTATGGTGTTGGTGAAGGATATTGAATGTACCATGGACTGCCAGAAGAACGAACAATTTTGTCTTGGAAGAAGTACAGCCAGAACGCTCATTAGAAGAAAGGATGGTGAGACTTGTCTCACGTGTTTTGGACACATTATCAGAAGGGACCAGTTCCTGGAGAAGGACATCATGCTTGGTAAAACAGAGGGACAGAGAAAAAGAGAAAGATCTTTAATGAGATGGCTTAACACAGTGGCTCAACAATGGACTCAAAGATAGCATCAATTGTGAGGATGGCGCAGGACCAGGCAATGTTTCATTCTGTTGTACAGAGGGTCACTATGAGTTGGAATCAACTTCATTGCACCCAACAAGAACAACGGTGGCATGGCATGTAACCTATCTTGGAGTGTAGGTGTTGGGAAGTCTTCCCTTAAGAGGAGAAACAAAAACCAAGTCTCCGAGACTTTTAGTTGGGAACTCTCATTTTACAGGGAAATTAAAAAAAAAAAAAAAAAAAAAAAAACCTATTGTGTAGTGATTGAAACCTTTGTCATGATCTAAATTCCTGTTTTATCCCATGGTAGAGTAAGAGGTGGCATCATAGAAGAATACCAGGCATTGGCACATAGGCATAACGTCCTCCAAGTGCTACTCATGTTTTAAGTTGGATCTGACATGTATAGAATAATTCTTATATGTGAAAGATTGGTGAATATGTCACCAATACCTACATACCACGTTATTTATTTCATGGACAATACCGAGATCGATACTGAGCACAATAAAGGAACAAGGATAGGAACATGACATTTATTTTGATACAGTTTACACTATATGATCTTGAAGCTGGGCAATGCCGGGTAAAGCCCACTGAACATGAGATCAGGAGAACTTTACTGCCAGTGTGACAATAGATACAATACCAAGTTTTCGAGTATTCCGCTGCTTTCTCAGGAAAAGGAGAACACTGAACTCAATGGTGCACCCTTGGACAAACTATGCTTCATTTTTGTCACCTGAAAAATGGGAACAATTATATTACCTCTTTCTTAATGTTGTTGTGAGAGCTAAATGAGACAATGTTTATTATGTTTAGAAAAGTAATAAATATCTAGTAATATCCCAAAAGCTAGTACTTCTATAAATAATTCAAAATGTATACCACATACTAATGTAAGAATAAAAATTGCTTTCAGTTTCAAATTCTGTATATGCTAAAATATTTTTCATGTGACAATTTTTACTCATTACCATTGGAGGATTTTTGATTTCATGTCCCTTGCCCCTGCCAAATTTTTCCTCTGTCAGCACAGTCTGTTCTATCTTACAGGTTGGTTACTATTTTTCAGTAATTTTAAGAGTACTTTTTAAGAACTGACTCAATATAGAAGAATGATAGCTATGCACTCCATTTTTTCCCAGACAAAATGCTCTAAAATGGGAATAAATAGTAATAGTACTATAAACAGGAAAAGTACCATCAACAAAGCAGAAATTTTAGGGAACTATCAAAATTTTAAAAAGTAGCTAAGATCAAATACAATCTTTGAGAAGTAGGCCAGATTTAAAAAAAAACAAAACAGAACATAGTTCAAAACATCAGAACAGGACATCTGTAGAGTTAAGAGTAATTATGATTGTGTGGTCCAAGCTGAGAGTCACCTGATAAACAACTGAGAAAGATCTGAGGGAAATTGTGGTGAAATATTTGGAGAAACAATGTCTATTCTAGTCTTTAAAACATTAGACACTTCTAGGGTAGTCAAACAGCATAAACAACGTTCTAGAGCCTGAGAGGCAAGGCTGTGCTCCAGGTAACCAACCATATAACCAGACAGAATATAAGGGACGGCTCATTTATACAAGCTACTTGTACTTCTAAACTAGCAGCTGTAGGGTGGGCCCCATCCTCAAATTCCTTGCCCATATATAAAGTCAAGAAAAAGAAACAGAAATAATAAGGAAGAAAAACCATTAGCAAAGCTAACGTTAATGTCTACATAGAAAACCAAGGAAATGTAAATGGATTACAATGAGAAAAATTAATAGATTTTCTAGATATAACATTTTAAAAACAAAATGCATATTATATGCTTGCAAGAAATGGTAAGAAAAATGCATTTTTAAATTACCATCCATACCATTAAAAAATATGTATCTTAATATAATGAAAGTTGTGTAGAAAATTATAAAATTTATTAAAATATAATGAAAAAAAAAGTGCATGTTGAACTACATATACTCATATTTAACAAAATAATATTTTATAAAATTTTGTAAATTTATCCATAAATTTATTCAATTCCAATTAAAATTCTGACACTATTTTTCAAGGAAACTGACAAGTTTATTCAAAAGCTTGCTTGGAAAAAGAAAAGTTTATAATATCAACCACCACCTGTCTGTCAGTTAGTTGTACTGTGAGTGTTTGCATATTGTTTTGATGCTGGAAGCTATGCCACCAGTATTATTTCAAATTCTAACCCAGTGATTAAGAGCTAAGGTTGGTAACCAAAATGTCGGCTGTTCGAATCCACCAGCTGTGTCTTGGAAACCCTATGGGACAGCTCTACTGTTTTTCTTTCTTTTGATAATTAATGGCTGACAGGATTTATCGGAGCTTTCAGACTAAGCCATGTTAGGAAGAAAGGCCTGGCAATCTACTTTTAAAAATTAGCCAATCAAATGCTATGGATCATAACAGAGTATTGCTCAGTTTAGTCCTGGAAGATGAGAACCCTAGGTTGGAAGACACTACACAATGGCCCTGACAATGGACTCAAACATGTCAGCAGTCATGAAGATGGCACAGAACTGGGCAGTGGTTCATTATGTTGTACATAGGGTCGTCATGAGTTGGAATGGGCTTGATAGCTGTTAACTATAACAATAATAACAATTTTTTTTTTTTGAAAAACAATAACTGTGGGAGAAAAATCTTCCCCTTTAGATACCAAGGCAAGTATATAGAAATAGACCGATGGAACACAATCCAGAATCAGAATATACATGGATAGTACTGTTAGGACAAATTAGTGATGGACTGTTCAAAACCGTTACAATTGATTATTTACACAGAAAATCAAACCAAATTGCTTCGTATCATTCACAAAAATAAATTCTGAATGAAATAATGGAAGGATTTAAATGTGAAAAGTTTTTCTTTAGAGAAGTTGTTTCTAGTTCCTGCCTTGCACATTTATCTCGGTCAATAGGATTTCCTGCCAGAAGATTTAGAATTATGGTTGTATTGGAAGTTGATTTATCCGTTACTGATTGGTGGTAACAGAAGAACATGCGGATGAAAGCACAAATATTTAGAATTCCAAATGTCCAGTTTTCTCTGAAACTGGTTGTTTAGTTTATTATGGAATAAGGAGTCTTTTGGTAGCTTAAATTAAAATTGCATTTCATTTAAAGTAGTATGTACAGATTTCTATTTTTGGATTCTTTCATTTATGACTCACATTTTTAAGCCCACCTTCTTAGTAGTATAGCACACAGGAAAAGCATCTCATAACAATATCAACCACAACAAGAACCAAAACAAATTTGTCCTGAAAATCAGTCCTAGTTCTACCAGACGCATTCAGTTGCTTTGATGATTTATTGGATATGTTTGAGCAATAAGCTACCTGCATCATAACATTTAGCAGCCGTGATGTTGCAGTGGTTAAGCTCTCGGCTGCCAGTCGAAAGGTCAGCGTTTCCAGCCCTCCAGCAGCTCTGCAGGAGAGAAGACTTGGTGATAATGCTCCCCTACAGATTACAGCCTAGGGAACCCTATGGGGCAGTTCTACTCTGTCATATAGGGTCACCTTGAGTTGAAATCAACTCTAAAGTACACAACAACAACAGCAGCAGCAAGGATATAGTAGTATTTCTGATTTAAATCATAACAATGCATTATATTTAACCTGTTCAAGACCATAAATTATTCTTTCAATTATGGATTTCAATTCATTTTTTCCTAAATAGATTTTTCTTTAAAACTGATATTATTTAAATAATTTAAAATCAAAATGTGAAATTAGGAAAATGTTGCATAAAGAAAATATTTCTTATTGAATTGGCTTCTTTTTATTTCTTTTCTAAGGTGTAATTTTCCATAAAAATTTATATACTCTGAAGGAATTGTTGAATAAATTGTGGAGTGTAACATCAGATTTGCATTTATCTTTTATTTTTAAGTGTTCATTGATTAAACATTACATTTTTAATGAATTTACTGGAATTACTCATAAACTTCTTCAGTAAATCACATGTGAAATACATTAAAGGCTAAATTTATGAAATATATAAATCTAATATGTGACTTACACGTTGATAAAATTTATCTCAGGGAATATATTGTGAAGTAGTTTCTAGAGTAAAGAAAAACAGAATATTAAAGTAGATATGCTACTTACGGTAAAATGTTTGGTAATATTGACCACATTTCTATAAACAACTTCAAAAGGAGCAATATTTCATCACTTAAAAAAAGTCTAAAAAAAGATAAATTTAAATATGTACTGTATACCCATAATTTGCTATGATTTTACAATTCTGATGAATTTATGCATCACTTATTCCAGAAAAATAAAATGAGAATGATTGTTAATCACTTATATATCCCCGGTAGCACAGTGGTTAAGAGTTCAAACAGCTAACGAAAAGTTCGGCGGTTCGAATCCACCAGTCACTCCATGGAAACCCTATGGGGCAGTTCTACTCTGTCGTATAGGATCACTATGAGTTGGAATTGACTCGATGGTAACAGGTTTAGTTTGGTGTTTTATATATACACACATATATACATATATATATAGAGAGAGGAAGAACCAACTTTATGTGAAGCAGTGTGCTAGCTCTGGAAATAAAGTGTTGAAAGACTGACAAGGGACCAGGAGACATATTTGGTTAAGATGGTCAGAAAACAGCTCTGGGGAGTTGTCATTGAAGCTGAGACATGAAGGCTGAAAAAGAGTGGACCATGTGTATCTGAGGAAAGAACCTCCTAGGCAAAGAGCATAACATGAGCAAAGTCCCTGAGGCAGAGATGTGGCATAGTCCAAGACTGAAACATATTGTGCAACTTGCAACCTGGCAAACGTGAAATGTTACACTAAACTTTAAATTTGTTTTATTTTGTTTATTAATTCATGAAAGCAACACATTATTGCTGAAGAACTGTTGTTTAACAAACATTTTAAAAAATAAATAAAGTAAGTCTGTCTCTGTTCTTTTGGAGCCAGTATTCTTATAATGGCAATCAAGCAAACAATTAATTCCACAATAATTTAACCTGATCATATATAAAATTCTGAACCCTCTTCTCAAGGAAAAGTGAAAGATAAACAAATCAACAGACATGAAAGGAAAGCTATGCTAATTTTATTAAATTATGAAACATTGTCACTTAATTTGGACATTAAGTATTGTTATTTGTCTTTATTGTTATTAAATTTATTGCTGTTATTATTGTTGTTAGTTGCTGTAGCGTTCAGTTGATTTCAACTTATAGAGACCCTATGTGTGCACAGTAAAAATCTTCCATAGAGTTTTCAAGGCTATGATCCTTCAGAAGCAGATCTCTAGGCCTCTGGATAGATTTGAACTTCCAAATTTTGGTGACTAATGATATGATAGAAACATAGTTGAAGCTTAGATCCAAATGTTCTTACTTCTCAATTTTAAAATCATAAATGATAGCCAAGAGAAAAGCATCAAAAGAAAAAACATTTCAGTGAAACTAGTAGAGAGGAAAATTCCACAGATCCCAAATTTCATATAGGTTTTCACTGAAATAATTGACAATATTAGAACAAGCATGAGTAGCCTCAGTGCCGTGGCCACACGAAGAAAATAATTGGGAAAGTGACAACAGAAATCTGCTGGTTTTATACACTTCCAAAATGAAAGAACTCATTCTGAATGGGAAAAGCTGTAAATAGGACTGAGATGAATATGGTGTCCTTCATTAGAGAAAGCAGATAAAGTATTTACTGTGAATCTGATCAGGAGCACAGAAATAACAAATCTCAAAACCCTATCACCTTTTTCAAGGAAGGGGAGCAATGGGGGAAGTAGGAGCTGTATCCTATAAAAGCAGTTTAAGGTCAAGGAGTTTTTGGACCACAGAGTTGGCTTTAGAAACACTCCTGAACCAGATTATATCGATACACAAAAGAAATAGTCGAGAAACAATTCATCAGTTTAGAAATAGTAGAGTCCCAAAGCAGAGAAACTTAGAAAACTCTTCTGGATCTTCTTTCCTTTCATTAGGAATTTTCTGTTTAAAGATGGTCCAGGAAACTCTAACTTGAGCAGTTATAAAAAATAACAAAAACTAAAGAATAGGTAGATACTATACTAAGATCTTATAATAGAAAAACTTTTAAAAAGCACTTCTCTATGAAGCCTTTAGAAAAATCAGACTACAAAGTAAAACAAATTTTAATGAGATTATGAAAAAATCTTCAATAAAATAATTTCAACTATGAATGAAAAATGTGTGCACACACATATAATAATTCAAGGCTTTGAACTGATATTTCCAATTGAAATTCAGGACTTTTTTTTTTTTAATTTAACATCCTCTGTATTACTTCTTTATCTTTTTATTTCCACCTAATCATGAAGTGAGAAGATGAGTAAATCTCACAGAAACTGGTAGAAAATCAACTGCAACCATAAAAAGAAAATATCATTTAATAGACTCAACATTCAATTAAATATAAAGAATTTTAGATGTAAGAAAAATATTTTGATGAAGATAAGTCTGCAAAAGATTATAAAAACGATATGTTGTTGTTTGATGCTGTCAAGTTGGTTCCAGCTCATAGTGACACTATGTTCAACAGAAGAAAACACTGCCCAGTCCTGCACCATCCTCATAATCGTTGTTATGCTTTATCCCACTGTTGCAGCCACAGTGTGGGTCCATCTCATTGAGGGTCTTCCTCTTTTTCCTGACCCTCTACTTTACCAAGCATAAAGTTCTTCTCCAGGGACGGTTCCCTCCTGATAACATGTCCAAAACATGTGAGATGAAGTCTCTCCACCCTTGATTCTAAGGAGCATTTTGGCCGTTCTTCTTCCAAGGCATATTGTTCATTCTTCTGGCAGTCCATGGTACATTCAATATTCTTAGTCAACACCATTATTCAAAGGCACCAATTCTTCTTCTGTCTTTCTTATTCACTATCCAGCTTTCACGTGCGTATGAGGTGATTAAAAACGTCATGGCTTGGATCAGGTGTACCTTAGTCTTCAAGGTGACATCTTTGCTTTTTAACAGTTTAAAGAGGTATTTGGCAGCAGACTTTCCCAGTGCAAAACATCCTTTGATATCTTGACTGCTGCTTCTACGGGTGTTGATTGTGGATCCACGCAAAATGAAATCTTTAATAACTTCAATCTTTTCTCTGTTTCTCATGATATTGCTTGTTGGTCCAGTTGTGAGGATTTTTGTTTTATTTTGAGTTGTAATCCATGCTGAAGGCTGTAGACTTTGATCTTCATCAGTAAGTGCTTCAAGTCCTCTTCACTTTCAGCAAGCAAAGCTGTGTCATCTGCATAATGCAGGTTGTTAATGAGTCTTCCTCCAATCCTGATGCCGCATTCTTCTTCATATAGTCCAGCTTCTGGAATTATTTGCTGAGTGTACAGATTGAATAAATACAGTGAAAGGATACAACCCTGACACAAACCTTTCCTGATTTTAAACCATGCAATATTCTCTTGTTCTGTTTGAATGACTACCTCTTTTTCTATGTACAGGTTCCGCATGAGGACAATTAAGTGTTCTGGAATTCCAATTCTTTGCAATATTATCCATGAATTTTAATGATCCGCACAGTCAAAGTCCTTTGCATAGTCAATAAAACACATATAAACCTCTTTCTGGTATTCTCTGCTTTCAGCCAAGATCCATCTGACATCAGCAATAATATCCCTCATTCCAACTACTCTTCTGAATCTGGCTTGAATTTCTGGAAGTTCCCTGTTAATATACTGCTGCAACTGTTTTTGAATTATCTTCAGCAAAATTTTACTTGCATGTGATACTAATGATATTGTTAGAAAATTTCTGCATTCTGTTGGTGACCTTTCTTTGAAAGGGTACAAATAAGAATCTCTTCCAGTTAGTTGGCCAGGTAGTTTTCTTCCAAATTTCTTGGTATAGAAAAGTGAGCACCTCCAGTGCTGCATTTTTTTTTTATGGTACTTCAGGTGAAGGCTTACAGAACAAATAGTTTCTCATGAAACAGTAGTACACATATTGTTTTATGACATTGGTTAACAACCCCACAACACATTAACCCTCTAACTTCTCAAGCTTTTTTTTTTTGTGGGGGGGGGGGGGAATACACATAGCCAAAGATACACCGTTTCAAAAATTTCTACATACACAGTTCAGTGACATTGACTACGCTCTTCCAATCGTGCTATTATTCTCACTTAAGATGAAGGCTTACAGAACAAAATAGTTTCTCATTTAACAGTTACTACAATTGTTGCCCTATGACAATGGTTAACAATCTCACAATGCATCAACAATATCCTTATTCAACCTTGGGTTCCCTATCACCAGCTTCCTTGTCCCCTTCTGCCTTCTGGCCCTTGTCACTGGACTCCTGTACCTCGTTAATCTCATTTGGTTTTACGGGGCTGTCCACTCCCAGGCTGAACAGTGAACCTTAGAGATAACTTCACCACTGAGCTAAAATGGTGTCTGGGGGCTATACTCTTGAGGTTTCTCCAGTCTCCTTTAGGCCAGTAAATCTTGTCTTTTTTTTGTGAGTTAGAATTATGCTCTACATCCTTCTCCAGTTCTGTCCAGAACCCTCTGTTGTGATCCTGGTCAGAGCAGTCGGTGGTGGTAGCCAGGCACCATATAGCTGTACTGAACTCAGTCCAGTGGAGGTCTTGGTAGCTGTGGACAATTTGTCCTTTGGACTAATCTTTTCCTTGTATCCTGTTCTCTTCATTCTCCCTTGCTTCCGAAGGGATGAGACCAGTGGAGTATCTTAGGTGGCCGCTTACAGGCTTTTAAGACCCCAGACACGACTCACCAAGGTAGAATGTAGAACATTGTCTTTATAAGCTATGTCATGCCAATTGAGCTAGATGTTCCCTCAGACCATGGTCCCCAGAGCCCTCCACCCAGCAATTCAGTCCCTCAGGGAGTTTGGATGTGTCTATGGGGCTTCCATGACCTTTCCTTGTACAGGCTGTGCCAGTTTCCCCTGTATTGTGTACTGTAGTCAATCACAAAAAGACAAATACTGTATGAGACCTGTATTGTAAAAACCCATGAAAAAGTTCATGCACAAAATTTAACTATCTTTGTTGGTTACCAGGGATGGGAGGGGTGGGGGGGAAATGCTGCATGTATTTATTGAAACATCTCATTTGGTATGCTTTCAGTATAGCTTGCACTTCTTCCTTCAGTATCACCAGTTCTTGAAAATATGCTACCTCCTGAAATGGTTGAAGGTCGACCTTTTTTTGTTTTCTTTTTGGTACAGTGACCCTGTATGTTCCCTCCATCTTCTTTCGATGATTCCTGAGTCTTTCAGTGTTTTAACCATAGAATCCTTCCAAATTTCAACTGGAGGCTTGAATTTTTTCTTCAGTTCTTTCAGCTTTTCTTCTCTTTTGATTTTCTAACTCTAGGTCTTTGCACATTTCATTGTACTGTTTTACTTTGTCTTCTCAAGCTGCACTTTGAAATCTTCTGCTCAGCTCTTTTACTTCATCATTTTTTTCCATTTGCTTTAACTACTCCACATTCAAGAGCAAGCTTAAGAGTCTCTTCTGACATTAGTTTTTAGTCTTTTCTTTCTTTCCTGTCTTTTTAAATGACTTTTTGCTTTCTTCATGTATGATGTCCTTCACATTATCCCACAACTCTTCTCATCTTTGGTCATCTATGTTCAATGCATCAAATCTGTTCTTGAGATGATCTCTAAATTCACGTGAGATATACTCAAGGATGTATTTTGGTTCTGATGGACCTGCTTTAATTTTTATCAGCTTCAACTTATACTTGCATATGACAGATGTATGGTATGTTCTGCAGTCAGCCCCTGGTCTTGTTCTGACTGATGATATTGAGGTTTTCCATCCTCTCTTTCCACAAGTGTAGTCAATTTGATCCTTGTGTTTTCCATCTGGTGAGGTCCATGTGTATAGTCACAGTTTATGTTATTGAAAAAAGTGTTTGCAATGAATAAGTCTTTGGTCTTGCAAAATTCTACTACATGATCTTCAGCATCATTTCTATCATCAAGGCCATATTTTCCAACTACAGATCCTTTTTCTTTGTTTCTAACTTTTGCATTCCAATCACCAGTAATTATCAATGCATCTTGATTGCATGTTTGATCAATTTCAGATTACAGAAATTGGTAAAAATCTTCTATTTCTTCATCTTATGGCCTTAGTGGTTGGTGCGTAAATTTGAATAATAGTCATATTAACTGCTCTTCCTTGTAGGCTTATGTATATGACCCTATCACTGACAGCTCTGTACTTCAGGATAGATTTTGAAATGTTCTTTTTGATGATGAATGGGACACCATTCCTCTTCAATTTGTCATTCACAATGTAGTAGACCATATGATTGTGTAATTCAAAGTAGTCAATACCCATCCATTTCAGCTAACTAATGCTTAGGATATCAATGTTTATGCACTCTATTTCGTCCTTGACAACTCCCAATTTTTCTAGATTCACACTTTGTACATTCTGTACATTTTTCTCATTTTGAGTCGAGCTCTTCAGCAATTGAAGGTCCTGAAAGCTTACTCCATCCATGTCATTAAGGCAGACTCTACCTTGAGGAGGCAGTTCTTTCTCAGTTATATTTTGAGTATCTTCCAACCTGAGGGGCTCATCTTCTGGCACTGTATCAGACAGTGTTCCGCTACTATTCATAAGATTTTCACTGGCCAATTTTTTCAGAAGTAGACTGCTAGTTCTTTCTTCCTAGTCTCTCATACATTTAAATCAAGCATTGAATGAATGTTCTTTTCAAGACCTCTTGTTTGGAATGATTTATTTTAAATGTCTTCCTTTTATAAAGGCAGTCCTAGTTCATTAAATTTCTGGACATGTGACACTTCAAGAATAATTTTTTTGGTGGGGATGGAAGGAGGAAGAAGGCAATAAGAGAAGTTCTTGTTTTTCAGTCAATTAGCAAAAGCTTGTAGATAGGGAGACACCTACAACTGAAAGCTTCATGTGATCTCACCACAAGGCCTTTTATACTGATCATCTTTGGAAGGTGATAAATAAAATTTATCAAATGAAGGATATACCAGACATTTACACACAGAGAAAGAACAATATTATAGATATAAATTGAGAATTACCTAAACAAGTGGATATATGTATGTATGCATTCATGTACTATAAAAATGTCAATTTCCCCAAAACATGTATGTGTGTTTGTGTGTATGGCTATGACAATAAAAGTGACAGCAGTTTTTTTTAGTGAAAGTAGGAAAGCTGACTTTAAAATGCATATGGAAATTTAATTGTCTAATAATAATTTAAAGTAAAAAGTAAAAAATGTGGGGAAGTAAGATAGCAAAACTTAAATAAAAAAACAAGCATTAAGACGTCTAAAATAGTGTGTGTGTAAAGTGTAATGTATCTTAAAACTGGAAGCTTAAGATGTTTGGAAAATTTATCTGTTTTAACTATTCCTATTGCTTTTCAGTGCTTGATAGGCAAGGTGTTGCAGCACTATTTTCCCAACAGCCGTTAATATTAGAAGCAATCTCATTCATTACCATTTTTTTGTGTTGTTGTCTTAGTTATCTAATGCTGCTATATCAGAAATACCACAAGTGGATGACTTAACAAACAGAAGTTTATTCTCTCACAGTCCAGAAGGCTAGAAGTCTGAATTCAGAGTGCCAGCTCAAGGGGAAGGCTTTCTGTCGACATCAACTCTGGGGGAAGGTCCTTGTCATCAATCTCCCCTAGTCTAGGAGCTTCTCAGCGAAGGAACCCTGGGTCTAAAGGACATGCTCTGCTCCTGGTTCTTCTTTCTTGGTTGTATGAGGTCCCTATCTCTCTGCTAGCTTCTCTCTCCTTTTATCTCCTGTAAGATAAAAGGTGTTGCAGGCCACACCCCAAGGAAGTTCTTCATACATCAGATCAGGGCAGAGATAAGGATTTACAACATATAGGGTAACAACATCAGAACACAAAATGTTAGACAACCACACAATACTGAGAAACATGGCCCAACCAAGTTGACACACATTTTGGGGGGACACAGTTCAATCCATAACATTAATCATCAATTTTACCCAGAGAGCATGTAAAATTGCCTTTGTAAGTGAGGCTGTTTTTGCTGCACTTGCTAAACCTAGATTTGACAGTATTTTCATAATAAAATAGGGAAAAAAATGCATATTTAAAAAAATAATCTTCTATATCTTTTCTCATCTTTAAATAAAATAGCAAAATATTAGATCTACTTAATCTAAGAAGTACTGATATTTTAAGAAAATAATCACTGTAACTCTGTTTCATGAACTCAACTTCTCCTTCTCTGACATACTGGGAAATGGCATTGTTCACTTAAAGCTTATTAAACTATGTCTCCATATTATTTCTTCCTATCCTGGAATGTCAGCCCACATACATTATTCACATGAAGCAGAGTGAACTTTAAATAGGGAGATTATACTGGAGGGAAATAAGAAAGCCATCATTCTCAGTTTTACCTCATACTGTTATTAAAGGTTACATAGACAGTGATTTTTCTTTTTCCTACTTTTTTAGCTTTCTCTCTTTTCCTTTCTCTTTTTGACTGGCTGTCTTATTCCTTTTCATCTCCAGTAATAGGCACATAATTCTGCTTGTTTTGTAGATCGTGTGTAGGAACTGGTTGAGTTATTTTAAAAGATTTAGAGTCCTCATGTTGTAAGCTAGACACTCAAATAACTTATAATGAATAAACATTGTGTGCTATACTACCTCCTCCTATTCATTTTCTAGAGTGAGGTTGTGATGAATTTAAGTCAGCAATGTGAAAATATTTACCTGGAGAATTTGAACACCAAGTTTCCATCTAGTTTATATTAAATCATTAAACAATGGTAATTAAAATGAACATACTAACATATGTTTTACTAAACAGTAGACGAGGTAACAATACAATTAAAGACAGTGTTTTCTGACAATCATAGGTTTATGTATCAGCAAAACATTTCCATAACAGGATTTCCAAATAGGATGAGTGAGATATGCTTAGGGGACTCATAAAACTGTGCTTATTATTTGTTTATGATAGCTGAGGAAATATATAAACTGAAACTTAGAAAATGAAAATTCAAATGCATTGATATTTTAAAATTTCATCATAAATTTTAAAAAGAAGCAGTACAATGTAGAACCTGTATAAATTATTAAGTTTATAAACCATTCGACTGTCAATGTGTCATACTGTGGTGGCTTGTGTGTTACTGTGATGCTGGAAGATATGCCACCTATACTTCATATACCAGCAGGATCACCCGTGGTGGACAGGTTTCAATGGAGCTTACAGACTAAGACTGGGAAGAAGGACCTGGCCATCAACTTCTGAAAAAAGTGACCAGTGAGAAACTTATGGATAGCAGTACAACATAGTCTGATATAGTGCTGGAAGATGAGCCCCTCAGGTTGGAAAGCACTCAAAATACTACTGGGCAAGAGCATCTTCCTAAAAGTAGAGTTGATCTTAATGACATAGATGGAGTAAAACTTTCGGGATCCTCATTTGCATATGTTGCATGACTAAAAATGAGAAGAAACAGCCGCAACCATCCATTAATAATCAGAAAGTGGAAGGTGAATAAAGGAAAATTGGAAGTTCTCAAAAATGAAATGGAATGCTTGAAGATTAATATCCAAGGCATTAGTGATCTGAAATGAACTGATAATTGGCCTTTTTGAATCAGACAATCATATGGCCTACAATGCCGCAAATGGCAAATTGAACAGGAACAGCATCACGTCATCGACAAAAAGAACTTTTCAAGATCTACCCTGAAATACAACACTCTCAGTGATAGGACAATATCATTACTATCAGATGCAAGTAAAACTATGTTGAAGATAATTCAGAAACAGTTGCAGCAGTACATTGACAAGGAAATGTCAGAAATTCAAGCTGGATTCAGAAGAAGATGTGTGATAAGGGATATAATTGCTGATATCAAATGGATCTTGGCTGAAAGCAGGGAATACCACAAAGATGTTTACCTGTGTTTTATTGACTACGCAAAGGCATTTGACTGTGTGGATCATAACAAATTATGGATAATGTTGTGAAGAATGGGAATTCCAGAACACTTAATTGTGCTCGTGAGGAAACTGTACATAGATCAAGAGGGCAGTAGTTCAAACAGAACAAGAGGATACTGCGTGGTTTGAAGTCAGGAAAGGTGTGCATCAGGGTTGCATCCTTTCATTGTATTTACTCAATATGTATGTTGAGCACATAATCTGAGAAGCTGGACTATATGAGGAAGAACGTAGCATCAGGATTGGAGGAAGACATTAAAAACCTGCCTTATGCAGATGACACAACCTTGCTTGCTGTGAGTGAAGAGGACTTGAAGCATTTGTAGATGAAGATCAAAGACTACAGCCTTCAGTATGAGTTACACCTTAGCATAAAGAATTCAAAAATTCTCACAACTGGGCCAATAAGCAAGATCATAATAAATGGAGAAAAGATTGAAGTTGTCAATGATTTCATTTTATTTGGATCCACAATCAATGCCCATGGAAGCAGAAGTCAATAAATCAAATGATTTATTGCATTGGGAAAATCTGCTGCAAAAGACCTCTTTAAAGTGTTGAAAAGCAAAGATGTCATCTTGAGGACTAAGGTGAGCTTGAATTAAGTTCAAGTGAAAGCTGGACAATGAATGAAGAAGATCAAAGAAGAATTGATGCCTTTGAACCACGGTGTTGGCAAAGAATATTGAATCTACTATGGGCTGCCAGAAAAACAAACAAATATGTCTAGGATGAAATACAGCCAGAATATCCCTTGTAAATGAGGATGGTGAGACTTTGTCTCACTTACTTTGGACATGTCATCAGGAGGGACCAGTCCCTGGAGAAAAACATCATGTTTGGTAAAGAAGAGGTCAGCAAAAAAGAGGAAGACCCTCAACAAGATGGATTGAAATGGTGGCTGTAAGGAGGTTCTCAAGCAAAGCAATGATTGTGAGGATGGCACAAGACTGAGTAGTGTTTCATTCTGTTGTGCATAGGGTCACTATGAGTTGGAACTGACTTGAAGGCACCTAAAAACAACAGCAACAATAATTGGTGTTACCAGTCTTCGCTAGATTTATATGTCTTTGATTATCTTTAAAACGTTTCCTGGCTGGATATGTTAGAAAAATAAAAAATTTAAAATTAACCTTTTGTATTTCCTTCTTGAAACTACCAGAATAATGGTGAGTTTTAGTGAAAAGTACAAAGGCTTTGGAGTAAAACATTTATTTCTTCCATTCACTTGTTGTACAAGTAGGTGCAAGTTACATAACAAATTTAAAATTCATTTTTATCATTGATATAAAGAGAAAATAAAGCCAACCTCAGATTTTTTACAATGAAGACAAACAATTAAGTAAATATATAGTGTTAACAAAAACATGTTTTACATGAATTCACCTCTCCTCCTTTTACTTAGTTTCCCTGGAAATGTATTTCTCTACAACTACCCTAACTTCCTTCCTTGTTCTATGACTGGTTTTTTGTTTGTTTGTTTTGTTTTTTCATATTTTTTCACTTTGAATTTACCAATAATAACTTTCATTGTTGTTGTTGTTAGGTGCCGTAGGATTGGTTCCTACTCATAGCAACCTTATGTACAATAATAACTCTTAGTTTTCTTATTTACTGGGTTGTTTTACTACAAGATATTCAAGTACTGCCTCTAGGAAAACTGTATTTTTAGTGTTAATATAATTTTTGAATGCTTGTGGCAAATATCTGTCTATTGAACGTCATGTCCCGTTGGATATCGCATCTTTACCAGAATTTCCTAAGATATTTACTTGACTGACTTGAAAACTTATGTCCACACAAAAGCCTGCACACAAACGTTTACAACAGCTGAGAGAATTGATTCAGATGAACTAATCAGCCATACTACCAAAAATTGACATAATCTACAAATGCAAAAACTGTTATTTTCAACTATTACATTTGCAAAAGTATTTAGGGAATAAGTGGTGGATGGACCTGGCACATTGACACTTAGCCCATTTCACTTCTCTCTTTTTCTATCTTCATAACTACGTTTATATCCTCTGATTTTATGGGAGCTGAGGAACCAACTAGAATCATATTCACAAGATTCAAATAGTGAATTGGGAATTAAAAGTCTTTTGTGGAATGCTTAAAAGCTCAATGACTCTTGATTTCCAGATATTTTTATTTGTTAATTTAATACTTATGTTCTACAGCAAGACATTCCTTAATCTGATATCAAAATAAAGCTCAAATAGCTCCCTCTCCCCACATAAAAATAAACACAACACCACAAGAAAGGTGGGCTACAAGATAATATCCTGATTTTGAGAAAAAATAAAAATAAAGACATATATAATTATAAACTTAATGGTAGTGGTATCAATAATTATATTTAAAGTTAGTGTAAGAGGACATCCATAATAAGATTCTCTTTAGAATGGAAAAGATACAGGCAGTCTGAAGAGGGAGATGATTCCTTCTCCAGGAACCAGTCCCTCCTGAAAACATGTCAAAGTATGTGAGATGAAGTCTTGCCATCCTTGCTTCCAAGGAGAATTCTGCCTGTACTTCTTCCAAGACAGATTTTTTTGTTCTTCTGGCAATTCGTGGTATAGTCAATATTCTTCGCCAATACCATAATTCAAAGGCATAAGTTCTTCGGTCTTCTTTATTCGTTGTCCAGCTTTCACATGCATATGAGATGATCGAAAATACCATGGCTTAGGTCACGCTCACCTTAGTCCTTAAACTGACATCTTTGCTTTTCAACACTTTAAAGAGGTCTTTTCCTGCAGATTTTCCCAATGCAATGTGTCATTTGATTTCTCGACTGCTTTTACCATGGGCGTTGATTGTGGATCCAAGTAAAATGAAATCTTTGACAACTTTAATCTTTCTCCATTTATCATGATGTTGCTTATTGGTCCAGTTGTAAGGATTTTTGTTTTCTTTATGCTGAGGTGTAATCCATACCGAAGGCTGTGGCTTTTGAGATTCATCAGTAAGTGCTTCCAGTCCTCTTCACTTTCAGCAAGCAGAGTTGTGTAATCTGCATATTGTAAGTTGTTAATGAGTCTTCTTCCAATCCTGATGCTATGTTCTTCCTTATATAGTCCAGCTTCTCTAATTATTTGCTCAGCAAATATATTAAAGAAGTTTGGTGAAAGGATACAACCCTGACGCACCTTTCCTGATTTTAAACCTCTAAGTATTCCCTTGTTCTGTTCAAATGACTGCTTCTGGGTCTATGTACAGATTCTGCATGAGCACAGTTAAGTGCTCTGGAATTCCCATTCTTCACAATGTTATCCATAATTTGTTATGATCCACACAGTCGGATGCCTTTGCACTGACAATAAAACACAGGTAAACATCTTTCTGGTATTCTCCGCTTTCAGCCAAGATCCGCCTGATATTGGCAATGATATCCCTCATTCTACATCCTCTTCTGATTCTGGCTGGAATTTCTAGAAGTTCCCTGTTGATGTACTGCTACAACCACTTTTGAATGATCTTCAGCAAAATTATACTTGTGAATTAACTTAATATTATTGTTTGATAATTTCTGCATCTTGTTGGATCATCTTTCTTTGGAATAGGCACAAATATGGATCTTTTCTAGTTGGTTGGCATAGCAGCTATCCTCCAAATTTCTTGACACAGACAAATGAGCACCTCTAACGTACTTCCATTCATTGAAACATCTCAACTGATATATTCTGTCAATTCCTAGAGCCTTATTTTTTGCCAGTGCCTTCAGTCCAGCTTGCACTTCTTCCTTCAGTACCATGGTTCTTGATCATGTGCTACCTACTGAAATGGTTGAACATCAACCAGTTGTTTTTGGTACAGTGACTCTATGTACTCCTTCCATCTGCTTTTGATGCTTCCTGCATCATTTAATATTTTCCCCATTGAATCTTCGAAGATTGCATTTGAAGCTTGAATTTTCTCTTAAGTTCTTTCATTGTGAGAAAGGCCTAGTGTGTTCTTCCCTTTTGATTTCCTAACTCCAGGCCTTTGAACATTTCATTATAATACTTTACTTTGTCTTCTTGAGCTGCCTTTGAAAACTTCTGTTCAGCTATTTTACTTCATCATTTCTTCCATTTGCTTTAGCTACTCTATGTTTAAGAGTGACTTCTCAGAGTCTCTTCTGACATCCATTTTGGCCTTTTCTTTCTTTCCTCTTTTTGATGATTTCTTGCTTTCTTTATGTATGATGTCCCTGATGTCATTCCACAGCTCATCTGGTCTTCTGTCATTATTGTTTAATGAGTCAAGTCTATTTTTGAGACAGTCTTTAAATTCAGGTGGGATGTACTCAAGGTTGTACTTTAGCTCTTGTGGACTTGTTCTAATTTTCTTTAGCTTCAACATGAACTTACATATGAACAGTTGATTGTCTGTTCCACAGTCTGCCCCTGGTCTTGTTCTGATTGATGATATTGAGTTTTTCCATTGTCTCTTTCCACAGATGTAGTCAATTTGATTCCTGTTTTCCATCTGGTGAGGTCCACGTGTATAGTTGCTGTTTATGTTGATGAAAAAAGGTATTTGCAATGAAGAAGTCTTTGGTCTTGTAAAATTCTATCATCTGATCTCTGATATCATTTCTATCACCAAGGCCATATTTTCTTCCTTTCTAACTTTCTCATTGCAATCAACAGTAATTATCAATGCATCTTAATTGTGTGTTTGATCAATTTCAGACTGTAAAAGTTGGTAATCTTCAATTTCTTCATCATTGGCTGGTGCATAAATTTGAGTAATAGTAGTATTAACTGGTCTTCCTCGTATGGGTATGGATATTATCCTATCAACGACAGCGTTGTACTTCAGGATAGATCTTGAAATGTTCTTTTCGATGATGAATGCAATGTTATTCCTTTTCAATTTGTCATTCTCAGCATAGCAGCCTATATGATCGTCTGATTCAAAATGGACAATACCAGTCCATTTTAGCTCACTAATGCCTAGGATATCAATCTTTATGCATTCCATTTCAATTTTGATGACTTCCATTTTTCCTAGATTCATACTTCCTATATTCCACATTCCTATTATTAATGGATGTTTGCAGGTGTTTCTTCTCATGTTGAGTCATGCCACATCAGCAAATGAAGGTCCTGAAAGCTTGACTCCATCCATGTCATTAAAGCTGACTCTACTTTGAGGGGGCAGCTCTTCCCCGGTCATATTTTGGGTGTCTTCCAACCTTAGGGTCTCATTTTCTGACAGTATATCAAACAATGTTCTACTGTTATTCAAAAGGTCTTCACTGGCTAATTATTTTGAGAAGAGGACCGCCAGGTCCTCTTTCCTAGTCTGTCTTACTCTGGAAGCTCTGCTGAAACATGTCCACTATGGATGACCCTGCTCGTATTTGAAATACTGGTGGCATTGCTTCCAGCATCACAGCAGCATGCAAGCCACCATAGTAGGACAAACTGACAAATGTGTCGGGTGGTTTTTTTTGCACTATATTTACTGTAAGAAAATATAATGAAACATAATATAAACTTTTTAAATGTAGGTTGGGAGTCTGTGTGTGCTGCAAATGGTTAAGTGCTTGACTACTAGATGAAAGGCTGAAGGTTTGCTTGGAAGACAGATCTGGTGATGTACTTCCAAAGGTAACAGTCTTGAAACCCTATGAAGCAGTTCTACTCTGCACATATGAGGGCTCCATGAGTCACAGTCAACTTCACAGCAACTAACTACAATGATAAATATAGGTTGATTGATCAATTTTAACTCAGGAGACAGAGACACAGATAAGTAAAAAAAATGTTAATGATACATTGTTATCAAAATTTAACTAACTTTTACTGATTTCCACCTCCCCAAATTTGTATTAATTGTGCTCATAAGGAACCTGTACTTAGACCAAGAGGCCAAGAGACAGTCTTTCGAAGAGAATAAGGGGATACTATGTTATTTAAAGTCAGGAAAGATGTGCAACAGTGTTATATCCTTTCACCATAATTATTCAATCTGTACGCTGAGCAAATATCCAAGACGCTGGACTATATGAGGAAGAACATGGCATCAGGATTGGAGGAAAACTAACTAACAACCTATGATATTCAGATGACACAACCTTGCTTGCTGAAAGTGAAGAGAACTTGAAGCACTTACTGATGAAGATGATAGACCACAGCCTTCATTATGGATTACACCTTAACTTAAAAAGCAACAAAAATGTTGCTTATGTTGAACCAATATGCAATATCATGATAAAGGAGAAAATATTGAATTTGTCAGGGATTTCATTTTACTTGGACCCACAATCAACATCCATGGAAGCAGTAGTCAAGAAATCAAATGATGCATTGCATTGGGCAAATCTGCTGCAAAAGACTTCTTTAAAGTGTTAAAAAGCAAAGATGTCAATTTAAAGACTAAGGTACACCTGACCCAAGCCATGGTATTTTCAATCACCTCATATGTATATGAAAGCTGGACAATGAATAAGGACGACCAAAGAAGAATCGTTGCCTTTGAATTACAGTGTTGGTGGAGAATATTGCATTTACCATGGACTGCCAGAAGAATGAACAAATCTGTCTTGGAAGAAGGACAGCTGTAATGCTCATTAGAAGCAAGGATGGCAAGACTTCATCTCACATACTTTGGACATGTTATCAGGAGGGACCAGTCCCTGGAGAAGGACATCATGCTTGGTAAAGAGGAGCATCAGCAAAAAAGAGGAAGATCCTCAATCAGATCGATTGATACAGTGGCTGCAACAGTGAGCTCAAGCATAACAACGATTGTGAGGATGGTGCAGGACCGGGCAGTGTTTTGTTCTGTTGTACAAAAGGTCGCTATGAATCGGAACAGACTGGACGGGACCTAACACAACAGTAAATTTGGATTGCATGCAGTCATTGTTACTAAGTTTTAAAGCAAATTAATTTCATCTTGTTCTCCATTAGATTTGCAGCATTTTGGAACTGGATAACTAAACATGAAGAAAAATACCCTCACTTGTTACATTACAGTTGTAAAGCATCATTTTGTTCAGTGATTTGCTTGCATTTGCTTTAGAAGTGGATGCAAAAGATGAATTGATATTCCTAAGTGTGGAACTCCTTTGGAACTCTTTCTAGTATGATTTATTTCTAAAATTTTGAACATCTTTTGGGCTACTTTAGTCATTATATCACATTAGTACTAATTGAAGAGACTCAGATTTAAAGGCTTGTTGTTTCTAAATGAAACATAATTTAAATTCCAAGAAATGTAGACTGTCATTGCTACTTATGCTAAATTAAAATGCTAGAAATTTATGCTAGTGTGTTTTAGAGTAACTGGAACTTTACAACTACAATTTTCTCTGAAACTTCAGGAATAATCTTTATGAAAAAGCATCTATTAAGGGCCTTGTTGCATGATATACTGCGCTAATATGCATATAGAAATAATGTTGTAAATTGTGATATTTGCTCTCCAAGTGCCTTCAAAATTAAGCTTTATTTTAGATCCATGTGAGGGGCTTGCAGAGGAGAAAAATGTCATTAAAAGCAAAATAGTGGCAACAAGCTGTTAAAAAACACAAATGTAGGTATATAATTCACTAGATTTTCCTTTTACAACAGCACTTCTTGTTACTAAGTCGTTACTTAATTTTCATGCTTCTAGAAACTTCTGAAACGTCCTTCTCAAAAATGTTTACTTGCTCTTTCAGGTACTATTAGAGAGTTGAATCAATGCTGTACTTACAAACCAGATTGCTTTAGTGGGTTATCTAAGGATTTGGCTACTTTTACACTTTACTTACTGGTCTATAACAGTTTGTTTCAGAAGTAGATAGTGCCAAAAGCAGTAATGACAACAGAAATCTTGGACAGGTTTATTGTGGAATATTCAGAAATACCTTCAAAATTAACTCAATGTAAAGATCACAAAGATAATAAATCTTCTAAAAATAAAGAGATGGCTTTCTAAATATTTCTTGTTGCTACTGAGGTTTGAATATGATTGAAAGATCAGCTTTCTCTTGTACTGAAGGAATGTTTAACTAAATGGAGGTTTTTAACTAAAATTGAATGTGGCACATAGTATGTACTTTTCCAGAAATAGTATCTGTAGCAGCAGAAAACTTTTATCATCATTTTGACATCTTTTCAAAAATCATGAGAGATATTTATGTGTGATATTTGGTAAGTAAGACTAAAAAATTTATTTTGTTTGATTCAGTTTAACATATAATTACTTTCCAAATCACACACGAATGACCCTATTAATCTAAATTAAAAGACATTTACATAATAGAGTTCCTCCCTGGAAAATAAAGTACCATGAAAGCACTTAATGTAAACTATGAATATATTAATATAAAATTATAATTAATTTGAAAGAATCTTAATTCTGTCATGTTAAAATAATACTATTGTTCCAAAACAAACATTATAAAATCAGTATAATTAAATAATTCAAAGTTTACTTTTAGATTTGTGTTCCACAAGCACTTCCTACACCGATGACATTTTTGGTTCGACTAGTATTTTCATAAATTTAAGAATTAATATTTCTCCTAAACGCTTTAGGATTAGAATGACAAAATACCTTATTTTCTTCTATTACTCTGCCTATTAACCTGACATGGGGGGGAAAAAAAAAAAACTCTGACAATCCTTTGCCTATATGTGCAAAGATCTAAACACTTAAAGATAATTATAATCTTACTGTTAGTGTACAAAATTTAAAAGTATGCTGGCAGAAATATATATGTTTTGAGATATTTGCCCATGTTGATGATGAACATTTTATTTTTCATAATGTCTCTTAGATGTGGATGTCTTCTCTTCCTTTTATTTATTTATTTATTTTTGCTTCCACTTCCCAAATTTTCTAATCATTTCTTCTTACCTGGATTTTAACAATGCTCCCCTTTTGGTATTCCCAATTTCAGTTGCTTTACTCTCTGTTGCTCCTTTCCACACTTAAAAAACTCTCAGCGAATTAGGAATCTACTCACCTTCTCTATGGAGGTTTCTTACTCTATTCTCTGGAATTACTTCAATTTTTATTGGATAACTAAATGACCCCTGGGAATCTTAAACTACATGCTACTCCAGGTTATGAAATTTGAAACTCTATAAGCTGCAACACTAGACTCAACGATACCAGTGATCATGAAGATGATGCAAGACTGGGCAACATTTCTTTCTGTTATACACAGGGTTGCCATGAGTTGGAGCTGACTCAAAGACAACTGCTGTTGTTAGGTGCCATCAGTTCAGTTCTGACTCATAGCAACCCAAGGGACAACAGAACGAAACACTGCCAGGTCCTGCACCAAACTCACAATTGTTGCTATGCTTGAGCCCATTGTTGCAGCCACAGTGTTAATCTATCTCATTGAGGGTCTTCCTCTCTTTTGCTGACCCTCCACTTTACCAAGTATGATGTCCTTCTCCAGGTACTGGTCATTCCTGATAACATGTTTAATTCATGTAAGATGAAGTCTTGCCATCCTCTCTTCCAAGGAACATTCTGGGTGTACTTCTTCCAAAACAGATTTGTTCATTCTTCTGGCAGTCTAGGTATCAATAGTCTTTGCCAACACCATAATTCAAAGACATTAATTCTTCTTTGGTCTTCCTTATTCATTGTCCAGCTTTCACAAGCATATGAGGCAATTAAAAATACCATGGCTTGTGTCACGCACACCTTAGTCCTCAAGGTGACATCTTTGTTTTTTAATTCTTTCAAGAAGTATTTTGAAGAAGATTTGCCTGATGCAATAAGTCACTGAATTTCTTGACTGCTGCTTTCATGGACCTTGATTGTGAACTGAAGTAAAATGGAATCTTTGACAACTTCAGTATTTTCTCCATTTATCATGATGTTGCTTAAGACTCATTATTTCTATAGCATAATGTGTCTTAGTGGAATGTGTTACTGAAAGTTTGATTCTTAGTTGAATCAGATTTTCATATAAAATTAGCCAAGTCTTATAATAGTCTTTGTTTTATTCTTATTAAAAACTATTAAATTATTTCTTTTAATTAAAAGATGTACACAAGGTGTCAAAAAACGTTTTAACAGAAATCTTTTTACATGTCCTTTTTCTAATTGAAACAATTTTGCATTAAATATTTTCAATATATCAGACTTTTACAGAGGTAACATAAGCATTTTAATTTTTCCAACAATAATCTAAATTAAATTAATTTTCATATGTTTTTATTTTCATGGACTGTCTTGCTAAATTTTTGCAGCTATTGTCCATAAAAAGAATACACTCTGTAGACAATTTTAACTTTTGTGATTTTTTTTCAGCTTTATTACACTATAATTGAACTACAATAAATTATAAATTTTTAAGGTACAAAATTTGATGAGTTTTGACACAGTATACACCCGTGAAACCATAATTAGAATCAAGATAATGAACAGTCCCTTCACACATTTCCTCATGCCTCTCTGTAACCCACCTTTACTTCCATCCTCATCTATAGGTATCCACTGATCTGATTTCTTACAAAGTATATTAGTTTGAATTGTCTAGAATTTTATATAGAGGGAATAATAAGAGTATATAATTTGTAAACTGATTTCCTTCACTAAACATAATGACTTTGAGATTCATTTATATTGTTAGGTCTATCAATATTTTCAGTTCTTCACCATTTATCCTGATGCTGTTTACAGGTCCAGTTGTGAGGGTTTTCATTGTCTGTATTTTCAGGCGTAATCCATATTGAAGGCTATAGTCTTTGACCCTCATCAGTAAGTGCTTCAAGTTCTCTTAAATTTAGGCAAGCAAGGCTGTGTCATATGCATATGGAAGGTTGTTAATTAGTTTTCCTCCAATCCTGATGTCATATTCCTTTTTAGGTTATTTCTTTTCAGTAACCAAAACCAAACCAAACCTATTGCCATAGGGTCAATTCCGACTCAGTGACCAGAACTGCTTCATAGGGTTTCCAAGGAGCTGCTGGTAGATTTGAACTGTCGCCCTTTCAGTTAGCAGCCGATTCTTAACCACTGTGTTACCAGGGCTCCTTTCTTTCAGTACATAAATATATTATTCTTCTGATTTTCGACTTTAAAGGTTTCTCATGAGAAATTTATGGTTGTTGAAATTATTATTTGCCTGTATAAATTTTGTCATTGTTTTCTAGCTGCTTTTAAGTTTACTATCTTTTGATTTAAAAAATTGTAAAAGAACCAAAATTTGTAGATGCAGGAAGTTAGTGAGCTCCAAACAGGAAAAAAAGGAGTGCAAGACATTCAGGCTTAAACACATCATAATTAAACTTTTTAAAACAAAAGATAATAAACTTAACAGCAGCTAGAAAACAAAATGACAAAATTTATACAGGCAAATAATTTCAGCAACCATAAAGTTCTCATGAGAAACCATTAAAGTCAAAAACCAGAAAAATAATATATTTACATACTGAAAGAAAGGATCCCTGGTGGTGTAGTGGTTAAGTGCCATAGCTGCTAATCAAAAGGTTGGTAGTTCCAATCCACCAGCAGCTCCTTGGAAACCCTATGGGGCAGTTCTGTTCTGTCCTTTAGGGCCACTATTTGTTGAATTTGACTCGATGGCAATGTTTTTTTTTTTTTTACAAATTTGGGAAGTCTTCAACCATTTTTTTTAATTCTTTTTTTTTTTTTTTCTCACCCAGGATCTTTCAGTTCTTTTTCTGAAACTCCTATTGTGTATAAGTTTGATCTTTTGATTTGTCACATAAGTCCTTGAGTCTATTATTTTTTAAATCATTTTTCTCTCTTTTAATCAGGTTGGATAATTTATACCAATTTATCTTAAGTTCACTGATTTTTTTCTCTGTCACTATTTTGCTATTAAGGTCATCACTAAGGATTTTCATTTTTTTAATTTCAAATATTATACTTTTAAAAATATCTCTTTAATTAACAGAGTTTAGTGTTTGAAGAGTTTTGTATTGCAGAACAATTGAGTAGGTAATACAGAGAGTATCTATATATCCCCCACATTACACGGAGTTTCCCCTCTTTATATTCATATGGTGCATTTCTTATAACCAATATTAATACGTTCTTATTAGTCAAAGTCCATAGATTATTCAGATTTTCTTAGCTTTACCTAAAGTCCACACTCTGTTCCAGTGTTCCATCAGAATGCAGCATTGTATTTAGTTGTCATGTCTCCTTAGGCTTTTTTTGACTGTGACAGTTTCTCAGATAGCCTTTCTTTTTGATGACTTTGACAGTTTTGAGGAATATTGGTTAGGTATATTATAGGTTGCCCCACTCATGTTCTTTCTCATGATTAGACTAGGGTTATGGTTTCTTAAGAGGAAGAGGTAAAGGACCTTTTTCATCACATCGTATCAGAAGTTGTGGGGTGTGGGATCCCTATTTTCTGGGTTGTACTGGTCTGGAAAGGAGTTTCTATCTCATTGAAGTGGGATAGGGGATGTTGGATTTAGGTCTTGTATCATATACAACAGGCTCTCACAATTTTTACTGAATTTTGGTAGAATTTATTGAATGAATATTTTTTACTATATGTCATTACGGTCATTTGTAGAGATTTTAATTTTTGTTTTTTAATAATTTCTGCTCGGAAGTGGAAATGTGGAGCTCCTCACCTCCTCGCGTGGTCATTTGGAAATAGAAATCCTACCAATTCATTTTTATTGCACTATACAAAGGAACTTTCAGGTAGACAGAAAAAAAAAAAAAAGAAATATTGCTGGTCCTGGTCCTTCACCATAAATAATCTGAAAAGCATTGCTTGAGAAAGTTTTTTTTTTTTCTTTTTTAATTCTTAACAGTTTTAAATTGGGTCTGCATCAATCAAAGGAGACATCAACTGAATTAAATTGTTTTGACTTTTTTTTCTTTCAGTCAAAATTCGTGATTAAAATCTATTTGTAAAAACAACATGGTTATAATAATTTATTTTCAGCCATTAAAAGGAAGGAAGAAAAGACTACTGGACATGACAGACTTTTGAATTTTTATCTTGGTTTTGTCCTAAACTAAATATGACCATGAAGGAAACAATCCCTTTTTTGTATTTCATTTTATTCATTTATAAAAAAAGGCCGGCTTTGGAGTCTCTTTGCATGGATACTATTTACTATACTGAATCCCAACACAATGTCTTCCTGGTGGATTATACGTACCTCTTATGAAGGTGCAGTAGTGGTCTGTGACTATTTTCAGAGTATCATTTACTCCATTACATCCAGAGTATTTGCTCATTGACTCATTCATATGCTCTTATCTGGTGAAATCAGGGACTATGTTTTCTGAAGATCTAAAATAATATCTTTTTCCATAACAGAAATTCAACTCAATTTATTAACGCTTTTAATATTAACTAAATTGACATTTTGCCATCTATATTCATATTTTCTAAAGCCTACATTTATTATAATTTAATTTTTTTAAAAATACTTATATCCACTATGCTCTGTATCTTCAACTTTTTCAGAAATTGAATTAAACTTCCCCCCCTGCCCTTTTTTAGCTGCTCTCTCCATCATGTTTTCCTAAGATACGCAGCTAGACTTTTCTATTAAGAATTACTACTCAGGGAGTTCTGGAAAAATGGTGCTCTAGGCAGAAGCACCACGCCGTCCCTCCACAGCAAAGATCCGAAAAACTAAGCCGAACAGAGAATACAACAATCCTGAAAACCTAAAACATCAAATGAAGAGATAAAGAACTCAACCAAGCACCAAATGGAGTGAAAAAACTGAAGAGAATGGAGAGTGAAGAGAGATTCATGCAGAAGTCCCCTACCAGCTAACGCAGCGTGGATCCACCATGTTGGACTCCTATCAGAGACCAGCAAACAGGGCATATGAGAAAGCAGACTCACGGAGCATCCAGCGGGAGACAAAACAACCGGTAATTTGCAGTGTGCACTTTCCCAACCCCCACCCCTCTTTGCCCCGGCTAGGCCTCCTCTGCTTCCCGTGGCCACGGTCTCTTAACCGGGAAGCGCTGGCTGCTTTGATTCCACACACCTGAGCGGGTGGCTCTCTGGTTGCCATTTGTTGGCTGCAGGTGTTGCTTTTTTCCATTTCTTTTGATTTCTTCCTTGCCTTTCACCATCTCCCCTTCCTTTCGCTCGAGTGCCTCGCTCCATGCGCCATCTTTGCTTCTTCCTGAGGGGCTGTAGAGCTCCAGTAATTTGTTATATACACTTTCCCACTCTCTACCCTTCTTCACCCACACTTGGCCCCCTCTGCTTCCTGTGGACAGTCTCTTGTCCAGAAACACCAGCCCACACTAGCTGGCTCTCTGAGTGACATTTGTTGGCTACTGGTGTTGCTTTGTTTTTTTCTGCTTCTTTAGATTTCTAGCTTGCCTCTCGCCACCTCCCCCTCCTTTCACTTGAGTGCCTGGTTCCGTGCGCCATCTTTGCTTATTCCTGAGGGGCTGCAGAGCTCCATTCGAGTGTGGACCTGCTTCCTGGTCTGGGCTACCACGCTGGTGGGATCCCAGGGATTTCGTTTGATTTGAATTGTTTCTTTGTTTTCTTTTCCTTTTCTTGAGTTGGGAGCCCTTTCTGGCCAGGCGATGCTGTGTGGCAAGGAGACTCCCCTTCAGCTTCCACAGACATGCAGAGGGATCTCTGAGGGGATTTCTTTTTCTATTGGGTTTTTTTTCTGTTTTTTTGATGGCCTTCCTTGTTCTTTTTTTTTTTTTTTTAAAGTGTTTTGTTTTCTTTTCCCTCTATTTCCCTTTTTGTCTTTCTTCATTGCTCAGTTTCTCGTCTCTCTATATCTTCCTTCTCTTTCAGATCCCTGAATACCAGGCATTGTATACCTCTATGCCTTCTAGCCAGGCTGTACTGCAACAACTGAGAGCGACTTCCCCAGACCTCATAGCTGCACCAGTGGGATCCACGGGAACTTACCAGTTCTTTAACCTTTCTGATTTTTATTTATTCATTCTTTTCTTTTCTTCCTCTTCCCCTTTCAGTTTTTCTCCATTTCATAGTCTCTCATCTCTCCATGCCAACGTCAAGCTCCCCTAGCATTCTTTTTTGTTTGTTTGTATGTTTTTGGCTCCTGCTCCTCTCTCCTCTCTCCCACATCCATCTTAGCTCCATACATAACAATCTCCCTGCTGCATGCTGCCTACCTGCACCGTGCACTTGACATCACACCACCAAGCAGCACCGGCGTGGCCTACTGGAATCTGCCCTGCACTGATTACCAAACCACTCTGGTAGCTGTAGTAAGTACCACAAACAACCTGTCCCAGTAACTCTTCTTCAGCTAGACCTGCCCTGCTGTACAATGTCTGAGTGACAGACACTGCCAGTTGGAGAAGGAGGCAAAAAGTATTGAAAGCACAGACGAGCAAAGAACAAAGAACACACAGTCCGCTTGCTCAGACATAGTCAAATTCTTTTTTTAAAAAAAGGGACAAAACAAACAAATCTACAATCAGTAAATGAGAAAAATAACTACTGAATGCCCCCAAAACAGTAGACAATATCAAAACATTTACAAAAACAGGACAGGATGGTTCCAGTAGGCATCCAAAATAAAATGCCAGATGACTCTCCTGTGGAAGAAAATAGACTAGAACTACCTGATAGGGAATTCAAATCTCTAATACTCATAATTCTCCAAGAACGGATGCAAAAAGCTGACAAACATAAGGAAAAAATAGAGAAATTCACGGAAAATACAGACCAACAATTGGAGGAATTCAGGAAGATAATACAGGAACAAAATGGCAAAATAAATTCACAACTAGAAATTATACAAAGACAACAATTAGAAATCCAAAAGATAAACAACAAGATTTCAGAAACGGACGGTGTCATAGAAGAGCTGAGAAGCAGATTTGAAACAGTGGAGGACAGGATCAGTGGAATTGAAGACAAATACTTGGATACAACTCTGTTTGAGGAAAACTCAGAAAAAAGAACAAAGAAACATGAAGAGACCCTGAGAGTTATGTGGGACACATTGAAAACAAAAAATTTTCGAGTGATTGGAACTCCAGAACAGGGGGAGAAAACAGAAAACACAGAGAGGATCATTGAGGAACTGCTGACAGAAAACTTCCCCAATATCATGAAAGATGAAAAGCTGGCCATCCAAGAAGCTCAACGAACCCCATATAGAAGAGACCCGAAAAGAAAATCACCAAGGCATATCATATTCACACTCGCCAAAACCAAAGACAAACAAAGCATCTTGAGAGCAGATTGTGAAAAACAAGAAGTTACATACAGAGGAGAAACAATAAGACTAAGCTCAGATTATTCGGCAAAAACCATGCAGGCAAATAGGAAATGGGATGACATATATAAAATCTTGAAATAAAAAAGGTGTCAGCCAAGAATAATATATCCTGCAAAACTCTCGTTCAAATTTGATGGTGAAATTAGGTCATTTCCAGATAAACAGAAACTAAGGGAATAAGTAAAAGTCAAACCAAACTTACAAGAATTATTAAAGGGAGTTCTTCAATCTGAGGACAAGCAGCTTCAGCTCACAGGCAGAACCTAGGATGCAGGATCGTACCAGCCCAATCCAAGGACTATCCGAGGACTATCCAAAACGAACAGAAATAAACAGCAAATCAGAGCAGTTAATCAGTAAATGACAACAACATCAAAACAATAAAAGAGGGAATAAACAGCATAGGTATAGAACTTTCTAATGGAGAGGAAGGCAAGGTGATACCAAGTAATGGTAGACTGCTTCAAACTTAGAAAGATAAGGCTAAAATTCATGGTAACCACAAAGAAAGTTAACAAACCAACTCATAAAAATAAAGATGAAAAACATAAAGTCTCTGCAAAAACAAACTGACAAAAACAAAAGAAATGAAAAAAAATTCCACAAAAAAAGGTAGCTCAACACGAGAGTAAGAAGAACAAAGAAAACTTCAGCACCACAAAAAAAAGCACTACAAAATGACAGCAACAAACCCACATCTATCAATAGTTACACTGAATGTAAATGGACTCAATGCAACCGTAAAGAGACAGAGAGTGACAGAATGCATAAGAAAACAGGATCCATCAATATGCTGTCTACAAGAGACACACCTTAGAAACAAAGATGTGAATTTATTAAAAATCAAAGGTTGGAAAAAAATATATCAAGCTAACAACTACCAAAAAAGAGCAGGAATGGCAATTCTAAACTCAGATGAAATATACTTTAAAACAAAATCTGCCACAAAAGACAAAGAAGGACACTACATAATGATGAAGGGGATGATCCATCATGAAGACATAACCATAATAAACATCTACACACCCAATGACAGGGCTCCAAAATACATAAAACAAACTCTAACAACACTCAAAAGAGAAATTGACAGTTTCATAATAATAGTAGGAGACTTCAACACACCACTCTCAGTAAAGGAAAGAACAACTAAGAAGAAACTCAGCAAAGATACAGAAGACCTAAAGGGCGCAATCAGCCAACTTGACCACATGGACATATATAGAACACTCCATCCAACCGCTGCAAAGTACACATTCTTTTCCAATGTACATGGAATGTTCTCCAGAATAGACCACATCATAGACCACATATCAATCCTCAACAAGATCCAAAACGTTGAGATAATTCACAGTATCACTTCTCTGACCACAATGCCATCAAGGTAGAAATTAACAATAGAAAGAGCAAGGAAAAAAATCAGCTACATGAAAACTGAATAATACCCTGCTTACACATCAGTGGGTAATAGAAGAAATCAGAGATGGAATCCAAAAATTCCTAGAATCAAATGAGAATGAAAGCACATCATAGCAATACCTTTGGGACACAGCAAAGGCAGTCCTCAGAGGACAGTTTATAGATGCACATATCAAAAAACAAGAAAGGGGCAAAATCAAAACATTAACTACAGAACTCAAACAAATAGAAAGAGAACAGGAAAAAAAGCCCATAACCACCGGAAGAAAGGAAATAGTAAAGATCAGAGCAGAAATAAACAAAATAGAGAATAGAAAAACAATAGAAAGAATCAACAAAACCAAAAGTTGGCTCTTTGAAAGAATCCACAAAATCGACAAACCACTGGCCAGACTGACAAAAGAAAAACAGGAGAGGACACAAATAACCCAAATAAGAAATGAAATGGGGGACTTTACAACAGACCCAAGTGAAATAAATAGGATTATAACAGAATATTATGAAAAACTATACTCCAACAAATTTGAAAACCTAGAGGAAATTCATAAATTTCTGGAAACACACGGCCTACCCAAACTACAACAAAGTGATGTTGAAAATCTGAACAGACCCATAACAAGAGAAGAGATTGAAAAGGTAATAAGAAAACTCCCAACCAATAAAAGCCCTGGACCAGATGCCTTTACTGGAGAATTCTACAAAACCTTTACAGAACAGCTTGTACCAGTACTACTCAAGCTATTTCAGAGCATAGAAGAGGAAGCAGCACTTCCAAATTCATTCTATGAAGCCAGCATAACGCTGACACCAAAACCAGGGGAAAATGTCACAAAAAAAGAAAATTACAGACAAAAATGTCTCATGTATATAGATACAAAAATTCTGAACAAAATTGTAGCCAATAGAATTCAGCATCGTATCAAAAAAATAATACAGCACAACCAAGTAGGATTCATACCAGGTATTCAAGGATGGTTCAAATTAGAAAATCAATTAATCCACCACATAAATAAAAGGAAAGAAAAGAATCACATGATCAACTCCACTGATGCAGAAAAGGCATTTGACAAAGTCCAACACCCATTCCTGATAAAAACTCGCAATAAAAGAGGTATAGAAGGGTAATTTCTCAACATAATAAAGGGCATCTATGCAAAACCAATGGCCAACATCATTCTTAATGGAGAGAGGCTGAAAACATTCCCCTTGAAAACAGGAACAAGACAAGGATGCCCTTTATCACCACTCCTATTTAACATTGTGCTGGAAGTTCTAGCTAGAGCAGTAAGGCAAGAGAAAGAAATAAAGGGCATCCAAATTGGTAATGAAGACATGAAACTGTCCCTGTTTGCAGAGGATATGATACTATACATAGAAAACCCTAAGGACTCCACGAGCAATCTACTGGAACCAATAGAAAGATTCAGCAGAGTAGCAGGATACAAGATAAACATTCAAAAATCAGTTGGATTCCTATACACCAGTAAGGAGAATGATGAAAAGGAATTCAGGAAAACAATACCATTTTCAATAGCCCCTAAAAAGATAAATTATTTAGGAATAAATCTGGCCAGGGATGTAAAATACCTATGCAAAGAAAACTAGAAAACACTGCTGCATGAAACCCAAAGGGATCTACATTAATGAAAAAACATACTATGCTCATGGATAGGCAGACTCAACATTTTGAAAATGTTAATTCTACCCAAAGCAATTAACAAGTAAAACGCAATCCCGATCCAAATACCAACAACATTCTTCAAAGAGATGGAAAAACTAATCATTCACTTTATATGGAAAGGGAAGAAGCCCTGAATAAGTAAAGCACTACTGAAGAAGGAGAATAAGGTTGGAGGACTCACACTACCTGACTTCAGAACCTACTATACAGCTACAGTAATCAAAACAGCCTAGTACTGGTACAACAACAGATACATTGACCAATGGAACAGAATTGAGAACCCAGATGTAAATCCATCCACCTACGGTCACCTGATCTTTGACAAGGGCCCAAAGTCCATGAAATGTGGAAAAGACAGTCTTTTTAACAAATGGTGCTGGAAAAACTGGATATCCATTTGCAAGAAAATGAAACAGGATCCATACCTCACACTGTATACAAAAACTACTTCAAAATGGATCAAAGACCTGAATATAAAGCCTAAAACTATAAAGTTCATAGAAGAAAAAATAGGACCAACACTTCAGGCCTTAATACATGGCATTAACAGGATACAAACCATAACCATCAATGCACAAACCCCAACTGATAAGCTAGATAACTGATATCTTCTAAAAATCAAACACCTGTGCTCTTCAAAGGACTTCACCAAAAGAGTAAAAAGAGAACCTACAGACTGGGAAAAGATTTTTGCACAGTACAATTCAGACAAAGGTCTAATCTGCATAATCTACAAGCAAATCCAACACCTCTACAACAAAAAGTCAAACAATCCTATTAAAAAATGGGTAAAGAAAATGAACAGACACTTCATCAAAGAAGACATTCAAATGGCCAACAGACACATGAGGAAATGCTCGCGATCACTAGCCATTAGAGAAATGCAAATTAAAACCACAGTGAGATACCATCTCACCCCAGCTTTACTGGCACAAATCAAAAACACTGGAAATAACAAATGTTGGAGGGGCTGTGGGGAGAGGGGAACTCTTATGCACTGCTGGTGGGAATTCAAAATGATACAACCATTTTGGAAAATGATATGGTACTTCCTCAGAAAGCTAGAAATAGACATACCATTCGATCCAGCAATCCCACTCCTAGGAATGTATCCTAGAGAAATAAGAGTCGTCACTCGAATAGATATATGCACACCTATGTTCATGGCAGCATTGTTCACAATAGCAAAATGATGGAAACAACCTAGATGCCCAGCAACAGATAAATGGATAAACAAACTATCGTACATACACACAATGGAGTACTATGCAATGAGAAAGAACAACAATGAATCTGTGAACCATCTCATAACATGGATGAAACTGGAGGACATTATGCTGGGTGAAAGAAGTCAATCACAAAAGGACGAATGTTGTATGAGACCTCTTTTCCAAAAACCCGTGAAAAAGTTCACACACAAAATGTAACAATCTTTGTTGGTTACCAGGGATGGGAGGGGTGGGGAGGAAATACTAAATAGTCAATAGATAAGTGGTATCTTGGGTTAAGCGTGAGGCAGTACAGAATACAGGGGAAACTAGCACAATCTGTACAAGGAAAGGTGATGGAAGCCCTATAGACACATCCAAACTCCCTGAGGGACTGAATTGCTGGGCAGAGGGCTGTGGGGATCATGGAATCAGGGAACATCTAGCTCAAGTGGCATGACACAGCTTATAAAGACAATGCTCTACATTCTACCTTGGTGAGTAGTGTCTGGGGTCTTAAAAGCCTGTGAGCGGCCATCTAAGATACTCCACTGGTCTCATCCCTTCGGGAGCAAGGGGGAATGAAGAGAACAGGATATAAGGGAAAGAGTAGTCCAAAGGACTAATTGTCCACAGCTACCAAGGCCTCCACCGGACTGAGTCCAGTACAGCTAGATGGTGCCCGGCTACCACCACTGACGGCTCTGACCAAGATCACAACAGAGGGTTCTGGACGGAGCTGGAGAAGTATGTAGAGCATAATTCTAACTCACAAAAAAAAAGACCAGATTTACTGGCCTAAAGGAGACTGGAGAAACATCGAGAGTATGGCCCCCAGATACCGTTTTAGCTCAGTGGTGAAGTTACCTCTGAGGTTCACTGTTCAGCCTAGGAGTGGACAGCCCCGTAAAACCAAATGAGATTATCAAGGTACAGGAGTCCAGTGACAAGGGCTAGAAGGCAGAAGCGGACAAGAAAGCTGGTGATAGGGAACCCAAGGTTGAGTAAGGATATTGTTGACGTGTTGTGAGATTGTTAACCATTGTCATAGGGCAACATTTGTAGTAACTGTTAAATGAGAAACTATTTTGTTCTGTAAGCCTTCATCTTAAATGAGAATAACAGCACAATTGGAAGAGCGAGCCAATGTCCCTGAGCTGTGCATGTAGAAATTTTTGAAATGGGTGTATCTTTGGCTATGTGTATTTTCACCAAAAAAAAAAGGTTGAGAATTTAGAGGGTTAATATGTTGTGGGGCTGTTAACCAATGTCATAAAACAATATGTGTACTACTGTTTCATGAGAAACTATTTGTTCTGTAAGCCTTCAGCTGAATTACAATTAAATAAATAAATAAATAAAAGAATTACTATAGCTGTGCTATGGATAAAGGTTGTATTTTCCCAGCTTTCAGATAAATGGTTAGAAAGGACAAACAGAAAAAGTTCAAAGAAACAAGCAGAGGTTTTTCAGCCAGGACTTCAAGCAATAGTATTTTTTTAGTACGTAACCATGTTGTAGGATCAGAATGAAACAGAATTTAAACTTTGCAACTCAGGAAACTCAACTTAGAGGGTAAATTCAAAAGTTGATCAGACATCCTATTGCTGAAAGAAACTGGTATGCATATATACATATATTGGTGTTGTTAGGTGACTTTTAGCCAGTTCTGACTCATAGCAACCCTATAGGACATAATAGTGCTGCGCCACAGATTTTCCAAGGAGTGGTTAGTGGATTTGAACTGCCAACCTTTTGGTTAGCAGCCGAGCTGTTAACCACTACACCACCAGGGCTCCTTGTATGTATATATAAATATATATATATATATATATATATATATATATATATATATATATATATATACATATATATCTTATTCAATTATGTAGTGTTCAATGAATGACTAAACAAAAATGTGCTAGCATGGATGCTAATCTGTAGCACATTATTTAAAAATACATCAAAGCTAAACCTATTATATTTATACTTTAGTGCATAAACGTGTTCATTTGTCTCTGAGTTTGTTTAATTCAAGAACAGTTTCCTAGGCGTGTTTTGCTCCTTCCTTCAATTCTTTCATTGGCTGATATTCATATGGAAATACTACAGCCATATATTGAAATAGGTTTTCTTATTCCATGTCTTTTTATTTTTCATAAAAGGAAACTGTCCTCCTCTGTTAACTGTCAAAGCGTTTTATCTTTCCCTAGTTAACAATGAGCATTATCTTCAGTTTCTTCATAAATATTTTAGACCTTCAATTCTCCAGTGACCAATCCTTATTAAAAGGTATACAATGACATTACTGAAATATTGCTGAAATTTTCTTACATGCTTATAATTTCAGCTTTGCAAAGTGTAATTCATAAACTATTTCCTTTCCTTTAGATGGAGATTTAATGGAATTACACTTGAAAGTTATGCATTAACTAATTTTGTTACAATTCATTGACTAAAACATATTGTTTTTATAGTACGTTTTTACCAGATTCATTCTGTACTATATTGCAATGCATCTTTATGAAGAGCTAGAAGAAATTGTTCAGTTTCAGTAGAAGACAACTTTCTCCTAAGAAATGTTTTCATCCTATTGACTGTGATCATCCTATATCTGATTGTGTTTGACCTTTCTTTTAGGAGAGTCAACCAAATTTGTGGCCCACCTCCAGCCATTATATGTAAGTTTAGGTATTTCATTTGACTTCTTCTGATGTTCCCCACATAATTATTATTGAAGATATTTTAATGTGTGTATTTTTAAGTTTTCAAAATAATTATTAAATTCAGATAGTTACTGAAAGTTTATTGAAAACTATAATATTTCTTCAAATATGTAGAGAATGTCATTCCCAGAAATTCAAAATTATGCTCAGATGATTGCTTTCAAGAGAGTAAAGCCAAAAGGCAGAGATTGCTGATTGACATCTAAACTTCATACACATAGGCCAAAAACCTTACTGATCAACGCAGTGCTGTGCAGGATGAAAAAAATGTTATTCTATTCTTCAATTAACTTGATAAGGAAGGCAATTTGACTGTAACTAGATTACCTGGGTTTGCAGTCAAACTCTACCACTTAAGTTGCTTAACCTTCCTGTGCTTGGTTATTACGTCTATAAAATTAGAATAATAGGAAGGCCTACCTCATAAGATTTTTATGAGAATTAAATGTGTTAATACATATGCTTACTGTGAGATAAGAACTAAATAGGTTTTAATGTTGTTGGTTAAGAGAAATGTGGAATAATTAGTGAAACATGTAACTTGGCAGCATACAAGTCCCTGCTGAATTGCTGGTGGTACATAGTATGTTTTTGATTGATATTGTGAGATAAAGAGAAATATTCTAATTATGTGAAATAATAATTTCAGTTTGGCCTAAGTAGAACATTTTACTACTATTTTAAATTTAAAAATTTATAACAGGTACACTGTATATTAATTCATTTTAAAATTAGTTTAAAAAAGTGGACAAATTTTGAACATTTGAATTAGCATCTTATCCTTTTTCTATGTAAGCGGCCCTCCAGATTTTCAGGTTCTGCATCCATGGTTTCAACCAACAACAGATCAAAAATATTTAAAAAAAGAAAAAAAATTACATTGTTGCTGATGTGTACTATGTAGTTAGGCCTACGAAGGTTGTGTCTGTACTGAATATGTACAGATTCTTTTTTTCTTGTCATTATTATTGCCTAAACAATACAGTATAACAACTATTTACATAAATTTACATTGTAAATATAACTAACCTAGGGATGATTTAAAGAATACAGAGAATGTGCGTAGGTTATATGCAAATACTACACCATTTTATGTAAGGGGCTTGAGCAGCTACAGATTTTGGTAACTGAGGAGGGTTCTGGAAGCCATCAGGACCGCTGTACTCTTGTTTTTATAAATTATATTAGCACTTTATTCAGTGAATAGATCAAGTTTGGTTATTGATTTTGTTTCTTTTATCTTCACAAGAGCCAACATTCGAAATCATCACATAAAGTGTGCTCTATGAAATGATAGATTTTTGTTAATATTTCATGGTTCTAAATCAGCTGTTTTTGACTTTAAAATAATGTCTTTTTCTTCCAAGTTTTGATTAGAAAAATTGTATAACGGTTGTTAGCAACTAGTAAAAGTCACAAAGACTGTTTACGGCCACATGATTTGACTCTCAGAGTGTTAAGGATTCCTTAAAGAAATCAAAACCAACTTAAATATAATATGAAAGTACTTATTATAAAAAACAGTTGTGAAAGCCCCCTGAAGTTTAATCCTACTCTAATTTTATGTGTTTTATGCTGTAATTTTTGAGAAACTTGATTAGGTTTAGGGGAAAAAAAAAGTCTTATTGAAATAAAGATAATGACTCACATTGAATAATTTCCTCTCTTCCAAATAAATCATGGTAATTGAAAATTGTAACTTTAGTGGTTAAGTTTAACTGTCTTTAAAATGATTTGTTCATTGTTGACTAACTATTCAAATAAGCTCTGATTTGGAACAATCATCCTTTTAAAGACCTTAGATAAATATTACAAGGTGCCATGTATCTGCATTCCCAGTTTGATTATTTGTATCTACAATTTGGCTGTCAGAATGAAGTGCAGTATCATACTGGTCTTTCTGAGGCCATTCTGATTTGGACAAAAGGTTAGTATTAAAACCCCTTGTGTCTAATTTACATACGTAACATTCCTGGACTCTTGAAGATGTCACTTTCCAAATATCTAAAAATTAAGCTAACATTGTCAACCTCCTTTTCCAGAAAACATACACACACATTTATTAACTGTTAAAAAATTGAATAGGAGAGCAAATAGGTCCCATCACATGGAATGGTTGAAGGCTGTGTATACACTCTGAGGCACTCTTTTGCTAGAAAAGCTGTGCTCCGCTCTGGAGGTTCCCATTCTGTAAACAGGCTGACAGCTGGCTAAGTTCTGCTTGGCCACATAGCTGCCCAGGAGCCCAGCTGCCTGTTTCTGGGGATGTGGCCAGCAGGACGACTGATGATATTTTAGTTAATCAAATTTCACACAGGCCAGTAAGTTTGATTCTGTAGCTCCTACGCAAAATCCTGCCAGGTCCACTTTGTGTAAGTCCTGAGCTGTGATCTTAAAAAGCCGCTGCAACTTCTTCCTCAGGCAAAGGTTTTCTAGCGGCAAGTCCTTAAGGATAAGGGATACTTTGTTATTAATTCTTCAAACACTAGAGAACATATCAAAAGTGGAGTAGTGGCAAGGGGCAAGTGTAATGTATATTTCTGATCAGTCAGGAGACAGACTTCTAGTCACAGGAAAATCCGGTATAGTCAAGTTAGCATGTAATGAGATGGTATCTCCTTATTTTATCTTTAAAAAAAAAAAAAAAAACCTGATTCTGACTCACAGTGACCCTGTAGGACAGAGTAGAACTGCCTCACAGGGTTTCCACAGAGTGGCTGATGGATTCGAACTGGCGACTTCTTGTTTAGCAGCCAAGTTCTTAGCCACTGCGCCACCAGGGCTTTATTTTACCTTTAGGTGAGGTAAAAGCCAACTGATTCTCTGAATATAGGAATTCTCCCTTTACAGTGCAGCCCACAGCCCAAGGTCAAGTGTTGAGTATTTGAATACATGATCAGCGGTGTTTCTGCAATGTGCCGATAACCATGGATGAGTTCATGAGGAAAACACATTCTTGTTGGAACCATATTATATCTATGTCAAAGCATTTATCTAGCAAAATGACGAGCTCTGCTTGACCAACATTTTAGGCAATATATACAAGCAGTCTAATTAAAACACAGTTGAAAAGTGTCCCTCTTCCATTTCCATTGCTGGTCCCATGGCCTAGGCTTCAAGAGTCTTGGGAGTTTCAGCTCTCTGTAAATCCCTGACACTGTCATCTAAACAAGGCCAGGCTAGCCTACTCAATGATAAGTGATAAGTACCCCAGTCATCACAGCTGATAGGCAACCAACAGCCATACACAAGTGTGAAGTCATTCTAAAAGAGTCACCCTCAGCCGACCTGCCAACTGACCACAGATCTACGAAGGGGCCCAGATGGAATTAACCGACCCCGACCCAAATCATCAAAACTGCCAAAAATGACCTCTAGCAATAGTAAATGCCTTTTGTTTTAACACGGTGCTATTGGTGGTTCTTTGTATAGTAAAAGCTAACTGATTCAGTTTGGAAAGATTCTTTGAAACATAAACTATTTAACTTGTGTGTGTTTGTGTGTGTGTGTGTGTGTGTGTTTCCCAGTGATTCCCAACCATCTGTGGAAATTTTGTAAATACAGATTTGTTATCCCTCCTCCAAGATATTGTGATGCAGTAACTTGGGTAAAGCCCAGAAACATTTAAAATAAAAATAAATTAAACTGTCTCTGATGATTCTTAGCATAGTCAGAATTGAGAAGTTGTGTTTTGATTTTGTGTTTGCGTTTGTGTCCTTTAGTATTACTGTTGTTGTGAGGGTGCCGTCGAGTCAGTTCTGACTCATAGCAACTCTTTGTATAACAGGACAAAACACTGACCAGTCCTTCACCATCCTCACAATTGTTGCTACATTTGAGCCATTGTTGCAGCGACAGTGTCAATCCACGTCATTGAAAGTCTTCCTCTTTTTCACTCACCCTCTATTTTACTATGCGTGATGTTCTTCTGCAGGGACCGATCCCTCCTGATAACATGTCCACAGTATGGGAGACAAAGTCTTGCCATCCTTGCTTCTAAGGAGCATTCTGGTACTTCCGTAGTATTTATAAAATTGTCCAGGTTTATTCAAGTATAATATACATAAAATAAAATTCACCCATTTTAAGTGTACATTGTGATGAAAACTGGTGATTAGATATATACAACCTATGACTACTACAGATTTCAAGTTATAAAACAGTTCCATTATCCTAAAAAATATTCAAGACATAACAGTTTCCTCACCTTATAAGATCTCCTTCTGCCTGTTTGCAGTTAACCACTTTCTTTTGATCCTCAACCCCAAGAAAAACCAGTCTGCTATAGCATTATTTTTTTTAATAGAATTTCACATGAATAGAATCATAATATATGTAGCTGTTTGTGTTTGGCATCTTTATCATAAAATATTTTTTAGATTAATCCATGCTGTTGTGTGTAGTAATGTTTATTTCCTTTTTGTTGCTGAGTAGTATTCTGCAGTGTGGGTATGCCGCAATTTGTGTATCCATTTGCCAACTGATAAAAATTGGGATTATTTTCAGATTTAGGATATTATGAATAATACTGTTTTGTACATTCACATAAAAACCTTTGTGTGCATATATAGTTTTATTTCTTGCTAAATACTTAAGAGCATACTTGCTGGGTCATACACAGCCTTCTGTATGGGTTACACCTTAACATAAAGAAAACAAATATCCTCACAACTGGACCAATAAGCAACACCATAATAAAATGAAAAAATACTGAAGTTGTCAAGGATTTCATTTTACTTGGAGCCACAACAAACATCCATAGAAACATCAGTCAAGAAATCAAACGATGTATTGCATTGGGCAAATCTGCTGCAGAAGACCTTTTTAAAGTGTGGAAAACTAAGGATATCACTTCGAGGACTAAGGTGTACCAGACCCAAGCCATGATATATTTTCAATTGCCTCATATGCATGTGAAAGCTGGGACAATGGATAAGGAAGACCCAAAACAATTGATGCCTTTGAATTATGGGGTTGGCAAAGAATATTGACTATACGATGGAAGGCCAGAAGAACAAGCAAGTCTAAGTTGGAAGTGGTAAGACCAGAGTTCTCCTTGGAGGTGAGGATGGCCAGACTTTGTCTCACGTACTTCGGACATTTTATCAGGAGGAACCAGTCCCTGGAGAAGGACATAATGCTTAGTAAGGTACAGGGTCAGAAAAAAAGGGGAAGACGCTTGACGAAATAGATTGACACAGTGGCTGCAACAATGGGCTCAAACATAGCAACAATTGTGAGGAAGGCGCAGGACAGGGCAGTGTTTCATTCTGTTGTTCACAGGGTGTCTATGAGTCAGAACCGCCTCCTTAGCCCCTAAGAACAATAACGTAATAATTATATGCTTAACTTTGAAAACAAAATTCTTCCAAATGTTTCCAAAGTGGTTATATCATTTTGCATTTGCACTAGTAACATGAGAAACTCCCAGTTGTTTCAATACTTGGTATTTTCTTAAATTTTAACTCTAGCCATGCTGGTGGGTTGTGTAGTGGTATCTCATTACGGTTTTCATTAACAATTCTGTGATGATCAATGACATTGAGAATATTTTCATGGGTTTATTGTCATTTATAAACATCTTTTTTTGTGAAGTGCCTATTCATATGTGTTTTTGAATTGGATTATTTGTCTTATTATTGAGTAATAAGAGTTCTTTTATATGTTTTACAAATATTTTTCAAGCCCATTGCTTGCTTTTTTGTTTTCTTGTGTCCTTAAAAAGTTATTAATTTTAATGAATTCTGTTTTACTTACCTAGTGCTGCTATAACAGAAATACTACAAGTGGATGGCTTTAACAAAGAGAAATTTATTCTCTCACAATTTAGGAGGCTAGAAGTCCAAATTCAGGGTGCCAGGTCTAGTAGAAGACTTTCTCTCTCTGTTGGTTCAGGGAGAAAGTCTTTGTCATCAATCTTCCCCTGGTCTATGAGCTTCTCAATCCAGGGACTCTAGGTCTAAACAATGTGCTCTGCTCCCAGTGCTCCTTTCTTGATGGCATGAGGTCCCCTCTCTCCCTGTTTGATTCTCTTTTACATCTCAAAGGAGATTGACTCAAGATACAACCTAATTTTGTGGATTGAGTCCTGCCTCATTAAGGTAACTGCCTCTAATTCTGCCTCATTAACATCATAGAGGTAGGATTTACAACACTTAGGGAAATTACGTCAGACAATCACACACTAATGGGAATCATGGCCTACCCAAGTTGACACACATTTTTGGGAGTCACAGTTCAATCTATAGCAGAGTCTACTTGTTATTTCTGTTTGTTTCATGGTTCATACTTTCTGAGTTTTGATGGATAGATCTTTCCCTTACTTCATGTAACAAAAATTTGTTTTCTTATTTTTTTCATAGAAGTTTAATACTTCAGCTCTTATGTTTACATCTATACTACATTTAATTTTTGTGTATGATTTGAATTAGGGTCACAGTTTATTTATTTTTTCCATACTATCACCCAGTTTTCAGTACTATTTTTTGCAAAGACTATCTTTTCTCTATTCTGTAACATTGATCTATATATCTATCCTTTCTCAATACATACAATACTATCTTTAATATTACTTTTAATTAAATCTTGAAAGGAGGAATTTTAAGTCCTCCAATCTCATCCTTTGGTTTCAGATTGTTTTCACTATTTTGGCTTCTTTACCTTTCAATACAAATTTTAAAACCATCTTGTAAATTTCTTCAAAATAACCCTATTTCAATTTTGACTGGGATTATTGATTAGAATCTATTGATTAATTTGGGGAGGGGAGAATTGCCACCTGTCTTAGTCATCTAGTGCTGCTACAACAGAAATACCACAAGTGGATGGCTTTAACAAAGAGAAATTTATTTCCTGACAGTTAAAGTAGGCTAAAAGTCCAAATTCAGGACGTCAGCTCCAGGGGAAGGCTTTTTCTCTCTGTCGGCCTTCTTCTTTTCGGTGTTCCCCAAGACTAGGAGCTTCTCTGCGCAGGGACCCCTGTCCAAAGGACACACTCTGCTCCTAGCTCTGCTTTCTTGATGGTATGAGGTCTCCCTGTCTCACTGCTCACTTCTGTCTTTTGTACCTCAAGAGATTGCCTCAGGACACAATCCAATCTTGTAGATCCAGTCCTGCCTTACTAACACAACTGCCACCCATCCTCCCTCATTAACATCATAGAGGCAGGTTTACAACATACAGGAAAATCACACAGTACCAGCAATCATGGCCTAGTCAAATTGATACACACATTTTTGGGGAGACATAATTCAAACCATGACACCATCTATAACAATGCAGAGTCTTCCAAGCCATAAATATGGTATACCTCTTTATTTATTTAGGTCTCTTTAATTTCTCTTTGCAATTTTTTGAATTTTCAGAAAAGAGATCTTCCACATGGTTTGTTAAATTTATTCCTAAATATTTTGATAGTATTGCCCAGTAGTGCAATGGTGGGATTGTATGGTAGTGGCATATTTAGCTAAGAAACAGCCACACATTTTCCAGAGTCGTTATACCATATTACATTCCAACTAGCAGTGTATGAGTGATCCAGTTTCCCTGCCAGCTGCAATTATTTTACTATCCCTTTGTTACCAAGAGCTGTGCAGAGAAAGGAATGGCCCTATATGTAGAATTGTTGTGGAAGTTCAGCTCCTCACATCATCCTAGAATCTTACCCATGGGTGAACACCAGCTGCTAGTTATGTGAAAAATTACTGATTAATAATTAACAAAGCTTAAAATTAGTTTGTTTTAAAAAAGAAGACACATCCTCATTAATTCTCAACAACTAACTTATTAATGCTTGGTTTTACTACAAAAGCACATCCAAGGAAGAAGGCAAAAATTATTCTTATCTCTGTAATTAAAAACAAAAAAAAATCCTCTATGCTAGTGCCAACCTGAAAATCAGTATCGGTATCAAACATTAATCTCTCTTGCATTCTCCAAATATCTCTAAGAATGAGAATTTGGGAATGACGATGATGAATTAAATACTCCTACAATACGAAGATAAATACTAGTTGTTTTCAAGGATCTAATACATCTTGGAATTGGCTTTTTTCTTTCTATAAAAGTGAAACAGTTACTAACCAAGCAGAGCATGCATAGCTTTTATTATTTAGATAACTGAGCTAGGTTTAAATGTCACTCAGGAATGCTTACAACATATGGCACTGATAGATGAAAAAGAAAATTACCATTTTAAGTTGATCTCTTCTATCTAAACCAGGGCTGTCTTGAGAGAGTTTAGATAACTACCTAAACTATTCATCATTAAAGAACTTCAAACTCTAAATAATTTGACTTACATTTAGGAACTGTGTTTTGTAAGAAAAGTTAAAACTCACTAAAACGTAGTAAAATATAGTAAAGTGATTTATATAATTGTTTTGAATTTTTCGTATCTTAATGTGATTCAAATTTATTCCTAACAATATTCTTTAAATAATCTGTCTTATTTTATCACTGTTAATTGAAAAGAAGACCTCTCTGGAAGCTTACATTTATTATTTTTCAATTTCTGAATTTCCTGTTGGATATATTTGGCAGTGGAGGGTCCTTGCTTTCCTCTACTATTTCTAGGATTAAATTCTATCACAGCAAATATTATGTTTGCAATAAACAGACCCTACATTTTCATAATGCACATAGAATTTATTTTAGTTTATCAGGTCTAACTAAAGGGTTTATCCCCAATCAAGGTGGATTTACCTGACAATATATAGGCACAGTGGATAACAGTTCAGCTACTAATCGAAAGGTTGGCAGTTCGAATCCACCAGCCGCTCCTTGGAAACCCTATGGGGCAGTTCTACTCTGTCCTATAGGGTTGCTATGAGTCAAAATCGACTTGACAGCAACCCTTTTTTTTGTTTTTAATAAATGTATACATATACATGCACACATACACTTTTGGGCTCTTTCATGCTAATATAATTTTTATATTATTTAATTCATTTAAATTTGTTCATGTTAATAATTTTCCTTATAACCTTATAATATATATTAAATATTTTGAATTTTGCTAGACATTGAAAAAGAACTAAAGACTGAAGGAAGGTAGGGAAATTTAAATTATTAAGCATCTACTACCTAGTACCTGTGCCAGGCATTTTACTTAAGCCATTGGAATTTATATACAACATAATCTCTAATTGGGATGCCCTGTGGTAATTAAAGTATGCTTTGGGGGGAATTAAAAGCTATTTTTATCTTAATTGAACTAGCCTCTACATAATTTCTTTTTTTTCAGTTGCTGTTGAGTTGATTCCGACTCAGGGTGACCTTCATGGTGACAATGGAGTAGAAGTGTGTTTCACAGGGTTTTTAATGCCTGATTGTTTTTCAAAAGTAGATTGCTAGGCCTTTCTTCTGAGGTACCTCTGAGTGGGCTGTAATCACCAACCTTTTGGTTAGCAGTCCAGCATGTTAACCACTTATACCACCCAGGCACTCCTGTACATATTCCTGTTAAATAATTAACTCTTTTTGTACAAATTTGTCTTTGCAAAACTATGTTAACATAAACCTCCCAAAATGAATAAAAATCATAGTTAGCAACCAATTTCTAAAATTATAAATCATAAGTGTGCAAAGGTGTGGATATACATATACAAGTGTGAAATACCAGTGAGACTCATTATCATTTTCTAAAAATAAATAATGAAAAACAAAAGCACTCTTATTATACATTTCTATTTCTTTGTAGCCATTTATAGGATGGCATAAAATGAAAATACATAGCTTAACAAATAGAATCAATATATAATATTTTGCCATTTCAAATATTTATTTTTGATTTTGTTAAGTAACAAAAAATAAAACTAAATTAATAGTTTAATATCTAATTCTTGGTTTTTGCTTCATGTTCTTCTACAACTTCACTGTACAATATGATATCCACTAACCACCTGTGGGTATTTAAATTTAAATTTAATTAAAATTAAATAAAATTTCACAATTTCTGTTATGCTCAGAACAGAACCCTCTCAAGTCCAACAACAAAAAACAAGTGAAAACTACTTATGAATTTTAATTACTATTTATGGCTTCACAGTTTGTGTGTGTGTGTGTGTGTGTATAGTGTTACTTAAACAGGAATTTCTAACACTCCAGATGTTAATAAAAACCTAAGGTAATTCAGGATTTTAATTTCATATGTGGAGAAATAGTCATAAAATAAAATATATTTCCAAGATTACAAATTCAGTTCATGGCAAGGTTACAGGTAAATCCAAAATTACTTGACCTATTATATCTATTCTACCTTGCATTTCACATTTTATTTGTGGTTTAGTTAAACCCAAAGTCTACAAAATTCTTGCGAGTATACCAATTTGCCATGACTTTTGTGAAAATCTACTTTCTATATTCTCTAGGTTTGTTGGCCCCATTAAACTTGTCTTTTATTTCCAGGATTTTAAAATTAAATGAAATTTTAATATTTTATTTAGGAATGTATTTTTAAATCTGTGTTTTACTTTAATTTTATCCAGGGTTTTTGGAAAATACGTAGTTATACTTTCCAAAGCATAGTATTGAGAGAATAAAGGAACAAAAGAAGGGGAAGATTTTTACTATATCTGTGTGCCAATTATAGGCCCAAGTACTGCTCCAAGAGGGGCAAATATACTAACCTTTTGACTCAGAGGGAAGATTAACCAGACGACCATGTTCGTGATCATAATGTGCAAAAGAAAAGGGAACTTGAATGCACAAACAATAGCATCCATCATTCAACTGCAAATGCAATGAGACAATATATAGTAATTGTCTTTAGATTGTTTAAAATTGAATAAAAGGACATGAAAACTTTAGCAGACAGATTAACAAAGTAAATGATTAAACATAAAGTTATGTTCTTCCTCTGTACTATTATATAACTTATGCCTTGCTTACAAGATGAATTATTTGTCATTTAATCATTCACTTGTTATTTAGTCTCTTAGTCTCTTCTAGAATTTGAAATCTTTGAGGCTTGGGTATATATGGTCTATGATTGTTTCCCCAGTCCCTGACTCATTACAAGCTGACAATTAAATGGCTGCTTTTATAATTTTTTTATAAAGGAAAAAAAAATGCCCAATAAATAGGTGGGATTTGTTACATATTAAAGACACATATGAGAAAAATGCTCAATACAAGCCTAGAAATCCTCTAAAAAATAGAAGTCTAATGAAAGAGAGGAACAAGAAAAGAAGACCTAAAAGTAGGGACTGATAATACTGACGGAAAACCACAGATATATAGTATCTTGGAAATTAATTGGGAAGAATTTGTCCAAGAAAGAAGTTACCCAGTAAAATGCTGTCAAGAAGTAAACAAGATTGATCTCTGATAAGTGCTCATTGAATTGGAGCTAATTGCTAATGCAAACATGGAAGGAATTGTTACTCTTCAAAAGCACGGTTTCACTAAAGGATTAAATTATCATAATGTGGGAATGAAATTAATCATTCCAATTAATAATATAAAATAAATGGACTGTACTAAAGGCAAACCTTGGGAAAATAAATTGTTTGAAGATTAGGCAGCTCACATGAAAAACAACAAAAATGGCTAAAAAGTAGAGAAAACCAAAAGATATTCCTATGGAAACTGATGTAAGAGAGAATTTCATGAAGAATATGTTCACTAGTGTTTGTACCGCATATAAGTCAAGTAATATAACGATAAAGGATATTCACTGGATTTGGCAACTAGACTTCTCATACATTTGAAAGAAAACTCCAGTGCAATCTGTAATTACATACTGCCAAGAGAGTAAAGAGCACATGTATAATAGACCTGAGGGAGATTCACCAGCAAGCATGTACATCACTAACTCTATTTCATTTCAGAATGACCAAAAAGAAATGGTTTCTGAGGAAAAAAGGCACCTTACTTTGAAGATTGTGTAAAGATCATCAATTACCTTCAAGAGGTTCCAATATAAGAATATAGCATTTTTCCAAAGTTAGCCTAATGGTCTTAGATTTTGTACTTGAACCAGAGTTTCTACACCATTTGGGGCCATAGTGACTGGCCACTCGTCATTATATCACGGACATAGATTTCAGTTGTCATGTATGTCTAGTAGAAGTTCGATTTACCTTTCTGGAGGAAATACATCTGGAGATTTCACTGGACAAAATTGTAAGAACTGAAATCACCTGCTTCGTCATAACTTAACAATAGGGATTGAGAACTGAGATCACCTGTGTCAACATACTTCAACTGTTGGCTCCAGGAAATTCTTGCCCCAGAAGATGAGACTAGAATCCAATAAATAACTTTACTGTTTACTTCATGAAATTCTTGCAAACAATTTTATTCAGGCAAAAGTTTGCTTATCTGGGCAAACAGTTCTCTTATCATGATCACATTACCATGTTTACCATTCCTAAATTGTTGTACTAATTTTCCTCCATCTCAAAACTTCCTTAAAGTGCCTCTCATAACCAGTTATACCCAGATCTCAAAATCCTGCAAACACCTTTTCCTAAATTACTCCTTTTGAGAAACTACCAAGATTATCAAGGTGGTGTTTTCCCTTACTGAACTAAGTTTTATAAACAACTTTCCTTGATCAACAGAGGTTTTTCTAGTGTCTCTGTAAGGACAGTTAACCTGCTTGATGGTATATTATAGAAACCCAAAAAATCAAACACAACAATCTATCCTTAAGTTTGATAAAGCAGATACAGATACCTTCTTACCTCTCTCAATAAAAATCTAGTTTTAATTTAGATTATCATAATCAAAATCATCTGGTGAGATATTACTCCTTGTTCCAGATTACCAAACACACAGTCAGTTGAGTGCAAATTATAATTTTAGTAATGAAAATAAAAACTGTAAGGTAGATTGTAAATTATTAATAATTACCCTTTATCTTCCAGGAAAATTTTTATCCTATGTTTGAAAATTAAATATTAAGAGATACACTTAGCATTTTAAGAGCTCTGTTGGTGCAGTGGTTAAGGGCTAGGCTGCTTTTTGAAAGGTTGGAGGTTAAAACCCTTCTGCTGCTCCATGGGAGAGGGATGTGGCAGTCTGCTTTTGTAAAGATTACAACTTTGGGAACCCTATGGGGCAGTTCTACTTTGTCCTAGAGGGTCACTATTAGTTGGAGTTGACTCAATGGCAACAGGAGTGATTATTTTAAATGGATATGTACCTATTCCTATCTATCCCTGTGTCTGTTTATACCTACATGTAAGTATATATATTTTACTTATATTGCTACATTTCAAGCTACTACTCTGTCTATACTTGCATATATTAACCCTAATCACTAATAAACTTTGGTCTCTATACACTTGATTATTTTTGATATTTTTATAAAAGTGGGACAGGCCGGAAGGAGGCAGAAAGGGAAACTCATTGCTCTGAGAACTCTAAGCTTCTGTTAGGAGTAATGGAAAAATTTGGAAACAGATAGTGGTGATGCTTGAACAGCATGAGGATCCAATATGATTTCAAAACAAAGTAAGTGACATGACATTTAATAAGGTAAATAATTGGTTGTACTATGAGATTTATTTTGTAAAGCTAATTTTCTACAAAAAAAACTATACAGCACACTCTTTCTAGTATACCACAGGGGCTTAAGTGAGCTTGGATGCGAAAAACAAACTGGGAAGTCAATCCTGTCATGTTTAGTTTCACAGCCACATAAAATATAATCAAATGTCAGCACAACAGTTTGTATGCTAATAATACCAAGTTCCAATAAAATGTTTGGTGTGCAACATTGAATTATGGGATACTGATTTTTATCAGATTTGATTTTTCTCTTGAGAGATTTGATAGAACCATCAGACACAGTCATAGTTTATGAGTCTCATCTCTATTTTTTTAATTTATTTTTTTAAAACTTCCATTCATTTTATGTCTGATTTGCGAAATAAAAATATAAAACCATGAAAAAAGTTAGTAACTGAGATAGTTTAAGAAGTCTACTTTGTATAATTTATTTTCCTATTTTAATAACAGCACAGTACATTGGCTAACAGCAGGAAATCCATCCTCTGTCCCAGAGATATCACATCCAAACATCATTTGATTATAATAAAGCCATTAAGAAGAAAATACTGAAAACTTTCACATATTCGAAATCAGAGTAGAGATATTTTTCTTTATTATCTCCACTTTAATAAGTTAATATATAACACACTTCACAAACATGATGTGAAGATTTATAAATCAAAATATAAATAATTAAATTATAAATCAATGAGCATTAAAATTTTATAATCCAGATAATTTCTGTATTTGTGCTATATTTTTCATTCTGCAGTGGCTTTAGTTTTTATTTTTTCAGGGTAAGCTTTTATTAGACACTTACTGAACAAATTATACATGTCAAACTAATTAAAAAACTTTTTTTCTTATGTTCAAATAAAATATATTAAGCAGAAATGGCATTTTTGGTTTAAAATTGCTATTTTAAAATTATATATAAAATTAATGTTACTGTCAATACGTTTCTGAGTACAATCTGCTAGTTATTGAGGCCTGCAGTACATTCTTATATTTTGTTCACCACTGAGCCACCAGGGCTCCCATGGAATACTAGAGAGGTATTAAACATAAAGGCATGGTATTAAAAACAATGGCATAAAGAAGAAATATGAGTTTAAAGTGAAATATGGGTTTGAAAATTTTTACCTATTATTTATAGCTGGGGAACCTTAAGTAAAAGAGCCCTGGTGGTGCAACTGGTAAGTGCTCTTAACCAAAAGTTTGGTGGTTCAAACTCACCCAGCAGCTCCTAGGGAAAAAGACATGGTGATCTACTCCTGTAAAAATTACAGTTAGGAAACCCTATGTGGGGCAGTTCTATTCTGTCACATGGGTCATTATAAGTCGAAATTGCCTCAATGGCACCCAAAAACAACAACCTTAAAAAATCAGACCAGGCTGTTGCTGTCGAGTCAATTCTGACTTGTACTTTTGGTGGCTTCTAATGAATTCCTGGAACGTTCAGATGCACTGTATTAGGTTTTCTTTAGGATTAAATTAGACGGCATATATAAAAGTCTTAGTTTTGACGATGAGGTGGGTGATCAATAAATTGTTGATTTCTTTGCCTTGTCTGTATACATATTCAATTGTTATGCATATCCTTGTTAGACTATAATCTCTGAAAAACTAACAACCGTATCTTTGAGACCACAACACCTATCCAAACGATTCGCATAGAGCTAATTGCCTATATATATATTTTTTTATGGTAGAAGAAGAATATAATAAATAAATAAATAATAAGTGAATCTTGTTCTTTAACCATTTGAATGCTCAGAAGAGACATTTAGTGAAATTAAATTATTTTAAATAGGAGTTTGGTGACGCAGTGGTTAAGCATCAAAAGATCAGAGGTTCGAACCCATCTAGCGGCTCTGAGGGAGAAAGATGTGGCAGTTTGCTTTAGTAAAGATTTACAGCTTTGGAAACCCTATGGGACAGTTCTGCTCTGTCCTATAGGGTCACTTTGAGTCGGCATTGATTCGATCGACATCGACTTGACGGCAACTGTTAATGGATGGATTTTTCACCAAGCATTATTTTTGGATTGGCTTGATTACTTTGGAAAGTTCAATCATTGGCTGTTACTGATTCATAATTAGAGCTTGCTCAAGTACTCTTCATTTTTCTCTCTTTCTCTATCTTGTTTTCATTTCCTCAGTACCCTCCCTCTTGTTCTAGGGAATTTCTACAAAAGCTTAGGGTGTGCGTTAAGGTTAATATTCCTTCAGGTCACAGAAACTTTCTCTCTGGCTTTATCATCATCCTGAATCTGTCATGGGCAAACATAATTATTCTCATTCTTGAACTCATTGTATCCTAGGTGAATATATTAAAACTTGGGACCAAAGTCATAACAAATAATGTATTTATTTTCTAACTTTGTATTCTGGGCACTTATTTCCTAAATAATGACTTTCTGTTCTGGACGCTTATTTCCTAAAAAGACATCATGAGGAAGAGTGACTTGTACAAAACAAGAATATGCTGTTAATGAGGTCTAGAACCATCTATTCTTAACACTATCCAATTATAAAACTGGAAAATAAACTATGGTGGAACATATTTTATCTAATAATCTTTGACACTTGATGCTTCCAGTTATTGCCATTGTCATGTTGGTGCGGTCTGATGCTTTAACCAGGTATGTTTGCCAAGTCAGAACACAAGAAGCTTACTGAAAATGCAGTATCTGCCATGATTAAACAAGATTAAGTTAGAGCCTATTTATTTTATGAGAAATACAATATATTCCACAGAACAAAGAGTACTTTGCAGGAGACACTTAAGATGCCCAGGCTGAAAGAGAAATGTGAAGAAGTAACTCATGGTGTGAACAAGAAGTCAACAATAGTGGATTTTCTTAAACCATCTTTGCTTTGTACTCTCTTTTGCTTTAATCTCCTCCTCCATATGTAGATGTTATTAAAATTGATAATTAAAAATAGTAATTTGTAAATAGTCCTCTCTAATGATAATTGGAACTTCCTGAGCCCTGGTGGCACAATGGTTAAGAGCTTGGCTACCAGTCAAAAGGTCAGCAGTTAGAATCCACCAGGCACTCCTTAGAAACCCTATGGGGCAATTTATGCTGTCCTATAGAGTCGCTATGAGTCGGAATTGACTCGATGGCGATGGATTTTGTTTTTGGTTGCTCCCTCCAAAAATAACATGTAGATTTTATTATTTAGTGGTATTATTCTCTCTTAAAAATGACGTGTATTGCCAAATCTTATTTTTACTAGAAAAATTGCTAAGAAAATTATTTTTTATTTTTATTTTTTTTACACCTTATAGAACATTTAATATTAAGAATTTTGGTTTTGCTTTCAGGCAAATCCATCTATTACATCATTAATTTCCTTGCACTATATCCATATAAATAAAATACTTTCCAGGACATAGACCCTATGATATATAGATACATAGTATATGATACATGCTAAAATGGCTTTTTAATTAACATTGTCGTATTCTTGGGAATTAATTTATCTGAATGCTGGAATTATTATTGCCTGAAAGAGGATTAAATCACATAGCTCCGATATATGTAGCTGTGATACTCCACCTAGAATTAGGATAAACATTTTGTTATATAAATTGTTTTAAAAAAAACAACAGAGGATATAATGCAAAATTATATTTTTGTGTATTTCTGGGTATTAGTTCTAATGTGGTGGTATGTTTTCTCCCGTCTTTTTTTTTTTTTTCCATTAGCCCACACTTACATTTATGTCACAGCATGCAATCAAGCTGGAAAATTATGAAATCATTGTAAACACAGTATGACTCCTTTAAAGAAAATATTTGTGAAAATTGGAGTAATGCAATGTTTTACCCAATAGGACATGAGATGGCGATTTCTATTTTAGAATAATCAGGTGTTGCCATTCATCTTGAATGTTCCTTTTGATTCTGAGCAAGCCATTAATGTGTCTATTTATAAGATTCACAGTTTGTTTTGACTTCATCTGCTTTAACTGACATTTTAGAGATCAAATACAAGACTTGATTATTCCATTGCATTCTTATACAAGAAATGTCTTGTATTTACTTACCAACTGAAAACAATTTAATTAATTTTTGTTCTCTTTAATTTAGATAACAACTTTTCACATCAGATCAAGAAAACAAGTAAAAAGTCATTAAAATTATTCTGGACTAAAAGTAGTTGTGGAAATAACAGCCAGCTTTAAATGTGATTCAAAGAGGCCAATTTAGAATGTCTATCACATAATATATAGCATTAGCAGAGCTTTTTGTGCTATAAAAAAATGTCATTTCTATGAGTAAATAATTTGTTTATATGTTCTATCCTATTATTGTTTGTCTGTCAACCAAAGCCTATCTTAACTAAAAACATGTATTTTTGACTCTGAATATATTTTTACTATTTTTGAATGCTACAGAAATTTGTTTCCTGGCTTATGTTATATCCTTGGTTATACTGATTACATAATTGTTTTTGTCCATTCTATAAGCTATTCCAGTGATCCACAGATACCCAGTATTCACGTCCTTCTGTACTTTCTCTCAAGTCTGTGATAGGCCAGTGACTTGCTTTCACCAGTTCAATGCAGCAGAATTGACATAGTGCCAGTGTTGAGCCTAATCCTTAAGAAAGTCAGGCAGTTTCCTTGATCTTCCATGTACAAAGTTCAACTACCCTGCTGGAGCTTCCATGTGGAAAGAGCATGGGAAGACACCAACTGAAACAGAGATGCCTCAAAACTAATTGGAGTGAGAGAGAAATCTCAGCATCCCAGCCTAACCAAGCCCACAGCCAATTTGTCAGCTAAATGCAGGGGCTTGCATAACCACCAGCAAGACCTGCAAAAGAACTGACAGCTGAGCCCTATCATGTTGAAGGATTCTGAGAGAGAAGCAAATTGTTTCTTTAACCACTAAGATTTGGGGTGTTTTGTTACACAGTAAGCATTAAATTCAACAGAAATTGCTACCAAAAAGGGAGTTCCACTACAACAAACATGTGGCCTTAACTTTGGCATCAGACTGTTAGCAAAGGCCGTAAGAGTGTCAAATCAGCCTGTTGATGAAGGCTGGACAGCCAGTGAGAAAATTGCTTTTGGAGGCTGGAGAAAAGGAGATACAAGTTATATACTAGTAGTAAAATAAGTGATATGGTCCTCTAAAGTAACATGAATACAGATTATTTAATGAACTCATGGATGTTCCTAAGCAGATTTCCAGGCAAATTGTTGAAAGTATCAGTTAGTTTATTTTAGCTGCCTCTGATTAAGTATGGGAGGAGAGAGATGAATTAAGAAAGAAATTTTTAGTATTGAAAGAGTATAGAAGAAATATAAAGACTTTCTCTGTTGGACAATAAAACTACTGCTCATTCACAGCATCTCACAGAAAAATAATCGCAAATAAAATATGGCCTCAGGCCAAACATCAAACAAGGGCTCTGCCAGTAAAATATTGTCTCCTGGCCAAAAGTGTATAAGATCCTTTGTTAAGTCCTCAGAAGGATTTACTGTGGTGCCCATAGACCCTATCAGTGAGACAAATAGACTTCAAAATGTTTTCAAATGTCGTAAGAATGTGTCTTATAGATCCTCGAAGGTATACTACAGTATGACTTCTAAGAATCAAATGATATTGGTCCATAGCACCCTGATTGATACATGCAGGAGATTTTAAACTATGTTTGTTTATCCTAATAGAATCAATTATAATTAAGCACACAGAAAGTTCACTTTTTTTTTAAGTAATTTCCTCATTTGGACTAAAAAGGATAGATACATTTCTAAATTAAAAGAAATTTTGGACTCCAAAACGTCTACGGGTAGGATTCAGGGGAAAACTTCTTAGCTGCAGACCAGGGGAGTTTTTGTGAAAAATGAAGAATAACTTAGAGGGAGTAACTAAGAACCCAGAAAACATAGCCAAAAGTTGTGGAGAACAACTCCTAGGTAGCAGAATTGACTATTAATCAAGGACCTGAAATTGGCTGGATTCTGAATTGCTATGGACTTTGACTACTATGTACCTCATCTGTTCTTTTTTTTGTGGTAGAGTCTTTTGAGGTTGTCTTATCCCTCTCTCATTATTATATGTTGGCTGTGTAGAGTACAAATGATTTCTCTCTTTCTCTCACAGGTTTACAGATTGAGTAAATCTGTACCTGAGTTGCCTCATTCACTCCTGTACTTGGTTTACGGGATAATATCCTGCACCTCAAGTTTAAGGGTGATTTTATAAATCATGGGATGAGACTTTTGGGTGTCTCAAAAGAAGAGTCTGTTTTGCAGGGGGGAGGATACTGAATCATACAAAACAAATTGGAAGACTCTGGTTCTTTGTTATATTAGTGATCCCCAATAAAACATATCCTCTTATATTCAAGCCTCTTTTGTAGTATCTAACCTTTTAATCTGCACTGGGCCTTTGACTTATTTTAGCCAATATAATGGAGTGGAAGTAACGCTTGTCAGTTCTGGTTTTAAGCCGTATGGAGTTCTAGCAGCTTCCCCTTTTGTACTCATGTCAGCCCTCACCCATAGTATAACAAATTGAGCTAACCCTTCCTGAAAGCTCACATGGAGAGGTCACGTGGCGAGAGAAAGACTCTGAGACTATATGGAGATAAAGGGATTAAAACACTGCTTCCCAGGTAAGCCTCCATGTAGATATAGAGAGAAGCTCATTATTGTAGCTGATCCCAGTTCCCAGCTAACTCTTTAACTAATTCTGCTATAAAAGTGACCATCAAGATTGCCAACAGAAGAACTTTTCAGCTGAGCCTGGCCTAGTTTTCAAAATCATGAAAAATAAAAATAAATAAATAAATGTTTTTTGTTGTAAGACAGTATTAGGATGGTTTGTTACACATCAATAGATAACAAACTAAAACTGAACTCACTGCCAAGAAGTCGATTCTGACTCATAGCAACCCTATAGAAGAGAGGAGAACTGCTCCACAGGGTTTCCAAGGCTGTAAATCTACAGGAAGCAAACTGCCACATCTTTCTCCCACAACAGATAACAAAACAGCAAAATCTAAAATGATAGTTCCAATTATAAATCTGTAATACAAGTAAAACCTATATCTCTTATCCTCCCATTTTCTCATCCAAATGTTTTTTACTCCTCCATTCTATGATACAAGGCATTTATTCTGTGACTAAATATACCAAGTCCTCACACACAGCAGATTGCTGTCCCTAAAAAGATGCTAAAATACAATAATTTAATGTGTACTCTTTCAAGCAATATGACATTTTAGAAGAACACATTTAATGATTAAAGGGAACACTTAGAAGAAATGACTCTCCAAAATTTTTGACATAACTCCCTCAAACACACCATTGGAATCCACTTATGAAGATTGATCTTGATTACTTGCGCAGATTCTATTGAGTTGTAAACTTTCTTAAGCTTCGTGTCTTCAGAAACCCAACTTTATTTTTTAACCTTGAGATTAAATCTTATTTAATTACAAATTGCATGTGAGTGGCTAATCAGTGTATCTACATATCAATTTAAAGAGAAAATACAAATTTCTAGTAGAGGAGAATATGTTATTGGCTTGTTAATATGTCTTTAAACAAAAGTAAAATTATTTCTGGGTTTGTTTGTTTTTTCCTATCAGAGTTGCACAAAGGTTGTAAATGACACACAAGGATAGTTCACCAAGCTATCATAAACCAATATGCTCTTCTTCACACCATTTTAGATCAGAAGAAATCTTACCGATGAATTAGGACACCTCACTAGGGCAATTCTTACTTTGCCTCCCATTTCAAAATGCCTTAAAGATTATGACCAACCTCTTAAGTCAGTATAGCCTTGCATCTTAAGGAATATATTCTTACCTACCATCTTTCAACATTCAAATCTCTAAGTAAATATTGAGTGTGAGAAGGTTTCTCTCCTCCCCCTCTCCACCTGTCAATCTCTTACTTGGACCAGGGACAAACATTCTAAACTCTGGGAATATGATAGAGTTTTTTAGAGTAAATAAATTAATAAGCATAAACTATGAAATGGATGGGAAAACGTTATATGTACTTCAAAGGCAAAAAAAACCCCACAAAGTTTTCATTTAAGTAGTTTAAAAAAAATCACAAATGCATATGGAAATCACTTGATATCAAAATATAAGTTATCTGTGCTTCATCTGCCATTTATGCTATTCTCAACCTACAATCACATATTGTTTTATAAAATATGTATATTAATATTAGTGATTATGTTTGGGAGTTAAACTGTCTACTACCTAGGCATTATATACTTAATTATTATAATTTAATTTCTTTTAGCTTCATTTTCAGAGTAGAACATTTCTTATCTCCCTTCCGAATTCTATAAGTTCACCTTATTTGGAGCAGAAATTCTTTATCACTGACTATGATATTAATTGTAGGAAATCAATGTCTCTTAAAAAGTCAAAAAGTAAGATTAATTACCATTGGAAAAGAACATGTTCATATTCTACTCTGCCGAAATCAATGACAAAACTGAACTCAACCAGAAATAAATAAAATAAGTAAGATGGCAAATGGATCCTGAATTACTTATCTATGAGCCTAATGCCAAAATAGAGGCAAATTAAAAATGAATATTTTCAACATGTTTTCTGTATATCTAGTAAACTAACCAGAAAATTTACTCACAAAAAAATTATAAAAGCATCACTTTTAATAGAGAAATTGAAAGTAGAAGTTAAGAACAAGTAAATTTATAATAGTAATAATTTCATTTGAACTATTTACCTCTCACTGCACCCTACTGAAAAACTGCACTCAAATGTTCACACACACAAAAAAAACCGTATGCAAATGTTTATAACAAATTTATTCATAATCATCAAAAACTGGAAACAACCAAGATGTTCTTTAATAAGGGAATGGATAAACAGACTGTGGTACATCCACACAGAATAATTTTAGTCAGCTACCAAAAGAAATTAACTCTCTAGCCATGAAAAAACATGGAGGAATCTTACATGCATATTGCTAAGTGAAAGAAATCATTCTGAAAACACTATATATTATATGGTTCCAATTATATGACATTCTGGAAAGAACAAAGCTATAGAAACGGTAAAACATAAGCAGTTACCATGGCTTTGGAGAAAGAGTTGAATAGGTGAAGTACAAGAGATATTTAGGGTGGTGAAATTTTTCTGTATTATACTGTAATGGTGACTACCTAACGTTTTGCATTTTCCAAAATCCATAGAATTTTACAACACAATAAACAAACCTTAACGTATGCAAACAAACAAAAAAATATTTAGGAGGTTTGGGGATCCCAGGAAGGAATGCAGACTAAAGTGCAAGAGTATTTTACTGTAATAAAAACGTATGAAACTATCTTAGAGAAGGTGTTAAGGGAAAAGTTGCAGAGCTCAATAACTTTGGAAATGAGTGAAGTTTGTAGGAACAAAGGTAACAGTAACTGCACGTAAGTATTCTACTTTTGTTGATAAAATTGATTTCCACAAAGGAATAGCATAACAGTTCTGATACTTCTATACAAGTATACTGTGATTGAACAATTAAATAAATGTATGGCATATTTCCCCTATCGACCCATGTCTTAGTTCCCTAGGGATGCCATGATAGAACGTCAAAAAAATGAGTGGTTTTAAACAACAGAATTTATTTAGTTCTCCAAGCTAGAAGTCCAAGTCAAGGTTTCGGCCTTATTGATTCTTTCTGGAGGCTTTGGGAATGAAATTGTTCTATGTGTCTCTCCTTTTTTCTGGTGGCTACCAGTAATCCGTGGCATTCCTTAGCTTGTAGAAAAATCCTCGCTTTCTGTCTTTCTCCTGTCTGCGACTCTATTTTCCTCTCTCTTGCTTCTTTTGTAAGACGCCACTCAGAAAAAATTAGGATTAGGATCCACCCTATTTTAAAACAAGGTCACATTCGCCTGTACAAGGGTTAAGACTTTAACTTATCTGCTTGGGGGAGGGGGACAAATTTACTCCAAAAAGCTTTCTTTCTGATTTGTCCTTAGTTATGGCATCACTTTATTGAAATCCCTGAAATGACGGTATAGAAAAAATTTGTGCTTACATTCCATTTTGAACCAATTTGATCACATTATTTTATTTTCCCTCTGAATGTATAATATTTTAATATTGGTATGATAATTGTGTGTGTGTTTTTTTTAATTGTTCTCATCCTTAATGAAGAAAGTTATGCAGAGGTCAGCTATAAAATTAATATGTGTTAATAGACGTAAACCTCTTGACCAATAACTTACATGCTTTTAAAGTTAACATTCAGATTAATTAACTCTACACAGAGCTATTTGTGTACAGCTCTAATCTCAGCTCTGAATGTTAAGGGTATAAATTAATTAAATGACTACATTTCTTGGTTCAATTGTCCAGAAACTCTGGTGGCATAGTGGTTAAGAGCTATGGCTGTTAACCAAAAGATCGGCAGTTCGAATCTACCAGACACTCCTTGGAAGCTCTGTGGGACAGTTCTACCCTGTCCTATTGGGTCGTTATGAGTTGGAATTGACTCGACGGCAACGAGTTTGGTTTTTGCTGTTTTTTTTAGGCAATGAAACTCCTTGCTTTTTATTTCTAACATTTTCCTCTTGTAAATAATGCTGTAATGAATATCTTTGCATCTAAATATTTGACCATATATACTTCTTCATTCTAGTGAGTTTTTTGTTTTTAATTTCTATGTCTTTATCTATATTCTCTGTTTGGTGAGATACTGTTGTCATACATCATTTCCTTTATTTCTTTGGAGATATTTAAAGGAGCTGTTTTGAAGTCTTTGTCCAGCAAGTCTAACATTTGGGTCCCCTAGAGATAGTTTCTACTAATATTTTTTTCCCTGAGTATGGGCCATATTTTTCTGTTCTTTGCATTTCTCATAATTATTTCCTGAAAATGAACATTATAGATAATATAAAGTGGTAACTCTGGAAATCAATCAGATCTCCCCTCTCTAGTTTTTTTTTTTTCTTTTCTTTTCTTTTTTTTTTTTTTTTGTGGTTCTGGCTGCCATTTGTTTGATTGTTTGCTTCACAATTTTTCTGGAATAATTCTGAAAATTTCATATTCCCGGTAGTAGCATGGCCACTAAAGTCTATGTTTGGTTAATTTAGTGGTCAGATAATGATTGGTCAGAGTTTTCCTAAAATGTCTTAAACAGTAAGTCTTCTGCCCTTTCCTGAGTGCTCTGTGTGGGTGTATGTGTTGGGGCACACCTTTAGTGCTCAGGCAGTTTAAAAATTTGCTGTATCCTTTACTTCCTGCTTGTGCAGGACCATAAATCAGCAGGAGGTGAGATATTGGTACCCTCTCAGGTCTTTCCTTGGCATGCACACAGTCCTGCACATGTAGACTTCCAGATCCTTAGAAACATGCTGCTGGAGACTTTCAAGGCCCCCGATTACATCTCATTCCCCTGATCTTCCTTTTATGTTTTTGACCAGGCTCTCGTTTGACCCAACTGATATCACAGCCTCAAGAAGATGTGACATTAAACAATTTTCACTTATTTTATTTTTTTTTTTTTCCTAATACACTGGAAAAAAGGCTTTTCCAAAGGAGGTGGATCCCAGTTAGACTGAATAATGAAATGTCCAGGGAATGTGCTTTTCCACTTTTCCAGAGAGCTTTGACACAGATCAGATAGTGATAATGCTCTAGGATAGGACTTTTGAGGAGCTCCAAACCCATTCCGCCTCCGGTGTATGCAAGCCTACTAGTTTTCACAGCTATCATGGTTGCAAAGATTCTGCTTTTCAAGGCTACACAGAGCTGGGGAGAAGGGAATGGAAGTAGTGCAATTTAAAATTCCATAAACCCTGTTGTTTTTACCAAAGTTCAGCGTTTTTTTTTTTTTTTTGAGTGAACACTCCTCATAATGTTGAAAGACTTTGGTTAATTTCCTGAGTCCTGAAAAAGTTGATTTTGACCATTTTTGTCAGTATTTTTGTTACTTTCTTGGAAGAGTAGATTTACAGAGATCCTCACTACACCATTCTGGAAGTTCCAGCAACACTGCTTTATGCTTAGAATAGTTTTCTAGAAGAAGCATCTGTATGTTTTGTTTAATATATTTCAAAAAAGGCTATAAAAATTAACATTCCTACCAGAAGAGTATGAGGGTGACCATCTCACACCACTCAGACATTTTAAATCACATTTTTTCTAACGTTTGCCAATATGACAGACTATAAATGTGGCTCATTATTGCTTGACTTTGAATCTCTTTTTAACTCATGCTATAATACATATATATCATAATTTTTATGGCCTGCTTAATTAATTTAGGCAAACATTTAGGTCATTCATTTCCATAATGAGTTCTAAGAGCATTTTCAGGAGAGTTGGCTAGTCTGAAAGTGTGCTGTGTCCTAAGTGTGATGCGCAATCTAGAACTACCCATCCCATGCAAAGCTATCTCTGGGTCAAGTAAATCAGCTTGACGAAATAATTCAGTCTTATTTAATTTTTTGCATTTATGAACACCTACACTTAGAGGGATTTTGTTGTTGCTAGCATCTTTCATGTTTCTATCCTATATTCTTTTTCTTTGTTTTCATTCACTGCCATGAATTTTCTAAGACAATAAATATTTGACAAGATTGATTGGATGAATGGATTTCTAACAGAGGGAGTTAAAACATGTATTTGGATAGAGGTAGGCTGTGGAGAGGAAAACAAGGATAGAAGCTGCTTTAAAGATGTTAACGAACTGCTTTCCAAACAGAGTGCCATCTTCTGTTAATTCTAAGGTTTCTAAAGCGTTCAGAAAAGCAGACTTTTTTTTTCCATGAAGCTGAGCCACAAATGGATGCATAGCATTTCATTTATAATTCCCACCTGTCATTAACTTCCTATGTAATTCTTAGATAACCTATTAGCTCTTCTATACCATTTTTCAGTCGTAAAATGAGAATGAACTAATAGCTCAACTCATGATTTATTATATGAATAAATAAAGGTATTGGATACTATCTTAGTTTCCTAGTACTGCTGCAATGCAAATACTAGAAGCAGATGGTTTCAAAGAACATAAGTTTATTTTCTTATAGTTCTGAGCTTAAAAGCCTAAATCAAGGTTTCAACCCTGTCGATTCTTTCGTTATTGGAAGCCCTGGACAATCCTTGGTTCTCAGAGATTTTCACACGGCATCTGTCTTGCTCAATATGTGCTTGCATCTGTGTCTTATCTTCTTTTTTTCATAATTCAGAAGTGATTCAATTTAGGACACACCCTATGCTGATATGAATTCATTAGCATAACAATTGAAACCTTATTTCTAAACAGGATTACATGCACAGGTAGAGGGGGTAAGATTACAACACATATTTTGGGGAGACATAATTCAAGTCCATAAAAGATGCTGCAAGTATTGATTATGTATAAACTAGAGTTCCTTCCCAAAGGTTGAAAAGTAGGCTCTTAATAATCATTAACCAAATAGGTTGAGAGCAATATATAGTTTTAACTCTTGTGTAACCCCTGTGGTATGGCACAATTTTGAGCAGACTTGAATTCACTGCAGTTAGAATTTCATTAGTTAATTTAAAAAAACAGAAAAAAAAAAAACTTTTACCTCCCCAAGTCTTTTGAAGCAGAATTCCTCAAGTCCGTTTTTGTTTATTTTGAAGAAATTTGGTGGCAATGCCTAGCTACATTAACTTGCTTTTGTCAACATATCATAATTAGTCACTTATTTTTAGAGCTGAATGTCAATGAGTCATTTCATGTTCTTAATTAAAAATGTTTGGAATTCAATTGAGCTGTAAAACAAATGGACAAATTAAGTTTATTCTGCATGAGAATTCAGTTATCCTTTCAAATACATAAAAACTTTTTTTAAATGTTGAAATTAAGCACTAAGATTAATGCTATGTATAGTAGACTACAACCTAGTACTCAAGTTCTTATTTAAGACCATACTTTTCTATCAAACAGCATTTTTAAAAATTCTGTATAAGTAGATTTTAATTATCATTACCTTTTCATCTCTCATCTACTATTTTGATTACCTAGCTACTCACTTTTTCTCACCCTCAAACTACTCAATCAAATTTCACACAACAACTTTTCTATTTATTTACCATTCAGTTTTCCAATTTAGAATTTCATAATCACATCTCATTCACCAAAACCATTTCCTTTTCTAGTTATTATTGGCTTCTCTCATTTTAGTTCTACTTATTATTGCCGTCTCTCTTTTGATTTTAACATTCCATACAAAGAAGATTATCTTAATGATTTTTACTTGGGAAAGTTCTCAGAAGATGTTTGGAATCCAAGATGTAAGAAAAATGTAGAAAGAAGTTATGGACTTATTTCTCAAATTTGGAATACTTTTCTGTTAATTATAATGTTCTCATCAAAATTTCAGAAAGGTTATTTATTATATATTTCTATTATTGCTGTGATTGTTACTGTTGTTTTATAGACAGCTAAAGCATAATTCATATTAACAGGAGGGATCAATCATCGGAGGAGGACATCATGTTTGGCAAAGTAGAGGGCCAAGGAGGGCACAGGAGACCCTCAGTGAGATAAATTGGCACAATAACTGCAAGGATGGACTCAAACATGCTGGCTATTGTGATGATGATGCAGGACCAGGCAATGTTTCCTTCTGTTGCACATAAGGTGGCCATGAGTTGGAGTTGACTCTACAGCAACTGAAAGCAATAATAAAGTGTAACTGGAAGGCTGGTATTTTCAGTTATAGTTCTGGTCCTATAACAAATCTTCCATGCAATTCTTGTATGTCTAAAGTAAGAGACACTACATCCTGGCAAATGCATTTTCTGAGTGTTTGTGTGTGTTGGTGAAGGATGTAGCTGCCAGGGATAGTGAATGCATATGGGTGCTGTATTTTTGAGTGGTGTTTCTTATACTATGTAGTTTTACTATGAAATTTTAATTATTTAATAAAATGCTATAAGCATACGTGTAACTGTCATTTTGTGTAAATTTGCATTTGTAAATATAGATTTGTTCCTCATATACTTCTCTGGGTAGTGCAAATGGTTAAGCGCTCGACTACCAATGAAAAGATTGGCTGTTCAAACCCACCCAGAGGCACCTTGTAAGTATGGCCTGGTGATCTGCTTCTGAAAGGTCACAGCCTTGAAAACCCTGTGGAGGAGTTCAACTCTGCACACACGCGGTGACCCTAAGTTGAAATCAACTCGACGGCAACTAACAACAACAACCTCTCCCCAATAAAATGTGTTCCAAGTTCATTCTCTTTTGCTTGGGAAACATTTCTCATGCCTATTTTGTCCTCTGTATGACTGCTGGAAACCCTGGTGGTTTAGTGGTTAGGAGCTACGGCTGCTAGCCAAAAGGTCAGCAGTTCAAATCCACCAGGTGCTCCTTGGAAACTCAATGGGGCAGTTCTACTCCATCCTTTAGGTTTACTATGAGTCAGAATCAACTCGACAGCAACGGGTTTGGTTTGGTTTTGGTGTGACTACTGTCATTAATTTTCTGCCTCAGGTTTCATCATTTCTCATCTGCACCATTATTATAGAAGCCCTTGAAGAACAACTGTTTATTGCTCTGTGAGCATGTTTGCTCCTGTCTTCATAGACAGTACCCCTGACATAGGCATACTCATAGCTGCTCTGCCCACCTTCCAGTCTCACCAATGCTTCAAATGGAAAGTATCACTGAAAACTTCTATCATAACATCTGCAAAAGTTAACATGGCAAGATCCAACAGATTCATATAACTCCAAAAAATACTAATTCAGGAAGTAAATTCCACAACCTGTTTGACTTGCCTGCTATGCGGTCTGATCAGGCTGAAATCCTGATCTAGTCTTTCAGCTGCAGATATCTTAGCAGGAATTCTAACCTAAGCTCTTCTGATGTCATGAAATTTATGTTTTATTTTCCCTTCTTTTTATTCTAGGTAACTCCAACATTTTCATCATGAAGATCTAACTCTCCACACCTCCTTACTACATACTTTTATTAAAGGAACGGTAGAAGTGTTTGGGAGAGAGAAATTATACAGCTGAGGTTTGCTACATAGTCAACATATGGGCTCTGTTGTCTTATGTATCTGTCTGTTTAAAAAACTCATTGCCATCAAGTTGATTCTGACTCACAGTGATTCTATAAGACAGAATAGAACTGCCCCATAGGGCTTCCAAGGCTGTAATCTTTATGGAAGCAGACTGCCACATCTTTCTCCTGTGGAATGGCTGGTGGGTTGAAACTGCCGACATTTCAGTTAGCAGCCAAGCGCTTAACCACTGGGCCACTCTGGCTTCTATTTGTCTCAATAGCATTTTGAAATATGTATTTCATGAGTTTTCTTTCATTTTTCATTTTAGGAAACACCTATTGATTCTTCTTTTTCCTCTCCATCTCCATTAGTGCCATAGTTCAAATACGCATTCCTTCTGATATGTACTATTACGGCAGTCTTTCTAAACTGTTTACATCCCTCTAATGTATTCTTACCACTTTTTCCATATTGGTCTTTCTAAAAACTGATTTGGTCATACAATCTCAAGTACATGGAAATCATGCTATCTCTCTACCATTGACAATGGCATATATTGTCCATTGTATGATTAATAAACAAATATTTATTTAGTAATTATCGTTTAGAACATTGAAGAATAAGACAGACTGGGATTCTTCTTTACATTCTACTAGGCATTAGAAAGTGAGGTAAAAATAAGCAAGTAAATAAAACATAAATAGAATAATTTCATTTAAAATGATCAGGTTAAACCACAAATATCACCTGAAGTCTTCTTAAAACCAACAATTATTTAGCTTAATTAGTAAAGAATGTCTGCCTTGAGCGTTATGTTCTTTTAAGATCTGTCTATATGGGATCAAATTGACAACAGCAACTTGAAAGATTAGGCAGAAACCTGAGGGGACAGGGAGTTTATGTTAATGGGAGGAAGTACTTGGAAAAGGAGAGTGAGAATGGTTGCACAACTAGAAGAATGTAACTAATGTCACTGAATTGTATATGTAGAAGTGGTTGACTTGGTGTATGTTCTGCTGTGTATATTCTCACCAACAACAAAAAATAAAATAAAATAAGTTATTAAAAAAATAAAATGATTAGGGTAATTAGACACAGTCTGGGTGAGAACAATACTTAAGACAGGGTAGTTACAGTAGAGCTGTCTGACGAGAAGAAATAATGGAGCATGAAAAGGGTAAGTGATCCAATAATCTAGGGCAAGAGCTTTGTAAGCACAGAGAACAGCAAAAACTTCCTTGAAACTTGAACAAATTTTATGAGGGTCTGAATGGAAGCCAGCGTGACTGGAAAATTATGATAGAGGGCATGTTGCAGGATGAGTTTAGAATGTTATAAAAGGGCCTGATCATGCAGGCCCTTATAGGCCAGCATTACAGTTCCAAATTTTGATTCAATTTTAATGAGGAATGATTGGAAGGTTTTAAGTAGAGAAAAAGGTGCCCGGGTGGCATAAATGTTAAATACTAAGCTGCTAACTGAAAGGTCAGTGGTTCAAACCCACTCAGCAGCTCTACAGAAGAAAAGACAGGACAATCTGCTCCTATAAAGATTACAGCCTAGGACCTATGGGACAGTTCTACTCTGTCATATAGGGTCCCTATAAGTTGGAATCAACTTGATGGCACACAACAACAACAAATAGAGAAGTAATGGGGTCTTATTTTAATTTTAAGGAGATCATTATGGCTTCTCTGAGGAGAACAATCGGAAATGGCTAAGTGTGGAGGCAGAGAGAACAGTTAGGAGGCCATTGCAGTTGCTGCCATGAGATATGCTAACAGCTTGGACTAGGAGACCATCAACTGAAGAATGGATAAAAAAAATTTGTATGTCCATACAATGGAATATTATTTATCCATAAAATGGAATGAAGTACTAACATATTGCAACCTAGATGACCCTTATAAACATTAAAAGTAAAAGAAATGAGTCACAAAAGTTCACATAGTATATGACTTCATGAATATAAAAGTCAAGAATAGGGAAATCTACCCTGGTGTTGCAATGGTTAAGTGCTCGGCTACTAAACGAAGTGTCTGCCTTCGAACCAACCAGCTACTCTGCAAGGGAAAAGACCTGGTGATCTGCTCCCATAAAGATCACAGCCTAGAAAACCCTATAGGCCAGTTCTTGTCTGTCCTACAGGGTTACTATGAGTAGGAACCCACTCCATGGCACACAATAACAACGTAGAGAGAGAAAGTAGATTAGTGGTTACTTAGAATTAGGGTGGGGAATGGAAAAAAAAGGCAGTAGTAGCCAAAAGATAAGAGATGTCATTTTTTTTTCTTTTTTCTTTTTTTTTTTTTTGTCTTTTCAAGTTTTTATTTTTATATATTTTTTGTATTAAAAAAGAAAAGCATAATTAACACAAATTACAAAGGACTAGAAAGCAGGACTAAAGTAGATGGTCAAGGAAAAAGAGAAAGACCCTGAACGAGATGGATTGACACAGTGGCTGCAACAATGGGCTTAAACATAACAGTGATTGTGAGGGTGGCATAGGACTGGGCAGTACTTTGTTCTGTTGTACATAGGGTTGCTGTGAGTCAGAATCGGCTCCACGGCACTTAACAACAATAACAAAGAACAATGAATGAATCACTTCAGCCTGGAAAGCAGATACTCTCAATAATATTAATGTTATAAAACAAGGTTATTCAAGTATTTTACATTTCTTTTTTTTTTTTGTCCTTTAAAAATTTGATAGCCTATCACATGATAAAGATAATGTACTCTGAGCATAAGGTAGAACCTTCTCTGCAAATCCAGATGACAAGCTTTGCTCTCCAGTGAGAAATGAGCTCTAAGTTTTTACCTTCTCTGCTTCTGCCATCAACATTGCTGAACAAGGAAAGGGTGGGGCTGGGGCAAAGCCAAGGACTCTGGCACTTAGAAGGTATTCTTCAGTCACATTCAGGAGGGGGCCAGATGATCTAGAGTACTTTACCCAGGCTTTTGGCAAACTGCCACCTCCCCCCGTCTCGCCCTCCCTAAGTCATCTTCCTTATCTCCCTTTCCCGCTTCCTGGACCTCATGAGGAGCTTGATTTCTTTCTGTCAGAAAACCAATCATCAGGAAAGAAGGGGGGAAAAAAGAACTACTATGGAACCAAACCAAACCAAACAACTTTGATGTTAGTGCTCAGCACCATGATCTGAGCCCCAGGGGTCCAGCCTAGAACAGGGCTGGAGTCTTTTTGACAGTGGTAATGGCTGTACTTATGTGTGAGTATGCTAAAAATTACTGAATTGTGCATTTCAAAAGAGTGAATTGTATTCTATGTAAATTATATCTCAATAAAGTTGATTAAAAAAATGCCAATAGTGTTCAGTAAAGATTTATGAAAGTAATTATTGTAATAAATCCATTCTTCATGCCTCTTTGGGTCGAATTAAAAAATTTCCAATTTGCATATAACAAATGCTATTTCTTTGACACAGTATTAGGTATCATATAGTTTAATTTTGCTATGTGAATGAAATAACAAGACTTGCCCATCAGGACATGACAGAGGAACTGGTGCTGTACTTGCCAGTCTGTCGTAAATAAGTATACAACTGGACAAAATTTATGAGCCAACTGTTACCATTTATTGAATAGCTTACTAGTGTGACCTTGAGAGACAGGAAAAATATAAAGTGAGCCCTAAAAATGCTCTAGCGTTCTGCCTGGGTGCACTTTCCTGCTGTAGAGAAGAAAAGTAGAGCCCAGAGAGAGCAGCGATGTCTCTGAACTTCAAGTTCCTGGTGGCTGAAGCAATAGAATTCCCCGAGTTAGATACTGGAGGAAGAAGCAGTGTAGAAGGTACTATCCTAATACTGACATGGTGATTCACTAAGGTCCTTGGCAAAGAATCAATCATATATCTAACATAAAAACTGAGTCTATAAAGTTCATAGAAGAAATCATAGAAAATATCTCTGCAATCTTATGATAGGCAACAATATCTTATAGTGTACCCAAAAAGCATTTTTTTTAATTGTTTAAAATGTATGTTGTCGTGGATTGAATTTTGTCCCCCAAAAATATATGCATCGGTTTGACTAGGCCGTGATTCTTGGATGAGATTTTCCTATGTGTTGTAAATCCTATGTCTATGATGATGAGATGAGATTAGTGGCAGTTATGTTAAGAGGCAGGACTCAATCTACAAGATTAGATTGTGTTTTAAGCCAATCTCTTTTGAGATATAAAAGAGAGAAGTGAGCAGAGAGACACGGGGACCTCATACCACCACCAACAAAAGCCAAGAGAATAGCACGTCCTTTGGACCCAGGGTCCTTGCACTGAGAAGCTCCTCAACAGGGGAAGATTGATGGCAGTGACCTTCCTCCAGAGCCAACAGAAAGAGAAAGCCTTCCCCTGGAACTGATGCCTTGAATATGGACTTGTAGTCTACTAGACTATGAAAGAATACATCTCTCTTTGTCTTAGGCTGGGTTCTCTAGAGAAGCAAAACCAGTAAAGTGTATAAATATATTTATATAGAGAGATTTACATCAAGAAAACAGCTCATGCGATTGTAGAGGCTAGAACGTCCCAAGTCCGTGGATCAGGGTAGAGACCTGTCCCAAGTCACACAGCTGCAGAAGCTGGCAAGCCCAAGATCAGCAGGTCAGAGAGCAGGGCTCCTGCTCACAGGCTGTACAGATGGAAGAATCCCAGGTTCGGCCGATAAGCTGACTGCTCAAGTCCCAAGAACAGGAGATGAGACGACAGGAAGCAGCCGCAGGATCCAGAGAGAGCAAAAAGCCAGAATGGCTGCTTGTATTCTGATGTGGGCCACACTCCCAAGGAGACTCCCTTTCATCTGATTGGCTACTCACAGTATATTCAATCATGGGAGTAATTACATTAAAACCTGAGAATCACAGCCCAGCCAAGCTGACACACAATGTTAACCATCACACTCTTTGTTAAAGCCATCCACTTGTGGCATTCCTGTTACAGTGGCACTAGATAACTAAGATATATGTATTTTTAAAAGCTTATCAATTCCTCTTCATCAAATAAACATTTCTTTTCATCAAAAGCCAACATTAGGAAAATGAAAAAGCAACCCATAGACTGAGAGGAAATATTCATAATACGTGTGTCTGACAAAGAACACGTGGGAAGAATACATAAAGAACTCATACAAATAAAAAAGAAGAAAAATGACCATTTTACAAATGGATAAAGATTTCCAGAAAATTAACAAGACAAACAATGCAAAATGCCAGTTAGCTTATGAAAAGGACTTATTGAGGAATACCAGTGAAAATCATAAGGTGCTTATCAGGAAAACAGAAATTAGAGATACCACTTTAGACACCTTGAAACAGAATTAAAAGATAATTTATTTTTAAAAGATGAAGAGGCCATTGGAACTCTCATGCATTGCTGTTGGTGGTGTAGCATGGTACAAACTCTTTGGAAACCTGTTTGGCACTTTCTTATATATTTAAACATAAACTGAACTGAACCTACACCTGAACCACGAGATACACTCCCAGAAGAAATGAAAACACATGGCCAAAACAAATGTTTACAAGGATGTTTGTAGCAACATGATTGGTTATTATAGCAATAACACCTTTAATGTCCATCAAAAAAAGAATGGATAAGCACGTTATGAGTCATACAATGGAATATTAAAACAAAACCCATTGCTCTTGAGTAGATTCTGACTCAAAGCCTTAGGCAGCTATAAAAAAGAAGAAACTATACATGGCTAATATACACATAAATGTCATAAATGCTATGTTAAGCAAAATAAACCATGTGTAAAAAAGTATATATGATACCATTTATTTGATGTTCAGGAGTCCCTGGGTGGTGCAAATGGTTAACATGTAGTTAACATGCTTGGCTTCTAACCAAAAGTTGGGAGCTCAAGTCCACCCAGAGGCACCTTGGAAAAAAGTCTTGGTGATTGACTTCTTAAAATCAACCATTGAGAACCCTAAGGAGCACAGTTTTACTCTGACACACATGGGGTTACCATGAGTTGGAATCCACTCTGTAGCAACTGCTGTGAGGTGATAATGACATTCAAGAATAGTCAAAACTAATCCACAGTTATAAAAATCAGAACAATTTTCATCTATGGAAAGTTAGAATAATGGTAAGGGGGTATTATGAACATGTTTGGGCATGTGAAAATGTATTATATTTTGATAGGGGTGTAAATTATACATTTGTATACATTTAAAACCAGAATGCTCCTTAGAAACAAGGATGTCTCACATATTTTGGACATTTTATCAGGAGGGATCAGCCCCTGAAGAAGGACATCATGCTTGGTAAAGTAGAGGGTCATCGAAAAAGAAGATCCTCAACAAGATGGATTGACACAGTGGCTGCAACAACACACCAACGATTGTGAAGATGGCACAGGACCAGGCAGTGTTTCGTTCTGTTGTACACAGTGTTGCTATGAGTCAGAACCAACTCAAAGGCACTTAACAACAACATGCATTTAAAAAATTCATTGAATTCATATTTAAAATTTTTACATTTCAATATATGTAAATTTTACTTCAGTAAAATAATATGTAGATTACCTTAAAAATTATACAAAAACTACTTGACCACTATGATCTAAAATGAGCAAATAAATGAACAAAATAGAAAGTGTTGCTTCGGTTCATTTATCATTTCTGATTATTTTCTCATTAAATATGTATGAATCAATCCTTTTTATAACATTTGTTTTCCAAATAAACTTTTTGCTAATGAAAAGAGGAAATAGACTGGAATCCAGTGATAAAGAATACGAGCCATTTCAAAGCCTAAGAAAGACAATTTTCTTTTAGAAAGATTTTAAAAAGTCCTGTATAAAGACCCCAGAATTTCATGAATTATGGGATTCCCAATACAAAAGTTACCTAACAACAGTTTTTTAAGTATTGCAATTTTATTTCATTGTTGCTGGCTGAAATTATGCTACGAATGTAATATATATAGTTTCAGATGATTATATGATTCCTATTTTAATTTTAAATAATAACAATTATTTTTACTTTATATTCCATTCTGAGATTACAATTACATTAGAAATAATATCTTTTCATTGGATATTTTTCTAAAATTAGATTCATACTTTTGTCATATAATATTTTACTTGGAAAGAAATATAAAAGTTTACAAAGAAAGTACAGCTCATGCTTTTATGAACTACAAAAACATTTAATGATAATCATGTAAAATTTTACCATGAATATGTTCCTGTTTCTGTGAATAAAAACTAAAATACTTCAGTTTAAAAACGATGCCTTCATCTTTAGGTATCTGTGGCTTAGATAGTCTTTATTTGCTATTCTTTTTCCTCCCTCTTCTTAAAAATGAAACTGTCATTTAAAATTATGTCAGAGAGTGGCAATTTGCTTACAGGCTTTTAGCATTTATAACCCTATATTGGGAGCTAAATGGTTGTTTTGTAAGGTTGTAAATATGCAAACTCTTGATGTTCATAGAAGATAAAAAGAGCCTTTTAGATGAGCATTGGATGCGTTTATCTTAAATAAACAAATCTATTTCTTGGGTGAGAGACAAAAATGTAAAGAGTCAAATTGCTTATATTAAGTTCCAGATTCTTTTTATTCTTATACTTTTTTTTTTTTTAAATCACTTTCACTTAGACTCTTGCTTTATATTTTAATAGAGGACATGTTACCTTTTGTTATTAACAATAAAATTATAGTTCCAAATACCTTCATGAAAACTATATAATTTTATTTCTGAATTTAAATTTTATTAAAAAAAGATGATAACTATTTATTCTTAACAAAGTATTGTGTTCATTTTTAAAATAACACGATAATCTTCTCTGTAGCACTTGACGCAATTATTTTAGCTAAAGATCACCACATGCAGTAGTAACGTTGAGAATATCCTTACTCTGAAGAAAGACTGTTGGGATAGTGTCTCACTGTTTAACCAGTTGCCATAACGTCAATTGTGACTCATGGAGACCCTATGTTTGTCAGAATAGAACGACTCCATAGAGTTTTCAATGGTTGATTTTTCGGAAGTAGATCAAGAGGTCTTTCTTCCAAGGCACCTCTGGATGGACTCAAACCTCCAACGTTTAGGTTAGTAGCCAAGCACAGTAACCGTTTTTTGCACCACCCAGGGACTCCATCTCACCATTGTTGTTACTGTATGCCAGCTAGTCGATTTTGACTCATAATGACCCAATACGACAGAGTAGAAGTGCCCTGTTGGGTTTCCTAGGCTCCAATCTTTACTGAAGCAGATCGCCAAGTCTTTTCTTTCACTGAAGTGAGATTAAACTACCAATCTTTTGATTAGCGGCAGAGTGGTTAACCATTATGGCGCCAGGGCTCCTGCCTCACCATTAGCAGTCACTGTTTGGAGGTAATATTTTGTTTCTGAACAGCTAATAACATTCTGATGTGATTTTTTTTTTTCTTTCTAATTTCTTCGTAAGTCAGTATTATTCTAGCAAGGAGAACCAGCCAGTGAAATACAAAAAATAAATGAAAGTCATTACCAGGTTTGTTGCATAATTTTAATAAACAATTTATTTGGGAAATAGAATACGAGGAAATAAACCAATAATGCATCTTCAAAGGAAAAATACTTTTGTATTCATTAATAGTAAATGTTTAACTTTTCTTGATATAGATTGGCTAGATTGGCACTTTTGATGGGCAATGGAATGTTGTTTATCTTTCACAGTGAGGATTTTTCTTTCCCCCCTGGCCTATTTTTATCCCATGGCTTATTCATCATGCCCATAGAAGACCCGTTGTTGTTGTTGTTGTTAGGTGCGGTTGAATTCATTCCAACTCACAGAGACCCTATGTACAACTCTATGAATGAAACACTGTCCGCTCCTGCACCATCCTCACAATCGTTGCTGTGTTTGAGCCCATCGTGGCAGACACTGTGTCAGTCCATTTCGTTGAGGCTCTTCCTCTTTTTTGCTGACCCTCTGCTCTACCAAGCATGATGTCCTTCTCCAGAGCCTGATCCCTCCTGACAGCATGTCCAAAGTACGTGAAACAAGTCATTATCCTTGCTTCTAAGCAGCATTCTGGCTGTACTTCTCCCAAGACAGTTTTGTTTGTTCTTCTGACAGTTCATGGTATATTCAGTATTCTTTGACAATACCATTATTTAAAGACCTAGGGCAATAAAATGACTCTCATCAATTAGAGGGAAAACACATACACACACACACTCAAAATGATTATAATTAAACATTGAATTTACTATTTGGAATTTTTAAATATTACACATCTTTCTGTTTTTTCTCTCTAAAAGTTGCAATATTTTCTTTTCCTTCCATGTGGGGAAGAGGGAGGGATTACTGGAAGGAATGCTTTTTAGTTATTTTAACAGGAAGATCCAGCTTAAGTGTCTCAAGTGATGCAAAATACGTTAAACAATAGTAATAATAACTACAGCTAACATGTAAAACGAATTTATGTTTGAGAACCTCAAGGAGAAAGGAAGGACTTACACTGAAGTTTAAGGTACACTGCAAATTTATCATTGCTTTTGCTTATTCTGTAGGGGGCAGTAAAATCCAAACAAAATAAATATTGGGGCTTATAGACAGAGCCATTTAGCAACTAGTTTGTACTATGAGCAAGAGGGAGGAGTATACCTGAATTGTTGCAAAATTATCATCACCACTAATTAAAATTCTTTACGTTAGCAACAGGGGTTGCTTGTATTCCCTTTTATCTAATCTCTTCTTTTATATACAGAACTACTGAAGCTGAACAAAACCAGTGAGATAAAATTAACACACAAATTGTTTTTCCTCCCTTTGGGCAGGAGGAAAATTCTGTTTACAACGAAAATGATATCGTACATAAATATTTATGAAAAACAACAAAGAGGCAAACAAAAATCATTGAGTTTTTGTGTAAACTAGCAAAAATAACATGAGGTAGAATATTTGATACATTTATTAACAGTTCCACAGTGTCCTAAAATAAAACCTATTTTCTATCAATAATTAATTTTAGGTTGTGCCAGGTAAAAGAAACTTAACTAAATTATATTGCAAATTAATTCAAGTTTCCTTATATAATATAATATATATAATATATATATAATCATATAATAGTTTTAATTTAGTACATTGCCAAAAGATTAGCTCTCCAATTTATTCATCCTAACAAAATTTTTGTTAAGAAGGAATTAAGAAAGCGAAGCAATACGTTATGTTCATCATGATTCTAGGGGGAGATTTCAGTCTGGTCAGAGGTATAAGCAGACTGACTTAAAGTAAAGGGCAAAGTTTTTCATTTAATGAGACATCTACATCAACTTATAAGGTCATGTGATTTCAAGTCTGCAGAATTCACTATGTTTCAGAATTAAATTGCCAGCTTTTTTTTTTTTAAACTTATTTAAAAAGCTCCTGGCTCATGGATTGTATTTTTATCTCATGCTTTTTTTTCATTTACTTTTCCATTATCAGTTTTGTCTTAGGTATTATGAAACAAATAATGTGTGTTAATATCATCCATTGATATGACTTTTTAAGTGTATAATAAAATATGTAAATGACAAATTAAAGGAATACAATGATTTGTGATAGAGGATGAAGAATGTTATATTGGTAAAATGAAAATGAATTAAAAGAATGTTAAAATGGTAAAAACTCAAATCATATCAAATAATTAAAATTTCAATTTTTTTTTCTAATTGAGTGTGATCTTTAGGGTTATGTGACTACTTGGCTGGGCCATGATTCTCATTGGTTTGGCAGTTATGATGTAGTATGACAGTCATATAGTGATGTGATCACTTCCATGATGAGATTTGATATATTGTGATAATCTCCATGATGGGATCTACTGTGAGTGGCCAATCAGTTGACAAGGAGTTTTCTAGGCATGTGGCCTGCATCAAATATAAGTGGACATTCTGGCAAGGCTTGCAGGCTTTTGATCACTCTGGATCTGGCAGTTGGCTCCTGTTCATCTGACCTCCAGTTCTTGGGACTGAGCTATCAGCTTACCTGCAGTCTTGCCTGCTGATCTTTGGATTTGTCTCTTTGCAGCCTGTGAGCCCTGTTGTCTGACCTTCTGATCTTGGGTTCGCCAGCCCTTGTGGCTATGTGAATCACAAGAAGCCTCCAGCCCGACCCATGGATTTGGGAAATTCCAGCCTCTTCAATCGTGTGAGCTATTTCCTTGATATAAATCTCTCCATACAGATTTATAGACATTTGGTACCAAGAGTAGGGTGCTGTTTTAACAGATACCTACAGTGTGGAAGCAGTTTTGAAACTGTGAATGGGTAGAGGCTGGAAGAATTTTAAAGTGCCGAATAGTAAAAGTCTAGATTGCCTTGAAGAGACTGTTGGTGGAATTATGGACATCAAAGACAATTCTGGTGAGGACTCAGAAGGAAGTGAGGAGAGCTGCTACACTGGAGATGGCACAGATGGCAAAAAGCAGCAACAGAGAAATGCTAGCAGCAAAACCAGGAGACCAGCACAAGATGGCGTGGGAGTGAATCCATGGAGCGAGAGAGCTGAGAGTCTTTGCACAGAAGGCTTCCTGGCAGAGTAGAGGTGTCTCCAGCAACTTATTGGTAAAGCTAAAGAGCTTAGGTTCACTTGCCCCACCAGGACAGACATGGCAGTGAGGCCCAAGGGCCAAGAAGCCAAAGAACCAGGAAGAAGAAGCTGAAGAGACAAGGAACACAAGAAGCAGAGCTGCCTCAGCCTCAAAGGGTATGATCTCTGGGGTCTCAAAGCATGGAATAGCCAATCAGAAGGACTAAGAGAATGGGGACATCATACCACCAACAAAACAACACCGGGAGCAGAGCGCATCCTCTGGTTCTGGGGTTCCTGCGCAGAGAAGCTCCTAGATCAGGGGAAGATTGATGACAAGGACCTTCCTCCAGAGCCAACAGAGAGAGAAAGGCTTCCACTGAAGCTGATGCCCTGAATTCAGACTTCTAGCCTACTAAACTGTGAGAGAACAAACTTCTGTTTGTTGAAGCCATCCACTTGTGATATTTCTGTTATAGCAGTACTAGATAACTAAGACATTGAGAACTTTTAAAAATCTCTTAGCTTCCCCTTCTCTTTAAATTTCCTACAATAATCCATTTCCTTTCCATTGGTTATTCCATATTGTAAATCCCTTTCCATTAGGACATTATATGAGAACATTTATCTATTATCCAGTACATATTGAAGAATATTGAATGGACTGCCAAAAGAACAAACAAATCTGTCTTGGAAGAAGTACAGCCAGAGTGCTCCTTAGAAGCAACGATGGCAAGACTTCATCTCACATACTTTGGACATGCTATCAGGAGGGATCAGTCCCTGGACAAAGATAACATGCTTGGTAAATTAGAGGGTCAGTGAAAAAGAGGAAGACCCTTAATGAGATGGATTGACACAGTGGCTGCAACAATGGGCAACGATCATGAGGATGGTGCTGGACAAGGCAGTGTTTCCTTCTGTTGTACATAGGGTCACTATAAGTCAGAACCGATTTGATGGCACCTAACAACAACAACATCCAGTACGTGATTAAATTCAAAATGTTTATTTTCTTTCCCTAGGATTATATGAAAGTGAAAAATCGAAAGAGAAATACTACTATTAAGTAGAGAAAGAGGATTTATGATTTATGTTGGTTCTTTCTCCTACTGTTTAAGATATTATTTAGATCTAGGTCTATTTCTCATTCTATTAATTCACCAATATTCTGATATGATTTATTAATGTTCATTTTCTTAATATGACAGAACAAGTATGGGTAAGGTAGAGAACACACAAAGAAAATTTTTCTTTATTTAGAAAATATTGTTCACTGTAATAAATATATTTTGGAAGAAGTAAATTCTTCTACCAATAAAGGATATGGAATTTGCCCAGGTTGTCATGATCAATGTCAATGGGCATAAATGACTGTAATGCGAATAAGCAAACAAGATCATCTGGTGTATTTAAACAGGACTGAAAATGTAATCAAAAGAAGTCTGTTAATTTATTAAAAATTAATTCATGAATTTATTTTGGTAATTTTTACAGCCCTTCTATTTTTAAAGTTACATTTTAAAAATTATTGCAAATTTTTTAGGGTCTATTGACTTAATCTAATTCAGCTCTTTATAAAACATGTTTTCCTTGTAGTTTACTAGTCCAAAGATCATAAGTTGCTTGTTAATAGTGATTTCACCAGACTCTTTGCAAAATGAGAAAATAAGTTCACTGCAGGAAATTTTTCACCATGCCGTATGGCAGATGTCCTTCACTATCTAGATACTTTAATCTCTAAAGTTGAGGACATATAGTTACATTGTTGAGATGAAAATTGTTTTAAAGAAACACTCCCTCTGGCTATCTGACACCATTATCCTAATTTAGGAGTCAAATTTGTATGATGAGAAATACATTCTTCAATTTGAAATCATAACCTTTTCACATTCTTGGTTTTAATATATGCTTTCTTTAATGAAATGGAAACCCTTGTGTCTTTGTGGGCATGTGTGCATTTGTGTGTTTGGTTTTTAGTATCCTGACTTAGCAAAATGAAGAATTCACAAGTCCATGGTGGTCAATTGACTCAGAACAATACATTATGCTGTATCTTCTCAATATAGTACTATCAAGGATTATATATACAACTCATAATAATAATAGAACTTAACTGGACAAAATCTTTTTGGAGCTACTCTGTTACTTCATTTCCCTAACTCCCAGAATACTTTTTATTAAAATAATACCCTCTCCTTCTTTTCCCTTCTCCCTCAACCTTCCCAAAGAGTTTAGAATGACATCTGTGTGGCAATCTGCCTAGTATTTATTTTAATTTTTCTTTATTTCTGAAATTGATACATGCCCATACCTTCTGATTACCTGATTGGTGTTATTTCTGCTACAAAACACTTGAAGACTAACTGTTGGGCAAGTCACCATGTGTCAGAATTGACTCAAAGTCAGCTTATTTGGTTTTCTGGTTATTGAGTAATTCATGTAATTGTTGATAGTCTTACATAAAAGTCTTAAGTAACAGGCTTAGGTAATTCTGAGATGCATATTCAGATAAAATACATGTAGAATATATAATTTGTATATTTTTATATAATTTATCTAGAATATATAATATATATTCAATAATTTTCCATTAGATTATAAAAATGCAACTACGCTTTTGATGGGCATGGATTCAGAATCATTTTCTAGTGGTACCTGGTAGTGGTGTGCTAAATTATGCTCAACTGTCTGCATCCTTTCATTTTATCTATTGAACCTATACATTTAAACATGAATTGTCTGTAGTAGATCAAATAATCACATGACAATTAATTCAATAACTCTTTTATGTATATATTGCATGTTGTTGTGTGCCATCTAGTCAATTCCAACTTTAGTGACCCTAAATAACAGAGTAGAACTGCCTCATAGGATTTTCTAGGTTGTAATCTTTATAGGAGCAGATTGCTAGGTCTTTTCTCCTGTGGAGCAGCTGGTGGCTTTGAACTACTGACCACTGACCTTTCAGTTAGCAGCCGAGTACTTAATCACCAAAACCAAAAAAGCCCATTGCCCGATCCCGACGCATAGCGACTCTACACGACAGTGTAGAACTGCCCTATAGAGTTTCCAAGGAGCATCTGCTTGATTCAAACTGCCAACCTTTTGGTTAGCAGCCAAGCTTTTAACCACTGCGCCACCAGGACTTAACCACCGGGGTTCCTTATATATTGCATACATAGGATGAAATTTTAGAACCTATTTCAGTCCTCTATTGCAACAGATAAGGAAAGCCTTATAGAGTCAGTGAGATATTCAGGATAGCTAACTATCTAGTTCAAGAGACAGAACCACATTGCCAGTCTTCTTTTTCTCAGTCCAGTACCCTCATGGCAGCTTAATACAACTCATTTGAAAGTGTTGACTGATCACCCTTAGTGATTCTGAGGCTAAAATGGATCTGAATCAAATGGCTTTAAAGCCATATAACACTGGCTTCTTTGACACCACACAGATCTGCATTCCAAGCACTGATCTTTTACTTATTTTCAATGTGACACTTGGCAGATCAGTCAGTCTCTCTAATCCTCATATCCTCATTCCCTCACCTATTAAAAAAAAATTTAAAAAAAGAGGATAACAATAGTACATACCTGATAATTTATGAGAGTTCCTGAGTGGCAAAAATGGTTAACATATTTGACTTCTAACTGAAAGATTGGCGACTCAAGTCCACTCAGAGATACTTTGGAAGAAAAGTCTAGAGATCTACTTCCAAGAGGTAACAGCCATTGAAAATCCTATGGAGCAAAGTTCTACCCTGATACACAAGGGGTTGCCACTGGTCAGAATCAATTCAAGGACAACTGCTTTTTATGGGGGGACAGGCGCGGGGTGGTAAACCATGTAATCCTTTCACCACAGTGTCCTTCATTTAATAAATATGCCCAGAACGTATACTATTAGTATTACTTTGACTATTTTTGTGACAACTATTTTCAGTTTTATTTACTTAATGTTCTGGAGTAATTACCCTCTTCAAGTAAAACACCTAAAACTAGCTCTTTATTTTTATATTTGAATCTAGAAATCCCTTTTCTTCTCGTATATACTCTTTATTTTCACTATTGGTATATACTTTTATGTACAATATGTCTAAAAGATAAATCCCCACCAACATTCATAGGGTTAAACCTGCTGTCAAGTTGTACTTAAACATCATGGTAAACTGAACAGTTTTCCTGCAGAGTTTCCATGATACTGTGGGAATCATTAGTTTAAAATATCCCCATTAGATATGCTGTCCCTTGAGCTGTCACCTTTGACAGATAACGCTTTCTCACGGAGGGTCTTTATGTATAGTAATGTATTGAGAAGAAAAGCTTCTATGAGAGGTTTGGTAGGCTTCAAAGGTTGGTGAGTGAACAAATGTCACTTACTCTATTTTCAGATCTCTTTCCATCACTGGAATGACTTAAGTTTCTTTGTTCTGTGGTCCCTAGAGATATTTGAAACTCTGTTTGAATTAGGTGCTGCCAAAATCACTAAATCTGTCAAAAATTCAAACTCCTTGAAATCCAATGTTAAATTTTACTTCTCATTAAAAAAGAAAAAATAACTTAAGACAGCTTTCCTCAAATAGGGGTGGAAATGTCAAAAAAATTTCAGCTCTAACATTTTTAATACAAGATTAATGAGTGTCAGTCAATAATCTTATATCAGGTCATCTTTCCTCCATGAAATGCCATCTAAAAAATAAAAATATTCTGCCACACTGTGTGATTACTCTTGTGAATGTTTGCATCTGAGATAGAGTTTACTCTGTGTAGAGGACCAAAAAGATACTTGCTCTTGGACAACTTTCTAGTGGCAATAGGAAGAATAAAAAAGTAAGCTGAAAAAAGGAGTAGGTAATAATTTAGGTAAGAATAAAAGATGCTGTTTGTGGAGACTCCAAATGGCATCATTCTAAAAATGTTATGCAATGAAGATATAAAATTATGACAGGAAATTCAAACTGGCAATCTCAGATTCAGAAATCCCACTTTCCTATCTTTCAATCACTCCAACCTTTATTCTCCATCATACCTTTCTTTCTACCTAGTCAAAAACAATCTTTCAACCCTAGCTGTATCTACTTCTTTTTCCCTTTAGGTAGTTAGTTCTAGTAGAGAAACTTCATTTTAGAATAATGATGTTAGAGTTTTGTTTTCTGACCTTAGTTGTGAGTCAATGCTATTTCACATCTTATTAACTTTTCCCAATCACATCTCTTCCTTATCCTCAGAAGTACTGATCTAAATGTTTGTTTGGTTCAGGTCCTGAAATCCAATGCTACCCAAACTGTGGTTAGCACCAGAGCAGGTCTGTGAACTGTTCACTATCAGTCCATCATCAGATAAATATAACAATCAACAGTAAACATTTAGAAATTCTGTGGCAATATGACAGAGTAATTTTATGTCTTAAGTTTATTAATGTAGTTCCTGGGTGATGTAAACAGTTAACATGCTCAGCTACTACATGAAAGGTTGGAGGTTTGAGTCCACTGAGAGGCACCTCAGAAGAAAGGCCTGGTGATCTACTTCTGAAAAATCAACCATTGATAAACTACACAGCACACACACACAGTTCTACCCTGACATACATGGAGTCACCATGAGTCTGAATTGACACAATGGCAACTGATTTAAATTTAATAACAACAACACAAAAATTAGATGGCTTTAATTTTATGGGGTTTTTTTCATTTAATTTGTCTAGTAATGTATTTTTTTATTCTATTTTCCATAAGTATCAGTTCACACTGATTAGTTCACACTTAAGAATCAGTAACGAGTCCTTCAACAGAGACAGACATAGTTTGGATACTAAGCTCTGGTCATTTCCAGCCCGTCCACTAACCCTCAAATGATGACATTGGTGTTTTAGTTTCTCTGTTAATCTATATTGTTTTGTTTTTACTTTATGGAAAAATTGTGGTCAGCATGCCAAAAGTACAATAAGTCCACCAGTAAACTAGGTTGGATCCACTTTTCCCTAGACTAGAGCGTCCTGAGCCAAATTCTTAAACAAAGCTTCTGATCTCACTATTTTGATTAGAGAAAAGATCAATTTTAATTATATGCCCCAGTGCCAGAGGAACAGAAGCCAAAGACAATTGAGATTGAGAAAGTATCATTTTCTCCTAACACATAGGGTGGTGCTGGCTCAAGGCAACCATCACAGACCTTCTTAGGTTGATGCAGTAATTCTAGACTTATCTTTTCATGTGATAAGACAGACCAATTGCCATCAAATTGATTCTTACTCACAGCAACCCCATGCGTTGCATAGTATAACTATGCTTCATTGGGTTTTCAAGGCTGTGACCTTTTGAAAGCAGATTGCCAGGCCTTTATTCTGAGGTGCATCTGGTTGGGGTTTTGCCACTGTGATGGTTAAGATTGTGTGTCAACTTGGCTAGGCCATGATTCTCACTCTTTATATGTGATCACTCCCACTATGGAATCTGCTGTGAGTAGCAAATCAGTTGAAAGGGAGTTTCCTTGGGGGGTGTGGCCTGCATCTGTATATAAGCAGATGTTCTGGCTTTTTGCTTGCTCTGGATCCTGTGGCTGCCTCCTGTTCATCTGACCTCTGGTTCTTGAGACTTGAGCTATCAGCTTACCTGCCAATGTTGGGATTGGTCGATCTTCACAGCCTGTGAACAAGAGCACTGCTCTCTGACCTGTCCATCTTGAGTTCACGTGAATTGAGAGAAGCCTCTATCCTGATCCCAGACTTGGGATGTTCCAGCCTCTACAATCATGTGAGCCATTTCCTTGATATAAATCTCTCTGTGTATATATTTATACTCTTTACTAGTTTGGCTTCTCTAGAGAACACAGCCTAAGACATTTGGTACCTAGAGTGGCTCTAGAGAAACAAAATTGTAAGGATGAGTTTTTGAAATTGGTTCTCAAGTCTGGTCAGTCTTAAAGATGTTGATGATTCTGCTTCCAGCAGTAAAGAGGGTACTGCCAATCCATGGTGTGAGGTGGCTATACAAATATACAAAATATCACCACCAGTAGATCAGGTATTGAGGAAAGGTGAGGCTCTAGGTGAACACGTGTGATATCTTTCTACAGTCTTGTCAGAATGAGAATCATAAGGAAGCTGGTTGGTTTTCCTACTTTCGCTAGATAAACTTGTGAAAGAAAGAGACACACTCAGGACTTCAGAGTAAAAGCTCAAGTGCCACATACATGACCTCAAGACTTCCATTTGTGCTTTGAAAGAAAAGTCTCATTTCTTGTAGTAGCAGAGCTGAAACTGCAGAAAACCAAGCACAGAGTCTTATTGTAAGAGTTGCTGAATTACAATGCCAGCTCAATTGCCAACCCTGAGAGCTGTCTGAAGTTAAAGTAAAAGCATTGACTTGGAGGAAATGGAATCCTGAAACTTGGGATGGGGACATATATAGGCAGATAATCAGGAAGCTGGGGATGCTGAGCCCCTAAATTCCATTGAATCACTCCTGCAAGCAGAACCACTTCCATCTGAAGAAATTACTTCATGTTTGTTTGCTACACCACTCTGCCCAGAAAAAAACATTAGCCCCTCCACTCCCATCTAACGAGATTAGCCCTAGCCTAGCTGCCTCTAAAGAGCCCTTGCCTGAGTCATTGCCTGGGGCATTGCCTAAGGCAGATGCTTTACAAGACAATGTTGAATGTTCTCAAAATAATTCCACACTACCAATTCTGGCTTCTAGACCTATAACTAGACTTAAGTCCCAGTGAGCTTCAAAAGGTGAGGTACAAAGTGTGACCCAGGAGGAGGTACGCTACACTCCAAAAGAACTGCTTGGCTTTTCTAATATGTACAGACAGAAACCTGGGGAATATGTGTGGGAATGGCTATTAAGGGCATGGGAACATAAAGATGGATCAGTCTGAGTTTATTGATATGGGTCCACTAAGAACAGATTCTTCATTCAATGTTACAGCTCAAGAGGTTAGGAAAGGATCTAATAGTTTATTTGGTTGGGTTTCTGAAACATGGATTATGAGGTGGCCTACACTAAATCAAGTTGAAGTACCAGACCTGCCTCGGTATACTGTAGAAGAAGGTATCCAAAGGCTTAGGGAAATTGGCATGCTGGAGTGGATTTATCAGGTTAGACCCACAGACCCATACATGGAGTGCTCAGAGAACACACATTTTACCACAACTTTGAGGTACAAATTTGTGAAAGGAGCTCCAGCATCCTTGAAGACTGCTGTGATTGCTATTTTATGTAAATCAGATTTGACAGTGGGAACTGCCCTAACTGAATTAAGACACCCAACTACAGTAGGGCTGATTGAACACCGTGGTAGTAGGGGCCAAGTGGCTGTACTCAATTGACAAAGACAAGGTGGGCGTGGTTACAGTAATGGACAGTGGAGTCAAAGCAGTAATCAGAGTAGTCTGACTCATATGAAATTATGACACTGGTTACTTAGTCATGGTGTCCTTAGGAGTGACATAGATAGGAAATCCACTAAATATTTACTTGATCTGTACAAATGGATAAATCTAGGTCAGGTGGATGGCAGTCTAACTCAAATCACCAGACTAGAGAGTCACAGTCCCTCAATCAATTCCCAGATTTGAGTGAGTTTAAAGATGCGTGTTAGATTGAATTATGTCCCACCAAAATGTGTGTATCAATTTGGCTGGGCCATGATTCCCGCTGTTGTGTGATTTTCTTCTATGTTGTAAATCCTGCCTCCATTATGTTAATGAGGGAGGATGGGTGGCAGTTGGGTTAGTAAGGCAGAACTCAATCTACAAAACTGGATTGTGTCCTGAGGCAATCTCTTGAGAAATAAAAGAGAAAAGCAAGCAGAGAAATGGGGGACCTCATACCACCAAGAAAGCAGTGCCAGGAGCAGGCTGTGTCCTTTGGACATGAGGTTCCTGTGCTGAGATGCTTCCAGAACAAGGGAAAACTGATGACAAGAACCTTCTTCCAAAGTCAACAGAGAGAGAAAGGCTTCCCCTGGAGCTGACCCCCTGAATTTGGACTTGTAGCCTACTAGACTGTGAGAGAGTAAACTTCTCTTTGTTAAAACCATCCACTTGTGGTATTTCTGTTATAGCAGCACTAGATGACTAAGACAACATCAAACTCCTTGAATGAAGAGGAGGCTGGGTCCCCTTGAGGAAGGACTCCAACACAATGCCAAATTTTTTATTGTTAATCTTTCTCCCAGCCTTCCCCAAAGGGATCTACTGCCTTTTTCAAGACTGGCTGTTCATTGGGGGAAAGGAAATAATCAGACTTTTTGGGGAGTACTGGATACTGGCTCTGAACTGACACTAATTCCAGGTGACTCAAACATCACTGTGGCCCACCAGTCAGAATGGGGGCATATGGAGGTCAGGTTTTTAATGGAGTCTTGGCTCATGTCCATCTCACAGTAGGTCCAGTGAGTCCCCAAAGCCATCCTGTAGTGGTTTCCCCAGTTCCAGAATGCAGAATTAGAATAGATATACTCAGTAACTGGCAGAACCCCCACAATGGATCCTTGACAAATAGAGTAAAGGCTATTATGGTAGGAAAAGCCAAGTGGAAGCCAATAGAACTGCCCCTATCTAGGAAAATAGTAAACCAAAAGCAATACCACATCCCTGGAGGTATTGCAGAGATTATTGACACCATCAGGGACTTGAAGATTACTGCCATCATCAATGATTTGAAGGATGCAGGGGTGGTGATTCCTACCACATCCTCATTCAACTTGTCTATTTGACCTCTGCAAAAAACAGATGGAACTTGGAGAATGAAAGTAGATTACTGAAAGCTTAACCACGTGGTGACTCCAGTTGCCACTGCTGTTCCAGATGTAATTTCATTGCTTGAGCAAATTAGTACATCTCCTGGTACCTGGTATGCAGCTATTGATCTGTCCAATGCCTTTTTCTCCATACCTGTTTGGAAGGACCATCAAAAGCAGTTTTCCTTCAGCTGGCAATGCCAGCAATACACCTTCACTTGCCTACCTCAGGCTACATCAACTCTCCAGCCCTACGTCATAATTTAGTCTGCAGGGAACTTGATCACCTTTGTCTTCCACAAGACATCACACTGGTTCATTACATTGATGCCATTATGCTGATTGGACTCAGTAAGGAAGAAGTATCAATGACTCTGGACTTATTGGTAAAATATTTGTGTGCTAGAGGGTGGGACATTAATCTCACAAAAATTTAGGCACCGTCTACATCAGTGAAATTTCTAGGGATTGAGTGGTGTGGGGCATATCAAGATATTCCTTCAAAAGTGAAGGATAAGTTATTGCATCTGGCTGCTCCCACAACTAAAAAAGAGGCACAATGCCAAGTGGGTATCTTTGGATTTTTTGGCAACGTATTCCTCCTTTGGTTGTGCTACTCCAGCCAATTTATCAAGTGACTCGAAAAGCTGCTAGTTTTGAATGGGGCCTAGAAGAGAAGGCTCTGAAACAATTTCAGGGTGCTGTGCAAGCCACTCTGCCACTTGGGCCATATGATCCAGCTGATTCAATGGTGCTTGAAGTGCCAGTGGAAGCTAGAGATGCTGTATGGAGTCTTTGGCAGGCCTGAATTGGTGAATCACAGGGCAGACCATTAGGATTTTGGAGCAAAGTCCTGCCATCATCTGCTGATAACTACTCTCCTTTTGAGAAACCGCTTTTGGCTCTTTACTAGGCTTTGGTAGAGACTGAACACTTAACCATGGGACACCAAGTCACCATGCAGCCTGAACTGCCCATCATGAACTGGATGTTGTCTGACCCAGAGTCACAAAGTTGAACATGCACAGCATCACTCCATCATTAAATGAAAGTGGTATATACAAGATCAGGCCCTAGCAGGACCTGAAAGCACAAGTAAGTTAGACGAAGAAGTGGCCCAAATACCCATGGTCTCTGCTACTGTCACATTACTTTCCATCTCCCACTCTGTACCTATGGCCTCGTGGGGAGTTCCTTATGATCAGTTGACTGAAGAAAAGAAAACTTGTGCCTGGTTTACACATGGTTCTGCATGATATGCCGGCACCACTCAAAAGTGGACAGAGAGGTAGCACTACAGCCCCTTTCTGGGATCTCCCTTAAGGACAGAAGTGAAGGGAAATCCTCTCAATGGGCAGAACTTCTAGCAGTGCACCTGGTTGTTTACTTTGCTTGGAATGAGAAATGGCCACATGTGTGATTATATATTGATTAATGGGCTGTGGCCAATGGTTTGGCTGGATGATCAGGGACATGAAAGGAACATGATTGGAAAATTAGAGACAAAGATTTATAAGGAAGAGGTATGTGAATAGATCTCTCTGAATGGACCAAAGAAGTGAAGATATTCGTGTCTCATGTGAATGCCTACCAAAAGGGTGACCTCAGCAGAGGACGATTTTAACAATCAAGTGGATAGGATGACTTGTTCTGTTAAAAACAAGTCATCCTCTTTCCCCAGGTACTCCTGTCATTGCTCAGTGGGCTCATGAACAAAGTGGCCAGGGTGGCAGGGATCGAGTTTATGCATGGGCCCAGAAACATGGACTTCCGCTCACCAAGGCTGACTTGGCTACAGCCTCTGCTTAGTGCCCAATCTGCCAGCAGCAGAAACCAAAACTGAGTCCCAGATACGGCATCATCCCCCAAAGTAATCAGCCAGCAACCTGGTGGCAAGTTGATTACACTGGACCACTTCCATTATGGAAAGTGCAGCATTATGTCCTTACTTGAATAGACACTTACTCTGGATATGGATTTGCCTTCCCTGCACGCAGTGCTTCTACAAAAACTATCATCCACGGACTTACAGAATGCCTTGTCCGCCATCATGGTATCCAACACAGCATTGCCTCAGATCAGGGGACTCACTTCACAGTAAATAAAATGCAGCAATCGGCCCATTCTCATAGAATTCACTGGTCTTGCCGAGTTTCCCTTCATCCTGAAGCAGCTGGCTGGATAGAATGATGGAATGGCCTTCTAAAGACACAATTATGGTGCCAGCTAGGTGGCAATACTTTGCATGGTTGAGGCAATGTTCTCCAGGAGGCTGTACATGCTCTGAACCAGCATCCAATATATAATGCTGTTTCTCCTATAGCCAGGATTCATGGGTCCAGGAATCAAGGGGGTGAAATGGGAGTGGCACCACTCACTATTACTCCCAGTGACCCACTTGCAAGACTTTTGCTTCCTGTCCCCACGACCTTATGCTCTACAGGTCTAGAGGTCTTAGTTCCAAATAATGCTCCCACCTGGAGACACATCACTGATTCCATTGAACTGAAGGCTAAAAATGCTACCTGGCCACTTTGGGCTCCTTACGCCTCTGGATCAACAGGCAAATAAGGGAGTTACCATACTGGTAGAGGAAATTGGATTCTTATTACATAATGGAGGTAAAGAAGAGTATGTCTGGAATGCAGGAGATCCCTTATGGAGTCTCTTAGTACTACCATGTCCTATGATTAAAGCCTATGGAAAACTACAGCAACCCCATTCTGACATGACTACTAATGACCCAGACCTTTCAGGAATGAAGGTTTGAGTAACCCCACCAGGCAAAGAACCACAACCAGCTGAGGTGCTTGCTGAGGGCAAAGGGAATGTGGAATGATTAGTGGAAGAAGGTAGTTCGAAATATCAGTTATGGCCATGTGACCAGTTGCAGAAATGAAGGCTGTAATTGTTATGCATATTTCTGCTTTGTATGTGTGCATCAAGTATTTTTGTTTTCTTCACTTATAAAATACAAGATGTAAATAGGGCTAGTGACTTTTCGGTTGTACATGTGTTAGTTGTATCATGTTAGGCACAAGTATGACTTTATAATTGTCTTTATTCAGAGATTATGTATGGTTTAAGGAGATGTGAACATGTGTCAAGTTGACAAAGGGTGGACTGTGATGGTTATGACTGTGTATCAACTTGGCTGTGCCATTATTCTCACTGTTTATATATGATCACTCCCATTATGGAATCTGCTGTGAGTGACAAATCAGTTGAAAGGGAATTTCCTTGGGGGTGTGGCCTGCATCCATATATAAGCAGATGTTCTGGCTTTTTGCTTGTTCTGAATCCTGCAGCTGCCTCCTGTTCATCTGACTTCCAGTTATTGGGACTTGAGCTATCAGCTAATCTGCCTTTCTTGGGACTGGTCAATTTTCACAGCCTGTGAGCAAGATCCTTGCTCTCCTACCTGCTGATCTTGGTTTCGCCAGCCCCTGCAGCTACGTGAATCAAGAGAAGCCTCTATCCTGAACCATGGACTTGGGACGTTCCAGCCTTTACAATCATGTGAGCCATTTTCTTGATATAAATCTCTCTATATATGTATTATACGCTGTACTGGTTTTGCTTCTCTAGAGAACCCAGCCTAAGACAGCCACCAATCTTTTGGTTAGTAGTCTAGCACTCAACCATCAGTGCCATTCAGAGATGCTTGTAGGGCACAAGGGTATCTGAAAGCCATAAAACTCAGGTGCACTATTATCTGTTATTAATTGCATATTCATCTACCCAATCTAAAATTAAGAGGCCTTGGAGTTGCCCTTCACTTCTCCTTCCCCATCCCAGCCTCAAATCAGTCTCTTGGTCCAATACACTTTCCAGATATTTATCCAGATATTTATTCAGCCCAGACTGTCATCACTTCTCAATTAGAGCATAGTCATATGCCTACCTCATCTTATTACTTTCAACTTTTACATTTTCTAGTCCAAAGTATAAGGATGCAAATATCTTTGCCCTCGGTTCTTTAACATTACAGAGCTAACCGGAATCACTGATTCATACTTCTTAAAAGACTACTCAGGAATGATTGTATTGAAGGTTGTAAAAGTCAGAGCAGACATCACGGATATTTTTGTAAGCTTTTAAATGGAGTTTAGTGTCAACATGGCATCAAGCCTTATAGCCTAATGATATGACATCAGTGACAGCTTTGAATCTCATGCTAAATGATAGGTTGAACAGCACCAAATGCTTTGTGAACCTTTATTTTGAATTGCTGAGGAAAGCAAATTTCAGCGATGGTTTCAGCTCTGTAATCATCCTTGGGAGGCAGTTTGACTATAGAAAGGGATTTAGTGTCTCCTTTTTCAGTTAAATATTGTGTAAAGTAAATGCGAAGGACTTCTTAGTCCAGTGTAAGTTTGAATAATCTTATGTGTACTTATTATTTTGTTTAATGACTCTTAATAATAGATCGCTCTATTTTATTTTGAAATACCACCTGAAGTGTATCCAATAAGAAGAGCTATAACATCCTTCTGGAGAATGAAAACTATTTCCATGGTTTCCCTTATTTTTTCACAAATAACATGCCCACATACAACACACATAGCATGCCTAGGGGCTTGCGTGGTTGGCTAAAAATGTATAATGCGGGTGTTATTTGCATAAAAATACTGTACTGGCCTATGATCATTATTCAAAGAGTGAAAACAAAAGTGATAATGTGGATGGGAATTTGATACAGGACATGTAATTCAATGGTTTTTCTATCTATAGAATATCTTAGCATTTTCCAAAGGTGTGTTCTATAGTTTACTAGATACTAGAACATATGAAATCATTATTTATGTAGTACTTCTTGGTTTTAAATCAGAAAGTGTGTTGTATTTTCTAATAACATGAATAGATATTTTTAGTCCAGATTCTTCTAAAATATTTAGAGGAGGACCTTACTTTTCCACTAAATACATTAAACTTCTGAAGTTTTACTTTTATTTTCATTCCCTTCTTCTGTTTACATTGCCGGAAATAAGTTGAAATAAGGTATTAGGCAGGATTTCTAAGCTATTAAACTAATCTCAAGGTCTGTAACCGATTTCAGGAAAACCATGTAGCCAGAACAAGGGACTAGGTTAAAATACAGGGATTTTCTACTGATCCTGATATTTTAATTCGTATATTGTCATATGGTTCTAAAATAAATTATATACAGTGCTTTAAGTGTAGGAAATATTGTATTATAGCAAATTAGAGTGTCTTTAGTAGACTGAGTATTGAGTATAGTGTGTAAAATTTCATGATGAAGGGCAAGACAATTGCTAATGAAACTTTGACATAGATGCCTAAGGAACCAGCTACTTCCCTCAATACTAATAGCAAACATCTATCTAGTGCTGTGTGCTGACACTATTTCATTTGCTTTGCATTGATTAACATATTTAATCCTTACAACAACCTTATGTGATAGGTTTTATTTTACTCTTTACAGATGAGGAAATTAACACACAGAGAGACTAAATTATTTGCCAAGGTCTTACAAGTAAAAGAGGTAGTACTGGAAGGGGGCAGGGTTTATTTGGATTTTTTTTGTTCTGGTATGTTTGTTATAATTAACACATTTACTATCTCACATTTTAAATATTTATACATCTATAAAACAACTTTGCATTTAACATGGCCTTATTCATTGGAAACTTGCTTACGAAGAGCAAGCAATAATACCTTTACATGATCCAGTTCAAATAACAGGTAAACCAGACAAGGTCTTGGTTCTTACAAAGTTTACAGACATATCAATAGTTAATCCATTTGCATATTCATACATAAATAAACTATTTGATGAAATTAGTGCACTGGGAATGTTTGCACAATGAGAGTGATTTGGGTCGTGGTGCAAGATATGCAGAGGGGGAATGCATTTTTGAGAATAAATGGTGGGGTGATTGAACATTTTGAAAATCAACTAAAGCAAACAGAAATGAGAGGCATGCTGGATTTAGACTCGGTAATCTCTTAGGAGCATGGTTACAGGGTCCAGTGAACAGAGATCTTGATTTTTATATCTTGTGGAGAGACCGCCAGGCATTTGCAGACTTTGAAGACAAGTCTTAGAGCAATGTGGTAGCTCCATCTACTCTTATTTGTCCTGGGAAGTATTGGCAAGTGGAGTGTAGTCTCATCTCACTTATCTTGAGGTTTCATTTCATTTAATTTAAAAATTTCATCCCTTCACAACCTATCTGGTTGGGTTAGCCTACAGAGGCAAATATGCCGGCATATGTATGGCCCCATGTGGAGAAACAATTTTGATCTTTATGACCCTCCCCAAGGAGCCCTGGTGGTATAATGGCTAAGCACTCAGCTGCTAACCTTAAGGTTGGCATTTCACACCGACATTTCACAGCGGCTCCATGGGAGAAAACCTGGCGATCTGCTCCTGTAAAGATTACAGCCTAGGAAACTCCACGGGGCAGTTCTACTCTGTCAACAGGGTTGCTATGAGCTGGAGTCTACTCCACAGTACACAGCAATAATATGACCCTATCCAGGGTGGTGTTTTTCCTTAAGGCTGAGTCTCATACTTGGTATTTGAGCTGGATGAAGGCTGAGCATTAGTACACTTTCAAAGCTTCCCAGACAAATGCACACCGGAGTAGAGAACCAAAATTCTAAAGAATGTCATCTGAAATGATATCTATTTTAGAGGCTTTAGTAAATGAGGTTTGGGCTGCAGAGGTCTTATACTTTCCAGTTAGGGCCAAATTAAGTTTGTGATAGAGGAGAGATAATAATCTATCCCACACCTTGTCAAATGATGATGACATAAAGATACTTAATATCTGCCTTCAGGGAGTTTGCTGTCTAGTGGGAAATAGTAGTTTTACAAACAACTAAGTCTAAATTTGTGAGAAAGACTGTAATAAAGACATATGCAAAGTACTATACAAACAGATGAAACAATTAGTCTGTCAGGATGGATAGTGTGCATAGAGGAAGTAACACTTAACTCAGATTTGGAAGAGAATTAAGAGTTAAGAATATGACAGGTGATGAAGGGGAGAGACGAAGGAAAGTTTTAGTAAGTAAAAATAGCATTAAGAGACATAAGGGAAGTGTATTTCACAAATGATAGTGGTTTAGTGTCGATGAAGTATATGGTGTATGGGAATAGTGAGGAGATCAAGTTGGCAAGGATGACTGGATTCAGTTTGTGGGATTTTGACTCTAGTACAGGAGCTAAACCTTAAGGGAAGCAACACTATTTTTCTCCTAAAAAAATGAGTTTAGGGAAAAACAAGCTTTCATTTTTTTAAAATTTATTTTAAATATCAACATCTAAAAATAAACACATTTTAATCTTCTTGGAAGTGGAATGCGTCGAGTTGAGATATATTAATTATTATTTCACAAAGCAATTTCAGTTTAACTCGTGGCTCACTTTTATTTCTAGCTGTTCAGTCAACTTTAAATTATATGGCTTGTGTAACATATTCTTTTTTTATTTTTATTTTTTTAATTTTTGTGCTTTAAGTGAAAGTTTACAGTTCCAGTTAGTCTCTCGTACAAAAATTTATACGTACATTGCTCTGTGGCTCTAGTTGCCCTCCCAATACTGTAACAGCATACTCCTCCTTTCTACCCCGGATCTCCCATGTCCATTCAACCAGCTCCTGACCCCCTCTGCCTTCTCATCTTGCCTCCGGACATTAGCTGCCCATTTAGTCTCATGTATCTACTTTAGCTAAGAAGCACACTCTTCAGGAGTTATCATTTTAGGTCCCATAGTCCAGCCTAATCTTGGTCTGAAGATTTGGCCTAGAGAATGGTTTTAGTTTCGGACTAACAGAGAGTCAGTGGCCATGTCTTCTGGGGTCACTCCAGTCTCAATCAAACCATTAAGTCTGGTCTTTTTACTAGAATTTGAGTTCTGCACCCCACTTTTCTTCTGCTCCATCAGTGACTGTCTGTTGTGTTCACTGTCAGGGCGGTCATTGTGGTATCCAGGCACCATCTAGTTCTTCCAGTCTCAGGCTGATGAAGTCTCTGGTTTATGTGGCCCTTTCTGTCTCTTAGGCCAATACTTTCCTTTTGTCTTTGGTGTTCTTCATTTCCCTTTGCTCCAGGTGGATTGGGACCAATTGCTGCATCTTAAATTGCTGCTCACTAGCTTTTAAGACCCCAGATGCCACTCACCAAAGTGGGATGCAGAACATTTTATTAATAAGCTTTTTTACGCCAATTGACCTAGACGTCATCTGAAACCATGGTCCCTAGACCCTCGCCCCTGCTACTCTGTCCCTCAAAGTGTTTGGTTGTATTCAGAAAACTTCTTAGCTTTGGTTTAATCCAGTTGTGGGGACTTCCCCTGTAGTGTGTGTTGTCCTTCCCTTCACCTAAGATAATTCTTGTCTACTGTCTAACTGGTGAATACACCTCTCCCTCCCTCCCCACCCTAGTAACCATCAAAGAATGTTTTCTTCTGTGTTTAAACCTTTTCTTGAGTTCTTATAATAGTCTTATACAATATTTGTCCTTTTGTGACTGACTAAATTCACTCGGTATAATGTCTTCCAGATTCCTCCATGTTATGTTTCACAGATTCATCGTTGGTCTTTATTGTTGTGTAGTATTCCATTGTGTGGTATACCATAATTTGTTTATCCATTCGTCCATTGATGGGTACCTAGGTTGTTTCTGTCTTTTTGCTATTGCGAACGGTGCTGCAATGAACATGGGTGTGTATCTATCTATTTGTGTGACGGCTCTTATTTCTCTAGGATATATTCTAAAGAGTGGGATTGCTGTAACATATTCTTAAACTGGTGTTCAATAAATTCTCAGCTGGTTTAATAGCTAGTAGGAATAATCAGACTGGAAAAATACAATTTTGTCATTCCATAGGGAGCTCTGGCAGTCAGTGTTCTAAAAAATGTTTATCATGTCAATTTAGTTGATTGGCAGTTTTTTACCTTTAAACTCACAGTCTTCATGGAGTGAATTAAGGTTACAAGTAAATAATTAAGAAAACTTTAAAGAGGAAATAACAAAATAGTTTCCCTCATTGTGTATATGGGAATATATGTTCAGCATTTTAAGGAAAGATTTTCTAAATCTTCTTCATTTTCAAGAAAGCAATGAATTGATAATGGTCGTTCAATGTATTGAATAGAATTTCTAGATAAATATCTGCCCTGTACATAAATAAATGACTATCCACATAATATCTAGTTAAAATGTAGATAAAAAAGAAATGTATACAAACAAAATCACAAATATTTAGAAGTATCAAACAGCCTTGATTAAAAAAAAAACTGAATTATTAAGGGAGCTTTCCTCTTCCAACTGATAAGTTTGAAATGGTATATATTTCAAACTGGTGTCATTAAATTGAAAGCATAAAGTGATGAAGTTAGAGCAAAACAGCAAGTACTGTGTACTAGGATGTAAGAGTCTCTTGGAAAATGAGAAAATTATTGTTTCTATGAAAAACGACATTATCTAGTCCAAGCCCAACTTCTTAAGAGGAAAGGAAGACAGCTTCAAAGTTGTTCTATAGGCACAGATACACATAATGCCCACACATATATGAGCTCATCCAGAGGACCGGAGATATTCTAGTTTCCCCAAATCATGGAATCCTGATATAGAAATTTTTTTTTTTTTTATGATTATCTTCTTTCTATTTGATGAAAATGAGAAAGAGAAGAAGCAAGAAGAAATAAGGAGGGATGGATGGAGGGAGAGGTAAATTAGGTTTTTCTCTGGAAAATTAATTAAGCCTTGTATTATTTTACTAATGAAAAACAGTAATAAATAGTAACAACATAGTGTATTAAAAGTTTAAGGTAATTTTTAAAAAGACTTATTAATTTGTAACTTTCATAACTATATGTGTATACATATACATGTGATGACCATTGACCTTTATGGATTAATGAAATTAAGTTAGAATGTTCATTGTGAGGAAACCTTTGAAATCCAAGTTGACACTCATATATAACCTGGATTGTATATTTTACCTTACCAAACATAGAGCATTAAGGAGAACAGACGTAGTCTTAGCAAAGAGGATACACACAAACACAGATACAGACACACGGAGTTAAATTGAAGGGGGTATTGCATACAAGCATCAAATACAAAACAAAAACCTGTTGTTTTGGGGTCAATTCTGACTCATAGCAACCCTAAAGGACAGAACAGGACTGCCCCACAGGGTTTCCAAGGAGAGGCTGGTAGATTCAAACTGCTGATCTTTTGGTTAGCAGCCTGAGCTCTTAACCACTGTACCACCTGGGCTCTGTATAGGATCAAATAGTGTCTTGTAAAGTAATGAAATGATTATCACTATGAACTATAACTTTGATTTAGCCCAAGTCCTAAAGTTAAAGAGAATGTTAAATATTTAACAGCCACTTAGATACGTAGAGAAAAAAAAAAAGACTGTTATGAATATTACTCAGAAATTCTCTACTTCAGTTAAAGACAGTAATATGTTCTATTAGAATAAAGAGAAGAGAAGCAGTTTTACCACCATTGTTGTTATTATTCAGTGCCCTCAAGTGCGTTCCAACTCATAGCAACTCTATTTACGACAGAACAAAACACTGCCTGGTTCTGCACCATCCTCACAATTATTGGTATGCTTGAGCCTATTGTTGCAGCCACCGTGTCAATCCATCTCATTGAGGGTCCTCCTATTTTCACTGACCCTCTATTTTACCAAGCATGTTGTCTGTCTCCGGGGACTGGTCTCTCCTGATAACATGTGCAAAGTACTTGAGACTAAATCTCTCCATCCTCCCCTCTAAGGAGAATTCTGGATGTACTTCTTCCAAGACATATTTTTTGTTCTTCTGGCAGTCCGTGGTATAATCAGTATTCTTCACCAAGACCATAATTCAAAGGCATCAATTATTCTTTGGTCTTCCTTATTCATTGTCCAGCTTTCCCATGTATATGAGGAGATTTTAAATACATGACTTGGACCAGGTGCACCTTAGTCCTCAAAGTGACATATTTGTTATTTAACGCTTCAAAGAGGTCTTTTGTAGCAGATTTGCCCGGTGAAATTAGTCCTTTGATTTCTTCTTGACTGCTACTTCCATGGTTGTTGATTGTGGATCCAAGTAAAATGAAATCCTTTACAACGTCCATCTTTTCTCCGTTTATTATGATGTTGCTTATTGGTCAAGTCGTGAGGATATTTGTTTTCTTTATGTTAAGGTATAATCCATAATGAAGGCTGTAGTCTTTGATCTTCATCAGTAAGTGCTTCAAGTCCTCTTCACTTTCAGCAAGCAAGGTTGTGTCGTCTGCATATCACAAGTTGTTAATCAGTTTTCCTCCAATCATGTCTCACACCTTTCCTTACTTTAAATTACACAATATCCCCTTGTTGTATTCCAATGACTGCCTCTTGGTCTATGTACAGGATCCTCATGAGCATAATTAAGTGTTCTGTAACTCCTATTGTTTGCAATGTTACCTATAATTTTTTATGATCCACATAGTCAAATGCCTTTAAGTAGTCAATAAAACACAGATAAACATCTTTCTGATGCTCTCTGCTTCCAGCCAAGATTCATCCAGCATCAGCAATGATATTGTTCATCCCATGCCCTCTTCTGAATCTGACTTAAATTTCTTGCAGTTCCCTGTCAATGTACTGCTTTAACCATTTTTAAATTATCTTCAGCAAAATTTCACTTGCTTGTGATATTAATGATATTATTTGATAATTTTTGCATTGTATTGGGTCACCATTCTTTAGAATGGGCACAGATATGGATCTCTTCAGTCAATTGGCCAGGTATGTGTCTTCCAAATTCCTTGGCATAAACAAATGAGTGCTTCCAGCATTGCATCTGTCTGTTTAAATATCTCAATTGGTATTCATTCAATTCCTGGAGACTTGTTTTTCACCAATGCCTTCAGTGAAGCTTGAACCTTTTCCTTTAATACCAACAATTCTTCATCATATGCAGCCTTCTGAAATGGTTGAACGTTGACCAGTTCTTTTTAGTACTGTGTATTCCTTCCATCTTCTTTAAATACTTCCATCATCGTTCAATATTTTGCCCATAGAATCCTTCAAAATTGCACCTCGAGGCTGGAATTTTTTATTCAGTTCTTTCTGCTGGAGAAATGCTGAACATGTTCTTCCCTTTTGGTTTCCTAATTCTAGGTTTTTGCACATTTTATTATAATACTTTGTTCTGTCTTCTCAAGCTGCCCTTTGAAGTCTTCTCTTCAGCTCTTTCACTTAATCATTTCTCCCTTTCACTTTAGCTACTCTATTTCCAGAGCAACTTTCAGAATCTCCTCTGAGATCCATTTTGGTCTCTTCTTGCTTTCCTCTCTTTTTAATGACCTTTTGCTTTCATCATGTATGATGTCCTTGATGTCTTTACACAACTCGTCCGGTCTTCAATCATCGGTGTTCAAGTGTCAAATCTATTCTTGAGATGGTTTCTACATTCAGGTGGGATATACTCAGAGTTATACTTTGGCTCTTGTGGACTCATTTTAATTTTCTTCAGCTTCAACTTGAACTTGCATATGAGCAACTGATGGTCTGTTCCACAGTCGGACCCTGGCCTTGTTCTGACTGATGTTATTGAGCTTCTCCATCATCTCTTTCCACAGACATAGTCTATTTGATTCCTGTGTGTTTAATTATGTGAGGTCTACATGTATAGTTGCAGTTTATGTTGTTGAATAAAAGGTGTTTGCAGTGAATAAGTCATTGGTCTTGTAAAATTCTATCATGTGATCTCCAGCATCGTTTCTATCACCAAAGTCATATTATCCAACTACTTATCCTTCTTTTTGTCCAGCTTTTGCATTCCAATCACTAGTAATTATCAATGCATCTTGAGTGCATGTGTGATCAATTTTAGACTGTACAAGTTGGTACAAACCTTCAATTTCTTCATCTTTGGCGTTGAGTAAATTTGAATAACAGTCATATTAACTGGTCTTCCTTGTAGGCTATGCATATTATCCTATTACTGACAGCATTGTACTTCAGCTTAGACCTTGAAATGTTCCTTTTGATGATGAATGCAACAGCATTCTTCTTTAATTTGTCATTCCAGCATAATAGACCATATGATTGTCTAATTCAAAATGGCTGACACCAGTCCATTTCAGCTCATTAATGCTTTTATATGTTCATTCCATTTGATTTTTGATGACTTCCAATTTTCCTAGGTTCATACTTAGCACATTCCATGTTCTGATTATTAATGGATGTGTGTAGCTGTTTCTTCTCATTTTGAGTAGTGCCACATCAACAAATGAACATCCTAAAAGCTTTACTCCATCCATGTCATTAAGATCGACTCTACTTTGAGGTGGCAGCTTTTCTCCAGTAGTCTTCTGAGTGCCTTCCAACATGAGGGGCTCATCTGCCGGCAATATATCAGACAACGTTCTGCTGCTATGTGTAAGGTTTTCACTGTCCAATTTTTTCAGAAGTAGACCACCAGGTTCTTCTTCCTAGTCTTTCTTAGTCTGGAAGCTCTGCTGAAACTTTTCCACCGTGGGCGACCGTGCTGGTATTTGAAATACTGTTGGCTTAGCTTCAAGTACCACAGCAACACATAAGCCACCACAGTATCACAAACTGACAGATGATGTTAATCATTAGCAGATATGTGGTCTGATATTCAGTTTAGAGGTTTAGAGAAGAGTACATGGTGGAAATAAACTAAAGGTTAAGAGAAGTAAGTCCAGATGTGTGCCTGCTAGCAAATAATTTTCCCTGGACTCTAAAATAAACATAATAGGCTAAAAACATAACAAACCCAGAAAAAATAAAACAAAATAATAGTTTGGAGACACGGTGAAAGTGTCCAAAAAGGTAAGGACAAGAAAGGTACTTGGAAAGCCTGGCTTGAAGATGATGCTGAGTATTATAGTCACTAAACAGTATTATAGAAGTAAATGGAGATGGTGTTATTTCAGGCCATTACTTGGAGAATGGAATCAAATAACACATGGATTGTGAGAAATTTCTGTTCAAATCCTTTGCCTAAAGGTAGATGGATGTGTAAACTGTGCAGGACAGGTACTTTTTTGTTCCTGAACATTTCCAAATCCTATCTTAATAAATTATTCCAATGCTTTTTCCTTTCTAGGTTCTCTTTTTTAATATATATTTTCTCAAAAATCATCTCTGCTTCCACTGCATTGAAGGAGCTGTGTTAGATGTGAGCAAAATATAAACAAATATCAATAGAAAGAAAGGAATACAGCAAAAAGGAAGAAAGAAAAAGAAAAGAGAGAAAAACAGACATGCATTTAGCACCATCCTTGTGACGGTTGTGATACTTATTTTCCTGTAGACTTTGTTTTTTTATTACAATTTTGTACAATCACAAAATGGAGGCCAACCACACAATTCTGGGAATCATGTTCCAGCTAAATTGATACACACATTTTTGGGGGTACATAATTCAAACTATGACATTCCACCCTTTGGCCCCCCAAAAAATCACATCCTTGCAACATGCAAAACATATTCGTCTCATCATATCATAGCAAAAGTCTTAACTCCAAGTCCAAAATCCAAAAATTCCTCTTCGTCTGTGAAATCTAGAATATAAGTTATCGGCTTCCAAAGGTACAATGGCAGAACAGGCACAAGCTAGACATTTCCATTACAAATGGGATAAACTGGAGGGAAAGAAGGGATAACAGGCACCACGCAAGTCAGCAGAACACATTACATTAGTCCTCAAGGCTTTGAAAATAAACCTCTGTTCTCTGAGACAATTTACACAACGGCCCTGCCCTCCAGACTCTAGGTATTGGCCACAGTTTCCAGATTTTGAGTGGAAGGCCCTCAGCTCTGGGCTTCAGCTCTGCTTTCCAGGACAACTGGGACAGCAACTCTGCTCCCTCGGCTTCAGGTACTCCATTCTCCTAGTCCCTTAGAGTGGTGACTCCAACTTTAGGAGCACCAGAGACCATGGCTCCACTCTTTGAAACCCCTGAGGTCATGGCCAGACCTTTTGAGACTGAGGCATCTCTGCTTCTTGTGTTCCTTGTCTCTTCAGCTTCTGCTTCCTGTGGCCTCTCTGCCCTCAGGCCTCAAGCCTGCATCTGCCCTGCTGGGGCAAGTGTTCCAAAGCTGGGTAGCTCCACCAATAAATGCCCGGAAGCACCCCACGCTGCCAGGAAGCCTCCTGCACACAGGCACTTTAGTCCTTACTTCTTTAAGTTAAAGAAGAAACTATTCTTATGTTTAATAACTCTCTTAATATTCTGAGATATTTTTTGTTTCAACACAGTGGTTTATAAATGCAATTCTCTAAATTTAGACACAATTCCCTAATAGGGCTTGTCATAGTTTGAATTGTGTCCCCAAAAAATGTGTGTATCAATTTGGCTGGGCCATGATTCCCAGAATTATGTGGTTGGCCTCCATTTTGTGATTGTAATTTTATGTTAAGGAGGATTAGGGTGGGATTGTAACACCACCCTTACCCAGGTCACATCCCTGATCCAATGTAAAGGGAGTTTCCGTGGGGTGTGGCCTGCACCACCTTGTATCTCCTAAGAGAGAAAAGGAAAGGGAAGCAAGCAGAGAGTGAGGAACCTCATACTACCAAGAAAGCAGTGCCCGGAGTAGATCACGTCCTTTGGACCTTGAGGTTCCTGTGCTGAGATGCTCCCAGACCAAGGGAAGACTGATGACAACAACCTTCCTCCAGAGCCAACAGAGAAGAGAAAGCCTTCCCCTGGAGCTGACACCCTGAATTTGGACTTGTAGCCTACTGGACTGTGAGAGAATACATTTCTCTTTGTTAAAGCCATCCACTTGCGGTATTTCTGTTGGAGCAGCACTAGATGACTAAGACAGGGCTTGATTAATATAAACCATCCTAGACACTTTATATTGATTTATTTTCTACTGTACTGTTAAATGTTTGACCTTGCAAATACCTTTTGGAGATGAAAAATAAACATGTCAAAAATTAAAAGAAATATTACCTCCAGAATTTTTATGTTATTTTCTTTTACATAGATCCTGGAGTCTTGAATCATGTTCACACTATTGGGATATGCAGCTATACAGATGGCTTTGCAGAACAAACACTAATTTTGGCACTTTATGTTATTATCATATCACACACACGTGCATGCACGTATGCATGCACACACACATACACACATATACTCACATAATATATATAAATATAACAATCATCCTAATCAACCGGACAATTTTGCTATCTTGTAGAATTCTTCCTTGGGAGTAAGATGGGGCTTAGTCTTAGGAGGTCAAGAAAGGAGTAAGAAACAGGATTTTATTCTATTTCTTCATACAAGCAATTATATATGCCAGAAAGAGACTGAAAACTGTGTGCTGAATTCCTGAAAATTTACTCTTCTGTTGTTTTTAGTTATAAAATGTTAACTCATTGTATAATATAGTATGCATAAAAATGTCAACTTTTATGACTAACATTACACCTAAACAATTTTCTGTTTGATCCATTCACTTATTTTTTGAATTTTTAGAAGCACATATTCTTTGATGTTTTTCAGTCGACTTTAAAATATCATATTAATTTACTTTCTGTATAACCTATTAACTGTAAGACCCCAGTTAAGTGACTTAACTTTCAAAGTTTCTGTAAAATGTATCAACTTTATAAGGCTATTCTGAAGATCAAATGAGTTTATGTATGTTATTAGAAAAGTGTTTAGCACATTATAAACGTTGAATACACAATATTGAAATCCTTATTTTAATTATTGGTACCATTATTGTTGATTTTCATGAAATACATTTTTTTTATTTATATGACAGACACAAGAATAGACTCTTGTCACATTTTAAAAAATAGTCCTAAAAATTGAATAACAGAAATATAAACTATAGCACAAGTGCTGGATACGACATAAACATTGTGTATTGTACTTATTACTTGTTAGAAAAAGGTAAGATTTCTTATGTCTGAACAAGTCATAGCAAAACTATTATGCCTCACTGTGATAAACAGTACACTACTAATTTGCAAACAATTTTTGTTCATCTACCTGAACTCAGTGGTATATGCCTTAGGTTTTCACTCCTTACAACACTAGAAATCCAGGGACTTCATTATTACTATAAATTAATACAGTAAAACAGATGTTTCCAAAAAGAATTTTTACCTGAATTATATATTTGATTTTTTTCAGAATGTTTCTCTTTAAATCATATGTTAAAAAATTGAAGTCTGTAAATAAGACATTTATTTTAGATGGCTTAATATTTCTAATAAATTATTGTATTAGACATTAAAAATTTTTTACCTAGGGAGTACCATGTATTTTCATATTATATCTACTTGAAAAGCACACGTTTAATTTCAAAAATCCAAGATGAGAAACTGGACTAAACATAATTTTTCAATAAACAATTATTTCAAAAGTGCTGCTATGTGCCAGCAGCTGCCCAATTGGTTGTCCGTGGAATAAGACCGTGTATTTTCCAAATTCAAGCCTGACATCTTAACTTAGAAAAATTGTCTCATATGCATGCTAAAGCTGGACAATGAATAAGAAACACTGAAGAATTGATACATTTGAATTATGTGTTGGCAAAGAATATTGAAGTACTATGGACTGCCAGAAGAATGAACAAATCTGTCTTGGAAGAAGTACAATCAGAATGCTTCTTAGATGCAAGGATAGTGAGACTTTATCTCTCTTAGTTTGGACAAGTTATCAGGAGAGATCAATCTCTGGAGAAAGACATCTTACTTGGCAAAGTAGAGGGTCAGCAAAAAAAGAGGAAGACTTTCAGCAAGATGGATTGACACAGTGGCTGCAACAGGGCTCAAAGCAACGATTGTGAGAATGGTGCAGGACCAGATAGTGTTTTGTTCTGTTGTCCATGGGGTTGCTATGAGTCGAAATCAACTTGACAGCACTAAACAACAGCAAATCCTTTTTAGACAGAAATTCTATATGAAAAAGTCCATATTTGAAATATTAAGAGAATTATTGATGACTTAATCTCATCATTGGCACACTGGGATTGTAGATAAGGGGTAAAAAGATTATTTAACAACAGTACAAAAATAGAACTTGGAATTTTTTAAGAGTTTTCGTATTTCATAGAAAACAGCTGTATGTATATGATATATTAAAACGAGCATATACATACAAAGATAATTGCTATGTATGCTATGCATATGTGTAAGTTTGTAAGCCTATGTGAGTGTGTAAAAAAGAAAAGGGTGAATTAATTTGAGAAGCACTTATAAAAAATATATGAAAATATGATTTTTTTTTTCACATGTACCCTGGGGATTTACATTTTTTTTCCATCTTCTGGAACTCTCTTCCTCCATATTTTCTCAAGGCATGCCCATTCTCAGTAGGTATATCACTAGTCAAATGTTACCTTCTTAGAGAGACCTTCTGACTATGTGTATCCCACACTTGGATTTACTTCTCCTCTTAACACTTAAAAACACCTAAAATGATATTATTTCATTTGTTTTTTCACCACTTGTCTCTCAGTTTGTTTTACTGTGGTGGCTTGCATGTTGCTTTGATATTGGAAGTTTTGCCACTGGTATTTCAAATACCAGCAATGTCATCCATGATGGACAGGTTTCAGCTGAGCCTCCAGACTAAGACAGACTAGGAAGAAGGAGCTAGTGGTCTATTTCTAAAAAAAAAAAAAAAAAAAAAAGACCAAAGTGGATGTCAGAAGAGCCTCTGAAAGTTGCTCTTGAACTTAGAGTAGCTAAACTGAAAGGAAGAAATGATGACATACAAGAGTTGAACAGAAGATTTCAAAGAGCAGCTTGACAAGACAAAGTACAATATTATAATGATATGTGCAAAGATCTGGAGATAGAAAACCAAAAGGGAAGAATACTCTCAACATTTCTCAAGCTGACAGAACTGAAGGAAAAATTCAAGCCTTAAGTTGCAATATTGAATGATCCCATGGGTAAATATTAAAGGACACATGAAGCATCAAAAGAATATAGAAGGAATACACAGTCACTGTACCGACAAGAACTGGTTGACATTCAACCATTTCAGGAAGCAGAATACGAACAAGAAACAATGGTACTGAAGGAAAGGTTAAGGCAGTACTGAAGGAAAAGGTTAAGGCTGTACTGAAGGCATTGGAGAAAAACAAGGCTCCAGGGATTGATGGGATTTCAACTGAGATGTTCAACAAAAGGAAGCAGCCCTGGGAGTGCTAACTCATCTATGCCAAGAAACTTGGAAGACAGCTACCTGGCCAGCCAACTAGAAGAGATCATATTTGTTCCCATTTCAAAGAAAGGTGATCCAACAGAATGCAGAAATTATAGAACTGTATCATTAGTATCATACACATGTAAAATTTTACTGAAGATCATTCAAAAGTGGTTACAGCTTTACATCAACAGAGAACTGCCAAAAATTTAAGCCAGATTCAGAACAGGACATGAAATGAGGAATATCATTGCTGATGTCAAATGGATCCTGGCTGAAAGCAAAGAATACCAGAAAGATGGTTACCTGTGTTTTATTGACTATGCAAAGGCATTCAACTGTGTGGATCATAACAAATTATGGATAACAATTCAAAGAATGGGAATTCCAGAACTCTTAATTGTGCTCATGAGGAACCTGTACTTAGATCAAGAGACAGTTGTTTGAACAGAACAAGGGGATACTGCGTGGTTTAAAGTCAAGAAAGTTGTGTGTCAGGATTGTGTGCTTTCACTATACTTAATCTGTATGCTGAGCAAATAATTCAAGAAGCTGGACTAAATGAAGAGCTTGCATCAAGATTAGAGGAAGACTCATTAACAACCTGCTAAATGCAAATGACACAACCTTGCTTGCTGAAAGTGAAGAGGACTCAAAACACTTACTTCTGGATTATACCTCAACATAAAGGAAACAAAAATCCTTACAACTGGATCAATAAGCAATATCATGATAAACAGAGAAAAGATTGAAGTTGTCAGGGATTTCATTTTACTTAGATCCACAATCAACACCCTGCAAAACAGCAGTCGAGAAATTAAAGAACTCACTACACTGGGCAAATCTGCTGCAAAAGATCTCTTTAGGATCAGAGCCAACATGGTGCTATAGACAGAAGCACCACCACGCTGTCCCTCCACAGGAAAGACCTGAAAAACTAAGTAAAACAGAGACAAACATCAATCCTGGAACCCTAAGCATCAAATGAAGAGATAAAGAACTCAACCAAGCACCGAACGGAATAAGAAACTGACAGAGAACAAAGAGCGAGGACAGTTATGAGCAGAGGTCCCCTATCAGCTAAAGCAGCAGATACACCATCTCGGACTCCTGTTGGATATCAGTGGACAGGGAGTACAGGAAAGCAGATTCACTGAGCTCCCGGTAGGAGATAGAGCACCAGGTAACCAGTGAGACATGCTTTCTTACTCCCTACTCTACCTACACTTTGTTGGCCTTTTCTGCTTAATGGCTGGCCAATCTGCAGCTTCCTGGCAGGCCAATTCACTGCTTCCCAGAGGACCGAGACCATAGCAAGGGAGGTGCCAGTTCGTGCTGTTCAGATTTGCCCCACCTACACCAGCCAGCTTCTTCACTGCCATTTCTTTGTTGCTGGTATTGCTTTTTTTGGTCTCTTTTGGTTTCTTCCTTGCCTCTCACCTCCTCCAACAACTTTCTTTTGAATACCTGAATCCATGTGCCATCTTTGCTTTTTCTTGACAGGCTGTGAAGAGCTGCTCAGCTGGGGAACTGCTTCCCCAGCCCTGTCTGCAATGCTGGTGGGATCCCTAGAGACCGTTTTTTCTTTTTCTTTTTGTTTATTTTTTCTTTCTATTTTCTTTTTTATTCTTCTTCATTTCTCTGTTTCTCATCTCTTTCTACGTATATTCTTTTCCTGTCTCCTGAAAACCTGGTGTGATGTATCATCCCCACCCTTTCTAACCTGGCTGTACTGAGCAGCTTGGGAGCCACTCCCCAGTCTGAGCAGCCACACTGGTGGGATCCCTAGAGGCACTTTTATTAATTTTTATTTATTTTCTCTTTATTTCTTGGTTTCTTCTCTCTGGACTCCAACAGGAGGCTCTCTCAGAACTTTTTTTTGGCTGCTGTTTCTCTCTTCTCTCTTCTTTCCCATACCCAACCTAGCTCCACACATCACGACCTGCCTCTTCTCCCCCTTGCTTATCTGCACAGTATGTTGAATTTTGCATTCCCAAGCAGCACAGATATGGCCTACCAGAACTTGCTCTGACCTGACCTCTGGCTCACCTTTTAAACCCCAGCACATGCAACAAACAACCCATCCCAGCCCCTCCTCTTCATCAGACCTGCCATACTGCACTGTAGCTGACCAACTGGCCCTGCCCATTGGACAAACAGGTGAAAACAAGAAAACAACAAAAAAAGCACAGCCCATCTGCATAGACATAACAACAACAACAACAAAAAAAGCAGGATGAAACAAACAAATCTACAATCAATAAATGAAGAAAATAATTACCGAATTTCCAGAAGACAGCAGAAAATATCAAAATATACAAAAAAACAGGACAGTATGGTTCCAGTAGGCGTCCAAAATATATAAAACAACTACAGGACTTTCCAATAGAACAAAAGGCACTATAACTATCTGATAGGGAATTCAAATCTCTAATACTCAGAATTATCCAAGAGTTGAAGCAAAAAGCAGACAAAAATGAAGAAAAAATAAACAAATTCATGGAAAAAGCAGACAAATTCATAGAAAATACAGAAAAAACATAGAGGAATTCAGGAAAATAATGCAGGAACAAAATGCCAAAATAAATTTACAACTAGAAATTATATATTTATATATATAATTATATATTTGCCCTCTCCTGAAAATAAAAGTAAAAACAAACAAACAAAAAGAGGGGAGAATAAAACCATCCATGACTGCCTTTAGCAATATCAGGAATGTCAGGAGAATAAAAGGAGCCCTGATGGCGCAGTGGTTAAGTGCTCAGCTGCAAACCAAAAGGTCAGCATTTGGAAACCATCAGCCACTCTGAGTAAGAAAGATGCAGCATTCTGCTTCTGTAAAGATTACAGCCTTGGAAACCTTATGGGGCAGTTCTACTCCATCCTACGGGGTCGGTTGCTAAGAGTCAGAATCAACCTGAGACAATTTTTTTTTTTTTTTTAATCAGCACCTACAAATTGCTTGAAAACAAATTCCAGAAATTCCAGTGGAGTTCTGACTGCCTGCTCACCACTGTAAGCTGAAAAGCTGAAGAAACCATGATACAGTTTAGTGGGCATGGAAGACTTAGATTGAGCACAGGCAAGATTACTCCCAGAAAAACCAAATGCAGAAATATATACCAAAACAATGGTAAAACATGGCAATCCACGGCACAGGCTACAGTGATGAGGCTTACAGTGGAAGGGATTAGAAGGAGTAGCACAGTTTCTAGGAGATTTGGTGTAAAGACAAAGGGAGGTCATCTTTGTTGTTGGTAGTTGATTTGGAGTTGATTCTGATTCATGAAGACCCCATGAGTGCAGAGTAGAATTGCTCCATAGGGTTTTCGAGTCTGTGACCTTCTGGATTTTAAAAAGTGGCATTAAAAGGGAAGACGAGGATAGCCAGAGAAGAAAACTAAGGATTCTGGAAAAACAAAAGAGAAAGAAGACATTCCAGCCCCTTTCCTTCCTTCTAACACTGTCTTGGTCAGGATTCTTTAAAGAAACACAACCAATAGGATAGATGATAGATAGATAGATTGATAGATAGAAACATATATATATATAAATACATACATACATACATATTTTTAGAATTCGCTCTTTTATGTGATAGGAGAGGGCTAGTAAATCCAAAATCTGTAGGTCAGGTGACAAGTTGGAGATTCTTGCAGGCTTGTGCCCCCAAATTTATAGGGGAGACAATGGGAAGAGTGAAGAGTAGAGGAATTCTGGAAATATGTTATTTATAGTCTGGAGACAGAATGTACCCTAGGGGAAACTCCTTCTTTGCCCTTACGGCCTTCAATTAATTGTATGAGGTACAACCACATTATAAATGATAACCTACTTTACTTAAGGCTAAATGACTTAATCGCATGTAACTACTTCCTAACAGCATCTGTGCTAGTGCTGGACCAAACAACTGGGTACCATAGCCTGGCCAACTTGGCACACAACACGAACCATCAAAAATGCTATCGGCACTATGATACTGACAAAAAAAACAAAGAAATGAACAAACACCTAAAAGAAAGAAGACAAAACTGACAGAAAAGGGCATTTTCAAAACATAAACCATTTTAAAAAGAAGAGGAACCCCATCCAAAAAATGAATAGGAATAGAAAGAAAAACAGAACACACTGATACAAAACTGCTACAGAAACCCAGAATGCTAATGGGTACATTTCAGCTGATAAAAATTCTCACCAAATAAACAATCATTAAACTGAAGAAATCTGTAACACAACACTCTGAACTAGACAAAAGGAAAAGAAAAAGTCTTTGAACCAAAAATACAAAAAGTGAAAACAGAAATTGATTAAACACACACACACACACACACACACACACAAGATGAATAAAACAAGAATTGGTTGAACTTAGGAAAGAAAAGGAAGTAAAAAAACTAAAACCATATCAGAAATTAAGATTAAATTACAAGATGCCCAAAGTAGAATAAATTAATTAAAAATTTAAAAAAAAATACACTAAAGAACATCAGGAAAATAACTGAAGATAAAAATGAGATAAAGAAAGAAGCAAAAAAAGAATGAAAGAACAATTTTTTTTTTAATCCAAGAAATCTTCCTAGAAATAAAGGAGGCTTGAATCTTCACATTGAAATAGCCCACCAGATACTCACGATAATCAGAGGGATATCAGTTCTGAGATATGTCCTGTAAAAACTATTAAACTTTAAATACAGAGAAAAAAATAAAAATGAATCTTCAGAGCTCCCAGGCAAAAAGATGAAATAACAAAAAAAGAATAACATTAGACTTTTCAAAAGAAAAAAATACAAAAAACAACAGTGAAGCATTGTTTTTAAGACACTTACAAAGTTGTGAACAAAGAGCATTATATCCATGCAAGCTGCCCTTCAAGTAATAGGTTATAAACGAAATTGTAAACATTTAAGACCTCAGAGAATACTATAAATTTGCTCTGTCTGAGGAACTGGCAAACTTATTCAGCAAAGTTCCAAATAGTAAGTAATTTGGGCTTCATGGTACACATCCCATTTCTAATGCATATTCACCTTCTTCTTCTTCCTCTCCCCTTTACCCTTTCTCCTCTTTCTCCTTTTCTTCTCATTTTCTTCCTCCTCTACTCTCTCTCCTCTCCTCCTCCACCTTATTCTTCTTCTCCTCTTTCTTCTTCCTCATTCTTCATTTTCTTGTTTTTATATTAAGTAATCTTGATAGGAAATTTAAATCTCTAATATTCAGAGCTATCCAAGAGTTGAAGCAAAAAAGCAGACAAAAATACAGAAAAGATAAACTAATTCATGGCAGAGAAATTGATGGAAAATACAGACAAAAAAAAAGTATTCAGCTAAATAATACAGAAACAAAATGCCAAAATAAATCACAACTAGAAATAATGCAAAAACAACAATTAGAAATCCAAAAGATAAACAACAAGATTTCAGAAATGGACAGTGTCATAGAAGGGCTGAGGAGTAGGTTTGAAGCAGTAGAAGACATAATCAGCAAAATTGAAGACAAACACTTGGATACAACGTCGTTTAAGGAAAAATCAGAAAATAGAGCAGAGAAAGATGAAGAAACTCTGAGAATTATGTAGGATACAATCAAAATAAAAAATTTACAAGCAATTGGAGTTCCAGAACAGGGGGAGAAAACAGAAAACACAGACAGGATCACTGAAGAATTGCTGACAGAAAACTTCCCTAATAATATGAAAGGGGAAAAGCCAACCATCCAAAAAGCTTAATGAAACCCATCTAGGATAGATCCCAAAAGAAAACCATCAAGGCATATCATAATCACACTCCCTAAAACCAAAGGCAAAGAAAGAATCTTGAGAGAAGCTCGAGAAAAACGAAAAGTCACATACAGAGGAGAAACAATAAGACTAAGCTCTGCATACTCAGCAGAAACCATGCAGGCAGGAAGGCAATGGGATGACATATATAAAACCTTGAAAGAAAACAATTGCCAGCCAAGAGTAATATATCCTGCAAAACTCTCATTCAAATATGATAGTAAAATTATGACATTTTAAGATAAACAGAAATTAAGGGAATATGTAAAAACCAAACCAAACTTACAAGAATTATTAAAGGGAATATTTGATTTGAGAACAAACAACATCAGACAACACCTTGAATCTAGGACTTAAGATCCAACCAGCCATGTACCAACTTAGGAAATGAATTCTCAAGGAGTATTCAAAACCAAAAGATTCACTACAAGGAATCAGAGAGGTTATTCTGCAAATGACAACAATGTTAGAACAATAAAAGAGGGAATAATGGTGTAGGTATAAAACTTTCTTATGGAAAGGAAGGCAAGGAGATACTGAGTAATAATAGACTAGTTCAGACTTAGGAAGCTAAGGGTAAATTTCAAGGTAACCACAAAGAAAATTAACAAACATACTCATCAAAATAAAGAAGAAAAACATAAAATCTCAGTAAAAACAAAATTTGGTCTAGGGACAAGGACTAGAAGGCAGAAGGGGACAGGAGAGCTGGTGATAGGGAACTCAAAGTTGAGAAGGGACAGTGTTGACATGTCATAGGGCTGTTAACCATTGTCATAGGGCAATATGTGTACTAACTGTTTAATCAGAAACTACTTGTTCTGCAAACCTTCATCTAAGGTACAAAAAAAAAAAGAAAAATAATTATCTATGTGAGATCAAATTGACAACAGCAACTCAAAAGGTTTGATGGGAAGCCTAGGGGGCAGTGAGTTGAAGATAATGATGATGGAATAATTTGGAAAAGGATAGTGAGAATAGCATCACAACTGGAAGACTGTAATCGATGTCACTGAATTGTTCATGTAGAAACTTTTGAAATGGTGTAACTTTGGCTATGTGTATTTTCACCAAAAATGTCCTCCAAGTTCGAGAAGGGAGAGTGTTGACATGTCGTGGAGTTGTTAACCAATGTCATAAAACAGTATGTGTACTGAGTGTTTAATGAGAAACTATTTGTTCTGTAAACCTTCATCTAAAGTGCAATAAAAAATTTTTTTTAAAAAATCTGCAAAAACAAAAGAAATGAAAAAAAACAAAAACAAAAACGCCACAAAGAAAATGAATTCAGCACAGGAGAGTAAGAGGAACAAAGAAATTGTCAACATCACAAAAAAAAAAAAGCGTTACCAAATGTCAGCAATATACTCACAACTATCAATAATTACACTGAACGTAAATGGTCTAAATGCACCCATGAAGAAACAGAGAGTGACAGAATGGATAATAAAACAGGACCCATCAGTATGCTGTCCACAAGAGACACATGTTAGAAACAAAGACATAAATTTATTAAAAATCAAAGGATGGAAAAAAATATATCAAGCAGTCACCAAAAAAGAGCAAGAGTGGCAATACTAATCCCACGAAATCCACCATAAAAGACAAAGAAGGGCACTAAATCATAATTAAAGGGATGATCTACCAAAAAGACATAACTATAATAAATATCAACTCACCCAATGACAGGGCTTCAAAATACATAAAACAAACTTCTACAGCACTGAAAAGAGAAATTAACAATTCCACTATAAGAGTAGGAAACTTCAACACATCACTCTCAGTAAAGGACAGAACACCTAGAAAAAAATTCAACAAAGATACAGAAGATCTAAAGGTGACAATCAATCAACATTAACTCGTAGACATATATAGAAAAATCCACCCAATAGCTGCAAAGTTCACATTCTTTTCCAACACACATGGAACATTCTCCAGAATAGACCACATCTTAGACCACAAAGCAACCCTCAAAAAAATCCAAAACATTGCAATAATACAAAGTATCTTCTCTGATAACAATGCCATAAAAGTAGTAATTTACAACAGGAAGAGCAAGGAGAAACTTTAATTAAATGGAAACTGAATACCATCCTACTTAAAAACCATAGGGAAATAGAAGAAATGAAAGATGGAATCAAAAAATTCCAAGAATCAAATGAGAATGAAAACAAATCAAACCAAAACCTTTGGGATACAGCAAAGACAGTTCTCAGAGGTCAATTTATAGCAATAGTTGAACACATCAAAAAAGAAGAAAGGAACAAAATCTAAACATTAGCTACACAACTCGAAAAAATAGAAAGAGAACAGCAAAAGAAGCATACAGCCACCAGAAGAAAGGAAATAATAAAGATCAGAGCAGAAATAAATGAAATAGAGAATAGAAAAACAATAGAAAGAATAAACAAAGCCAAAAGTTGGTTCTTTGAAAGGATCAACAAAATCGACAAACCACTGGCCAAACTTACAAAAGAAAAACAGGAGAGGAGGCAAATAATCCAAATAAGAAATGAAATGGGGGACATAACAACAGACTCAACTAAAATAAAAAGGATTATAACAGAATATTATGAAAAACTGTACTCCAACAAATTTGAAAATCTAGAGGAAATGGACAAATTTCTAGAAGCACACTACCTACCCAAACTATCACAAAGTGAGATTAAAATCTGAACGACCCATAACAAGAGAAGAGATTGAAAAAATAATTTGACAAAACTCCCAACAAAAAAAAAGCCCTGGCCCAGATGGCTTCACTGGCAAATTCTACCAAACATTCAGAGAAGAGCTTGCACCAGTACTACTCAAACTATTTGAGAACATAGAAAAGGAAGGGATACTTGTGAATTCATTCTATGAAGCCAGCATAACCCCAATACCAAACCAGGCAAAGATGGCACCAAAAAAGAAAATTACAGATCAATATCTCTCATGAACATAGATGCAAAAATTTTCAACAAAATTCTATTCAATAGAATTCAGCATCATATCAAAAAAATAATACTCCATGACCAAGTAGGATTCATACCAGGTATGCAAGGATAGTTCAACATTAGAAAATCAATCAGTGTAATCCACCGCATAAATAAAATTTAAAAAAAGAATCATATGATTATCTCAATTGATGCAGAAAAGACATTCGACAAAGTCAAACACCGATTCTTGATAAAAATTATCAATAAAATAGGTATAGAAAGGAAAATACTCAATATAATAAAGGGTATTTATACAAAACCAACAGCCAACATCATTCTTAATAGAGAGAGGCTGAAAACTTTCCTCTTGAGAACAGGAACAAGGCAAGGATGTCCTTTATCACTGCTCCTATTTAACATTGTGCTAGAAGTCTGAGCTAGAGCAATAAGGCAAGAAAAAGAAATAAAGGGAATCCAAATTGGTAACTGTGATGGTAAAGATTGTGTGTCAAATTGGCTGGGCCATGATTCTCAGTGTTTTAATGTAATCAGTCCCATGATTGAATATACTGTGAGTAGCAAATCAGATGAAAGGGAGTCTCCTTGGAGGTGTGGCCCGCATCTGAATATAAGCAGACGTTCTGGCTTCTTGGTTTCTCTGGATCCTGAGGCTGCTTCCTGTCGTCTCATCTTCCATTCTTGGGACTTGAGCTGTCAGCTTATCTGCCGAATCTGGGATTCGTCAATCTGCACAGCCTGTGAGCAGGAGCCCTGCTCTCCGACCTGCCGATCTAGGGCTTGCCAGCTTCTGCAGCTCTGTGACTTGGGAGAGGCCTCTACCCTGATCCGTGGACTTGGGACGTTCTAGCCTCTACAATCACATGAGCTGTTTTCTTGATATAATCTCTCTATATATATATATTTATATACTTCACTGGTTTTATTTCTCTAGCGAACCCAGCCTAAGACAGTAATGAAGAAGTTAAACTGTCTCTATTTGCAGATGACATGATACTATATATAGAAAACCCAAACGACTTCATGAGGAAACCTCTGGAACTAATAGAAAGTTCAGCAGAGTAGCAGGATATAAGATAAATATACAAAAATCAGTTGGAATCCTATACACCAATAAAGAGAACGATGAAAAGGAAATCAGGAAAATAATACCATTTATAATAGCCCATAAAAAAAAAATTAGGAATAAATCTAACCAGAGATGTAAAAGACCTATAGAAAGAAAATTACAAAACACTACTGCAAGAAACCAAAAGAGATCTACATAAATGAAAAAATATACCATGCTCATGGATAGGTTGACTCAACTTTTTGGAAATAACAATTCTACCAAAAGCAATATACAAATACAATGAGATCTCAATCCAAATACAAACAACATTTTTTATGGCTATGGAAAAAACAATCATTAACTTTATATGGAAAAGGAATAGGCCCAGATAAGTAGAGCATTATTGAAGAAGAATAAAGTAGGAGGACTTGTACCACCTGACCTCAGAACCTACTATACAGCTACAGTAGTCAAAATGGCCTAGTACTGGTATAATGACAGATTCACTGACCAGTGGAAAAGTCTTGAGAATTCAGATGTAAATCCATCCACCTAAGGTCACCTGATCTTTGACAAGCCCCAAAGCCCATAAAATTAGGAAAAGATGGTCTTTTTAACAAATAGTGCTGGCAAAACTACATGTCCATCTGCAAAAAAATAAAACAGGACCCATACCTCACACCATATACAAAAACTAATTCACAATGGATCACAGACCCAAATATAAATACAAAAACTATAAAGACCATAGAAGAAAAAATTTGATCAAAACTAGAGACCCTAATACATGGCATTAAAGGATAGGAATCGTAACTAACAACATACAAACTCCAAATGATAAGCTAGCTAACTGGGATCTTCTAAAAATTAAATTCTTATGCTCATCAAAAGACTTCACCAAAAGAGTAGAAAGAGAACCTACAAAGTGGAAAATATTTTTGGCTATCACAAATCCAACAAAGATCTAATATCTAAAATTTACAGGAAAATCCAATACCTCTACAACAAAAAGACAAATAATCCAATTAAAAAACAAGCAAAGGAAACAAACAGACACTTCACCAAAGAAGACATTTAAGCAGATAACAGACACATGAGAAAATGCTCTTGATCACTAGCCATTAGAGAAATGCAAATCAAAACCACAATGAGATACCATCTTACCCCAGCATTACTGGCCCAAATCAAAAAAACTGGAAATAGCAAATGTTGGGGAAGCTGCGGTGAGACTGGACTCTTATGCACTTCTGGTGGGAATGCAAAATGGTACAACTATTTTGGAAAATGATATGGCGCTTCCTTGAAAATTTAGAAATAGAAATACCATATGATCCAGCAATCCCACTCTGAGAAGTATATCCTAGAAAAATAAGAGCCATTACATGACTAGACATATGCACACCCATGTTCATTGCAGCATTGTTCACAATAGCAAAAAGACGGAAACAACCTATATGTCCATCAACAGATGAATGGATAAGCAAACTATGGTACATACACACAATGTAGTATTACCCAACAATAAAGAACAACGATGAATCTGTGAACAATGTCACAACAGGGATGAATCTGGAAGGCATTATGCTAAGTGAAATAAGTCAGTCACAGAAGGACAAATATTGTATGAGACCACTACTATAAAAACTGATGAAAGGTTTACACACAAAAAGAAACAATCTTTGATGGTTATGAGGGATGGAAGGAGCAGAGGCGGAAAAACACTAAATAGACAATAGATAAGTGGTAACTTTGGTGAAGCGTAAGACAGTATATAATACTGGGGAAGCCAGCACAACTTGTTCAGGGAAAGGTCATGGAAGTTCCATGGACAAATCGCAACTCCCTGAAGAACCGAATTACAGGGCTGAGGACTATGGGGACCATGGTCTCAGGGAACATCTAGCTCAATTGGTATAAAAAAGTTTACAAAGAAAATATTCTACATTCTACTTTGGTGAATAGTGTCTGGGGCCTTAAAAGCCTGTGAGCAGCCATCTAAGATACTCAGGAGCATGGGAAAATGAAGAAAACTCAAGACACAAGGGAAAGATTAGTCCGAAGGACTAATAGACTGCAACTACCATGACATCCATCAGACTGAGTCCAGTACAATTAGATGGTGTCTGGCTACCACCACTGAGTATTCTGACAGGGATCACAATAGAGGGTCCCAGACAGAGCTGGAGAAAAATGTAGAACAAAAGTCTAACTCAAAAAAAGGCCAGACTTACTAGCCTGACAGAGAATGGAGAAAACCCAAGAGTATGGCCCACAGACACCATTTTAGCTCAATAATGAAGTCACTCCAGAGGGCCACCATTTAGACAAGAATAGATGGGCCCATAAGACATAACGAGACTAAAGGGGCACACTAACCCAGGGACCAGAACTAGAAGGCAGGAGAGAACAGGAAAGCTGGTAATAGGAAACCCAAGGTCAAGAAGGGAGAGTACTCACAAGTCATGGGGTTGTTAAACAATGTTATAAAACAATATATGCACTATTTAATGAGAAACTAGTTTGTTTTATAAACCTTCATCTAAAGAACAATTTTTTTAAAAAAAAAATCTCTTTAAAGTGTTAAGAAGCAAATATGTCACTTTGAGGACTAAGGTGAGCCTGACTCAACCTGTGGTATTTTCAATAGCATCATGTGTTTGCATTTGCAAAAGCTGAACAATGAATAAGGAAGACCAAAAAGAACTGATGCTTTTGAATTATGATGTAGGCAAAGAATATTGAATATACCACTGACTGCCAGAAGAATGAACAAATCTGTCTCTCAAAAAGTACAGACAGAACTCTTCTCAGAAGCTAGAATGGCGAGATTACATCTCGCATACTTTGGACATGTTATCAGGAGGGACCAATCCCTGGAGAAGGACATCATGCATGATAAAGTAGAGCATCAGCAAAAAAAGAGGAAGACCCGAGTTCCGGCAAAATGGCGCTCTAGGCAGAAGCACCACGCCATCCCTCCACAGCAAACATCCAAAAAACTAAGCTGAACAGAGAATACAACAATCCTGAAACCCTAAAACATCAAATGAAGTGATAAAGAACTCAGCCAAGCACCAAATGTAGTGAGAAAACTGACAGAGAATGGAGAGTGAGGACAGACTCATGCAGAAGCCCCTACCAGCTAACGCAGCGCAGATTCACCATCTTGGACTCCTATTGGAGACCAGCAAACAAGGGGTACGAGAAAGCAGCCTCATGGAGCATCTGGCGGGAGTCAAAACAACTGGTAATTTGCGATACTCACTTTCCCACCCCCCACCTTTCTTCACACCCACTTGGCCTCTTCTGTTTCCTGCAGCCACAATCTCTTGAGTGGGAAACACTGGCTTCTTGGATTCCACACACTGAAACGGGCCAGCTCTCTGAGTGCCATTTGTTGGCTGCTGGTGTTGCTTTTTTCCACTTCTTTTGATTTCTTCCTTATCTCTCACCTCCTCCCCCTTTTATCACTCAAATACCTGGCTCTGTGCACCATCTTTGCTTCTTCCTGAGGGGCTGCAGAGCTCCGGTAATTTGTGATATAACCTTTCCCACTCCCTACTTCTTCACACACACTTGGCCTCCTCTGCTTCCTGCGGACACACTCTCTTGTCCGAGAAACTCCGGCTACTTGGATTCCACCAGCCTGCACTGGCTGGCTCTCTGAGTGCCATATGTTGGCTGCTAGAGTTGCTTTTTTTTCTGCTTCTTTTGATTTTTTACTTGCCTCTCACCACCTCCTTCTCCTTTTGCTAGAGTGCCTGGCTCCGAGCGCCATCTTTGCTTCTTCCTGAGGGGCTGTGGAGCTCCGTTCAAGTGTGGAGCTGCTTCCTGGTCTGGGCTGCAGCACTGGTGGGATCCCGGGGCTTTTGTTCTTTTGTTTGTTTTGAATTGTTTGTTTGTTTTCTTGTCCTTTCCTTGAGTTGGAAGCCCTTTCTGGCCAGGCTGTGCTACGTGGGAAGGAGAAATCCCCCTCGACTTGCACAGACGTGCAGAGGGATCCCTGAGGGCATTTCTTTTCTCGTTGGTTTCCTTTTTTTTTGTTTTTTGGGGGGCAATTATTGTTCTTTTTTTTTTCATTTGTTTTGTTTTCTTTTCCCTCTTCTCCCTGTTTGTCTTTCTCATTGCTCAGTTTGTCATCTCTCTATATCTTCCTTCTGTTTCTGTTTCCTGAATACCTGGCATTGTATACTTCTACGCCTTCTAGCCAGGCTGTACTGTAACACCTGAGAAAGACTTCCCAGACCTCATAGCTGCACCAATGGGAACCCTGGGAACTTTGCAGTTCTTTAACCTTTCTGATTTTTATTTATCATTCTTTTCTTTTCTTCCTCCTCCCCTTTTTGTTTTTCCCAATGTCATAGTCTCTCATCTCTCCACTCCAACGGCAAGCCCCCCTAGCATTTTTGTTTGTTTGTATGTATTTCACTCTTGTTCCTCTCTCCTGTCTCCCATATCCATCTTAGCTCCACACATCACAATCTCCCCACTGCATCCTGCCTACCTGCACCATGTGCTTGACATCACACCACCAAGCAACACAGGTATGAACTAATGGAACCTTCCCTGCACTGATTACCAACCCGCCCTGGTGGCAGTAGTAAATGCCACAAACAACCCATCCCAGTAACTACTCTTCAGCTAGACCTGCCCTGCCATACCATATCTGAGTGACTGACGCTGCCAATTGGAGAAGAAGGTGAAAAGTATTGTACCCACAGATGAGCAAACAACAAAGAACACACAGTCCGCCTGCTCAGACATAGTCAAATTTAAAAAAAAAAAGGAATGAAACAAACAAATCTACAATCAATAAATGAGAAAAATAACTACTGAATGCCCCGAAGACAGCAGACAATATCAAAACACTTATAAGAACAGGACAAGATGGTTCCAGTAGATGTTCAACATAAAACACCAGAAGACTCTCCAGTGGAAGAAAATGCACTAGAACTACCTGATAGGGAATTCAAATCTCTAATATTCAGAATTCTCCAAGAACTGAGGCAAAAAGCTGACAAACATGAGGAAAAAATAGACAAATTCATGGAAAATACAGACACAAAATTGGAAGAATTCAGGAAAATAATGGAGGAACAAAATGCCAAAATAAATCACAACTAGAAATTATACACAGACAACAACTAGAAATCCAAAAGATAAACAACAAGATTTCAGAAATGGACGGTGTCATATAAGGGCTGAGAAGTAGATTTGAAATGGTGGAAGACAAGATCGGTTGAATTGAAGACAAACACTTGGATACAACTCTGTTTCAGGAAAACTCAGAAAAAAGAACAAAGAAAAATGAAGAGACCCTGAGAGTTACGTGGGACACAATTAAAAGCAAAAATTTATGAGTGATTGGCATTACAGAACAGGGGGAGAAAACAGAAAACACAAAAAGAATCATTGAGGAACTACTGACAGAAAACTTCACCAATATCATGAAAGATGAAACGCTGGCCATCCAAGAAGCTCCACGAACCCTATATAGGAGAGACCCCAAAAGAAAATCACCAAGGCATATCATAATCACACTTGCCAAAACCAAAGACAGAGAAAGGATCCTGAGAGCAGCTCATGAAAAACAAGAAGTCACATACAGAGGAGAAACAATAAGATGAAGCTCAGATTATTCGGCAGAAACCATGCCGTCAAGAAAGCAATGGGATGACATATATAAAATCTTGAAAGAAAAAATTCCCAGCCAAGAATAATATATCCTGCAAAACTCATGTTTAAATTTGATGGTGAAATTAGATCATTTCCAGATAAATGGAAATTAATGGAATATGTAAAAGTCAAATCAAACTTACAAGAATTATTAAAGGGAATCCTTTGATCTGAGAAAAAACAACTTCGGCTCACAGGCAGAATCTAGGATGCAGGATGGTAGCAGCTAGATACCAATCTAGGAAAGGAACACTTGAGGACTATCCAAAATCAAAAGAAATACAACAGGGCATCAGAGCAGTTAGTCAGTAAGTGACAACATCAAAAGAATAAAAGAGGGAATAAACGACATAGGTATAGAACCTTCTAATGAAGAGGAAAGCAAGGCAATACCAAGTAATGGTAGACTGCTTCAAACTTAGAATGATAAGGGTAAAATTCATGGTAACCACAAAGAAAGTTAACAAACATACTCAAAAAAAAAAAAAGAAAAAGAAAAAACAAACTCTCAGCAAAAACAAAACCTACAAAAACAAAAATGAAATAAAAATCCACAAACAAAAGGAACTCAGCACAAGAGAGTAAGAAGAACAAAGAAAACGTCAGCACCACAAAAAAGAACACTACAAAATGACAGCAACAAACTCACATCTATCAATAATTACACTGAATGTAAATGGACTCAATGCACCCATAAAGAGACGGAGAGTGACAGAATGGATAAGAAAACAGGATACATCAATATGCTGTCTACAAGAGACACACCTTAGAAACCAAGATGTGAATTTATTAAAAGTCAAAGGTTGAAAACAATATATCAAGCTAAGAACTACCAAAAAAGAGCAAGAGTGGCAATTCTAATCTCAGATAAAATAGACTTTAAAACAAAATCTACCATAAAAGACAAAGAAGAACACTATATAGTGATTAAGGGGGCGATCGATCATGAAGACTTAACCATAATAAATATCTACACACCCAATGACAGGGCTCCAAAATACATAAAATGAACTCTAACAACACTGAAAAGAGAAATTGACAGTTCCACAATAGTAGTAGGAGATTTCAACACACCACACTCAGTAAAGGACAGAACAACTAAGAAGAAACTCAGCAAAGATACAGGAGGCCTAAAGGGCACAATCAGCCAACTGGACCTCATAAACATATATAGAACACTCCACCCAACCTCTGCAAAGTACACATTCTTTTCCAATGCACATGGAACTTTCTCCAGATGAGACCACATCTTAGGCCACAGAACAATCCTCAATAAGATCCAAAACACGGAGATAATTCAAAGTATCTTCTCTGACCACAATGCCATCAAGGTAGAAATTAACAATATAAAGAGCAAGGAAAAAAAATGAATTACATGAAAACTGAATAATACCCTGCTTACACAGCACTGGGTGGTTGAGGAAATCAGAGATGGAATCAAAAAATTCCTAAAATCAAATGAGAATGAAAACACATCATACCAAAACTTTTGGGACACAGCAAAGGCAGTCCTCAGAGGACAATTTATAGCAATAGATGCAGATATCAAAAAAGAAGAGAGGGACAAAATCAAAACACTAACTACAGAAATCAAACAAATAGAAAGAGAACAGCAAAAAAAAAAAAAAAAAAAAAAAAAAGGCCACAACCACCAGAAGAAAGGAAATAGTAAAGATCAGAGCAGAAATAAGTGAAATACAGAACAGAAAAACAATAGAAAGAATCAACAAAACCAAAAGTTGGTTGTTTGAAAGAATCCACAAAATCCACACTAGAAAGAGCAAGGAAAAAAAATCAAACACATGGAAACTGAATAATACTCTGCTTACACATCAATGGGTATTAGAAGAAATCAGAGAGGGAATTAAAAAATTGCTAGAATCAAATGAAAATGAAAACACATCATACCAAAACCTTTGGGACACAGCAAAACCAGTCCTCAGAGGACAATTTATAGCAATAGATGCACATATCAAAAAAGAAGAAAGGGACAAAATCAAAACATTAACTACAAAACTAAAACAAATAGAAGGGGACAGCCAAAAAACCTACAACCACCAGAAGAAAGGAAATAGTAAAGATCAGAGCAGAAATAAATGAAACAGAGAACAGAAAAACAATAGAAAGAATCAACAAAAACAAAAGTTGGTTCTTTGAAACAATCCACAAAATCGACAAACCACTGGCCAGACTGAAAAAAGAAAAACAGGAGAGATACAAATAACCCAAATAAGAAATGAAATAGGGGACATTACAACAGACCCAAAAGAAATAAAAAGGATCAGAACAAAATATTATGAAAAACTATACTCCAACAAATTTGAAAACCTAGAGGAAATGGATAAATTTCTAGAAACACACGGCCCACCCAAAGTACAACAAAGTGACGTTGAAAATCTGAACAGACCCATAACAAGAGAAGAGATTGAAAAGGTAAAAAAGCAAAAAAGCCCAGGCCCAGATGGCTTCACTGGAGAATTCTACAAAACATTTATAGAAGCGCCTGTACCAGTACTACTCAAGCTATTTCAGAGCATAGAAGAGGAAGCAACACTTCCAAATTCATTCTATGAAGCCAGCATAATGCTGATACAAAAACCAGGCAAAGACGTCACAAAAAAAAAAAAAAATTACAGACCAATATCTCTCATGAATATGGATGCAAAAATTCTGAACAAAATTCTAGCCAATAGAATTCAGCATCGTATCAAAAAAAAAATACACCACGACCAAGTAGGATTGATACCAGGTATGCAAGGATGGTTCAACATTAGAAAATCAATCAATGTAATCCACCACATAAGTAAAAGGAAAGAAAAGAATCACATGATCATCTCAATTGATGCAGAAAAGACATTAGAGAAAGTCCAACACCCATTCCTGATAAAAAACTCTCAATAAAATAAGTATAGAAGGGAAATTTCTCAACATAATAAAGGGCATCTATGCAAAACCAATGGCCAACATCATTCTTAATGGAGAGAGGCTGAAAACATTCCCCTTGAAAACAGGAACAAGACAAGGATGCCCTTTATCACCACTCCTATTTAACATTGTGCTGGAAGTTCTAGTTAGAGCAATAAGCCAAGAAAAAGAAATAAAGGGCATCCAAATTGGTAATGAAGAAGTTAAACTCTCCCTGTTTGCAGATGATATGATACTATACATAGAAAACCCTAAAGACTCCATGACAAATCTACTGGAACCAATAGAAAGATTCAGCAGAGTAGCAGGATGCAAGATAAACTTTCAAAAATCAGTTGGATTCCTATACACCAATAAGGAGAATGTTGAAAAGGAAATCAGGAAAACAAGACCATTTATAATAGCCCCTAAGAAGATAAAATAGTTAGGAATAAATCTGACCAGGGATGTAAAAGACCTATACAAAGAAAACTACAAAACACTACTGCTTGAAACCCAAAGGGATCTACATAAATGGAAAACTATACCATGCTCATGGATAGGCAGACTCTACATTGTGAAAATGACAATTCTACCCAAAATATTTACACATACAACGCAATCCCGATCTAAACACCAACAACATTCTTCAAAGAGATGGAAAAACTAATCATTAACTTTATACGGAAAGGGAAGAAGTCCCAAATAATTAAAGCACTACTGAAGAAGAAGAATAAGGTTGGAGGACTCACACTACCTGACCTCAGAACTTACTATACAGCTACAGTAGTCAAAACAGCCTGGTACTGGTACAATGACAGATGCATTGACCAATGGAACAGAATTGAGAACCCACATGTAAATCCATCCACCTACGCTCACCTGATCTTCGACAAGGGCCCAAAGTCCATCAAATGGGGAAAAGACAGTCTTTTTAACAAATGGTGCTGGCAAAACTGGATATCCATTGGCAAAAAAAGGAATCAGTACCCATACCTCATGCCGTATACAAAAACTACTTCAAAATGGATCAAAGACCTGAATATAAAGCCTAAAGCTATAAAGTTCAGAAAAAATAGGACCAACACTTTAGGCCTTAATACACGGCATTAACAGGATAGAAACCACAACCATCAACCCACATACCCCAAAAGATATGCTAGGTAACTGGGATTTTCTAAAAATCAAACACCTATGCTTTTCAAAAGACTTCACCAAAAGAGTAAAAAGAGAACCTACAGACTGGGAAAAAATTTTTGGACAGTACAAGTCAGTCAAAGGTCTAATTTCCATAATCTACAAGAAAATCCAACACCTCTACAACAAAAAGACAAATAATCCTATTAAATAATGGACAAAGGAAATGAACAGACACTTCACCAAAGAAGACATTCAAATGGCCAACAGACACATGAGGAAATGCTCGCGATCACTAGCCATTAGAGAAATGCAAATTAAAACCACAATGAGATACCATCTCACCTTGGCTTTACTGGCACGAATCAAAAACACTGGAAATAAGAAATGTTGGAGGGGCTGTGGGGAGATGGGAACTCTTATGCACTGCTGGTGGGAATGCAAAATAATACAACCATTTTGGAAAATGATATGGTACTTCCTCAGAAAGCTAGAAATAGACATACCATTCCATCTAGCAATTCCACTCCTCGGGATATATACTAGAGAAATAAGAGTCATCACTCGAATAGACATATACACACCTATGTTCATGGCAGCATTGTTCACAATAGCAAAAAGATGGAAACAACCTAGATGCCCATCAACAGATGAACAGATAAACAAACTATGGTACATACACACAATGGAGTACTACACAATGAGAAAGAACAATGATGAATCTGTGAAGCATCTCATAACATGGATGAAACTTGAGGACATTATGCTGAATGAAATAAGTCAATCACAAAAGGACAAATATTGCATGAGACCTCTATTGTAAAAACCCATGAAAAAGTTCACACACAAAATGTAACTATCTTTGTTGGTTACTAGGGATGGGAAGGTTGGGAGGTGGAATATAAAATAGGCAATAGATAAGTGGTATCTTGGGTGAAAGGTGAGACAGTACACAATACAGGGGAAACTAGCACAACTTGTACAAGGAAAGGTCATGGAAGCCCCATAGACACATCCATCCAAACTCCCTGAGGGACTGAATTTCTGGCGGAGGGCTGTGGGAACCATGGTCTCGGGAACATCTAGCTCAATTGGCATGACACAGCTTATAAAGACAATGCTCTACATTCTACCTTGGTGAGTAGTGTCTGGGGTTTAAAAGCCTGTGAGTGGCCGTCTAAGATACTCCACTGGTCTCATCCCTTCGGGAGCAAGGGAGAATGAAGAGAACAGAATACAAGGAAAAGAATAGTCCAAAGGACTAATTGTCCACAGCTACCAAGGCCTCCACTGGACTGAGTCCAGTACAGCTGGATGGTGCCCATCCACCACCACTGACTGCTCTGACTTGGATCACAACAGAGGGTTCTGGACAGAGCTGGACAAGGATGTAGAACATAATTCTAACTCACAAAAACAAAGACCAGATTTAGTGGCCTAAAGGAGACTGGAGAAACCTGGAGAGTATGGCCCCCAGACACCCTTTTAGCTCAGTGGTGAAGTTATCTCCAAGGTTCACCGTTCAGCCTGGGAGTGGACAGCCCCGTAAAACCAAATGAGTCTAACGAGGTACAGGAGTCCAGTGACAAGGGCCAGAAGGCAGAAGGGGACAAGGAAGCTGGTGATAGGGAACCCAAGGTTGAGTAAGGATATTGTTGATGTGTTGTGAGATTGTTAACCATTGTCATAGGGCAACATTTGTAGTAACTGTTAAATGAGAAACTATTTTGTTCTGTAAGCCTTCATCTTAAGGGAGAATAGCAGCACAATTCGAAGAGCATAGTCAATGTCACTGAACTGTGCGTGTAGAAATTTTTGAAATGGTGTATCTTTGGCTATGTGTATTTTCACCAAAAAATAAAGGTTGAGAAGTTAGACGGTTGACATGTTGTGGGGTTGTTAACCAATGTCATAAAACAATATGTGTACTACTGTTTCATGAGAAACTATTTGTTCTGTAAGCCTTCACCTGAAGTACAATTAAAAAAAAAAAAAAGAAAAAGAGGAAGTCCCTCTTTGAGCTGGATTGACACGACCGCTTTAACAATGGTCTCAAGTGCAACAATGATTCTGAGGACGGTGCAGGGCCAGTCAGTGTTGTGTTCTGTTGTGCATAGGGATGGTATGAGTCGGAACCAACTCAACAGCACCTAACAACAGTTTGTTTTTACTCAGAATCCTCCTCGACTAAATTGTAGGCTCAATTAATATGGAGACTTTCTTTTCATACAATGCAATGTTGTAATCCTCAGAGATGATAGATGCTCAATTAATATTTGTTGAAGAATAGAGTTAAATTAGGGGTTACTCTAAAAAAGAATTTACTAGCCAGGTATCATGGATTTAATTGTGTACCCCCAAAATGTCTGTCAACTAGGTTAGGTCATGATTCCCAGTATTGTATGATTGTCTAACATTTTGTCATCTGATGTGATTTCCCTATGTGTTGTAAATGCTATCACTAGGATGTAATAAAATGGATTACTGACAGTGATATTGATGAGGTCTACAAGATTAGATAGTGTTTTAACTCAATCTCTTTGAGATATAAAAAAGAAGCGTGCAGAGAAACATGGGGACCTCATACCGCCAAGAAAGCTGTGCTGGGAACAGAGTGCCTCCTTTGGACCTGAGGTTCCTGTGCTGAGATGCTCCCAGACCAAGGGAAGGCTAATGACAAGGACCCTCCTCCAGAGCCAACAGAAAGAAAGCATTCCCCTGGAGTCAGTGCCCTGAATTTGAACTACTGGTCTACTAGACTGTGAGAGAATAAACTTCTCTTTGTTAAAGCCATCTACTTGTGACATTTCTGTTATAGCAGCAGCACTAGATGACTAAGACATCAGGATATTCATTTGATTTCCATATATAGTTGCCTGTAATACAAAATGCTTTTGATTCATTATTAACTATCTAGATAAGCTTTGCAAAATTGCTTATTTTCTCTCTCTTGGCTTTTCCAATCTCTAAAATGAAGATTTAGGTATGTGATTGTGTTTATTGCATAATAGTATATCTCTGTAAAATAAATTTTAATCTGAGCTGTGCCACTTGCTAAATCCAGTTTTTCCAAGTATAAAATGAATATAATTAAACCCATCCAACTAGATTGTAAAAATACATATTTATGATGCCTAATTGCTATATCATCTCCACACATGTTAATTTTTTCCTTTTAGAGTACTTTTTAGTTCCAATAATTCATTATTTAAATATATATATATATAGTGTTAATGAGAGCATGATAAAGCTGGGAATTACCAAGCAAAGTCATTTTGGAACCTTTATTTTGTCTGTTTTGAGAATGTGCAGTACTTAAGAATGTTGAGGCCAGGTTATAATCTCAGGTCCACTTTAGTGTAATACTCATTACAACTTTTTTTAAAATCAAACTTGTTAGTGATCTGCATCTCTGCAGACTCCTAATTCAGAGTAAGTCTGAGCCCTGGCTTTTAATGCTGACTCTAACTCACATTGACTAGAGGAAGACAGCGTTGCTTTATATTGGCTGGTAACGTGACTACTGAGCTGTCATTGTATTACCATTGAGGTGCAGTGACAGGTGTATTGGAGCTGTAAGCAGTATCATATATATCCAGGACATTATGCACTAACAAAGAAGTTAAGAATCTTTTCTCTGAATGTAATATTCACTTCTGCCTAACATCAGAAAATATACACGTGGATTTCAGCATACTGCCAATGACATGACAGAAGTTGGCTAAGTTTACGTTAAGGCAGCCCTTGGCTCAAATCTAAATTTAGTTATCTCTGACTGCAAGATACTGCTGATGAAACTCTCAACTTTTTTTGCTTAGCAACCTAAATATTATCTCAAAACCACTTCTAAATAGATAATTAAACCAGAGTTCACTAACATGGAATCTTTCCTGTTGTCATCAACGTGTATAAGTTTTAACACTTTTATTCTACAGCTTGTGGTTATTTTTGTTGCAGTTCTAGGGTACTCATTTCTAGTGTATGGAAATACTATTAATTTTTATAAATCAACATTAATTTCTACAACTTTGCATTAAATTTATTTAATAATTTTAGTAGCTTTTTCTAGAGATTCTATCTTGTTTTCTACATAGGAGATAATGATGTCTGCAATAAACATAGTTTTATTTCTTATTTTTCCCCCATTTTGTTACTTTTGTTTATTTTTATGCATTATTGTGCTAACAAGAAATATCATTAAAATATTAAATATAAGTGGTGATAGTAGAATCATTGTTTGATTCTTGAGCCTAGAGGAAAAATATTGTCTTTCGTCAGTAAGTGTGAGGTTAGTTGTCGGTTTTTTTTGTAGATGCTCTTCATTGCATTGAGTAAATGCTCTTCAGTTCTTACGCTGAGAGTCATTTTATTTTAATCAGAAAGGGTTGTTGATTCTGTCATGATTTTTCTGCGTCTATTAACACAATCACATGTTTGTTTGTTTTTTAATTTTTGTTTATTAATATTATGAGCTAAATTGATTTTTTAAAATTAAACCAACCTTGGATTCCTGGGACAAACTCCTCTAGTCATGATTGATTATTAAATTCAATTTGCTAAACTTCCGTTTAGTATTTCAGCATGTGTGTTTTGCAGTTTTCTTTTCATGTGATATTGTTTTCAGCTTGTGGTATCAGGGTAACGCTGACTCATAGAATGAGTTGAAAAATAATCCTTCTCCTTAATGTTCTGTGAAAGTTTTGGTAGAAGTGTTATTATTTCCTCCTTAAATGATTGGTAGACTTCATCAGTGACACTAGACTTGAATTTTGTATTTTCAGTTGGATTTTAATTTCCCTTTTTAAAGCCTTTTCTGCCTTCTTTTGGATTCATTCAATGTTTTGTCATTCAATTGTATCTCCATTGTTGGCTTATTTGCTAGAATTCTTTGTAATCATTTGTTTTGTTATTTTATGTTTTCTTTGGATGAATACTATGTATGTTTAAGTTATCACAGTCTATCTTCTAGTCAGCTATGTGGCCAACTGAATAGTGATCAATTGGAATGCAAAACTTATCGAACAATAACATTAATATCATATTCTAGCAAAATTTTGCTGAAGCTAATTCAAGAAAGACTGCAGCCATGCGTTGACAGATAACTGCCAGATGTTCAATCCAGATTCAGAAGGGGGCATGGAATGAATTATATCATTTGTTGATGTCAGATGGATCTTGGCCAAAAGCAGGGAATACAAACAAGATGTTCACTTATGTTTTATTGACTATGCATGTGAATGTATTTAACTGTGTAGATCATAACAAATTATGTATAACATTATGAAGAATGAGAATTCCAGAACATTTACTTATGCTCATGCAGAACCTGTACATAGACCAAGAAGTAGTCTTTAGAACAGAGTAAGGAAATACTGGGTCATTTAAAAACAAAAAACGTGTGTGGCAGTGTTGTATCCTTTCACCATACATATTCAAACTGTACAATGAACAAATAATCCATGAAGTTGGGCTATATGAAGAAGAACATGAAATCAGGGTTAGAGGAAGACTCATTAATATACTGAATATGCATGATACAACCTTGCTTGCTAAAAATGAAGACTGTTTAAAGCACTTACTGATGAAAGCCAAAGACTACAGCTTTCAGTATGGATTGTCTTAACATGAAGAAAATGAAAACTCTCACAACTGGACTGACTAAGAACATCACAATAACTGTAGAAAAAAATTAAAGTTGTCAATGACTTCATTCGATTTGGATCAATAACCAATGTCCACAGAAGCAGCAGTCAAGAAATCAAAGGACACATTGAGTTAGGCAAATCTGCTGCAAAAGACCTCTACAAGTTTTTGAAAAGTAAAGATGTCACTTTGATGACTTAGGTGCTCATGACCCAAGCCATGGTCTTTTCAATTGCTTCATATGTATGTGAAAGCTGGATAATGGAAACGGAAGAAGAATTGTGGTGTTAGCAAAGAAAATTACATGTACCATGGACTGCCAGAAAAAATGAATAAATCAGTCTTAGAAGAAATACAATCAGAATTCTCCTTGTAAGTGAGGATGATGAGACTTCAACTTCCTTATTTGGACGCATCATCAGGAAAGACCAATAGCATGAAAAGTACACTATATTTGGGAAAATAGAGGACCAGCAAAAACCAAAGAAACACTCAGTGAGATAGACTAACATAATAGCTACGACAATGTACTTACACATGATGATCATGAAGATTACCTAGGACTGGGCAACATTTCAGTCCTTTGTACATTAGGTTACTATGAGTTGGAGCCAACTCAATGGCAAATAACAACAGCAAATCTGAAACTTACTATAATATACTTCCATATCTCCCCTCTACCCTCTACTTCCCTGTCTTTATGTTATTGTCATACATTTTATAATTATATGTGTTAAAAACATAAAAAAAAACTATTGTTGTTGTTATGGTTAGGTACTGTCCAGTTGACCTCTTGAATGTCCTCTTTGAGGAAATGTCAACTGAAGAAAAAGAGCAAAGTAGGAGGCCTCACACTTTCCGATCTCAAAACATACTATACAGCCACCGTATAGCCTAATATTGGTTCAATGTCAGACACATAGACCAGTGGAATAGAACTGAGAACCTGGAAATAAAACAATCCATTTACGGGCAACAGATTTTCCACAAGGGGTCAAAATTCGTTCAATGGAGAAGAAACGGTCTCTTTAATAAATAGTGCTGGCAAAACTGGATATCCACTTGAAGAAAATGAAACAGGGACCATATCTCACACCATACATAAAAACCAGCTCAAAATGGATCAAAGACTTAAATGTTAAACCTAAAACTATAAAATTCCTGGAAGAAAACATAGGGAGAAAATGATGGGAACTCATTTTTTATAAAATAGACTAACAAACATAACTACAAATGCATTAATAGCAGAAGACAAATTAGATAATTGGGGCCTCATAAAACATACTACTTTTTGAAAGAAATTTGATTTTATGTAATTTTGTGTCGTTTTCTTCATTTTTCTTATGCTTGGGGTTCACTGAGTATCTTGGATATGTGAGTTTACAGTTTTAAAAAAGTTTGGAAAATTTTGGCCATTATTAGTTAAAATTGTTCTTCTTCCCCCACTCAAGAATTCTAATTGCACATATATTAAGCTACTTAATGTTTTCTTAAAGGTGACTGATGCTTTTTTTTTTTCATTTTTATTTTTCTGTTTGCATTTTCTTTTGTTAATGTCTATTTAGGTCTTCAAGTTCACAAACCATTTCTTCTGCAACATCTAAAGTTCTGCCAAACATTCCCAGTCTATTTTTATCTCTAATGCTGTAGTTTTCATCACCCGAGGTTTAATTTTGGGACTTTTAAAATATTTTCTTTTTTTTTTTTTATTGTACTTCAGATGAAGGCTTACGGAACAAATAGTTTCTCATGAAACAGTAGTACACTTATTGTTTTATGACATTGGTTAACAACCCCACAACATGTCAACCGTCTAACTTCTCAACCTGTTTTTTTGGTAAAAATACACATAGCCAAAGATACACCATTTCAAAAATTTCTACACACACAGTTCAGTGACATTGACTACACTCTTCAAATTGTGCTATTATTCTCACTTAAGATAAAGGCCTACAGAACAAAATAGTTTCTCATATGACAGTTACTACAAATGTTGCCCTATGACAATGGTTAACAATCTCACAACACATCAACAATATCCTTACTCAACCTTGGGTTCCCTATCATCAGCTTCCTTGTCCCCTTCTGCCTTCTGGCCCTTGTCACTGGACTCCTGTACTTCGTTAGTCTCATTTGGTTTTACCGGGCTATCCACTCCCAGGCTTAACGGTGAACCTTGGAGATAACTTCACCACTGAGCTAAAAGGGTGTCTGGGGGCCATACTCTTGGGGTTTCTCCAGTATCCTTTAGGCCAGTAAATCTGGTCTTTTTTTTTTTTGTGAGTTAGAATTATGTTCTACATCCTTGTCCAGCTCTGTCCAGAACCCTCTGTTGTGATCCAGGTCAGAGCAGTCAGTGGTGGTAGCCGGGGACCATCTAGCTGTGCTGGACTCAGTCCAGTGGAGGCCTTGGTAGCTGTGGACAAATAGTCCTTTGGACTAATCTTTTCCTTGTATCCTGTTCTCTTCATTCTCCCTTGCTCCCGAAGGGATGAGACCAGTGGAGTATCTTAGACGGCCGTTCACAGGCTTTTAAGACCCCAGACACTACTCACCAAGGTAGAATGTAGAGCATTGTCTTTATAAGCTGTGTCATGCCAATTGAGCTAGATGTTCCCCGAGGCCATGGTCCCCACAGCCCTCCACCCAGCAATTCAGTGGGACTTTTAAAATATTTTCAATGTCTTGTTTTAACTTTTAAAATACAATAAAGTTATGATAACTGGCTTAATGCACTTTTCTTTAAATTCTAACTACTATGTCTCTTCTGGATTACCTTCAATTGTTTGACTGTTCTCTTTATTATAGCCCATGTTTTCCTGTTTTTGTTTTTGTTTTTTTTCCATGTCTACTAATCTTTGATTGGAGGCAGAAAATGTAAATTTTGCCTTGTTTTTGTTGGATATTTTTGTATTCCTCTAAATATCCTTGATCTTGTTCTGGTATTAGGTTAAGTTACTTAGATAAGACTTGTTCCTTTCAGATCTTGATTTTATGAATTGCTATGCAACTCCAGAGCAGTGGCTAGTCAAGAGTTAATTATGTTTTATTAATGAAATATCACCTTACTAAGTTTTCAACTCATTGTCCCATGAAGTATGAGTTTTCAGTCTAACTGGTGGGAACACACACTCTTCCTGGGTGTGTGTGAGTGTTGGGCATTATTCTGTTATGGATTGAATTGTGTCCCCCAAAAATGTGTGTCAACTTGGCTAGGCCATGATTACCAGTATTGTGTGATTGTCCACCATTTTGTCAACTGATGTGATTTTCCTATGTGTTGTAAATACTGTATGATATTAATGAGGCAGAATATAGGCAGTTAGGTTAATGCGGCAGGACTCAACCTACAAGATTAGGTTGTATGTTGTCAATCTCTTTTGAGACATAAAAGAGAGAAGAGAGCAGAGAGACAGGGGACCTCATACCACCAAGAAAGCAATGCCAGAAGCAGATCATGTCCTTTGAACCTGGAGTCCCTGTGCTGAGAAGCTCCTTGACCAGGAGTAGATTGTTGACAAGGGCCTTCCCCCAGAACTGACAGAGAGGGAAAGCCTTCTCCTAGAGCTGGTACCCTGAATTTGGATTTCCAGCCTCCTAGACTGAGAGAGAATAAATTTCTCTTTGTTAAAGCCATCGACTTGTGGTATTTCTGTTATAGCAGCCCTAGATAACCAAGACATTCTCTCTAAACCTTTTGAATAATTCTTTTCCCAGTCTCAAGTAATTTTCTCACATAAATACACTTGTCAATATTGTGCTATTTGGCATGTCCCTCTGTAGATCTCTGGGGTTTTCTCTCTGTGCAGCTTTCTTCTCTGTGGTACTCTGTCCTGTGAACTCAAGCTGCCTAAGTCTCCTTGAACTCTCGGCACTATCTCCTCGTTTCAGGGAATCTGATTGACTCTTCCTTGCATTTTGTGAAAATATTTTTTCTAAAATATAAAAAAATATACTCTTATTTCCCTAATTGAGATCCACTTAAACAGTCTGCCATGACCTCTAGAAGCCCTCACGATCATATTCTTGCTTACTTCTCCTGTCTTGTATTGTTCCATCTGACGATAAAGTAAAGCAACCCAAACACTGTCTGTAACAGAATCTCCTTCGTGGACGTTTAAATAACAATAAAAAAAAGATGTAATTTTAGACTTACAGAAAAGTTGGAAAAGTCAATAGAGATTTTCCATGGTCCCTTCATCCAACTATCTCTAATGTTAACATCTTATATAACCGTAGTTCAATTATTAAAATCTCAAAATTAACATTGGCATAATACTATTAACTAAACGAGATCTTATTAAGATTTGACTAGGTTTTCCAAAAATGTCTTTTTTTCTGTTACATGATCCCACATTACATTTAGTTATTATTTACCCTTACTTTTAGCCTTTCTGTGACAGTTGTCAGGTCTTTTCTTTCATGACCTTGATATTTTTGAAAAGTACTGATCAGTCTTTTAGAAAAATTCTCTCAGTTTTGGTTTGCTTGCTGTTTTCTCCTCATTAAAATTAGATTATAAATGTTCAGCAAGAATATTACATATATAACATAGAATATTAGCATATGTAGCATAAATTCTAGTAATTGTGAAGTATTTAAAATTTATAACATGTCCTGATTAAGTACTTTGTAAGTACTTGTTTAATTAAAAAATATATATTTATAGTGCCTGATTTCTTCTCTTTCTTTCACACTAGATTATGGAACTTTTTTGGTTGTTCTTGCAATCATCCTCATAGATTATAAACTGCATACAACATGGAACATTGCTCAGTATGTGTTTAAGGAGAAAGAACTATATACAAATTAAGATCTTCCTATACCTTCTCTAAAAGTTAAAACAAACAAAAAGATTAAATTTTAGATATAACAATTACTTGAGAGCTAAAATTAAAATGATTACAGAATAGCTACATTAATGTATATGTCCTAGGAAAATAGTGTAGCTTTTTTTAAAGATTGGGTGCAATCTAAAATAAATCTCAATTAAAAAAACTATTTTTTTCAGAGTGACCTGTGCTTTTCTCCTAAATTTCAAAAAAAAATTTAGCCTTTTGATAAAACTTTGAAGGTAAATTATTATATACAGCAGGCTTCCTTTCCTCCAGCATCAATAAAACAATAAAGATCTTTGATTTGGGATCCACAGGGATAGCCATGGACCTGAACTTCATGCTCTTTTCAAAACTGGCTACTGGAGAAACCCTGGAGTGAGCTGTGGAATAAAAGGAGTGAGTATTTCTCTTAATCAGACTTTCTTGATATCATAGCCCTGATTGTTACTGTTTAGATACATGAATCCCCTACACAAATCAAGCTACTGCCCTTCCTGGATTGTCTGAGTCCCTTTACTTCCCTTCATACCCAATTAAAAACAAAAAATAAAAAAAAGAGCAAAGACAAGGTAAACCTCTCTACATATTTAATAATATTAAGGAAAAAGGAAGTGAAATGACATTTAAGTCTTTTTAATGTATACTGTGTTTCAGTTTTTGTTTTTTATCATTTTGTAATAGTAAAAGAACTTATGGTGTAGTCTCCAATGATGAGTTTCTTTTCTTCCTCTCTTTTATTTATTTATTTTTTTCTTTCAAATCAGGGGCATCAGACCACCAATAATGGTGATGAATAATTAAGGCCTTGCACTATGAGAGAAAACACTTACAATAGTTGCAGCTGCTAAGGGGATCTGACCTCAGTTAGTATGTCCTCCTGGCTTAGAGATGGGCATCCTAGGTCTACCAATGGTTGCAGAGCCCCATCAAGTGATTAGCTGTGGCTCCGTGCTTCTCGAGACAAAGCTGGGCAGTGTTTATGATCAAAGCTCATGGGAGCAAAAATGAGAACTGTTTACTGCATGAACAATATGATAAACACCTATTTTAAAATGCTTCAGTAATTTTAGTAAGCTCAGTTGGGTTAATATTAGCTAAAGTTAGTTGGGGGATTGATCATAATTAAATTTTTCAGTTTATTTATAATCTTTATGAAGAATTTAATTATACTACCATCCCAGTCCTTTTGTGGCAAGGATAATATTTACTTCACATTCTTGTGTGTGCAAGAAATGTTACCTATTGTTTCAGAAAATAAAACTACAACTGACTCAAAATAACAAATTAAGTAGAGACATAAAATTCCCTCTTAGTCACCAACCAGGCTCTATTTCTACCCCCAGAACATGCAAAGATTCTGTCTTGAGTATACCAAAATATCTGAGGTCTCCAAGGTCCACATGGGATACCACAAAAGACCGCAAGTTTGTGCACTTCAATTCAGGTGGTTGTGAGGCTTCTCTTGCCACCCCACTTGTAGGTTTAACAGAAGATGGGCGCGCTGAGCATTCCACCTCTTCTCGTGCTATGACACCAACCAGGCCTTCTGAGTCATGCTTCCTACGTACTTCAGGTCTTCCTTCTATGGATTTGGTAGAACTACTGCTCCTCACATCAATACTAGGTTTTGCTCTTTGTACAAAGTTTTATTGTGCCTTTCATTTGTTCTGTTTTGTTTTGTTTGTGGTTATTTACCTTGCTTTGTTTTCTCAAATTTTAAATTACTCTCATAAAAAAATTTAAGTTTAGAGTGGTTTGGGAAAGCAACTATGTTTACATAATTTTCTTCATATATAAAGTATATGGAAATACTAAGTAGTTTGTAAATTGTATGTGTGTGGGAGTCTGGGGAGAACTGAATGATACATACTCGATTTTGAAATAAAAATAACCTGTAGGCATCAATTCAAACACGTATTGTTCCTCACCAAGTGGAGACAAAGAGGGATCTTGGGAGACAGCAGAGCCAATGATGCAAATATTCCTTAATACTTCTGTCCCTCCTGTTTTCTAATTTTATTATAAAACCAGACTGTGAGAACAGTAAGAAACATCAGTAAATTCTCCCAGGACAAGAAATATAAAATGTTATAAATGAACTATTTCATAGAATACATTCCTTTATTATAAACCCTTATGAGTACCTAGAATTAACTTTGAACTAGTTATTGGCATTATAGCAATAAAAAATCATGAACTCATTCTCAAACTGCTCATAGTTTAATAGTGAAGAAATCATTGAAAATTTGTATAAATATAATTATTATTTCAAACAGCCCTTGCGGTACAATGGTTGAGCATTGGGCTGTTAACCAAAAGGTCAGTGGTTCAAATCCACCAGCATTTCAGAGAAAGAAAAGACCTGGAAGACTGCTGTCTAAAAATTACACCCTAAAAAACACTATGGAGCAGCTCTAATCTGTCCAATAGGGTCGCTATGAGTCAGAATTGACTGAATAACACATGATAACAACAACATTACTTTATGTTCTCTATCAGTGAATAAACCAATTTAAATGATTGGCTGTATATTATATATTTTAAATGTGTTGTTAAGGAAATAGGATAGTTAAGAATAAAATTTTCATTCAGCAGTCTACCTCTAATGCTGAAAGAATCCAGTAATTAAAAGAATGTGTTCACATATGCAACATTTGAATTATAATTTTTCAAAGCTTTAGAATAAAATAATGTGCAGTAAAGTCCAAGATTAAACAGAATATCAATTACTCATTTCTTCAATTTATTTAGACATTCAGGTTATTTTTTTATGAACATCAATTGTCTTTGTACAACATTTCAGTTATATACAGTTAAGAGACTAGATAAATGTACCCTAATCTTAGAAAATCTAGACCTTTCTAATTTTAAAATAAGTGAGTATATAATCTTAGTTATTTTTACTATAACTGTATAAGGAACCACAAATAAAACTCTTATTACAGGTTTCTGGCTGGTTAGATGGAATTTTTCTTTGCCTGAATTTTCAGGTTCATATACATATTAAGATGTAGTATCACAATACCCTTTCCATTTCTGGAAAATGGACTTTTAAGCTAGTCAGAAAAAATAGTTTGTGTGTTAACTCTCACTACATGTATTAATCAGAGACCAACTCTTGGCAATGCTGCTAGTAAGTAATCATCTCTGAAATTCTTTATCTTTCTAGAATTGCTGCCACATTTATCATAGAATTTAACTGATTCCTCTTTCCCCGCTCAGTTTGTCCATGTGATCTTCCTGATTCACTGTAATCACATACTTAACTTTCACCAAAATATTTAGATGCTTGAATGGTTTGTTACTCTTTTTGAAAAGTATAAGGCTTATATTAATATTTCTATAAAGCTATGCAGATTGAAAATCATAGAGATGTAGACTAATATTTTTTCATAGGACATAGTACTGTAAAACATTTGCATGTACTTAAACTTTAGATGCTGATGATGTCTATTATATGCATAAATATACATAAAATAAAATTATTTTATAATTTATTTTCTGAAGTATTTCATAAGAATGGTAGGTTTTTTGTTTGTTTTAAAATGGCTAGCTCATACTTAAAACCAATAGTAACATAGCTGGCATTGAATTCCTGAAGTATTTACTCCCTTGTGAAAGCAGCATTTTTATAACAGCTCTACTTGTGAGCACTCAACCACACTGTAGGTTATACTCATTGAGCTAATGAGAAAAAAGGGAAAGAAATGCTTTTTTTTTTTAAATTTCAGATAAGATACAATAGGAAATATGACAGTTCATGTGGTTAAGAAATAGTCTTAGAATTTCAGATTTCTAGAAATTGTCACAGACCTCACTAATTATTTCTTTCTCCCCCAAACTGTCAAAAGAAGTTTTTAAAAAATTCATTTAATCTATATTAACAGTCTTCATGTTTCATTTTATTCAATGGTTAAGAGAATTAGTGACAGATTATATTGTTACATTTTAAGTATTTTCTCTCTTAATCTTTCTTCTTTCTGTCTGCTTCTCTTCTATTCCTTGTCTTTGTTAATATCATTTCCATTCTTTCTATCACTTGGATCAAAACCTTGGAGTCATGTTTGACCTCTTATCCTCTAATCTTTATATAATGGAATGCCAAATTCCGACAATTCTACTTGCTCATTCTTTTTGAATCCCAACCACTTATTTCTATTTCCATCACTACTCCCCTATTCCATTCCTTCAGTGACTCTTACCATGATTGTTCAGTTTGTCTCCTAAATACTTTTCATAATTCAAAATTATGCTTTTTATACTGTAGACAGATTTCTTCATAAATCACATGTATGATCAAGTAATTTTCCTCTTTAAAGTGTAAAATTGCTTTCTGTATAACTATGAAATAAAGTGTCATTTTCAGTGTCTTATTTAAGATATTCAAGAGTCTAATTACAGCTCATCAATCTTTTTTTTTTTCTAGTTAAATAACTGGAGAAAAATGCTCACTAAGTAAATTTCAAAAATATAAAAAGGGTATAAAAGAAAATGACATTGATTCTATCATGAAGAAATGTCATAACTTAAATTTACTTCTAGTACTTTTTATGAGTGGAATGTAAGAGATCACTATGAATGTGTACTGCTATTCTGCTCTTCCACATTTACTGTTTTTCTAAGAAGATATAGTTTTAATTGAAGAATAGTATACTCATCATATTGATCACAAAGAATCATAATATATGCATAGATAAACTTTTCATTTTATATTAATCTAATTTAGAAAATTTTTTTAAAAATTACTTTTATGTTTATATTTACTACAGTATGAAAAAAATGTTTTGGTAAATCTATGGTGAATTGTTAATACTCGTACATCTGATTTCTTGTTTTTGAGTTACTAAATTTGATTTATCTCCTAAAAAAATCTAGTTGTCACAATGATGATCAACAGAAAGTTCAGTTCTTCATAGAGGAGCAAATGTTTTCTTTTCTGTACTCTTGTATATTAGATTTCTTTCAATTTGCAGGTACAGTTGAAGAAAATATTGGCTGTGCACAATAAAGCCTTAGAGTTAAACACTGAACTTGCAAAATTTTATAGGTAATACTCACTGTGTTCTGTTATTTAAAGATGGAAATGTAAAGTAGTGTGTGATTTTTGCTCTGCAGATAAAAATTATACATTTGTTTGCTGGTTTGTTTTGTTTTTTAAATTCTTTATATAAATTTTATCTTCATAATTCAAAATTTGGGAAAAAAGGATTTTTTGTCATGGACCACTTGTAATCAAATTTATATGAGTAGGTAAAGTTTTCAACTTCCTTTCTTCTTCTGTCTTTTTATTTACTTTTCTATTTTCTTCTGCTTGCTGATAGATGATCTTACTTTTATTTTCCTGATAAAAATAACTGATACGTATTTGGTGTTTAATACATGAAAGATATGCTAAGCCTGAGATACATTTGTATATAACATAGACAATGATATACCTATCACATTTTTTATCACATTACTATAATGAATAATTAAATGCATTAACACAGTATTTTATACATGGAGCTCTCCATAAATTTTGGTGTTACTTTTACCCCCTTTTCATTTGAGTAGAACACATTTGAGTATCTTTTTATTCAAAATACCAGAGATTTTCAAAACATATTCATATATGTAGATATTTTCTAATTGATAGCTGAAAAAAATATCTTGAGATACCTTGCAACTTTCTAGTTTAAGGAACTGATCAACACTTCCCTTAAGTAACTGATACTTTAAAGTAATACCTGTGACAAATTCCCTTATTAAAGAGCATGATGAGTGGATGTAGGATGAGCACAATTTGGAAACTGGCCTCTAAATTTTAAACCTAACATAATGACTGTTAATCACACACTGATATTTAGTCACTCAATATCACTGAATTTCAGTTTTCTCCTCTTTAAAAATGAATGTTGAAGATGTTGCGAGTGTTTTCTTGCTCTAAATGCATGAAGTACATTAAAAGACCTCAAATACTAACATTCAACCAGTAAGTTTATTTGAATTAGTTTTATTTTTTGAAATGATTTTAACTTATTAACTTTTTATTTTTCCTCTATTCTCCATTAAGACATGGTATGATTTTCTCTAAGAAAAGTAGCTCATTCAGATGCTTTAGAAATTTCTTGCATTCATTCACATATTTGATTTCAGTTGTTTAGCCATCTGTAAGCATTTCACTTTAAAGCTAGAGTTTTAGAGTTGACTTCATCCACCAAGTAATGAGTTACTCTTCTTTACTTTTCATTCTTATGATATTGTGAAATATACACAGGATGGCAAATAACTTTGGCCAAAATATTTATAGAATATTGAATAAGAAAAAGAGAGTTGGAATAAATAGTCCTTAATGCTCTTGAAATGGAGAAAGCATAAGTTTTCATAATTTGAATTTGTCTGCTTAGTTCTTTACTCTTATTAACATTTACTACAAACGTGGGTTATTCACTGTTCCATATTTTGACACTTGACTTTGTTTCATCCATTGAAAAAATATTAAACAAATGCTAAGTATTTCTATGTCATTCTCTTATTTTTGTCACACAAAAAATAAATACCCTCTGCCTTAGTTAAGTTTGGATATGTCTTATTCTTAATACTTCTGCCCCTGATCTTGTTAAGACAACATTGTCACATACAATCACCCATGCAAGATTTTATGAATATTTTAACAGGAATAATTTTACAGAATATTTAAATTGTAACTTACTTCCATTTTCTGGCATGCCAGAATCTTTTGGAATGTTGAATAAGAATCCATCCCACAACTTTACATCATGAAATTTCATCAACTGAAAATAATGGATAATAAACATATAACTTAAGATGTAATCAATAAATAACCATTAAATGTCTTGATAGAATTACAGTGTAAAACTTAGTCATGTAAAATTTTGAAAAACCTGGCCAACAATTCTCCTTGAGGGATACTGAACTTGGTCAAACCTGCTTATTTTGGTGTTCTAATTAAAATTGGTGTAAAAATAACTCTGCGAGTGCTAGCCATTTTCCTGTGTGCTTGCATTATGATCTGCACTATTTTATATTCATAATGAATCTGAATCTCTACAGTAAAGTAGAGAGTGTTAAACTGGATTCCAGGAGAGGAAATACTGTTAGATATCTGGAAGTCTAATGACTAGCGAACTTGACATTCTTCTCTGAACTGCTTTTAGATCTGAGTTGATGGCTCTGCTGCTGGGGCGAACCCCTCAGGGCATAGACGGCACTTCCCGAATTTTCCACATATCAGGAGCAAGGTGTAGATCTGTCATTTACAGAAGAGGGAAATTTCCCTGTCCACCAAGTCAAGATGCAGTGGCCTTTTTTTTTTTGTCAGGAGATTATATTCTATTTACCCTGTATTATTATACTGCTCCTTCCATGAGAATTGATCTCTAATGAGTTTATATTGTTTATGAAGATTAGCCCAAAGAGTTTTGTAATTTTTTTGATGTATGTCACTTCATAATGGGATTCCCAGGGATTATTTATAAAAATAGTTCAAGTACTTGATTGTTGTTAGGTGGCATCGATTTGGTTCTGAATCACAGCGACCCTATATACAAAAGAATAAAAAGCCGCCCAGTTCTGCTCCATCCTCCCAACCATTGTTGCACTGAACCAGGGGCCAATTATCCAACAGGCAAGGTAAGCACAGTGCTTACCTTGCTTACCAGATCATCCATAGTGAACAATTTCACATTTTTTCAGCACATCAAAGATTCTACTTCTAGGTATGGCTGGCATCTGTCTCGCTCCCAAATCCAAAGCACCTTCTTACAGAATCAAAGCCTCTTTTTAAGTACAATCCCTGAAAGGGGTGAGTGACCCAGTAAACAAGGTAAGAACAGCCTTAGTTGTGCTGCCTTACTAATGTGTAGTGAACGATTTCCCATGGGTTTCAATGGCGAAATCCGTGGGAAATGGTTCACTATAGATTAGTCACTAAGCAGAAGTGAGCCATTACTTACATCGCTTATTGGGTAACCCTCCCCTGGCTTGAGCCCATTGTTGCTGCCACCGTGTCAATCCATCTCATTGAGGGATTTCCTCTTTTTCTCTCTCTATGTTATCAAGTATGATGTCCTTCTCCAGCAACTCTTCCCTCTTGATAACATGTTCAAAGTACAGGAGACGAAGTCTTGCCATCCTCACTTCTAAGGAGCATTCTGTTTGTACTTCTTCCAAGGAGGATTTGTACATTTTTCTGGCAATCGATGGTATATTCAACATCCTTACCAGCAGCATAATTCAAATGTATCAATTCTTCTTCAGTCTTCCTTAATCATTGCCCAGCTTTCGCGTGCATAAGAGGTGATTGAAAATACCACCGCTTGGGTCAAGTGTACCTTACTCCTTAAAGTGACATCTTCTCTTTTAACACTTTAAAGAGTTCTTTTGCGGCAGAGTTTCCCAATACTAAACGTCCTTTGATTTCTTAACTGCTGCTTCCATGGGCGTTGTTTGTGGATCCAAGTAAAATGAAATCCTTGACTATATCAGTATTTTCTTCACTAATCATGATGTTGCTTATTTGTCTGGTTGTGAGGATTTTTGTTTTTATGTTGAGCTATAATGCACACTGAAGGCTGTAGAGAATTTGATATTCATCAGTAAGTGCTTCAACTTCTCTTCACTTTCAGCAAGCAAAGTTGTTTCATCTACATATCACAGATTGTTAATGAGTCTTCTTCCAATTCTGAGGTCTCATTTGTCTTCATATAACCCAGTTTCTCGACTTGCTCAGCACACAGATTAAATACATATGGTGAAAGGATACAACCCTGGCACACACCTTTCCTGATTTTAAACCACACACTATCCCCTTGTTCTGTTTGAATGAGTGACTCTTGCTCTAAGTACAGGTTCCTCATGAACATAATTACGTGCTCTGGAATTCTCATTCTTCACAATGTTATCCATAATTTGTTATGATCTACATAGTTGAATACCTTTGCATAGTCAATAAAACACAAGTAAACATCTTATTGGTAATAATCTGCTTTCAGCAAAGATCCATGTGAAATCAGCAATGATAACCCTCGTTCTATGTCCTCTTCTGAATTTTGCTTGAATTTTTTGCAGTTCCTGTTGATGTGGTGCTGCAATCATTTTTGAATTATCTTCAGTAAAATTTTACTTAATTGTGATATTAATAATATTTTTTGATAATTTGAGAATTCTGTTGGATCACCTTTGTTTGGAATGGGCACAAATATGTATCTCTTCCAGTTGGTTGGATAGGTAGCTGTCTTCCAAATTTCTTAGCATAGACGAGTGAGCATCTCCAGTGCTGCAGCTGTTAGTCGAAACATCTCATTTGGTATTCCATCAATTCCTGGAGTCTTGTTTTTCAACAATGCCTTCAGTGCAGCTTGGACCTCTTCCTTCAGTGCCATTGGTTCCTGATCATATGCTACCTTATAAAATGGTTGAACATCAACCAATTCTTTTTGATGCAGTGGCTCTGTGAAGTCCTTCCATCTGCTTTTGATGCTTCCTGTGTCTTTCAATATTTTGCCCATAGAATCCTTCAATTTGCAACTCAAGGCTTCAATTTTTTCTTCTGTTCTTCCAGGTTGGAAAATGCCGAGTGTGCTCTTCCTTTTTGGTTTCCTAACTCCAGGTCTTTGCACATTTCGTTGTAATACTTTTCTTTGTCTTCTTGAGCCCCCCTTTGAAATCTTCTGTTCAGCTCATTTACTTCATCTTTTCTTCCATTTGCTTTAGCTACTCTACTTTCAAGAACACGTTTCAGAGTCTTTTCTGATATCCATTTTGGTCTTTTCTTCCTTTCCTGTCTTTTTAATGACCTCTTACTTTCTTCATGTATAGTGTCCTTGATGTAATTTCACAATTTGTGTGGTCTTTGGTCCCGTAAAGAAACCCGTTGCTGTCGAGTGGATTCGGACTTACAGCAGTCCTATTGGACAGAGTAGCACTGCCCCATAGTTTCCAAGGAGCAGGCTGGTGCATTCGAACTGCCGAACTTTTGGTTAGCAGCCTGAGCTCTTAACCACTGTGCCACCAGAGCTCCGGTGTTCAGTAATTAGTGTTTAATAAATCAAATCTATTCTTGAGATGGTCTCTAAATTCAGGTGAGACATACTCAAGATCGAACTTTGGCTCTCGTGGACTTGTTTTAATTTTTGTCAGCTTCAACTTGAACTTGCATAGGAGCAGTTGATTGTCTGTTCCATTGTTGGGCCGTGGCCTTGTTCTGACTGATGATATTGAGCTTCTCTATTGTCTCTTTCCACAGATGTATTTGATTTGATTGCTGTGTGTTCCATCTGGTGAGGTCCACATGTATAGTCACTGCTTATGTTGTTGAAAAATGTTGTTTGTCTTGTAAATTTCTATTTTGTTAATTCTGCTTCATTTCTATCACTGGATAATATCCATATGCCTATAAAGAAGACCAATTAATACAACTATTATTGAAATTTAAACACCAACCACTAATGCCAAACATGAAGAAATTGAAGATTTTTACCAGATGAAATTGATCAAACACATAGTCAAGATACATTGATAATTACTAGTGATTGTAAGTCAAAAAGAAATAAGAAGTATTAGTAGTTGGAATATATGGCCTCGGTGATAGAAATTGTGCCAGAGAACTTGATTACAAGGGACAATTTGTTAGATGGGAAAAGTTCATAGCATAGTTCACCATTTCTTCACTGTATAGCTGAAAATTGACAATGATAATTAAATTAACAACAAAAACAATCCAGCCATTGTAGCCTTTGCTTTTCTTTGTAAGTAGGCTAAATCACTAATCCATTCTTCCAATCTCATTATAGAAAAAAAAAAAAAATTGTCACGCAGTTGATTCTGACTCATAGCAACCCTATACAGCAGAGTGAAACTTCCCCATAGGGTTTTCAAGGCTATAAATCTTTAAGGAAGCAGACTGGTACATCTTTTTGCTGCAAAGCTGTGGGTAGGTTAAAATCACTGAACTTTCCTTTAGCACCTGAGTGCTTAACCATTGAAGCACCAGGGCTAGTTCTTGTTATAGGTCTATCTAATTTTCTACTTTCTCTTGAATTAATTTTAATAATTTGTATCTTTCCAGAAATTTTTCCATTTCATCTGTTTTCTGATTTATTTGGAACACAATTTTTTATTGTTTTCCACAATAATTTTTTTTATTTCTCTACGTTCAGTAGTGTTATCTTCTCTTTTATTCCTTATTTCAGTAAATTGAGTTTTCTTTCTTTTTTTCTTAAATTAGCTGTAGTTTGTCAATTTCATTGATATTTTAAGACCCAATTTTTGGTTATCATGATTTTCTCTATTCTATTCTATTCATTATTTATTTTATTTTCACTTTAGTCTTACAATTTCTCTCCTTTTGGTTACTTTGTGTGTATTTTGCTCTCCGCTTCTCTTTTTCTAAGGTGGAAGTTTGGCCCCTGACTGGAGATGTTTATCATTGTTTTTAATATAGATGTTTGCAGTTATGTATGTCCCTTCCAGCAGTCTTTTAGCTGCTTCCCATAAGTTTTCTTATATTATGATTTCATTTCAATTCATCTAAAGTATTTTCTAATTTTTTTGTGATTTTTTCTTTGATCCATTGGTTATTTAAGAATGCATTCTTTAATTTCCACATATTTATGAATTTCCAAATGTCCTTCAATTATTGATTTCTGATTTAATTCCATATGTTTGGATAGTGAAATTTACATAAATACAAACACTTTAAATTTACTGAAACTTCTTTTATGGCTTAGCATATTATCCATCCTGAAAACTACTCTATGTGCTCTTGAGGAAGGATATGTATAATCCTTTGGATGGGTGGAGTATTCTATACAGGTTTGTTAGGTCTAGTTTTTTTAATAGTGTTTTTCAAGTCTTTAATTCCCTTCTTGATTTTCACAGTTTTTCTTTTGACTATGGAAAATAGGGTACAGAAATCTCCAGCTATTATTGTTAAATAATACATTTCATTAATTCTATCATTTTTTTCTTCATGTATTTTTTGGCTCTATTGTTTGGTGCATATATTTTTATGATTAATAAATTAGCAATTTTATCGTTATTAATTTTTCTTCTTTATCTCTAGTAACAAACTTTTGTTTTAAAGTTAATTTTGTTTGATACTAGTATACTACTCCATTATTTTAAGGTTATTATTTGCATGGTATATCTTTTTTCATGCTTTTATGTTTAACCTATTTAGATCTTTGTGTCTAAATTGAGTCTCCTGTTAACAGCTTATAGTTAAATCTTTTAATCTAAACTGAAAGTATCTGTCTTTTGATTGAATCATTTTATCCATTCACATTTAATCTTATTATTGTTATTGTTGGATTTTCATCTCCTATTTGGTATTTTGTTTTTTATATGTCTTGCAGCTTTTTGTTCCTCTATTCTATTTTATTCTTCTATATTAAGTGGATATTTGGTAGTATAACATTATAATCCTTTCAATAATTTTTAAATATTTTTCTTAATGGTTTTTCTATGGCTTACAATATACCTATTAACTTATTAGCAACTACTTTATATTTACATGGAGTTACTTCCAGTAAATTATAGCAAGTCTACACTTATATAGCTCCAATCCTCTTCCCAAATTTTGTGCTATTGTTGTTAAGATATTACTTCTATATGGGTTACAAACCCAACAATACATTTTTTAGAAGTTTTCCTTTATATAGTCATATATTTTAAAGGATATGAGAGAAGAAATGAGAGCAAGTATATATTTATAGAATTTGTTTTATTAATCTTCTTATTTACTTATTCTCTTTATTTCTTTCTGTGATTTTGAGTTACCTTCTAGTATTACTTTCTTGTTTCCATATGCCTCCTTGTGTTGTTATTGTCAAAAACATTGCATTTCTGTATGTTATAGGCTCATCAAAACAATTGTATACCTATTGGTTTATGCACTTGCTTTTTAAATGAGTCAAGAGAAGAAACATGCAAGTATAGTGTCTTTTGTAATTACCTAACAGTGTCACCAGTGTTCTTTGTTTTTTGCATGGATTTGAACTACTATCTGGTGTTGCACGCAGGAATTCTGAAGAAATTCCTTAGTATTTCTTTAAGGCAGGTCTTAAACAAATTGATAATGTTTTCCTTTATATGAAAATGTATTTACTTCACCTTCATTTTTTAAATATAGTTTTGCTAGAAAAGAGATTCTTGGTTGCCTTTCTTTCTTTTTTTCTTGTTTATTTTGTTTTACTTTTGGTTTTTTGAATATTTCATTCCACTGTGTTCTGGCCTCTATTGTTTCTAATGACAAGTAGCTATTAATTTTGGAGGTGGAGGGCTCCTCTTGTACTAATTTTTTTTTTTCTTGCTGTTTTCAAGACTATCTTTTTTTTAGCTTTGAACATTTTGACTATGAATTGTCTAGGTATGGATCTCTTTGCATTTATCCTACTTGAAATTTGTTGTGATTCTTTGATATAATGATTATTATTATTATTTTTTGTCAAAATTGTTAAGTTCTCAGCCATTAATTCTTAAAATTTTACTCTGTTCCTTTCTCTCTGTTCTTTCCTTCTGGTACTGCTATTTTGTTACGTTGTTGTTCTTAATAGTGTCCTTAAAGCTCTGTTCATTTTTCTTTTAAAATAATTTAATATTTATAGTCATAGTTATAAAATAACTGTCTTTGGTTCCTTGGATTACATAATCTCTATTGATTTATCCTCATGTTTGCTGATTCTTTGTTCTGTCAGCTCATATCTAATGTTGAGCCCCTCTAGTAAAATTTTCAATTTGGTCATTGAAACTTTCAACTCCAGATTTCCCATTTAACTTTTAAAATCACACACATACACACTCACACACACACACGTGTATACATATATAATCATAAATATATATTCTTTGTTATTTAATGAGACATTGTTATCATGTCTTTTTTAAACATATTTTCTATTCATTTTTTGGACATATATATGATAGTTGCTTTAAATGATTTGTCTATTAAGTTCACCATCTGGGCCCTTACAAAAGAAATTTTTATTGTCTGCTTTTCTTCTTGAGCATGATGACATTCTTCTGTTTCTTTGCATGTCTATTTTTTTTGATGAAATTTGGACACTTTAGATAATATATTGTAGTAATTCTGAATACTGACCCTCATTCCCAAGGGTTGTTGCTATCATTTTTATTTGATTGATTGTTTATTTGTTTAGTGTCTTGGCTGAACAAATTCTGTAAAGTCTGTTCCCATTCCCCCACAATGTGCAGTTTCTGATGTTCTTTATCTGAATTTTTCCAATTTGTTTTTATCTCTTACTCTGGCTACCTTGAGGTCATTATAGGCCATTTGTTGATCAAATGTTGTGACCAAATCCCTTTAACCTATTAAAATTTTACTCTTTGCAGCTGCATGAATGTGTGCTTAGAGACTGCTCAGCTGTGTGCCAACTTCATTCTCAGATGGGTAGAGAAATGACCGTAGCAGTTTTGAGCTTCATATCAATGCAGGAAGAGATAAGGGACTTTTTGCAGAAGGAAGAGTTAAAGAAGAACTTCCAGGATGTCGCCAGCCAACCTTTTCACAGCTCTCATTGCTGAATTGCATCAAATGCCTGTCCTTAGGTAAACCAAAAAAATCAAAGCCATTGCCATCGAGCCAATTCCCACTCATAGTGACCCTGTAGGACAAAGTAGAACTGTCCCATAGGGTTTCCAAGGAGTGGCTGGTGAATTCAAACTGCTGACACTTTGGTTAGCAGCCTAAGCTCTTAACCTTTATGCCACCAGGACTCCTGTCTTAGTTATCTAGTGCTGCTATAACAGAAATACCACAGGTGGATGGCTTTAACAAAGAGAAATTTATTCTCTCACAGTCTAGTAGGCTACAAGTCCAAATTTGGGGTACTAGCTCCTAGGGAAGGCTTTCTCTCTCTGTCGGTTCCAGAGGAAGGTCCTTGTCATCAGTCTTCCCTTGGTCTGGGAGCATCTCAATGCAAGAACCTCAGGTCCAAAGGATGCACTCTGCTCTCGGTGTTGCTTTTTTGGTGGTATGAGATCCCCTGCCTCTCTGCTCACTTCTCTCTTTTATATCACAAGAGATTGCCTCAATTGACACAATCCAATCTTGTAGATTGAGTCCTGCCTTACTAACACAACTGCCACCCATCCTTCCTCATTAACATCATAGAGGCAGGATTTACAATATATAGGAAAATCACACAATACTGGAAATCTTGGCCCAACCAAACTGATACACACATTTTTTGGGGGACATAATTCAATCCATGAAAAGTCCCTTCCTTAGGCAGTCCCTACTAAAGCTATTGAGATTACTTTTGGACCACACAAGTCCCCAGAACATCCGTGTTATAAATCAGTGGAATTAAAAATGTTGACTGATACATGACTGTCAAATTTTTTTGTTGTTGTTGTAAGAACTTTATACTTACAACAAAGTGCTATCATTTTCCCATGATCACTAATATTTCCCAAAAGAGCAAGTGTTTTATTATTATGAAGAGTAAAGTAAGCTTAATATTATCACAAAATAGAATTTTAAACTGTATAAATTTGAGGTTATGGAAATACATTACATTGCCTATGTCCTCTTTATTTACATTGTTTGTGTCATTTTCATTTCCCCTTGGTGTGGGGAAAATTTTCTCAGTAGTTTACAGTCTAGAGATTTTGAACCACTTAATCTAGTCTAAATATCAACATAATACTTGCATCTTATTTCTACAAAATTGTCATAGCTACTGCTTATCAAATTTATGGCTAAATAAATCCTTTTTTGTCAGCAAATATTATTGATCTCAGATACTATTCTACTTCCATGGAATACATAAATGAAAAAAAGCACAAAAAATCTTCAAGTACTTGGAGGTTCCATTTTAATGAATAACAACAGCAACAAAAATATATAACAAATAACCAAAAAGAAAATGTATTAGTAAATTTTATGGTGTATTAAAAAGTGCATGTTATTATGAAAAAAAAAAGAACTAGAAAAGAAGATTGAAATATTAAGACAGGGTGAAGGAATATACTTTTATATTGAAAGATTAGGGTAGGCCTCACTGAGAAAGTGATAAACCAAAAACCCACTGGCTTCAAGTCGATTCCAACTAATAGCCACTCTATAGGACAGAGTAGAACTGCCTTATAGAGTTTCCAAGGAGTAGCTGGTGGATTTGAACTGCCAACTTTTTGGTTAGCAGCCAAGCTACTAACCACTGTGCCATGACATTTGAGGAAAATATTGTGAAAGTCTTATCCTTCAAATATCTGTGTGAAACATAATCAGTCTTTCAAGGACAGCCAGTACAACATTTGGGAGTATTCCAAGGGTGTTTGATGAACTGTAAAGTGTCCAATATGGCTAAAGTAGAGGCAAGTGAGGGAAGGGTAGTAGGAGGTGAGAGTAAAGGTTGAGAAAAAAATGAGAATATGACTTTTAGCTTGAGTGAAAGTAGGGAAAAAAATAGAGGTTGTCAGCAGAGGAGATAATTATAACTATATAATATACAAATATAGTGATAATGTTGATAAAGATGATGATGATGATGTAGTTGTTGGTGGCTTTAGATGTCCCTAAGCATCCCGTTGCATCAATTTACATTTGGCTATAGAATTATTTTCTTTAAACCAAGTATACGTTTATTTCACAGGGTTTGTCCTATATCTAACATTCTTCTTTCCCTGGAATCCAAACAGAAATAAAAGGAAATCTCTTAACACATGGCAATTTTTCAAGTATTTAAAGACAGCTTTTCTTTGGTACTCTCTTTTCTAGGCTAAATGGTCACACTTTCCTTTAGATAACTAAAGATAACTTCAAAAGTATCTATTAATTACACTTAATTTTCCAGGACTACCTCCCTGCTATCCGTTCATGTATGCTTTATTATAATAATTATTTTTGTGGGGAAACACTAAATACAAATTTTTGTTAAATGCCTCTCATGTTCCAGACACTGTGCTTGAGGGTATGAATATTGAGGACACACACTCTATCTCCTAAATTTACCATTGCCTTCATTAGATCTCATAATCTTTTTCTTAATATTTAGGATTTATGTTTTTTAAATTTATTTTTCTCTTATTCACTGTATTTTCATTCTTGTGCTATCTCCTTTCTAACTTTTATTTATTTGTTTATGCATTATTTATTTGTTTCAATGCTGACATATGTATAAGGTATTCTGGCCCACCTCTTTCATTTTAGCTGCTTCAGCTCCATAAAGTTCTGTTTTCCATTTTCCTTGCTTTCAGACTTGACCTCTTGCTTCTGTCTTACTAGTTGGCATGCCATTGCTTTTATTTCCCTACTCTTCTGTTATCTGTGAGTGTTTAAGAGATGAGCGATGTCTACAGTTGTAAATCTTACATTTCCTTTTGCCAGCTCTTAGTAGACCATGAATCTTAGATGAGCTACCGCTCTTATATCTTAACATACAGTTTTTGAACATGAACTTCATCAATCCCTTCTGTTGTCTGTTTTCTGTCATTTCTTTAAATGCGTTTCTTGCTGAGGACAGGTATTCTGTTTACTTTAACCTCATAATTCTATAATGTCTAGATATTATTTTGTAAGAAATTCTTATTAACAAATTGGAAATCCTGTTTCCTGGCACCCAATGTATAAATGTATAGCTATTTCTATGGAGAAGTACTTTTCTTTTAGTAAATACATTATACATATTTATCTTGATCTCACATGTGTGTTTCCAATGCTTTTAAGAAAGTATATCTTCTGTGACAGGCTTCCATAGCACTTATCTAACTCTTCTTCTCTTGGTTTAAGTTCAAATTACCTCAGTCAGTATTACAGTCCTTACCAATGCAATATATGAGAATCCCAGTGGATTTTTCAACTAACTCATAAATCATTCCATAATATTTTCTTTTTTATTTGAGTTTATATCAAATGTTATTCTCATTATTAAAGGTAAATTTTTTCTGATTAAACGTGTAGTGTAAAAGAGCAGAAAAATGGTTTTATGGAAATTGTTCTGTTTCTTTCTTTTTTTAAACAATGCTAATAGAATCCTTATTTTAAAATTATGCAAGCATGCCCCCATGTTTAATTGCAATTTAGAGAAAACTAAATAACTAGACTATCCATAAATTGACTATAATACTAATTCTAATTCTTTATTGCACCTAAAGCTCCATATGTTAATAATCTTAGTAAAGTTATTATTTATGTAAAGATATGCTTTTTTTACTTATTTGATTTTGCCCCCTCAAGGACATAAATAAGGTGTCTGTGCTTGCTTAGGATATTTAAAGAAAATTTCAGTATTTGTTCACCTTGTTAAAGAGAAAGTGAAGAATTGTTTTAACACAGAAAATTGGAATTAGATGTTATCTGTAAAATAATCATAATAAAACATATCTCACTAGACTATTTTATTTAATTATGTTATCCACATATTGGAACACATTACTTTAGGGTCTCAATCTATTTCTGAATGAATATGGAAACTGCTTTGTATATTAAATATTTTTTATTGGTTTTATGTATCAGTATTGATCACTCCTTCATTAGTGAACTTTCGGGCCAAGTGGGACTAGAAATATCTGACAAACAGAATTTTTCAAATGGTAATATTGTATGAAATTATGTGATCACCAATATGCCTCAGAAATCACAGAATATCCCTGATAAAGAGAATTTCACAAAGATTTGAGGGTGATTCCCAAGTTCCCTCATACAAATTCTCTTCTCATCACAACACTCTGACAACTCATATCAATAAAATAAGAAACTGATCATCCCTGAAGAACCAATTAATATGTAAATATCTGAACCACTAAATTGGATTCCATTCATGGACTGACGTCTAATATCTAAAACTAGTGTCAAAACAGACTTTGACCTGTGTTTTTGGCTCTGTGAGCCATGCAACAAATATTCTAAGCATTCTTCCATATTGCTAATCTATAGCCTGTTGACAGAAACTGTAGTAGGCCATAAAAAAAAGGCTATCTTGGTCCTAATATAGATCCTTCTTATAATGCTTTCTAAAAAATTATCTGGAAAATAAAGGAAAAAAGTTAATGTTTGGATATTAGCACATGCAAATTAGTTTTCACTAAAATTAAAATATCTGTTGATGGATGAGGTAGCAAATTTGGAAAATAATTTTATTCTCTGATAGTGTAATGTTAAAATTATTTTAAATCTAATAAGAAGATTCCATTATAAATAATATTAAACCTTAAATTTTATCTCAAATCAAAAACAAAACACAATTATTATATACAGACTTTCTTAGTGCCTAGTAAACAGCTCTAGTTCTGATTAAGTGCTCTGCCAGAATGGGTATTAAGGATATTGACTATATATGATTATTAGATTATCTAGTCTATTTAAAATATGGTGTTTTTATTCTTTCTACCCATAAACAAAAAGGATTTTGAAAATGATGAAGTGATATGCAAATTAATTGCATTAATATTATGTGTATCTTGGAATGAACATCATGAGTCCATGATTATACAAGGCTGTTTATATGGATGTTAGAACATATTTTGACTTTTAGCTCAGAAAGATTAGTATTAGAAATTGAATCTTAATTTATAGTCAAATGGAAGTGTTATTTTAGATTGTATAGAGACTCATTTTTTATTTGTGAGTCTGTCATTGTCTTAGGCTGGGTTGTCTAGAAAACCAAAACCAGTAAATCGTATAAATATATAGAGATTTATATCAAAGAAACAGCTAATGTGATTGCAGAGGCTGGAACATCCCAAATCCGTGGATTAGGGTAAAGGCTTCTCCCTATTCACACAGCTGCAGGGGCTGGCGAACCCAAGATAGGCAAGTCGGAAAGCTGGATTCTGCTCACAGGCTGAGAAGATCAACAAATCCCAGGATTGGCAGATAAGCTGATAGCTCAAGTCCCAAGAATCGGAGGTCAGATGAACAGGAGGAAGCCGCAGGACCCAGAGGGAGCAAAAGCCAAAACATCTGCTTATATATGGATGCAGGCCACACCCCCAAGGAAACTCCCTTTCAACTATTTGGTTACTCAGAGCAGATTCAGTCATGGGAGCGATCACATAAAAACACTGAGAATCATGGCCCAGCCAAGCTGGCACACAGTCTTACCCATCACAGTCATATAGAATGATAACTACAGATGACAATCATAGAAAAAAGATAATAACAGAAAAAAAAGACGTGAAAATAGGGAAATATCTAATATAATGAAGAAATGGTCACTTTTTTTTTACATGAATGGAATGAAAGTATTTGGATTTGCAAATAGCTGTTTATGGTTATTAAAGTACATTATTTTGTCAGTAGAAGTTTTCTAGTTTTACTAAAGTTGATATTTGACTACATTTATTTTTAGAAACTGCAAGCATAAATCTAATTATTGTGTCTAAATATACATACATGTTTATTATCATAAATTATTCATTTTAGCATACTATTGAAAAAACCTCCCCCTTCCCGATGAAATGGATTTTATGCTTGACTGGAAATATGTTCTTAATTTTGAGTTAGAGGTAAAATATATTTAAGGCAATATAGCTTTAAAATAAAGCAAATTTTTTATCAGTGGTAGCTATATTTTATGTTTATCTTTTGAATTATTCATGGGGTCCTAGAATTTAGATTGGAAAATTTATTAGAGATTATCTACTTGAGTAAATACTAAATCCCTGCTTTGCTATTTCTAGGGGAAAAAAAATAACCTCAATGTTGTAAAAATCATCAAAGTAGATATTTGCTGAGGCAAAGGACTATTATTACTCTTTCATAAATATAAAAACCAAAGCACAGTTATTTTGTTCATAGCCTTCTAACCAGCAAATTAAAAAGTCTAGGACTCTTGACTCCTTATTCAGTACCCTATTCAAATAGTGAGTTGCTCTCTCTCTCTTTAAGTTTAATATATATACTTAGATTTCCTTGTACCAACACATTATTTCCCTAAACTCTCAACAGAGTTATATATACATCTCAATAAATTCCAACACATGACTTTCTTGCTTCAGGCCACACTGATAGACTAATTTTCCTCCCCATCAGCTCTTCAACTATCACCTTGGGACTTTCTTATACTATCAATGTGGAAATCCTCGTCAGAAATTTTCCCTCCTGCTCCTCTGTTCTGATTCACCTAGTCTTTTCCTCTTTCTCCATTTATTTCCTTATTTTGAAGAACACCCTCTAGTACCTTCTTATGGGTGCGTGAGAAGTAACATTTTGAGACTTAACACCCTCCCAAAAGTCTCCTTAAATCTTCACATGTCATAAATAATTTTGCTGGATATAGACTTTTCCGTTGTAACTCATTTTTCCCTCAGAAATTTTTAAGGCCTTCCCTTATTTTGCCATTTATCTTCCACTGTTGTTAATGAGAAGTCCAGATTATATTCTGACTCTTGATTCTACATATAGAACCTACTTTCTCTCTGTGGAAACTTTTATAATCATCTCTTTATTCTCAGTTTCTTAAACATTTAGAATTATTTATTTTCTTGTCACCTTTTTTTCATTTAATAATATGTGGGTTCTTACAAGCATTACCCCTGATACCAAAGCCAGACAGAGATACTATAAGAAAAGAAAATTACAGACCATTATCCCTTATGAATATAGATGTAAAAATCCTCAACAAAACATTAGCAGATCAAACCCAGTACCATCGTAATACAGTATGACCAAATAGGATTTATTCCAGGAATGCAAGCATGGGCCAACATTAAAACATCAATTGCTGTAATACACCACATTATTTGAACAAGGTAAAGAACCACATGATCATCTCAATAATGCAGAAAAGACGCTGGACAAAATCCAACATTATTTCATGGTAAAAACATTCAACTAGCTAGTAACAGAAGGGAAATTCCTCGATATCATAGAAGACATTTATTAAAAAACAGAAACAAAACTCATAGCTAACATCATACTCAATGGAGAAAGATTGAGAGCTTCCCCCTTAATATCGGCCACGAAGTAAGGATGCCCACTGTGATCACTGCTATTCAATATTGTACTGTAAGCCCTAGCCAGAGCAATTAGGAAGAAAAATAATATAAACTATATTTAAATTAGTAGGGGAGAATACCATCCCAATCCATTGATGACATGATCCTATACGTAGAAATTCCCAAAGATAAGAAAGCTACTAGAGCTAACAAAAGAATTCAACAGAGTTGCAGGGTACAAAGCCAACACACAAACATCAGTAGGGTTTCTATTTAACAACAATGAGCAATATGAAAAGGAAATTAAAATATTCCATTTATAATAACATCTAAACAATAAAATACCTAGGAACACATGTAACCATGGAGGTGAAAGACGTGTATATTGAAAACTATAAAATATTGCTAAAATAAGTTAACAAATGGCTAAATTTTGTTTTCAAGGATTAAAAGTCAATCTTGTTAAGATATCAATACTAACTAACCAATTTTATCTATAGATTCGAAAAAACTCCATCAAAATGCCAACAGACTTCTTTGCAGAAATGGAAAAATAAAACCTTCCAATTTATATGGAACATGAAGAGGCTCCTCAGAGGCAAAAAATTTTGAATAAGAATAACAAAGTAGGAGAACTTACAATTCCCAATCTCAAAACATACTATAAAACTACAATAATCAAAACAATATGCCACTAGTATAATAAAAGGCACATAGAGTAATGGAATAGAATTGAGAGTCCAGAAATAAACCTATACATCTATGGCCGATTGATTTTTGACAAGGGTACTACATCCATTTGATGGGAAAGGAATTATCTCTTCAGTAATTACTGGGGCAACTGGATCTCCACATGACAAAGAATGAATGGACCCATGCCTCACAACATATCCAAAAATCTACTCAAAATAGATCAAAGACCTAAATGTAAAAAACTTAAGAAGTAAAACTCTTAGAACAAAATGCAGGAGTAATGTTTCAGGACCTAGTTTTTGACAATGGATTCATGGTTATGACACCATAAGCATGAGCAACAAAAGACAAAATAGACAAATTGGACTTCACTAAAATTATTATTTTTTTGTGTATGCACCAAAGGACTTCATTAACAAAATGAATAAACAACATACAGATTGGCAGAAAATATTTGGGGAACCATATATCTGATAAGGATTTAATACCCAGAATATATATATAAATCATACAACTCAACAACAAAAAGATAAACAACCCAATTAAAAAATGGACAAAAGACTTGAATAGACATTTCACTAAAGAAGATACACAAATGGCCAATAAAATCATGAAAAGATGCTCAATGTCTAGTCATTATGGAATGAAAATCAAAACCACAATGAGATGTCACTTTACTCCCACTAAAAAACCAAAACCAAACCCGTTGCCTTTGAGTCAATTTCAACTCACAGCAACCCTCTAGGACAGAGTAGAACTGTCCCATAAGGTTTCAAACAGGAAGCCTGTTATCTGAAAAACAGAAAATAACAAGTGAAGGTTGGCAGAAATTGGAACCCTCGTGCATTGTTGGTGGGATCTTAAAATGATGCAGCTTCTCTGGCTGTACCTCAAACAGTACAGAACTACCATATGACCCAGCCATTCCATTCACAGATTTATGCCCAAATGAACTGAAAGCAAGGTACTTGTACACCAGTGTTTATTGCAGTATTATTCACAATATTATAATAGCCAAAAGTTGGAAACAACACAAATGTCTATCAACATATGAGTGAATAAATAAAATGTGGTATATGCATACAATGGAATATTATTCAGCCATAAAGAGCAGTGAAGTTCTGATACATGCTACCATACGGATGAATCTTGAAAACATTATGCTGGGTGAAATAAGTCAGACACAAAAGGACAAATATTGTATGATCCCTGAGTAGGCAAATGCATAGAACACAAAGTTTGTTACTTGTTGCCAGTAGTCAGTGAAAGGAGGAGATGGTGAGTTATTGCTTACGGGGTACAGAGTTTTTGTTAAGGGTAATGAAAATCATGTAAATGGGTACTAGTGATTGCTGCACAACATGTTAAATGTAATTAATGTCACTGAATTGTATACATAAAAATGGTTGAAATGGTTGAAATTTCACATTAAAAATTAAAAATATATACTGGTTATTTTAACTGGACATTTATGTGCTAATAGTCTTGGAAATTTTCTTGTCTAATTTCTTTAATATTTTCTTCCCCTAATTTTCATTTTTTCTCTTTCTGGAACCTCTGCTAGTTAGATGCTGTTGTTATTAGGTGCCATCGAGTCGGGTTTGACTCACAATGACCCTATAGGATGGAGTAGAACTGCCCCATAAGGTTTCCAGGGAGTGGCTGGTGGATTTGAACTGCCAACCTTTTGGTTAGCAGCCCAGTTCTTAACCACTGTGTCACCAGGGCTCCAGTGTAATTGATCATATAATGTTGCCTTCTCTTTTCTCTTATATTTGTTGACCTTGTCTTTTGATGTGTGTTTTTAAGATTTCTTTAACTTTAATCTTATAATCTTTATATTAATTTTTCCTCTAATTATGTTTTAAATTGACAAGAGCTCTTTGCTATGTTTTAAAAAATCCTTTTGTAAAGTTTTTTTTTTTAATAGATTGTTGTTAGGTGACAGGTGCCCTCGAGTCGATTCAAACTCATAGTGACCCTATGTCCAGCAGAAGGAAATGCTGCCCAGTCCTGTACCATCCTCACAATCGTTGTTATGTTTGAGCTTATTGTTGCAGCCACTGTGTCAATCCATCCCATCAGAGGGTCTTCCTCTTTTTCACTGACCCTGTACTTTACCAACATGATGTCCTTCTCGAGGGACTGATCCCTCCTGATAACATATCAAAAGTAAGTGAGATGAAGTCTTGCCATTCTCAGTTCTAAGGAGCATTCTGGCTGTACTTCTTCCAAGACAGATTTCTTCGTTCTTCAGGCAGTAAGCGCTCAGCTGCTAACCAAAGCCACTCTGTGGAAGAAAGATGTGGCAGCCTGCTTCCATAAAGATTACAGTCTTGGAAACCGTTTGAGGCAGTTGTTCTCTGATTTTGTCCTGTAGGGTTGCTATTAGTCGGAATCCACTAGATGGCAATGGGTTTTGATAGATGTAAAACTTCGATTTACGTGAGGATAGTAATTACATCCCATTTAAAATTTTCTTTTTGTCTGTTGTTCCTATTTCCTCTGAAATTTATTCTTTTCTATGTCTTTCATGATAGAGAATTTTCTTCATATGGTTTTAGTCAAACTCTTACCAGAAAAACTGAAATACTTTAAAACTGCTTTAAAAAAAGAGATTTAATACATGGAATTTATAATATTGGTGAGGGGAAATCTGATGATACAATCATGGGATAGTGAAAATATTCCAGGGACTAGCATCAGCACACCTGAGACGAAATGATAAAGGGAGAAATGGTCTTACAGGAGCCTAGGTAATGGGATCACCTAGTTAGGGTCGCTGTTAGAATCGGCTTGATGGCAACAGGTTTGGTTTTTTGGTTTAGTTGAGGTTGAAACAAATGTGGTCCTCTCAGGTGAGAGTTAGAACCACAGAGAAGACTCAGACTGTGCTAGTGACGCTGCCCAAGATGTGGTGAATGAAAGGAGATTGTTCTGACTTATCTCTTTTTCCTGTCCTCAAGTGTCCCATCTATTCCTCACTTTGGTTGAATACAGCCAAGAACCAGCTAGCATAGCAACCTGGGAAATGCAGACTTCAGAAACTTAAGTGTGGGACCAAGCAAAACAGGTGTTGGTAAAGAATGAACCTGAGGGCAAACAGGCCTAGAGCCCTTACACATATGTAAAAGAGTCAAGAAAAGAAAAAAAAAAAAAAAGAAAAAAAATGATGGGATGCTCACTGTGCATGGGTGAATCTTGTCTACAGGTAGATTTCACTTTTTACTGATTTGGTATGAACCAAGCTCTTCAAATGAATTTCCCAAAATGGACTAAACAATACGTATTTTCTCTTTGGATAGTCCATATCTCTAGAGGGGAGTCTTTCAACCTCATAGGAAGTATAAACCTAGTTGGAAGCTAAGCATGAGCAAGTGGCTAGGGATCTCATCATTCGCCTTCAGACCTTCAGTAAATTACCCAGCTTTGGACATTTTATCTAAGCCCCTCATGCCCTGTGCCTGGCTTCCTTTCTGGTCTCCCATCACTAAAGAGTGAACTCCCTGTCTTTGGATAGAATGGTAGAAGCATAGGCTCTGGCTGAGTGATTATGTGGAAAGAGGATGGATTTAACCATCTTCACATAGGTTTTCAATCACTCAGGTTTTTATACCCAATTGCACATTACATTCAGAGGTGATTCTAATCGGTGAGTCTGTCTGTGTTTCTAAAGCACAAACCAGTTACTTCTTGCTTAAATCTTCCTCTCTATAAACAAGTTTCAGAATCTGTCATTCATTAACACAAGTGTCACCTGTTCATTCAACTTCCATCTTCCAAAATTGTGTTTATTCCTCACATTTTTTTCTTGGTTTCTCTCCCTTTCTCTATGTTCTTGTAGGTTTATAACTATTTAATTCATTTGCTTTCGTTTTAGTGAGAATTCAGGAAGAAACACATAAATGTGATAATTCTACATCTACTTTTTTGTCTTCTCATCTTAATGACAGATAACAATGCTGCAATAGATAAAAAATGTAATGAGTGAAATCTTAGTAATAGCACTGGCTTTAAAAACAAAAGAAAGACCTTAACAACCTTCTCAATATTGTAAAAATAGGTTATGTACATTTATTTCATTCAGAATATCCATAACCCCTTTCATTTTTACTGTTCATCTCCTAATCACACCTGTTTGTCAGGACTGTAGACGTTTTACCAGAAACTGACATATTGCTCATGTAAAAACTTTTCTTATTTATTTTAAAATGCACCATCATTTCACAAGGCCTATGTAATTAGGAATAATGTAAATATTTTATTTTTCATTAGGTTTTTTGAACTAATGAGGCTGACAGGAAGAATGGCATATTCTGTGGGAAGTTGAATAATACATTCTCCCAGTCTGTATTTTAGTGATCGTCCATAAATGAGACACTTCAAGTAGTCTGTTAGAAAAGCACAATATTACATGACAGTGTTGGTTATTCTAACTTTTACCACATGTATTCATTGCTGCAATATTTAAGCAAAATCTAATCAAGTAATTTACACATTCACATCTGGTTTTTGAATACTAAGGATTTTGTACAATTGGCACACATGTTTAGGCTGTAAAAGGTTCATGTTTTAACTTTGAAGGTAAGAAAATATTTTCTGAACTGTATATTTGATTAATGCATGGAACTCAGCTTAAAAACCAAACCAAATCCATTGCCATCAAGTCAATTCCAACTCATAACGATCCTATAGGACAGTGTAGAACTGTCCCACAGGGTTTCCAAGGAGCTGCTAGTGGATTTGAACTACCAACTTTTGGTTAGCAGCCAAGCTCTTAAACACTTAATGATGAACCAAATTGGAAATGTCACTTCAATATTTGTAAAAAATAATTAATATAAAGATTTCAAAACTTGCATATGCGTCTATTGCTCACTTGAGGATTGCTGATCTTGCTTAGCTTTATTGAAGGTAGTTTATAGGAGTGGAAACAGTATTTACTTGCATTGATCTTTAAAAAATTGTCACTCTGTAACATTTGATTTAGTTTGTAAAGAGTGAATTTCATGTGATTTTGATTGACAAGTTAATACCCAAGACTAGGAGCTTGTCTAGATTTGGAGAACTGGAACTTTTATATCAAGGAATTCTTTCTCTGATAATAAAAAGAACACTACTATATTGTCAATGTGGGGCAAAATTTGATCATTTCCTGCTTAAGCCGATTGTTAATACAGGGAGCAAGATATCAGTTCTCTCATAAGCTGGATAAAAACTTTACTTATCGTGGCAGAGCTCACCAAGACAGGACATTGGGGGGAATTTCTGTTCTTTCAAAGGTTTGGAGTCAATTTCCACAACCAAGGAGTACTATGAGGCTTGTGAAAGGGGAAGTACAGTTAGAGAAATTTGAGAAAATTTCCTGAGTATCTTGAAAATTCTGAGAGGGAAAGTACAGCTAGACAAAAGAAATTTTAACATTTTCACAGACTCTCATTTTTGATGTTTATCTATTTTTATAATTGTGGGTGTGATTTTTTTTTCTGTTTTCCACATTCAGTGTTGAGTCCCCACAGTAATAAATGTTCAGTCAACTCAAGGAGCCTCTGCAACTGTATGCAAAGTAAGTTTGTTCAGCTTTTTCTGGGGAGCATGTCTGTATATTTCATCAAATTTTCAAAGTGATCCACATACTACAAGTTGTTAAAAAGCAGATTTAGAAGTTCCCCCTGAAAGGAAGGTAGACATTTGCAATTCATCAAGTGGGATAATATTCTCTGAGTTATTTTGGTTTTGACCATTCATAAATCTAGGACCTAAGTTAATTAAATAATAGATTAATAAACAGTTGTATATTTGTACATAATGCCGCTACCTGATTTGTGGATGAAAATGTCCATTGTAAAATACAATGAAATTGAGGACAAATGCCAATTTAAGTTAGAATTTTGCTCTCAGAGCAGTCCCATTTTTGGTCTTATTTTACTGTTTAAAACATCTTTTTCTTTCTCAACATTATCTTACATATTATGATTTTAAACAAAAAATATAAATGCTACCAAATTGCATTCCTACTTTAAATGCAGCTTCATTTAGAAGGATGTGTGTTAATTTTTCTTTAACAATGTTTCCTTTTGTAATAAATGGGATAATCTATAATCATCAGAGCTTTAAATATGTAGTTTAACTTCCTTAACTAGGGATCATGAATATAGATATGTTTGTAGTTGTTTTATATTACTGATTACTTAATGAAATTAATGAAATGTGTGCAATTAGAAAAATGTCTTGGGAGTTAACAAAATCTGTCCAAACAGAAGTCTATATAAATGTTATTGATGATTTTCAAATCCAGAAATTAAGGATTCTTTACCCAGTATCTAAATTTGCTAGGGATAACTTGGATAAAAGTAAACTTTGCAGGTCTTTATTTGTTTATAGGTAGAACTCAAGTAATTTGTCTCTAAATATTGATAAAGGAAGAAGATAAGATGAAATTTACATTATGAACGTAATGGATTGAATTGTGTCCCCCCAAAATATCTGTCGTACTGGCTAGGCCACAATTCTCAGTGTGATTGTTCATCATTTTGTCGTCTGATGTGATTTTCCTATGTGTTGTAAATTCTACTGCTCTGATGTAATGAGGTGGAATGAGCAGTAGTTATGCTAATGAGACAGGACTCAGTCTACAAGATTAGGTTGTGTCTTAAGTCAATCTCTTTTGAGATATAAAAGAGAGAAGCCAGCAGAGAGACAGGGTGACTGCATACCACCAAGAAAGATGCACTGAGAGCATAGTGTGTCCTTTGGACCCAGGGTCCCTGTGCTGGGTAGCTCCTAGACCAGGGGAAGATAGATGACAAGGACCTTTGTCCAGAGCCTACAGAGAGAGAAAGCTTTCCCCTGGAGCTGATGCCCTGAATTCTGACTTCTAGCCTACTAGACTGTGAGAGAATAAACAGTTAAAGTCATCCACTTGTGGAATTTCTGTTATAGCAGCAGTAGGTAACTAAGATAACACATCTTTTGGTTTCTGAGAAGTTTGTAGCAGAGTTGAATGTAATGGAGAAAGTCAAACCATAGTAAAAGAAAAAGTAAAGCATATATATTGCATCATGCAAGGAGTCCTTTTGGTTCAAAAGGCAAATGTTTGACTCCTAACAGAAAGGTTAGAGATTTGAACCTACACAGCCACTCCTCAGAAGAAAGACCTGGCTATCTGCACCTGCAAAGATTACAGGCTAGAAAATCCTATGGGGCAGTTCTACTCTGTCACATTGGGTCACTATGAGTCAAATTTGACTTGACAGCACCTAACAACAATAACAACAACAATTCCATCATGTCATGAGCCACCTTCCCCTGGGAGATCCTTTTTGTTCTTGTGGAGTCAGAACATTACTCTGTTAACATGAAACAATGTGTGTAAAAGAAAACAAATAATATTTATAGTGATTCTTAAGGTCAGAAGCTAGTTTTTCACAAAAGCAAGTAGTTTTCTCAGCATCTAAAAAAAGAAGTGAGTATACAGGGCTTTAAATTGTTGTACTTCTATGTGTGTGAGATTTTGCACATGTTATTTTACCTTCAGAATTCTTAATTAAAGCAATCACCCTAAGAGAGTTTTTCTGAGAATCAAAGGAAACTGTACATCAAAGTACTTGCAAATTTTAGGTTTAAAAGATAGCCAATAAATATTAATATCAATTTCATGTAAAGCATTTCACAGTTTATATTCATGTAATTATTGTAAGTATACAACTGTATTTCTAAATACACTTACATTTGTGTTCATAACAAGAAGTTATAGGTTTTATTATTCCCATTTCACAAATGAAGAAACAAACTTGAAATGATAACTGGCTCAAAGTAACACATTATAGGGACACTCTCAACATTAAAATTTATATTTATATTTAGTTCTATATCTCTTTCAACTGCATCACCATGTTCTATATAAAGTTTTATTATAATCTAGTTTAGAAAGTTTATGAATAAAAAGCAAATTATATACACACATGACTAGAGAAATAATGTGTATCATTGTACGTATATTATCAAATCCAACATCTCTACAATTTCTGAGTTCATTTTTATTTACTCACATTTTAAAGATGATGAAAATTAAAATTAGAATATTTAAATGTCTCTCCAAATCACACAACTAGCCACATTATAGAGCGACAATATAAGCTCAAGTGCTGTATGAAGTGTCCTCTATCAATGAAATGTTACAGTCTCTGGCATGGTTAATGATGGTATTTTTGTTGGTTTGTTTTTATTTAGTTTGCTTTGTTTTCTTTGTCTTAATCCTTGACAATTCCCTTAAAAGCTGTGAGCTTTATGTTCTTGCTGCTCTTTTTACCTCACAGGTTTTTGTTTTCAGACAATTTGAAGTGATAGAAAAAAATTTGTAAACTTCAAAATGTATAAGTCTATGGTGTAAAATGCAGATGTTGTTATTGCGAATATTACTCATGGAATGACAACAAGAAAAATTAACCTATCTTTATTTTCAACTTTCAACATATATCAGGCTGTTTTGATATCAATTACATATGACATATTGAAGCCACAAGAGTAGGATCATCTTCTATTTTTAGCTTCATATAATTCTTTACAAAATGAGGTCTCTGCATTATTAATTTAAAAAAATAGAATTATATATGACTAATGTGCCTTTTCTCAAATGTTTAAATTTCATTTTTAAGACATAATTCAGACTTGAATATCAGCATGTTGTTTAACAGAAGTTAAATAAAATGCAATTCAATTAAATGTATTTAAATGTACCTATTATTGTTTTGGAAACCCCGGTTGGGTAGTGGTTAAGTTCTGTGGCTGCTAACTGAGAGGTCAGCAGTTCAAATCCACCAGGCGCTTCTTGGAAACTCTATGCAGCAGTTCTACTCTGTCCTGTAGGGTCTCTATGAGTCGGAATCGACTCAACAGCAAGTTTGGTTTTTTGGGTTTATTATTGTTTTGAATATAAAACAAAAGAAAGCAAATGTGTTTATTTCTAAAAAGAAAGGTATTGAAAATATTTTAAACATTTTGACTCGTTTTGCATAAAAGGTAAGTTTGATTGCTTAATAGAGTGAAGTTCTAAAAATTGCAATAATCTTATACAGATTTATTAAACTATTATTTAAAGATTTCAATGAAGGTCATTAAATGCTAGGTAGGTTAATAAATCCTGGTCTTTAAGCATCTGGCATTTAAATTACAAAATAAAATATCCTATTGTGGCTAGTTAATCAGCATTAATTGACGTTGCTAAGGAAATCATCCCTATCTGTAGCTGTTTCTTGATAAATTTAAATGCATAAATAACTAGCATCAATAGATTTTAAATTACATCAGTAGTTTAAGATGGACTATTATTTTTCCTGAGTTCTAGAATATCAAAGATCATTTAACTTTAATTAGATATGCGTTAGATTTTATGATATTTTACATTTTGAAATCTATTTAATCAGTTATCAATTTTATCCATCTGGCAAATCCAACGGGGGCTTACAGAGTGTCTACTATTCCCCTACCCAAAACAATTTCAGCATTTAATTTACAGATCCCTGGTGGCACACTGGGTAAGCTATCAGTTGTTAACCAAAAGGTCAGTTGTTCGAACCTACCAGCATTCCCATGTGACGAAAGACCTAGTGATCTACTCCCTAAAAGACTGCAGCCTGTAAAACTCTGTGGGGGCAGTTCTACTCTGTCATGTGGGATCCCTGAGTTGGATTCCACTCAATGGCATGCAACAACAACACCCTTTCCAACTGAAAACACACACACACACACACAGTCACACAAATTAATTTAGCAGTAGCAACAATTCTCCCCATTAGATGTTGATAACTTTTGGACACTTTTCATAAATTTCATTCTTCCCTTATCTGTGCTTATTCAATTTTCCTTAAAATAAATCAACTGTCCTCCTGCTATAGTACATATATATATAAATATTTAATTTTTCAAAACACATTAATAGCAAACATATTGAGTATTTACTCTGTGGCAGGAACTCTTTAGAGTGTTTTACATTTAATCGTTAAACCGCTCCTCTGCAGAGGTCATTATTATCCCCATTTTATAGGACAGGGAGACACAGAGCAGTTAGGTAACTTGCGCAAGTCTACAAAACTGTTAGTGTTTTGAGCTGGGATTCAAACCCAGAGCACTTATACTCATAGCTATGATACTGCTTTTCTAGCAGAAGTGTCTCAGCTTCTGAGATAGGCACAAAAATATTGGAAAAAACCAATAATTAAAAAAGAAAAAATATGATGTCAATATTATTTTTTCAATCTCAGAATCATTTTCATTCCATGTATACGTTTTACCATATTGTGAAATAGGTTAGCAAATAGAAGTGTAATTTACTTTTAAATAATATATTGGATATAATTGAAATCCTCATGATATTTCACCGTCCTTTAGAAAGGAATCTACAACAACTTGCCTTGAGGGTATATTCTGACAGGAAAATATTAAAAAAAATAATAATATAAAGCTTGACAGTTTCTATAGCCAAGTGGTCCACCTGCAGGAACATTCCAGAAAAACAATTGTTTTCAGGCAGCATACTGAGATCTTAGGGGAGGCTGTGAGGACATTCAGATGCAATAACCACATACCATGCACAGTACAAATATAAACTTCATTTACATTTTTTACACCACCAGAGCTCTTTGAAAGAAACTTATAGAAAGTATTAAATTGTGCAAAAGAACATTTCCTGCATAAATGCCACTCATTTAACAGAAGGAGCTCAGTTTTAATATGACATCTTTCTTCCACAAGTATATTAAAACCCCTCCCACAGTTATTATGCTGAGATAGAGGTGAAGTTTTCTCTAAGGCTCTATTTGATCTTGCAGACTGATTCCAAGGCCACTAAACCATGACAATAACAGAAGGAACAGACCAATACCATTATTGATTATTTTAAAAAAACTTGGCCAAGGAATTGATTATTGGAAAATAAGAGAAAAGAAAGCAAAAGACTAAATAGAATACAGGTAATAGAAGCCAGACTTCTACTTGTATAAAATATCTACATTTTATTAATAAGCACACTAAAATACAGCTACATAATACACTCATATCCCAATGAGGACAAAGTGAGCCATTCAAAAAAGTATGAACACTGAAAGACAAAATAAATAAATGGGATCTCACCAAAATTAAAAACTTTTGTACGTAAAAGGACTTTATCAACAAAGTGAAGAGACAACCTATAGATTGGGAGAAATGTTTGGGTACTATATATCTGAGAAGGGTTTAATATCCAGAATATATTTTTAAAAAACTCGTACAACTCAACAACAAAGAAGACAAACAACTCAATCAAAAAATAGGCAAAGGATATGAATAGACATTTCACGAAAACAGATATACCCATGGCCAACAACCACATGAAAAGATGTTAAACATCATCAGTCAGGAAGGAAATGCACATTCAAACCACATTGAGCTATCACTTCACACCCACAAGCATGGTCATAGTATTTTTTTTTTTCTTAAAAGAAAACAAAAGGTGTTGGCGATGTGGAGAAATAGGAACACTCATCCATTGCTGGTGGGATTGTAAAACGGTACAACTGCTGTGGAAAACAGTCTGGCAGTTCCTCAAAAAGTTAAACGAGTTACCATGTAATTCAGCAGTTCAATTCCTATGTATAGACCCAAAAGAATGGAAAGCAAGAACACAAACAGATACATGTACACCAATGTTCACTGTAGCACTATTCACAATAGCCAAAAGATGAAAACAAATTAAATGCCCATCAGCAAATGAATGGGTGAGCAAAGGTAGCACATACAGACAATGGAATATTAGCAGTAAAAAGAAACCAAATCCTGATACCTGCTGCAACAAGGATGAACCTTGAGAACACCATGATGAGTGAATTAAGTCAGTCACAACAGGAAAAATACTGCATGATTCCACTTGTATGAAAGATCTAGAACTGGCAAATGTATACAAACCTAAGGTTATTAGTGGTTACCAGGGGCAGGCAGGAGGAAGTGGGGAAAAAGGAACTCACTGCTTAGGAGACACTGAATAATTGCACCCAAACTTGAGAAACCACTATTCTATATTAAAAAAAAAAAAAGCATACACTTGCAACTAGAAAGAGCCAGATCAAAGAATCTCATATGAGATACTTTTAAATTTATTATTTTAGAATATGTAGTAAATTAGCATCCAAGAGAAGATAACGATTCATTCTCATTTTCTTTCCTCAGTCACTTTTCATTTCATTTTTTAAATGTTGAAAAGACCCATACTGTAGAATCATGAACAATTAAAAGTAGAAAAGACTTGGAGGTCTACTAGACCAATCTTTCAGCCACTGCAGGGTACTTTCAATAACCTCGCTGAGTTATTCAACCAGCCTTTGCTTGAGCATTTCCAATGAGAATAATGTGAATCATTTTATTTTTGGAGGATGGGAAGGAATCTTCCTCCACAAATTTGGTTCTCTTTAAGTTTCCAATTCTCAATGAATGGCAACACTGTTTATTCAGTTAGAAAAGGTAAAAACCAGAAATCATATTTGATATTCCCATGTTCCTCACCTCACATACTGCCAACCCTCTCAATTCCTTCTACTTCCCTTGCTCTCTATGACATCTTCCTAGTCAAAGCTACCAATCTCTCTGACCTGATCTACTATATAAACTTCCAACTAGTCACTCCATATCCAGTTGGACATGCTTGCAAGCCATCCTTCACACTACAGCTGATCTTTTCAAAACACACCAAAACATGTGACCGCTATGCTTAAAACCCTTTAATGGTTTCCCATTTCTCATAAAATAAAGAAAACTTTTTGAACATAGTTCACAAATTTGAATCACCTAGAAACTTCCAGGTTCATCTAGTGCCATATGCACCTCTCTTTCTCCACTCTCCTTGTTCTAGCATTTTACAATTTCTTCTACTTTCCATACTCCTTTAAGACGTAGGGATTTTCATACGGAATTTGGACCACTAAATGCATTGATGAGGATAAAAACATTTTTTAGGCTTTGCAGCAAGTGCGCTACTAAAATCCTTACAGAAGTTTTGTATGAACATTTAATGTAGTTGGATACTAGCCATCTTCATGACTATTGGACCAAAATAATTTGTATTGACTTTTCCCCCAACACCTCTCATCAACTTGCCATCGAAGGCTGTGCCTCCTCTCCTCCTTCATCCTTTAGGCTCCAGTGTCCCTTCATCAGGGAAGTTATGCCTTTAATCTCTTAGGCATGCATTCCCATTAGTTTTTTATCTCCTTCATAACATTTGTCCCAACTGCATTCATTTGTGGTAATTCTTTATTATTACCTTCTTCTTCATCGGTTACTCCATGAGGACAGGGACTGTGCATATTTTTGCTCACTAATATTTCTGCAAAATATGACACCTAGTAGATTTTCAGTATTTATTAAATTAGTGAGTATATTGATACATAAATAATATAAATGATACATATTATAAATTTACAATTCCTACTTTCTAGGAAATATGGTGGATTCTTAACCAAATGTGTTTAGGCTATGTAAATTTACCTGTTTCTAATCATCTCTGGATTTCCAGTTTTGATCATGCTCATCTCTGGGTCCTGTTCTGTTCTTGGCAAGCGTATTAGTATCTTTTTATATTAAGAATCATTATACTAATTACACATCTTAGAAAACCTCTAACTTTTGTCTATCACTAAATGGAGACCTGAACTTTAAGGAAACTTTATTTTCTCCCAAAATGAGCCAAAAACCAAACAAACAAACAAACAAAAAACCTATCACTTGTTTTGTATATCACATCAAAATGGCACTTCTTATATACAAGGTGTCCAGGACAACACACCATCTGCTCTGTGAATTCTGTGCTTTTGATCCACTGCCTCTGCTTTCTAGTCTTTTTAATATAGTTTCTTCACTATCAGGACACTTATCTAAAGAAGGTTACCTCATTTAGTAGAATGTTGTAATATTACTTACATACACCTAGTAAACAAGATCCTTTTTTAGAACAGATCAGGATTTTAGTATCTAAGAAATTGACATCCAATGATGGGTTTCCAGTCAACAATAGTTTACTATATTTTCCCAATCATTCCTTAGTCTTCTTAAGAAAATTAATCAAACATCAAAGTTTGAATCAGAAAATGAAAAGCGTACCATACTTTTCTGGTCTCCGATTTGTAACTCTGGAATGTCATTCTTGACTGCAGTCCTGGGAACAAGGTCTTCAAACCAGTCTATTTGTCTTTCTAAAACATGGCTCCTATTCTCATTCCATCTTGGCTCTTATTCTTCAAATAAAAAATTAAAAAAAAAAAAATTTGTAGCAGCTATCAATTCCTGATAAAAGTATAAAGTTAAATTAAAAATTTTTTAAATTCACTACATTCTCCCTCTCTGAACTGCCTGTTCACATGAGCGTTTTTGATCTTTTCATATTGATGAAATTAATTTAGTCTTGGACTTTGAAAAATGAACTTAGGACATAATGAATGCTATGTAGTGTTTTGCTCTGAGAGATTTGCAACCTAATTAGGGAAAGATGATGTTAACATAAAGGAATAAATGCCAATACTTAGTATTACAGGCCAAGGCCAAACAATTAAATTAACAATAATGGCTAAAGGAGTTAAGGCGATGAGAAAAGACTGTGGTGTGATTGGATTTCAAAAATATTAGGGAAGTAAAGATGGCATTCCAGCAGGAGTTACAATGTAATAATGGAATTAGCTATGAAAGATAGGGGTAGTCAGGACAGGCAGAAAAAGCAGGGAAAGAAATATTTTGATTGAATGGTTAGTTTATTAATTTATTCAGTTAATTGCATTCAATTCAAAATACATTGTCTAAGCTCTCACAATGTGGCAGAACACATCTGAAGATAGGTATGTATCCCCATTACCCTTTGAAGAGAAGACAATATTCAGGTGTCCTGGCTTTATGTGGGGGTATCTAATCCTGCCTCCAATCCTGGCTTTGTCTCCAGTCCTCAAAGTCTGAAGCCTATTAAAACTCATGTTTTAAACAACTACTTGCACCAATTCTCTCCTATGTTCATGGGTTTGGATTGTCTCATTGATTCTGCAATCCAGGACTTCTGTCACTTTTCTCCCAGCCCTGGCTGCAAAGTGGTTAAGAGCTCAGCTGCTAACCAAAAGGTCAGCAGTCCGAATCCACCACCTCTCCTTGGAAACCCTATGGGGTAGTTCTACTCTGTCCTATAGGGTCACTCTGAGTTGGAATTAACTCAACAGCAATGGCTTTCTTTTGGTTTGGTTAATATGAGATACCTTACCAATAATCTGAGAACATATATTAGAGAAACTGAGATTTTATAAACTGAATTTTAAGTAAGAGTTACTAATTCTAAATCAGTTTACTTCATCTCTCATATTTTAAAATATTCTTTCTATACACTATCTTTTGCCTTATTTCTGAACACTTTAATGAATATTCAGTGTATAAATTAATAAAAAATATAATTCCATAGAGAGATCTTATTTAGAAACTTGATCATTCAAGAGTTTGGCAACTAGACAATTACAGCTTCTTGGTTTTCCATGCTAGTATCTGTCACTTTTATTTTCTGTAGAGGACTTTTCCATTCTGCTTACTACCTATTAATCCCTATTAATAATCCTTACTTCCTATTAATCAGTGTGTCTATTTTCTTTCTCAGAAATGCCTAATAAATCCTTATTATTCATACACTTGGCCAGTCGAATACATGCTGTTTCACTGTCTTTGTTAATGTCTAGGAAACCATCAATATAATCCTCAGATTATTTGCATGCTTTTCCATAACTGACATTACCTCTCTTACACTGGGTTATATCAATTATGTGAAGTTAAATATGCTATTTGAGTGGAATGGTTGGTGGAATCAACATCACTGCCTAAAGTTTAATTTTTTTTTTTTTCTCTCTCCCTTAAGGAGTAGGTTAAGTTTTACAGAGTGGATATAGAAAAAATTACTAACAGTTAAACTTTCCTTAAGAATCCCTTAAAACAGCTACAAGTTATGGCCAAGGTTACACATTTTGCAATGAATCCAGTACAGCAGTTTTTCTTTTAGGGTAAGAAAAGATTCATGCTTTTATCAGGGCATTCATTATTTTTAATGAATTGGCTTGGAGTTTGAGGCCATAATGGAATTTAATTATCTTTACGCCCTGGAGTCTCACACAAGTTGGAGCGAGGCTTGTACAAATCGAGTTTATAGAGTTCACAGATTCGTTAGTCTCCTATATAAACTCCACTCTAGGGTTTATGCAAATTTAGAAGAACTAAAATGATTATCTCCCTCTGCGTTTTATTTATTCATTTATTTTCTGTTTTGCTTCGTTTTTATACCTGCCTAAGATACTTTAGTGGACTCTCCGCGAAGTAGATTTACACAGTAGCTGCAACAATGGGCTTAAGCATAACAACCATTTTGAGAATGGTGCAGTACCAGGCAGTGTTTTATTATTCTGTTGTACATAGGGTCGCTATGAGTTGGAATCAATTGGACGGCACTTAACAAAAACAATAAAGTGTTCATATAATGCTAATCTACTTCTTTACACTACTCAGATCTATCTTCTACCTTTGTTTCCTCTTGTGGTTCTTTCACTGAGAAATATTCATTAGAGATCATATGTAAGGAATGAATTCCTCCTTTATCTTGATGTGGTGTTCTTTTCTCTTTATCCTTAGTTTCTCAAACACATTAATTATTATGACTGGGATCCAATCTAGTTGGCTCTAACCTGATGACTTTCACATGTTACTATTCAATGACCTCTTCCATGCACTCCCATTCCAGGTTACCTACAGACATGCTTCACCTAATTCCCTATGAATTTCCCAATAATCATATAGATTGATTTCACTCCCAGATGAATTTCCCAATAATCATATAGATTGATTTCACTCCCAGATCCATACTCCCATGCACTCCCACATCATTTCTAAAGGTTATTACAGTATTTTTTTTTCCCCCTCTCTATTTTCTAGACTAAATAATTTTTAGTAGTTTTTGCTTTTGGTTACTTTTTTATGTCTTCTCTAAAAACCCACAATTTATTCTTTGAAAGTCTTGATATATCATCTCTTATGTTTTCTCCTTAAGCAGCATTATTTATTTCTTACTGTTTGCTTGAATTATTTCAACATCATCTATTTTTTTTCCCCTGTTAAGAAAAGTAGTAAATTGACTTAGTGTTTCTTCCCCTAGTTCTTGCACACCTGTCCTCCATTAGTCTTGTTAGTGCATTCATGTCAGGCCCTACTTTAAAAACTTATACTTAACTATTGCTTTTCATCTAAATTTAAATTTAACTGTTATTATTTCATAATAACTTTACACATAGCACTACATACAATTTATTATAAATTTAATTGTATAAACACTGTCATTTTGCAACATACAAACATATGCTAAAACAAGCTGATTTTTTCAAACACTAAATTATTCCATATACAATAAAGCTACATTATTTTCTATGGTATCTTTTTATTTCCTTAGAAATAATTATCCCTCATCTGTCTTCTAACACTCTTACACATATTTCTGTTCTTACACTCATAATTTTTTATAATGACCAGTTGTTTATGTGCCTGCATCCCACAAGACTGTGATTGTCTCAAGGGCAGAAACGATGTCTTATTTACCTTTATTTTCCTAGAACCTAATACAGCGCAAAGAAGACAGTATGTGTTTGGCAATTGCTTCTTAATTGAAATGAAATTGATTTATAAGGGTTTCTTAAAATTAAAAAGCCAAAAACACACAACTCTCAAAAAACAGCCATTGGAACTGAATATATTATGTATTTTTTTTTCTTGGACTATCTTCTACTGTAATATAAATATTGACTTGTACAATATTTTAACAGGTGTTTAAATAGTATAGCTTATTGTAAGTTTAATTTATAATAATTAGACACATTTTGCATAACAATAAAAGATAAACTAAAATAAAATTACTATATACCACCACATTATACTAAGACTTGGGCACAATGTTGCATAAATTTTTTTTAATGTTTTTGATAAAAGGGATGTGTATTCTCTTTATTCTGAGATGTTCTTAGGAAGTATCATTCTAATATGGTGTAAAAACTGGCATGACCTCCTCTAACTTCACAGAGGGAAGGAGAATCAAGATCAACAGCCCAAGGCCAATTCCTATGAGGCGGAGGTCAGACGTTTCTCCTCTCTCTGCCATCTTTACCAATTCTGACATCAACTCTCCTTCCCAGGGCACTCTCTACTTCTCTGCTGAGGTCAATAATTCATTGCAACGGCCACACAGAACTCACTTGCATTACTCACAATTACGGGGTTTATCAGGGAACTAACAGGTTACAATTCAGGTTCAGGAAAGCCCAGAATACAGTTGTTCTATCAGGACAGCCTCTTCACACTGTGCCCACAGCACACCTCTCTCTGGCCCTCGACCTCTACCCTGTTCACGCAAGTGTTACAAAGCTCTTTTAACTCTGTGCCCAGAGGCACCCCATTCCACCAGTAAGCCTTGGCCCAAAGATGCTCATCTCTCATCCATGGGTCCACAAAGCTAGCTCCACCAAACACCCAAAGGCACCATACTCCACTAGCAAGCCTCTTGCCCAAAGGCACTCAGCCTGAGAAACCCACTGTACCTTCTCCTGCTGGTGTCTCCTGCCAGTCTCTTCTGCTGGCATCTCTCTGCCACCACTTCTCACCATCTTCAGTGTTATAGCTCTCTCTCTTTCTTGGTCTCTGGGTTCCAAGTGCTTCTCAGCATGGAGATCCTGGGTCCAAGGATGCATTCTGCTCTTGGCTCTTCTTCCGTGGTGTTGATGAGATCCTCTCCTTCCAGCATTTGGGATGTCTCATTTGAAGCCTAGCGGGATGGCAAGACTGACCAATACCTTTGTTAGGGTACCATAGACCTTATTTGCATGGTCCCACCTAATTACTTGGGTAGGAGTTCCAAGACCATGGATAGAAAGGCCACACAAAAGTGATCCATCATATCACATATAGTTGCTATTATTTTTCATTAACTTCTGCAATTCAAGGATAGAGTTTAAGAGAGTAAATAAGAACTCAATTAAAGTAATCAGAACTGATTAATAAGAACCTATTTATGTCTGGTAATTTAACAGATTTTAGCAAATTCATATAATTAATAAAGAAAGTAGTTTTTAAAATCACTTCTAAAAGCTTGGAAAAGCTTCCAATTTAAATAACCTTTAATAAAATTTTTACTCCCTTTCTGAATGAGGTAAAATGCATGTATCTGGGCAAATATGATTAGTATCTAATTATCACCTGTCAAAATTTTGTATACATTTGTGATTGTAGTCTCTCTCCTTTTTTTTTTTTTTTTTGGAAGTGGGGGGACTGTGTGTATTCTTGAATAAAATCTTGAAGTATAACAGAAATTAAACATGATAATTTGTTACTTTACAAATTCTCTTATGGCAGTAGGAAAGACCCATTTCTTTCCTGTTGTTAATAAAATTTGATTGTTACCCGAATAAGGTCTGTGCCCTGTAGCAGTCGAGCCAATGAAATATACTCCAAGTCAGAAGGAGTGAGAAAGTTTTAATTCAGGAGTGTACACCACCGGGAACCCAACAGCAATGCAGGATGTCCTTAGGGAGTCCCAAAAGGCTTTTGTATATCAGAGCTTATATATGATTTTTACAAAGGTTAGAAGTGTCTTTTGGCATGTTGCCCACAGATGGCCAGATGAGTTACACATTACAAGATAACTACAGGAGACTCCTTATTAGGCTAAAGATATATGCATCTGACATCTGTGCTCTAATCTTCCTGTGGGGGATCCTAAGTCATAAAACACAGTCATTAACAAAGGTATGTGCAAAACAAAGCCATTAACAAAGGTATGTGAAAAGAGAGAAAGCAAAGAAGTAAAAAAAAGAAACTTATAGGTTCATCATGGCATTTACGTCAAGCTCTCAGTTGCCCATTTTGAAAAGGAGAAAACATGTTGTGGAGTATTAGGGTCACATACTCCCCCCTTTTGAAGCTTGGGTGGTCACATACACCCATACCAAGTTTCCCTTAAATCCAAAAGTTTCAAGCAAAAGGATTGAGACTTTTGCCTGCAATGGGTTTGAGCCATCCCCTGGACAGTCTGACTTGGGACAGAGAGTGCCATCCCACATACAGGCATAAAATGGAGACAGCAACAGATTAACAGGCCTGTAACAACTAATCCAAATCCACTAATGAATAAGGTTTTTAGCCAGGTAAAATCTGACAGCCAGGAGGTCAGCCAAGAAAAATCAAATCCTTAATAAATCTTGTAACAGGCCCCCAACTATAAATATCAGAATATTGTAACTCTTTCTTTGTGTGTTTAAAAATGGTGAAATTTCTCAATGCCTCTAGGGGAGTACAAATCCCAATGAGGCAGGACTTGAGGGCTGAACTGGCATGCAACCACCTGTCCAGACAGAAATCAGTAATGTCTAACACTTCTCTAGCAATATAGATCCAAAAATTTTCATCTTTCAACAAGGGGTCGGGGGGTGAGGGGGAGCTTTTATCTCTGGGACAAGGATTCCCGGGGTGGAAATCTCTCTCGCATCTCATAGTAATCCCATCCAAGCTAGCATTAAAAACATTTTTACTTCTTAACCCTAGAAAGCCTTAACTTCAGGCCATCAATGGGTTGAGCTTTCCACTCCTTCTTGTCACTGCACACCGGGCAGGCCTTGACACGAGAATGATGGATCCACGATTTGACCCCTGCGAGCTTCCCAGCTGTGTGAATGCTGAGTAGTACGGTGAAGGGTCCACTCCACTTAGGCTGTAATGGGAGGTCCTTCCACTTTCAAAGGAGCACCTCGTCGCCTGGCTGGAGAGAGTGCATGGCTATCTCAAGAGGGCACTTTTGCTGGATCCACACCACCTGATTCAACTGGGAAAGAATTTTGGTTAGAGAAAGCAAATATTTAGACGTAATTACATTAGGGGGTTGGGTGAAGGGCTGTGGGGAGAGCTGGTTCAGACAATATGGTCTCCCATAAAGTATTTCAAAAGGACTGATTTTAAGTTTTCCCTTGGGTACAATACGGACTCAGAGGAAGGCCAATGTCAAGACGTCTGTCCAGGGCAGCCTTGTCTCTTTGCACAGTTTACTAAGATGACGTTTTATGGTCTGATTCATTTTTTAACCTTTCCACTAGATTGGGGTCTCCATGCTATGTGGAGTTTCCACTTTATTCTTAAGGTAGTTTAAACCTATTGTACTGCTCTCTAGCCATCTCAGTCCCACAGTGAAAAGCTTCTAGCAATGCTGAAAAAGAATCTACACACACCAGGAAATATTTCATCTGGTGTTTAGTTTTGAACACTTTACAAAAGTCAATCTGCCATATTTCACCTGGAAAGGGTCCTACTCCTTGAGGGCCAGAAATCTTGGGCCCATAAGTCTTTGGATAATGTCCTTTTTTTTTTGTTCTAATACTATAGTCACTGCTTGAGGGACAAACGTAATAGTATCATGTCGCAAAGCGAATATGTTAGCCTCCTTTATGATAATGCTAGCTGCGGCAACTGCTTGGAGGCAGGCTGCTGAGAGGCAGGCCTGCCATCCTTTTGAGAAAAGTGTCCAGATTTTTTAGAGAAATAGGTGACAGGGCATCACCATGTTCCCAACTACGGGGTTAATACACCAAGGGTTACTCTTTCTCTTTTATCTATATACAATTCAAAGAGATTTTGATAATCTGGCAGCCCTAGGGCTGGGGATCTCATCAACTGGGACTTTAAATCACAACAGACTCCTTGACTCTCAGGAGTCCATTTGAAGGATCTCTCTCTACCCCTTGAGTAGCCTGATAGGCTGGGCCACAGATGGTTTCTCTGAAGAAACCTAGGTATTTTACCTCTGTGAGGTTAGCTTGTAACTTTCCTAAAGAGACTCAGTATCCAGCTTCGGCCAAAAAAACTTAAAGACAGTCACAGTATTTGCGACAGAGTCTTCTTCAGACTCGCTTCTGATAAGGAGGTCGTCCACATATTGGACGACCACTCCTCGGTTAAGGAGAGGCAAATGCTCTAGATCCTGGGCCAGCACTGTTCCAAAAATAGTGAGGGAGTTCTTAAACCCTCGGGGTAGCACAGTCCACAGAGCTGTTTCTTTTTCTTTTTTTTGTCACTTTCCCTGTCGGAAGCAGAGATCAGCTGGCTCTCAGCAGACAGCAGGGCACAAATGAAAGTGTCTTTTAAATTCAAAGTAGTAAAATGAGTGCAGGAGGGTGGGGAGAGCCGATAGTAAGGTATACAGATTCGAGACCACTGGATGCAGGGTCTTCACAACTTCGCTAACAGCCCATAAAATGGTACTCACTGGTTGACATCTTCTTTACCGGCAGAACGGGGGTGTTGAAAGGGGATCGACATTCTCTCGACAGCACCCATTCCAGGTGTTGAGTGATTAGTCCCTGCAGTCCCAGACGAGCCTCAACTCTCAGTGGATATTGTTCAGTCCCAGGAGGCATGACATTAGGTAACAGCTCCACAACCACAGGGAGGACAGTCTGAGCTCGTCCTGGCTGGCCACTGGCCCAAACCCATGGGACCACAGCATCAACAATTGTATGAACCGTAGGTGAAACAGACCCTGAGGATAGCACGGTTGGATGAGGGCTAAAAGATCTGCTTGCATTTTCCAGGCATTCACTGGTGATACTGTTAGAGACAGCCCTTTTTTATCAAAAGAGATTTCAGCATGCAGTTTACTTAGGAAATTCCGCACTTAAAATGGGGACCAGGCACTCTGACATGTATAGAAACTTGTGGGATATTTTGATTTCCCCTATTTCACAGTTCATTGGCTGCAAAAAGGATAGAGTCACATTTTTCCCAGTCACCCCAACAACTTGAGTACTGCTGATCAAGGCAGTCCCTTTAGGCTTCTGGGTGAGTACTGAGAAGGCTGCTCCAGTATCAACCAAAAAGTCTACTCACTGTTCTGTCACCATAACTTACCAGGGGGTTAGTAGGAGGTAAATCAAAAGTTGTCTCCCACTGTCTCCATCATTCAGAGTCTTCCTCCTGTTCTTCCATAATTCCTTGAAAACCTTCTCCCCTCTTTCAGTCTTGCCTGGTCCTTTTCCATCTTTTTCTTTTGGGGCACTCATTTTTCTAGTGTCCCTCCTCTCTGCAAAATGCACAGTAGTTTTTCTTTGGTCAGGGCCCATCCTTACCTTGGTCTTGTCCCCTTCCTCCAACAATCTGAGAACAGAGGGCTGTTTCTTCATGTCTGGTCCTCCCCGCCCCCCCCCCAGCCTCTTTTACCTGATCTCTGTTGGTAAAGACCTTAAATGCATTCAGTCACAGCATGTGGGTCTGACTGATACTCTGGAAAGTTTCACTTCCAGTTGGACAAATCAGATGCCGGGAATGAATTATGGACCCACATCATCTGAAGTGGACCTTTCTGCAGCAGGAACTGGCACCTCCTGGAGTGAGGAAAGCCCTCTTAGGGGAACTGGGACGAATTGTACCCCACTCCTAGTATGGGGTAGGGAGACCACATCTGTCCCATGTCCTCTGTCCACCTTTAACACCTTTTGTCCTCATTTTCTGATACCACAGGGGAAGGGTCTTGAACGGGTGTCGAGGTGGGTTTTCGAGGTGGGGGAATGAGAAGAACATCCTTCGGTTCTTCAACTCCTACCTCGTCATCATCATTTGCTTGCACAAGAGGGGCTAAAACAGAGGCTTCATCCTTTTTGTTCATGCCATAAAGTCATAAAACATTCTACATACAGCTTTTCATCTCACTTGTTAGTTTGAGTACAAAACAGATCAAGCTTCATAATGGTACCAAAATCTCTAAAACCATTTTAAAGATCACTTAACCCCATTGGGGAGCTGGTATTGAGGCCACACCTGATTATACAAACCTTTAAGACATCTCTTAGTTAGGGGATCCCTTCCTAAATAAGTCCAGTTCCTAGTGGAATCTCGGCCAGAACCTTACTTCCCTGGGTACCCACTTGCAATAAGGAACCTCACTGGTGTCTCGTCCAACCTCCAGGACCTAGTTACCCATTCTTGGAGGGAGTCTATGAGAACCGACGCCCCTGCAGCTTTTACAGAGGATTTATCACCTAATGCCCAGTTACCTACCATGGGCAATGGAAACTTTCTGCCTCTGTCCAGAGCTGACTGCTGTGGGGTCCTTCCCCTTTGCTGGAGGTCTGGGCACCACAGGTTGAGAGACCTCCACAATTCGAGGAAGGGTGCGTCTTCTCTCTTCCCAGGTCATTCCCAGGGGCTTGGTCCTTAGGGAGTCAGAACCAGGGCCTGAGTAATTTGAGCCCCACGTTAGGTGCCAAAATGATTGAAAGAAATTTCTTAAAATATAGTTGAATTGATTAAAGATTATACTTCACTGACAGTTACTGTTTCCATGCCTCTTTCTGCTCTATTGGTACCATTTGCACCTGCCTTTGAATCTACTATCCATTCTTTCATTCTCCAATTTCATGTCCTATGATATGTGTCTCTAAACCAATATAGAAATAGATTAATCAACTAGGGCAGAGGTACACTAAGATTAAGACTGTCAAATGGCTCAGTTGGTGGGCAGGTGATGGGCATGATTTGCAATCCACATATCAACAAGCTTAATGGGTCTCAATGGGCTGCATTCTGGATCTTCCTAGCTAAGTTCTGATGAGCAAAGTCTTTGAATTATTATGTGGACAAGGAAACTGTGTATTTAGAGTTAAGCTTATATATGAGAATAGAGTTAAAGGGATGTTCTGTTTTTATTGGGTGTAAAAACTCATGGGGTGGGGTATGTGACCTCTTCTAACTTCACAAGAGGAAAGGAGAATCAAGACCAACATGTCAAGGCCGATTCCCGTGAGGTAGAAGTCAGACATGTCTCCTCTCGCCGCCATCTTCACCAATTCTGACACCAACTGTCCCTCCCATGGCACTCTCCACTTCTCTGCTGGGTTTGATAATTCATTGCAATGGCCACACAGAACTCACAGACAATACTCACAATTATAGGGTTTCTTAGGGAAGTAACAGGGTATAATTCAGGTTGAGAAATGCTCAGGATATAGTTCTTCCATCAGGACAGCCTCTTCCCAGCCATGCTGGCAAGTATGCCTCTCCTTGGCCCTCGGCCTCCACCCAAAAGCACTCATCTTTCTCTCTGCATGGGCCAGGAAGCCCACCACACCATCTCCTGCTGTCAAGTCTCTGCTGCCACTTCTTGCTGCCTTCAGTGTAACAGCGCTTTATCTCTCTCTCTCTCTCTCTCTCTCTCTCTCTCTCTCTCTCTCTCTCTCTCTCAGTCTTCTGGTTCCAGGAGCTTCCCAGTGCAGGGATAGCGCATCCACAGGATGTACTGGCTCTTCTTTCCTGGTGGTGGTGGGATCCTCTATGTCCCGCCTCTGGTGTGGCTCATTTCAAGCCCAGTGGGATGGCAAAACTGAACAATCCCTTTGATGGGCCATAATTACCCTATCACACAGACCCACTCAATCACTTGGGTGGGAGTTACAAGACCATGGCTAGAAAGCCCACACAAAAGTTATCCATCGTACCACAGGCCACCCCCTGGCTTTTCTAGCTGTGGTTCTTTCCTATTTCGAGGATAACTTCCCACTCTCAATCACTTTACCAGTCCAAAACAGTCATTAACAACTTGTCTTTCAATAGGGCAGAGTCTACCTGGTTAGGGTACTCAGGTACCAGCCATTCAGGTCTGCTGCAGGTGTTCATCTGATCTGGAAAATTTCTCCAAAAGTCATCTCAGCTTCACCCTTTTCTGGTGTATGATAAAATTTAACTGAGAGAAGATTATTCCTCTGCTCTGAGCCTCATGAAGTATCAACATAGCAAAACTTTCTAGGGACTTTAGGTTTAGCTACTCTACTGAAGTCCAGCAGTCCTTCCCCTTTATTCCACTTTTTCACAATTACAGCTTCTACAATTACAGTTTTAACAATAACAATTAACGCTGTTAACAATCAACACTCACAAATGAATCAGAATCCTATCAACATCTTCCCCTCCCTCTCTTTCCCAGACCCATCAGGGAAAGAGGAAACTCAGTGGGGATCTTCCCTTGCCCCCCTTATTTTGAGTATAAGCACACCCATGATAGCGTGAAAGCCAGCCACTTCATGCCTTTATCTCTCTCCCATTTTATTTACTTTTTTTTTTTTTTTAATTTTTAACATACATTGTTATGAGACCCCAACCGCTCACCCCATTCCGCGACAGCACACTCCTCCCCTCCACCCCTGATTCCCCATGAACATTCAACCAGCTCTTAACTCTCTCTGCCTTCTTCTCTCACCTCTGGACAGAAGCCGCCCCTTTGGTCTCTTATATCTACTTGTCTAAGAGGCACATTCTTCACAAGTATCACTTTATGTCCCACAGTCCAGTCCAATCCCTGTCTGAAGAGTTGGTCTCGGAAATTGTTTTAGTTCTGCGGTGATGGAGAGACCAGGGGCCATGTTTTCTGGGGTGCCTCCAGTCTCAGTCAGACCATTAAGTCTGGTCTTCTTACTAGAATTTGAGTTCTGCATCCCATCGTTTTACTGCTCCATCAGGGACCCTCTGTTGTGTTCCCTGTCAGGACGTTCATTGGTGGTAGCCGGACACCATCTAGTTCTTCTGGTCTCAGGCTGATGAAGTCTCTGGTTTATGTGGCCCATTCTGTCTCTTGGGCCAATACTTTCTTTGTGTCTTTGGTGTTCTTCCTTCTCCTTTACTCCAAGTGGTTGGGACCAATTGATGCGTCTTAGATGGCCGCTTGCAAGCTTTTAAGACCCCAGACGCCACTCACCAAAGTAGGATGCAGAACATTTTCTTAATAAGATTTGTTATGCCAATTGACCTAGATGTCCCTTGAAAGCATGGTCCCCAGACCCCGCATCCTTGCTACTCTGTCTCTGAAAGTATTTGATTGTACTGAGGAAACTTCTTAGCTTTGGTTTAGTCCAGCTGTGCTGGCTTCTCCTGTAGTGTGTGCTGTCCTTCCCTTCACCTAAGATGATTCTTATCTACTACCTAGTTAGTGAATAACCCTCACCCTTCCTCCCCACCCCCGTAACCATCAAAGAATGTTTTCTTCTGTGTTTAAACCTTTTCATGAGTTCTTATAATAGTGGTCTTATACAGTATTTGTCTTTCTGTGTCTGACGAAATTCACTCAGCATAATAAGTTCTAGCTTCCACCAAGTTATACGATGTTTCACAGCTTCATCATTGTACTTTATCATTGCATAATATTCCACTGTGTGGATATACCATAGTTTGTTTATCCATTCATCCATCTATGGGCACTTAGGTTGCTTCCATCTTTTGGCTATTGTGAACCTTGCTGTGATGAACATGGGTGTGCATATATCTATCTGTGTGATAGCGCTTGTTTCTCTAGGATATATTCCGAGGAGTGGGAGAGCTGGATCGTATGGTATTTCTATTTCTAGCTTTTTAAGGAAGCACCAACTCGATTTCCAAAGTCGTTGTGCTATTTTACATTCCCACCAATAGTGTATAAGTGTTCCAGTCTCTCCACAACCTCTCCAGCATTTGTTATTTTGTGTTTTATGGATTGATGCTAGCCTTGTTGGGGTGAGATGATATCTCATTGTAGTTTTGATCTGCATTTCTCTGATGGCTAATGATCGTGAGCATTTCTTCATGTGTCTGTTAGTTGCCTGAATATCTTCTTTGGTGAAGTGCCTGTTCATATCCTTTGCCCATTTTTTAATTGGGTTTTTTGTTTTTTTGCTGTTGAGGTATTAGAGTATCTTGTAGATTTTAGAGATTAGACGCTGATCAGATTTATTGTAGCCAAATTTTTTTCCCAGCCTGTAGGTTGTCTTTTCACTCTTTTGGTGAAGTCTTTTGGTGAGCATAAGTGTTTGATTTTTAGGAGCTCCCATTTATCTAGTGTCTCTTCTGGTGCTTGTGCATTGTTACTTATGGTTTGTATTGTGTTTATGCCATGTATTAGGGCTCCTAGTATTGTCCCTATTTTTTCTTCCATGATTTTTATCATTTTCGCTTTTATATTTAAGTCTTTGATCCATTTTGAGTTAGTTTTTGTACATGGTGTGAGATATGGGTCTTGTTTCAGTGTTTTGCATATAGATATCTAATTATGCCAGCACCATTTGTTAAAGAGACTTGTCTTTTCCCCAATTAATGGACTTCGGGCCTTTGTCAAATATTAGGTGCTCATAGGTGGATGAGCTTATATCTGGATTCTCAACTCTGTTCCATTGGTCTATGTATCTGTTATTGTACCAGTACCAGGCTGTGTTGACTACCGTGGCAGTACAATAGGTCCTAAAATCAGGTAATGTAAGGCCTCCCACTTTGTTCTTCTTCTTGAGTAGTGCTTTATTTATCCGGGGTCTCTTCCCTTTCCATATGAAACTGGTGATTTGTTTCTCCATCTCATTAAAAAACGCTTCTGGACTTTGGATCGGAATTGCATTGTATCAGTAGATTGCTTTGGGTAGAATTGACGTTTTCACTATGTTAAGTCTACCTATCCTTGAGCAAAGTATATTTTTCCACTTACGCAGGTTTCTTTTAGTTTCTTGCAGTAGTGTCTTGTAGTTTTCTCTGTAAAGATCTTTTACATCTCTGGTTAGATTTATTCCTAACTATTTTATCTTTTGGGGGGCTATTGTAAACTATTGATTTGGTGATTTCCTCTTCAAGTTTCTATTTGTTGGTGTAAAGGAATCCAATTGATTTTTATATGTTTAGCTTGTATCCTGAAACTTTGCTGAAATCTTCTACTAGTTCTAGTAGTTTTCTTGTGGATTCCTTGGGGTTTTCCGTGTATAAAATCATATCATCTATGAATAGAGATACTTAGACTTCTTCCCTACCTGGATGCCCTTTATTTCTTTTTCTAGCCTAACTGCTCTGGCTAGGACCTCCAGCACAAGGTTGAATAATACTGGTGATAAAGGGCATCCTTGTCTGTTCCTGTTCTCAAGGCGAATGCTTTTAAAGTCTCTCTATTCAGGATGATGTTGGCTATTGGTTTTGTATAAATGCCCTTAAGTATACTGAGGAATTTCCCTTCTATTCCTATTTTTTTGAGAGTTTTTATCATGAATGGGTGTTGGACTTTGTTGAATGCCTTTTCTGCATCAATTGATAAGATCATGTGGTTCTTGTCTTTTGTTTTCTTTAAGTGATGGATTATGTTGATTATTTTTCTAATGTTGAACCATCCCTGCATAACTGGTATGAATCCCACTTGGTCATGGTGAATTATTTTTTTGATATGTTGCTGAATTCTATTGGCTAAAATTTTGTTGAGGATCTTTGCATCAGTGTTCATGAGGGATATCAGTCTGTAATTTTCTGTTTTTGTGGTGTCTTTACCTGGTTTTGGTATCAGGGTTATGCTGGCTTCATGGAATGAGTTTGGGAGTATTCCATCCATTTCTATGCTCTGAAATACCTGTAGTAGAAGTGGTGTTATCTCTTCTCTGAAAGTTTGGTAGAATTCTCCAGTGAAGCCATCCGGGCCAGGGCTTTATTTGTTGGCAGTTTTTAAATAACCTTTTCAATCTCTTCTTTTCTTATGGGTTTATTTAGTTGTTCTACCTCTGTTTGTGTTAATGTAGGTAGGTAATGAGTTTCTAGAAATCTGTCCATTTCCTCTTGGTTTTCAAATTTGTCAGAGTACAATTTTTCTTAGTATTCTGTTATGATTCTTTTAATTTCTGTTGGTCTGCTGTGATATCACCTATCTCACTTCTTATACGGGTTACCTGCTTCCTCTCCAGTTTGTCTTTTGTCAATTTGGCCAGTGGTTTATCAGTTTTGTTGATCTTTCAAAGAACCAGCTTTTGGACTTGTTAACTCTTTCAATTGTTTTTCTGTTCTCTGTTTCATTTAATTCTGCTCTAATTCTTATTATTTCCTTCCTTCTGGCACCTGTAGGCTTCTTTTGTTGCTCTCTTTCTACTTATTCCAGTTGTAGGGTTAGTCATTTGATTATGAGCCTTTCTTGTTTTTGGATGTGTGCATTCATTGCTATAAACTGACCTCTGAGCACTGCTTTTGCTGTGTCCCAAAGGTTCTGGTAGGATGTATTTTCATTCTTGTTTGATTCTATGAATTTCTTTATTCCATCTTTAATTTCTTCTGTACCCCAGTAGTTTTTGAGCAAGGTGCTGTTCAGTTTCCATGTGTATGATTTTTTTTTTCCTTGCTTTTTGTGTTGTTGATTTCCACTTTTATGGCTTTATGGTCAAAAAAGATGCTTTGTAGTGTTTCGATGTTTTGGATTTTGTTAAGGCTTGCTTTATGGCCTAATATGTGGACTATTCTGGAGAATGTTCATGTACGTTGGAAAAGAAAGTATACTTGGCTGCTGTTGGGTGCAAAGTTTGGTATATGTGTATGAGATCAAGTTCATTGATTGTAGCATTTAGCTCTTCTGTGTCTTTGTTGAGCTTCTTTCTGGATGTTCTGTCCTTCACTGCAAGTGGTGTGTTGAAGTCTCCTACTACTATTGTGGAGCTGTCTATCTCTCTTTTCAGAACTATTAGAGTTTGTTTTATGAATTTTTGAGCCCTGCTGTTGGGTGCATAAATATTTATTATAGTTATGTCCTCCTGGTGTATTGACCCTTTAATCATTATATAGTGCCCTTCCTTATCTTTTGTGGTGGATTTTACTTTAAAGTCTATTTTGTCAGAGATTAATATTGCCACTCCTGCTCTTTTCTGAGTGTCGTTTGCTTGATATATTTTTTTCCATCCTTTGAGTTTTAGCCTGTTTTGTGTCTTTAAGTCTAAGGTGCATCTCTTGTAGGTAGCATATAGATGGATCATGCTTTTTTATCCAATCTGCCACTCTCCGTCTCTTTATTGGTGCATTAACTCCATTTACATTCAGTGTAATTATTGATAGGTATGAGTTTAGTGCTTTCATCCTGATATCTCTTTTTGTGTGTTGTTCACAGTTTCTTTGTTCTCCTCAATTTTCTGTGCTGAGTCGTTTTTCTTTATGTATTTTTTTTCATCCTTTTCTTTGTTGTAGATTTTGTTTTTGCTGGGTCTTTATATTTTTCTACTTTTTTATTTTGATTTGTAGGATTGTTAGATTCCTTTGTGGTTACCTTAATATGTACCTCTAATTTTCTAAGTTTATACCAGTCTTTTATTACTTTGTATCGCCTTAACTTCCCCTCCATATAGAAAATCAATGTCTCCATTTTTTAAGTCCCTGTTTTTTTAATATTATCCTTTTTTTTTTTTTTTTTACATATTGTTATCAGTTTCCCTATTTTCAATGTTGTAGCTTTGATGTAATTTTGATTTCTGTATCTGAGTCAATATCTGGTTGCTCTGTCCTATGTTCTAGTCTTGCGTTGTTAGCTGGTGTTATTGATTATCTAACCATAGGATTCCCTTTAGTATTTCTTATAATTTTGGTTTGGTTTTTGCAAATTCCCTGAACTTCTGTTTATCTGAAAATGCCCAAATTTCACCATCATATTTGAGAGACAGTTTTGCTGGATATATAACTCTTGGCTGACAGTTATTTTCCCTCAAGGCTTTAAATATGTCATCTCATTGCCTTCTAGCCTGCATGGTCTCTGCTGAGTAGTCTGAGCTTATTTTAATTGACTCTCCTTTGTAGATGACTTTTCTTTTATCCCTAGCTGCTCTTAAAATTCTCTCTTTATCTTTGGTTTGGTAAGTTTGATTACAATATGTCTTGGTAACTTTCTTTTGGGATCTACCTTATGTGGGGTTTGATGAGCATCTTGGATAGATATCTTCTCTTCTTTCATGATATCAGGGAAGTTTTCTGTCAATAAATCTTCACCAATTTTCTCTGTATTTTCTGTTATCCCCCCCTGTTCTGGTACTCCAATCACTCGTAGGTTATTTCTCTTGATAGAGTCCCACATGACTCTTAGAATTTCTTAATTCTTTTTAATTCTTCTATCTGATTTTTCCATAAATAAGTTGGTTTCAAGAGCTTTATCTTCAATGTCACTAATTCTAACTTACACTGCCTCAGTTCTGCTCCTATGACTGTCTGTTGAGTTGCCTAATTCTGAAATTTTATGGTTAATCTTCTGGATTTCTGATTGCTGTCTCTCTATGGATTCTTGCAGCCTATTAAATTTGGCATTATGTTCTTAAATAACGTTTTTAAGTTCTGCTACTACTGTGTCTGTATGTTGCCTGGCTGTTTCTGCTTTCTGTCAAATTTTCTTTCTTATTTCTAGAAGAGTTATGTATATTAATCTTTTGTATTCGGTCTCTGGTAATTCCAAGAAGTTCTCTTCCTCCAGAGAATTTACTGATTCTTTATTTCGGGAGCTTGCTGAAGCCATCATGGACTACCTCTTTATGTGACTTGATATTGACTGTTGTGTCCGAGCCATCAATAATTTATTATAATTTTATTTTGTGTTTACTTAGTGAGACCTAGCTTCTTAGTTTGTCTTGTTTTGATATGCCCAAATAGGCAGCTCGTGTGCAGCAGTTTGATTTTTGACACCTTTTGATCTCTAATGTCCTGTCACCAGGTAGTTAGTTCTATAGCTAAGTATGTGCATGCCGGAGTCCATTAAAATTTCCTATATGGGATCAGCTGAGGTGTGCAGGCAGTCGGTCACCAAGTGTGTGAGGCAGGCTCTCACTCCCAGTCCTAGAGAGGCATGGGTGATTGATACAGGCACTGGACTCTGGCTGTGGTAGGAGATCACGCGCTGAGTCAGGCAGGGGGCTGACGGCTGCCCTTGAGAGTCTGAAAGGAAAGTGTGTCCCTATTCTCTATGGTGCCTAGGTAGGTGAGTTTTGCAGTCTCGCTAAGAGCACCCCACTATGTTGGCTTCAACGACTCGAGGGCACCACTTTTTCTTGAACTCCTGTAGCAGGTGACTAGGCACTTTAGGAGCTACCAGCAGTCCTCAAGACCCTGCTGCAGATCGATAAAAGTGCCTACTTAGGGGCAGGGCTGTTTCGAGGGTCACAAATCTGCCTGTTCACAGCTGAGGCAGTTGAAGTTAAACTTCAGATGTTTGCCCTGTTGTACTGTGGTAGTGAGTGCTAACGCTGTTGAGATGGTCTCCACAAGTCTATACAGGGGTGTATGGAACTCAGAGTCTGTGGACCCCTGATTTCTATGGCCAGTAAAGGAGCTGAGCTGACCCTGTTTTCCTGGCCTAGGGGAGCGAGCAGCTTATTTGTTCCCTCTCCAAGGCCAGGATAATGGGTCAGAGAGCCTTTTGGGATTTACTTCAAGCCCAGTGGACTCCCGGTGCAGAGCAGGGAGGGAGGAGGTAAAAGGAAGAGAGGTTTTTCCCAAATCCGGTGCAGAGTGCAGAGGTAGGAGGTAAAAGGGAGAGAGGTTTCTCCCAAATGGGCTTTTTTTTTTCTTTTTTTTTTTTTTAAATAGCCATGAAATTGTGTGTGCATGTACTTATCCTAGCCTCTTGGGAGTTGCTTTTCACTGGTTTGGAGTGTCCAAGCAGAATCTCTGCTGCCAGGTCTGTCTCGATGTGGAAACTGCTTCTCAAGCGCATGCACAGCACAGCTATTTGCTTGCTTCGCCGCGGCCCTGCGTGGCTGTGTCTCTGCAGTTTCACCACCACGGCTCTAGTGCTCCTCACCTCTTCCAAATGGTCTTCCTCTCTGGTATGACTCAGATGGATTTCTTAACCTTGCCTTGTTCAGGGCTGCCAGATGTTCATATAGAATCAAATCACTTGTTTTTCTAGGTCTTAGTTGTGAGAGGGATATAGGAAGCGTCTAACTAGTTCTCCATGTTGACCACGCCTCACTGTCTCCCATTTTAGATAGCCAATGTTTAAATTTTCCATCCTTATCAAATCGGTACTGAGGAGACAAGCATGTGCATTGATCTTGAAGAATCTTCTGTTCCCATTGGAACTTTAAGCATCTGCATTCATAAGCAAAGTCAAGCCCAGAGAAAGCTATCAAATTGCAGCAACCTACACCAGCTCATGGTGTCAAATATCTTTCTCTTCATTTGGTCGGGTTCTGGTCAGCTCATCCCTAGCCTTCCAATCTAGGATACAATGGGTAGTAGCCTTAGGCGCAAATGTTCACACACACCTTCCAGCACGTCAGATGGCCCCGTCAGACTCTTATCCCTAGCTCTTTTGGGCTAGGTTAATGGGTTCTACCCATAACTCAGGAGTCCACACAACTCTTTTTTCTTCTAACCAGCCAGCCCCGCCTCTGTCTCTTATCCCTAGCCCCCATGGACTAGGTCAATTGGTGCCAATGAAACATTCCAAACTTAGCCCATCTACTCATTGCTGCACTTCCCCCTCTTCCACTCATGAGTAGGCATAGGTGATCACTACAAGTGAGCAGACCAAGGTGTCTACTCGTCGGCCCCCTTTAACTTCCACTCCTGAAAGTGAGCTCCTTCAGATGGACACTGACTTTTCCTGCCTGGACACATCCAACAGCAAACTGCTTGCTTGAAATTCAAAAAGTAAAAGTGTCACTTTTTATTTGCAAATCCTTTCTTCAAATGCATGGTGGTGCAGTGGTTAAGAGCTTGGCTGCTAACCAAAAGGTTGGCAGTTGGAATCCACCAGCTGATCCTTGGAAACCCTATAGGGCAGTTACTCTGTCTTATAGCCTCACTGTAAGTTGGAATCTACTTGATAGTCAGGGATTTGTTTTTTGGTCCTTCAAATGCAAATCTCCTGTTGTCTCAGCAGTTGTAGGTGGTTCTGCATGTCTTTTCAAATGCAAAATCTGGGTGGGGCTCAGGTTTTTGAACCTAGGCCCCACTCTATACACAGGGCTACTGCATTCAAACAGCCTCTTTTTCCCTCCAGCAAATCCTACTTCCCTTTTTAGCATATCCAATCAAGCATTGGCTGAAGGCAGAGTTACCCTCTCTAATATCCAGTATTTGTTTCTACTAAACATTTAGGTCTGTTTTACAATGTTAGGTGGAAGAAACATTCAATACCAATAGTACTTTCAATTAAACATATAATTGTAAACACATAAGCATTTTTAAAACATTCCAGTTGCATCTCCTCTTCTCCATTCCTTAACTATCTTCCCATTCATATGCATATGGTCTTGGGCCTCTGGCTATGTGGAACCAGTAGACCCTGGCCCCCTATCAATCATGCTGCTTATCTGGACTGGCTGTTGCCCCAGGCTACTCCAGGTGGGGTTTTTCTCCCCTTAGCTGCTAAATAACTTTCCCTTCAGCCATTAAGGCAACAACAACCAAAGCAACCACCCAAGACTCAAAACTTTCACTTGTCATGCCCCTTCATTCTTTCTCTTACAAAACTCCATGCTTCGGTGATTCTGGAGCCATTGCAAAGAATCCCGTTTCTAACATCAACTGTAAAAACGGCATGGGGATGTCTGACCTCCTCTAACTTCACATGGGGGAAGGAGATTCAAGATCAACAGTCCGAGGCTGATTCCCATGAGGTGGAGGTCAGACATGCCTCCTCTCTCTGCCATCTTTACCAATTCTGACACCAACTGTCCCTCCCATGGCACTCTTTACTTTAATTCATGCAAGGCCACACAGAACTCACAGACAACACTCACAATTATAGGTTTTCTTAGGGAAGTAACAGGTTACAATTCAGGTTCAGAAATGTTCAGGATACAGTTCTTCCATCTGGGTAGACTCTTCCCAGCAGTGCTGTCAGGCATGCCTTGTCCTGGCCCAGGTCTCTGCCCAGTGGCATTCAGTTTTCTCTCTCCATAGGCCAGGAAGCCCATCATGCCATCTCCTGCTGCTGGGAGGCTGTTGCCAGGTCTCTGCTGCCAGCTTCTCACTGCCGCTTCTCACTGCCTTCAGTGTTACAGGTCTCTTTCTCTCTCTTGGTTTCCAGGTTCTAGGAGCTTCCCAGTGCAGGGATCCCGGGTCCAAAGGATGTGCTGGCTTTTCTTCCTTTGTGGTAGTGGGATCCTCTCTTTCTTGCCTCTGGGGTGGCTCATTTCAAGCTCAACAGGATGGTAAAACTGATTAATCCCTTTGGTGGGTTACAATTACCTTATCACACAGTCCCACCCAATCACCTGGGTGGGAGTTACAAGACCATGGCTAGAACAGTCACACAGAAGTGATCCATCGTATTTCATTGGTCTTATTTGTCTTTTCTGCCTTAAAATACATAATACTTGTTTTAAGATTGAAGAGTGTTTTCCCATAGCAGCCTAGTTAATGAATATCTTGCCTAAGTTTTATTTCCAGTAGATGTATCTGTTTATTTGTAAATTCCATGCTATTTACAAGAAAATTTCTATTGCCTTTGATGTTACGTTTACTTTGCAGTGTCTATGCCAATGAATGAATTGTTGTTTGTATTTCTGAGCATGTTTAGATTAGACAACAAAAGCAGATCTAGGATTCCTTTGGTGTGGAAGAATTTTGACTGATAGAGTCAGAGAAGGCAATTCTTGCTCCCAAGTCCCAAGATGACTTCTGTGACCAGGGAAATATTCTGTGCAAAGGACTATACCTGTTCTATTCACATAACTTCAGAAATCTATGCCAGGTGGTAATGATATGCTTATGTGGTGCTAGATGTGAAGAACAGGAAATTATTTAGACTTCCTGGATGTCATGTGTGACAATAGGTCTAAGAATGGCTAATTCTCAGTGGCAGATGGGCTACTTATCATCTTCAAAAGGGAAGAAACTTATTTGTTTCCAACAATAAGACCAGAGCAGGATAAACCATTGCACAGGAGAAGGACCCCCTGAGTATATAAGGAGAAAGATGCATCCTGATAATCTGGGTGGTGGGGTTCAAGTGCTGTATTTTGGAACTTTGCAGGGGTGAAAATCATTTGGACACTAAACCATGAAACAGGGCACAATAAATACATACCACATCCATTAAAATATTAGTCTCTCAGATTGTTTATTTTACCCTGCTGCTTACCATTAAGTAGATGAAAACTCTTTTATCGCATGAGAAAGTGGAGGCACAGAAAAGTTAAGTACAGTTGACCCTCCATATCTGCAGGTTCTGCAACAGTGGATTCAACCAACTGTGAATTGAAAATATTTGAGAAAGAAAAGAAAGTTACAAAACAAAAAACCTGAATTTGCCGTGCACCGAGCACTATCCTGAATCCACACAAACGAAGTGATATGTAAGCATACCCTGCTGTAGTCTCTCGGCATTTCAGATTTGAGATCTTCAGGGTCTCTCCAACACTCGCTGTTTGAACATTATTCACCTTGCATCTCATTCATTCTCTACCTGTGTTGTGTGCACCCTTTGTTTCCCTGAAGAAAGGGCTCCTAAAAAGTAATTAAGTTGTCAAAACAATCCATCCCTGAAAGACTAAGAGGGAACATAAAGTGTTGTCTCTCTATGAGAAAATAAAAATCTTAGATCTTTTGAAAAGTGGAATGTCACTTGCCAAAGTGGGCCATAAGGTCGGTAAAAAGGAATCAGGCATTTGCACAATAAAGCAGAAAGAAGCTGAAATTCATTCAAGTGTTAGTGCTGCCCCTACAACAGCAAAAATGATCTCTCTGATTCATAATAAAGTGCTTGCAAAGACTGAGAAAGTATTAAGTGTTAAATATAAGTGTTAACAACTATTTGCATTGCATTTACATTGTATTAGGTATTATAAGTAATCTAGAGATGATTTAAAATATGTGGGAGGATGTGTGTAGGTTATATGCAAGTACTACCCCATTTTATACAAGGGACTTGAGCATTCATGGATTTTGGTATCTGCGGGGATCCTGGGACCAATCCCCTAAGGATATCAAGGGAGGACTGTAACTTAAGTAAGATCAGATAAAATTTTAGTGTACTGTAGATTCAGATTTTAAATAGCAGACTCTTGGCTGCTGTTTTTGTTAGCTGCTGTCAAATCAACTAAAACCCATGGCGGTCTTAGACACAACAAATTAAACTTTGCCCAGTCCTGTGTCATCCTCACAATTGCCAGTATGTTCAAGTCTATCATTGAGGCTGCTGTGCCAATCCATCTCACTGAGGGTTTCCCATGCCCTCTTTGGCCCTCTGCTTCATCAAACACGATGTCCTCCTCTAGCGATTGAGCCCCTCCTTACAACATATCCAAAGCAAGCCAGTCAGACATGTTTAGTTGTGATCTATCAGTTTTTCATTCGCTGATTTCTTAAAGTACATCATCAAGGCCTTCTTCCTAGTTTATCTTAGTCTAGAAGCTCTGCTGAAACATCTTCCCTATGGGTGACCCTGTTGGTTTTTGAAATACTGGTGGCATAGCTTCCAGCATCATAGCAACATGCAACCTACTGAAATAATACAAATTGACAGATGGGTAGTGGAAACTTGGCTACAAGTCCTATGTTCAATTTATAAAAGCATAGAGAGCACCAAGAGTAACATAGGGGTGTTTTTTTTTTTTTTTTTTAGTTCAAAGAGGACTACAGAATAAATTGTTATTTATTTAGTCAATTGAATAGAATATGAAATTGTACAATTCAATAATTTGTCCCATAAAATTATAAAAAATACCTAAAGTTTTTGAGACAAGAATCTTGAGAAAAGCCATGACAGATAGATGACAGGAAGGATAATTGTTATATATAATAAATGTTATATAATTCTCCTGTTAATAAATGTTTTAGGCTAAACATTCTATATACATAGTATTTAATTTATATACACATTTAATGAGATATAAACCTCAGTATGTTTCCTAGTTACTTTTCCTCTCAGATAATTTCTACAGTGGCATATAGATTCAAAATATGAATTTTATAAATTATGATTTCTTTCTCATCGTGTTTTAGCAACCAGTTCTATATTTGAAGGACATTTTCTAAATCATGTTCAATATATTTTGAAAACAATTAGATTAAAGGACATTATGCATTCTGTTTCTCTTTTACTCTAGAGTTAAAGAATTGTAGGATTGAATATTTTTATTTTGTATTAATTTAAGATTGCTTTGAATATGTTTATCTTTCAAACAAAGGAAATAGTATAATTATGTATGATATTATCTTGGGGAAACCTTCGCTTGGGATTCCTGTTTCCAGTAAATAATTTTGGTTATTATTATTGAATGAAATAATCTTAAAAATTAATTAGATATGTACATTAACAAATATGTCTCAAAAATGTACAGGATAATTTAAATGTATTTTTCTAAGTAATAACAAGAATATGAGATATATATACACATATATATACATATACACAAAAACACAGGTATTTATAGTAGAGAAGAAAACTAGTCTACCATAAATCCTCAATTAAAAATGAATTAGAAAATAATATGATTTCACCTTTATAAATTAGGCCAATTATAATCCCTAAGGGCATTCACAATTATTGTTGTTCAGACTGTGTTTAGTATAATGGGAGAAGTACCGTACCTACTCAAGTTTTTGAGCGAAAAGTGCTCATTTTGCGTTTTCTATAAATGCAAACTAAATTATGCTGAAGGAGATATAAATTTTTTTTTAATATTTTATTGTACTTCAGGTGAAGGCTTACAGAACAAATAATTTCTCATGAAACAGTAGTACACATGTTGTTTTATGACATTGGTTAACAACCCCACAACATATTAACCCTCTAAATTCTCAACCATTTTTTTTTTGGGGGGAGGGGGAAACACACATAGCCAAAGATACAGCATTTCAAAAATTTCTACATACACAGTTCAGTGACATCGACTATGCTCCTCCAATTGTGCTGTCATTCTCACTTAAGATGAAGGCTTACAGAACAAAATAGTTTCTTATTTAACAGTTACTACAAATGTTGCCCTATGACAATGGTTAACAATCTCACAACACATCAACAATATCCTTACTCAACCTTGTGTTCCCTATCACCAGCAACCTTGTCCCCTTCTGCCTTCTGGCCCTTGTCACTGGACTCCTGTACCTCATTAGTCTCATTTGGTTTTAGAGGGCTGTCCACTCCCAGGCTGAACAGTGAACCTCGGAGGTAACTTCACCACTGAGCTAAAAGGGTGTCTGGGGGCCATACTCTCGAGGTTTCTCCAGTCTCCTTTAGGCCAGTAAATCTGGTCTTTTTTTTCTGTGAGTTAGAATTATGCTCTACATCCTTCTCCAGCTCTGTCCAGAACCCTCTGTTGTGATCCTGGTCAGAGCAGTCAGTGGTGGTAGCCGGGCACCATCTAGCTGTACTGGACTCAGTCCGATGGAGGCCTTGGTAGCTGTGGACAATTAGTCCTTTGGACTAATCTTTTCCTTGTATCCTGTTCTCTTCATTCTCCCTTGCTCCCGAAGGGATGAGACCAGTGGAGTATCTTAGATGGCCGTTCACAGGCTTTTAAGACCCCAGATGCTACATCATCTTCCTGAATTCTTCCAATTTTTTGTCTGTATTTTCCATGAATTTATCTAGTTTTTCCTCATGTTTGTCAGCTTTTTGCCTCAGTTCTTGGAAAATTCCGAGTATTAGAGATTTGAATTCCCTATCAGGTAGTTCTAGTGCATTTTCTTCCACAGGAGAGTCTTCTGGTGTTTTAATTTGGACGCCTGCTGGAACCATCCTATCCTGTTTTTGTAAATGTTTTGATATTGTCTGCTGTTTTGGGGGCATTCAGTAGTTATTTCTCTCGTTTATTGATTGCAGATTTGTTTGTTTTGTCCCTTTTTAAAAAAAAAAAATTGACTACGTCTGAGCAGGTGGACTGTGTGCTCTTTGTTGTTTGCTCGTCTGTGTGCGCAATACTTTTCTCCTCCTTCTCCAACTGGCAGGTTCAGTCACTCAGATATGGTACAGCGGGGCAGGTCTAGCTGAAGAGGAGCCATTGGGACGGGTTATTTGTGGCACTCACTACAGCCACCAGGGCGGGTCGGTAATCAGTGCTGGGCAGGTTCCAGTATGCCATGCCTGCACTGCTTGGTGGTGTGATGTCAAGCGCACAGTGCAGGTAGGCAGGATGCAGGGGGGAGATGGTTATGTGTGGAGTAAGCTGGATATGGGAGAGAGGAGAGAGGAACAGGAGCCAAAAAACATACAAAGAAACAGAAAAGAATGTTAGGGGAGGTTGCCGTTGGAATGGAGAGATGAGAGACTATGAAATGGAGAAAAACAGAAAGGGGAAGAGGAAGAAAAGAAAAGAGCGAACAAATAAAAATCAGACAGGTTAAAGAACCGCAAAGTTCCCAGGGATCTCACAGATGCAGCTATGAGGTCTGGGGAAGTGGTGCTCAGGTTTCACAGCACAGCCTGGCCAGAAGGCACAGAGGCTTACAATGCCTGGTATTCAGGGATCAGAAAGAGAAGGAAGATATAGGGAGACGAGAAAGTGAGCAATGAAGAAAGGGAAAAAGAGGGAAAAGAAAATAAAATAAATCAAAAAAAAAAAAAAAAAAAAAGAACAAGAAAGGCCCCCCAAAAAAACAGGAAAAAAAAATCAGCGAAAAAAGAAATGTCCTCAGGGATCCCTCCGCACATCTGTGGAAGCTGAAGGGGAGTTCCTTGTCACGCAGCTCTGCCTGTCCAGAAAGGGCTCCCAAGTCAAGAAAAGGAAAAGAAAACAAACAAACAATTCAAAACGAACAAAGTAACAAAAGCCCCGGGATCCCACCAGCGCGGTAGCCCAGACCGGGAAGCAGCTCCACACTCGAATGGCGCTCCACAACCCCTCAGGAAAAAGCAAAGATGGCGCACGGAGCCAGGCAGTCCAGCGAAAGGAGGGGGAGGCGGCGACAGGCAAGCAAGAAATCCAAGGAAGCAGGGAAAAAAAAAAAAAAACACCAGCAGCCAACAAATGGCACCCAGAGAGCCAGCCAGTGCAGGCCGGTGCCCCCAGACAAGAGACTGTGTCCGCGGGAAGCAGAGGAAGCCGAGTGTGGGTGAAGAAGGGTGGAGAGTGGGAAAGCGCATATCTCAAATCGCCAGCTCCCTGGAGCCCCTCAGGAAGAAGCAAAGATGGCGCACAGAGCCAGGCACTCGAGTGAAAGGAGGGGGAGGCAGCTGGAGGCAAGCAAGAAATCAAAAGCAGCAGAAAAAAAAAAAAATACAACACTAGCAGCCAACAAATGGCATCCAGAGAGCTGCCAACCCGGGCGTGCAGCATCCAAGCAGCCAGCGGCCCCCGACCAAGAGACCGTGGCCGCAGGAAGCAGAGGAACAAACAAACAAAAGCCCCAGGATCCCACCAGTGCAGCAGCCCAGACCGGGAAGCAGCTGCACCCTCGAATGGAGTAACACAGCCCCCCAGGAAGAAGCAAGGATGGCACCTGGAGCCAGGCACTTGAGGAAAAGGAGGGGGAGGTGGCGAGAGGCAAGCAAGAAATCAAAAGAAGCTGGGGAAGAAAAAAAAAAGCAACACCAGCAGTCAACAAACGGCACCCAGAGAGCCAGCCAGTGTGGTCTGGTGCCCCTGGACAAGAGATCGTGTCAGCAGGAAGCAGAGGAGGCCGAGGGTGGGTGAAGAAGGGTGGAGAGTGGGAAAGCACATATCACAAATTGCCGGCACCCTGGAGCCCCCCAGGAAGAAGCAAAGATGGCGCACAGAGCCAGGCACTCAAGTGAAAGGAGGGGGAGACGGCGGGAGGCAAGCTAGAAATCAAAAGAAGCAGAAAAAAAAAGGAACACCAGCAGCCAACAAATGGCACCCAGAGAGCCGCCCACTTGGGTGTGTGGAATCCAAGCAGCCGGTGCCTCCTGGTCAAGAGATCGTGGTCGCGGGAAGCAGAGGAACAAACGAACAAAAGCCCCGGGATCTCACCAGCGCAGCAGCCCAGACCGGGAAGCAGCTGCACACTCGAATGGAGCCCCACAGCCCCTCAGGAAGAAGCAAAGATGGCATTCAGAGGCAGGCACTGGAGCAAAAGGAGGGGGAGGCAGCGAGAGGCAAGTGAGAAATCAAAAGAAGCATAAAAAAAAAAAGCAACACTAGTAGCCAACAAATGGCACCTAGAGAGCCACCCACCTGGGCATGTGGAATCCAAGCAGCCGGCGCCTCCCGGTCCAGAGACTGTGGCCGCGGGAGGCAGAGGAGGCCGAGCTGGGGAGAAGAAGGGTGGGGGGTGGGAAAGCGCACACTGCAAATTACTGGCTGTTTTGTCTCCCACTGGATGCTCCGTGAGGCTGCTTTCTCGTACCCCCATTGGCTGGTCTCTGATAGGAGTCCAAGATGGTGTATCCGCACTGTGTTAGCTGTTAGGGGACCTCTGCATGAATCTCTCCTCGCTCTCTGTTCTCTGTCAGTTTTCTCACTCCATTTGGTGCTTCACTGAGTTCTTTATCTCTTCATTTGATGTTTTAGGGTTTCAGGACTGTTGTATTCTCTGTATGGCTTAGTTTTTCGGATCTTTGCTGTGGAAGGACGGCGTGGTGCTTTTGCCTAGAGCGCCATTTTGCCAGAACTCGAGATATAAAATTTTGTCATCTGCATGTAAATTGGTTTTGGAACCTGAGGGAGGGATGAGTTTTGTATACATTATGTTAAAATCCTATTGTATTATCTAAAGGATTTGGTTTTATTAAGTGCAATAAAAACAACATGTTTTTTTTCCAGAAACTAAATTGAACTGAACTAGATAATTAATTACCAAAACTCTTTAATTCCTTCACAACATGGTTATAAAAATAATAAAAGTGTAATATTTTATGAACATTAAGTTGTATACACTTGCCTAATGAAGCTCTTAACCCTCTAGCTACTACATAAATGAAGGTTTTAGTTTCAATTATACCTTAAAACCCTTTCAAATCTGAAATAGCTAACCAAACAAGATTGTTTTTACTGCTATTTTTTCTAGTCAGTAAGTGCATTGCCATTGATATTCTTTGAAAAAGATCTTAGTTTTTATAAGTCTTTATAATTCCAACTGTAAAAACTTCTGCAGACATAGAAGCTGCTGGCTGATTTTCCAGTGCTTGAAAACACATTTTAGCTAAAATACTTCACATGAACTATGCAATACAGGCCATCTTTACCCTTTACATTGTGAAGATAACATGTTCCACCAATAATTTTCATTGAGCCACGTTTCGGGAATGGAAAGATTTATATTGTAGAATATCATCAAATTGATGGCATGTGAATATAGGTTTTAAAAATTGTTTTATTGCTAACATTTCATTAATAGTGTTGAAGGCAGCATGTGGTGGTTAAAGTATGCAGATACTCAATTAGAATTTTTGCTCTAAATTACTTACAGTGACCCAAGAAGTAAATAGTTAATTAACAGTTTAAATTCATAACTGTATAAACTTGGATATTGTTTAGTTGAATATTGTCTTTTTCATAAATCATGAAACTGAGGCTAAGAGTTGATAATATATCAACAGGTTTATGTAGCGACTTAGCTACCGGACTGGGGTTATAACTCTTATCTCATGACCAAATATTAAACCACATTCTGCTGCTGAAATGACCAACTGCCCACCTGAATTTCTGCTATCCTTTCCATATTATTGAAATGCTACTTAAAAGTGGATATTTACTACCCAGACACTCAAACCATCGAGATGTGGCCATTTAACTAATTCTAGCAATGCAGTGAAAATGAAAATAGTCTGTGTCACTTCCTGGTTAAGGATGTTAAAAACTGAGTATGTGTTTTCCATCCTCCCTTGCACCAAATGGATGTGGACAACAGTGATGTCCTAATGGATGACAAAACCAGGAAACTAGAGAAGGGGCTCTAAATCATCACTGGAGGAAAACTGCCTTCCAACTGATAACCCTAGCCTTGTTATCTTTCATGAGAAATGAAGTTTTATTTTGTTAAGCTACTGAAATTTAGGGGTTTGATAAGGCAGCATGGTAACCTATTATATTTTTACATGTGAAATACGATGTTTAAATAGAACTGACTCTGCTAGCTTTCAGTATTTTAATTTTTACTTATTCATGGTTCTCTTATTAAAAAGGAATGGAATTTGGAGAAATTCTTAACAGCTAACCTTTATTAGTTTCCTTAGTTATCTTTGTATCATGCCTTAGATTTTATAAGGCAATGAAAATGTGCAACTTAGAAATACACATTGAAAAGCAGAAATATATGCAAAGTGTTTTTCATCTGGTAATGTGCATTAGAAAATAATTATTGATTTAATGGAATTTCCTACTAAGCAATTATTTTGCTAATAATTTTTTATATCTTTGAAAATTATGGTTCTTACTGATGTTGATAAATAATATCATTTGGGGCTTACAATTATTTCTGCATTCACACTTTAGATTGTCATAGATATCTGATAAAACATTCATCAAATATTAATTATATTTTAAATAAATGGTTACAAAAATTTAATTTAGAAAATGTAGTTCTACACAGATACGATACTATTTAAAGGAAACCTGCTAAACCTGTAGAAGTTTGATATTAAAATATGAAAGCAAATCTTATGTCTACCTTATTGAACAATCATTTCTGGCTATTGCAGTGAGATAAAAAAGGATCAGATTGTCAAATTAAACTTGCATGTATCAGTGATCTTACTCAAAAACAAGCTTTAATAATAGTTTCAACTGCACATGCAATCAAGAATCAGATATAAAGCATAGAGACCTGGGGTTTTATAGGCAGCTCGCAAGTCTTTCCTTCTTGCATCAGACAAGTGCTCTCTGACCCAGATTAATCGATGAGGCCCTTAACTGAGGTTTTTCAGATCACCTCACATAGCAGGTATGCTATTGTTTATGAAAGTATCTATTTTCTGCCCAAGATCCTCACCAGCTTATGTGATATTCTCTGCAGAGCCATGCCCACAAATCCATAGACTTTAAATTTGTTTACCACAAGCAATCCTAAACCAGAGATATCCTACTAAGAGCATTGTATAGATAAGAATTCTCCTCCTAAGAAATATCAGTAATCTAGTTACTAGATGGCATAATTATTAGTGTGTTTATAAGAAGACTATTCCAGGTTGCCTGCCTTCTTCCCCTGTAGCACCCCAAGGACCTTCTAGGAAAAATAAGAAGAAATGTATCACAGGCCAGCTATTTTAACTCACTGCAACCTAGTTTATTCTGTGAAGTTAGTCGATATCATCTTGCCACATATCACTCACATATCTTTTTAATACTTTTATCTACCACATTTTCTGCAATATGGCATACAAAGAAATAAGCCTGCAAATACCCTAATGAACGCAAGGCTATGAATCCTCTGACGGAGAGTATATATTTCTTCTTGCAAATCATATTAATTGTGACTGTATCCTTAGACACATTACTTGAAATTCTTTTACCAGATTGATCGCAGGTTTTCTTCTATCTACCAGAGTTATTTGAAAATGTTTATATGTGTAAATGATGACGTTTAATTGAGTACAGAAAATTTTAAGTTCTAATTCACTTGTTAATAATTTCCATTTATTTTATACCATTTGGAATCATAACTCAGTTTCTCAAAATATTTTTTTTCATCTCTGAGATTATCATTTACATATCTAGTTTTTATTCAAGTTTATAAATAAACTTTATTCTTCTCTACACCATATAGCTGTATAAAATGTATCGATATAATAATTGACATATCATACATCAGTTAAAATCACAGATTCATTCTCTATCTCATCCAAATAAAGCAACATTTTCCCATGTACCACACATTACCAATGCCGTATGTACACATCCAGTAAATGCTGAGTTCTGTGAGGCCTGTGAATAAAACCATATTCTAGATATCATAGTACAGGTTTTTACAGACACTAATTTTTAGGTGTCATATATACCATAGCCCATATACTCCCCATATGGTATTGTTTCATTATCTCTCCAATATCAATCATTTGCAGCACAATAAGAATAAATTTCCTTTTTATCCATGCTTTCCGAGCCATTAGAGAACAATAATACAAATCACACTGTTCAGTTACACACTACCTTAATTTAGGTTTTCCATAGATTTTCTACTATTCTTCTTTTTGGCTTGATTCTCTAGCATTCTTGGTCACTGGGTGTTAGGCTCTACTTTCTTGAGGGTAGAGTACAACCAAAAACCAAACCTGTTGCCATCGAGTTGATTCTGACTCATAGCAACCCTATAGAACAGAGTAGAAATGCCTCATAGGATTTCCTAGGAGTGGCTGGTGGATTCAAACTGCTAACATTTTGTTTAGCAGCCGAGCTCTTAACCACTGCGCTAGCAGGGCTCCTGAGGTCAAAGTATCTACATAAATTATCTGGAATTCTTCTGCATAGAAATTTTTCTACCCTCTCATTATTTATATATTTATCCAATCATTTATGTATTTTTAAATAATGATTTTATTTGTTGTTGTTGTTGGGAATACACACAGAAAAACATGCATCAGTTCAACTGTTACTACTTTACACTTCAGCTACATTGATTACATTCTTCGAGTTGTGCACCCATTCTCATCACCTTTTACTGAGTTGTTCCTCACCCATTAACATAAACTCGCTGCCCCCGAGGATCTTATCTAAGCTTTTGTGCTGCTTTCGTCAGTCTGGCCCCGTATAGATAGATCTTAAAAGAGCATAATGTTCAAGGCAGACATTTTTACTGGTTAAGCTAAACTATTGTTTGGTTTAAGAAGACTACAGGGAATATTTTTGGTTTAAGATTTAAAGATTATCCCAGGGCAATAGTTTCAGGGGTTCATCCATCTTCCATAGCTTCAAAAAATATGGATTCGTGAGAATTTTAAATTCTGTTCTGCATTTTTCCCCTTTTGATCAAGATTCTTCTATGGAATCTTTGATTAAAATGCTCAGTAATGGTAGTTGTGCACCATCCAGTTCTTCTAGTCTCATGGCAGAGGAGGCAGTTGATTGTGGAGGCAATTATCCTCATATTCCATTTCCTCCCCCTAGTCCCAGCTCTCGTTCTTCCTCTGTTGCCCCAGGTGAAAAGAGACCAATTGCTTGCTTTAGAAGGCCACTCACTAGCTTTTAAGACCCTCAGCACTTCGAAATGAACTAGGAAGAACAGCAGAAGAACTAAACACGTTATTAGGCTAGTTAACAGAAACTATGATCCTAAACCTTCAAACCAAGGAACCAAATCCCACGAGGTGTTTGGATGTAGATAAGCAGCCTCATCAGCTACTATTTTTTTTGTTGTTGTGAATATACCTATCACACAACTTTTGCCAATTCAACTTTTTACAGGTTTACAACTTAGTGACAGTAATTACATTAATCAGCTGTGCAGTCCTACCCTTAATCAATGCAATTTTCCCATCACCGCAAACCAAAATTCAGTACTCTATAAGCAATAGCCCCTCTTTTTTTCCTTCCCTTCCACACTGGTAACCCTTAATAAACTGTGATCTCTGTACATTTGCCTGCTTTTGTTTTTTTATATAAGTTAGGTCATACAATATTTGTCCCTTTGAGATTGACTTATTTTACTCAGCATATTGTCTTCAAGCTCCATCCATATTGTAGCATATATCAAGACTTGATTTCTCTTACTGGCTGAGCAGTATTCCATTTTATATACATACCACATTTTGTTTATTCATTCATCCATTGATGGGCATTTATGTTGTTTCCAGCTTTTGGCTATTGTTACTAGTACTGCAGTAAACATCGGTGTACAAGTATCTGTTTGGGTGTATGCTTTCATGTCTTTTGAGTATATACCTAGGAGTGGAATTGCTGGGTCATACGGTAGTTCTGTGTTCAGTTTTTTGAGGAAGTTCCACACTGTTTTCCACAATGACTGTACCACTTTCCCACCAGCAATGGAGAAGAGTTCCAACTTCCCCACATCTTCGCCAGTATTTATTATTTTCTGTTTTTTGTTTTTTTTTAAGCCATCGTAGTGGGAGTGAAATGGTTTCTCATAATGGTTTTAATTTGCATCTCTCTGATGACTAATGAAGCTGAGCATAGTTCCATGTGTACGGTGGCCATTTGAATGTCCTGTTTGGTGAAATATTATTCAAGTCCTTTACTTATTTATAAAATGGGTTATTTGTCTTCTTGTTACATCATTGAAGTTTTATATATATTTTGGTTATTAGATTCTTATTGGACAAATGATTTCCAAAGATATTCTCCCAGTTGGTAGCTTGTCTTTTTATTCACTATTTTGGTAAAGTCTTTTGGTGAACAAATGTTTTTAATTTTTATTTGTTCTCATTTGTTTATCTACCGAAATGATGGAACATCAACCAGTTCATTTTAGAACAATGACTCTGTGTATTCCTTCCATCTTATTTTGATGCTTCATGCATCATTCAGTATTTTGCCCATAGAATTCTTCAATACTGCAACAAGAGGCTCGAATTTTTTCTTCAGTTCTCTCATCTTGAGGAATGCCGAGCATGTTCTTTCTTTTTTGTTTTCTAACTCCAGGTCTTTGCACATGTCATTATAATTCTTTATTTTGTCTTCTCAAGCTGCCCTTTGGAACCTTCTGTTCAACCATTTTACTTCATCATTTCTTCCTTGCCTTTAGCTACTCTACTTTCAAGAGCAAATTTCAGAGTCTCTTCTGACATTCATTTTGTTCTTTTCTTTCTTTCCTGTCTTTTTACTTACCTCTTGCTTTCTTCATGTATTATGTCCTTGATGTCATTCCACAACTCATCTGGTCTTCAGTCGTTAGCATTCAATGGGAAAGTCCTGGTATATAGTCACTGTTTATGTTGGTGAAAAAAGGTATTTGCAATGAAGATGTTGTTGGTCTTGCAAAATTCTGTCATGTGATCTCCAGAATCGTTTCTGTCACCAAGGCTGTATTTTCCAACTACTGATCCTTCTTATTTTTTTCCTACTTTCACATTACAATCACCATTAATTATCAATGCAGCTTGATTGCATGTTAGATCAATTTCAGACTGCAGAAGTTGGTAAAAATCAATTTCTTCATCTTTGGTCTTGGTGGTTGGTGTGTAAATTTGAATAATAGTCATATTAACTGGTCTTCCTTGTAAGCTTGTGAATGTTATGCTATCACTGACAGCATTGTACTTCAGAATAGATCTTGAAATGTTTTTTTTTTACTATGAATGCAATGTCATTCCTTTTCAATTTGTCATTCCTGGCATAGTAGACCATGTGATTGTCCAATTCAAAATGGCCAATACCAGTCCACTTCAGCTCAGTAATACCTAGGATAATGATGTTTATGCATTCCATTTCATTTTTTGATGATTTCTGATTTTCCTAGATTCATACTTTGTATATTCCACATTCTGACTATTAATGGATAGCTACAGCTGTTTCTTTTGAGTTGTGCCATATCAGCAAATGAAGGTCCTGAAAAGTTGACTTACCCACATCGTTAAGATAGACTCTACTTTGAGGAGGTAGCTCTTCCCCAATTGTCTTTTCAGTGCCTTTCAACCTGAGGGACTAATGATCTGGCACTGTATCAGACAATGTTCTGCTGTTATTTATAAAGTTTTTACTGGCTAACATTTTTCAGAAGTAGACTGTCAGGCCCTTCTTCCTAGTTTGTATTAGTCTGGAAGCTCTGCTAAAACCTATCCACCATCGGTGACACTACTGGTATTTGAATACTGGTGGCATAGTGTCCAGCATCACAGCAGCACACTAGCCCCCATAGTATGAGAAGCTGACAAATGTGTGCGGGTTCTGTCTCTTAGGACATTGTTATCATTTATTTCACTTATCCATATCCTATAATCATCTTATATTTTGTTGCTGGTATCCCTTTATTTTTATTTTTATTTTTTTTTATATTTTATTGTACTTCAGATGAAGGCTTACAGAACAAATAGTTTCTCATGAAACAGTAGTACACATGTTGTTTTATGACATTGGTTAACAACCCCACAACATATTAAGCCTCTAAATTCTCAGCCATTTTTGATGAAAATACAAATAGCCAAAGATACACCATTTCAAAAATTTCTACATACACAGTTCAGTGACATTGACTATGCTCTTCCAACTGTGCTGTTATTCTCACTTAAGATGAAGGATTACAGAACAAAATAGTTTCTCATTTAACAGTTACTACACATGTTGCCCTATGACAATGGTTAACAATCTCACAACACATAAAGAATATCCTTACTCCACCTTGTGTTCCCTATAACCAGGGGACTTCCTTGTCCCCTTCTGTCTTCTGGCCCTTATCACTGTACTACTGTACCTCATTAGTCTCATTTGGTTTTTTTTTTTTTTTTTTAAACACCATTTCAAAACTTTTTACTTACACATTTAAGTGATATTGACTATGCTCTTCCAATTGTGCTGCCATTCTCACCCAAGATGAAGGCTTACAGGACAAAACAGCCTCCCATTTAATAGTTACTACAAATGTTGCCCTATAACAGTGGTCAACAATCTCACAACACATCGACAGTGTCCTTACTCAACTTGTGTTCCTTATCATCAGTTTCCTACTCCCCCTCTGCCTTCTGGCCCTTGTCACAGGACTCCTGTACCTCGTTAGTCCCATTTAGTTTTACTGGGCTGTCCACTCCCAGGCTTAACATCGAACCTCGAAGTTAACTTCACCTCTGAGCTGGAAGGGTGTCTGGGGGCCACACTATTGAGGTTTCTCCAGTATTCTTTAGACCAGTAAATCTGGTCTTCTTTTTTTTTGGGAGTTAAAATTATGCTCTATATCCTTCTCCAGCTCTGTCCAGAACCCTCTGTTGTGATCCTGGTCAGAGCTGTCAGTGGTGGTAGCCGGGCACCATCTAGCTGTACTGGACTCAGTCTGGTGGAGGCCTTCGTAGCTGTGGACAATTAGTCCTTTGGACTAATCTTTTCGTTGTATCCTGTTCTCTTCCTTCTCCCTTGCTCCTGAAGGGATGAGACCAGTGGAGTATCTTAGATGGCCGCTCATAGGCTTTTAAGACCCCAGACACTACTCACCAAGGTAGAATGTAGAGCATTATCTTTATAAGCTGTGTCATGCCAGTAGAGCTAGATGTTCCCCGAGACCATGGTCCCCAGAGCCCTCTGTCCGACTACTCAGTCCCTCGGGGGGTTTCGATGTGTCTATAGGGCCTCTATGACCTTTCCTTGTGCAGATTGTGTTAGTTTCCCCTGTATTGTGTACTATCTCACCTCTCACCC